>OX375882.1:17122284-19522284 GCA_947359465.1 Metellina segmentata | reverse complement strand
GGTTAAAGATAAAAATTTATAAAGAGCCACAGTTACACAGTATTAAATACACAAATTCAAATTTAATTAAAATGGTTACATATACTACATAAGTCTTAAGTGCTATGTAATGTACACATACGAGAAAATATAATAAAGAAAAAATACAATATAATTGTTTCAAATGATAAAAATCAAAATAATGATGTTTCAAATGAAAATAATGATGATGTTTTAATGATAAAAATAATGATGTTTCAAATGAAAATAATGATGATGTTTTAATGATAAAAATATAATTTAATACATAAAAATGTATTAACAATAAGTTTTACATTTAACGAAGATCTTTAGTCAAATCCCTGAAATTTTGGTGTCAAATTTGTTAAAGTCGTCCACAGCAATTCTGTCAGATGATGATTGATCAACTGTGAACGATATTTCGACGTCATGAACTTCATTGTGGAGTACAAAGATTCACAGAAATATGTTGTACCAAATATTGAAATTAGACGGCCAGACGCTTTCTTTAAGTGTGGATATTTTGGTTATTTCACGAGTTTCCAAAACTCAAGTATAGAAGTAGATTTGTGCTCTTCCTCTTTCATCTCTAATAACTCCAATAATTCCCCAGCAGCTTTTTCAACAAGCATTATTTCAGAAATTGGAAGACCTACTATCGAAGCGACAATTTGAACGTTTCACTTACTTTGTCAGTTTAACAAAATTCGTGAAAAAAGTTATGGAGGAAAAAAAAAAAACGGATTTAAATTTTCAATGGGAGCCGCCATTAACGAAAAGCCGCATTTGCTCACCCCTGACACGTAGCCTGTTTCCATCAGACTTAAAACTAATAAATTACTTTTTAGACGAATTTCGGAAAAAACAGATTTTTTTCATTAAAGTTAATACTTACTTCGTAGTATTGAGAATAATCAGTTGTGTGAATTATTTTTTCTGTATTTTAAATTATTTTCCGCTAAGCCTAAAATCGGTGTTTTTTCCAAGAAATTCTTCCTTGGCGACATAAAAATCACTCCAAAATGAGCGCCAAACACGTTGCTGGAAAAAAGTTTTTATATCAAAGCTGTACTGCAGTGCCGATTGCCTTCACAATAAATATAGTGTGGTTGCAGATTGCAAAGAATTTTGAACAAAATCAAAATGAAAAATAACATTGGGGAAAGGGTAGCCATTTTTCTTAAATCGGTATTCGGGGCGGAGCGTATATAAATTTATGCCACGAGAGGGCGCTGCGACGCTATTAAATCATTTCGCACCCCGGCAAGAAAAGTGACACAACTCAAAATTGCAGAATTTGAGAAAAAAAACATCAACTTAAAGGATACTATAAAACTTATATTGAAATGGTATAAGCTTCTTTTAAATTTTATGTAAGTTTTTATGGTAATAAACTATTAGAATATTCTATAGAATGGCAATGTAACACCCTGTGGCACCTCATACATATTTTTAAAAGATAACATCAAAATTTTTGTTTTGTGTCACTTTTCTTGCCGGGGTGCTATTTGTTTTCTCGGTTGGCAGGATGCCGAATTTCCATTCTGCGGAACTAAGTTGCCGATTTCGTGTCATCTGGTAAATAACGTCTTGTGACATGCTCGTCATCAAATTGTTTTGCTCAAAAACAGCGACTGCTGTTGATTGAATTCCAAAATGTCGATAACTAAACCATCAATTGATGTATTAAAATGTGTCAGCAACTTTAAGTTTTGTTTCACAGCTGGGTGACAACTCAAAGAAAGACAACCAATGACAACGAACGGGTTGCAGCAATATCATTAGTGCATTCTGCTTTCCGTATGACTCTGAAAGAGGGATTTTCACAATTAAACAGATCAGACGAAAATTGAAGATTTTATTTCCTATTCCCAAATGTTTTTGCACGATACATATCGGGATGACCTTGAAGTGTAGTTTATTGCCACTAACTGTCTTGGACCACTAATTAGCTGAAATGTATGCATTAAGGTTTATAAAATTTATTTTTTGGGAAAAAAAAAACTTAAAAAAAAAAATATCTAAAAAAATAGATTAAAATGTTTTTAATAACAAGGTGTTCAGTGCCTTAAAGCAGCATAATTTTTAATAAATTAACTGTATTAAAATTGGTACATGGATCAAATATGAAAATGCAAATACAAAGCATATTCGTGGCTCACTAATTGAAATGTTACGTATTATATTGTGCATAACCTCCATACATCTGTTTGGACTTCATTACTAATAAAATTTCTGACTCACACGAATTATAATTATTTAATTCAGTGCAAGTTAGCCAATACGTTTTCCTTACAAAATGTTAAACTTCATCAAATTTTACTGAGTCAGTGATACTCTCGTAGAAAAGTTCAGCGATGGAAAAATTTTTCACGTAACACAAAAAATCACTTCGAGACAACTTTCTCAAAAATGGGTTTGAGCTTGCAATTCAATATATTTACTTTCCAAATCATTATGGTTGCTAAATTCTGGATATGGATACAAGAACACAAACTGAAAGATTATGCAACTGAGTTTCGACAAAAGAAACTATTTTCATACTTAAAATTTAAATAAACTGATTACCCGAAGTATAAGAATTAGCACATTCTTAAGTATTTAAATAAGAATTGTTATAAGGGACAAATTGACGCAATTTTATCGGTTCGGGTACCGGTTTCTGATTTTGATGCAGATATTTTGTAGGAAGAAATTTGTTTTTTAATTTTATTTTTTACGATATTTTTGCATGAAGGAAAAATGGATCACTCATGTTTGCTACACGTAATTCCTCTTGTATGCAAATAGAAGACATCCAATATGGCGGCCTATCCAAACAACCATTGGACGATGAAAATTTTAGTCTTCGCTAATTTGGCAAGGGGTTTGTACCATTTCTTAAGTTTTATAAAAAAAATTTTAAACTTTAAATACAGTTGAGTGTTTTATTTACGAAATTCTGAAGTAATGCAAGCTTCACATACCTTAGAACTGTAAAGTATACCACTGTAAATATTCCGAAACACACAGATCCTCGAAAAAAAAACCCCATTTTTCTTCCATGTATACAAAATACACAACGTAAAAGTTTTCTACATTTTTTTATATTCTACATTCTAAAATAGTTCATTTCCTCCGCAGGTAACAGGTTATCGTTTGCACATGCGCCAGTCAGTTTCGCTTATACGAGACTATCACAAAATTCAGTTGACTGTGGTTAACTCAGATTTACAAAAAGTATTTATTTTATGAAAATGTTAATAAGTTTTAATGTTTGTATTTGTTTTCAATAAATTTTCAAAAATTGTAAAATATATTTTGATAATGACACGTAGAATGATTTTTTAGAACATTTCTTGTTTCCGTCGTAACCAAATCCAAAAATATATTTTATTCTGTTGTTGAATAATTCGATGATAGAATAGTTGTTGAATTTAAAATGTGGTTAAAACTTATTGTTCTAAAGTTAACAAATTAATACGCTGAGTAGATATTTTAATCCAATTTTCACAATATCATTCCAAACAACGAACCGTTTAGAACCTTTTTGCATAAAAACATGTTAAATTGTCGAAACGTGACAAAAACTACGTGCTTTTAAGAAAATGTTTAGTGTTCTCATCTCTGAAGAATGGATATGAGAGCGATTTTCAGTGCAAACAAACAAATCACACGAAAAGTGGAGATTTTACTTCCGCTACCCAAATGCTTTCGCATGATACATATCAGGGTTACTTTAAATGTTGCTTATCAACTCTTAGGCTGCGTTTGGCGTTTAATGTAATTGGCGTTGACTAATCATTCAGGTTAAGTGTTCCAAATATACCCGTGGCTGAAGATAGCTGACGAGAAAGGTCGGATGCTGTGCTCCGTCTTCTTCTTTTTGCAGTTACTGCCAAATACCGGTCGTCATTCGGCGTTGTAACTAACTCGGGGGAGACCTGTACTCTAACGTCTACTGACATTTCCATCATTTTGGAATCGTTGCTAAAGCCTAGAGATGACACTTTGGGCGATTCCAAGCTCAACTGAAACTTCCGTCTGAGTACGCCCACATTCCAGGCGGCCGATAAATCTACCACGTAAAAAATCATCGACATGCGTCCTCTGTGCCATAACTATTCGGTTGTGGCACTGAGCGGCTTACAGAACGCGTGTGAACAATTTTACTTCTTTGCTACCATTCCTTATATACACCTCTCTTACACTCTCGTCATTGTGACGTACTATCGGCGTCATCTTAGGATTCCTGTAATTTGGATATTATTCTTGAAGATGTGCGCGATAATTCTACAGGTGAAATTTTTACTTCAGAGTTCGATTTCCGTGTGATTCCGAACTATCCTTAATTTATGGACATGAGTGTATTTGCGGAGCGATGAACATTTGATGCCTGAAATGAAAGCATTCTAATACTAATTTCGTTCACTTTCAATTCACCATATGGCCTCACTGAGGTATTCTACTCCTTAAACCAAGCGGCGGTGTCCCATCCATTTTTTGACTAATGACAAGACATCTCGTTCAAGACCTGACCGATTTTGCTAATGACGAGATACCTTGTCATCAAGATTTTACCAGTTTTTCGGCGTTAACGAGATCAAGATACGTTCATTTCTTTTCTCACGAGATACATCGTTCATCAAGATCAGGTAAATTTTGTTAGCGATGAGATACCTCATCAAGAAAACACCCAGAAGGGTAAAACCTTATTCAAAACAGATAATTTCAATCATTGAATGAAAGAAAAATTTAAGATTTCAATGCATTCACTCATGTTAATAATACAAATACAAATATTGACGACCAGCTACAGGCTCAAGCCCAACAAGGCTGGTCCTTTGTTTATGAATTCCCCAATTCCCACTGACTATCCAATTGTGTCTTAAATTCGTACACTCCCTTTGAATTAACTATATTTTTTGGCAACGCGTTCCAACTGTCTATTACCCTATTAAAGTGGTAGTTTTTCCTTAAATCCCGATTAAAATGTGTCTTATTCAATTTATACCCATGGCCCCTTGTTCTGTTATCCCTATTGAAATTTAAGCCCTCTGTGTCCCCTTGTTTTACCAACTTGAAAAGCTGAATCAAATCCCCCCTCGTTCTTCTTTTTTCCAGTGTATACATGTTTAGCTTTCTTAAACGTTCATAATAGTCTAGATTTACTATCCCCTTTATTATTTTTGTAGCTCTGTGCTGAACCCTTTCAATTAATTCTATATCCTTTCTCATATATAGAGCCCAGAATTGTACAACATATTCTAGGTATGGTCTTACTAAGCCATTATATAACGGCAAGATTATATTCTTATCCCTTTAATTTACAGTCTTTTTAATATACCCCAATAACCTATTAGCCTTTTTACCCGCAGCTGAACATTGGTGACCCATTTTAAAATCCCTGTGAATTATCACCCCAAGATCCTTGACTGTTTCTCCCTCCTTTACCTTTACTCCCTGCAGACAGTACTCGGCTCCACTGTTCCTGTAACCCATATGCAGAACTTAACATTTCCCTACAGTAAATGACATACCCCATTTTACAGCCCATTCGGATATCTTATCAAAATCCCTTTGTAAATTCTCTATCTGTAACTTGGTATCCACTGTCCCCCATATTTTAAAGTCATAAAATTATTTATGACCCGGACCAACATAGCTGCGTATGGTTTCTGGAAATAATATCGAAACCGGTTTTAATTATAGTGAATATTTGCATGATTTGCATGTTCCATACCAGAAAGAAACAAATGCGGTATTCAACAATTTCCCATCTCCAGTCCTTCCACATTCTAAGGTTAAGGTTTCTGTTCGCCATCTATATTTACGCTGTGACAAGTGAAAAATGTAACGTTGTACCTTCATCATCATTCTGAAAGTCCTTGTCCGTAATTGCACGATTTGTTAACTGTAAGCAGAGAAATGAAAGACGTCAATCATGGAAGGTAAAAAGCACATCTGACAGTAAGGACTACATTGGCGAGTGAGTAGGGTTGCGTGACGAGATTTTGACTGAAACTGCAACGCTTGTGGATAACATCCCTTCAATTATACAACCAAGAAACACAAATTATGTTGCATTAGTTATCACTTGTAAGTCAGTCATCAATCAGATATTATTATCTTTTCTTCACGCCCTCTGCTAGAGCTTTAAGGAAGCTATTTTCGTGAAATCAATTATGCATAAGTGTTTTTTTTAACACGAGGTGTTGGGTAAATACCCATAATCTGAATCACGCTTTAAGAGGGTTAGAATTTGACCACAGAAATATACCATAATGCTTGGGGAAAACAATTATGCATATCGATGACGTTACTTATGGTGAAAAGGAAATATTACAGTGGAACCTCATTGCAACGCACCCTATAATAATTTACGTTGCTTGTAACGGATAGTTAAGAAAACGGACAGGAATAACAAAGGATGCTTATTTTTATCAGCATGAACCAGGACCTTCTTGTTCTAAAGACTAATGCGGTGAGAACTGTCTTTTCCAATTCAACCTGTGTTGAAGGCTGTTTATATTTCATACCAATTTCTAAAATGGAGGAAGAACATAGATTAAAAGATAATTAATCTCTGCTTTTATCAAAAGAGGTGTTTGTCAGTCTGTTTCTTGCCGCAAAATCCTGACGATTCAATGGCACTTACAGCAATGAGATTTGGCACACAGGTAGTCCGAATATTTTGCAACTTTTGGGTCGCTTTGAGTTTTAAATTTCAATCTAGAAGATTTTAAAATGGAATTTAATAGTTTTATTCTCTATCTGGTTTTTCAAACGCGTTTCTTCCGGAGAAAAGAAGAAACACTCGAATCTGGACTTTTTAAACCCACGTGACCTTGCCGTCAGCCTTTGGAAACATGCCACGTTTTTTTTAATCGTGGGGAACGCGGTGAAAATTTTTTTGTTTTGTTTCCGCATTGATTTTGCGCGGAGGAATGATTTTCCAGCTAAACGTTAAATCTCAACTGAAGTCACTTTGTTCTTTTTTCTATCTTCTAGACCAGTGGTCCCCAAACCCCGGGTCGCGGACCGGTACCGGTCCGTGGATCAAATGGTACCGGGCCGTCCATAAAATATTAAATTATTTGCATTTTATTTACTTTGGTGTATTTATCTCGGGTGTGTGCGGTTGTTATCTATGAAATGTCCACTCAAATTAGGAGGCGGTAAATCAGAACTTGAAATTTGTTCTGTTACTAGAGCTTCAATTATGATTTCTGAATTCTGTATGTCTATTTTCTAATTTTGACAAATGTGACAACTGTTTTCAAGTTGGCAGATAAAGTAGCTGCATTTAAATCCAAACTGAAGTTGTGGGGACGGCGCGTGAACAGAGGCATTTTGGACATGTTTGAGTCATTAGCGGGGATTTTAGGCAAGACTGAGCCTAAACATTCATTCTCCTAATTGGTGCGCGATCACCTGTCTTTGCTTTTAAAAGAGTTCGAGCGCTTCGTGTGTTTTTTGTGGTTGGGAAACTATTTTATTGATTTAGCGTTCTAGTGAGTTAAAATGTTAAATCACATATATTCATTTTTTGGTGTAACTGTATTTTATTTTGAAGGCATGTTTAAATCCAATTAAATTAAAATTATTAAATCAAAACAATCTAAAATATAAACAATCAACGTATCTTCACCCCCCCCCAGCAGGCCGCGTTAAAATTATCAAACGTTGATCCGGTCCGCGGCGATAAAAAGGTTGGGGAGCACTGTTCTAGACCGTTAAAGATACAGAAAGATTTCAGCGAATTTGAATTCTGCGGAAAATTTTACACCAGATTAATTAATCACCTTACACCACAGGCACGGGAATAGCCGGGCTAGTATTAAATAAAAGATAATAGATTAAAAGTTAACGCTAACTAAAAGTTATTATGCTTTTAAAAAGGCAATACATTTTTATGAAGGATATCCAGTAATCGGGCAGCTACATACGCACAGTAAATACGGATTTATTCATTAGCGATTGAAGGCTGTTGCCATTCGGAGGAAAACAATAACAATTAAACATCGCATTACATTAATTTTAAATGTTCTAAACTAAATTTTAAAATTAGGTCTGGACTATAAGATTGCAAAGAATTCGGACTAACGGTGTGCCAAATTTCATTACTGTAAGTGCCATAGATTCGTCTGGACACGGCGAACACGCACACACAGAAACTTCATATTATAATAGTAGAGAAGACTAAGCAGGCTAGAACGGCGATGCAAGTGATAGTTCTTAGTGCGTCCTTACTTATACTGAAAACATTAAAAATAATAAACAATAATTTTAAGAATGAGTTCCACCTCTACCTGACTTGATACGGGCAAGTCGCAAATTCGCATAAAATTCGGACTACCTGAGGTATCTATCCATCTGGTATAAAATTTTCCGCAGTTTTCAAATTCGTTAAAATTTTTACTCCCATCTTTAGAGATCGCGAAGATAGAAAACCTCAAATAGTCCTTTTTGAGTTCGTTATGAACATCTTCGTCAAATGAGGCCTAATTCGTAATACAAAAATATAAAAGTTACAGTTGAAAATTTTTTTTTTAGAGAAAATCACATTTAATGTATCGATTTGGTCTAAAAGTTTCCGCAGATTTAAAATCCGTTGAAATTTTTACTTTATCTTTAACGATAGCGAAGATAAAAACTTGGACTATAAAAAACGAACAAGAAATAAACGCCAGTCAAAATTTTTTATTTGTCTTGTTTCGCTTTTCTGGAATCGTTTGTGCTCAGGAAATAAAAGGAAAAATAAATTTAGAATATGTGATATCTTCAAACAGTTGCCATTCTAAAGGAAATAAATAATAAATAAACGTGAATAAATTAATTTGTAATGTTCTAGATTAAATTTTAAAATTCAGGCTTCGCACAAAATTCACATAAAATTAGGACTACCTGTGTGCCAAATTTCATAAGTGTAAGTGGTACAGATCGTCTGAAAACCCACAGGCTCACAAACACTTCCTTTTATTATAGTAGAGAAGATATTATTAACATTTTCTGTGGCTGCCAATTGTACTTTCATTGATGTACACCTTTTTACATTACACCTATAAATTACAGCTACCTCTTGCGTTATACCCCTATAAGAATTATTTGTTATCGGACGCTCATTAAAACGGACATCCTTTAGACCCTACTAGTCCGAGGTTCTATTATATTGTAATTTAAATCGTTACTAAGTATTACAAGATAGAAATGATTATAATTCTTAACCCTTCTTTGCATGATTTTTTCTTTATTGGTGAAATAAATCAAGGTAATATAATCCATGTTCAAAATTAAAGGAAAAATGGTTACAAAAATCTTAGTATATATTTATAGTATAAATTTAGCAAAAAACAATGTGATGGTATCATGTGGTATTTTTAAAATTAAATGCAAACTTTTTCAGAAATTGCTCTAAAAATAACAGAAACACATGTTACAAACCTTTCTTCCACTCGTTTTCAATTTTTTAGCAATAGAAACTCAAATATCTCTCTATATTAAAAAAAAGTTACCGCCGCCGCCGCCGCCGCCGCCGAAGAATTGAAATTTTTGTTGTTTAGCTCCATTCTTAGACGGTTTCCCGAGAAAGTACTGATCGGAAAAATATGAAATTAACATGCTTTGTTCTTCATCGTATTCCCTGGATAATTATTAAGATTTTTTTCCGATGCGGCTATTAGTTTAGGTTTTATTAAGTGTTAAAGTTGAAGAAGTGAAATTTCTTCCGCGAGTGAGCAAAACACATTCAAAATTTCAGTCTTCAGTCGTGAGTTTTTTTTTAAGAGTACCTCTCAACGTAAATTTTTGCAGCTCGTCGAGTTTTTTTGGAAATTTAAATTTGGTTCTTGATAATATTTTTTTGAAATTCAGGAAAAATCGGGACATTTTTGTTACTTTTTTTTTAAACTGCCATATCTATATCTCATTACTATTAGTTTTTAATTTTTAAAATATAGCAGTATACCTCAGAATATACTCTTTCTTACCGTACTATTATTTTTGAAATCGGTTAATAATTAAATTGGATGCGATCAAAAGTTCGTCATACAAAATTCGGAATCTTTGGATATTTTCGCTACTTATTGTTAAAACCGTTTTGTCTACGGCAAAAGCCATTATTTTTTAAATTTGAAAACATCACTGAATACATTACATTACACTCTTTCTTATGGTACAGTTATTTTTCAAATTGGTTAATAAATAAAATCGATGCAATTAAAAGTTGGTCATACAATTTTCGGAACTTTCAGATCGTAACTTCCGATACAAAACTAAAATGGTCATATCTGTATAGTATTACTGTTAGTTTTTAATTTTAAAAATATTGCAGTATACCTCAGAATATACTCTTTCTTACGGTACAATTATTTTTAAAATTGGTTCATAAATAAATTCGATGCAATCAAAAGTTGGTGACACAAATTTCGTATTTTTCAGTTCGCATAGCTGCTTCCGAAAGCAGTAGTGGGTTACACTTTTGACTATCGGGTTTGCCAGATATCAAATTTATCGTAGCAACAATTGCCATAAAAACGATTTCTTTTTATTTGGCGAGGAAAAAGGCTCGCTTTTTCCCCTCTGTTCTCAAGACAGTTTACCGACAAAGTACAGAGTAAAGTTTGGATATTAACAATGTTTACTTAAAGTTGTACAGGGAACAAGATGCAGAAGATTTTTTACTGATACGGCTATTAGTTTAGGGTGCATTAAGTGTTAAAGCAAAAAAAAGTTAAATCACTTGCGAAAGAAGTATTGGTTTGAGTAAGCAAACCAAACGGATTGCGTAGCAATCCCCGGTGTCGGCGAGCGTAAGCGAGACGCAGCGAAGCCCTCGCTGTGACGTCATGAACCGGAAAGTGAAATCAGCATAATACGAATTATTCAGATAGTTTCACTCTGTGACAGGAGTGTTGGTTTGCGAAGCAAACCAAATGGGATTGCGCAGCAATCCCCGGGGGTTGGCGAGCGTAAGCGAGCAGGGGGCGGAGCCCCCTAGTAATAAAACAAAATTAAAAACGAAATCATATGTTTATTGCAACTACAACAAACAGCGGAATGACAACTTCAATCTCGTTTTACTGATAGTGACACTTGCTTATTTTTGACAGCTATGCTTTTTGTTTATGCAATTTACATTAAAAAGGTATCCAGACACGATCAACTTAAAGTGAACTTGTTTTTTTATATAATTTTTGGGCATTCAATGTTATGATGGAAATTTCCACCATTATGCAAAGAAGGGTTAATTTAACGATAATTTGTTGTGAAAGAATTTATATATAAAAAAAAAAACCTGGTGCAATTATTTTACACAAGTTATTTTCCGTTATTAACTATCGTAAAAAAAAATAAATAAGTTATATATTTAAAAATAATTTGTTTCAGAATTTAAGAGAATTACAGTTGCAGTTATTCTGCACAAATTGCCCCTGTTCATTTGGCTGCATCAAAAAGAGTTACCTCGAACCAGCAGGTACCAAAAAAAGCATCAATACTCTAAATGTATTCCATTCGTGAATTTTTGGTACCTTTTTATTGTCATTTTAGGAGTAAAAAAACGGGCTATTGGTGACGGTCAGGGAACAATCCCGGAAGGAAAATCCGAGGACAACACCTCGTAATTTTAAACCACAGTCAAATGACGAGGTCAACACGAGTTGCCCCACCCCACTCTCCAAACATCCACACCACTCCAACGTGAGGACATCTGAGGCCACAACATATTTAACGTGTACCAGCACCGAAGTACGCGACGGTATTTGGTTAAATTGATTTTCGAACTCGCGACATTCCGATTTCTAATTCGTTATTCTTACGACTGGGCAACAGCGATCTTTACTGAAGATGGTAATATACCTGTAGTTAAGCTATAGGAATATAGAACCTATGCTGCCTACAAAACGCAGGTTGCTACCAGAGAGATAAACCAAATAAAAATATAATTACATAGTATACTAACATTATAAACAAGTATTCTCTCTGCCGAATGTTGGACCACTTGATGGGCTTTATAGTACAGTCAAATTATGCCAAACCCGGACACCCTAAGAAACAAAAGATGGCCAATAGGAAAATGTTCATGGGATCTTTCAACATGTCCCCGTTAAAAGTCATTAAATCATTTAGCGAGTTTTCCGCTATTTTAACAAGATGTAGGCCATTTTGGAGTTTAGAGATTTTACGATAGTCCGTACAGAAATTGTCATTACACGCGAACTTTTTGCTTTCAGATATTTTTTGTGAATCGTTCCTATTTGACAAAGATTTCGCATAAATGCAAGAAGATAATGTTTTATGTAAAAATATTTCGTTTTATGACCTTGAAAATAAACATTCTGTTTTTGAATAAAATCGTTAATTCTTTCATTTTTATAATCTAAACTATAAAAGAAATGAGAAATAAAACTGCGAGAAATGCTTCCAATTTGAATTTTTGTAATTCACGATATTTTCACAGAAATTGACATTTTTCCTGACTTTTTGACTTTGACATCTGATTCGTTTTGTGAAAAATTCCTTTTCGAAAGGACTTTAATTTAATTGACACATAAAAGTTTCATGCTCAAAAATATTTTTTAGGCATAAAATTGAAAATAAAAATTCCGTTATATGGAGTAAACTGCTGAATATTTAACATTTTTGAAGTCCATTATAGTTAAACTTATGACGCAAGACTATTGTGAGAATGTTTAGGAGACGTTCCTTAATGTTTTCAAGAAAATCCTGAAAATTAATCTCAAGGATGTTGAAATTTTGATCAACCACCATCTTGAATTTGCTACATTCACAGAAAGTCTCATTACGCTGGAAGTTTTCAAATTAAAGACTTGAATTTTCATTGTGAGGTAAAATTTTCAATAGGGCTGTTGAAAAAAATATAATAAACACAATATTTACAACGCTGAGTTTTTATGACCTTGAAATTAATTTTCTCCCTTTAAAGTAAAATTCGGAATATTTTTAGATAGTTTGATGATAGGTTTTGCAAAACCAAATTCGAATGAATGTTGCAGTACAAATAATGTATTAACTTTCTTGTTTCTTAATAGGTTGTAAAATTTGTACTACAGATCAATCTTAAAAAAAAAAGATAAATTGGTAAGAGGATATGGGAATATGGTTTATCAACTTTTCATAACTTTGGACCATAAATAGAAATAAAATGACATAAATTATAATTGTAAACTTAATATAATGAAGAAAATCAGACTTCAGTCTTAAGAAGCATGCAAGAAATAATTGTAGGACATTTTTGCCATCTCAATTCCATAGTTTTAAGCAATGACAAGTAATTATAAGCTATCACTTATGAATGATATGTTGTCACCCTCATATACTTAATTTAGGTTTTTACGTTACGCAGGGAATGAATATGTTTCTCTGTGGTATCGTCAACGTCCCCCTTTCTTTGATAATTATACACATCAATTCAATGGAGGCGGCTGAATAATTTTCCTCAATCGCCAATGGAAAATTGTTGCACCCGTAACCTGCATACTAAATTCATCGATGAGAATTCAAGCCTTCTTTTAAAATTTCCAATCTGCATCATGAGGTTTCCCAATTGCACATAATCAGTTTTTGAAGGGTTTATGCAACAACTGATCACACTGTCGTGACAGGGAAGAGTCTTTCAATGTGTAGAGTTTCCACCTCTAGTTCATTGGTGGTAATTGCTTATATCTTCACTTGTTAATACATATGTTATGAGAGCTGAAATGCTGCATCTAGGGAGGGAAAGAGCACCGAAACTTCAAAGTACCACTGACTTTAAGTTTGCCCATGTCTTCATATAAAAGGTCTACATATAGCTGTGTCTGTAACATCGTAAGAAAAATTTAAGTGATGAGTGGATTTTCGGCAATTAAAAGCAGCTTTAAAACATACAGCAGATTTAATTCGATAGTTAAAATATTTAGAAAATTAAGGATTTAAGGCAATTTAAAGGCTAAGTGAGTTTGAAGCAAAATGGTTCCAGTCCCGCGGTTTCTTTGGAGCTGACCAGCTCTGCGTCCATTCTTGTCCAAAAATCCAACTTCAAGAACTCAACGTCACCTCTGCTCACGTACACCTTGCTTACGACGTTCAACAGTTCAAAAACGAATGACTACAAGACATTCTTTTATCCATTTTCTTCTTTATTTACATCTTCTTTCATCCGGTCATAAACTTTCCAGACTCTTCCCTCATCGACGAACAATTTATGTAAGAATTCACCATGACGCTATAGTCAAGATTTGTCTGTCCTTTAACACCATATACGCTGCAAGAAAGAGCTTTTGACGTTCCGTTTGAACTACATTTGAAGAAGGTGAAGCACAATTAAAGACATCTATTTACTGACGAATTATTTTGCTTATAGCAAGCAGTTTGAAAATATTTTTGCATTTTTTGAAAGAATCAGGAGAGAATGGCATCATAAATTCTCGGAGGAACAACATGTACTCTCTTTCATGTCTCTGTACTGGATTTGTATCTTCAGAGTGCTGTAAATGCTCTCCGAATTCCTTTCCTTTTCATACCGACATAAGCATAAGTATCTCATTTGTTTGTTTTAAAAGATCTAAAATTCAGAAATATTTTTCAAAATATCGAAACGTCCTCATTGGATATTAAAAACAAACAAGCATTTTACTCTGTAAATAATATTTTTAATGCCTAACAAAATAAATATTTCAAATAAGAGCAGATATTGTGTTTCATTCACTGAAATTCCTGTTAAAAGGAATAGTTCACATAAAAATTAAAATCGAAGTCGCAAAAATTCGAATGTAGAGATAATTTTCATGATAAGTATCATAACATCCAAGATGATAAAGGGGTTAAAAGTTTTGAGCATATTTAATTCACTTGAATATGTTTCATTGGTCTTGCATTGTGATTTTAGACTCTACAATTAAAAAGTATTCAAAATTCTATTTTGTCAAAACTAATTTGTACTTTTAAGGTCATATAAATTAAAAGTTTTAGATTATAACGTTATGATTGCACACACACACACACACACACACACACACACACACACACACACACACACACACACACACACACACACACACACACACACACACACACACACACACACACACACACACACACACACACACACACACACACACACACACACACACACACACACACACACACACACACACACACACACACACACACACACACACACACACACACACACACACACACACACACACACACACACACACACACACACACACACACACACACACACACACACACACACACACGAAAAACCCTTTAAAAAACACTTTGCAATAAAAAAAATCAAGCCTCTATGGCCCGGTGCACACATCCGATTTTTCAGCGTGCGTCGCCACTGCGGCACCGAAGCCCAACTATGCACACATAACCGTGAAATGACGCAAGTACTCATTTTGAGGCATTTGCGATAAATATTTTAGCGAAGAAAACGTGTTTATTTCGCCTGCTTGGTGTAAAAAAAGTATACTTTGAAACAAAATAGACGTTACTGGATACAGCCATTTAGTAATTATTATTTATATTCCATTTATTTTTGAAAACAAGGTACTTCAGGCCGGAGAAGCGTGTGCGGCGAGCTGCGGCGCCGTGGGGAATTGCGGTACAAATTGCACGCAAGTTGCACGTGCGTCGCGGCGCCGGAGACGTGGTGTTGTTGCTGTTTCTTATGCCTACACCGGCAGACCAAAGGAGTGCCAGGCTCGTCGAAGACGGCAGGAGTCGAGGGGGGTGCGGCTTCCATGCAAGTGAGCCCCATTAGGAGGAAGTCCGACTTAGCTCAAATTTCTTAGCCAACAGATGGCAGCACATCGACACGTCTCGTTTTTACGGAGAGGTCACATTTTCACGACATTCAATCATACTCAGGCACACGGTTGTAATTTTGATCCAAACCAGACCAACTAATCCCTGGTTCGGCACCCCCAGAGGTATTGATTTACATGGGAACATGGAGGACTTTGTGACCACGACAGATTTTTCGTGCACCAGTCACATTTAGCGTACACGGGAGTTTTCGGTCAGCTGGGCTCGAACTCATGATCAGTCAGTCACGAGCTCGATGCCCTACCGACCAGGCCACCCGACCCCTGGAAACATGTGTGCACTATTCCATTGGATCTAATATATCTCAGACCGCACGTTGAAAAACCGGATGTGTGCACCGGGCCTAAGTTAAAAACTTCGAGCGCATTGGTAATTCCTGTAAAAGTATCGCAAAATCCAAAATGGCAGACAATTTCTGCAAATACAGAAAAACCAGCAATCAGATTTGGGGAATTTTTATTGGGGCATTCACGTAGTTTCTCTGAATACAGCCACTTTTGTCACGCGTTGTTTTTTGGGATGTCGACTTCAAGAGGTCACTGTCTAGGTCTAGAAAGCGAAATTTTAAAACGTATACAGAGAAAAACGAAAACAAGGAAACACAAAGGAAGTCACACCGGAAAAGGCGTAATCTCATCTCGTGGTTTAGATTTCGAAGGACGCCCGCACGAGATGGTGATTTGATTTTCAAATGAGCCACTGGAACTATATGCGCGGAATACCACGAGACAGTGATGTGTAGATTTTCGGTTGCTTATTACTCGAGAAACTGAAGATCGCAAGTAAGACAAAAGCCAACAGGCGAAAATAAAAAACTATACACTTTACTGAATGCTTAATTGTGTAATAATTGAAAAAATTTTCACTGTAGTTATTGAAAAGAGCTATCTATATGTATAATTCTCTTACGTGGCACACGCCGACCAACCGGTATAGTGGTTATGGTGTTAGCCTCTAGATCGGAAGGTTCCTGGTTCGAATCCGGGTCCGGGCATGGATGTTTGTAAACGTATGGTGTAGAGGCGGCTGGTGCACCTTAAATCTGTCGTGGCCGAAAGTCCTCACGTTGGGTTGGCGTGGAAGTTTGGAGAGTGGGGTGCCAGCTCAGGTGTTGCTTCGTCATCTGACCGTGGTTCAAAATTACGAGGTGTTGTCCTCGAATCTTTCCCTTAAGGGACTGATTCCGGACCGTCGTCAATAGCCCGTTGTGTTGCTCTAGTACGACGTTAACTAAAATTACCATTACCATTACCATCGATTTTCAAAGCAGCGCTTACATTTCGAGTGAAAATTTGCTCAGTTTTCATTTAAATTAAAAATTGTTCGAGTTCTGATTCAACAGGTACTGTATAACTTGACATTTACAAATTTACATTTGAGAAATATGTATTTAATATATTTAGCTTTTCAGGATCAATGTCAACAAAACAAAAATTGTAAATAATTTCAAAAATGATAGTGAGATAATAAAATTCAAACGGTTAATTGCTTTAATTGATATTTTTAAATTTCTAGAAACGAACGGACCAAAAAATAAACCATATATTAAACAATTCCAAAAATATAGGAACACAAATTTAAATGTTAATAAATTAACTAAAGTTATACTGTAACAAAGACATAAAAAGGACGAAGGCTTAAACATCTACAAAAAATGCTATAGATAAACTATGAAAATTTAATATTGTTGAGAAATCAGTTATTTTTAAGCTCTCTAGTCGTTAAAAAAAGAATTGATCGCGATGATTTGAACGGTTTAGTATGTTGATGAACATTCAAGAAATGTTCGTTAATTTTTTTTGTTTTCCGCTAAGCCTAAAACAGAAGAAATTCTTCCTTATCGACAAAAGGTATGCCTAAACCGTTAGAACAAAAAGGTTTTTATATCAAAGATGTACAGTCGTTGAGAGAAAAAAAACTGAACCACCTCTTTTATTTCCAGAGCTATTCACAATAGAGCTAATTCAAAGTTATCATTCAATAGCGAATAACGGATACTACAAAATAAAATCCAAAACCATTGCATATGTTGGCGTCTTCATATCAAAATTTTGCACAAACAAAGAAATTTATAACGAAAGCACCAGGTTTTTAAGCCATGATAAGATTCTACATAGTTAAATTAGTCTAAAAATGAAATGTTATGAATTTACTACTTTTATATCTTGAGATATTCAATCCTAAAGTTGGTATCAATTTCAGGGATCATCTCCACGTAGAAAGACGCTATTAGTAGATCAAGTTTACTGTAGTTTTATCGCAATACGAATTTCAAATTTGAACACCATTTCAGACGTATTTTTCAGCGATGCGAGAATTATTATATTCCTATGCAAGAGCAAACGATCTGAGAATTATTATCCGAGGTTTGTCACAGACGTTTTTTAAATTTTTGGTTGCCTCCTGAAATCACAAAAACGAGGAAAATTTAATGCAGCGCAAAAAGCTATCGGAATGAGCTGAAACTTTTCATGGCCACATTAGAAGTCCTTTTGAATCGATTACCACAAAAATATAATTCATAATTGTTTCGGGTGGTTCAAAATTACGAGGTGTTGTCCTCGGATCTTTCTCTTGAAGAACTGATCCCGGACCGTCGTCAATAGCCCGTTGTGTTACTCTAGTGCGACGTTAACTAAAGTTTCCAATTACCATAATTGTTTCGTTGTGTTGCTCTAGTACGACGTTAACTAAAAATTACCATTACCATAATTGTTTCAAATTTTGAATTAAAAAACTCAAAAATTTAAAACTAAAGTAAAAACTATTTTAAAACAAAATATGGGGTGGATTTTGTTTGGGTTGTTTAACAGTAACATGGTACAAAATATCAACGCTATCGAAATATTATTCAGGTAATGGTAATGGTAATTTTAGTTAACGTCGTACTAGAGCAACACAACGGGCTATTGACGACGGTCTGGAATCAGTCCCTTAAGGGAAAGATTCGAGGACAACAGCTCGTAATTTTGAACCACGGTCAGATGACGAAGCAACACCTGAGCTGGCACCCCACTCTCCAAACTTCCACGCCAACCCAACGTGAGGACTTTCGGCCACGACAGATTTAAGGTGCACCAGCCGCCTCTACACCATACGTTTACAAACATCCATGCCCGGACCCGGATTCGAACCAGGAACCTTCCGATCTAGAGGCTAACACCTTAACCACTATACCGGTTGGTCGGCAATATTATTCAGGTAATTTGGTAATTTTTTTAATTAACGTCGTACAAGAGCAACACAACGGGATATTGACAACGGTCCGGGATCAATCCGTTAAGGGAAAGATCCGAGGATAACACCTCATAATTTTAAACCACGGTCAGATGACGAAGTAACACCTGAGCTTGCACCTCACTCTCCAAACTTTCACACCAACACAACGTGAGGACAAATATTATTTAGGAAGCTATCCATATAGTCTAAGAAACTGATTTAACATTAGGATCTAATATTTCTGTGGTCATACTTTGAACGGTAAGACAGGAAATCTAGTATATGAAGTTTCATTTTGATACAGATTCGAAATTGGGTGTCGAATTAGAGAGTTGGTGCTTAATTTGAAATGAAGACGGCCATTTTATTCAAATTTTATGAATTTGAATTTATAGAATTACGTTAGGTTCCTTCCAAACGCCACCTTTGAATTTTCTCCTGTTAAAATTTCTTGAATGTAGAAGAGTGGTTGGTTTTTTTTCGCGACTGTACATCAGCAATTTTTTAGCCTTTTTCATCTCACGGCACATACGACTTATTTACAAAAATTCCGGTGCTCATCGAAAAAGGTACCTATTATATTTCTTGCCGATCAGACAAACAACAGTAAAACTTTGAAATAATAGTAATTATGAACACTTTTTAACTTCAAAGTATCTTTAAAGTCTTCTCAAAGCAACATTTTTATGATACTTTGTATAATAACAAAAATATTACTTAAAATTATTTACAAGGATATTAAAAATACGGATATCACTTGATAATGTTCTGCGAACACACTCGTCAAAAATTCAAAACCAAACTAGATCCCTATATAGTCCAACCAAACAAAACAAACATCACATTAAGCTACTGAAATTAAATAAATCGCTCGATGTAAACTGTTTCTCTCTATCCCTTACCAAAACCCACAATAATGCAATTTTTGCTGCGAACCGGTTGAAAATTGCTGTTCTACACTTTATGAACAAAAATATTTGGACACTGCATATTTTTCAGTGGGCGTGAAGTGGAAGGTGTCAGTCTCTCAACAGCAGTCATCTGCGTTGCATTCTTCTATCGAACTGTCTGTGATAAGTTGAAATGTCAGACCTGTCAGAGTTCCAAAGAAGAATGATTGTTGGAGCGCGTATAGGTGGAGCATCGGTTATGGAAATAGCAAACCTTTTGGGGTTTGCGAGGAGTACGGTATCAGCCGTTATGACAGCGTATACGAAAGAGGTAAGACGACGTCTTCAAAACACAACAGTGGCCGAAAGTCAAAGCTTGCTGACAGGGATAGACTGGTCTTGAAGTGCATAGTAGCCCGAAAGCACAAGCAATCGTTATCCGAGATAACATCCGAAATGAACAGTCATCTCCAGGACCCCGTTTCAACAAAAACTGTCAAAAGGGAACTTCATGCTGCGAATATTTATGGTAGAGTGGCAATTCGTAAGTGTAAGTAACCCTTCGTAAGGTAACCCTTTGGTGACAGCAACTAATGCTTTCAAGCGACGCCAATGGTGCAGAGATCACAAAAACTGGTCCCTACAGCAGTGGCAACAGGTAATATGGTCAGATTAATCGTCATTCACTCTATTTCAGACGATCGGACGCGTTTATGTCTGGAGAACGCCCAGAGAAGCTTTTAATCCTGAATGCCTCTTGCCGACTGTGAAGATGGGGGTGGCTCCATTATACTATGGGGTGCGATATCTTGGCGCGGTCTTGGGCCACTTGTTATTCTGCATGGGAGGATCACATCCAATCACTATCTAAGCATTATAGGGGATCATGTCCAGACTGTATTCCCTGGAGAGCGACCGCTTTTTCGAGACGACAACGCCCCTATCCACACTGCTAGGTGTGTTCAAGAATGGTTTGAAGAGCATGACGATGAAGTTGAACATCTCGCCTGGCCCCCTCAGTCTTCGGACTTGAATATTATTGAACATTTATGGGAATATTTGGAGTCCAAACTTCGTTACCGATTTCCACCTCCATCCAGACTTTCGGAATTAGAGACCGTTCTGCAGGAGGAATGGCTTAATATTCCTTTAAATATTGTCCATGACCTTTATGCATCTATCCCACGTAGCATTAAATCTGTACTTCAGTCAAACGATGGTCCAACCCCCTATTAATAAAGATTTTCCATTATTTCACAGGTGTTCGTATTATTTTGTCCTCCACCTGTACTTGTCGCTCCATTTTGTCCCACGATTGCTCGATCGGATTGAGATCTGGGCACTGAACAGGCCAGTCAAGCAAATTCACCTCATTTTCAGGAAACCAGTCCAGTACACGTTTTGCAGGATGACAATGCAGCTCGATCCTGTTGGAAGAAACAACCATCATCGTCGTAGTATTGTCATAGTGTGGCAAGGCCGAGTTATTCAGAACATCGAGGTACACGTCAGCGTTCATGGTATCAGGTACATTAGGTTGAGTCGTAACCAGAAAAACAACCCCACACTAAGATGGATCGTCCTCCGAATTTCTAAAGTGTCCAAATACTTTTGTCCATATAATGAACATGCTAATGTTACATTGAAAGTCTAAAATGAAACGGTATAATACCAATGCAACTGAATGAGTATTGTTACACTCCCTTTCACGTGAGATGAAACAAAAACAGGTTGGCCGTAAAGATTGTTTTTGTCCTATTAAGTAAGCAATCCGGGTCATCGAACTCTCCCTCTCAGTTCTACTCAAGAAAAACAATAGGAGATAATTAGTACTGAACTCCGTTAGGTTTAGTGTAGCCATATCCAGGGCAAACGGGTAAAGTCATCGAAAAATTGAAACATTTTACGTTACTCTACGCTTATATTACTTGAACTCGCATAATTTCTGCGAGTGCATGTAAAAATACCGTACTAAGTTAAATTTATTCGATTCACAAAACTTGGATTAATACCATTTCGTCACAGTATCTTTTGCAGACATGCTTACAACCAGATTTACGGCCATAATCACAAACTAACCCGAGGATGAGTTGATCCGCGGTCAGAGTTAAACCGCGGATTATCGCGAAAAAGTATTCTCAAACGGTGGTTAAATGATCCACTGATTAAAATGATATGCTCACTCGCTGTGACTGGCTACTAACGTCTAATCTCCACCTTAAGTCTGCCGACCAACCGGTATAGTGGTTAAGGTGTTAGCCTCTAGATCGGAAGGTTCCTGGTTCGAATCCGGGTTCGGGCATGGATGTTTGTAAACGTATGGTGTAGAGGCGGCTGGTGCACCTTAAATCTATCGTGGCCGAAAGTCCTCACGTTGGGTTGGCGTGGAAGTTTGGAGAGTGGGCTGCCTGCTCAGGTGTTGCTTCGTCATCTGACCGTGGCTCAAAATTACGAGGTGTTGTCCTCGGATCTTTCCCTTAAGGGACTGATCCCGGACCGTCGTCAATAGCCCGTTGTGTTGCTCTAGTACGACGTTAACTAAAAATTACCAATTATTACCTGTTTCTTTCCCTTAGGAGATTGATCCCGAACCGTCGTCAATAGCCTGTCGTGTTTCTCTAGTTTGACGGTGATTAAAATTACCGTACCTTATCAGTCCGGCAAATTGGCGATCCGGATAACTGGAGTTCGACTGTATTTTCTTTTTTCGTACCCAAACAATCAATTCACCTGTAACATTAAACACACATAACCTTTAAACACACATAACCGTAAACACACATAACCCTTAAACATACACGTTTTCTCAAGCAGTCTTACTTTCTATTCAAAACAACATGTAGTGGAGTATGTCACGCGGAACAAAATTTAATTCATACACAAGTCAAGTGACTACAGAATTTAAACAAAACAATTCGACCCATCTTTCCAGATCGGCAGAAGTTCGTCATCAGACACACGAACTTCGAAAGGCATTCCACACGTGAGGTAAGGTCAAGCGGAACACAAGCAACTTCCGCAAAACGATCCCTCGGGCGAACACCGGAAGAACTTTCTTCCCCAAACATTAGAGTGACCCACTGACCCATCCTTGTCAGTGGAAAGTAGCCATCTGCCGTGCACACTACTTACTCACTTGTGGCATGACCAAAAAGTATAACAAAAATTAACCTAGTAATCCCTACTAAGTAGACTTTGTTGTTGAGCAGAAGCACGTGTTTCGCCCACTTATGGAAATTTGATTGTCCAGTAAGTAGCCATATGCTTCTAGCGACATATTGACAGAGTAAAGCAATTAAAAAGCTGGTCTGTTTATTTTTTAAACGTTTGTTTTTAAATAAATGATTCCAAAACTACGGATGTAAGGTTTTATTAGAATAGCAATTGAAAACAAGAAAAGAAAAGAGGGAAAATACTACTCAATCGAGAATAATTTCTACTAGGGGGCCCGCAACCTTCTCGCTAACCCCCGGAGAATTGCTTTGCAATTACTCATTGGTTCGCTCGCATCAATGAAGACACGTGTCCCAGCAGAAGGGATTGTTTACCAAATATGATATTCCAAAAAAAATAATTTTCAAATATAAATTTGTTGTACTGCAGAAAAGTTAGTCAGTACCTCTGGAATCAGAACTCGAACAATTTGGAATTCAGATGAAAACTTTGAGCAAATTTTGACTCGAAATGTTAGCGCTACTTTGGAAATCGAATACCCAGCATTTTGTTTGTAAGCAACAACAGCTTGACTGATATATATATTTTTTCAGTAAAATTTCATCCGGTAACGCTGTAAATTCAATTGAGGCGCGAGGCTTCGTGGTAAGCAAACAATCATACAGTGTTGCCAAAACACGGTAAAAAATAACGTCTTTTTTGCGTGCCCCGTAAGAGGAAAATATATATATATATATATATATATATATATATATATATATATATATATATATATATATATATATATATATATATATATATATATATATATATATATATATATATATATATATATATATATATATATATATATATATATATATATGAGAGAGATTATTTCTGTCAAAAAATATTGATGTACATTGAGTCAGCGAAAAACGGACGATAGAGAATGAAATTGGTGAACTCTTTGTAACTTCGACTTTAGCTTTTCTAAGTCGCGTGATTTCAACTATAGTAGGGTGGACTACTATAAGCAATGCTACTAACCTCGAATAGTTTTGTTACAATTTTAAGTGAAATACAATGATTCAAGGATATATGTACGTATAATGCTATGGTTATCCAAATATTAGATAGGCTTAAAATACGTCTAAATATTTTTATTAACCCACTTTGTTTAGACAATCTAGGACAAAGTCCGTGAGTTCATGTACCTTCAAAAAGTCCAAGACGAACAAATGATTAAAATACTGATACTTCTTGGGACGATTACAGACAAATAAGGTTATGTAGACAAGCAACTCCATATTGTATGCTGAAAAGTCGGGAAAACCTTTAAACCGTGTTCAAATGAAATTGGTCTCAAATGTTCACTGATCGTTCTAGAGATGGCAGTGTGTTGACCTCTACCACTCTTGATTTTGAGGTCACCTCGTAGAAGTTTTCTCTGGTACCAGCTATGTGCGGGGAATTTTCCAAGAATTGTTCTGAAGTTTCTTTTTCGCTGAAATTTCATAAAGATTATAAGTAATTGATTGGAATGACTCTGGGAGGTGACATGATATGCTAAGCTATTTGCCATTTCATTTCCGCTGAAGTCATCATCAGAAGAAATCCATTGTAAATGTGTCCTACGAAGCTTTGGCCATTTAATAAATACAATAATCTGATCAAGTACAAGTTCTTTGAACTTTGCTATAAATCGTACATTCACAATCAATTAATTAGTACAAATATGAAGAATTGTAAAATAATAAATGGCGGTCAAGAATATTTTAAAGCTTCGTGGTAAATGTTTAATAAATGGGAGATTCTCAAAATGTGGGAACACTAAATGTTAACTATGAGTAATTTTTAAAATTTTGAAATTTAACATCAATACTTTTTTAGTGTATTGTTTATAGGCCTAGAATACAATATACAATCATTCAAAAACAGGAACTGTTCTCCAAAATTACTAAAAAAAGATTTAATTTTAAGATCCGTAGGTTAAAGATTTTTGACATCGTTTTCCTGTAGGTTACAGATTTTTGACATCGCTTTCCTGTAGGTTACAGATTTTGGACATTGCTTTCCTATAGGTTACAGGTTTTCGACATTGCTGCCTCTATGTTACACAACTTTAGCATTTCCCAAAGTCTAATGACTTTCGGACATTGTGTTATCACATTTTTGCTACATTAATTCTTGTTGTAACATTACATTGTGTCAGAAAACGAAAGTTAGTTTGCAGATCAGTATATATATATATATATATATATATATATATATATATATGTGGGTTCGTAAAAGGTAAATGATAAATAACTCTTAAAGTTTAAATTTAAGTTTAATTACAAAATTAATGTATTTACAGTATATTTACAAACATCTTTGACAATTAAGAATATCCGACAACTAAGAGGCCATCTGCCTAAAAAGTCATGGACCGTCTGCCCAACTGCTAGCTTCGGTGTCTGGGGGAACATCTGTCTCATTGCTGCGGTCGCTTCTGAGCGGACGCTTCCTCTAGGTGGCGTTACTGCTGCGGACGTATCAGGCTTTGGCGCGCTCGTCGCACAATCCCACAATCGGCTATCCTGACTGTAATTTCGTCCTCGAAATTCGCCGTCTTGAACATCAGTAAACAGGCCATAACATTATCACATATCTGAAAATACAAACAAAAAAGAAGAAAGAAAGAGGGAAAAAAGGTTCATATATACATTTTTTTTTTTACTGTTGACCAGTGGACCAGGGTTTCATGTAATCAGCTGCTGAAGTAGTTAGGCTTGGACCTTCATGATCGCCCACTTTTTCAATGGCATATCTGTCATTAGGAGACACTTTTACAACTCGATAGGGTCCCAAAAATTTAGGTTTCAGCTTAAGCCCAACTCCAAACTGCGTACGCTGAATGGCCACTAGATCTCCTACTTTGTACACTCTAGATTTTTTTCTCCCTTTGTTATACTGACGTTTATTTTCCTGTTGCAATTTGAAAATATTGTCTTTTGCTTGTTCGCGTAATTCTTCTCTATCCTTCATCATGGACTTTTCGTACTCTTCTTCCAATATATTTTTTATCTTCAGATCTTCTTTATTTTTCATTGTGATGCCAATCATCAGTTCGAATGGCGTATGCTTCGTACTTCTGGATGGTGTACTGTTTATGATACTTTGTAGACTTGGAACATATTTGAACCATTTGCTAGGCTCCTCTATTGAAAGTTTGGCAAGAACAGGAATCAACAGACCAATCATCCTTTCTGCCTGCCCATTGCCTCTAGGAATTCCGGTTGTTATTTTACAATGTTCAATTCCCTGATCAGTACAATAATCAGTGAATTCCTTCGATGTAAACGCTGATCCCCTATCTGAAATTATTCGTGATGGGTTTCCAAAAGTAGCTTGTTGTAATTTCAGCTTTTCGATAGCATCGCTAGCCGAGGTAGATTTCACTGGGTACAACCAGACAAACTTCGTAAAGGCATCGACTACCGAGAAAATATGTTGGTATCTTTTATTCGTTGTTGGAAGGGGTCCCAAAAAGTCGATATTGTAAGTCCCAAGTGGAACGTTGTCTTTCGGCACTGGATTAAGAAACCCTTCGCCTTTTCCACGTTTTCTATTGCAGAGGATGCACTGTACGCAATTAGAAATAACGATTTCAACATGTTTTCTTGCATTAGGAATAAAAAACTGTTGCTTAAGAATTTCCTCTGTCTTGGCAGCGCCAAAGTGACCTTTGTTGTGAACTTCTTTAATGATGTTATTTTGCATCGCCTGAGGAACCATTAGTAGTTGTTTCCCATTCTCATACTTGTATAGAACTCCTGCTTTAATGAAATGTTCACTGTCATGTCCTTCTTCAACTAGAGTTTTAATTGCTTTAATGTGATCATCTAGATGTTGTGCAGCTTCTATTTGGGTTGTTAATTCTCCTTGTGCACGAGTTGTTATCAACAATATGTTCCTGCTTAGGGCATCCACATGCTTCATTTGGGTGCCTGATCTATGGACAACCTCATAATCATATTCTTCGAGTGACAATGCCCATCGAGCAATTTTTGGTGTAAGCTCTTTTTTCTGCATAGTCCTCTGAAATGCAGCGCAATCGGTCACTATTTTGAACTTAGTACCCAACAAGTAGTAGCGAAATTTTCGCAAAGCCTCGATTACAGCCAGTACTTCCAATTCGTAAGAACAATACTTCTCTTGTTGAGGAGTAGTCTTCTTGCTCATGAAGTGAATGGGATGAAATTTCCCATCATGAGCTTGCTGAAGCAAAACAGCTCCAAAGCCGTGGCTACTAGCATCCGTATGTAATTCTAAGGTTGCTCCTTGCCTAAAGAGATGCAATACCGGACTACTTGAGAGAATTTCCTTAAGCCTTTCAAATGCGTCGACTTGCTCAGAGCCAAATGTCCATTCGACATTATTTCGAAGCAGGTCACTTAATGGTTTTGCAATTCTTGAAAATCCACCGACAAATTGTCGAAAGTAAGAGCAAAGACCCAAAAAACTCATGACTTGTTTTACATTTTTCGGCTGGGGAAAATTTTTCACTGCACGCGTCTTGGATGGGGAAGGTTGAATTTTGCCGCCCTCGATAACGTATCCGAGAAATTCTATCGAATGCTGAAGAAATTGACACTTTTTAAAATTTATTATTACGCCGTATTCTGACGCAACCTTCAAAACCGTTTTAATTTTTTCCAGCCCTTCTTGTTCATCAATGGAAGGTATAACAATATCATCCATGTAAATTATTATAGTCTTGTCTCGAATTAAGTCTCTAAACACCGTGTTTATGTACCTCACAAAAACACTTGGTGAGTTACTACATCCGAAAGGTACAACATTGAATTCGTACTGTCCTTCATGGGTAACAAATGCTGTGTAACGTGTCGAATTAGGGTCCATTGGTATGTTGAAAAATGCGTTTTTTAAGTCCAAAGTGGAAAATACCTGTGCGTTTCCCAAGCAATCTAAAACATCTTGAATTAATGGGAGTGGATGCTTATCTTTGATTAACTTTCGATTAACCGATCGATAATCAACGCACAATCTGTATGAATTATTACCCTTCTTTTTACACAAAACAATGGGTGAAGCGTAGTTAGAACAGGAGGGTTTAATTATTCCGTCTTTTAGCCATACTTGTATTTGTTGCTCAACTATTTTCTGTTCTTTTAAAGACATTCGGTGCGGTCTCTGACAAATCGGTATATCATCAGTTAAAATTAAAGTCATTTTTACTTCTGTGTCTTTAATTTTATGCGGCTTATATTCACTAATCAAAATATCTAACTCGTTTCTTATTTTAGGATCTTTTATATGTTGCAATTCAATTTCATCCATCAAGGAAATCGGCAATTCGGATAAAGGATTAAAAGTCAAATCATTTTCTCTAACATCCTGTACACAAGATGACGCAACGCCTATCATTGGAATATTAATGGCAGTCGCCAATAGTTCACACCTGTTTTCTTCTTTGAAAGGATGAGTCAGGGGGGAGGGGATACCAAACATCTGCCTTTCATTACTTTCGGATTCCAAAACAGTGGCTCCATTTCGGCAACTCGTTTTTGTTTTTATTCCTTTACTTCCTGAATGAGGTCCCTCAAAACGCTTAGCTTTTATTTTTTCAGACTCTTTCACTTCCGAAGTGTGTGTGAAAGAAAGATTAATAGAATTTTCTCGAAAGCTCAAAATCCTTAAATCATTTCCTGATATTGAAATATTAAGCTTGTTAATTACGTCCATACCAATCACAATATTACAACACAAGTTTTCAATAACAAAAAACTCAGTGAGAATATTAAAATTGTCAATAGTAATTTCAGCACAAAAATAACCAAGTGATTTTACACTTTGATTTCCAATACCATTTAACATTATGTCACAGGGGGTTAATTCTGGTGCACCAATTTGCATATAAAAATCATATTTCAAAATAGATAAATCTGATCCCGTATCAATTAAAGCATCAACATATTTACTCATAATTTTAAGACATTTGTACAACTTCTTTTCATGATTACTGGACATATTAATTAAAACTTTCTTTTCTTCATTTATATCAGTTTTTACACCTTTATTACATTCGAATTTACGGTGTCCATATTCATTACTCTTTAAACATTTAATTCCTTTATTCTTATTTGGACACTCAGAAATTCTATGACCAATTTCATTACATGAAAAACATTTAACATATTGGTTAGTAACACTTTGGTGAGCACGGACGATCGACGGTTTATCATTGAATTTTTTGGAGCGCTGATGACTTTGTGTTTCAGCTGATTTCATATCTCTAGCTCCCGGTCTTTTAAGATGGAATCTTGCCGCCTCGTACTCATCCAATTTATTCACTAATTCGGCTACTTTATTCAATTTCGGTAATCCATCAATAAAATGCTCGCGCATTTCAAACGGTATTTTCCTTTTAATTTGATCCGCCACTATGAGATCTTTCAATTCTTCATATTTAGAGATACTAAGACCCACAACCCATTCTTCGAAAAAATTATCTAACTCGTAGGCGAAATCACGCCAAGATGCGGTTGTTTCTTTTTTATGAGTAAAAAAGTGCTGTCGAAACTGCTCCGGTGTTAGTTTAAATCGATTCAGTAAAAGTTTTTTCACGTGGTCGTAATCATTTGCGAGCGGATCAGGCTCTCTTGCAATTAAATTTGCGATATCCAACGGTAAAAGACTCACAAGGAAAATAACCCAATTTTCTTTAGGTATTTCTATGCGATTAATTTGTTTTTCAAACAAAGATAAATACATGCTTAAATCACAGTTTCCGTCGAAACGTGTCATTAGTTTTGAAAAGTCAGTTTTAAGTGGGGAAATAAAATCGAAACTTCCAGTACTTTTGTTTTCTAGCTGTAACTTCTTCAACTGAAATTCGCGTTCTGCTTTCTTTTCGTTTTCTTTAGCTTCCCTTTCGCGTTCAGCTTTATCGTCTCTTTCCTTTGTTTCTCGTTCAGAAACAATCCTTTTTAAAAGCGTTTTTGTTAATTCCTCACTGTATTCATCGGCTTTCGTTATCAACTTAATAAGCTGCGGAATTTTGGTTCCTTCCGTTGCTATTAGTTCTAATTCTTCTATTAGCGCTAGAAGATCGATCTTGCGTGCTCCGGCTAAATACGTAGCCATGTTAGTGTCAAAATGAAAAATCTGTACTCACAGTTCAGATGAAGTATTCCTCAAGATCCAATATGCTGAGTCACGGTCCTTCACTCAAATGAAGTTCTCACCTTGAATCCGATGAGCATCAGGCGAATATTGGAATTGTCCGCGTCTAAGCGTAAAATGCGTTTCTCGAACGGTTCAGATAAAAACGGCAATCTTCGGCCTTTAATTAAATCCAGGCCAAACCCCCAAATATATGTGGGTTCGTAAAAGGTAAATGATAAATAACTCTTAAAGTTTAAATTTAAGTTTAATTACAAAATTAATGTATTTACAGTATATTTACAAACATCTTTGACAATTAAGAATATCCGACAACTAAGAGGCCATCTGCCTAAAAAGTCATGGACCGTCTGCCCAACTGCTAGCTTCGGTGTCTGGGGGAACATCTGTCTCATTGCTGCGGTCGCTTCTGAGCGGACGCTTCCTCTAGGTGGCGTTACTGCTGCGGACGTATCAGGCTTTGGCGCGCTCGTCGCACAATCCCACATATATATATATATATATATATATATATATATATATATATATATATATATATATATATATATATATATATATATATATATATATATATATATATATATATATATCATTCAATAACGCAAATTAACGAAAGAGCAAAATAAAAAGCAGTGGCGCATTCAACCAGAAAACGAAAGTTAAAACTAACCTTGCAAACGCGCTGAGAGCTGCAGACTGATTATGGATAACGCTGCAGAACGCGCAAACGATTATTAAATAATTCAGTTATTCAAACTGGCGGATCCCGTGAAGAAAGTTCAATGTGTCGAGTGGATGGCCCCATAGTATGGCCGCCCCAGTCTCCTGACATTACTCCATTCGACTTTTTCTTTTGGGGTTAGGTAAAAGATGTTGTGTACCGAACAAAAGTTAATAGTGTCGTGGAATTGAAACAAAAAAAAGATCCAAACAGCTGTAGCTTCTGTTGATCTTAGCATGCTGAAACGTTCGTGGATTGAATTGGAATATCGTCTTGATATTTTTCGAGCTACGAAAGGATCTCATGCGTAAATTTACTAAGATAGTGGAAAAAACTTTTTGATTTATTCCATCTATTGTTGTAAATTGTTTTGCTGTAAGCCTATTCTTTTTTTTAATAATTTTTTTAAGTTGTACTGATCTTTTTGGGACACCCTGTATATTAATGTCTACTAATTGGTATAAAAATATGACATCAGTCATTAGTTATAAATTGTCAATGCTTTACAATTAGAGTAGATTTGAATAGTTTAAAATTTTAATTTTGTTTTTCCAGATTTCAAATCATGGATTTGTTAGTTCTGTAAAGTTGTATTACTAATTCCAAAAATTTTAGGTTTGATTGATTTTTGTGATTTTTTTAAATAATATTTATTTGCACATCACGCAAAAAGGAAAACATGATCGCAAAATAAAAATAACTTTACCCTTGAAAACTCCTGGAAAAGTTATAATTCCTATAGAATTAATCAGGAAAAAATAACGCTCTAAAGATCTAAGTTTCATCTTAAAAAATTTATTCAAAGGATCATTGCAGCCATAAAGCAAAAAAATAAAAAATAAAAAAAAATATTATTTAAAAAAAAAAAAAAACGAAATTATTTATAATTTTATTGAGATTGTTGCTACATCACGTCCAAAATTAAGAAATGATGGACGCCGTTTCCATTTGATATCGATCGTTACATGTCCCGGACACGTGCCTAGTAATGGTATTAATATTGTATATGCTAAATTCACTTTATTTTTCGATAAAAAACTATTAATACTAAGAATTAAATTTACTTGCTGTCAAAGCTTAAAGCTATGAAATGTGTCTTGTTCTCACCTTTTGAGAATTACACAAATACAATAATCTATTAAAATCCAAGTTCTTATTTGCCCTTTGCTATAAATCGTAGATTCACAATCAATTAATCAGGATATATATGAGGAATTGTAAAAGAATAAACGCCGCTCAAAATGTTCCAAATTACTTAAAAGCTTTGTGGTTTTCCTTGGAAAAAATGTCATTTGTGACAAGACCCAAAATGTGTTAAGCACACTTTTGGGTTTTGTCACAAAAGTATGTACCAACGCTATGCACGTGTAATGAATACCTTCATATACTCCATCTTTAGAATACAACGCTTAAAAGTCTATTCTTTAAAAGATCCATGTTATTGAATTGCTATTCAGAAAAGAGACGAGAAGGGAATAAAATTATCTTCTCACAAACGTCCGGAGAGCGCAAAACATGACAGAAGATGCCACTTCTACTTCTTTGTTTTGAAGACCTCATTAGCAAAACTCGGCCTTTTGCTTGGTTTTATGAAGCACAGCTAGAAATTAAATCTTCATTTTAAAAGTATACAGTTGGTTTTCTGCATCTGCAATATTTGCCTCAGGTCCCTAAAAGTCTAGTTTAGTCTCTGCATGAACTCGTCACAGCAGGGTGGTGTGTTTTAAGTAGACTCGGGCGATGCAACATTCGTTTTTGCAACTTCATTACTTTCACCAACGAAAGCACCCGCTACGTTTATAGAGAAAGTTTCATAATTAACTGGAATATCTTCGCATTACAAATGACGCTATGTCTCCAGATCTACAGACGGAATTTCAGAGTCCATAACGCAAAGGAAGTTGTCCTAAAAATCGAAGGTTTTTGAAGGATTTTCGAATCTTTCCAGAGAATTCTTATGTGATTCTCATTAGGGTTAATCGGAAAAAACCAACTTGTTTCAAGGAACAAATTATGTTATGAGTTGCATGTTGTGTTATTAGGATGGGACAAAAGCTTTAAAATGACATTTAACTATCGTGTATTTTGACTTTTAATATCAGTATCAAATATCAATTTTTGTATTTTTTTAAGTGCCAGAAACAGTTAGAAAATTCTGAAAAGGTGGACCAAGTCATGTTTGCAGATTGCTTTGTATTTTTACAGAATGATGAAAATGTGAACATTGAGTATGCACATTAATGTGTAGTCTATCGAATATATTTTGATAAGAGATTCATATAAATTATTTCGGCAAATAATCAATGCAAAGGCAAGGAAGACCTTGTCAAGGCAATCGAAACAACATTAAAATTTTTAATTTGCTCCTAGATAGAAAAGGACCAATATCTAAATTCCCTGGTTTTGAGTCTCTTCCACAAATCATTTCACGTTAAGGAAATTTATAATAGAAAGTGGTAATATCGATAAAACATTCAGAAAGAATCAAAACATTGAAAAGTATATTTCACTATTAAAAATTGAAAAATAAAAATTACTAAATCAGCTGTCACGAAAGACTTGTAAAACAAACATTGGCCTTTTTTCTACAAAGGAGCAGATATACTTTTAACACAAGTAACTGTTTTACACATTATTCTTTTCGGGTATGCGATGTGTTTTCGTTAAACCTCACCTTCCTTCCTTCGAATGGAAGCAGACCCCTCCGTACCGAGTTACTGAAAACCCACAGCGGATTAGCGGATGCTAGGGAATGAGAAATTGGATGCCTCTAATGAGAAATTTTAGAAGTGGGCCTAGTGACGCGCCGTCCGAAAAACCCTTGTCTGCCCAGGATGAACACGATAGGGCGTGGACGTGGTCGACCCCGGAATGTGTGCGCTGAAGATATGTGTCCGGCTCAATGATATCAGTCAACCTTAGGTCCGTTATGAGCCGGAAAAGTTTTCTTCATAGATTCGTGCCGAGGGGTGTCAGAGGCGCACACCCAGGCATCTCCTAGGAACCTATCGGCATTCCTGAGTAGCCCAGCGGAACAGCAGGCTGCCCCAACGTCCTGTTTATAAGGTACCGTGGGCAACCGATACCATCATCTATGGAGTCTTGCAGACCCTTGCCGTCCGCCAGATAGCCTTCTTTCGTTAGCGTACAGGTATTGGCCTAGGGCAGCCGGGGAGTGGTCCCGACACCGCTAGTTTCCGTGTGGCACCTAAGGAGGTTCCTGTCGCTACTTGATCGCAAGAACAGCGGCATCGCCATGTGCCAGTTCCTACGACCCAAACCGATAACCTGCTGGCTAGAGCGGCTTCGCCACGTTAGAGACTGACATATTCCTCCTACACGGATAGGCCCATGATCTGTCCATGGAGTCCCCTTGCAACTCCAGAAAGAGCCGCGGTCCGAGTGGTGGGGGCCATCACTCTTCATTCCTTGGAACCAACACGCGTCCACTTAGGGACTCCAAGCATTGTCTACGTAAACTGATAACAAGTTACTAACTGTTTATCAATTACTTGGTTCAGGATGCACACCGCCCCAAGTGCGCAGAGCCCTCCCCCGATCCTTTTGCCCGGATCTTGGGTCCTCAGCCCCATCATCTTGCTATCATCCCTGCGGACAGTCTTCCCGGACATTAAAAGCCACCACCCGCTTTCCGTCCGGGTTGACCCACGACTACTTCCCCAACAGACAGTAGCGTGTACACCTTCCCAGGGGTGTGTATGCCTAGGCGGCATACACACCCCTGGGAAGCCTAAACCTCACCAACCAATATGCTTATCTGTGTTCAGTAAGCTTTCATATACTCAACTACTGTTAGAAAGTTTACCAATCATTGTACACATACTCAGATACATGCTGATTGTCAATATCATGACGCGCCACAAAAACCTCAAACTTTCGGTGAAATTTGTTCCCTTCCATTTCTTGAATCAAAAGAGCCTCAAACTAATGATCATTTCAATAAACATCTGCTTATTGAAGTCTAGTTTTAAGTGCTACTGCTTCATCTTTTCTTGTCTGTTGTAGTCAATTGATTTTAAAGTATTATACGCTACATATATAGTGCGGCTTCCAGGAGAAGGCAGATGAGTCACATGGCTTTGAATGAGCTTGTTGATTAAATTAGGCGACTGGAGGTAAGGCGTGTTCTAACGAGTTGGAAAGAGGTAAACATCCACTGAGATTACCATTCATGATTTTATTTACGACCACCTTCTAACGCACTTTCAGAATTCCTCTAAAAATTCGACAGACCCAAGGTCGGCTGCCTTCTAGTCTAAGCCTATCTATACCGACATTATAGTTGCTACTGTGGTATACTATCTCTTGAGTCGACACCTCCAAACTAGAGATGCGACATCGACAGCAAAACATCGATGTTTTGAAACATCGATGTTCAAAATTAAAACATCGATGTTGATAATATATCGACCCAAAAACATCGATGTTTTTCAAATTCAGTGTATTTAAACTTTTTCCCCCATTTCTTAAAACTGGTTTAGCAACTAGTCATGAAACATCGACAGTAAAACATCGATGTTTTGAAACATATATGTTCAAAATTAAAACATCGATGTTGATAATGCATCGCCCCCAAACCATCGATTTTTTAAAAATTCAGTGTATTTAAACTTTGTTTCCCATTTCTTAAAATTGGTTTAGCAACTATTGATGCGACATCGCTAGCAAAACATCGATCTTTTGAAACATCCATGTTCAAAATTAAAACATCGATGTTGATAATACATCGCCCCCAAACCATCGATGTTTTTAAAATTCAGTGTATTTAAACTTTTTTCGCCATTTCATAAAACTGGTTTAGCAACTAGTCATGAAACATCGACAGTAAAACATCGATGTTTTGAAACATATATGTTCAAAATTAAAACATCGATGTTGATAATGCATCGCCCCCAAACCATCGATTTTTTTTAAATTCAGTGTATTTAAACTTTGTTTCCCATTTCTTAAAATTGGTTTAGCAACTATTGATGCTACAGCGCTAGCAAAACATCGATCTTTTGAAACATCAATGTTCAAAATTAAAACATCGATGTTGATAATACATCGCCCCCAAACCATCGATGTTTTTAAAATTCAGTGTATTTAAACTTTTTTCGCCATTTCATAAAACTGGTTTAGCAACTAGTCATGAAACATCGACAGTAAAACATCGATGTTTTGAAACATATATGTTCAAAATTAAAACATCGATGTTGATAATGCATCGCCCCCAAACCATCGATTTTTTTTAAATTCAGTGTATTTAAACTTTGTTTCCCATTTCTTAAAATTGGTTTAGCAACTATTGATGCTACAGCGCTAGCAAAACATCGATCTTTTGAAACATCAATGTTCAAAATTAAAACATCGATGTTGATAATGCATCGCCCCCAAACCATCGATTTTTTTAAAATTCAGTGTATTTAAACTTTTTTCCCCATTTCGTAAAACTGGTATAGCAACTAGTGATGCGACATCGGCTCCAATGCATCGATGTTTTTATAAGACATCATTGTTTTGAAAACATCGACATCGATGTCGCATCCCTACTTTTCAGGCCCTTCACTCTTGGCCTCTTTGGTCTATAAGTATGTTCAATTTGTTGATTATAAAAATTATGCTACTTTGTTAATTTTAACATTTTTATAACGATACTTTTTTCATTTAAAAATAAAACATCGACAAGTATAAACATCGATGTTATAAAAACATCGACTCCAACACAACGATGTTTTTTAAAAAAACATCGATGTTCTGAAAACATCGACATCGATGTCGCATCCCTACTCCAAACCTACTGAAAGGAAAACAAAATGCTTATTTTGTGAGATCATTGTGATGAAACTGGATACGAATGATAGTTATGGTTTGATGGTTGGATTTTATTTTGTGTTATACTAGCTGAATAACCCGGAGTTGCTCGGATTTTAAATATGACCGCGACAGCTAAAATATGACCGCAACAGCTAAAATATGACCGTAACATTTTCCTGTGTTAACTCAAATACACAAACCCTGTAGAAGGTGTTTCCTTGTCCATGTCCATTTACTGCAGAAAAACAAACTTTAGATTTTAAAATTGGGTCTTCGAGGCGCACTTTTAGGACTAACTGTGTTCAAATTTTCATGGCTACTGATTGGTTTGAAGTCAGTATAAAAACACATGTTTTCCGCAGTGTTCTAAAGTAATAAGTGTACAAAGTTTAGTGCGGATTGATCAAACGGTGTAGATTTGTATAGAGAATACAAGGTGATTCTTAAAAGATGTGGAAAACTTTAAGATGATTGTACACATCCAAACAAACAACTTTCAGAAGTCAGTATAGAAACACAAGTTTTCTGCAGTGTTCTAAAGTAATAAGTGTACAAAGTTTAGTGCGGATTAATCAAACGGTGTAGATTTGTATAGAGAATACAAGGTGATTCTTAAGAGATGTGCAAAACTTTAAGATGATTGTACACATCCAAACAAACAACTTTCTTCAAAGAATGCATGGTCGGAATTAAAACGAAAAGGTGCTAGAGGGCGCCGAAGGTGTTGTTATAAGAGACATAAACACACAAAGAGAGGATAAGTGACAATATCAAGTTTAATGACATGTGATTACAATAAGTGTTCAAAAAAGAGACCGGTAGTGGCTATGCATGAGGTACAACGGCGAAGAAAGGATTGGCGAACTTTCTAAAAAACGCCAGGCGTATCGCCTACTTTCCCTGCAGCAGCTGAAAGTCTGGCGACGAGATTGTAGCGTCACAGTAGGGGGTCCCTCTGACCACAGCTTTCATGGTGGTCCATGAATTTATGACCGGATGGGGGTATCCCCTTCTCTTTGGGCGTTAGCGGCTTCGGAAGAACGTGTGGGGTCTTCTCTCGAGGAAAAGGAGAATCGTGAAAAACCGAAACGTGAGCGGACGCAGGACGACTCTGCTCCGTTTTGAAGCCGTGGGACTGAAACCCTAATTTGTACAATATATATTAGCCACGAAATAGTTTTAACTTATATGTATTCTTCTATAATTAATTAAATGTGCTGTAATTATAAATGTCGTTTTAATTATCTTCAAGCCACTAGCCTCGCAAACTTTACCCACGACGTTACAGAGATATTCTGCAGATTAAACGGGGGTCTCATACACAAGAGCCTTCAGCTGTCCCCACAAAAAGAAATCATCACAGTAAAGATCTGGCGAACGTGGTGGCCAAGCTACAGGACCACCTCGCCCAATCATCGGTTCGGAAAGTTAAATTCAGATAGTTTCGCACCTCTTGTGCATAATGGGCTGGTGCTCCATCTTGCTGGAACCACATTACACTCTGGATGCGTGTGGGAACGTCATTCAACATGTCTGGCAGCACTAGTTGCAGAAACGTGAGGTATTTTTCCCGTCAAGGCGTTCTGGCAGAAGATAAGGACCGAGTAGGTGGTCTCAGGTTACTCCTGCCCAAACATTGATAGAAAAGCGCCGCTGAAGAGCATATGAATTTGTGACATGTGGATTTACATCCGCCTAAACATGTTGAATGCGGGTGTTAAATGCACCTTTACGTGTAAATAAAATGTACATTGATCCGTGAAAAGCACAGTTGCCATAAAATCTGGATTTACTGCGCTCTTCTGCAGAAACCAGCGAGCGAATTCCACACGACGAGGATAATTGTTTTGAGTCGGTTCCTAAACTCGTTCAACATGGCAAAGATGTAAACGTTCAGCCTTCAGTACTCGCCATGTCGTGGATTGTGATACATGTAACTGCCTAGCCACTGCTCGGGTACTTGTACTTGGCTGATCAGCCACCATATCCATAATGACTTCTTCCACGACTGACGTTCTGTCAGAAGCGGCTCAATCCCATGATAGTACTTTACGCAAGTCCAATTTGATTGGCTAGTTTCACGGGCTTGGCTTCACTTGGATATCTCGCCAATCTGATTGTTGCAGTAACCATTTGATTTTGAATATGCGCGTTGTTTCGTAGAAATACAATACATACACTAGCGCCTCAGCGTACAGCGTAAGTGTCCGACAAGTTGACTCTGATTTGCTTCTCATTTTCATATATATATTTTGTATGGTTGTTGTTAGTAGTATTTCTTGCCAACTTATATTAAAGGGTACTTATACTTTAAAGAGCTTCTTTTCGTGGAGCAACGATGGCCTAATGGCTAAAGTCACCCACATTCAGATTAGCGTCGGCAGCGGAGGATGACTACCCCAATTCAAACCCAGCTGGCGGTAAAGTTTTTAGATCCTCCAAATTATTAAAAAAAAATTCCAATTTAATTCCTTTTCATTCTAATTTACTTTTCCCAATTTTTAATACCCTTTTTATATTTTTCCAAGCTTCCGTTGATTTTACATAAATAATCTAAGAACCACTCCTGAACTCACTACCAGCTGATATTTTTCCGCCCCCTTTGCTTTAGGATGATTGTGTCGTATCCACCGCTGGCTTAGGACCATTCTGATGTAACAAAAAGCATACATAAAACACTAACTTATATAATTATTAACTTATATAATAAAAGGATACAATTTTCGGCTCCCACCTCTACCCACCCATAGCCATGGATCTGAAAAGAAAAGAAGAAAGCACAAAGGAAGAGATAAATCGCCAACAGAAAAATTCTCATGGCTACGTATCTAGGTCATGTGATCCCATTAGCCAATCAAGTTGGACTTGCGTAAAGTACTATCATGGGATTGAGGCGCCTGTCGTTCTGTCCGTCTTCGCACGACCTGCATCCGACCGGGAAGCGAGAAAGGATCCCGTCTCACACAACTGTTGGCGCAAGTGCTCAAATCTCTTACGGTCGGGCAACCGCCTGTTGGGAAACCTCTCACCGTACAATCGTTGAGCCTCTGAGCCATTTCCATATCCATTTGCAATTCCGTAGATAAAATACATATCAGCCTTTTCCTTATTAGTGAAGTGCAACATCTTCCGATATGCTCCTACCGCGATTGACAGTTGCACACACGGATCAGCAGCTTTTAAGCGAGCGAGAAAGGATCCCGTCTCGCACAACTGTTGGCGCAAGTGCTCAAATCTCTTACGGTCGGGCAACCGCCTGTTGGGAAACCTCTCACCGTACAATCGTTGAGCCTCTGAGCCATTTCCATATCCATTTGCAATTCCGTAGATAAAATACATATCAGCCTTTTCCTTATTAGTGAAGTGCAACATCTTCCGATATGCTCCTACCGCGATTGACAGTTGCACACACGGATCAGCAGCTTTTAAGCGAGCGAGAAAGGATCCCGTCTCGCACAACTGTTGGCGCAAGTGCTCAAATCTCTTACGGTCGGGCAACCGCCTGTTGGGAAACCTCTCACCGTACAATCGTTGAGCCTCTGAGCCATTTCCATATCCATTTGCAATTCCGTAGATAAAATACATATCAGCCTTTTCCTTATTAGTGAAGTGCAACATCTTCCGATATGCTCCTACCGCGATTGACAGTTGCACACACGGATCAGCAGCTTTTAAGCGAGCGAGAAAGGATCCCGTCTCGCACAACTGTTGGCGCAAGTGCTCAAATCTCTTACGGTCGGGCAACCGCCTGTTGGGAAACCTCTCACCGTACAATCGTTGAGCCTCTGAGCCATTTCCATATCCATTTGCAATTCCGTAGATAAAATACATATCAGCCTTTTCCTTATTAGTGAAGTGCAACATCTTCCGATATGCTCCTACCGCGATTGACAGTTGCACACACGGATCAGCAGCTTTTAAGCGAGCGAGAAAGGATCCCGTCTCGCACAACTGTTGGCGCAAGTGCTCAAATCTCTTACGGTCGGGCAACCGCCTGTTGGGAAACCTCTCACCGTACAATCGTTGAGCCTCTGAGCCATTTCCATATCCATTTGCAATTCCGTAGATAAAATACATATAAGCCTTTTCCTTATTAGTGAAGTGCAACATCTTCCGATATGCTCCTACCGCGATTGACAGTTGCACACTAACTAACTAACACCAACACACACTCCCGTGCCTAGTGTCGTGAGACACTGTACCAGTTTAAATAAGTGTGGTTGGATGAGTAGAGCATTCCACCAAGGTGACATGTCTACCCAGAATGTGAGAGCACATTACATTACATTTATACATCCTTACATCTATACAGTATATACATTAAATCATTATACTAGGTTACATTATAAGTATATATATACATCATGCAAGGTGAGTTGCACACACGGATCAGCAGCTTTTAAGCGAGCGAGAAAGGATCCCGTCTCGCACAACTGTTGGCGCAAGTGCTCAAATCTCTTACGGTCGGGCAACCGCCTGTTGGGAAACCTCTCACCGTACAATCGTTGAGCCTCTGAGCCATTTCCATATCCATTTGCAATTCCGTAGATAAAATACATATCAGCCTTTTCCTTATTAGTGAAGTGCAACATCTTCCGATATGCTCCTACCGCGATTGACAGTTGCACACACGGATCAGCAGCTTTTAAGCGAGCGAGAAAGGATCCCGTCTCGCACAACTGTTGGCGCAAGTGCTCAAATCTCTTACGGTCGGGCAACCGCCTGTTGGGAAACCTCTCACCGTACAATCGTTGAGCCTCTGAGCCATTTCCATATCCATTTGCAATTCCGTAGATAAAATACATATCAGCCTTTTCCTTATTAGTGAAGTGCAACATCTTCCGATATGCTCCTACCGCGATTGACAGTTGCACACACGGATCAGCAGCTTTTATGTATTAAACGAGGCGAAAATTTGCGTGCGAGTTCTTTTTCAACCTATCAAATTTGCATGCTATTACTGTCGTTCTTCTACCAATAACTTGCAACAAGAATGGAGTTTCCACGTTTGCAAGGATCAAGTTTTCAAATGCGCCAGCACCTTTGCGTTTTGTTTCCGACCATGCATTCTTGGATGAAAGTTGTTTGTTTGGATGTGTACTATCACCTCTTAAAGTTTTTCCTATCTTTTATGAATCACCCGGTATATACACACATATATAGACACCCATACACACTCGCATCCTTTATATGCATATAGATTTGGCCAAGCGTCGAAGGTTGAAACTGGATTCTTCTCCAGAATAATTTTTTTGTCTGATGGTCAGCGATGGAGTTTGAATAGTTTTTCTGTACATGTTTCTATGAAAATACGAGATGACTGAACTTATCAACGAAAAAAAGAGATGACGTCTACCAGATACTATCACGTCTTAATTTTAATTGATACATTTACATGCAAAAGCTATTTTAATCAATTTTATGAGTACGAATTTTTTTCGTACTGACATAAAGCTGAATTATACTACCATGGTGGCCAACGAGTAGTATTTCTAAATTTTTAATTGGTTCCTTTCCGTGCAAAAGATATTTTTCATGAATTTTATAAATAGAAAATGATTATGTAATCACACCACTGAATTCTACTCGTAGGATGGCTAATATGTTGTTTTTAAAAAAAACCTTTAAAAAAATCTTTAGTTGGTTTTTTTTCGGAACATGCTACCATGTTTCAAAATTACGTGGTGTTGTTCCAGTACGACGTTAATTATGATACCTACCTACCATTGCAAACGATGTTTTTAATGCATTTATGAATACAAATTGCCTCCACATACAATTAATTGAATTCTTCTCACTAGAGAGAATAAAATGTTGCATTTAATAATTTTTAATTGGTCTTTTACATGGAAAAGCTATTTTTATCAGAATGCATGACCTAGTAGTAGAAGAGTACAATAGAGCCATATTAGGTCAAGCTGTAACAAAACAGACGTCATGTAAATGAGACACTCTCTACTAAAGTAGAAATGACACATAAAGTTACATACTACGGGTTATGATATGCAAGTATCAATAACATACTACCGTCAACACCGGTAACTTTGTCCCATTTATGATCTTTATTTCACAAGAAAAGCAAATAATGGTTGTAAAACAATTAAAAATTGGTAAAGTAAGTACTTTATATTATTTTAAACATAAATAACTATATTATAAACAAAACATTGTTAAAATATACAAACAAACTTTAAACATTTTTTTAAAATTTGTGTTTAGTTTTTGGATTAATCTTAATTTGAATTTGTGCAACTTTGGTCCAACTCTTTAAAACTAAACATTTGAATGGTTGACATTGCTTGGGCCAATGTTAGATCTTATACAAGTATTGTCAACTTACCTATCAATAATATCTTACCTCATCGGTAATTGGTAATTTTTAGTTAACGTCGAACAAGAGCAACACAACGGGCTATTGACGACGGTCCAGGATCAGTCCCTTAAGGAAAAGAACCGAGCAAAAGTCCTCGTAATTTTCAACCACGGTCAGATGACGAAGCAACACCTGAGCTGGCACCCCACTCTCCAAACTTCCATACCAACCCAACGTGATCTTACCGCATCGTAGTTAATCTCAAGGTTAATTTTAATCAATAAATTAACCTTTTTTCTATGCAAATCTGACTTTATTTTTAAATAGCAAGTAGAAAATTTTCAAAACTACGATGGTAAAACAGCAAGTAAGCTGTAATTTAATAAAGTTGCCCGTAAAGGACAAAGTTATCTAAACGACAGAACTTATTCCAAATCTAGATATATCAAGGTAATTGGTAATTTTTAGTTAACGTCGTACTAGAGCAACACAACGGGCTATTGACGACGGTCCGGGATCAGTCCCTTAAGGGAAAGATCCGAGGACAACACTTCGTAATTTTGAATGTTAGATGACGAAGCAACAAAATATATCAAGGAGGTAGCCCTGTTGGAAGAGTAACGAATATGCAACCATAGGGTTGCGAAATCCAACCAAAGACCTTCGTGTACAAGAAGGGCTGGTACTCGTTAAATTTGTGGGGGCCTCGAATGTCTTCACGTTGACGTGGTGTGGAAATTTGTAAAGTGGAGTGTCAGTTCAGGTGTAATCTCGTCATCTGACAGTGGTGCTGTCCTCGGATCTTAGCTATTGAGGCGGATGCCGGGCCGTCGCCAATAGCCCGTTGTGTTGCTTCTGTGCGACGTTAATGAACTATCTACCCACCAACCAAATGCACCATGGAAATTTAGTAATTTGTAATTAACGTCGTACTATAGCAACGGGCTATTGACGTCGGTCCGGGATCAATCCCCTAAGGGAAAGATCCAAAGGCTAACAACACGTACTTTTGAACCACGGTCAGAGGACGAGGCAACACCTGAGCTTTCACCTCATTCTCCAAAATTCCACACAAACCAAACATCCAAATGCACCATTATTAAACTCAGTTTCATTTCATGAAAATATGTTATCGATTTTTTCCCTTCTGGGTTCATCCCGGAGCGTCACCAATATCCCACCGCGTTGCTCCAGTGCGACATTAATTTTAAATACCAAATACCATGGTAATTTTTTTTAGTTAACGTCGTACTAGAGCAACACAACGGGCTATTGACGACGGTCCGGGATCAGTCCCTTAAGGGAAAGATCCGAGGACAACACCTCGTAATTTTGAACCACGGTCAGATGACGAAGCAACACGTGAGCTGGCACCCCACTCTCCAAACTTCCACGCCAACCCAACGTGAGGACCTTCGGCCACGACAGATTTAAGGTGCACCAGCCGCCTCTACACCATACGTTTACAAACATCCATGCCCGGGCCCGGATTCGAACCAGGAACCTTCCGATATCGAGGCTAACACTTTAACCACTATACCGGTTGGTCGGCTCCAAACCAAATACCATGGTAATTGGTAATTTGTAATTAACGTCGTTCTAGAGCAACACAACGGGCTATACATTATTGTCCTAGTTCAAAACCCTAAGTGAAAGATCCGAGGACAACACCACGTAAATTTGAACCACGGTCAGATGACAAGGCAACACCTGAACGGGCACCCCACTCTCCAAACTTCCACACCAACCCAACGTGAGGACTTTCGGCCACGACAGATTTAAGATACACCAGCCGCCTCTACACTATACGCTTATAAACATCCATGCCTGGATCCGGATTCGAAACAGGAACCTTCTGATCTAGAGGCTAACACCTTAACCACCAGGTTGGGTTGGTGTGGAAGTTTGGAGAGTGGGGTGCCAGTTCAGGGGTTGCTTCGTCATCTGACCGTAGTTCAAAATTACGAGGTGTTGTCCTCGGATCTTTCCCTTAAGGGACTGATCCCGGACCGTCGTCAATAGCCCGTTGTGTTGCTCTAGTACGACGTTAACTAAAAATTACCAATTATTATTACCTTAACCACCAGGCCGTTTGGTCGGTACCAAATACCATGAAAATACTTTAGCAAAGTTAAATGGTGCGAAGCTTCCAACCAAAAATCAGTTTTAACTCTTTTTTAAATATGCTAACAATCACTGGATCAGAGTATAAAAAAAGCAAGGATGAGGAGCAAAAGAACTGGCAGTGTTGTAATCTGGAGTTCAAGTGGTATACTACCTTGTCCTTGCAGACAATCCTTTTTGAGTAGACGTCCTTGAATTCAGCACCTATATTCGTTTGCGCTATTTTTCCTATTGTAGCGTTTATGGCATGAGTTTAAACTAAATCCAAGTTCTTTTGTGTCAAGTGGAATATCAGTGAAGAGATAAACCTTGAGCTTCCTTGACCTACACGCAGGGAGACCAATATTGAGCTCGCTTTTGTTGGAGAGAAACTAGTGACCCAATACAAACAGAATTTAAGCGTTTGCGCTTACTTCTACAACAAAATACATATTTCAAATCTCACTCAAGGCCGAAAGCGCTTTCTTTCTCAATATTTGTCATGGGATTATGCATTCACTGCTTCTTAAAAGTGGAAACTGCATTTCATTATTCTGAAACCAGGAGAGAGGGGAGGGCTAAAACATGGAACTTCTTGCTAGAGAATTGATGTGATAAATTTTGTTGGTTGTTTGCCTTTCATGGCGCAAACTGACAGTTGTTCAAAATTACGTGGTGTTGTCCTTGGGATTGATCCCGGACCGTCGTTAATGGCCCGTTGTGTTGCCTCCAGTACGACGCTAATTAAAATACAAACCTACTTACCTACCATGGCGCAAAGTTCTTTTTTTCTTTCAGGGATCAGAGATTATTGTGGCGAAATTCTTGGATTTTTTTTTTAGAGAATGAACAGTTGAAATAATTCTTGCATAAGTTGAGGAAATTTTTTGAGAACTTTATTTCAATGACTAAATGGCTATGAATGCCTTAGACTTGGTTCGCCATCCTGCTGTCAGTCTTTGTTGCAAGAGGGCAAATTTGTATTTCTATCAGGACAATAGGAAAAATATTGTGTTTAAAGTATCCGAACACGTTGAAAATGTCATTTTTGACCAAATATTCAAAAAGCAGTTTTTGATCTTATTTGATAGAGTATTTATTTGACTTTCCAAAGAATATTTTATTTTTTCTATAAGTTAATTAGTTCAAGAGATATTACGATTTTAATCAAGGCGGGAAAACCGGAAGTAGGTTTGGAAACCATCGGAAATGGACATAAAAAGACCAAAAACCTTCAAAATTTTCATTTAAAGCTTACTTTTTTTTGCAAATCTAATTTTAGAAAGGTTTCTTAAGTGTTTAAATGGTTTTTCTTTTGGAAATAGTGTGAACATTTTGAAATAGAAGTGAAGAACAAAATTGTTTACGCAAACAGTAAAAGCAAGGAGAGAGCAAACGATACACTTCAAACTGCTTTTACTCTAAATTAATAGTTTTCCATTATTTCTTCACTTAAAATGTTATAACACAAAAAGTTATTGATGGATTCTCGTAAAAATTTGTGAACTTGTTTTTCATAATGTTGTTTAGTGAATGAACTATGATAATTATGATGAGTCGAAGAGTTTTTAAATTATGGCTCTTTATTTAAGAAGTCTGACTGTAAAACTGTCAAAAATCTTGCATTCATTTTTCGATCGCTTGTAGAATTTTTGTTTTTTTTAAATATATTTTTGGTTGTAGTTCATTCATAAGACAGTTGCATGTAGTTTATTTTGGAAGCATTATTTTTCAAATTAATTGAATAGATTTTTCTGTAGCACAATTGAAGTTTTTCATAAATTTCCTTAAATTTTCATACATATTTATAATTTTTACAAAATTATTAATATATAATTTAAATATTTATAGCCCAATGCTATTTTTCAATAAAACTAAACATAAAAATATCATTAAAATGTTTCTATATCACATTAAAAAAAATAACGACCTCCAACGTGTCCGGATACTTTAAGAACTTCTTCAACAAAGGTTGAAATTCCAGTACATACACTACCCTACAATAATGGACCGGACGCCAGAGGGAGATTTGCATAAAATCCGACTATTTGTTTGGGGGTGATTTTCGTGGTATGGCCTGGGATCTTTGCCTATTGCTCCTGGTAAATTGAACGCCGACGCCTATATGAACATTTTGAGCAATCAGGTTCTTCCTACGCTCTGGCAATTTCATGGAATAGACAAAAGTTACTTCCAGGACGAATCCTGGGAACAGCTACACTCTACGTTTATGAGTGATGGCAACGGCTTTGGCGATTTTTTGGCGCACTTCTAAAGTCTCCAAGGAAAAAATTATTTTCTAACTCTTTTAATGTCACATTTTTTTTTCTTTTAACAACACACTTTTTAAGCATATTTCAGAACGTTTTAAAAAGTATATATTTTTTAAATTTTCACAAAAAGTAGTAAGCTTAAGCACATATCAAAACACATTTGGGAACCAGCAAAGAAACTAAGCTACGAATGGTAAGAATACCCTGAAACATCAATTACTATAAATACAGTGATCATGTTGAAAAAGGAAAAATATTTACAAAAGAAAAAAAGCAAGAAATAATACCTGATAAAGTCAGAATTCTCTCGTAAAAAAATAATGAAAACGAAAATGGTCAAAAAAACAAAACTCTTAATCCTGCCGTGAAAACTATTATACCAAAATAAAAATTCCACAACTGTCAAAATACAAATAAAAGGACTAATGGTATCACAGAAAACGATTTAAAAGGACCAATGAAATCAAAGGATATTTTAAAAACAAAATAACCAATGGGAGGAAAGAATAATTTTCTAACGAATCAATGAAATCAAACGACTTTAACGGATTTTGGAAGAACTTTCTAGAATATTCAAAATGAAAATTGAAAGTTTCCGTTTGCCGAGGTTGCCATGAAAACCACAACAACAGCAACGAAAGATGGGGTTGCCTTAATTTATCGTAACTCTCTACTAGAAGTACGCCAAAAAAATCGCCAAGCCGTTGCCATCACTCATAAACGTAGAGTGTAGCTGTACCGAATCCTGTTGCAGCCTCTGTCAAGCAGTGGTATCAAGATATGGATGTAAAACGTCTTACCTGGTCTTCTCATAGTCCCGACCATAGAACGTATATGAAACGAGTTAGAGCGATACTTATGGACCAGGAAACCCGTCCGAAATCTACATCAGAGCAGGCGAAATTTTTGCAGCAGGACTGGACATAAATACCCATAGCTGTGTATCAAACCCTTGTTGAAAGTATGTCGAGAAGGATTGCTAGTGTTATTGCAGCACGTGGGGGACCATCCCCCTATTAAAGCATGTATTATGGCATGGTGTATTATGCACGTCCGCCCATTTCATTATTGTAGAGCAGTGTAGTTTAATGCATAAGGAGTATGAAGTATTTGGCGTTCCACCTCCAGGAAGGTAGGAATTTTAATTAACGTCGCACTGGAAACAACAGAACGGGCTATTGGCGATTGTACAGGATCAATCCCCAAGGGAAAAATCCAATGACAACACCACGTCATTTTGAATGCGTGATGCACATGAATGCGTGATCACACACCTAAGCTGGCACCCCACTCTACAAACATCCATACCCCGCCAACCTGAGGACATTTGAGGCCACGACACATGCACATTGGCCCTTGTACCGGTTAATAATCCGTTACACTTCCAACCGAACTATCCAACTCATGGAAGGATTTAAGGTTAGAGGGGTTTTAGATACACTAATCATTCATTGCACAGTAATATTTTCAACTGGAGAGATTCTAAGATTGAATTGCTCTACTATAAACGATGCTTAAATAAAAATGGAGGACTCTGACTTTTTTCCTCCGTTGTACACCTAGCCAGCCTAGGAAATCTCTCTTCACCGTGATAAAAATGGCATTTCGTTGGTTTGACCCGCAACTGTCATCGAAATTTAATATTTTTAGGGGATACCAGTCTTTTACGAACGACACGGGTAGGCTGTTGGAAGAGGTAACGGATTAGCAACCGGCGTGGGGAACTGCAAGTTCGAATCCAACCCCAAACCGTTGTGGACTGATCCCGGACCGTCGTCAATAGCCCGTTGTGTTGCTCTAGTACGACGTTAACTAAAATTACCATTACCATTAATATAGCAATAGTACTTTAATTAACGGCATATTTAATTCAGCAATAGGACTTTAATTAACGTCATATCAATAGGACTTTAATCAACGTCATATCAATAGGACTTTAATTAACGTCATATCAATAGGACTTTAATTAACGTCATATCTTTAGGACTTTAATCAACGTCATATCAATAGGACTTTAATTAACGTCATATCAATAGCACTTTAATTAACGTCATATCAATAGGACTTTAATTAACGTCATATCAATAGGACTTTAATTAACGTCATATCAATAGGACTTTAATCAACGTCATATCAATAGGACTTTAATCAACGTCATATCAATAGGACTTTGATCAACGTCATATCAATAGGACTTTAATTAACGTCATATCAATAGGACTTTAATTAACGTCATATCAATAGGACATTAATCAACGTCATATCAATAGGACTTTAATTAACGTCATATCAATAGGACTTTAATTAACGTCATATCAATAGGACTTTAATCAACGTCGTATCAATAGGACTTTAATCAACGTCATATCAATAGGACTTTAATCAACGTCATATCAATAGGACTTTAATCAACGTCATATCAATAGGACTTTAATCAACGTCATATCAATAGGACTTTAATCAACGTCATATCAATAGGACTTTAATCAACGTCATATCAATAGGACTTTAATTAACGTCATATCAATAGGACTTTAATCAACGTCATATCAATAGGACTTTAATCAACGTCATATCAATAGGACTTTAATTAACGTTGCTCTGGAGCAACATAACTGGCTGTTGAAGATAGTCCAAGATCAACCCCCGAAGGGAAAGATTCGAGGACAATACCACGTAATTTTGAACCAAGGTCAGATGACGAGGCAATACCTGATCAAGCACACTACGCCACTTCCACACTACCTCAACGAGATGACATTTGAGGATGCAAAAGATTTAACGTACACCAGGTCTCTTTTGAACACAGTATTGCATTCGCAACCTTGCGTTTGCTAGTCCTTTACTCTTCCTTCCGGGCTTAAGTACAAACCCCTTTAACCCGTATTAAATCCAAAGCTTTAAAGCATTGATCCGAAAATTAAACCTCGGGATAGTGTCTGCTGTTCCGCAAAGGGCGGTTCAAAAGGGCCACAGGTGACCGGCGGGTGTCCGTAGCTGGTGTCGACAGAAGGGGGATATCCCTTCGGCCTTGTGGCGAAAGAGTGCCGAGACGACATTCCGGGCAAGGCAAGTTGGGCAACGACCACACCGCGGCAGACGAGGAATCAGATCAAGACTCGGCAAGCCTCCCCCAGAAAGGAGGCCAAGATTCACCAGCGGCGGTTCAAAAGGGAAAGTGTCGAAAAAGAAAAGGACGCACGTGATGATACCAGCGATTGCAATAGCTTAGTATCAATGATCGGCAATTACGAGGGGAATGAAACTTCCGCTAGAAGTGAATGAGTCTGTCGGTTGTAATTTGAGCATCTGCTTTCATTTCCTCTTAAACGGAAAGAGTCATTGTTTCATGTTCGTGCACTGAATTGGCTTTGTGAGGACATTTACGGCTGCTGTATAAAGTGAAGGAGATCGGAATGAAATATGTTAACCCTTCTTGGTTGCGAGATTTCCAGGTAGGGAAGTGTTGGTTTTACCCCACTTACTTTTTGGTTAATAACCTTCGTTGTGGTCGGAAGAATTATAGATTCCTTAAGACCACTTGGGGAAATTCTATTGCTCCTTCCCTTTCTAAGAATCTTTTGGAAAGATTTATTGCTTTCTAAAAATTCCATTGCCAAGTTGGAAGAGAAAGGAATTAGCAACCGAGTTTGATTCCAACCAAAGACAGTCATGAACAAAGGGTGCTGGTTCACGTTGAATCTGTGGTGACTTCCAATGTCCCCACGTTGTCTTGTTGCGAAAGTTTGGAAAGTAGGGTGCCAGCTCATGTGTTGACCGTCATCTGAGTAGGGATCAAAATTACGAGGCATTGCCGTTGCATCGTTTCTTTCGGGTCTGGTGTCGAAAGTGTTAGCCTCTAGATCGGAAGTTTCCTGGTTCGAATCTAGGTCCGGGCATAGATGTTTGTAAGCGCATGGTGTAGAGGCGGCTGATGCACCTTAAATCTGTCGTGGCCGAAAGTCCTCACGTTGGGTTGGTGTGGAAGTTTGGAGAGTGGAGTGCCAGCTCAGGTGTTGACTCGTCATCTGACCGTAGTTCAAAATTGCGAGGTGTTGTCCTCGGATCTTTCCCTTAAGAGATTGATCCCGGACCGTTGTCAATAGCAAATTGTGTCGCTCTAATACGACGTTAATTAAAAATTACCAATTACCTGATGTCGAAACGTCGTCAATAGCCCGTTGTGTCGTTTTAGTAAGTCATTAATTAAATGCATACCTTCTTTCGAAATAGAATCCTTTAGTAAGATTATATTGCTCATTTTCGTAGAATGCAATCCTATGGAAAAATTCTACTGTTCAGGATGGTCAAAAGTAGCTAGAAGTAGTCAGGTAGAACTGCAAGTTATGGAAGGGATATATGGGTGTAAACTCTTCTGAGTTTTATGCATATATGAGGTTATACACATATTTGAAGTTTATAAATCTCTGAGTTTATACACACACATCTCTGATTTTATACATCTTTGAGGTTTATACATCTTTGAGGCTTATACATCTCTGAGGTTTATACATCTTTGAGGCTCATACATCTCTGAGGTTTATACATATTTGAGGTTATACATATTTGTTGTTTATAAATCTCAGGTTATACATATTTGAGGTTTATAGATCTCTGAGGTTAATATACGTCTGAAGTTATAGATCTCTGAGGTTGTACATCTCTGATGCTAATACATCTTTGAGGTTATACATCTCTGAGGTTTATACATCTATCAGGTTTATACATATCTCAGGTTGTATATCTTTGAGGTTTATACAACTGTGAGGTGATATATCTCTGAGGATACATTTCTGAGGTTTATACATTTTAATTTATCACCGTGAGGCCCCCAAATACAGTAGGGGTAGTTGGTACCATGACACTGAGGTCTATAGACAAGAGTAGCCTTGTGAAGTGTAGAAAGTTTGTGTTCTGTGATGTGTAGTCCGTTTTTGAAATTCACCGTTGGCCTCTGTATAAATAGCTATAAAAATTATCCTTGAGAGGTAAGCCGACCCAAACCTAAATGCACGAAGTTCCATCTTCATTGTATTCTAATAATACTAATGCGGTGTAGCAAGTGAATAAGGAATAGGAAGAGGAATAGATATTATGTTGTATTTCGAAATCGTAACATGGAACCAAAAATTGGCTAGAAATCACACAAGGAAGACTGAAGAGTGGATACATGCTTTTGTGCCCTTCAATGGGTTAAACTAACCTAGTACTAGGGACCAAAATGTAGATCGGTTTGGGCATTTAACTTTTTAACTATGGCTATAGATACAACTGGCGCGATTATTTCTTGGCAATATTTTTTAATTTTCTAGGTACAACTGCTGTACTGGCCGTTGTCTAAATTCTCGGAGCAACTTTTATAACTTTCAAGGTACAACTGCTGTATTCGCCGTAGTCTAAAGGTTAAGTTCCCTTAGGCAAACCACACATCTGCTCAACAAAAATAGACAAACACATCTGCTCAACACAAATAGACAAACACATCTGTTTGTGTCATAAATCTATGACACAAATAGTCCGAAATGCACAGGCGCATGCTTACTAACATGTGTTATGTTCACATGTTGTGCTGACCGTTGAAAATCCGGTCGGGAAATGAGACCTTACACCACTGGAACATTGTTATTGACCGACCTAAACGGCACCGTCTACCACCGTGGTATTTCCAGATTAACAATTCCCTTTCAGAAAGTGATTATTTTGGGCATTTCTACTACCCTCTACAATTGGATAAGGTATTTTCAAAATACACTGTATAGATACTAAGGAATGGAAAGAAATACATTGCAAATACAAAATTAAAAAAAAAATAGAGTATTATTGCAAATGCAAAGATGCACAACTTTTAAAAACTTCATGGCTATCAAAGAAAATGTCCAGATTTAGTTGTAAATTATTAATGACTTAGTTTGTCGCTCTACGATTATTTTCCTTTGTACTAGTGCTAATTAGATAGTTTTGAAATGCGTTAACTTTAAATTATCTTCTTTTCAGAAATATATTTATAACTAATCCTATATTTCAAACAACACTAATGCGATTTGTGTGCCGAATGCCTAAGTTATACCTCCGCCAAAATCCATGCATTTTGTAGATTCCTGATTTCATTACATATCATTTAGGCTCGTTTAAGGAAAACCGATTTTCAGCAATTCCAAGGTCGGTGGAACCCGGAAATCGCCACACCTAAAAAAAGTGAGCCACCTCATTTTTCTAACCTCATTCCACACTCTTCTTTTCTCCCATGCTTTTTTTACCAACTGTAACGAATTGCTCACATTTGAAAACCACATTTTCAATTGCAAATAATAGATAAGCCAGGTCCTTGTTAATGTGTGATGCGAAACTTCTTAATTTGTCAGAAATGGTTACATTTATTTTGGTGCTTTTCTGTTGCTTGATTTGATTTAATTTCGTAATTTTTTGGTAATTTTTTTAAATTAACGTCGTATTAGAGCAACACAACAGGCTATTGACGACGTTGCGGGATCGATCTCCTAAGTTAAAGGCCGACCAACCGGTATAGTGGTTAAGGTGTTAGCCTCTAGATCGGAAGGTTCCTGGTTCGAATCCGTGTCCGGGCATGGATGTTTGTAATAGTATGGTGTAGAAGCGGCTGGTGCACCTTATATCTGTCGTGGCCACGCTGGGTTGGTGTGGAAGTGTGGAGAGTGGGGTGCCAGCTCAGGTGTTGCTTCGTCATCTGACCGTGGTTAAAAATTACGAGGTGTTGTCCTCGGATCTCTCCCATAAGGGATTGATCTCGTACCGTCCGTCATCTATAGCCCGTTGTGTTACTCTAGTACGACGTTAATTACCATTTACCTTACCTTACCGGTTGCTAATCCGCTGCTCTTCAAACCGGGCTGTCGTGACCTTTGCGTATTCAAGAAAATTCTTCTTAAAGTGATGCCCTAAGGATTATTAACTATCTAAATATTATTTTAATTACTATCCTCTAAAGTTAAGAAGCGATAACATTTTAGACTGCTCATTATAAATTCGATTTTTTAACACATTACACCCCCGAACATTAAAAGTAAAATAACAATGAAATAGAGTCAGCTATGTATGTACCAAAGCATGTATGAGTCTTCTTAGAAGCATAATATAATAATAATATTTGAACAGAAAAGTGCAAAAATGAAATTTCGTCTAATAATATTAAGTTGTGCAGAAGTTATTCGTGGTCAAGAATAGGTCCCTTGGTCATTAATTTTACATATATTATCAATATTTTAATTTACTTAATAGCTTGTACAAGTATAATTTAAATAATATCCTATACGTGTTTATCGTTCGTAAAGCAAAAAGTTTGGCCCTAAAACATCCAAAGTTTACAAAATATCATAGGCAAAGCTTAAATTTTAAACCAAAATTTTAAAACTTTGAAGCGTGAAGAATTTTATATATATGTTACAAGAAATTGCAAGGATTCTCACAATTTTTTAAACTTAAATAAAGAACAACCTGATGCGCAGGGAACGATTGAAAATCATAAGAATATCAAGAATCGGAGAAAAACGCGTTTTAGTGTATAGTAGACTTACTATACCTATCTACTTCGTTTTTTCCGTCAAAAGTGATCATAACTGGAAATTCCTTTCGTTATTTACAGTTTGATATAAATTAATTTTAAAGCTAAAAGTCTGAACTAGGAGACTCCAAGGTTCATTCGAGATAAATCAACTGCTGACGGGGCATGGAGCCATAGGGGAATAACCAACATAGATTTTTTGCAAAGACTAATATGTGTAAATGCGGAAATGAGGAAGACAGTGGATCATCTATATATATAATTCTCTTACGTGGCACGCAAAAAAGACGTTATTTGTAAACGCGTTTTGGCAACACTGTACGATTGTTTGCTTATCGCGAAGTCTCGCGCATCGATTGAATTTATAGCGTTATCGGATGAAATTTTATTGAAAAAACAGAAGGAAATTTTAATGAGCTGTTGCAGTTAGTTTGTAATAGAAATCAAAGAAAGCGGAGGATCTTTTCAGGGCCCTTTAAAAAACGGTCCTTTTCAGGGCCAACAATTATAGTTCAATAAGACGCTTGCACTACAACTTTCGGCAACAAACTCAATGAAAAAGTGTGGGTCGTTTGAGTGCTGGGAAAATGTACACACAAACAACATGCTGGGTATTCAATTTCCAAAGCAACGCTCACATTTCAAGTCAAAATTTGCACAAAGTTTTCATTTGTATTCTGATTTTAGAGATACTGTATATATTTTTTTCTGTAATACAGCAAATTTAGATTTGAAAAACATTTTTTTGGTAACATATTTTGTAAACAATCCCTTCTGCTAGGACACATGTCTTCATTGAGGCGAGCGAAGCGAGCATAGATTCGCGCAGCGAACCAATGAGGATTGCGAAGCAATCCTCCGGGGGTTGGCGAGCGTTAGCGAGCAGGGGGCCGGGCCCCTAGTATTATATACTAGCCACTGCGTGGCTAGCCTGGCGTTTCCCAGGCCCGTGGCAAACCAACACCACGGGCAACACTGTGATATAAGGCAGTGCTCCCCAACCTTTTTATCGCCGCGCGGACCGGATCATCGTTTGATAATTTTAACGCGGCCCGCTGTGGGGGTGGGGGGGGAGTTGATTGTTTATATTTAAGATTGTTTTGATTTAATAATTTTAATTTAATTGAATTTAAACATGCCTTCAAAATAAAATACAGTTACACCAAAAAATGAATATAAAGTGATTTAACATTTTAACTCACTAGAACGCTAAATCAATGAGAACCCTGAGTTTGTTTCTTTGCAACGAGAAGGTTTTCTCTGGGGTTAATTTTAGACAATGACACCCGAAGTGTGTTGCTTATGTCCAGTTTATTCCGTTGTTTTGTTTTGGTTGCTGTCTCTGCAGAAAACCCCGCTTCACACAGATAGGTTGTCGGAAATGGCAATAGGGATTTAAGTGCTGTGTTGGCAATCTCAGGGTATTCCGCCGTAACTTTAATGCAGAACACCGGCAGAGTTGTTGTCTCGAACGTAGTTTTAAGGCCGCCTTCATTTGCAATCTCCAGCAGTTGATCTTCTTGCACAGACATGCTAGATTCGCCTGATTTGTTGACAAATGGGTTGCGGATCCATTCCTTACTAGTTCGTGGGTGTTTTGTGGTTGGGAAGTAGCGATAAAACTCTTTTAAAAGCAAAGACAGGTGATCGTGCACCAACTGGGAGAATGAATGTTTAGGCTCCGTCTCGCCTAAAATCACCGCTAGTGTCTGAAACATGTCCAAAATGCCTTTGTTCACGCGCCGTCCCCACAACTTGAGTTTGGCTTTAAATGCAGCTACTTTGTCTGCCAACTTGAAAACAGCTGTCACATTTGTCAAAATTGGTTGGAAAATAGAGACATACAGAGTTCAGAAATCATGATTGAAGCTCTAGTTACAGAACAAATTTCAAGTTATGATTTACCACCTCCTAATTTGTGTGGACATTTCATAGATAAGAACTGCACAAACCCGAGAGAAATACACCACAGTAAATAAAATGGAAATAATTTAATTTTCCTTGGGCGGCCCGGTACCATTTGATCCACGGACCGGTACCGGTCCGCGGACCGGGGGTTGGGGACCACTGATATAAGGTATTATTCGGGTGTACAATTTTCCGCAGATTTCAAATCCGTTGAAATTTTTAATCTATCTTTAACGAATCCGCTTTTACGAACTAAACAAAGCACGCTAAAGAACTAAACAATGCCTGTCAAAATGTTTTTTATTTTTTGCTCTCCACTGAAATCGAATAGAAACGGAACCGACGTATCAATTACGGATTATTTTGCAGAAAACTGCGAACATCCACATCAGAATTAATGGAAAGTTTATGATTGTAAACAGTAAATGAAGGAAGAAAGTTAAAGGAAGTGACAAATGCACTTTGAAAAAGGTGAATAATTGAGATAGAAGATGGAATTTAATAATTAATACAATTAGGAGTCCAATTCGTGTTCCAAAGGGGGTGGGAACATCGAGAAGGGGTAAGCAATCAGTACCGAAAAGAAATGGCGAAATGCATGAGCTTTTTTTTTTAACACGAAGGGCACGAAATGCAATCTGTTTATTTTTGGAAAGGGAAAGCTACCGTGACGTCACAATCTCGTGCGAAAATATGAAAGATATATTTAATTTAAAACTTATTTATATAAAGAAACTCATATTTTTAGGTATGGATAAGTGAATTTTCCGCAGATTTCAAATCCGCTGACATTTTTACTCTATCTTTAACGGTCTGGGAGATAGAAAAAGAACTAATTGACTCCAGTTAAAAGATTGTTTGTTTTTATCGTCTGGCTGAAAATTTATTCATCCGAGCAAAATCAAAACGGAAATGAAAAGAATAAATTTAGGATCTGTTGTCTCTTCCATGCTGTAGCATTGAATAATGATTCAATTTCATTAAATTCATTTTAAAATGTTCTAGATTGAATTTTAAATTTCGCCGCCACCCAAAAATTACAAAACATTCGGATTACCTGTGTGCCAAATTTCATTGCTGTAAGTGCCATAGAATCATCAGGATTTTGCGACAAACAGACAGACAAATACTTCCTTTTATAATAGTAGAGACAGGTGCAGGCTTTGGGACGCTGTAAGATAATTTTTTTTTTCAGGGAATTACAAACATTCTGATAGAAAACTATTACTTTCCAATAAAATAACTAGAGAAGGCTTTAGATGGATGATGAAAGGATATTTTTACAATAGGTTACAAGAAATGGAAGAGACAGGATATTGAAGTTGAGCAACCCAAAACAAACCGTGTGTTTATAGGCGGGGTGGTGACCAAACAAACTTTTCTAATGACGAGATATCTAGTTAAGTCAATCACCAGAAGGATTTAATAATCATCCACTATCGCTAAGGAAACGGTACCTTCCAAACTGTAGATCATAAATTCGTGTTTTAGAGACATAAACCTCCAAACAGTAAAATAACAATGAAACGGAGTTGGTTATGTAAGTACCACACCACGTATGAGTCAGAAAAGGATGTCGAGAAGGATCTGAAACAAAATAAAAACCGCTGTCGAGCGACTGTCTTTCTGCCAACAAGACTTAGCACGCGCCCATTGGACTTTGTCGTATTCAGTCACGCAAACATCGCAGAGAACAAAGAAGTGAAACCTGAAAGCTTTTCTTTACGAGCTGTCCGCTTTTACCATGAAAGCAAAACTCCCAATTGTGCTGTTGAACACTGCCATCGTGCTTTCGCATACTAACTGGAGTGTGTAGGAACTTTTAACAAAACAGGCGGGACTTTAGTGAAAAAGAATTACGCTGAAGCATTGTTGTGTAGGTAACGGAAAATGAAAAGGACAGGGAAAATCATTGAACAAAGCGTGTGTAGACTAGGAGATAACACTTAGTCTTAGGAGACGGATCTTTTCAGAAAGTATGCGTAAATCTGATAGTGGTCTCCAGTAGAGTAGCATAACCTTAATAAATGGGTATGCAGAGATTAATGGATTGGATCAATGGCAAAAAAATATCTATTGCTTATCTTTAGACCTTCTATTGACTCAACTCGATTCTTTGTTGCTTCTTCTCCGCAAAGATACTAAAATACAAATCAAATTCAGCCCTATTAAAGAAAAAACTGCCCGAAAGGTGCAATGGCGCCCAATTTCGTCAAATTGGTGTAAATGAACTAAACGTTTTCACTCAGAGCTTGATGGCAGGCACAAAGGCTGAGAAAAAGAAGAGAGAATAATAGACCACGAGCACATGGACTCACTGCGCAAGTTTCCTGGACTATACCAGTTTCTGCAAGCAACATAGGGTTAAGAAAGCATTGTATTTGACCAACGCCATCAGCCTATCATATGAAGAATCCATTTGAGGCTGAAAAGGCCGACCAACCGGTTTTGTGGTTAGCCACTTGATCGGAAAGTTCCTGGTTCGTATCCGGGTCCGGGCAGGGATGTTTGTAAGCGTATGGTGTAGAGGCGGCTGGTGCACCTTAAATCTGTCGCGGTCGAAAGTCCTCACGTTGGGTTGGTGTGGAAGTTTGGAGAGTGGGATGCCAGCTCAGGTGTTGCTTCGTCCTCTTTATTTTGAATTGGTCCTCTTTATTTTGAATTGGTCCTGTATATTTTTAATAGGTCCTCTTTATTTTGAATTGATATTTTTTATTTTGAATTGGTCCTCTTTATTTTGAAGTGGTCTTTTTATGGTCCTCTTTATTTTGAATTGGTCCTCTTTATTTTGAAGTAGTCTTTTTATGGTCCTCTTTATTTTGAATTGGTCCACTTTATTTTGAAGTGATCCTCTTTATTTTGAATTGGTCCTCTTTATTTTGAATTGGTCCTGTATATTTTTAATAGGTCCTCTTTATTTTGAATTGATATTTTTTATTTTGAATTGGTCCTCTTTATTTTGAAGTGGTCTTTTTATGGCCCTATTTATTTTGAATTGGTCCACTTTATTTTGAAGTGGTCCTCTTTATTTTGAAGTGGTCCTCTTTATTTTGAATTGGTCCCCTTTATTTCGAATTGGTCCTCCAATTAGTTTCTACGAGATTGCTCGTCTATCAAGGTCTGACCAATTTTGAAAATGAAGAGTTTATATGTCTTGTTTTTTCAAGAACTGATCAGCTTTGCTAATGGTAATATACATCATCAAGATATCCAGCAGGTAGGTTAAAAAATTTAGTAATCAAGCTTACGACAGCAAAATACGGGTCCTATTGACAACAGTTGAAAATCGTAAATGTATTGCCTCTTCCTGTTTGTGCTATTCCCAAATATTTACAGGTCTTTTTCTACCGAGCTTTGAAGACATGTGTCCTAGCAGAAGGGATTGTTTACAAAATATGATATTCCAAAAAAAAATATTTTTCAAATCTAAATTTTTTGCTGTTTTTCAGAAAAGATATATACAATACCTCTGAAATCAGAATTCAAATGAAGACTTTGAGCAAATTTTGACTCGAAATGTGAGCGCTGATTTGGAAATTGAATACCCAGTATGATGTTAGTATGTACATTTACCCCAGCACTCGATCCACTCACACCTTTTCATTGAGTTTGTTGTCGAAAGTTGTAGTGCAAGCGTCTTGTTGAACTATAATTGTTGGCCCTGAAAAGGACCGTTTTTTAAATTAAAATTAAAATATCATCCGCTTTCTTTAATTTCTATAATTAACTGCAACAGCTCGACTAAAATTAATTTTTTTCAATAAAATTTCATCTGATTACGCTATAAATTCAATTGAGGCGCGAGGCTTTGTGGTAAACAAACAATCGTACAGTGTTACCGAAACGCGATAACATATAACGTCTTTTTTGCGTGCCAAACAAGAGAATTATATATATAGATTTTGTTTTCATTACGCAAGGACCAGTAGCTTAGGTAATTGGTAATTATTAGTTAACGTCGTACTAGAGCAACACAACGGACTATTGACGATGGTCCGGGATCAGTCATTCAAGGGAAAGATCCGAGGACAACACCTCGTAATTTTGAACCACGGTCAGATGATGAAGCAACACCTGAGCTGGCACCCCACTCTCCAAACTTCCACACCAACCCAACGCGAGGACTTTCGGCAACGACAGATTTTAAGGTGCAACAGCTGCCTCTACACCAAGGCTCGAAATACCCGGGTGCACTGTGCACATGAAAATAAAACTGTGCATCTAATTTTTTTCCCACTAGGTGCATGCAGTGCACCTAACATTAAAAAAAAGGGGGGGAGGAATGTGTTTTATGTTATTTTGATGTTTGACCAAAATATTAGTATCGACCTCTCTCGCTCTAAAGGAACGTAATTAAAATTCCTAAATTCACACTATGCGAAAACACAATCGCTGGGCCGTAACGGGTGTATACAGGAGGAAGATTTACTTTTGTCTCTGCCACCAGAACTTTCCGATGATCGAAACATTTTCCAGATGGCTTTGTTGAAACGACTGTCGCGACAGCCGTAAGCCGGAGAAGGGAGAATTTCGATTTTTTAATATGTTTATTTACTATCTACCACGAACCTACATAAACATACCCAACTAATAAAGCAGTTTACAATACATTAATACTCTTATACATGTATTACGTTTTTTTTTAATGTGTACCTGAAATATTACCTTTGCAATTTATTTAAAAACTTAGGTGCACAAGGTGCACCTGTATTAAAAAATCTATGTCTAGGCCTGCTCTACACCATACGCTTACAAACATCCATGCCCGGACCCGGATTCGAACCAGGAACCTTCCGACCCAGAGGCTAACACCTTAACCACTTTACCGGTTGGTCGGCCCAGTAGCTTAGCAATCGACTACAATGATCTTTGAAGCCCTTTAATTATTTCTGATTTTGTCAAGACGAATTTAATATGAAATTTTTGGGACAAATTAATTTATTTTTCACGATTATAGATATGTATTTTAAAGCTTTTAGATATCTAAAGGAAAAGGACCACTGAATCAGTTTCAAGAATCGTTATTGCAAGAGATCATTAAAATAGGCATAAATTATAAACGGCTTCCGCTCTAATGTAACATATTTCAAAACCAGATAGTTGCCTTGACATTTCGGTATTGTTAGCCGTTCATAGCATAATAGAATGACGAAATTAAGTCCGAAGAATAATAGTATTTGCATACATTTATAGTTATGATAACCTTGGTCATGGGGATCGTCTTACGTTGTCGTCTATTCATGCTGTGATGGGAGATGCTTTTTCGAGTGGACGGCTTTTCAAGCGTGTCAAACTATGCGATGGGATAAATAGGCCTTAGGTTAAAGGGAGATGCAATGCAATTAGGTTTTTGGAGTGCGTTAATAAGGGCCAAACCTAAACCAAAATTGCTAAAATATACGTTATCATCATTTTCTATATATTTTCTTACGTACGAGACACAAAAAAATTCGATATTATTTGAAAATAGCGAATAGCAACAAAATGTTTAGTACAGCAAACGTTAATGTTCGCCGGGGGGGGGGAGATTTAATTTGTCATTTGCTATGTTTATTAATTAAAAGATTTTTTAACTATTAAAACAAAGTAAAAAATGTAATAAGAACAATTAACAAATCTTATAATTTCAAATTGAATACTATAAAAGATAGTAATATTTACAACAATTTGACATAGATACAACTATAAGTCTAATTAGGTAGTTACATAATAATAATTATTGTTAGTTATTAGTAATTATTTATCAACTTATGGGGGAACATAACAAACTTATTTTTTATTTTCTGTAAACAAAAAATATTGGGGCCAAAAATTATTACATGCCTTAATATTTGTTATTTACAGTTTGTAAAAAAAGAAGTTTGTTAAGCCGATTTCTTTTTTCACTAACTATTCCTTCAGTTAGGGAAGATACTCCTTCTGATGGGACGGATGTTGCCATCACTGACAAATACTTATTTGCACGGTTATTTTTCTTAATTTCTACTATGGTACTTTTTTCATTCAAAAATAAAACATCGACATCATAAAAACATCGACAATGTTAAAACATCGATGTTAAACAAACATCGGCTCTAATAAATCGATGGTAATTACATCAATGTTTTCATGAAAACATCGACATCGATGTCGCATTCCTAATGGAGAGGTATGATGTTGCTAAAACTTGACGGAAGATATCTCCATTAAAATTCTTTAGTAGTGTGTTTTGTTTTCTTGTTGCGGTCCGAGTATTTCACGATGCCACAGTGGTAATATGACTGAGGTGCGAAATTGCTCCTGTGGACATTCAATGAGTAGTAAAGATATTTTAATTGTGGTTAAGGTTCTGTTGAAAATACGAGGACAACATTCGTTTCATGGTACATTGCATATACATTAGAACCTTGATCATCCGAGGTAATACGGACTGGAACCATCTCGATAACAAGAAGCTATCAACTACAGATATCATAAAACCCTAAGCGAAATACAGAAAACTTTTCTGTTTGACATATCACTACCGCTGAAAGATTCATAAAGTAGGAATTACCAAAAATGAACACGCGGATTGTGACACAGTTTGTATTTCATTGTAATAATTTTACAGTGAGTCTCTCTCACGTTTTGACAGGTGTGTAAAGTTGTGTTTCTGTTCACCGAACCAGACCAGTCAAGGACAAAGTGCTCACACTCGAAGCGTTTTTTGAACAAAAAACAAAGCAATAGAAAATAAGACAAAAAAGCTCGGTAACAGATTTGACTTGCATAACACGGGCACTCGGTTAATCGGAGCTCGGAAAATCAAGGTTCTACTGTAGTTATAGATAATATCGACTTTGAGTAGTTGAAGCTTTGTAGATCTGTTTGTTAGAATAGTTTAGGAAATTTTATGAAAAAAACCTTCCATTACAAGAAGTACAAATGTAAACACTTTCCCATCAATCATCAGCTAGAGCAACTTTTTGCAACAAATGCAACTATTTTTCACACGTTCTACGCTGCATGTAAAACACTAAAAACAATATTCCTCTTACATGGGGTGTATTGTAAGCGAGTTATAACCGCTACATAAATTCAACTTTCTGCATAAATGCAACCCACCTGCAACTTTTTAAAATTCAGATTAAAATTAATTAATATAAAATTACTATTTAATTTTTTGCCCTCTGAAACAACCTTTTGATCACGTGTATCTGATATAGCGAACGCTGAAGTATTGCTGATAGAAAAAGAAGTTAATGGAAAGAAGGTGTTCGTCCTAACAGACGAAAGTGAAATAAATGGCAAGAATTACTTTTAACACATTGATTGGCACTCTTGATAATCCAGAGGAAACTTCGTAATCGACTGCAGAGTTTGCGAGGTGAGTGTCAATCATCAATATGTTGATCGCCTTGTAGATGACGTTTTAAAATCTTTGAATGTTGAGCGAAAGGATTTTGCGCTTCTGCTATCCGATACAGCAGATTATATGACTGCGGCTAGAAACACACTCAAGGTGCTTAATCTGTGATTGCTCCAAGTTACTTGCGTGGTACACTTGCTTTACAACTATAGAAAAAATATGCGGATTTTACATTAATGTGGACGATTTCATCTCTTGTGTTAAGGCAACCACAGTACAAAACAAGCACCAAAAAGCTGCATCTCAGACTATCGGCCAACTGCCTGAGCCAGTACTCACACGCTGAGATACGTTGCTTCAGACAGCATAGTATTACCCTGACCACCTTCCCACTGTTAAAGACATTGCGAGCGGTTTTCAGTGGCCACAGCATTTTAGTGCGCCGCGTAAAAAAAGCAGTGTGTGAACCAGAGCTGCCAAAAAGTTTGCTGAAAATCAAAAGCAGCAACGAATGTTTCATTCGTTTAGTAGAAAAATCGGAATCGAAATCGTACAACATTGAAACAGCGTATGAAGATATCCGATCGATGGATTTTAAAGATCCTTTCAACCTTAAAGAGCGTATCTTAAAGAACGCTTTAAAAAGAATAATGACCTGCCGGTTAATTGCTACACTTTCACGAGATTTTCTTCCAAGTCAGTATTTGCTACTGCAACAATGTCAGACAACATCAGTATATGTGTTGAGCGCATTTCAATGTTAAAGAAATTACTGGCCAAGGATCGGCCATTCAACGACATCAACGTTCTTCTGTATTTAATGGTGTATTATAATACTGTTGTACACGACTAAAATTGTCAATACATTAAAATTTTTTTCATTTCTTACAAATATTTTATTTTAGATTTTAATGCATTAAAAATATGTAACTTTATTTCAATAAATGCAACTTTAGGGAATGATAAATGCAGCTTTTCAGATTTTTACTGCAACAAAAAAAAATTGCCCTAATCATCACTAAATATAATCGGTCAAAACTGTATGTATTCTGTTGTTAGTTTCCAGATAATAAACTGATAAAGTATTTTTACCTGTAAATATCATTCTACCAGAACAACTAAGCTAAACTATCTCAAAACTGCAACCTTCAGATTTTAGTGTTTAAATCCAGCAAAAAAGAATATAGATATGAATTCACATCTTATCTATGTTTTCCCAATTTATTACATGCAGTCTAGCATTGATTCATTGTTTTATCTGTCTGATACAGTATCAACCTATTGAACCCTTTTACAACGAGCAGCAAATCAAAGATCAAAGGCGAAATTCAAGATAAGTAATGTGTCCAATACGTTACACTTTAACGGTGTTCCAAACAAACCTTCAGTCCTTCCATGAGTTGGATAGTCCTGTCAGAAGAGTAACGGATTATTAACCGGACCGTTGAGTTTAGACCGTCCGGTCCAAGGTGCACGTTGAATGTGTCGTAGCCTCAAATGTCCTCAGGTTGGCGGGATATGGATGTTTGTAGAATGGGGTGGTATAATCAAACATTCAGGTGCATCACCCATTCTAAGGTGGTGTTCTCTTTGGATTTTTCCCTTGGGATCGATCCTGTATCAACGCCAATAGCCCGTTCTGTTGCTCCAGTGCGACGTTAATCAAAATTCCTACCTTCCAGAAGGCGGAACGCCAAAAACGATACTCCTGATGCATTGAACTACACTACCCTACAATAATGGAATGGACGGACATACTGCATTACAGCATGCCATAATACATGTTTTAATAGGGGGATGGTTCCCCACGTGCTGCAATTACACTAGCAACCCTTCTGGACATATTTTTAACAAGGGTTTGATACACAGCTATGGGTATTTGTGTCCAGTACTTCTGCAAGAATGTCGCCATATCTTGATACCACTGCTTGACAGAGATTGCTACATGACATGGAGCGTTGTCGTCCTGGAAGTGCCGACCAACCGGTATAGTGGTTAAGGTGTTAGCCTCTAGATCGGAAGGTTCCTGGTTCGAATCCGGGTCCGGGCATGGATGTTTGTAAACGTATGGTGTAGAGGCGGCTGGTGCACCTTAAATCTGTCGTGGCCGAAAGTCCTCACGTTGGGTTGGCGTGGAAGTTTGGAGAGTGGGGTGCCAGCTCAGGTGTTGCTTCGTCATCTGACCGTGGTTCAAAATTACGAGGTGTTGTCCTCGGATCTTTCCCTCAAGGGACTGATCCCGGACCGTCGTCAATAGCCCGTTGTGTTGCTCTAGTACGACGTTAACTAAAATTACCATTACCATCGTTCTGGAAGTAACATTCATCCATTCGATAAAGTTGCCAGAGCGTAGGAAGAACATGATTGTCCAAGATGTTCATGTAGACGTCGGCGTTCAATTGACCAGGAACGACATTCAAGGGTCTCAGGCCATACCACTAACCCCCCCCCCCCCTCAAACAAGTAGTCGGATAGTTTGCAAATCCGCTGGCGCTCTGTCCATTATTGTAGGTTAGAGTATCTATTCCAAATAGCAATATGTATTCCAATTACCAATATGAATTCCAAATATCTGTTCTTTCACTAGCACAAATGGGTAATAATTTTTTTTTAAATTTCATTGCATATTTATTTTTTTCTCATAATGGGATCAAAGTTAGATCAGTTCCATAAAGTCTCCCTTGCGAAAAAAAAATGTCTCGGATCGTCACGAACTTCCTTTCATGACACTCCAAAATACGTGAGAACATTTGAGGCCACGGCAGATTTAATGCGCACCAGCCCCCTTTCGACGAAACGGTCTTTGGTAGGATTCGAACTCACAACCCTCCGGTTTCTAATCTGGTGCTCTTCAAACTGGGCTACCGCGGTAAGATACAAGAGAATGTCGTAATTTTGAGTCGCGGTCAGGAGACGATGTCAACAACAGAGCTGACACTCCACTCTACAAACTTCCACACCAATCCAACTCTAGGACATTAGAGACCACAAACAGGTTTAACGTGCACCAGGCCCCACGTACTAGACGATCTTTGGTTAGACCGAGTTCATTACTCGCAGTCCTGTTAATAACCCGTTGCTGTTCCAACCGGTTCAACAGCAACAATTCTCTGATCAGATGGCAAAAAGGGATGTGTCAACTTTTTAGAAGGAAATTTAGAGAGAGGGATAGAGAGGTAGAGTTAGAGAGAGGGTGGGGGAGAGAGAGGGTGAGAGAAAGGGAGGAGGAGAGACAGGGAGAGAGGATCAGAGAGAGAGAGGGAGGGAGAGAGAGGGATAGGTATGTAGAGAGTGAGAGTGAGAGAGAGGGTGGGAGAGAGAGGGTGAGAGAGAGGGAGATAGAGACCGGGAGAGAGGATAAGAGTGAGAGAGGGATGGAGAGAGAGGGATAGATAGGTAGAGAGGTAGAGTGAGAGAGAGGGTGAGAGAGAGAGGGAGAGAGGGAGAGAGGATTAGAGTGGGAGAGAGAGGGATAGATAGGTAGAGAGGGAGAGAGAGGGTGGGGGAGATAGAGGGAGATGGTGGGAGATATGGGAGAGAGAGGGAGATGGTGGGAGATATGGGAGAGAGAGGGAGATAGAAGGAGATAGAGGAGGAGAGACAGGGAGAGAGAGGAGGAGAGACAGGGAGAGAGAGGAGGAGAGACAGTTAGAGAGAGAAGGAGAGAGAGGAGGAGAGACAGGGAGAGAGAGGAGGAGAGACAGGGAGAGAGGATCATAGTGGGAGAGGGAGGGAGAGAGAGGGTGGGAGAGGGAGACGGGGATAGAAAGGGGAGAGAGACAAGGAGAGAGGATCAGAGTGGGAGAGGGAGGGAGATATTTCTTCAGCAGAGAACAAAATTTGAAATATTGAAAAGCACTAAATTTCCTGACCTGAACATGGAATTTGCGTATTGAGATGTGGACAACAATTTTTTTCCTTCACATTCTCGGGGTTCGTCGTAACTTTGTGGGTATGCCCACTGCGCTAGCAATCTGCGAGTTGTAGACTGGACAGTTTAATTCCTGTAAGGGGCATTCCTCCCTGGTTGTATTTCTCCCTTCTGTGTCAGTAAAACTTGCATTGTGTGTGTCTATTACTTGATATTGTGTCTTGAGCCTGGCCAAATATGGCCCTCTTGCGCCATAAAACCCAAATAAACCAAACCAAACCTTATTTTTGGTTACACAACGCATTAACATTTTTCATCTTCCTTAACTAACACTCAGATTCCAAAAATATGCACGCTGGCGTGGTGTAGAAGTTTGGAGAGTGGGGTGCCAGCTCAGGAGATGCCTCGTCATCTGACCTTGGATCAAAATTACGTTGGTGTTGTCCTCGCATCCTTACCTTGGGATTGATCCCGGACCGTCTTCAGTAGCGCGTTGAGTTGCTCAGTACGACGTTAGTTAAAATACCTACCTATCCAAAAATATGACCGTATAGACTAAAGACTGTTTATACTATAGAGACAAACCAAACCTCAACCTTTTAGATAAAGTTATTGCAAGTATTTTGAGAGATTAGTCAACGCCTGTTGTGAAAATCCCCCGTCATGCTGTTAGTCAGATGTTGAGAGAATCTGCACAAATAAGGACTAAAATAGAATTTTGATAGAAAATAAAATAATTGTAATTACAATAGAAAATAAAAGAAATATAATTATAATAGAAAATAAAAGAATTATATAATTACTATAGAAAATAAAAAATTTGGTAATTTTTAATTAGCATCGCATTAGAGCTACACAACGGGCTATAGAAAATAAAAGAATTATTATTACTATAGAAACTAAAAGAATTGGTAATTTTTAATTAGCATCGCATTAGAGCTACACAACGGGCTATAGAAAATAAAAGAATTATTATTACTATAGAAACTAAAAGATTTGGTAATTTTTAATTAGCATCGCATTAGAGCTACACAACGGGCTATAGAAAATAAAAGAATTATAATTACAATAGGAAATAAAATAATTATAGATACAATAGAAAATAAAATAATTATTATTACTATAGAAACTAAAAGATTTGGTAATTTTTAATTAGCGTCGTATTAGAGCTACACAACGGGCTATAGAAAATAAAAGAATTATAATTACTATAGAAACTAAAAGATTTGTGTTAATTTTTAATTAGCGTCGTATTAAAGCTACACAACGGGCTATAGAAAATAAAAGAATTATTATTACAATAGAAAATAAAAGAATTATAATTACAATAGAAAATAAAAGAATTATAATTACAATAGAAAATAAAAGAATTATAATTACAATAGGAAATAAAAGAATTATAATTATAATAGAAAATAAAAGAATTATTTATATAATTACAACAGAAAGTAAAATAATTATAGATACAATAGAAAATAAAAGCAGTATAATTAAAATAGAAAATAAAAGAAGTATAATTACAACGGAAAAAATACGTATCACAATGTGTCTGATAGGATGTAACGAATGAAACGAACTCAAACAAACGAAACTATGAAGCATGAACACACGAAGAGTTTCCAAAAACTTTCTAACTAAAAGGATATCTGAAACGGTTCCGTTGCAGAGAAATAAATAATTGACGAGTATTTCGTGAGGCTCCACTGTATATTTTTGTTTTGACAAATAAATTGGTAAAATAACAGCTCGTGACGAACGGGATTCCCCATCCGCAACTTTTACCATTTTGACCATCTCAAAAACAAAAAATTATCGTTTACGCTTATTTTACCTTCAAACATTTCGCAACAGAAAAAAACGCTCACGAGACTTTCGCGCATGCGCTCTGATGCCCGAGAGCCGTGACGTCATCTGACAGCCGCGACCTCGATTTCGCGCAAGCTGCACGTGCTCTTTCGCTCTTACTTTCACAGTGCGCTTCGAATATCGAAACAGAAGGGGAGTAGCAACTCAGGTAGACCCAGAGATCATGGAGAAACTCTTCGAATCTGTGGAACAATGCCCGGAGCCCCAAGAGGTGGAAATCACAGGTGGGTGTGTTGTGAGAATCGTTTGACTCTCACTTTCGTCTTGTTTGCGGAAATTGACATTTTCAGGTTCAGCCGGTGATTTTAATCGATTGTTTATATTTGAGGCTACATGTGGTTTGAAAATGTCGATTCTTTGGAAGTAACGAGATTTTCAAACGATAAAAAAAGGGACAGATCTATTGTGCTCCTTTTTGTCTGGTATAGAAAACGATGTGAACAAATTGTTTTAAATGCTTACTAAACAATCTCGTACTTGTGAATTAACTAAGACTGGAATTACTCGGGAAATATCGTTTAATTATTATTATTATTTTTTGATTGAATGGTAAATTTGTGTGTGTTTACAAATACTTTGTTAAACATTTCACGAGGGTTTTAGGTACAAGTCGAAGTCTCAAAACGTATGCTTAGTAAATTCCTGCAGATACCGCTGCTATGTGTAAACATTATGCAGTTTTATAACTAACCATGAAAGATTACATTTCAATTACTTAAATGTGTCTGCCAAAAATAAAGAATTTATATTTAATGCAAATTTAGGATAAATACAAAGGTATTTAATATTTCAATAGTGATGAAAGTAGTAGAGTACCAGCATTTTATTTTAGAGAATGCCCTCCAAACTTATAAATGCGGTTGTTTTTTATGTAGAATAAATTTACGCTGATCGGAATCTAAACCAAATAAAATTAAAGTTTCGTGGTTTTTTTCTGTGAATTTGTTCACCGCAGAAAAGTTTTAAATGAGGGTACAATAAATAGGCGTAGATAATTTGAAACAAGAGACGCATTACTGGTTGATGTGAGTACTAAAGACGAATTTGCATTGGTTTGTGCATCAAATATTTGAAAGAACGCTATACCACTCTTCAAACAATAGAATTTTGTTTCTTGAAATTGACTATCTTTTCGTTTCTATTGGAGTTGAGCTGCGATAGACCAGTTGAAAATGTAATAGACTAGCAACCGGAAAGGGTGAGAGTTCGAAACTAGGTCCAGCCGAAGAGTCGGGTACGCGGGGGCTGGTGCACGTTAAAACTGTCGTGATCTCAAATGCCTTCACGTTCGTGTGGTGTTAAAGTTTGGAGAGCGGGGTGCCTTTTCAGGTGTTATTTTCCTTATCCTTTTATTTTTCCTTTTATTATCTCACCGATTCAAAATTACGAAGCGTTTCCTTGGATCTTTCCCTTCGAGGTTGATACCGGACAGTCGGTCAAAGCCTGTTGTGTTGCTACAGTGCGAGGTTACTTAGGTACCTACCTTGAATAGTGTATACTATATGCATGCGAATGTATGGAGATGATTGGGAAGGTAGTAGAATTAACGTCGCACGAGCACCACAACGGGCTATTGGTGACAGTCCGCGATCTATCCCGATGAGAAAGACCCGGGACAACGAACTCATAATTTTGAACGGGTGACGAGGTCAACACCTAACTCTTAAAACTTCCATATCACGCCAAGCCGATCAACTGGTCTGGTGGTTAAGGTGTTAGCCTCTAAATCGGATGGTTCCTGGTTCGAATCCGGGTCACTGCATGGATGTTTGTAAGCGTATGGGCAGCTGGTGCACCTTACATCTGTCGTGGCCGAATTTTGGAGAGGGTGCTAACTCAGGTGTTGGCTCGTCATCTGACCTTGGTTTAAAATTACTTGGTGTTGTCCTCGGGTCTTTCCCTTAGGGCAGATATTCCAAACCGGTGGTACGCGGCAACGTTTCAGGTGGTACACGCAAGGATGATACGAGCGACCCAAAATATTCTACGAAGTTTGTTCGATTTTTTAGTATGTACAACCACGTTATAGGAAAAATGGGATTATATGAAATCAATTTGGGATTACCGTTTTTATTACATTGTAATAAATAACGCTAACAGTAGCACATTATTTAAAGAGAAACTTTGTTGATTATCTATTTCTATTCAATGGCTATCACGGCGAAATTAAGTTGATATACCTCCCTGTCTTATGCCATTTGTTACTAGTTACTTGTGTGAGAGTGGTTTTTCTAAACTTTTGTATATAAAAAATAAATATAGAAACAGTAAGTGTTAAAGAGGACTTAAGATGGAAGTTACGATCCATTGCTCCTGATATTGATATTCTAATAAAAGACAAACAACAAGTTTCGCACTAAATATTGATTTTTGATTATGTTAAGCTTTGTTTTCTTAGTTTGTACTAATTATTTAAAATTATTTGTATTAGACCTGTGAATAAAAATTAAAACTGTAATTTTCAATAATCTTTTTATTTTTTCCTTTATTAAAATATCATTAATACGAAATAGAAGTGCATTAATCGTAAAATATGAAGCTTTTTTAGTATTTTAATTAAAATAGAACAAGCCATTGGGCACTTTTCTGACATCAGACATGTGTTCCTAAAAAAATATAGGACTGGTGGTACGCCAAATATTTACGCAGTTACTAAAACGCAGTTACTAAAAGGTTGGGTAATGGTAATTTTTAGTTAACGTCGTACTAGAGCAACACAACGGGCTATTGACGACGGTCCGGGAGCAGTCCCTTAAGGGAAAGATCCGAGGACAACGCCTCGTAATTTTGAACCACGGTCAGATGACGAAGCAACACCTGAGCTGGCACCCCACTCTCCAAACTTCCACGCCAACCCAACGTGAGGACTTTCGACCACGGCAGATTTAAGGTGCACCAGCCGCCTCTACACCATACGTTTACAAACATCCATGCCTGGACCCGGATTCGAACCAGGAACCTTCCGATCTAGAGGCTAACACCTTAACCACTATACCGGTTGGTCGGCGCTAAAAGGTTGGGAACCCCTGCCTTAGGGGATTGACCCTGGGCCATCATCAATAGCCCGCTGTGTTTTTCTATTACGACGCTAATTAAAATTACCTTACCAGTGAGACGCTAATTAAAATACCTACCCTGGAGTTGTGGCTGATAGGAGTAAAATGGCCGCGCCTTTTCTGGAGGGAAGATTCTCGAATTGTAATGTGTGCATAAACAATTAATAAATGTACAATTAATGTCTCGTAAACATAATAAACTGAAATGTTTAATTGCTTCGTGAGAATATATTCTATAGGAAAACATGCTAGTTAAAAGGTGCTTGTATAGAGCTTTAGCATCAAAGAAAGTGTTTAACTCTCCTAGTGGTTTAACTTCGCGTCGATAACTTCCCTGTAGTGACTAGCCTCTAAAGCAAAAAAAAAATAGCCGACCAACCGGTATAGTGGTTAAGGTGTTAGCCTCTAGATCGGAAGGTTCCGGGTTCGGGCATGGGTGTTTGTAAACGTATGGTGTAGAGGCGGCTGGTGCACCTTAAATCTGTCGTGGCCGAAAGTCCTCACGTTGGGTTGGCGTGGAAGTTTGGAGAGTGGGGTGCCAGCTCAGGTGTTGCTTCGTCATCTGACCGTGGTTCAAAATTACGAGGTGTTGTCCTCGGATCTTTCCCTAAAGGGACTGATCCCGGACCGTCGTCAATAGCCCGTTGTGTTGCTCTAGTACGACGTTAACTAAAATTACCATTACCTAAAGCAAAAACCTCTTCCAAATTGTTTCATGTGAAAAGTGACAATTTGTTTCTCCTATTTGGTTTGGTTTTTGGTTGGTTTGGGTTTTTATTTCTTTGGAATGCTAGGACAGTTTCCATCGCAACGAGGTAACGTCTTTGACAAAACTGTTAAGATCTTGATAGACGATGTATCGAGTTGAGACTTGGTGACTTAAATATTCCAGTTTCAACCTACAAAAAATTTGTACAAGAGAACGCCGAAGTTCGGTGAGTTCGTCCACAATGCTTATAGTTTAGAGTAGACGGCGAAAGTTTAATTCCTGTACTTACTCGGGATGTATTTCTACTTGTCGAAAAAACTTTCCTTGTTATTGTATGTCCATTTACTTGACATTGCCTCTTGTTAGACGCAGCCAGGCAGATATTGCCATTATATTTAAAAAAAAATTTAAAAAATTTAATTGAAAGAAAAACTGCTTAGTGCTGTTTAATGAGATTTGCCCTTTGTACCGTATTCTATCTGAAAAAAATAACCAACCAACTCTCTTAAATACGGCTAAAAAGAATTTAATTATCTTCTGTATAGTATAAGCAAACAAAACTGTTACTAGATCTATATATAAAAAGAACTAGCCACTGCGTGGCTAGCCCGGCGTTGCCTGTGCTCGTGGTGTATGATATTAATCTGGTGTATAATTTTCTGCAGATTTCAAATCCGTTGAAGATATATTCAATTAAAAAATTATTTGTTTAAAGAAAATCATATTTTTAGGTATCAATCTAAACTGAAATTTTCCGCAGATTTCAAATCCGTTGAAATGTTTTCTCTATGTTTAAAGAATATGGGTGTTGGGTGTATATTCCCTATACAAATCTAATCGTTTGACTAATAATGTGAATAATTTGGTACACTTATACTTTAGAACACTGCGGAAAACATAGGCTATTTTTTTCCCTGTCTACAGACCAATCTGTAGCCATGAAAAATGGCGCACACAGAGTCCTAAAAGTGTCCCTCGAAGCCCCAATTTTAAAATCTGAAGTTTGTTTTTCTGCAATAAATGGACATGAACAAGGAAACACGTTCTACAGGGTTTGTGTATTTGAATTAACACAGGGAAATGTTGATGTCATATTTCAGACGTCCAGGTCATATTTGAAACCCGAGCAAAGCCGGGTTATTCAGCTAGTATTTTTATAAATAACGTAAAATTTACGTTTTATCGTGGTCCATCGGGTTTACTCGGATCTTTTCTTTTCGGGAGTGATCTCGTACAGTCGTTAACAACCCATTGCGTTGCTCCAGTGTGATTTTAATTAAGTACTGTAGGGTTAGCAAAATAACTGTTTATTGAAATACGGCAAATTACCGTCTGATTTATTACCGGCAAAGTTTCGATTTGATCATTACCTATTTGCTCATTGTTGGTGAATTGCCTACTTGCTCATTGTTGAATTACCTACTTGCTCATTAATAGCCCGTTGTGTTTCACCAGTGCGACGTCAATTAAAATATCTATCTACCTACCGACTCTCATTACCGGCAAATTACCGACTTTTTTTACTACCAGTAAATGACCTACCGAAATCAGAGTCTAACCCTTTCTAAGGTCTAAAATTTTCTTCTGCGAGCTGTTTTTAAACACATCTCCGAAACGACAGCAATTGGTGTAGTGATGTTTGGATGTGTAAACACACCTCCAAACGGCGCAATTTCTTTTATCGTGTACACTGACCAAAATTTACTGCTCAATTTATTTACAGTGAAACTTTGATTAACCGTCAGGGTCGAGACCGTGACGGTTAATCGAATAGACGTATAGCAGAATAACCTTTACAACAACCAATCTCCTTACATTGCATGTGAACGAATGATCAAAAAAATGCACCCTTACAAACTGGTAATACAATTCACGTATTTTACGGAAACAAACAATATACAATTTATATTAAGTACAGTATAGAGCATATGTACATATTGTTACATTGTATTATGAACGTGACTCATCAATAGAACAATTGTGCGGCGGTCAGCAGAAAAGCGAGGATGATTTTTCGCTGCAATCTGGCTGCTGTACAAGAGTCCAGTATGTATGTGTATACGTACTAATAAATTTTAATATTTAATTAACTTTTAATAAGGGACTGCCGGTTAAAAGAGTGACGGTCAATCGAAGTTTCACTGTACTTCCAAACGCTCGTTTGAAAAGTGAAGTAAATAGTTTTCACTTCCAACAGATGGAAAAAAAAGGATGAATTATCATTCCTTCACGAACATTTCATGCTCAAGACATGAACGGGTTACAGCAACAGCGGTGTAAACCCCTTTTCCCCAAAACAAAATACAGAACTTCAACTGCAATCTGTTGGCAATTGAATAAAACTAACTTTTTCTGTGAACTGATCGACTTATCTAGGTCTGGTTTCTGTGTCTACTAATTATCTTTAACTAAATTTGGTTACATTACTTCTGGTTTCTGAATCCAAGATTTGTTTTTGAAAAAGTGACTTACACCACTGTTATTTTAACCAGTCCCACATAATGACGCCATAGAATCATCACTTTTCTTTAGGTGGAAAATAAAAATTCAGCTCTTATTATTGACGAGCATTTTCTATGCAACCTTTAAACCCTAGAGCAAGTTGAAGATGTCTTGTCATCATTTTTCTATTGTGTCGATTGGCAAGATGTGGTTAGGGGGTTTTACTTCGATGTTTCAAGGGCGTCTAGACGTATTGCAGAATCTGAGGGTTGAAAGGTTACTTGAGGTTAGCATTGTTGCGTATGAAAACCACATTTATGCTCAAGGCATCTGTCTTTTGTAATATAAATAAATTTTCAAGTTGTTTTTCGATGGATTTTAAGAGCTTTGTTGTGTGGTTTGAATCGAATGGTACAACTGTGCTTTTTTCTTTCTTTCAATACTTACCAAACTTTTGATGTATGACAAAATGTTTCATCGTGAAAGATATTTAAGAAATCTCCACAGAATAGTCGAACCGGCTCTTGCATTATAAGCCTATAACTTCACAGAAGAAATTCGCTTAATTCTAGTGACCAATCGGAATATACGAATTTCCGTTCTTTGTTTAGTAAAGCTGTTTGAGACTAAGTAATAAATGTAACAAAACCTGAGAACGTTTTAACTAAATTTAATTCCACTGGTGTTTGTTTTGACGTGGTATCTTGTAATTAGCAAACCATTAACAGTTCTTGATTAATGAGATATCTCGTCATTAGAAGAATTTTGATCTCGTCACACATTAGAAGAATTTTGATCTCGTCATTAGAAGAATTTTGATCTCGTCACATTAGAAGAATTTTGATCTCGTCACACATTAGAAGAATTTTGATCTCGTCACACATTAGAAGAATTTTGATCTCGTCACACTAGAAGAATTTTGATCTCGTCACTAGAAGAATTTTGATCTCGTCACTAGAAGAATTTTGATCTCGTCACTAGAAGAATTTTGATCTCGTCACTAGAAGAATTTTGATCTCGTCACTAGAAGAATTTTGATCTCGCCACTAGAAGAATTTTGATCTCGCCACTAGAAGAATTTTGATCTCGTCACTAGAAGAATTTTGATCTCGTCACTAGAAGAATTTTGATCTCGTCACTAGAAGAATTTTGATCTCGTCACTAGAAGAATTTTGATCTCGTCACTAGAAGAATTTTGATCTCGTCACTAGAAGAATTTTGATCTCGTCACTAGAAGAATTTTGATCTCGTCACTAGAAGAATTTTGATCTCGTCACTAGAAGAATTTTGATCTCGTCACTAGAAGAATTTTGATCTCGTCACTAGAAGAATTTTGATCTCGTCACTAGAAGAATTTTGATCTCGTCACTAGAAGAATTTTGATCTCGTCACTAGAAGAATTTTGATCTCGTCACTAGAAGAATTTTGATCTCGTCATCATAAAAAAAATTGTCAATATCTTAATAGCGATATATTTTGTCACAAAGGAAATTGATCAGATCTTGATGGACTAGGTATAGTCGAAACCACTTGGTAATGGTAATGGTAATTTTAGTTAACGTCGTACTAGAGCAACACAACGGGCTATTGACGACGGTCCGGGATCAGTCCCTCAAGGGAAAGAACCGAGGACAACACCTCGTAATCTTGAACCGCGGTCAGATGACGAAGAAACACTTGAGCTGGCACCACACTCTCCAAACTTCCGCACCAACCCAACGTGAGAACTTTTGGCCACGACAGATTTAAGGTGTACCAGCCGCCTCTACACATACGTTTACAAACATCCATGCCCGGACCCGAACCAGGAACTTTCCGATCTAGAGGCTAACACCTTAACCACTATACCGGTTGGTCGTCCCGAAGCCATTTGGAGACGTTTGAAGTGTAAAATGGGATTTCTTAAAAAAAATGTTTCCTTCAAAAATATCGAACATTTTTTTCTCTATATTAAGGACTTATGCTACTAATAGTTTAGCAAATAGAGATGTAACGCTAATTTTATGAAAAAAGTTTTTCAACTCCACATCTATAGACCTGGTGGTAGTAAAGTAACTACTATAGTGGTTAAGGTGTTAGCCTCTAGATCGGAAGGTTCCTGGTTCGAATCCGTGTCCGGGCATGGATGTTTGTAAGCGTATGGTGTAGAGGCGGCTGGTGCACCTTAAATCTGTCGTGGCCGAAAGTCCTCACGTTGGGTTGGCGTGGAAGTTTGGAGAGTGGGGTGCCAGCTTAGGTGTTGCTTCGTCATCTGACCGTGGTTCAAAATTACGAGGTGTTGTCCTCGAATATTTCCCTTAAGGGACTGATCCCGGACCGTCGTCAATAGCCCGTTGTGTTGCTCTAGTACAACGTTAACTAAAATTACCATTACCCTAATATACAAGGAGACACCGTTGCCTGGTTGGAAGAGTAATGGATAAGCAACCGGAGGGTTGCGAGTTCGAATACAACGAAAGACCGTCGTGTACAAAGGGGGTTGGTGCACGTTAAATCTGTCGTGGCCTCAAATGTCCTTATGTTGGTGTGGTATGGAAGTTTACAGAGTGATGCCAGCTCGGGTGTCACTTCATCTGACCGTGTTCAGAATTTAGTGGTGTTGTCCTCGGATCTTTCCCTTCGGGTTTCCATCGCCAATACCCCGTTGTGTACACCCAGTACACCATGAATGGGCGAGCTAAAACCTTTCGCTTACTCATCGTACAAGTGCCCATTCACTAACAGGATAGTGACCATGTGCGATGTGATGGAAATGTCTACCTGTGAGTTATAGGAGGTGCTGGTTCGCATATATATGTCAACTAAAGCGCTATTTGTGTGTTAGGCTATTACCTGATATTGTCTGTCTTGTGGCTGCTGCAGCATGACCTTATATGTTAGTAGCGTCATACTCCCCCAAACATATATGTATAGATATCTTAAAAACGAACAATGTTACTAAAAATTAGGTGTCTAAAGGTATATAAATTTTATCTCTGTAAAATAACACGCAGACTTCAAGTAACACTTTTCATGTTATGAACTTAGAAGCTTTTTCTGAGGAATAAAATCTCTCACTATCAATTTAGATTCGACAAAAATTCAATAAGTATAAGGTGTAAAAATGAAACTCTTTCACCACACATTTTCAATACTTCACGTAAAGCACGTATTCCGCTCAAAACAAAATGAAGTTTATACATACATTATACGGACAAAACTATTTGGACACTAGAAATTCTTAGGATTCATCCTAGTGTAGGGTTGTCTTCCTGGTTAGGTCTCGGACCATTGTTTTATGTACCTGGTACCATAAAGGCTGACGTGTACCGACGTTCAGTATAATTCGGTTTTCCCTACACTGGATATACTACGGCGATGATGGTTGTTTCTTCCAACAAGATCGAGTGACATGTCATACTACAATAACGTGTGCTGGACTGGTTTCCTGAAAATGAGGTGAATTTGTTTGACTGGCCTACTCAGTGCCCCGATCCCAATCCGATCGAGTACTTGTGGGACAAACTGGAGCGACGAGTACGACACCGCTACGCACGCCCATCTTCACGACAATCTCTTCTCACAGCTTTGCAAGAGGCATAGCGAGGTATTGCTGCCCAGACTTACAGAGAACTTGTGGAAAGTATGCCTCGACGTGTTGCAGCTGTAATTCAAAGCAAAAGGATTCCATGCCGTTACTAAATAAAATAACAAATCACTTTTTTCTGAAGAACGTGTAGTATCCAATTACTTCTATCTATATAATGTGTCCATACACATTAAATAAGGTATTATTTCTTAAAAGAGCAGCTTGATCAAATTCGCCTGGACTTAATTTAAACGATTACTTATACTTGAGTTAAATATTCATCAAAGTGTTTTTTCATCGTAAGAGTTCCTTTTATTTCCTCGTACCAGATCAGAGATGCCAACAATCGAGTTGAATGCACTGGCGAATCAATGGCATTGATTGGCAATACTTCCTTTCACTGTAATTAAACCGACTTTGGTAGAATCATTACTTCCTTTTATGTCATTAGATCGCAATTAAAGGAACAACGAGCTTCGATTTGAAGGGTAAACGTGTTGTGAGGTGAAATGTTTCGTAATTGGTACTGAACGTGTTCCGGCTACAAGGTTTGAATCGAGGAGAAACGTAATTGATATAAGGTTCCGTAGTAAATGTTTTTACATTACATACAGTGTTTACAGATCATGTATTTTTCGTGTTATACTCTTTATTACTTTGTTCGGGAATCGTTTACGATATTTTAATTTATGCTCTTATTGCTTTATACCTGTTTTTATAGAAATTTTTTGGTTACACTTTGCACATTATCCTTCATTATTACGGTGTATGTCTACACTAGCAGTTATTATTTTTATTTTTGACTTTAAATATCCAGTTTTTTTTACAGCAGGTAATTGGCGTATTATTAAAATTATTTCAGGGAGAAAAAAAAATCAGATTGTGCAAATAATTATGTAATTAAGTTATGCTTGGATAATTTGCGTGTTTTTGAAACGTGATATCTCAAATTCTAATTAGTTCAGAAAGACTATTCCTGTTGTAAATTATTTCTAATATTATTCATGTTTTGAGCCTCCATCAAGTTGTTAGAATGAATAGTTTTTCTTCAATTTTTTTAATCACGGAAGAGTAAGAAATAATTTTTTCAGGATATTCAATACTTAAAAATAAATTAAAAATCCATTTCTGGACTAAATACTGATTAATGTTCGAAACATCCACTGTATAAAAAAAGATCATAATGATGCAAAAATAATTATAACAGGTTAATTCATTGTGGAGTTGTCACGTTTAGAACACAGCATCCTATTGCAAAAGCGCAGTTCTTCAGAAATAGTTTAAAGTTTTGGAAATATGTCTGTTTATTGGTGACAGTACCTAACGAAAACCATTGTAACTGAAAAACTATTTCGAATATTTGCAAGATCTTGGCCTCATTTGAAAGCTAAGAAATTGGGAAAATATTTTGAATTAATGTAAATAATAATGATATTCCGATCGCTTTTCGTGATTTCTATTATACAAACACCTTAATGTCATTTAGAGGTAGATCTTTAGGTGTTCTCGGGCATCGCATCCCAGTGGTAAACGCCGACCAACCGGTATAGTGGTTAAGGTGTTAGCCTCTAGATCGGAAGGTTCCTGGTTCGAATCCGGGCCCGGGCATGGATGTTTGTAAACGTATGGTGTAGAGGCGGCTGGTGCACCTTAAATCTGTCGTGGCCGAAAGTCCTCACGTTGGGTTGGCGTGGAAGTTTGGAGAGTGGGGTGCCAGCTCAGGTGTTGCTTCGTCATCTGACCGTGGTTCAAAATTACGAGGTGTTGTCCTCGGATCTTTCCCTTAAGGGACTGATCCCGGACCGTCGTCAATAGCCCGTTGTGTTGCTCTAGTACGACGTTAACTAAAAAAATTACCAAATTACCCAGTGGTAAACTGATCTTTCCTCACTTTTCTTTTTACCCTCACCTACCTTTTTGTATTTTCTTCCATCCTCATTCTGTTTGCCCTAGTTTGGTCAAATATGACTTTTGTGCCATAAAATATTAAAACAACCAAGCAATCTTTTATTACTTTCAATTTCGATGTTGGTCGCATCCAGACCGTATTCTAGACCTTTTACCTAAAATCAAACTTAAACCGTTATAAATGGGTACTTCCTATGCATCCCATTTTCCCCCTAGTGCAGGGATAGGCAAACTTTTTCGGTCGCGGGCCAAAAATCAAAAAAAAAAAGTTTGTCGGGCCAAGATAAATTTTTCTAAAATTTTAAAAACAATATACAAGTATTACAATTTAAATATGTTAATGAGATAAATGAAATTCCGATTTCATTTTTAAAAGTTCCTTATATTGAGGTTTGAAGTGAGATGTACTGATTCTAAGGAACGAGGCTAAATGCTCATCTGTCAGTCTACTTCTGAAATAATTCTTTCTAAGGTTCATAGTTGAAAACACTTGTTCACATATTTAAGATGAAGCAAACATAGCACTGATTTTCTGGGTGTGAGATATTAAATTTGGGAAATTTACTTTCGATAATGATTTGTAAAACTAACTTTGGCATATTTAGAAACAACTGCATGAGATGATTGTTAGATTACAACTCAATTAATTCAAGCTGCAAATCTGACCTCACTGCTTCACAATTTACGTTGAAAGGCATGGTAAAACTATCAAATTCTGTTTGAATTGCACTGAAATCTTGAAATCTGCGTTCGAACTCAAAATGCAGTTTTTCAAGCCATCTTCATAATTCTTAAGTTTCTCTTCATTTACTTAGGGTATTGAATTTAACCTCGAGAAAGGAGACAGGTCGTTCTTAGCTAGCTGCCCAGCAAACAGATTAAGTTTAAAAGCATTGAGATGGGCCCAGATATCGTCGATACATTGATTTTCCCCTTGCATCCTGACATTCAAGTTGCTCATATGACAAAGAAGATCTGTGAAAAATGCAAAGTCCGAAAGCCATTCTGTAGCTTCTAACATTTCGCACTCCGCAGAACACTGTTTCTCATGGAAGAACGACACAATGTCGTCTTTCAGCTGCCAAACTCGCTCGAAAACAGATCCTGCACTAAGCCACCTTACTTTCGTGTAATACAGTACATCAGAGTATTCAGATTGCACGGACTGAAGAAATTCTCGAAATTCTATCCGCGGGCCGGATAAAACCTTCTGGGGGGGGGGGCGGATTTGCCCCGCGGGCCGTTGTTTGCCCATCCCTGCCCTAGTGTAATCACGGGCAAGTTATATACTTCTGATAACTGTTTCTTCCCGTTTGAAATTATCGATTCGAAATCCCACTGACTCATTAATAGCTACAATTAGATCATATCTAATCTACTGTTCAGTAAACGTAATCTGATTTCTATCGGAATTTCAAACCTATGACGAGTTCAGACTTTAACTGTCATCGTGTCACGACTTTTACGATTCTATTTTAAACTTGAGAGATTTGATAGGAGAAAAACCCGCTTTCAAATCGTTTTGATTTTTTGTACAAAATGTTTTTTTAAATTAAAAATAGTAATTGTACCTTTTACACACGCACGCGCGCTCTACAACATCATGAAGTACTTTTTATAACTCTTCATATGTTGATTAATATATTTAAAATTTGTATCTTTTATGTTGATCAAAAAATGCTATCGTGAATTTTTTATTCATGTTTTTCTTTTGGGAGACAATTTATTTTCATTCTTTGTTAGCAGACATTTAAATTCCCTTTTTCGATTCCATGTTAGCTGAAATTCTTCAATACCCTTCAATTTTTATGATGAATTTGATTTTTAAACTTAGTTTTTGAAAACTTAATGCTGTTGATTGACTTAAAGCTTTTGTATGTTTATTTTTATAATCATTGGCCATATTTGAATTTTGACTTAGATTGTTTATCTTATTACTTTTAAGGACACTTGTGACTTAGATTGATTTTATTTTGTCTTGTGCTTGGCATAGCTTGTCGTTTTTTGCACCATATGCCAAACACCTCAAGAGACCAATTGAATCCGTGACGGCAGACCGAGGTTCAAAAATTACGTGCTTTCCTCGGATCTTTGGGGATTGCTCCTGGACCGTCGTCAAGCCGACCAATCGGTATAGTGGTTAAATAGTTAGCCTCTGGATAGGAAGGTTCCTGGTTCGAATCCGGGTCCGGGCATGGATGTTTGGAAGCGTATGGTGTAGAGACTGCTGGTGCACCTTAAATCTGTCGTGGCCAAAAGTCCTCACGTTGGGTTGGTGTGGAAGTTTGGAGAATGGAGTGCCAGCTCAGGTGTTGCTTCGTCATCTGACCGTGATTCAAAATTACGAGGTGTTATCCTCGGATCTTTCCCTTAAGAGACTGATCCCGGACCGTCGTTAATAGCCCGTTGTGTTGCTCTAGTAGGACGTTAACTAAAATTACCATTACCATTGACCGTCGTCAATAGCCCGTTGTATTGCTCTAGTACGACGTTAATTACAAATTACGAAATTCTATTCGGGGATTGATCCCGAAAGGTCGTGAATAGCCCGTTGTGTTGCTCCAGTACGACGTTAATTAAAATACCATACCACGTTGTGCCGATATTTGTCTTATTTCAAAATTCAGAAACCAATCAATTGGCTGGATTTTATGGTCTGTACCATATTTGGCCATACCACGCCAGACACAAGACAGACAACGATGAATAGTGGACGAACAGGTAAAGTTTTAATGGTACAAAGGAGGAATCTAACCCGTAGATTGCCAGTACATTGGCTAAAACCCACTAATTTATTCACAATCTTATATTTTTACTAGCCATTGCGTGGCTAGCCCGGCGTTGCCCGTACTTAGCAAACCAACACCACGGGTGATGAAAGGTATTAATATAGTGTAAAATTTTCAGTAGATTTCAAATCCGTTGAAATTTTTAATCTATCTTTAGCAATTCCTATTTTACGAAAAAAAACTTAACAATCCCAGTCAATATGTTTTTTATTTCTTGCTCTCATTGAGGGAAATGGAATGAGACATATAATGTAATGTTTCTCTTTTTTTTATCGCGAAGGGCAGAAGATTTAATCTGCCTTTTTTTCGAAAGAGAAATTTCACTTTTCGTCACAATATCTTGTGAAAATATAAAAGGTCACGTGGGTATAAAAAGTCCATTTTCGGGGGGTTTCTTCTTTTCTCTGGAAGAAACGCGTTTGAAGAACCAGGTAGAGAATAAAACTATGAAATTCATTTAAAAATCTTCTCGATTGAATTTTAAAATTCGCCGCGACACAAAAATTGGAAAAAATTCAGACTACCTGTGTGCCAAATCTCATTGGTGTAAGTGCCATAGATCGTCAGGATTTTGCGGCCCCCAAACAAACAAACACTTCCTTTTATAATATTAGAGAAGAGATAACACAAAAGAATAAATTTCTTCGAAACATTCTTTGCCGCCGAGGTTCCGTACATTTGCTCTCTGTAAGTAGGAGATGTGGGTTGGATTCCTTTCTGATTGCATTTATTCCATGTCAGTGAAATTTTTATTGTGCATTCGTGTTTATTACTTGACCTTGCCTGTCTTGAGCTTGGTTCAGCTTATAGTAATAACAGCGGGATTCTTTTCATAAACTACTAGTTAATTTAATAACTTTTATTTTGTTCAAAGGATATCACAAAGGTATCCCATGTATTGGGAATGTGTGTTCAGAAGAACAAAGAAACTCCTCGCTCTAAACGTTTTCGAGTTCTAGGCGACGCAAGTTCGATTCCTGTCGGTTGAATTCCTCCCTGAGTGGATCTCTTCTATGTCAGTCGTCATCTGACTGCAGTTCAAAATTACGTAATGTTGTCCTCGATCTTTCCTTGGGGGATTGCTCTTTGACCGTCGTCAATAACCACTATGTTGCTCTAGTACGACGTTAGTTAAAAATTACCAATTGCCGACTTCACAGTGCGAGCTGTGGCCAACGCCAAACAATAATCAAATAAATTTTCGTCATAAGTTACGCCGAGCCGACCAACCGGTATAGTGGTTAAGGTGTTAGCCTCTAGATCAGAAGGTTCCTGATTCGAAACCGGGTTCGGGCATGGATGTTTGTAACCGTATGGTGTAGAGGCGGCTGGTGCACCTTAAATCTGTCGTGGCCGAAAGAACTCGCGTTGGGTTGGCGTGGAAGTTTGGAGACTAGGGTGCCAGCTCAGGTGTTGCTTCCTCATCTGACCGTGGTTCAAAATTACGAGGTGTTGTCCTCGGATCTTTCCCTTAAGGGACTGATCCCGGACCGTCGTCAATAGCCCGTTGTGTTGCTCTAGTACGACGTTAAATAAAATTACCATTACCATAAGTTACGCCAACCAACCAGTCTGGTGGTTAAAATGTTAGATTCTAGAGCGGAAGGTTCCTGGTTCGAATCCGGGTCGGAGTATGGATGTTTTTAAGCGTATGGTGTAGAGGCGGCTGGTGCACCTTAAATCTAAATTACGAGGTGTTGTCCTCGGATCTTTCCCTTAGGGGACTGATCCCGGACCGTCGTCAATGGCCCGCTGTGTTGCTCTAGTACGACGTTAATTTAAAAAAAAAATTTACTAAATAGCCCCTTAAATCTGTCGTGGCCAAGTGTCCTCACGTTGCATTGGTGTGCAAGTTTGGCGAGTTTTTTGGTGAGTGGGGTGCCAGCTCAGATGTTGCCTCTTCATTTGACCGTGGTTCAAAATTACGTGGTGTTCACGAATCTTTCCCTTGGGGGATTGGTCCCGAACCGTCGTCAATAGACCGTTGTTTTGCTCTAGTGGGACGTTAATTAAAAATTGCCAACTACCTAATTTGTCAGAAAAGGCTTTTATTGTGTCTGTCTATTACTTGATATTGTATGTCTTGTGTCTGGCTCAGTATGGCCAAATATCACCCTTGCGCCATAAAACCCCACTAAACCAACCAACCAACCACACTCGCAACGCACACATTAGGGAGGGGGTTTTTACAACCAGATCTGCAATAGCCCAGTAGCTTTGCCCACTCAGCTACTATATTATTACCTCAGTAATTTCGCTGACTGTGTTAGCAACCTGCGTGTTGGAATCCACACAAGTTCGATTCCTGAAATTTACCCCAGGTGTATTCATTTCCACTGCGGAAGTAACACTTTCGATTAGTGTATTGGGAACTAGTGTATGGTTGCCTCACCCTCATACGGGGGACAGGAAAGCAGTAGCCCGGTTGGAAGAGTGACGTATTAGCAACAGTTGCAAGTACGAATCCAGCCAAAGACCTTCGTGTACAAAGGAGGATGGTGCAAGTTAAATCCGTCGTGGACTCGAATGTCCTCACGTTGGCGTGGTGTGGATGTTTTGAGAGTGGGGTGCCAGATCAGGTGTTGCTTCGTCATCTGACTGTGGTTCAAATTTACGAGGTGTTAACCTCGGATCTCTCCCTTAAGTGACTGATCCAGGACCATCGTTAGTAGCCTGTTGTGTTGCTCTGGTACGACTTTAACTAAAATTACCATTACTATCCAAATTTGCTTTTATTTATATTGGAAAGATTCTTTAATTTCATTTAAAATTTGAAATAAATTCGAAATGTGCTTTTGTTTTTTTATGTTAGATTTTGATGATGCGTTTTAAACTTTGGATAAAGCGAGATAAAATTTATTCAACTACATATAGTTTGGCGCAGATTGGCCAAACCAAACCCTTGTGCCATAAAAATTCAATCAATCTTGTATCATAAAATTCGATCATAAACCCTACCAATTCGCTGTACCGAAATCAGCGTACGTAACTTAAGTTCAGCTTTACCATAAAAGTGTTTGTATGCAGATTTGGAAATAAGATCGATCAAAGAACTCGTATCGAAAACCTATTATGGTATTGATTCAATGAAAGCCTCGAAACACCCTTTTCTGTCTCGCTCGAAAGTAAACAAAATTGTTTAGTTTTATATTTATATCTCGATTACTTGAAAGTAACGCGATAGCTGTTGATAAAACAAAGGTTTAATCTGCCGAACAAAGTATAAAAATTATTTTAGTCACATAAGCGCAATCGTACTATTGAAGGACGTTTGCATGTCTTTTAAGTTTATTTAGTAAATAGAAAACACTGCGGCACCTTTTGATGTAGTATTTCGGTCGAGGTTAGTGACTACCTGTTCTCTGATCCTTGCAGGGTGATTAGAACACTAGTCGGCGTAAACGTTCCCTCCGCTATCAGATGAAGATTTTGTCTTTATGGTTCATAGGTCGGAAGAAAAATAACTTTTAACTAGATAGTTAGGAAAATCTCGCGTACAATTGCGGGAAAAAAATTCCTTTATTTCGAGCACTATTAATACTAGAGCAAATTCAAAGATATTTAATAGAGAATAACGTCCTACCAAATAAAGATCCAAAAGAATTATTAAGGGAAAGTCTTCATATCACATTTTGCTCAAACAACGGCATTTCTAATATAAACACCGTTTTGATATCATATTCTTCATCTTTAAATAAATCTAAATATGAAATTTCATGACTTTAGTACCTTTATAACTTGAGATATTCAATCCTAATGCTGGTGTCAATTTCAGGGATCGTTCCCATATAGAAAGTTGCTATTTGTAGGTCGAGATTTACTGTAATAGCAACTCGAATTTCGAATTAGAACACTATTTCTAATGTATCTTTGAGCAATCGGCGAATTATTTATTATACAAGTGCAAACGATCCGAGAATTTTTATCCGAAGTTTATCGAACGTTTATTATACTTTTGGTTACCCCTAAAATCGCAACAATGAGGAAAATTTAATGTAGCACAAATAATAAATAAGTTCAATAGTAGCACTAATAATAATAATGTAATAGTTCTCGGAATCAGCTGAAATTTTGCATGACCATACTTGAATTCCTTCGGAATAGATTCCAATCAAAATATAAAGGTTCCAAACTCAATGTTTTCAAATATTATTGATTTTGCTTGCTAAAAACTATTTTTAAATAAAATATTAAGTGGATTTTGATTGGGTTGAGTGACAGTAACGTAGCACTAAATTATTACTCTATCTTTAACAATCGCGAAGATAGAAACTAAGACAAGAGAATAAAAAAAGCCATTTTGTTTTGTATCTTGAATAAAATAAACAACGATAGATCGTATCGCCGGTTAAACTTCGGTTTCCTGAGAAAGCGGAGCCGTTGTCTATCAGTCGTAATGTAGCTGTGGATGACGCTACTAAAACGTTGTTTAACAGATGTCGTTGGTTCCCTAGAGAGCGTTGTTTGTGAGCGTAACGAAAATTAGCGGAGCCGCCAATTGCATGACGATCGTCAGAGCGCTCTGAAACAGTTGGTGAACGTTTTTTTATCGTATAGAAGGTAATATAAAGAATCAGAAGTTAATAATCGTATTTAAGTTATCAGTCACGTGTAAAATTTTCCGCAGATTTCAAAACCGTAGGAATTATTACTCTATCTTTAACAATCGCGAAGATAGAAACTAAGACAAGAGAATAAAAAAAGCCATTTTGTTTTGTTTCTTGAATAAAATAAACAACGATAGATCGTATCGCCGGTTAAACTTCGGTTTCCTGAGAAAGCGGAGCCGTTGTCTATCAGTCGTAATGTAGCTGTGGATGACGCTACTAAAACGTTGTTTAACAGATGTCGTTGGTTCCCTAGAGAGCGTTGTTTGTGAGCGTAACGAAAATTAGCGGAGCCGCCAATTGCATGACGATCGTCAGAGCGCTCTGAAACAGTTGGTGAACGTTTTTTTATCGTATAGAAGGTAATATAAAGAATCAGAAGTTAATAATCTTATTTAAGTTATCAGTCACGTGTAAAATTTTCCGCATATTTCAAATCCGTAGGAATTATTACTCTATCTTTAACAATCGCGAAGATAGAAACTTGGACTAGAGAATAAAAAAGCCATTTTGTTTTGTTTCTCGAATAAAATAAACAACGACAGATCGTATCGCCGGTTAAGCTTCGGTTTCCTGAGAAAGCGGAGCCGTTGTCTATCAGTCGTAATGTAGCTGTGGATGACCTTACTAAAACGTTGTTTATACAAACAGATGTCGTTGGTTCCCTAGAGAGCGATGTTTGTGAGCGTAACGAAAATTAGCGGAGCCGCCATTTGCATGACGATCATCAGAGCGCTCTCAAACAGTTGGTGAACGTCTTTTTTATTGTATAGAAGTTAATATAAATAATCCGAAGTTAATATAATTTGAAAATATAGAAGTTACCGTAAATAAATAATTTTTCAATTGTATATGCATACGTTAAAAAAAGCCAATTTTGACGAAAATTAGCAATTTTTTTTATTTTTTAACATATTCCCTAAACTTCTGTGCTTCTAAAACAGTTTCAACTTTTAATGTGGAATTAATGGAAAAAAAAAGTTAGTACAATTTAAAATTTGAACGAAATTGTTAAATTATACCGGAAGAAGTATACCGAAACTAATAATAAGAATATTCTATTTTTTCCATAATTGCTACCCTTTATCTGTTATAGTAAGTTAGGATATATAATAGAATTATATGAATATGTTAGAATATGTTGCTGTTGATTGGTCACTAAAATTTTTTAATAAAATTCACTTATTTATTAGAAGAATTTCGCAATATCTTTACCTTCTTGGATTTTGTTTACGAGCATTTTTTTCAGAATGTCATTTTAGGCATAAACATTGAATTTCAGAAGTGATTACTAAAAAAGTTATTTATATGTATTTATAAAATTTTTTATGTACATTCAAAATAGTGTTTGCTAGTGCATTCACTAGAATCATATTGATATCTTTATTTTCTTTCTTATTAATGAGCTTGCCTTTGAATATCGATGTTGCAAAATAGTCAAAAATCCTTTAACAATTTTTCGATGACTCATAAAACCTTTTTTTTTTAAATATATTTCTACTTCAAGTGAAAGCACTAGATAACATCATGAAGTTTACTCTGATCATGTTTTTTTTTATTGCTTATTTAAATTATATACCCTGTATAATTTTTTAAACTTTTGTAAAAAAAAAAACATCGCATTTACACACAAAATTTCATTTTTTGTTACATCTCTTTTTTTAATTTTAATTATTGATAGTTCAAATTTAATTTTGAACCCAAATAATTATAAAAATAATATTAAATTGCTTCTGTATAGCATTTAAAAAAAAGTGCTCCGAACGTATGCAGATACCTTAAAGAAAATAGCATTTAATAGCAAATCTGGTGTAAAATTTTCCGCAGATTTCAAATCCGTTGAAATGTTTACTCTATCTTTAACGATGGCGAAGATAAAAACTTTGACTAGAGAATAAAAAAGCCCTTTTTTGTTTCTTGAATAAAATAATCCACGACAGATCGTTGTGTGGGAAATAACTTGAAAGCAGATGGCGGATGACTCATCAATTGAACGATAAAGTTTGAATGGGTCAAACTTTTGTTAATCCACTAAAAGGTTGAAGGAGCTCCAATCTGTACACACATAGCTTCGAAACGGTAAGACCAATGAGATTAAATTTGGCATTGGAAGTTAAATTCTTATATAAATTGGAAATTGTGTGTCGAATACTGTTATTCCCATTTGAAATTATGAAGTTGTTCAATTTAATATGAAAACGGTCTCTTATTCAAATTTCATCCATTTGAATTTATAGAAGTCGTTATTTCCTGTCAAACACAACATCTTTGAATTTTTATTACTTTTATACATGATCAAATGAAGAGGAGGGGGGGGGGTCTTTTTTTTCTGCGACTCTACCTCTATTTTCAGGCTTTCCTTGACTGGATACTATTGGACCTTGCGCCATAAAACCCAAACCATCCAACTAACCAAAACCTTGACTGGAAACGCCCCTATCGGCCATTCACGAGTCATGCAAATTTTTACTAGCTGAATCTCCTGGAGTTTTTCAGGTTGAATTGTTTGTAATGTATCGTAATATTACTTAATGTTAATCCTATCGGGATTTTGAATTGTTTGTAGCCCACTCAATATTTAGAAGAATGAGTGCCAAATTTGATTTGAATTGGTGAAACTAATGGTAAATATACTCAATGTTATTCCTATAGGGATTTTGAAACGTTCAGCCTCATCTGAATACCCAGTACGAATCCGATTGTGGTTAATATATAGCCTATGTTTCCCGCAGGATTCTAAAGAATGAGTACCAAATATGGCGTGAATTGGTCATTCAGTGATCGCAAACATTCTCAGTGTTATTCCTATGGGAACCTCGAAGTGTTTCGAATCCCCTCTGTAAACTCAAAACAAATAGAACTGGAGTTAATTTGTAGCCTACGTTACCTCCAGGGTTCTAAAGAATGAGTACCAAATATGACGTGAATTGGTCATTCAGTGATCGCAAACATTCTCAGTGTTATTCCTATGGGAATCTCGAAGTGTTTCGAATCCCCTCTGTAAACTCAAAACAAATAGAACTGGAGTTAATTTGTAGCCTACGTTACCTCCAGGGTTCTAAAGTATGAAGGTACTACATTTGGTGTGGATTGGTCAAACGCTTGGATTTTTAGAGGACAGACAGACAACTATATTTATAGATTAATCGGAGAAACCGCTTTATCAAGCTAGAAATTCCTTAGAGCCCCTCTATCAATCATATTTTAACTTCTTGTACAGGTCTTAAACATTTTAATCTACGATTTATTAAAACCTCGTCACCAATTTTATCAGACTTGTGTCATCCAACGCGTTCATCACCTTTTACAATAGCTCGGGGTTTTTATTACATTAATAATCTTTTCATTTATTATATCTGATTTTTAATTTTAATAGTAAACCTAAGATGTTGATACCCCATCTTAAATCAGAATTATTCTCGTGTCTTAGTCTCAAGTTGCCATTTTTGTAACCTTCATAATTTCCATGAATTACCAATTTGTTTTTATACATCTCATCTTTAAACATACAAAACATGCATAAAATCCGACTACTTGTTTGGGCGTGCTTTTCGTGGTATGGCCTGGGACCTTTTCATGTTGTTCCTGGTCAATTGAACGCCGACGCAGACGTAAACATTTTGGAAAATCAGGTTCCTTCTACGCTCTGGCAATTTTATGGAATGAACGAATGTTATTTCCAGGACGACAATGCTCCGTGTCATGTTGCAGATTCTTATAAGCAGTGGTATCAAGATATGGATGTAAAACGTCTCCCCTGGCCTGCTCTGAGTTCCGACCTAAACCCCATAGAGCATTTGTGGGACGAGTTAGAGCGACGCTTACGTAGCAGGGAACCACGTCCGAAATCTACAGCTGAGATGGCAACATTCTTGCAGCAGGAATGGTCACAAATACCCATAGTTGTGTTACAAAACCTTGTTAAAAGTATGCCCAGAAGGGTTTCTAGTGTAAATGCAGCATGTGGGGCACCATCTCCCTATTAACCCACTGGCTGATTATCCCGCGATTTTCACGGGCAACTCAAATGTAGCAAAATTTGCTCATCCCGCGATTTTCGCGGGCAGGTGTTTTTCTATCTTTATTGAGGAGCGCATCCCGCTTTTTCACCGTTTAACCAATGAAATAAATTACATACAGTGTTAGACGTAAAATTTAGATTTTGGTCAACAGTTGTCGCTAGTCGTCCACTAAATTGCGGCATTTGAAGGTACTTTGTATTTACCGCTCTAACTTCGCGCCTTTGTTTGGCGCCCTTTTATAATCAGAAATGGCTGCTAGAAAACGTTCAGCGATTGACAGAGTATATATTCCTGATGATTCATCATATTCTGAAAGTGATTTTAATTTTGATAGTGATATAGATTTTTCGGACTGCTCCTCAGATAGCGATGAATCTGACCATGATTCAATAAACTTGCAAAGCGTTAGGCAGTGGTGCAAAATTGATATGAAGAATATTTTCCCTCTCCTCCAGTTCCTTTTCGTGGAAATCCGGAAAATTACTGTGCATATAGCTAACAATAACTTCTGACAGTTTAGTTTCTCATGATAAAAATCTATATAAAAAGTCTTTTCTAGAAAGAAAAAAAAATGCATATTTCAATTCTCCAATATATATAGATTTTTAATATGCAAAAAAAAAAACACGATTTTTGTAGCGATTTCGGTCTACAAATTGAGCAGTCAGAGGGTTAAAGCATGTATTATTTCCCTTATACCATCACATCTTGCTGTACAGTCCATTATCGTACGGTAGTGAACATGAAGAGAATGACATGTATTTAGTATTGAAGAAAATTCACTATTGCCGCTGAAGCCATACAAATATTTGCTAATCTCTTTGTGTATGAGGCATGATGCTCATTAAACACCAATTAAGCCTCACGGGAAAAATTGCTATCCATTTTATATTTACAACGGCATTATGTCCCTTATACTGACTGCATTTGACTACTGATATTGTATAAATTAATGCACGAAGTACTATCTTAAAACATCCCACAGCATGTAGTGGTGCACGTTCGATATGTAGTAACCTTGTATTGTGTCATGTTGGAGTGGTGTGGAAGTTTGAAGAGTGGGGTACCAAGCTCAGTCGTTGACCTTGTCACCGGACCGTGATTGAAAATTAGAAGGCGTTGTCCTTGTACCTTTCCCTTCGGCTTTGATCTCGGATCCTCGTAGAACATGTTGTTTCAGTGCGACGTTTATTAACTACCTAGGTACAACAATTAGATTTGATTTTTAAATTTAATTTTAAGAGTCGTTAAAATCTTAATCTATTCACCAAAAATCTTTTTTAAATATGTAAAGCCTTACTTTTTACAAGAACACTTGCACATTCTATTTCACGAGTATTCCAAACTCAAGGTCAATGATACTCATCTGAGGTCAAGTGTCATAAAAATCGACGTCGTAATTATAGGTTAACTAAAAAATTGTTTTTAAGACGGGGTGTGAGACCACAGCATACTACTTGTGAAAGGTTCTTGTTATAAAAACTTGCGAGTTCAATATGTTGTGATCGATGTGAAATAAAACCTAAACAATGTTTTACTCAAAGCTTTTCGTTAACCGAACGCTTGTCGTTAACCGAAAGCTTTTCGTTAACCGAAAGCTTTTCGTTAACCGAAAGCTTTTCGTTAACCGAAAGCTTTTCGTTAACCGAAAGCTTTTCGTTAACCGAAAGCTTTTCGTTAACCGAAAGCTTTTCGTTAACCGAAAGCTTTTCGTTAACCGAAAGCTTTTCGTTAACCGAAAGCTTTTCGTTAACCGAAAGCTTGTCGTTAACCGAAAGTTGTTATGTTTTCTAAAGTTTTTATTCAATCTAAATCTTAAATTTTTCTTGTGCTCAAAGAGCGGGAATACTGAAAAAATAAATTTAAAGTAATAAAATTCCATTACTCAAAATCGAAAATGATGGAAAATGAGAATTCACATTACTCCATAACTGGCCTGTTTTTAAACTGATGCTGCTTGTGGTTTAGTGGGGTTAAGGAAGGTCTCTGTAAGTTACTTAAATTTAAAATAGATTTTATATCCTTTGTGGTATTTATCCTTTGTGGTCGAGGTACTAAAGGATAAAATATTGAGTGTTATGCGTTTTTTCTCTAAATCTAAAAGGTTATCTTGTGGTATTATTGAATGGTATTTAAACATTCGTTTATTTATAAATCTTCAATGAACACAAATTTGAGGTTGTTTTGTTAAGGACATGAAGAAACGTTTTGTCATCCCTATCGAAATACTAACGGATGGATGGCGAAAGCTTTCTATTCTTCCTGTCTTTGTTTTGACTTGATTTGCTCACTCAGCTGGAGTTTTGGAATAATGCCATTGCATAAGGCTTCCAATTCTTTCAATTGTTTACTTCCAAAGCACTTATTTGGATGCTGATAACACCAGTCTACTCTCAAATTGAAAGAGACAAATTATATTTCAACTAAACAAGTTTGCACCCAACTTTTTCAACTACACATTTGATCACGAACGCCTTAAATGCATAATAATTATAATTGCGACTTGCTTAAAAATGCATCCTGGAAAACTATGTATCTAATATACCTGTACTCCAGGTTTAATACAGTTTACAGCAATCTCAATGAGACCATGGTCCTGTAAATTGTTTATTTTGGAAGACGAGGGCCCGGTCGACAAATTTAATCATAAATACCTTTGATTTTTGAAAGTTCATGCATTCAAACTTGTATATTAATTATGGCATAATCGTAAGAAGCACTTTTGTATAAGGTGTGGCATTGACGAACATGAATTTGATATGAACTTGTTATCAATCACTAGCTAATAAAATTTTGCAGCGTATTCCTCATATCAACATAAAAATAGTTAGCTGATTTTTAGTGACATCAGATTTTGATCACCAAAGATATGTATTTGCACCGGGAGCAGGAAGTGCTTAAAACTACGACTAATGTCGAAGAACAAAGACTTTGAAGAAAAATGTTCTTTAATTTTATCAAAATTTTGGCCGATTTTTTTAAATCGTAAGTTACGATGTTCTGGAGTGTAAAGCGCGCCCCTTGTCATATCTTGTTTTCTTTTCTAGCTATGTAACAACCTCCCTACACCTCCCAAATTACCACAAACACTTTTTTAAATAACACATCTTCTATGTCAATGACAAAATGTATAACTTCAAAAATTATCAACAGAATTGCAAATTCTGAAAGTATGCCTTGGTTTTAAATAAAGTAAGTTAGTTCATTTTGTTTTTTATTATAAGTATGTAATATATATATTTAACCGATATTTGTATCTTACGTCTGGTTTTCATTTGACTGCAGTTTTCAAAATTCGGACAAAATGCCTGCAGAACAATTGCAATTGCTTGGAGTTGTGTTGCCGAACACTGAATATAATTATGCACCTGGGTGTATTTGTAGGGTCACAAAGATCTTAAATTCATGATTCCTTAACACCAAAGTTAAACCTACCTTCTTTATAATTCATATTAAATTTCAAAGCTTTAGGCCTATTACTTTTAAACATGTCATTACTCGGGCTTCCAAACAAGCAAACGTTCATCTATGGAATTTCTGAAGAAAATCTTGAGAATCGGATTGACTGCCTTGGTCTTTTATTTAAGTTGAAAGATTTTATTTTTACATCCTTCACAATTGGACACTGTCATTTGCTACACAGATGTTATTTAGCCGTCTGGGTTTGCATTTCTACATTTTCCTCGGAATATCTCCATGTTTAGAAAGTAAAAATGGCAAATCTCGGGAGAACTTGGAACGCAGTACAATCAATGTTAGGGCCCGGTGTTTGAAAATTGATCTCTTTTCCACACTATCTATAAAGAGTTCAGATTCTCTTAAGTCTTCACAGGCTTTTATTATTTAGGCATTCAGAAAGTATAAATTTTGTTTGTGCTATAAATAATTTTAACGGGCATTGCAGCAAATTAGCAGATTATTTTGTTATAAAATAGTTAACCAAGCAAAATTTACACAACCATAATTCATTTCTTTTATATATATAGCATCTCGAGAACGATTACAAACTCAACGAACAATAAATTTACTAAATTCGGACAAATCACAAAAAAATCTAATAAGATACTGCTGTTAATTTTTATGAAAAGTTAACGGAATACTACAACTTTTAAAATAATATATAAAATATGCCCAAACATGTTTTTCGAACTTATTTTTCAATCAGACAATTAGAAAGTATTTAAAATTTTGTTTATATTGTGTAGATAAGTACTAGAGGCATAGCGGGTTGCTAGGTCTTAAAATAGTTAATATTGAAACTTTTAACCTCAAAAGTGCATTATTTTGGTATTTCTAATCCTCTAGAGAAAGATTATAAATTAAAAAGTCGTACAAACTTAAAAAGCTAAAGAAAATTCCGCACACCTTTTTTGTTAAATTTACGGAATTATACGAATTGCAAGGTAATAAATAAAACAGGCTCAAAGATTTTTGTCTATATTTTGGCAGTTGTTTGAAATTCACTTTTTTGAGTTGCATCGCTTCGAGAACAAGCGATTTACTTTATCATCCATATAGTTACTGTCCTTTGCACAATCGAGTGAAAAACAGACCTATATTGCTAAAGACACTTCAGAAGTCACAAGACTACTCCTGGTCGTATTGTATAAAAGCCGACTATCAACAGGCCAGAAATATCTTGTAATAACTTTTTCTCTCAAAGCTCATCTACAATCCTTAGGAGAGGATGCTTGGCAAATGTGTTGTATTCCATTTATTCAGTCTATTATTAAAACTTTTTGAGGTTTCACAGCCCTTGAGTATCACTACTTCCCTATAGAGGAGAGGTACAGATACAGAGCGCATAGGGGTTGCCTGTGGTTGTCCGAGTAAAAATAATTAAGACCACATGACGTACGGACACTTCCTCGATTCTGAGAACGTTCTCTATTGTCTTTAGGATTGGGACGGCAAATTAACGCGCTGTAGGCACAAAATTTCGTTAAAAAAATGGTTGGATATTGTTATGCATACAATTGCAAGGAGAGAGGAACTAAAGGATCTACTCATTTCGCATTCACATGTGTTATTTTTTACTATCTGCTTTTTTCAGTATCTAAAGCATTTTCAAAGAGTAGCGTTGTATCACATCATAGTATAATTAATGTTTATTCGTTATTATGAAAAATGTTTTGCATAATTTGACTTCGTGAGAAGAATTTGAATATATGTAAGCTGATCGAAAATGTTTTAGAATCGTTAAAAATATAAATTTTTCGAAAAAAAAAAACCCGAATATCTTATGGTTGGTTATACGCAAAACTGCAGGTTGTCGACTTCCGAAAGAGAAAACCAATATCACGTGTTTAGAAGTTGGTAGTTTCTTTATGCAAACTGCAGTTGTTCGCTTATTTAAGATTAACAATGTTCATATACTATTACGGGGGATAGTTATCGTTCCTGAAATCTGTTTATTTGAATTTTGATTTGTAGAGATTGTTTTATTCTTTATGTGTTGAAAAACAATACATATGACTAATACGTTAAATTTAAAAACGTAATCAATTAATTTTAAGGAATCAATTAATTTTAAGGAATCAATTAATTTTAAGGAATCAATTAATTTTAAGGAATCAATTAGTTTTAAGGAATCAATTAGTTTTAAGGAATCAATTAGTTTTAAGGAATCAATTAGTTTTAAGGAATCAATTAGTTTTAAGGAATCAATTAGTTTTAAGGAATCAATTAGTTTTAAGGAATCAATTAGTTTTAAGGAATCGATTAGTTTTAAGGAATCGATTAGTTTTAAGGAATCGATTAGTTTTAAGGAATCAATTTTAAAAGCAATTAATTTAAAGGCATTAATTAATTTTTAAGGAATCAATTAATTTTTAAGGAATCAATTAATTTTTAAGGAATCAATTAATTTTTAAGGAATCAATTAATTTTTAAGGAATCAATTAATTTTAAGTAAAGCGGATGGTTTCATTCAAGTGCATCACCTTTTTAGATTAGAAATAGAAACTGATCGATATAATTTTTTAAAACTTCACCAGTTTTGCTTACATGATTGTTTAAAGTACGAGCATTTATTTAATTTAAATTAGCGATCCAATCTAATTAAAATTTGGGTTACGTTTTTAGAGTGGCATTTTTCTTGGTTTTTCTTTCGTATTAAGACGGTGGTTTTCTGTACATTTTAGTTATAATTTTATTTTTCAATTTATATCTGCGTTCTTTGTTTCTCTCTACTTAAAACCGTTTGGGAGAAAAAGTATAGAAAAAGATGAGAAAACTTTTAAAAAACATTTTCTCTTGAAAGTCTTGTTTCATGGAAATCGAATTGCCATTATGTAATCTATGTAACTAAAAACTAAGTGCTTCTGTTAGCGTATCGAATATTTTTGTTAATTTAAACTTGTAAATCTGAGTAATTTTTTAAAAATCAATGATCCTTGTATAAGTATTGACAAAATGCTTGTCCAAAAGCCATAAAATTTATTCAGTGAAAATATTTGAAAAACAAAATATGTTTCGAAATCTAATTATGTATTCTTTCTGGTGATTTTCATGGGAGCTACAAATTACAAGTTTTAAAATCTAAACGTTTTTAATATTCACAAAATAAAGAGATCTAAAATCCTTTTTAAACTGTTTAAAAAAAATCTATAGTTACTTTAAAAACATTTTAAGTCAGCAAAGTAGCAAAAATTGGTGTACTAAGAAACTGCTTTTATGAAAAAATGGTTGAAAATACGCAAAATCGAAATTGTCAATTTAATCACGAAGCCCGTATTTGTTACAAAATAAGTACAATTCGTTAATTATTGTGCTTAGTTGGTTCGTAAAGGTGAAAGCCCGATTATATGTACATTACGCAGGCGAAGGTATTGACAAGATTGTTTATATTACATGATGATATGGAGCCAAATACGGTTTAAGTGTGGGCCGAAAATGTGAAGTTACTCGTACAACAGCTTTCTCGACTTCATGAATTGGGATATGCTCTATCCTTGGCTCTCCTCTATGACTTCCCCTATAGATGCTATAGCACATTGCGTGGTTTCGAAAGTTAAGATTTTTGCTTTTGGTAGTATCGGTCTACTGAATCCCACCGCTGTCCCCATTTAGTGTCAGGATATCGTGTGTAATTCCAGAACGTTCCCAATTCACTTTGGCCACCTTGACTCAGTGGGGTTGTGCACTGCGCTAGCAACCTGTGAGATGTAGGAGATGTAGATTCGACTCATCGCCATTTAGTGTCAGGATATCGTGTGTAATTCCAGAACGTTCCCAATTTACTTTGGCCACTTTGACTCAGTGGGGTTCGATTCCACCCAAAGATCGTCGTGTACAGAAGAGGATAATGCTCGTTAAATCTGTCGTGGCCTCAAAAGTCCTCACGTTGGCGTGGTGTGGATGTTTGGAGAGTGGGGTGCCAGTTCAGGCATCGTCTCGTCATTTGACCGCGGTGTTGTCGTCAGGTCTTTCACGTTGGGATTGATACCGGCCGGTAGTCAATACCCCGTTGTTATGCTTTAGTACGACGTTAATTGAAATACTTACCCAATTTACTTTGGCCACTTTGACTCAGTGGGGTTCGATTCCACCCAAAGATCGTCGTGTACAGAAGAGGATAATGCTCGTTAAATCTGTCGTGGCCTCAAAAGTCCTCACGTTGGCGTGGTGTGGATGTTTGGAGAGTGGGGTGCCAGTTCAGGCATCGTCTCGTCATTTGACCGCGGTGTTGTCGTCAGGTCTTTCACGTTGGGATTGATACCGGCCGGTAGTCAATACCCCGTTGTTATGCTTTAGTACGACGTTAATTGAAATACTTACCCAATTTACTTTGGCCACTTTGACTCAGTGGGGTTCGATTCCACCCAAAGATCGTCGTGTACAGAAGAGGATAATGCTCGTTAAATCTGTCGTGGCCTCAAAAGTCCTCACGTTGGCGTGGTGTGGATGTTTGGAGAGTGGGGTGCCAGTTCAGGCATCGTCTCGTCATTTGACCGCGGTGTTGTCGTCAGGTCTTTCACGTTGGGATTGATACCGGCCGGTAGTCAATACCCCGTTGTTATGCTTTAGTACGACGTTAATTGAAATACTTACCCAATTTACTTTGGCCACTTTGACTCAGTGGGGTTCGATTCCACCCAAAGATCGTCGTGTACAGAAGAGGATAATGCTCGTTAAATCTGTCGTGGCTTCAAATGTCCTCACGTTGGCGTGGTGTGGATGTTTGGAGAGTGGGGTGCCAGTTCAGGCATCGTCTCGTCATCTGACCGCGGTGTTGTAGTCAGGTCTTTCACGTTGGGATTGATACCGGCCGGTAGTCAATACCCCGTTGTTATGCTTTAGTACGACGTTAATTGAAATACTTACCCAATTTACTTTGGCCACTTTGACTCAGTGGGGTTCGATTCCACCCAAAGATCGTCGTGTACAGAAGAGGATAATGCTCGTTAAATCTGTCGTGGCTTCAAATGTCCTCACGTTGGCGTGGTGTGGATGTTTGGAGAGTGGGGTGCCAGTTCAGGCATCGTCTCGTCATCTGACCGCGGTGTTGTCGTCAGGTCTTTCACGTTGGGATTGATACCGGCCGGTAGTCAATACCCCGTTGTTATGCTTTAGTACGACGTTAATTGAAATACTTACCCAATTTACTTTGGCCACTTTGACTCAGTGGGGTTCGATTCCACCCAAAGATCGTCGTGTACAGAAGAGGATAATGCTCGTTAAATCTGTCGTGGCTTCAAAAGTCCTCACGTTGGCGTGGTGTGGATGTTTGGAGAGTGGGGTGCCAGTTCAGGCATCGTCTCGTCATCTGACCGCGGTGTTGTCGTCAGGTCTTTCACGTTGGGATTGATACCGGCCGGTAGTCAATACCCCGTTGTTATGCTTTAGTACGACGTTAATTGAAATACTTACCTATCAGGAGTGAATACGAACCCGAAATACTTTGATGAAGTGGTCTTTTTTTTTCACATGGGGTATACTGTCATTAGCAAATACGGGTGTCGGGCTCATAGAATAACCAAATGATTTTTTTCTACTTTAATACAATTATTCTATTTCCCAATGCCTCTCTTTTTATTTTCACGACATTTTTTTACTTTAGGTTCTTTTTGTTTAACGCATTATATATATATATGACCAAATATAGCCATAACGCCCCAAAACAACTATTACTGGATGTGTTGGACGCATCATGGTCAAATATGGCTCTTATGCCATAGAATCTCAAAGCAATCAACCAACCTAATTTACCTAGAGATGAATATTGCGCTAAATATTTGTTTATCAGCTTTTCGGTAGCATGCATTAAGACAAACACTTAGAAAAATTCAGCTAGTCATTAAAATATAAGGACGATACAGAAGTACAACGAAAACGTGGATCAATTATTTTACCTCATTTCAAATGATTTTTTCTTAATTCTTTCCAACTTTTTTGATCACATACCATATAATTGTCTGCACGAGATTAATTAAATATACATTCACTATTATCATTGTTTGCGTGTTCTTAATAAATATAATATCTAGACTGAACAATGCTTACAAGTACGCTCTTGTAGCAGTTGCACGCATGAAATAAAAATGAAATTCATGCAGCGCTTGGCACACTTCAATCAAGCCAGGTGCGTGCTAGCCGCAGTTGACATGGAGTTTGATGGATGGTCATGTAGACGTGGAATATAAATAGACTGGGCATTGCTATTGAGAATAGCTTCAAAAGTGACTATCATGCTGACTAGAAGTCCCGTGACTGCTCTGACAAATTGCCATGGTTAACCGATCTTGCATCTTAACCCGTTTTGCGATATAAAATATTATGACAGTAGATCTGTAAATGCGCATTTCAATAAAGTGGCAGTAAAAATGGTGAAAGCGCCAATGTCTGTCACGTAGACCAATCAGATGATGAATGTTCGGTTCCACTCGGCCCATGAAGGTAATCCGAGGGTCCCGTTACTACTAGTTTTGGTCACATATCGGCAAGAAAAGTGACACAAGTCAAAAAATAAAAAATTTGATACTATGTCATTGAAAAATATGTATGAGATGCCCAAGGGTGTTCTATTATATTCTATAGAAAAGTAATATAGGTTACCACCATAAATACTTACCTAAAATTTAAAAGAAACTTATACTATTTCATTACAAGTTTTATAATATCCTTTAAGTTGATGTTTCTCTATTCTACAATTTTGAGTTGTCAGTTTTCTTGCCAGGATGCGATATGTTAACATTGCTCTCTTAGTTATAGATTTCCTCTGGTTGTACACGGTAAACAGCAGTTGAACTGCCAATGCTATGCAAATAATTTCCAACTGTCTGATGTCCTGTTAAAACCTTTTTAACTTTGTTTGACCTCAGGTAGTAAATTCTGAGAGGTATAATAAGATGACTAAAACAAAGAATACAATGTAATATTTCAGCAAAACGAAATTCCCTCATTCCAATGACAGGAAGAATCCAAAATGCCGGATTTTACTGTTTTAAACTTACGAGCTTCTTTCACATAAAGCAGGTGATAACTAAACACGGTCCTAAACCCTTTCTTTGATTGGAGTGCTGAAAATAATTTAAATTAAATTTATTGTTCGACACCAGAATTTAAAAAATCAATTTAGTTTCTTTGAATTTCTTTATCGTAATCTGGTATTACTGCATCTGAGGACAAAATTGAATCGGGTATAAATTGGTTTCAGCTGTCTACTGGGACCGATCTTGACTATTAGACACGCGTGTATATAAAATGAATATACATATGAGTTTTTAAGTGTATATAAAATAATTGCCTTTTGAATGAACACATTTTTAAACGGACTTATTTTATTAGGAAATATCCCTGACTGGTTAGAAGGACAATTGTTCCGACTGGGACCAGCTAAATGGGACTTTGAAGGCTTTTCCTTGAACCACTGGCTGGATGGATGCGCCCTCATGTACAAATTTACCATAAGGAGAGGACATGTAAGTAGCAGCTTCAAAGCACTCGGGTTCCTAATTTCTGATGTATTTCAATTCAACTAAAAACATGAGGATTTCTAGTATCTCTTTCGTTCGTCTATAGTTTCTCTCTCTCTCTCTCTCTCTTCAAACCCTTATAGTTATTTTTAAAGTATATTCTTAACATTGTGTGTGTTCTCAAAGAATATTCTTAACATTGTTCTTAAAGAATATTCATAACCAATCTTAACGCTTAACTCTTTTTTTTTTTCATAAACATTCGTTACACTTTTTTATAATGAATATGTTTAGCACTCTTTTTAAATGAAAGTTTTTAACGTTCTTAAACTATTTTAAGATTATTTTTAAAAACGATTTTAACGTTTTTTTTAAACGTTTTTAACGGTCCTTTTAAAAAAAATTTTTAACGGTCCTTTTAAAAAACATTTTTAACGTTCTTTTTAAAAAAACATTTTTAACGTTCGTTTTTAAAAACATTCTAGCTTTCTTTAAAAAAAAAAAAACTTTTTAATGCTCTTAAAAAAACACTTTTAACTTTCTTTTCAAATAATATTATCAGGCTTCTTTTTAAAGAATGTTATCAACACTCTATTTTAAAGAATGTTATCAACACTCTATTTTAAAGAATGTTGTCAACACTCTATTTTAAAGAATGTTATCGACACTCTATTTTAAAGAATGTTATCAACACTCTGTTTTAAAGAATGTTATCAACACTCGTTTTTAAAGAATGTTATCAACGCTCGTTTTTAAAGAATGTTATCAACGCTCGTTTTTAAAGAATGTTATCAACACTCTATTTTAAAGAATGTTATCAACACTCTATTTTAAAGAATGTTATCAACACTCTATTTTAAAGAATGTTATCAACACTCTATTTTAAAGAATGTTATCAACATTCTATTTTAAAGAATGTTATCAACACTCTATTTTAAAGAATGTTATCAACACTCTATTTTAAAGAATGTTATCAACACTCTGTTTTTAAAGAATGTTATCAACACTCTGTTTTTAAAGAATGTTATCAACGCTCGTTTTTAAAGAATGTTATCAACGCTCGTTTTTAAAGAATGTTATCAACGCTCGTTTTTAAAGAATGTTATCAACGCTCGTTTTTAAAGAATGTTATCAACACTCTTTTTAAAGAATATTCTTATTCCCCATTCCTAATTTTTTCGATGTAACTAATTATTCTTAATGTTCTTTTAAAAAAAATTTAAAGAACCTTACCGGTTTTATTTATCTCACTTGTGTTGCCGTGTTGTTCATTTGAGTTTCTCCTGTTGTTGACCCGCTCAACCTAAAGTCCCACAAAAAGATGCGATTTACTTTTGTGTTTCAAAACAATATAACCTTGGTTGTGGATTGATTGACATTAATATTTTTTATAGGTTGACGTGATGTCGAGGTTCTTGAACACAGTGGCGTATCAGAAAATCACCGAAGTGCAGAGGCCAGTCTTTACTGAGTTCGGAACCAAGTCCTACCCCGATCCCTGCAAGAACGTGTTTTCCAGGTGCATTTGTTATCCTTTTTATATGGTTTGTGGGTTATGTAGGCAAAAGTACTGTTCTACACAGTGAGTCGATCGTTGAGGTCGTATGAAAGGATTTTTAAGAGGTTCATCCTACGGCGTAGATAATCTTGACAAAATGAGTTAACAGGTAGACTGGTTGGGACCAAGGACGAAATAGTCTACAACAGGGGTATTAAAATCCACGGTTCTCAAAGGAACAGCAATGTTTCCACGTAGGAGTCGCAGTATTTTTTCTGCTCTGGTAACCTAAGTTACGCGGATTGTTTTACAATAACATAAGGGTACAAATGGCTTGTCAACCCTAAGTAACAATTTTCTTTGTCGAAACCACTTGGAAAGTTAAGACGAAATAAGTAACAGCACCTTGTATTGTTTCAGGATCGTTTCTCCATCTTGATGCGATTAGTATTTCATTAATGCATCTTCTATTTTCATGTTATTATGACTTTCATTTTACAGAATTGGAACTTTTTCAATTGTCACGGGTCATCAAATGTCAATTGTTTCGAATTAAGTGCCGTGATGATCCCTGTTGCCACCATGCGTATCTGCGTGACAGTTGGCACTGCTCCTTAATTGACGTAACTTTTCATGTACTTGGCAAGCACCAAGAATTTTGTCAACTTCTCAGTGCCTGATCTTTTGTCGCGAAAAGACGATATCGCCAGCGTTTATTCCATGAACCATTTTTTTTGTGTAGTTGGGATAGTACATCTCTTGTGTAGTTGGGATAGTACATCTCTTGTGTAGTTGGGATAGTACATCTCTTGTGTAGTTGGGATAGTACATCTCTTGTGTAGTTGGGATAGTACATCTCTTGTGTAGTTGGGATAGTACATCTCTTGTGTAGTTGGGACAGTACATCTCTTGTGTAGTTGGGAAAGTACATCTCTTGTGTAGTTGGGACAGTACATCTCTTGTGTAGTTGGGACAGTACATCTCTTGTGTAGTTGGGACAGTACATCTCTTGTGTAGTTGGGATAGTACATCTCTTGTGTAGTTGGGATAGTACATCTCTTGTGTAGTTGGGATAGTACATCTCTTGTGTAGTTGGGATAGTACATCTCTTGTGTAGTTGGGATAGTACATATCTTGTGTAGTTGGGATAGTCCATCTGTCGTGTGTAGTTGGGATATAGTACATTTGTCTTGCGTTGTTGGGAGATGGTACATTTTGGGAGATGGTACAGTTTGTATTTTTGTGTGAGCTCGACAATCCCTAAACCTAATTTATTTTTTCCATTAATCTTATTACATCATATTAATAATGATTTTATATAGGTTCTATTCTAAATTGGTACCTCTGGAATTGACTGACAACGACATGGCCAATGTGTTCACAATCGACGACGAACTGTACGCCTCCTCAGAGACCTGTCATATTTGGAAAGTAGATAAAGACTATTTGAATTGTATCAAAAGGGCAAGTATAGAACTCAAATTTTCGTTTATTTTGTTTTGTCACTTTTTAAAAGGATTGCTTTATTAACACTCGATTTTTTTGGATATGTGGTCAGTGAACTTTAACATTGAAAGTATGAAGTCAATTTGTTTCCCAAGGAGGCTTATGGTGGTCGCCGTGACCCATTGCACCTGCAATCTGCGAGTTGTAGGTGGTGAAGGTTGGATTCCTCCCTGGTGTATTTCTCTCTTCTATGTCAGTAAAGCTCACATTTTAAATGATTTTTAATAATTTTCTGACTGTCAAAAGACATCAGAGTAGTGTTGTATTGATTTTACTTCAGACACGTAAAATGACTAAATAGCAGCATATATTGATTGGAAGAATCGGAAGAAAGAATATATTATTCAAGGTGGTCAAAACTGGTTAGAAGTTACGCAGGAAAGACTAAGTTTCAAAACGGACATGGCCATATGTCAATAAAGGAAAGACTTCATATATATATATATTTCAGTACGAATGCTTTGTGATATAGACACAGTCCAGTCACATTAATGTGACCACCACCTACTTTCGACGTCACCGTGAAATAACCAATCACAAAAGGCAGGTGGCAGCACATTGAAGTGGATTGTATATAAAGGATGTCCTAGGAAATCGGAAAGCATTTCAATCGTTGGCGTAATGCAGAAACGTAGCGATTTATCCGACGTCCAAAAGGGCATGATTATTGGCTTTCGGGCCAAGGGTGGAAGCATTTCGGAAACGGCTAATTTTGTGAACTGTTCGCGTGCCGCCGTGGTAAAAGTATACCGTGCATGGCAAAATGGCACTATCCAAAATCAGCGGCGTGGCACATGTGGTGCACCACGGGCTATAGATGACAGAGGCGAACGAAGGCTACGGAGATGCTTTCGGGCGAATAGACGTGCAACTGTTGAGCAATTGACCGTCCAGATGAACCAAGGGGCTACCAAGAGTGTATCCTCAACAACGGTTCAGCGAACGTTGCTGCGCATGGGCCTCCGCAGCAGACGCCTGGTTAATGCACCTATGCTGACTACTGTTCATCGGCGACGAAGGCTGGAATTAGCACGCCAGTACCGCAACTGGACGCACACAGAGTGGCGACAGGTGGCTTTTTCCGACGAGTCACGTTTTATGCTCCATTGGACAGATGGACGTAGGCGTATACGGCGTGAAACGTCTGAAAGCAAACACCCTGCAACAATTGCCGGAAGGATCCAGGCTGGAGGAGGGAGGTAATCTAGCGCAGCTGGCCACGGCACTGGAGTTGGCATGGCTCAACATCCCTGTGAACACCCTCAGAGACCTACCTGGCTCTCTTCCTGCACGTCTCGCAGCGGTCCGCTCTGCCAAAGAGGTTATTCTGGCTTTTGACAGGTGGTCACATTAATGTGACTGGACTGTGTATATGCAGGTTTCTGCCACTATTGAGTGAAATCAGACGGCTTTTACAGTTTCATGTACGTTTCAATCCGGCGGTATAAACATGATTTATGAAATAGCATGGTAGCGATAACTGAATAAACATGGTTATAATACAAATCGCGTATTCAGTTGCTAGAACGTTAAATGTACCACACATAAGCAAGGTTACGTGGTCATGGTTAAGATTTTATCTGTAGGTTAGTTTGCAGAACATTTCTTGAAAATTTAAGATCCTTGTAGTTTTGCAGTTCTACCACTTCTGGTACCGTGTACAAGGAGTTGAATAGTTATCTCCCTCAGCATCCTGAGATTTGCAAATAGTGTAGTGTTGCTTTTACCTTACAGCACACATAATAACTAATTACATCTTCCTCAAGAATCCACGGATTCTTTTCACTTTTGGTAGGTGGCGCAGATTATACTCATCCGCGGCTGTATTTATCTCTTCTGTGTTTGAAAACATACTTTGTGTGTAAAGGTGCATTACTTTATTTTGTATTCATTGTGATTGCTGCACCATGGACAAGTATAACCCTTGAGCCTTAAAAAAAAAACGACCAACCTTCTATCTTAGGAACAATTCTACTGGTTCATTCCTTCGAATAGAATTCTTTGGAACGATTTTATTGATCATATCCTTGGAATAGAATTCTTTGGAACGATTTTATTGATCATATCCTTGGAATAGAATTCTTTGGAAGGATTCTATTGACCGTACCCTTCCAATAGAATTCTTTGGATAGATTCTATTGATAGTATGCTTCCAATAGAATTCTTTGGAACGATTCTGTTGAAATGATCGTATTCTTCCAATATAATTATTTCGAACGATTCTATTGATAGTATGCTTCCAATAGAATTCTTTGGAACGATTCTATTCATCCTATCCTTGGAATAGAATTCTTTCTAAGGATTCCATAACCCCATTCCGTTGACTAAAATCCTTTGGAAAGATACCATTGGCCCTCTTTTTTTTCCATTCACATTTTTTACTGGAAGTTGTATTGTGTTTAGCACAGCTTGAGTCATAAAACTGCTAAAAGACCAATCGTCCATTGGAAAGGTTCTATTGCTAATTTTGTTAGAATAGAATGAGAAAGATTCTATTGGTCAATAAGGTGAAAACTGGTTACCAGTCATGAAGGGAGACTAGGTTTTTAGGTGGAATAAAGCGTGTGAATATCTCGGGTTTATTGCAACTACGAACTAGTTTTACTTGTGAAGTTTATTCAGGCTTCTACGCGATTGATGGCTATCGGTTGCTTTTTCGCAAAAATCGCAACCCTTAATTCTGTACTTTTATTTTTGCTTAGTAAACAGATTCTTTGGTAACGACATGCCATGTGATTGTCTTTAGATGAGCTTGGCTTCTTCTAGAATCTTATTTCTTGAATTTTTGGCAGTCTCCGGTCGTTTATTTTGCATTGATCCTCTCAAGAACCTAACTTTACATATGAACGACCAGAGAAGTAGAAACTTAGGATTAAATTTTCACTCTTGTTTTGTAGACTTAATAGGATTGCTGTGAAAACAGTGTAACACATTCAAGGGTAAACTAGGTCAGGAAGAGATAGTGCATTCACTATTTGGGAGCAATAAATTTTGATTGCAATGCCTGTTATTCTTGAAAGCATTGAAAAATATTTAAAATTTCCGTACAAGTTATATTTAAATATTTTTAATTGCTGCTTTTTTCAACCACTATTTCCCAGTATCTAAAACGTGGGTGCGATGAAAAATAAAGCCCAAATATAAAGTCATTTATTGTTTGAAGTCCATATGTCAAACTCCAACACCACTGACTAGATTTAAATCTATTTAGTTTATGACTCTTAGAAACTTTATAAAAACCAGTCTTCCTATCGCTTATAATTCACAAATAGACTTCAGATGTCTAACTGTCTTCCACTTGTGATTTAGTGCAGGAAATATGAAAACTGGATTTTAGGGTGTGTAACTGGATGGCTATTGTGTTTTGATTCGATTATAAAAGGCAATAAAACAACAAAAGGAGATAAAACAACTTCACGGCAGACATCAAAAGAAACACTTTATGGTCTTCAATGATGCTCTCTCTCTTTAAGAACATAAAAGCTTTTTTCAGAAAAAAGTAATAGCCTAAGTGCCGAAGACTGTTTACGTACTTCGCTAGACAATAAATTGAAGCAAAGCGACGTTATAAACTTAGTGAGGTTGAAGTCATTCAGTTCAAAGGCTGAATTTCTAAAGTCGTCTCTAAGCTTAAAATAGTTATAAAAGTAAATCTTCGCACAAGTGACGCGAATAACTTAAAGAATCATGCTTGGAGAGTGCTTTAATCACCAACACACTTACGACAGACACTTGTTAATCTTCCACGAGTCACGATCCTACTATCTCACTCCTACCGTCATTAAAATATCGACGGCTAGACTTCATTCTAACACGTCTTTGCATCGGCCGTGCACGAGTCACGCATAGATTTTTATTGGTGGTGGAAACCGCTGCCAAGAACCTTCGGAACGACATTTTACCATTGTTATAATTCATCAATTTTGATTTAAGAGTACATTTCATATTAAAATTTTATTAACCAATTATATAAGATGGGAATATTCCATCTTATACATCTGTTCATATTAAATTTTTTAGCCATCGTACTTCGTTTTTCCCAATGAAAACCAATGTACATTACATCTTTTATCATGTAACTTTTACATCATCAAAACTACATATCTATACCAAAAATATATCACTGAAATATGACTTTGTTGATCGGTCTATTTTTACTGTTTTACAGCATCTTGCGTTAATTTTGATTTAAGAGTACATTTCATTAAAATTTTAATAACCAATTATATAAGATGGGAATATTCCATCTTATACATCTCTTCATATTAAATTTTTTAGCCATCGTACTTCGTTTTTCCCAATGAAAACCAATGTACATTACATCTTTTATCATGTAACTTTTACATCATCAAAACTACATATCTATACCAAAAATATATCACTGAAATATGACTTTGTTGATCGGTCTATTTTTACTGTTTTACAGCATCTTGCGTTAATTTTGATTTAAGAGTACATTTCATTAAAATTTTAATAACCAATTATATAAGATGGGAATATTCCATCTTATACATCTGTTCATATTAAATTTTTTAGCCATCGTACTTCGTTTTTCCCAATGAAAACCAATGTACATTACATCTTTTATCATGTAACTTTTACATCATCAAAACTACATATCTATACCAAAAATGTATCACTGAAATATGACTTTGTTGATCGGTCTATTTTTACTGTTTTACAGCATCTTGCGTTAATTTTGATTTAAGAGTACATTTCATTAAAATTTTAATAACCAATTATATAAGATGGGAATATTCCATCTTATACATCTGTTCATATTAAATTTTTTAGCCATCGTACTTCGTTTTTCCCAATGAAAACCAATGTACATTACATCTTTTATCATGTAACTTTTACATCATCAAAACTACATATCTATACCAAAAATATATCACTGAAATATGACTTTGTTGATCGGTCTATTTTTACTGTTTTACAGCATCTTGCGTTAATTTTGATTTAAGAGTACATTTCATTAAAATTTTAATAACCAATTATATAAGATGGGAATATTCCATCTTATACATCTGTTCATATTAAATTTTTTAGCCATCGTACTTCGTTTTTCCCAATGAAAACCAATGTACATTACATCTTTTATCATGTAACTTTTACATCATCAAAACTACATATCTATACCAAAAATATATCACTGAAATATGACTTTGTTGATCGGTCTATTTTTACTGTTTTACAGCATCTTGCGTTAATTTTGATTTAAGAGTACATTTCATTAAAATTTTAATAACCAATTATATAAGATGGGAATATTCCATCTTATACATCTGTTCATATTAAATTTTTTAGCCATCGTTTTTCCCAATGAAAACCAATGTACATTACATCTTTTATCATGTAACTTTTACATCATCAAAACTACATATCTATACCAAAAATATATCACTGAAATATCACTTTGTTGATAGGTCTATTTTTACTGTTTTACAGCATTTTGCGTTAATTTTGATTTAAGAGTACATTTCATTAAAATTTTAATAACCAATTATATAAGATGGGAATATTCCATCTTATACATCTGTTCATATTAAATTTTTTAGCCATCGTACTTCGTTTTTCCCAATGAAAACCAATGTACATTACATCTTTTATCATGTAACTTTTACATCATCAAAACTACATATCTATACCAAAAATATATCACTGAAATATGACTTTGTTGATCGGTCTATTTTTACTGTTTTACAGCATCTTGCGTTAATTTTGATTTAAGAGTACATTTCATTAAAATTTTAATAACCAATTATATAAGATGGGAATATTTCATCTTATACATCTGTTCATATTAAATTTTTTAGCCATCGTACTTCGTTTTTCCCAATGAAAACCAATGTACATTACATCTTTTATCATGTAACTTTTACATCATCAAAACTACATATCTATACCAAAAATATATCACTGAAATATGACTGTTGATCGGTCTATTTTTACTGTTTTACAGCAACTTGCGTTAATTTTGATTTAAGAGTACATTTCATTAAAATTTTAATAACCAATTATATAAGATGGGAATATTCCATCTTATACATCTGTTCATATTAAATTTTTTAGCCATCGTACTTCGTTTTTCCCAATGAAAACCAATGTACATTACATCTTTTATCATGTAACTTTTACATCATCAAAACTACATATCTATACCAAAAATATATCACTGAAATATGACTTTGTTGATCGGTCTATTTTTACTGTTTTACAGCATCTTGCGTTAATTTTGATTTAAGAGTACATTTCATTAAAATTTTAATAACCAATTATATAAGATGGGAATATTTCATCTTATACATCTGTTCATATTAAATTTTTTAGCCATCGTACTTCGTTTTTCCCAATGAAAACCAATGTACATTACATCTTTTATCATGTAACTTTTACATCATCAAAACTACATATCTATACCAAAAATATATCACTGAAATATCACTTTGTTGATCGGTCTATTTTTACTGTTTTACAGCATCTTGCGTTAATTTTGATTTAAGAGTACATTTCATTAAAATTTTAATAACCAATTATATAAGATGGGAATATTCCATCTTATACATCTGTTCATATTAAATTTTTTAGCCATCGTACTTCGTTTTTCCCAATGAAAACCAATGTACATTACATCTTTTATCATGTTACTTTTACATCATCAAAACTACATATCTATACCAAAAATATATCACTGAAATATGACTTTTTTGATCGGTCTATTTTTACTGTTTTACAGCATCTTGCGTTAATTTTGATTTAAGAGTACATTTCATTAAAATTTTAATAACCAATTATATAAGATGGGAATATTCCATCTTATACATCTGTTCATATTAAATTTTTTAGCCATCGTACTTCGTTTTTCCCAATGAAAACCAATGTACATTACATCTTTTATCATGTTACTTTTACATCATCAAAACTACATATCTACCAAAAATATATCACTGAAATATGACTTTTTTGATCGGTCTATTTTTACTGTTTTACAGCATCTTGCGTTAATTTTGATTTAAGAGTACATTTCATTAAAATTTTAATAACCAATTATATAAGATGGGAATATTCCATCTTATACATCTGTTCATATTAAATTTTTTAGCCATCGTACTTCGTTTTTCCCAATGAAAACCAATGTACATTACATCTTTTATCATGTTACTTTTACATCATCAAAACTACATATCTATACCAAAAATATATCACTGAAATATCACTTTGTTGATTGGTTTATTTTTACTGTTTTACAGCATCTTTCGTTTGGCGCAGCTTGTCCAATTTTGGATCTTGCGCCATAAAACCCAAACCAACCAACCGCGAGTCACGAGATTTCCAAGTAGTGTAGAGCTGCTTTTACCCCGCCATATATTCGATGACTAAATAACCACATTTCTAACGAATCCAAGGTTTCTTTCAACTTTCAGAAAGATTCTATTGGTTCTTTTATACATAAAAGTATGTATTTTTACAGTACAGCACGGTGACGAAGCCTCATCCACTGCATCTGGCGGACTAATCGTTGTCTCCAACGTGCTCTGCCGCAGTATAAAACTAACCCATCGATAAGTCAAAAACCAGAGATTATCTGGACGAACACCTGTTCTTCTCAAGTCCGTTGTAAAGCGCCAAAACAATTAGTTTCATTTCTTTGAACAGCTGACGTGTTAACTGTTTTTATTGGTCAAAATGAGACACCCGTATCCTTCGACTTTCGTGGTATTTTGTTAGTGCGAACTTCCACTTTTGATAGCTTTAATCTTGATGGTAAATTTTATAGAAATTTAAGGGCTCCGGGCAGTCCAGTGATAAATCCTATAATACGTTCTGTAATGAAACAAAATGTATTCTAGAGGATCAAAATAATTTGATTCATTTAGTGCTTGAAAGTTTAATATAATATGAGCCTTTATTTTGAAAGTGGTATAAGTCCACTTTGAAAAAAATGAGTTTTTTTTCTTTAACAATTTTAATAATTATTATTGCATAATACAATTTAACAGGTTAATAGTGTTAAAAACATGATCTGAATTGAGTAACGTTTGCCAATATTTTAAAATGAATTTAAACGCAAACCCTTAAATACCGCGATGTATGAAAAATGGACTTATATCACTTTTAAAAAAACGGCTCATATACTCTTGAATGGGTGTAAACTAATTACAGCTTAGTAATGTTTTAAAACTTGATCATTCCAAGTTTCAAGTGATTCCGAGTTTGATTGTAAAATGTTGTCCTGTGTCTGTCTTCCGTTTAAGTAAAAATACTTTCCTTGCGTTCATTCAGAGCTTGACGATGGCATAGGGCATCCCCAATATCACGCACACGAGTTAATAAACAGGGTGATTCATAAGTACGAACACAGTTTCCCTTGTGGTAGGGTTCGAATGTTGATGAAAATAAATTTTAAAAAGTGATTTCCACAAGGCTGAAACTTTTTCTGTAGTTAGTTAACATGATAAAATGACAAAAAGAAACGGTCAGCTGCATGGTAGAGGTGGAAATATAATCCGCTGATGCGATAAGTATATCGCAGGCTGAAATGAGTGCGAGCACACCGCGCTGCAACTTTATTATTTCAGCTGAAGTATCTTCCTCGATACTCAGACTGATGACTTTTATTTTCGCAAAAGACATTTATACTTTTATAATACACCAAAATTTCTATTTTGTTGAAACCAATTTAATATTTTTATAATGTGTAAATAGTGTGAACGTGAAAGCTTATATTTCATTATATTTTTTATTAGTAGGTTACTAAGTAAACAAAATTACAAATTCATAATTTTTATTTACGTGAAAATCGGTCATCATTAATAACCTACTGTGTTATCGGGATAATCGGATTAAAATCGCAACCTGTACGAGCATGAAAGCCTGGTAAAGCACTGCATATATCTTTTCCTGAAGTTTGATATAATTTACTCATATTTTGGCAAAAAAATAGTTTGTATCTTGTAACCCGACCGACCCTGAAATTACAATACAAAAATCCCTACCCGTAAGTTTTTTTAGACTTAAAGAAAAAATTTAATTTAATTAAAAAACACGTTTGTTTAAACGATTAACATTATATGTCATATACTCTTTAGGGGTGAATAAGCAGTTAAATCTGAAGAAAAATTATAAATACCCGATTTGAGTAAATACCTGATTATATACACAGGATATTGATCCGCAAAAATAAATATACCCAGGTACTTTACATCACTGATCACACCTCTGATTAATTTTAAATCTAACATTAACACTCAGATAATATTTCCTTTTTGCATATTTGCTAAAAATATTTAACTTTTTCATACCTACCCTAATGATTTTGCTCATGTTACAGGAAACAATCCTTTTTTTTTGCCTTATGTTTCTCACTTTATTTCTATTATGTTTCTCACAGCATCGATATTTTCAAGTCGCTGTGTACACAATTCACATTTCCAAGCATTCTTATTATAATTGGTCATTATTATAATATCAGTATCAGAGCATCTTATCTTTACGTAGGCCTAGCATTGGAATTTACAAACATGAAATACGATTTTCGTATCGGCTTCTTCGTGATTTGGACAGTTTAAATCGTCTTCCACACACCTTACAAAGACACCATGATTAACTCTTCATATTTAAAACAATAATCATTATTAATATATAATGTTTTCCCTTCTAAATATTGAGTCATGTCATTATTTGTCCAATCTTCAATAATGAATTTGACTAGCCCTTCTTTGAAATTTTTTAAATCATGTGTAAAATTTTATGTACCTCTCTCCCCCATTTTCGCAATGAATGCTCATAGTTCTTGTTTTAATTCGAAAAATAGCGATCAAATGCTGTTATGATTGTATGCGCATTATTTGAAGTGAACATGACAATGTCTTTGAAATATTTCCTAATGTTAGTGGACCTCTCTCATTGAATAAATCTTGAAAAAGCGAATATATTTTAATCGTTTATTATTTCGCGCCAGCTGCTGTTCTTTTATCTCACGCGCTTTACTTGATTGACTTGAGAAACGCAGGTGCTGTTCGTCCAGATGATCCCCGATTGTTTTTCGACTTTTAAAGTTGTATTAATTGTGGACTGGTGGTGTGACGACGGTTTTTCAATTAATTTACGCAGATAAAGACTAATAAATAAAAGTCAGTTGTCTGAATATCGGGGAAGGTACGTCAGCTGAAACAATAACGTTGACGTGCCACTCATGTTCGCCGTTGTGAGGGTGACCTCCCTTCTCGTTTTGTGGCCTGTGCGCGTTTACGGTTAATTCAACATCTAAGTTTTATTTCTGCATCCGAGATAGACAGTTTTTATTTAAATTCACCCACCCTTATGCTATTAGTCTTTATTTTGAGTTTTTAATTCTTTTTATGATGTGGAGATGAGTTGCATTGCAGCGTGTGCTCCAAAAGTGAGATTCCAGTCCAGTATAGTTCAACGTTGCCGCGCGGTGCTCGGAACTCATTTCAGCGCGCGGTATACTTATCGCATCAGCGAACTATATTTCCACCCTCTGCCATGCAGCTGACTGTTTCTTTTTGTCATTTTATCATGTTAACTAACTACAGAACAAGTTTCAGTCTTGTTAAAATCATTTTTTTAATTTATTTTCATCAACATTCGAGCCCTTCCACAACTACCCCCACCGCGGGCGTGCCAGCTGACGTCCGGTTTCCAGTTGAGGGATATGAAGATAACTGACCCCAAAATGAGCCTTGTTGAAATGACTTTCCAAAATGATACGCGGGCGCCCGGACTATAACCCAATGGCCACCCAGATGCCCTGACTTAACACCATGTGACTTTATTCTTTGGGGCCACGTTTAGGATAACGTATTTAACCCTCCTCTTCCTGTTGATCTGGGGGAGTTGAAACAGCGTTTCGCAACCACTATCACTGCACTTGCTTCAGATATCCTAACACACGTCTTGGCAGAAATGGGTTACCGGTATGATTTGTGTAGCGTCATTAAGGGTGCACACATAGAACATTTGTGACTGTCTCTAAAAAAAACTTAAAATTTTCACCTACACTTATGTTACAGGTAACATAAAATATCTTACATTGTCAATGTTATATAGTGCGTATAAACTGTATACTTATGAATCCCCCTGTATATAAACTCAAATTAATAACTTATGTTTTGGTGGCGTATTTCAGACGGACTTAAAGGAGGTGTTGTCCGTTAACTTGGCGAGCTCCCACCCACACAAGAGTCAGGATGGCACGGTGTACAATCTCGGTGCCAGTTTCATGAGGGGATTGCGGTATCACATCTTCAAGATACCACCTGCCTCGCATCTGAAAGGAGGTAAGAATAAAAAAAACCGATTTATTTTGACCAAGTCAGTTGAAATAATATTGCCAAAGATTGAAGAGTATGTTGGGAAGCGTGGTTGACTCGAAACCAGTATTGATAGAAAAATTCACTTTTGAAGAGTCTAGAGGAAGATAACAATTCAGTAAGTTGGGGAGCATGTGTAGCTTAAAACGAATATTGAGTTTTGAGAATAAATCTTCACTTTGGAGAGTTGAGAGGATATTGCCAAGGATTACAGTTTGAGAAAGTTTGGAAGCGTGGGTTACTTAAAACTAATATTGAGTTTCGGGAATAAACCTTCACTTTCGAAGAGTTGCGAGGATCTTTCAAAAGATTACAATTTGAGAAAGTTAGGAATCGTGGGTAGCTTAACCTTTTAACTACGGCTATAGATATAACTGACGTGATTCTTATAACTTTCAAGGTACAACTGCTGTACCGGTCGTAGTTTAAATTCTATCTTACCGCGATTATTATAACTTTAAAAGTCTGCTGTACTCTGGTCGTAGTCTAAATTATTTCTTGGCCCGATCAAGCTACAACTGCTGTACCGGCGGTAGTCTAGAAGTGAAAACTGTATTGAGTTTCGGGAATAAATCTTCACTTTCGAAGAGTTGCGAGGATCTTTCAAAAGATTACAATTTGAGAAAGTTAGGAATCGTGGGTAGCTTAACCTTTTAACTACGGCTATAGATATAACTGACGTGATTCTTATAACTTTCAAGGTACAACTGCTGTACCGGTCGTAGTCTAAATTCTATCTTACCGCGATTATTATAACTTTAAAAGTCTGCTGTACTCTGGTCGTAGTCTAAATTCTATCTTACCGCGTTTATTATAACTTTAAAAGTCTGCTGTACTCTGGTCGTAGTCTAAATTATTTCTTGGCCCGATCAAGCTACAACTGCTGTACCGGCGGTAGTCTAGAAGTCAAAACTGTATTGAGTTTCGGGAATAAATCTTCACTTTCGAAGAGTTGCGAGGATCTTTCAAAAGATTACAATTTGAGAAAGTTAGGAATCGTGGGTAGCTTAACCTTTTAACTACGGCTATAGATATAACTGACGTGATTCTTATAACTTTCAAGGTACAACTGCTGTACCGGTCGTAGTCTAAATTCTATCTTACCGCGATTATTATAACTTTAAAAGTCTGCTGTACTCTGGTCGTAGTCTAAATTATTTCTTGGCCCGATCAAGCTACAACTGCTGTACCGGCGGTAGTCTAGAAGTGAAAACTGTATTGAGTTTCGGGAATAAATCTTCACTTTCGAAGAGTTGCGAGGATCTTTCAAAAGATTACAATTTGAGAAAGTTAGGAATCGTGGGTAGCTTAACCTTTTAACTACGGCTATAGATATAACTGACGTGATTCTTATAACTTTCAAGGTACAACTGCTGTACCGGTCGTAGTCTAAATTCTATCTTACCGCGATTATTATAACTTTAAAAGTCTGCTGTACTCTGGTCGTAGTCTAAATTATTTCTTGGCCCGATCAAGCTACAACTGCTGTACCGGCGGTAGTCTAGAAGTGAAAACTGTATTGAGTTTCGGGAATAAATCTTCACTTTCGAAGAGTTGCGAGGATCTTTCAAAAGATTACAATTTGAGAAAGTTAGGAATCGTGGGTAGCTTAACCTTTTAACTACGGCTATAGATATAACTGACGTGATTCTTATAACTTTCAAGGTACAACTGCTGTACCGGTCGTAGTCTAAATTCTATCTTACCGCGATTATTATAACTTTAAAAGTCTGCTGTACTCTGGTCGTAGTCTAAATTCTATCTTACCGCGATTATTATAACTTTAAAAGTCTGCTGTACTCTGGTCGTAGTCTAAATTATTTCTTGGCCCGATCAAGCTACAACTGCTGTACCGGCGGTAGTCTAGAAGTGAAAACTGTATTGAGTTTCGGGAATAAATCTTCACTTTCGAAGAGTTGCGAGGATCTTTCAAAAGATTACAATTTGAGAAAGTTAGGAATCGTGGGTAGCTTAACCTTTTAACTACGGCTATAGATATAACTGACGTGATTCTTATAACTTTCAAGGTACAACTGCTGTACCGGTCGTAGTCTAAATTCTATCTTACCGCGATTATTATAACTTTAAAAGTCTGCTGTACTCTGGTCGTAGTCTAAATTATTTCTTGGCCCGATCAAGCTACAACTGCTGTACCGGCGGTAGTCTAGAAGTGAAAACTGTATTGAGTTTCGGGAATAAATCTTCACTTTCGAAGAGTTGCGAGGATCTTTCAAAAGATTACAATTTGAGAAAGTTAGGAATCGTGGGTAGCTTAACCTTTTAACTACGGCTATAGATATAACTGACGTGATTCTTATAACTTTCAAGGTACAACTGCTGTACCGGTCGTAGTCTAAATTCTATCTTACCGCGATTATTATAACTTTAAAAGTCTGCTGTACTCTGGTCGTAGTCTAAATTCTATCTTACCGCGATTATTATAACTTTAAAAGTCTGCTTACTCTGGTCGTAGTCTAAATTATTTCTTGGCACGATCAAGCTACAACTGCTGTACCGGCGGTAGTCTAGAAGTGAAAACTGTATTGAGTTTCGGGAATAAATCTTCACTTTCGAAGAGTTGCGAGGATCTTTCAAAAGATTACAATTTGAGAAAGTTAGGAATCGTGGGTAGCTTAACCTTTTAACTACGGCTATAGATATAACTGACGTGATTCTTATAACTTTCAAGGTACAACTGCTGTACCGGTCGTAGTCTAAATTCTATCTTACCGCGATTATTATAACTTTAAAAGTCTGCTGTACTCTGGTCGTAGTCTAAATTCTATCTTACCGCGATTATTATAACTTTAAAAGTCTGCTGTACTCTGGTCGTAGTCTAAATTATTTCTTGGCCCGATCAAGCTACAACTGCTGTACCGGCGGTAGTCTAGAAGTGAAAACTGTATTGAGTTTCGGGAATAAATCTTCACTTTCGAAGAGTTGCGAGGATCTTTCAAAAGATTACAATTTGAGAAAGTTAGGAATCGTGGGTAGCTTAACCTTTTAACTACGGCTATAGATATAACTGACGTGATTCTTATAACTTTCAAGGTACAACTGCTGTACCGGTCGTAGTCTAAATTCTATCTTACCGCGATTATTATAACTTTAAAAGTCTGCTGTACTCTGGTCGTAGTCTAAATTATTTCTTGGCCCGATCAAGCTACAACTGCTGTACCGGCGGTAGTCTAGAAGTGAAAACTGTATTGAGTTTCGGGAATAAATCTTCACTTTCGAAGAGTTGCGAGGATCTTTCAAAAGATTACAATTTGAGAAAGTTAGGAATCGTGGGTAGCTTAACCTTTTAACTACGGCTATAGATATAACTGACGTGATTCTTATAACTTTCAAGGTACAACTGCTGTACCGGTCGTAGTCTAAATTCTATCTTACCGCGATTATTATAACTTTAAAAGTCTGCTGTACTCTGGTCGTAGTCTAAATTCTATCTTACCGCGATTATTATAACTTTAAAAGTCTGCTTACTCTGGTCGTAGTCTAAATTATTTCTTGGCACGATCAAGCTACAACTGCTGTACCGGCGGTAGTCTAGAAGTGAAAACTGTATTGAGTTTCGGGAATAAATCTTCACTTTCGAAGAGTTGAAAGGATCTTGCTAAAGATTGCAATTTGAGAAAGTTAGGGAGCGTGGATAAATTAAAACTAATATTGAGTATCGACAGTAAAAATTCACTTTTGAAGAGTAGATAGGATCTTGCCAAAGATTGCAATTTGAGAAAGTAAAGGAGCGTGGTTAGTTTAAAACTATTATCGAGTTTTGGGTAAAATGAAAGAGTGATAAGCTTAGACGATGGCCGTGATCTGTTTTGAAGTCAGAAACAATAAAATTCTTAACAGTTATCTGTTACCTTCAACCATTAAAGAGAATGGTTCAACGAACGTAATAGCTGTTGAGATGAGATTAGAAGTATCAGATTTGGATCTAGGGAAAAGTCATGAAAGGATATCCTTTGATTTTGGACATGTGATTATAAATTTTCAATGAAACCTGTTTCTGCACGTTTCGCATTTTTGGATTTTGCGTCATAAAATCCTCATAACCAACCAATAACGATTTATATTCGATAGTAGAACCCTTGTCAATACCTTCTCGTTTTGCGGGTCAGTAAATTGATAAAATAAAATATCTTGATCTGAACTATATTTAGAAAGGTATTCAAAATTATCTCCGTGAAAATGTCCATGAACTTTTCTTTTTGAGGTGATTAATACAACAAGTTATCAAGCTTGTTCCCAAACCACACCAATCAAAGCACGAGATATCGTACAAAATCATCCAACTGCATATCACGTGACCTAGTCATTTTGATTGACTATCAATTCAAATTGAATGCAGCAATAATTGACCACGGAAAATAATCAACGAAACGAATCATCCAAAATGTTTCTAGCATTTCGTTTATCTTTTGCAGTCCCCCAAAATAACCGATTTCTAATTAAACATCCATTGCTGCGAGAGACCTTAACATTTATTCAGATAGTTAATAAATGGACGAATCTTTAACGGAATCAATTTGTACAGCTTTTTCATCCCCTATTTGATTGCAAATATTTTAACTATAAGCAAGGTGGTTTTATTTTTATCAGAAATGAAAGGATTCGAGCGTGCTTCGATGCTGACATCCATTAGTTCCAACCTGAAGACCAGCTTCAGCTACTACCACAGCTTCGGTCTCACTGAGAACTACATCCTCTTCCTGGAGCAGCCTCTTCTGGTCAACACCGTCCGAATGGCCACCTCTGGCATCAACGGATACTGCCTCAGTGACTGCTTCGACTGGACACCCAACCAAAAAGTACTTCAATTTTGTTTAGATGGGTTGTCTTAGACAATACCTGTGAATCATGACCAAAACTAACTGCTCAGAGATTTGTATTTCACCAAACGTGGCTCAGAAATCGATGTTATTTGTTTGTTGCCGAATGGCAATATTGGCCATAAAACCGACCGTTATAGGATTCATTCGCCATTTTTGCCGCCGACCATCCAGTCTAGTGGTTAAGGTGTTGCCTCTAGATCGCAAGGTTCCTGGTACGAATCTGGGTCAGTGCATGCTTGTAAGCGTATGGTGAAGAGGCGGCTGGTACACCTTAAATCTGTCGTGGCCGAAACTCCCCACGTTGGGTTGGTGTGGAAGTTTGGAGAAGGCGTGTCATTCATATATGATAAAGATATAATGCAAAGAAATTCTGAAATTTGATTAATTTATACAAAAATTAAGTGGTGTTAGTATTACCTTTCAACCTATTTATTTAGGTCCAAAGAATTCTACTGGTTATGGGTGAAAAGGAAACTGATCTAAGCCGCTTGAAAACCAGATGGAAAAACATTGCTTATGAATGGCATTTGTTGCACTGTTTTATTTACTCAATCATAGGATTAACTTTGCTAATAATATAGCGTTTTAATCGTTAAAAAACGTACTCTGCTATATTTCCTAATACAGTGTTATCTATTTTCTATCTATTTAAAAAAAAAGGATGTGTGTGTATATTCTTTATATAAATCTACGCCAACTCACACCAAATTTGGTACACTTATACTTAACACTGCGGAAAGCTTAGGTTTTCTTGCCTGTCTTCAGACTAATCTGTAGCCATGAACATTAGCACACAGGTAGTCCTTAAAGTGCCCCTCTAAACCCCAATTTCAAAATCTAAAGTTTGTTTTCCAGCAATAAACGGACATGGACAAGAAAACCCGTTCTACAGGGTTGTGTATTTGAGTTAACGCAGTGAAATGTCTCCGTCATATTTTAGCTCTCGCGGTCATTTGAAACCCGAGCAATGCCAGGTTATTCAGCTAGTTCATCATAAATTGAAACTATCTTGAAACAACTGGTTTTGCATGGCTCATGTCCAACACGTTTAAAATTAAACAGGCAAGGGATTAATTAAAATTATGTCAATCTGATTTAAGCAACAAAAAAAAAAGATGATTGAATCATTTATTTTTTTATTTTTTCATATCCTGAACCCGAGTACTCTTTACTAGCACAAATGGTTTTGTCCTCTATTCATTTGCTCAATCGTATAAGTACAATGAAGATTTAACTTTCTGAACTTAGAAGGTGGACAACGTATTACAGTACTGTAAATTTTTTGTTGCTTCCCATCGTTGTAATTAAGCACCGGCAGCTTTGAAGTGCAACTCCAGTAGAAGGAAAATGACATTGGGAAGTTCATTTGTTGAAAGGGGGGTAAACTCGTCATGGGTTAAGGGCTGCCAAACTCAAATAATGAATGGCCGATCGCCCCACTTATTTGTTTCGCCAACTCGTAAACACTGATGTGGATTCCGTCGTCGATTAAACCCAATTTTAAACATAAAAAAAAATGTGTTTTTTAATAATTTTTTTATACCCTGCTTTTAGGGGGCAACCAGAAAAGGCATAATATATCTAGGAAGCGATATAGTAAGGGTATACAGATTATTACGTAATTTAAAGCACAAAAAGGATCTTTAATCAAGGCATGTTATACAAAATTATACAAAACTATGTTAAACGCAAAATCGAGGTTAACCGTTCAATTTGACGATATATCGTGTCCAAGGTCTGACCAATTTTGCTTTTGATGAAACTTCTCGTGGAGGCAAAACTGCCCCATTACTCCGAGAGGAATGAAGATTCAAGTAGGCAAATGAAATTGTTCCTTGCCTAGAACTGTTGACAGATTAGAACAGGTTTTGGTATGACTTGTGGGTGTCTTCGACGCTAAACGAGATAACTCGTCATTAAAAAACTCCAGTTCTTGATGTACGAGATATCTCGTCATTAGAAGAAAACTTATCACTCTTGATCTCCATCATTAAAAATCGGCAATACCTTGAGCGAGATATCTTCGTAAAAAATATGGTCAATGTCTCGATGACGATGTATTTCGTCATTAGAAAACTAGGTGATGATCTTGATGGACAAGTTATCGCGTCAGTTGAAAAATATTTATCACATCTTGATCTCCATCATAAAACAAATCGGCAATATCTTAATGTTCGAGATATCTCGTCATTGGGTCACTGACTAGATCTTGATCTCCTCATTAAAATATCGTCAATATCTTGATGGACGAGCTATCTTGTCATTAGAAAACTGACTAGAACTTGATCTCATTAAAAAAACGTTAATGTTTTGATGGACGAGCTATCTTGTCATTGGAAAACTGACTAGAACTTGATCTCATTAACATATTGTCAATGTCTTGATGGTCGAGCTATCGTGTCATTAGAAAACTGACCAGAACTTGATCTCATTAAAATATTGTCAATGTCTTGATGGTCGAGCTATCTTATCATTAGAAAACTGACTAGATCTTGACCTTTTCATAGAAAAAAATGGTCAGTATATCGATGACGATGTATTTCGTCATTAGCAAATTAGGACAGATCTTGATAGACGAGATATCTCGTCGAAACTGCTTGGAGGGTTAACAAATTAGTATATATAAATCAAAATCATGAAGTGCTTTTTGATTCCACTGCTGACAAATATTTCCCCCATTCATTTCAGACTCGCTTCCATCTGATCGACCGGGTGTCCGGTCAAGAACTGAAGATGAAGTTCCAATCCGAGGCCTTCTTCTTTTTCCACCACGTCAACACGTACGAGGAGAACGGACACGTAGTGGCCGACATCCTCGCCTTCCCGGGGCCAGAAGTGATGAGCAAGTTCTACCTCAGCAAACTGCGGCTGGGGCAGTTCGACACCTCCTGCCAGGCCACTTTCACCCGATTCGTCCTGCCACTCAAGGCAATGAGATTGCGATCCTTGCATTTCTACATTCTTTTAACACCTTAAGGGGTTTTTCTTTCTTTTCTCCTCTAAAATGTACTTCTTTGAGAGATTTAATTATAGACGAAACTAATCAAATACTACAAATTCTAAACTAATCAAATACGGACTTCACGGACCCCCAAGGTATAGTGTAGGTCTTTTCTCAATAAGGAAAAGCAATGAATTTGAAAACTGGAGGGTTGCGAGTTTAAAACTCAACCCAGCCAAAGATGCATACATAGCTATCGTTGGACTAACAAGAAAATTTTTGAAATAAATGTTTGAGAAAAATGGCGATTCATCAAATTCAAAATCATCAATAGTTAAAGTCCATCAATCCAAAGGTTTTATAGATATCTTGCCATAAAAACTTGCAATAAAGCTGTTCTGACACAGCATGAGAAGCATTTAAAAAGTTTAAGCAAAAAAAATTTCAAATTTTTAGGACGGTAACACATTTTTATGAAAACGTGAACAGTATTTAGCTCAAAATTTAGATGGCGTATCAAATATATTAATTCAATAGTTTTTTTGTTTATAATTTTTACAGTCTGCAAGTAAACACTTTAATGTACTAGAACAAGGTATGTTTACTCTACACCCTATCTTGGAATTTTCGAGTTCAAGTAGACTTACAAAAAGTAAAACTAAAATGAATTATGTTCTAAATTTCATTTTTGTTACCTTTATTCTTTCATTCATAAAGTGTAATGTGTATTTTCTGCTCCAAAATTTATTTCCATTTGTAAGCTACTTTAATGTATGGGGAAAAGGTAACAATTTTTACCATCTGAAGATTATTAATAAATTTCATATTTTAATCAATATTTAGAAATATTTTGTTTTCTTTTTCACAGGATGGTAAGAAGGGCGAGAACTTAGTAAATCTGACGTACACGCAAGCTACAGCTTATAAGCAAGATAATGGTATAATATTTTTACATCCAGAAACCAAAGGAGATTCTGGTACGTACATTTTGAAATAATTTCCGCAATAAAATTCTTTAGCACTTTGTATTGCTACACTTAGTTTATAAAGGAAACTATAGATGTCGCCACAGCAATAATTAGTAATGTTGTATGACAGTAGATGGCAGCACCACAATTATGGAATCTTTATTACCGACATTTATGTAACTAATAAATTTTTCCTTTTGAATTTCTTGAAACATATTTTGCAGGACAGTAAGGCAGGTGGGATATGTCTGCGTTTTCAAACGACACTTGGTAATACTGATGCTGCTCAATAATGAAAATGATGGAATTTACACATTTTAATCTGACTAATAAATATCAAAGGAAATAACTAGATAAATAAAAGAATAAAATTAAAATATCATTGAAAAACTCAAATTTCTCATAATAAATTTTATAAAACGTTTTAAATTGAATCTATCCAATTCTAGATTACATCTTAAAAATTTATTTACGGGAATGCTCCCTCGGACTAATTAAATTTTGAAACAAATTCCAATTTTTAATGAAATAACTTTAAACTTCGCAAATTTATTTGAATCTTTACAAATTCCACCATTTTTTACTGAATGAAAAAAATGGTTGAATTCCGATCTAACAAACACAAGTAATTAGTAATAATAAAATAGCTCGAAAAAATATCAATAACAAATAAAATAGTTTAAGGCCTTTCATTTTCAAACTTCAGTAAACATCAATTTAACTTTGAAAATAACAAGAGAAAATTATCCGTTAGAAAGTAAGTGCGACTAAGATTAAGGTTTGTAAATATGGCAATTTATAAAATTCCTGAAGCTCGAGACTCATTGATACTTATTGATTCGTTGATGTTTCAAGGTTTTATCAATCCCAAAGTTTAAGCATCGCTAGAAGGTGCATATGAATACAGATAAACGTCATTTTATTCGTCTTAACTGTTCTAAAAAATGTGGAAAAAAAATTAAAAACCCTTCATTGGATTCACGAATTTCATGACAAAATATATCTATCAATAGTAAATAGTTTGACTAATACTTAGTATTATCTTAGTTACTTTTTAGGAATTCAAATGAATACTTATTTGTTTTTTATTTAATTTAAACTCTAGGTTACGAAATGCCTACCATAAATTATGCTTTCAACACCAGGAAGTACAAGTATATCTATGGCAGTGGTGTCTTTGATACTGGGAAATACAGTAATTCGGTATAGTATCGCTTGTTTTCAGCCCTGTTTTTATATCAATGTCTTCGTTTGAGTTCTGTATACATTAAGTTTCTTGAATAAATATTGTCGTCTTATACATTGAACATTGATAGTCCTTAATATAATCAGTATTTTGCTGTTTATTAGCTAATTGCAAACTTTAGTATTGACTTTGAAGGGATAATTGCAACCAACCCCTTAACAGTTCATTTTTTCCCCCTGAATTCGATCCAAAAAATGTCACAATTTGTTATTGCATTTTATTGTTTATTTTACACATTTAAGTAGGAAACTGTTGTTAAAATTAACATTTCTAGCATTTTTTTAGCATTTAGAACAATTTTTTTATATGGCGAATAGAATAATTCTCTCTGGAAGTTATCTTTTCTTACATGAGCCTTGCAGGGAAGTTACCTTTACCATTGTGCCTATAAAAAAATACAATTACTCTACCGTTAATTTTCGATTACAATTACATTTTCTTACCCTCCTTATTAATTAAAAAAAATTGCCTACTTTGACTTAATCATCTGTACTACTATCAGAGTCACTAGTATCGAAGTTATCTAAAAAACTTTACTACACCCAGACTCATTTACAGAAATTTCAGATTCGGACTCCGAATCACAGTCTGAAGAAATGAGTTGCGTACATTCTGAATCAGTCATTATTTTATTGTAAAAATAGTTTGCACTACTTGTGTACATCAAAAAATCTGTCAAATGATCAGTAAAAGTAAAATGCATGCAAAAATCTCAGCACCGAATGATAAAGATTCGCCGAGCCATGCAAAACATGTGACAAAAGCGCGAATTTTTGTACTGGCAAAACTAGCATGGGGTTAAAGTCATTGTGATTGTGATTGCGATTCATTAGTCGGTTTGTGTAACTTTAAAACAAGACTAACATTTTAATTAATCCATATTTGGTTTTAGCATTACTCGAGGAATCTCTAATGCGTTTAATTTTTATTATTTTCAGCTAGTGAAACTGAACAATGTAACGGGAGAAATAATGACATGGAAAGAAACGGATTCTATGTACCCTGGAGAAATTATCTATGTGCCTAGACCTGGTTCTACTGAAGAAGATGATGGTAAATAATTGTTCAGATGTTTCAATTAAGAACGGGGCATACAACTCTCCGAAATGTTGTCGAATAAGATACCGTATTTTTAAATCCTGCAATTGGTAGATTACATCATTCTACATACTTCATGGAAAATAAATTGTGGCTCAGTAAGTTAGTCCACCGCGCTAGCAACTTGTGAGTTGTAGAGGATTCAGGGTCAATTACAGATGGGTTCAATGCCTTCTTGAGTATATTTCTGTCTTCTATTTATAGGTAAGACTTGTGTGACCATTTCATTTTGACGGTTTAGCTATGAACTTAAATATTGACTAATGTGTTCACAAGTTGTCTCAATTAATAATGTGTTCACAAGTTGTCTCAATTAATACCCATATACGAGGGAGTATCAATAAGTAACTCACATAATGTTAAAAAAATGAATAATGAAAGCAGTTAATGACAATAGGAAACAGAAATGAAAGTATTGCCCATTAATTACTTTTCCACATAATTTCCATGCATGTTGAGGCATTTTTCCCAACGATGGATCAGTTTGAAAATCCCGGTCTCGTAGAACTCCTTCGGCTTTGAGAAGAGCCACCTTCATACGGCCCGTTTGATTGCCGTCGTCAGAGTCAAACTTCTTACCGTCAAGGAACTTCTTTATGGGTCCAAACAGATGGAAATCGGAGGGTGCCAGGTCCAGGCTGTATGGAAGGTGCTCCAAAACTTCCCAACCGAAACACTTCACTTTTGCACGATCTAGGCGAGACACATGCGAACGATCGATGTCGATGCAGCAGTCGAATGTGTAAATTTGTCATACTGCGTTTTGGATCCATAAAGAAGTTCCTTGACGGTAAGAAGTTTGACTCTGACGACGTCACTCAAACGGGCCGTGCGAAGGTGACTCTTCTCGCAGCCGACGGAGTTCTATGAGACCGGGATTTTCAAACTGATCCATCGTTGGGAAAGATGCCTCAACATGCATGGAAATTATGTGGAAAAGTAATTAATGGGTAATACTTTCATTTCTGTTTCCTATTGTCATTAATTGCTTTTATTATTATTTTTTAATTTATGTTCGTTACTTATTGACACTCCCTCGTACTACTGTGATCGAAAAGTACCCGCTCTCTCCTTCAAAGCTATCTCCTCCGACGTCAATGCACTTCTGCCAACGTTTTTTTCCAACCCTCAAAACATGCTTTAAAAGTCGTTTCTGTGAAACCCATTCAGGGTCCGTATCTAATTTTTGTTTATTGCATCATTGGACTCAAAACGGTAACCACGAAGAGGGAGTTTTCCTTTGTTGAAATAAGAAATAGTCACATTGTGCTCGAGAATGGAACGGTGAATACGGAGCATGAGGAACCGTATTGTAGAATGCGTTGTCAAAAAATCTCTAATAATAATGGCATTGTGAGAAAACCCATGAGTTATCTCACCACAATCCAGGACGTTTTCGACTTCACACAACCGGCGCAAAACACTCAAATAATAATCTTTGACCGTCTGGCCAGTTGGTAGAAATTCATAATGCACAACATCACAAAGAACAGTCAACATTACTTTGATTTTCGAGCGACTTTGACGTGGATTACTGCGCAGACGTGGATTACTATGCAGATAAATGCGATTCAACCAAGTGGGCCATTTTCTGTCGAGCAGTGAAACTTTGTTTGTAATATACTATTTCAAGGGGAAAAACTAAGAATTGCATTAAAATATTTTTCAGGTATTCTGCTGTCCGTGGTTTTGGACATCGATTGCGATACACGCGATTTCCTGCTGGTTTTGGACGCCAAATCGCTAAAGGAGCTGGGAAGAGCTTACGTGCCCCGCACGATTCGTCTACCTCCCTCCGTTCACGGAGTATTTCTTAACGACTAAAAACTCTTGTATGTAATCTTATTTATAGATTTTGAGATGGTAGTGTGTATATACATGTCCGTTTATACTGTTTTTTTAAATAACATACTACATTTTTTAAATGTTTTATAGCAATAAATTTGTTAACTAGAGTCTTGTCTTTTCTTTTCGAGGTTTCTTCAATTTCATCAACGGAAAATCCAAACTGATATCTTCGTTTATGCAAATAATAAATTTCTCACTTTCAGGTATATCAGGGTGATTTATAAGTACGTATACAGTTTCCAGATGCTTTAAAACAGGAACAGTTTAAGACACGGTCCCCACATGCAAACTGTTAGCTAAGTATACTCATAAAGTTTGTGTCCCCCTCCCGAGCGAAGTGACGTGAGCGTTAGTTAGTGTGTGACGTGACTAGTCAGTGGAAATGGCTGCTTCTGCAGTGGACAAGGCGTTTTGTGTTCTTGAATTGAGCAAAACGGAATCTGTCACTGTTGTGCAACTGCATTTCCGATCACAATTTGGAAAAAAAACTCCAACCAGAAAATTCGTTTACGATTGGTTTAAAAGATTTGAAACTACGGGCTGTTTATGCACAATTCCAGAGCCAGGACAGAGTGTGTATCGGTGGATGTCGTCAAAAACTTTATTCATCCAATTTGATAATAAAGTTTAAAAAATTTGTTCTCCAATTGCAATGGTGCACCATCACACTGATCAGGTGACATGCGAAATTACTTCTAACATCTTCGCCGATGGATTTGACGAAGCGCCGACTACAGCATGCCACTAACCCAATGGTCACCCAGATGCCATGATTTAACACCATGTGACTTTTTCTTTGGGGTAACATAAAGGATAACGAATTTACCCCTCCTCTTCCTGTTGATCTAGCGGAGTTGAACCAGTGTATCGCAACCACTATCACTGTACTTGCTTCAGATACTCTAACACGCGTCTGGGAAGAAATGTGTTACAGGCTCGATGTATGTAGTGCGACTAAGCCACAGATGTTCTATGTGTGTCTATCTCTAAAAAAACTTGAAACATTCACCGACACTTCTATTACAGGTAACATAAAATATCTTGCATTGTCACGGTTATATAGTGTGTTGAACTTGTATACTTATTTATGAATCGCCCTCTGTTATCCCTTCAAGTGATTTCGACGAGATATCTCGTCCATCAAGATCTGACTAGGTTTGGTGATGAGTTATCTCGTCATTAAGGTACTGTCGATTTTTTTTTATGATGGCGAGATCTCATCATCAAAAAAATTGGCAATTTCTTGATGACAAGAATCTTGTCATGAGCAAAATGGTTCATCGTTATTTTCAGTGAAGTAGTTCTACAGCATGTGGTTTATCATTGAACAAACTAGAAAATGGAAAACATTTTATTTCACGGAAGCACAAATAAACTATAAAAATTTGTTCAGTAAATTTCTCTAAATTTTTTTTTCAATGAGCTGAAATGGATAAATGTATAATACCAGCACTCCTCTCGTATTGTACTCAATAAAAATATTTTGGTTCCAGCGATGAACCATCAGCATGCCATTAAAATTGGAAAAATCCTCGATTAAATTATTTTAGTTTTTTCGGGAGTGAAATTATCCTTAGTCCTTTGGGAATCACTGCCTTCCGAATCTAGAGAATCAACCAACTCGCATATTGAATCCACTGAACTATTGTCCGAAGTTTTAGATTCCTTAACTGTGGCACCTTTAGCATGTTTGTTAAACGTAGTCCAATTGGCATTATGCTGTTCACACATAGCAGAACTGGAATCTTGTCCATTGGCCACTAATGGTTTGGTGTGACCCGATTCTTTACTGCGGTACTTCACTGATATTCCCTTTTTGTGTGTCTTCACTTGGCTGTTTGAAATTATCCACGACTTCAAGTGTTCCTTCAGGACATCCTGCTTCAGGGACTGGAAGTATCCAGCAACGTCTCGTCCAGCCATGGTCTTGGAGCTGTAGTGAGCCAGCTTGTCGATCAGATTGGGCTCCGAATCCTTCAGATCATGCATGGGACACGGGTCCTTGTGCTTCTTGCAGACGTGCTCCCATCCAGCCACTTCGCCTTCTGGAAGAACCAGTTTCTTTTTCGATTTCCTTCTGGTTCTCGAGCAAGGAACTACAGAAGTCTGGATCAGTTTGGTCAGCCACAGATCGACCAGACTCGGGGTGGGACTGAGGGATTCCCTTCTGTGATTGGGCGAAGAGGAACGGGACTCCAGGGAGTCTGAAGTCATGTCAGTGGAGATGGTGGTCATACTTTCCGAGGACGACGACTTTCGAAGTAGGCGTTTTTTGTCCGTCTTTTCGGAAGTGGGATCGTTTTCTTCCACAGGAATCTCACCTTCATGGCACGGGTTTGGCAGTTGCGTCAACTCTGTCTTTGCACCCTCTTTGGATGCCGACGGCACAGGCTCTGAAGCAGAGTTTTGGTCCGAAGCGACTTGGGGTGTCGCATCATCCTTCCCTTTCTGAGATCCACCAGAGCAATCGCCATCGCTTGCATCCTCCTCTGTAGGATTGTCTTCAGCACACGAACCCGACACTTTCTCACCACCACTGTAAACGGAATTGCTGAATGTGCTGAACTCTTCGGACAGATTCCTTTCGATGCTTCGACTTCCAGTCGATCCAATGTCGACGTGCTTTTTAATGTCCCGGCCCAACACTGTCACAGCAGACAGCGAACTGCAAGATGAGGTGTCGAAGTCGTCCAGCTCTCCCTCGGTGGAGTTGGGACAGCTCACTCCAGTCTGTTCCACATCGGACAATTGATGCATCAGGTCGTGCTTGTAGATGTCATATTCCAAAGCATCCAGCGTTTCGTTCAGCGTGTTCATTGCATTTTGGATGTCCTTTTGTTCTTGCTCGGAGCTTCGCAGGGCTTCGTGGTTGATCTCAACCTTCGTCTTTGGTTTGGACTTGCGCTTTGGCTTCTTCGGAGGGATCTTGTGACTTCTCTTTGCTTCGTCCATCTCTTGGTCCTCGGATTCCAGCAACGAAGCCACGGAGGACGCCGATCCGCCATCCGGCGTTGTCCTCGGTTCTTTGATCGGGGAAATTTTGTCCAGCTCTTGGTAGAAATAGTCATCCTCGGGTATTCCATTGAGCGTCGGCTGATACCGGTAACAGCTGCGCAGACGATGACGAGCAAATGTTACAGAGCTCTGCAGACGCTCTAGGTACTCCAGTACCTGTTGTGGAGGGGAGGCCATGTATTCTGGTTCGAAGAACTCTGGCTGGAGCTGAAAGTCTTGGGCCTTGAATTCGCATCCGTGTTGTCCCATTCGATCTGTCCACGTGCGGTTGTAGGTCTCTACGATGGAGGACATTTGAGACCAGGGATCGTTGCCGGTTTTCCTTCCTGGTAGGGAATTGGTGTGATAAAGTTCGAGTCGTTTCGATGTCTCTATGCGATTATGACTTGTTACCTAAAAGTAATGAAGAGATTATTTACTAAAAATATTCACTAGAAACTTCCAGACAATTACCTTCTCTTTTTCCCTTAAAATGCACTAACCGCCGTCTATTACCATAAGTCATTTGTTACATTTTTAATCCTAGTCATGACCCCTTCGGTAATTGGTAATTTTTAGTTAACGTCGTACTAGAGCAACACAACGGGCTATTGACGACGGTCCGGGATCAGTCCCTTAAGGGAAAGATTCGAGGAGAACACCTCGTAATTTTGAACCACGTTCAGATGACGAAGCAGCACCTGAGCTGGCACCCCACTCTCCAAACTTCCACGCCAACCCAACGTGAGGACTTTCGGCCACGACAGATTTAAGGTGCACCAGCCGCCTCTACACCATACGTTTACAAACATCCATGCCCGAACCCGGATTCGAACCAGGAACCTTCCGATCTAGAGGCTAACACCTTAACCACTATACCGGTTGGTCGGCCATGACCCCTTCGATTTGTATCCAATTACGATTTGATTGATAACTGTCCCAGTATTCCTGCGCAAAAGTAGTTAGCTCAGACCATGATGTACTTGCTGGCCAAAAGTGAAATGTGAAAAAGGTGAGTCTCGTAACATAGCATGTAAATGGGTTCTAGTGATATAAAGAGTGGTTACCAACATAGCCGTTAGCGCCCCGGGATAATAAAGTGTTTAAAACTAGTCTTTGCAGAACAATTTTTCCTTAATTTTATCAAAATTTTGGCCGATTATTTTTCAATCGCAAGTGACTATGTTCTGCAGTGCAAAGCGCACTTTTTGCCACGCCTTTCTTCTTCCCTACACCGCCCAAATTACCACAAACACTTTATAAATAACCCATCTATGTCAATGACAAAATATTTAACTTCGAAAGTTATCGACAGAATTGCAAATTCTGAAAGTATGATTTGGTTTTCAATAAAGTAAAAATTAATTAATTTTCGTGTGTGTTTTATTATAAATATGTAAAACATATTTAGTCCATAGTTGTTTTACGTCTGTTTTTGATTTTACTGCAGTTTTCAAAATTCGCATAAAATGCCTGCAGAACAATTGCAATTGCTTGGAGTTGTGTTGCAGAACACCGAATATAATTCTGCACCTGGGCTTCCAGATAACGTGAATGGTAGAATTCGATGTAGCAGTTTAAAACTAGACGGAAAAATGCAATTCACTCCGATAAACGTAATGAAAAATCCAGCAACAGTATTGAAACAACATCCATTTATTTATAAATGCATTTTCAATAATGAAACTACATTCAAGATGAAAATAATTTTTGAATAGGGTCTTGGTATTTGAAATTTTTAAGATGATCACTTGAATAGTACATATATGAACCGTCATAATTTTGAATTTAAAATCTGCAATTGCTTTCTAAACTTTAAAAAGTAGCTTATGCTGCCCGAATTCCTTTTATTTATGCTAAAATATAATTGAATAAAACTAATATCAAGAAGATGGTTACTTTCCTTCTAGGCAAGCAACACACTGGCTCAACATCAGTCTTACAGTATTAAATAAGCTGAAATACACATCGACGAAATATTTTCTGTACAGAAAATAGGTTAGCATGCACATGTCAGATGTTTTGTCGCATGTTCAATCAATGCGTGACTTGTATTCATCCGGATTTAGAAATATAGTATCCTACAATGGTATCTACACTTTGATTTTAATTATATTTTACTTAACGCTAACATTTTATTCTTTTTACATGAAATTAAAGTCTGAATTGTTTTGTTCAGAAAGAAATTAGAATGGTAGGTATATATTTTCACTTAAATCTATTATAAATAACATATAATTTATTTCCTCTTGGCGAATGTATTCATAGTTGTAATTAAAAGCATACGTCATCTAAAGTGGGAAAAATATTTCTACCATATGACCGTCAAGGTACTACAGTGATAATAAGTTCAAAAATGAAACAACTGCTTTTTAAAGCTTTCAGAAGAAATCTGACTAATCGCATTGTAATAAAAATGGATGTTCTCGAGGTTAGTATAGACTCGGTATGTACTAACTTATTTCTCACTATTTACATTTGAAAATTAGTGGTCGAACCTACTGTGCTACGTCTTTACCTTGAAATGATTTGAGGAATAACTGAAAATCAGCTAATATGGACATTGGCCCTTTATCTACAAAAGTTACAGATTTATAAATCGACTCGTTTTTCTGTTACAAATTCAATTCAATCCCCTAAGATTCAGGTGGTTCAAAGTTACGATGTGTTATCCACGCAACTTTCCCGTAAGGATTGATCCCGAACCCATTTCGTTTTCCGATACGACGTTAGTTAAAATACATACCGCAGTTTGCACGACTAAAAAGTACATTTTCAAAAGCACATGTATATCAATGTTAAAAATTTAGAATGTAGTTTATCGTTGAATTTACGCCACGCTGGAGCAACCTAACGGGCTATTCGTGACGATCCTGAATAAATCTCGAAGAGAAAGATCGGAAGACACCTCGAATTAACGATTTAGAAAAATGTCACGACATACTTTGATTAAGGGGGTCCGGGACACATTGAAACAAAAATTTATTAATTTATTTAGAATTTAGAATTTTTTTGTACTGATTACCCATCTAACTAATAAGCGAAATCACAACACACAATTTTTCCAAAAGTTCTTTAAAAATTTTAAATTAAAATTTTTTGAAAAAAAAAGAGGGATCATTTTAAATTGCAAAGGCTCAAAATATTCTTGATCAATTTTCAAAATTCTTGCAGGAAATTATTCACAAATTTATTAACTTTAATTTTGATTCAGCAATTTAAAAAATATTATTTTAATAAAAAATAAAAATATTTGAATGAAAATTTTTGAAAATTTTAAGGTACTTTTTTAAAAAAAGTCATATTTTTAAAAGTAAATATTTGTTTCAAATTTGCTGAATCAAAATTAAAGTATGTTTGAAAAAGATATATTCCAAATTTCAACCCTTAAACTTTATCGGTTTTCGACTTATAGCAATTTGAATACAGGAAATCTTGAAAAAATGTATCATGGAGAAAAACGCATTAAAGTTTTAAGGACAGATATTGTTGCCATGACAACTGTCAAGAGTGTTAGATTTTCAAAACAACGCACCACAAAAATTATTATATCTCTAGTTCTAATTAAAATAGAAACATGATTTAGACGTCATTTTAAGCAGTAAAACACAGAATTTCTTAAAATATTAAAAAAAAATTCGAAAATTTGACGATTTTTGTGTCCCGGACCCTCCTTAAGTCAAATGCGAATTTAGTTTTTATACATCTACTTTAGCTAGTGCATAGTCGATTGAAATACAGGGAAACTGCGTACTTTGTCCGGATCGTCGTCTCTGGATTGGATGCACGCTTCCTGGTCGCTATTGCTCTTTCGCTTGGCGATTTGTTGGCGACGAATTTTCAAGTAGATCAGGACCGCGAGCACGTACACCAAGCCCAACACTCCAATGGATAGTCCGATCACCATCATGTTTGCCCTGGTGGTTGGAATATCCTCATCCTCCAACGTGTCGATACCTGTAAGTAGTTTTAAGCGTGTAAATGTAGTTTACGAAGTACTAGTTAAAATATGCATAATCACCCTTCACGAACATCCATATAAACCCAGAAATTTCGTACACCATGATAAAAAAACATTGAAATTTGTTAAGAGGGAAGAAATATCGCCTCTCTTTAAATGTAAATCGGAGTGAGACGTGTTTCGAATTTTAACGTCTTTGATTTTCACGACAAGAAGCCAACCAGAGTGAATGTCCTATACTTTCCGTTTCTAATGGTTTAATTGGTTAATCCTCCATATGGCGGGCGATTTTCATTTTTTCTATACCAAATCGGGCGAGATTTATGTCACGTGTACGTTTATCGTTGCAGATGCGACGCAATAGTAGCAATTTTCCGAAATCAACACAACGCGATTTCGGTGGTGTCAGTAACTGAAGGGTTAATGGCGGTTATCAGCTCAGTAGGTACCTTACACATAGACCCTTTCTCCCTTTCCAATGCCTTTTATGGACACTGGAATTTATACGAAAAAGTATAGTGTCCATAAAGTCTCTTTATAATTTCAAAATGAATTACAAAGGCAAATGAAAAGACAGATAAGTGGAAATTATTACAAATGAGAGACGTATAATTTTTTTTGCTTCATTTAATGCACCTCTACATGGGCACCGTTAGTTGTAGGAAGCATGCCCTCATCAATGACATCAGTCATCCTGTGCTTTTGAATAGTGATGTCCTGCACATTTATTCGATATACCACCACATTGGGAACTGCATGTTCACGGGTTCCTAAATGAACCATTTCCAGACTGGTGGATTGGAAAGGGGTGGCCCATTTCGCTGGGCACATCGTTTACCAGGTATCACTCCCCTCGACTTCTTTCAATGGGGTTATGTTAAAGATATTGTGTATGACAGTGCCACCATTGATGAGGGTATGCTACAGCGAACATAGCAAGAAATCGAGTATCGTCTTGATTTGTCTCGTGTATCTAATGGTGCTCATATAGAGGTGTATTATATATAAATGAAGCAAAAAAAAACTTAAATGTATAAGTCTAATTTTGTAATAATTTTTACTTATCTGTATTTTTATTTGCCTTTGTAATGAATTTTTGAAATTTTAAGAGACCATAGACTATACTTAGTTGATTTTTAATTTATTATTCTCACCCCTCTTTTAAATATATGGATAATCCCCACAGAGGGGCAGGATTAGGCACATTTGCGCTTTTTGAAATCCTTTAAAACTTCGAAGGAAATTATTTATACTGTCTTCACGGAATTGAAACAATAGCAAATGGAGACTTATTTAGGCTTTTCTAAAGTTAGGCATATGATTACTTTTTTTACTTTCGATCTAACCTCGGCACCTTCATTCATCGTGTTATACTCTACGCCACTAGTAGTCATGAAATCTATGTTTTTTTGTTTTTTTGTTTTTTTTGGCGCAATGTCCACAACACGAGCAAACTGCGACATACATAAGACATGACATCGAAGTCAATGAAAAGGTAACACAAATTCATGCCCAAAAGTTAACTTTAAGCATAAAGCCTTTATGAACGAATAAATTTGCAATTTTTTAACTAACGTCGTAACTAGAGCAACACAACTGGTTATTGACGACGGTCCGGGATCAATCCCGCAAGGAAAAGATCCGAGGACAACACGCAATTTTGAACTACGTTCAGATGACGAGGCAACACCTGAGCTGGCACCCCACTCTCCAAACTTCCACACCAACCCAACGTGAGGACTTTCAGCCAGGACAGATTTAAGGTGCACCAGCCGGTTCTACGCCATACGCTTACAAACATCCATGCACTGACCCGGATTCGAACCAGGAACCTTCCGAGATTGAAACGTATTATTTTATACATTATCTATTAGTTTAATGAATGCAGTATTAAACATTTCTTTGTCATATTTAGATGAGATCTATATATATAATTATCTTACGTGGCACGCAAAAAAGACGTCAGTTGTTATCGCGTTTTGGCAACATCGTACGATTGTTTGTTCATCACGTAGCCTCGCGCTTCAATTGAATTTATAGCGTTATCGGATGAAATTTTATTGAAAAAAAAAGAATTTTACTCGAGCTGTTGCAGTGAATATTAGAAATAAAAGAAAACGGAGGATCTTTTCAGGGTTATTTAAAAAAAAGGTCCGTTTCGGGGCAAACTATTATAGTTCAACAAGACGCTTGCATTACAACTTTCGACAACAAACTCAATGAAAAAGCGTGGGTGGCTCGAGTGCTGGGTAAATGTACACACAACCAACATGCTGGGTTTTCAATTTCCAAATCAACGCTCACATTTCGAGTCAAAATTTGCTCAAAGTTTCCATTTGAATTCTGATTCCGGAGGTACTGTAAATATCTTTTCTGAAAAACAGCATAAAATTTACATTTGAAAAATATTTTTTTGGAATATCATATTTTGTAAACAATTCCTTCTGCTAGGACACATGTCTTCATTGATGCGAGCGAAGCGAGCATAGGTTCGCGCAGCAAGCCAATGAGGATTGCGAAGCAATCCTCTGGGGGTTGGCGAGCGTTAGCGAGCAGGGGGCGGGCCCCCCTAGTTCATACTAAAACACCTGAGTAAGTGTACTTAAATCAACAATAATTTGGTAGTATTGGAAAAAACTTGAATGTATATTGGGTATTATGATTACTTGGATTGCTTTTCCAATACTGCTAAAAAAGCAATTATTTATCAAAAAATTTAAATTTTTAAATGGAATTTCAGTTTTGATACTTCATTTATTTCGAGACTTATTTTTGTTCTTTGTGCAATGTAAACTATTTCCGAATATTTGGGACGGACGATATTTTTCAACGAACGGGAATGAAAGGGAAACTCATATTTGATAACGCGTGCCGTAATATTTTGTGTTTCTTTCACTCTGAATTAATTTCGCATTTCTAAATTTTATGGCCGACCAACCGGTATAGTGGTTAAGGTGTTAGCCTCTAGATCGGAAGGTTCCTGGTTCGAATCCGGGTCCGGCATGGATGTTTGTAAACGTATGGTGTAGAGGCGGCTGGTGCACCTTAAATCTGTCGTGGCCGAAAGTCCTCACGTTGGGTTGGCGTGGAAGTTTGGAGAGTGGGGTGCCAGCTCAGGTGTTGCTTCGTCATCTGACCGTGGTTCAAAATTACGAGGTGTTGTCCTCGGATCTTTCCCTTAAGGGACTGATCCCGGACCGTCGTCAATAGCCCGTTGTGTTGCTCTAGTACGACGTTAACTAAAAAAATTACCAATTACCAATCTAAATTTTATGTACTTTTTAGTTGTAAGTTGTGGCAACTGCAAGATCGAGAGAAAAAAAAGGAATCACAAATTAATATCTTTAGAACCATTTTTTCCCGACATCTTTTATTTCGCTGTTTTCTGTTTTAAATATTTATTAATTTTCTCATCACACGCAACACCACCTCAAAGTATTCGACTTAACGTGGCAGGTATGTCAGAATAAAGCAAATTTTAAGTGTAATTATGCCATTATTGAAAGAATAATAAGCGAAATTCGACAATGTCGCATGTCTGATGCAAGAGTGCCACACGTAAAAAAATACTGTTTTGTCGACTATGAGTGCGAGAGCACTCGCCGTAAATTCGTCATATTTATTAATTGAGTAGAACATGAAAAGAACTTAAGAAACGGATTTCCAAATCTCCCTCAAAATCGTCTTGTAGTAGCAAACTTAGTGTCACCTATCGTCATTTTGTAGCTTTGTCTTACATCAAGGGTGCGATGTACGTAAAATGTAATACATGAATGGATATGCAGGTGTACGATTTGTATCCAAAGTAAGTCGTAGAAATTTTAAAGATGTCGAAAGGTGTTAAAATATTATTTTATTCTACAAAAGATATAAGTGAATATATATTTTGATCATCTCTTCAATCTAGAGTAAACCAATTCAAACCAAGTAGGGTCGGGTATTTTGTTATCAATCTATAAAAACAACTTATTGAGTCGCTCTCCTACTTGCTAGTCAAGATTACCAAATCAAATTTATAAATTTAAACTTTACCAACACTTACACTTCGTTTTAATAAACATTACTACTATATTGGGTAATTTATCTTCCAATGAGGGTAAATACGTGCATTTGAGAGAAAATATTTCCAATGAATGTACACTACCCTACAATAATGGACCGAACAGCAAGATATGATGGTATAAGGGAAAGCATGCATGCGTTAATAGGGCGATGGTTTCTCACGTGCTGCAATTACACTAGAACCCTTCTGCGCATACTTTCAACAAGCTTTACATACTCAGCTATGGGTACTTATGTCTATTCCTGCTGCAAGAATGTCGCCAGCACAGCTGTAGATTTCGGACGTGATTCCCTGGTTCGTAAGCGTCGCTCTAACTCGTCCCATAAATATTTTATGGGGTTTAGGTCGGGACTCTGAGCAGGCCAGGGAAGACGTTTTCATCAATATCTCGATACCACTGCTCGACATAGGCTGCAACATGGCATGGAGCGTTGTCGTCCTGGAAGTAACATCCGTCCATTCCAGAAAATTGCCTGAGCGTAGGAAGAACCTGATTGTCCAAAATGTTCATGTAGGCTTCGGCGTTCAATTGACCAGGAACAACATGCAAAGGTCCCAGGACATACTACGAAAAACACGCCCAAACAAGTTGTCAGGTTTTTATGCAAATCCGCTGGCGTCAGTCCATTATTGTAGGGTAATGTAATGTATGGTAATGCAATGTATGGTAATGTAATGTATTGTAGGGTAATAAATGTACTATTTACGTATTAAATACAAACTTACCTGGCACCCAACCAACTCTGATGGCAACGCAAGTTTCGAAAGGGGAGTACTGTGGAATTTTGCAGAACAAACGAACCAGTGCCAAGTGCTGTTGGAGAACTCGGCGATCATGTGAATTCCCTAAGAACTGATGAAAAGTATGTTAAATCGTGTTATAAGACAAGACAAAAGCTAATAAGTTCTGTATTTGTTTTCTTTGTCGACAATTCCATTTTCTAAAGGGAAATGCATTTCCAATATAGTTGAAAAATGCATAAACGATAAGAATACGAAGCACGGTATAAAAGGCACACTGAAAAACAAATAAGTTAAAAAAAGGGGTAAAAATGAATAAAACAATACAGTTACTGAAATTAAAGAAATATTTTAATTTTGTTAAAGTCCATATGTATTAAACTTTAACAAAACTAAAATGTATTTTCTTTTTAAATTTTATTATGGACTTGAAGAAAACTAAAATGTTATTTCTTCTTAAATTTTATCATGGGCTTTAACAAAACTAAAATGTTATTTATTTTTAAAGCCCATGATAAAATTTAAGAAGAAATAACATTTTTGTTCTTTTAAAGTCCATAATAAAATTTAAAAAAAGAAAACACATTTTTGTTTTGTTAAAGTCCATGATAAAATTTAAGAAGGAATAACATTTTTGTTTACTTCAAGTCCCCCCCCCCATAATAAAATTTAAAAAGAAATAACTTTTGATATGAAATGATATGGGAATAAAGGAAAAGCCAGTCATAAAAAAGAGTTACGATGCAATCCTTTAAAACCACTCAATCAGTTCGAAGTGTCATGTCACTTGAGGATGCAATAGGAATGACCAGAGGCCCACTATGAAAGCATTTTTGAGCTGTCATTTGAAAATTGACAAACATTATTGCTGTATCGAAGGAAATCACACAACTTTAAACGAATATATCGGCGCATTATAAAACAAAATTCAAGAAGATTCAAAATGTTTGAGTTTTAGGATTCCAATTGTCCTCTAATAATTAAGACTCCAGTGCGACATTAATCAAAAATGCCTACCTATCATACCTATTAAGATTCAGTTTAAATCTAGATGGTGGGATCTCCAAAGTAATGGAACTCGTGCAGTTTATGTAGGAATAATTCTGCTGGATGTCTTAATTTTGTTTTAGGTGAACGTTGGCGATAGAAATAAATAGTTTACTAGTACAAAAAAGTACAAATAATAAGAAATATACTTCAAATTTGTCACTAAGCGCAACGATGTAGCAAACGTGATACCTTGTAGCAGTTGGTCCAAATTTCCTCCTTATGGACGATAATGCCTGTCCCCATTGAGCCAACATCATTGGCGAGTACCTGGAAAGTAGGCAGTTCTCGTATATAGTGGCCGGCGTATTACCCCGACCTTAACCCCATTTTATACCTTTGGGATGCCCTTGGGCATGCTGTCTCTGCACGTTTGCCTCTTTCAACCAGTCTCAGAGTGTTGGAAACTGCCCTAATGGAGAAATGGCCATTGCTCGCATCTCGATGGTTGATCACCGCATTAAAAGAATGGAAAATCGTTGTAAAGTTTGTGTGGATGGTCAAATGTGGCCACATTTTTTACTATTGTTTGTTTGGTTTGTTTGGCTTCAAACATCGTTTTGTTCATGACCCAAATGTGACGTCATACACAACTTACGAAAATTAAATAATTTTTCATCTTTGTGCATAATTCGTATTTTTTTAATGCTTTAACACATTTGCTACCTTCATGTGAAATATTGTGTTAATAAAAACTTTATTTTTGTATTTATGTTGATTTTACCGGCGCGTGCTTAACTTTTGGAGGCCAATAATTATATTATTACCAGTATCTTCAAAAGAAATGGGATAATGTCCGTTTCTACGACAACAGACAAGCGCAGACTTTATGTTCACGTGGTAGACAGACAGTGGGAAGACCAGGCACCTCAGGGTAAGGAAGTCGTTTCTGTATACAAAGGAAAACAACCAGAAGTTTTAATTTAGAGTGTCACAATAGATCCATTTTACCTGTAAAAATGTCTTATTTCCATCCGTGAAGAGTCCAAATACAGGACCACCTCCGTCCACTCTTGTTAGTGTCCTCCAACCGTCCTTTGTAAGGTATTGGGAGACAGACGCCTTGCACGTGGGAAAACCCCCGTCACTGGTTTTCCGACCTGAAAGACATTTCCGCACTTCAGTTACGAAAGATATATCACACAAAATACTTATTCAATCTCAGGAGAGTGCGAATTACTTTTTTACTATATTCTTGCGATCAAATACATACGAGTTAGCTTAAACTATGTTATCAAGTCAGCATTGTTATGTGTCTGTCAGCATTCGTTACTAACGATAAAATTAAGAAACATAATTTTAAAGTTTAATTCTATTGTAAAAAACGTGCAACTTTAATTCAGTACTTGCTTAATTCATAACATATTTTATGGTAAAAGAAAACAAAAAGACCCCGTTAACGTCGGGTCAGTACGAACCCCGTATTCAGTACGAACCCCGTATTCAGTATGAACCTCGTATTCAGTACGAACCCCCAATATGTCAAATATTCTGCAACTTGATAAATTTAGACGCTATTTCATAGTTATAATCTGACAGTTCTAAAAATGTAACACAATAAGTTAAAATGTGTACAAGTCTTGGAGAGATTTTGAATGTACGATTAGAGTCACATACAATCGCAATCGGTGCAATTTCTGCACGTTAAATCTGCCGTGGCGCCAAATATCCTCATGTCTGGAGTGGTGAGCAAGTTTGGAGAGTGGAGTACCAGCTCAGGTGTGACCTCGTTATCTGAGTGAAGATCGAAATTACGTGGTGCTGTCCTCGAAACTTCAGGTTTGATCCCGGTCCATCGCCAATACCCCGTTGTGTTGTTCCAGTGTGACGTTAGTTAAATATCTACCTACTAGGGGACCCGCCCACTGCTCGTTAAAGCTCGCCAACCTGCGGAGGATTGCTTCGCAATCCTAATAGGTTCGCTGCGCGAACCTATACTCGCTTCACTCGCATTAATGAAGACATGTGTCCTAGCAGAAATAATTGTTTACAAAATATGATGTTCCAAAAAATACTTTTCAAATCTAATTTTGCTGTATTACAGAAAGTAAATATATAGTACCCTGGAATCAGAATTCAAATGAAAACTTTGAGTAAATTTTGAGTCGAAATGTGAGCGCTTCTTTGGAAATTGAATACCCAGCATGTTGTTTGTGAGTACATTTCCAGCACTCTCGTCTCACCCACACTTTTTCATTGAGTTTGTTGTCGAAAGTTATAGTGCAAGCGTTTTGTTGAAATATAATTGTTACCCCTAAAAAGGACTGTTTTTAAATGGCCCTGAAATGATCCACCGCTTTCTTCGATTTCTTATTATAAACTGCAACAGCTCGACGAAAATTCCTTTTTTTTTCAATAAAATTTCATCTGATAACGCTATAAATTCAATTGAAGCGCGAGGCTTCGTGGTATACAAACAATCGTTCAATGTTTCCAAAACGCGATAACAAATAACGTCTTTTTTGCGTGCCACGTAAGAGAATTATATATATATATATATAGATAGAATAGGTAGGTGTTTTAACTAACGTCGCACTGTAGCAACAACGGACTATTGACGATGGTTTGGTATCATTCTATATGGGAAAGTTTCGTGGACAACACGTATTTTGAACCGTGTTCAGATGATGAGGCTACATCTGGGCTGACACTCCATCTATCCAAACTCCCACACCACACCAACGTGAGGACAGGTAATGGTAATTTTAGTTAACGTCGTACTAGAGAAACACAACGGGCTATTGACGACGGTCCGGGATCATCCCTTAAGGGAAAGATTCGAGGACACCACCTCGTAATTTTGAACCACGGTCAGATGACGAAGCAACACCTGAGCTGGCAGCCCACTCTCCAAACTTCCACGCCAACCCAACGTGAGGACTTTCGGCCACGACAGATTTAAGGTGCACCAGCCGCCTCTACACCATACGCTTACAAACATCCATGCCCGGACCCGGATTCGAACCAGGAACCTTCCGATCTAGAGGCTAACACCTTAACCACTATACCGGTTGGTCGGCAGGATTGGTCCCGGATCGTCACCAATAGTCCGTTGTGTTCTTCTAATACGACGTTAATTAACTACCTCTTACTAACCTCAGCTATTTTAAACTTTAATGGTTATAGCTATTCTGTAATAACTTTCAAAGCGTCCAGACTTCTGCTTAAAATGGCAACGCTGTTGATCGTAATTACCGTCGGACTGAAGCAGCAGTACGTTCAGCTCAACAAACTCCTTTTAGGTGTTGAACGGTCACTGAACGGGTGAAGAACAACTAAGGCGTGATGCCAATATCAAGTGAATGTCTGGAGATAATCGTTGTCAGTTAATAAAGAGCGTTGATCAGTAATAAACAATCAGCAATTGTCCTGCTGTCAAATGTCAGGCGGACAAAATTTTGTCGCGCTAGCAAACCTCATTATCGAGTCAAGCCTTTGGTCTAGTCGGGACAGACCCATTAGCGAATGTGTTTCGTTCTATTGTTTTCTTTACAAACCGTCTTTTGTTAACCGCTCATCATGTGTTTTTATAATTGTTAAAGAAGCTTTAAATAACAATAAATGAAAAGAGTCTATCTAAAGGATTAAAAGTTTCGCACTCCAAAATAATAGTTTAATAATAGTTTCGCCCTTAAAAATCTAAAATAATAAATTGTCACACGTTATAAGATGTGATATCATGGGAAACTCCGCTATGCTTGACCTTTAGGAAGGGTCATTTGCAGTGCAGGTGCCTACTCCATTGTGTCACCGGAATTTGAATGTTCCGATTGAGAATGCAAGGAATATTCCGAATAAGAACGCAAGGAATGTGCCGCTCTGGAGAAGAAAGGGGATTCGTCCCTGAAGGGGATCACGAACAAGACCATTGGAAGAGGGGCTCTGGTAGGACGGACGTCAGCAAAGGAGTTGTAGTTTTTCGTTCTAAGTGCGTACAACGATAGAGAGCCAGAGGTTGGCGCTTGGTCACCGCGCTGGACTGTGATGATACATACTTTAATGTATTAGTGAATGATGGTTAATGCGATATTGTTTAGTACTGTATGTTTTACTTAATCTTCTTGGATTAATACGAGCTTAAATATCTTGTGTTCGATTCGTACTGTTTTCACGCAACCGTTTTTTTTATTATTATTATTATTATTATTATTATTTTGGGCTGACGACACCAAAAAGAATAGATATTCTGAGAGGTTCACACAGATATTTTCGTTCCTGCACAGTCTTCACAATATGATCTTCAAAACCGTTTTGACCTTTTTGACCATTGCAATTTTTTTTATTATACATTGAAACAATTGAAGTGATTATTTAGTCATTGTGCTCGCTTGTGAGGTTAAAAACGACATGACTACTAAAAAAATCGAGAAAAGCTCTTTAGGTTGAAACTGCTCCTAGTAAGTGAGACTTGTGGCGAGAGAGGGAGAGAGAGAACAAGGGTTAGGTAGGTATTTAATTTTTGTCAAACTATAGAGAGAAACACAACGGGCTATTGGCGACGGTCCGAGATCAAACAGGAAGGGAAAGATTCGAGGACAGCACCACGTGATTTTGAAACTCGGTCAGATGACGAGGTTACACCAGAGCTGCCACCCGACTCTCCAAACTTCCACACCACGCCAACGTGAGGACATTTGTGGCCACGACGGATTTAACATGCACCAACCCCGTGTACACGAAGGTTTATAGCTGGACCGAGTTTCAAATCCATTAGAGCTCTTCCCACTGGCCTACCGCGCGCTGCCCCGGTTATAATTGGGAGAATATATTATTTGTTTCTTAATAATAATTTGGCGATCAGTCAGTACGTCAAATGTCGATCGTATTGGTGCTTATAGAAAATTCATGTAGAATTAAGTGTAAAGAAATCAAATCAGTAAGCTTTTTCATTTTGCTCATGAAACTATTCAGTTTAAAGGTTTTTCAATGCTTCCCAGTGTGAGATGAGCAAAGTAATTTCGAGAAATAATACCTTGAGGAATATTTACACAATTTTTAGAGAAGTTTATTAACAGCTATTTTATTATTTTTGCTAGATGATATTTGTGGAGTATTTTTTGTTAACTCTTAATTAAAAATATTAAAAGAATTTTAACAGGATCTTTTGAGTCAATTGGGGGGGGGGAACAATTGACAAATGCGAAAGAGTTATTGGAGTCACACATTAAATGTGTCAAAAGTTAGTGTATTATTATTTTAAATTTTAGCAAGCAATTAATATGCATGCATAACACAGAGTTATGTATAGATAACAACTGTTCATTTTTTAACAGGCTTAAACTGACATGAATAGGAAAACCCCGTTTTCATGTAACTTTAAATTTTCTTTGAACTATAGTAAAACCACAGAGCGATTGAAAAATTCGTGGAATTTGATCTGTATGACGTTCACTTCATAACTGTGTAACAATGTCATAAAACTTCTTTTCTCAGGAAGAAATCTATTAGAAAAAAATTTAATTTAATCTTACCTGCTAGTGAAAGATGAGCATCTGGGTGGACTAATTGGCCACTGGTTGGTAGATAGACCAATGGGATGGCTTCTACTGTAAATGGACGGTAGAATATGGACATGTAACATTCTAAACAAAGAGTATGATTATTAGTGTTTAGTATATGACTGTTTAAATTAGAGAGAAACATGTATTTTCCTGCCGTGGTAAGGATTTATATATAAACAACTTAAAAAAACTATGATTAAGTGATTTTGAAAAATATGATGTATGTAATCAAATTTTTCTGTTACATTTATAATGCTTCCCGATTTACTAGTTCTTACTACGTTATTTAACTGATAAGGAGCACTAAAAATATTGCAATATTGCAAAATATCATAGAAACATTGAAAACCATTCAAAACAAAAACTATGGAGTAAAGTTGTATATTAAGGAAACTGGTAAACACAGAAAAAACAAGTGCACATTTTTACGTTGAAAATTCGATTTTTTACTAAAATTTCACACTTAATTTTATTCGATATTCTAAATATGCAGACATTTTTGTTTACAAAACTGTTTTAATTTTGTCTACATGGTGAATAGAAGCGGAGATGTATAGCACTTTTAATTGATTCTTAAAAAAAACTTTTAAATCGTTTTCAAAAAATTAAATGTATTTTTTCTCTCTGATTGGAACGCTTGTTATAGTTTTTAGCTTAACACTGAAATAATATCTTAAATACATTATTGAGTTATTAAATATTGTAAATTATGAGAGATATGAAGGTAACTAAGATCACTGCAAAAAGACAGTTAAACTCTAAAAATTACATTTTACAAAGCATAACAAAAAAAATCAAGAGAAAATGCTTCGGTTGAATTAATAATTGCAATTAATTTCTCTCTCTCTCTTTAGTTTTCGGGCGTTAATTGCAGCTTTTAGGATTTTGGTTAGTTAGATTGATACAAATAAGAACATATAATAAGTTTGAAAATTTATTTTCACTCAGAAACAACTGTGTAAAGAAAGGAGCCACCGAGATTTGCATTTAGGTATAAGGAACTTCGTGGACTAAAAATGTCTGAAAATTCTGAATAGCAAATATAGCGGAGAACATTTTTTCGTTACTAAGAGAGAGTTTGACTTTTTATATTTCATCATGGTTTATTTCAAATGAATAGATTTTTATATATAGGGTGTATATTTTCACTTTTTCCGAACACAAAAAAACGACTCGTTCAGGTTGAAAATCATTAATTATGTTATTTCAAAAACAGATGTTCTATTTTTAAGGTTATTGAGAATTTTTTAACTAACGACAGACAGAACATGTACATTTTTTGTACATGTAGATGTTGACAGATTCAGAATACGACGTTTATATCTCTCTATATTAAAAAAATGTTACCGCCGCCGCCGCCGCCGAAGAATTGAAAACTGTGTTGTTTAGCTCGATTCTTAGACGGTTTCCCGAGAAAGTACTGATCGGAAAAAAATGAAATTAACATGCTTTGTTCTTCATCGTATTCCCTGGATAATTATTAAGATTTTTTTCCGATGTGGCTATTAGTTTAGGTTTTATTAAGTGTTAAAGTTGAAGAAGTGAAATTTCTTCCGCGAGTGAGCAAAACACATTCAAATTTTCAGTCTTCAGTCGTGAGTTTTTTTTTAAGAGTACCTCTCAACGTAAATTTTTGCAGCTCGTCGAGTTTTTTTTTAAATTTAAATTTGGTTCTTGATAATATTTTTTTGAAATTCAGGAAAAATCGGGACATTTTTGTTACTTTTTTTTAAAACTGCCATATCTATATCTAATTACTATTAGTTTTTAATTTTTAAAATATAGCAGTATACCTCAGAATATACTCTTTCTTACGGTACTATTATTTTTGAAATCGGTTAATAATTAAATTGGATGCGATCAAAAGTTCGTCATACAAAATTCGGAATCTTTGGATATTTTCGCTACTTATTGTTAAAACCGTTTTGTCTACGGCAAAAGCCATTATTTTTTAAATTTGAAAACATCACTGAATACATTACATTACACTCTTTCTTATGGTACAATTATTTTTCAAATTGGTTAATAAATAAAATCGATGCAAATAAAAGTGGGTCATACAATTTTCGGAACTTTCAGATCGTAACTTCCGATACAAAACTAAAATGGTCATATCTGTATAGTATTACTGTTAATTTTTAATTTTAAAAATATTGCAGTATACCTCAGAATATACTCTTTCTTACGGTACAATTATTTTTAAAATTGGTTCATAAATAAATTCGATGCAATCAAAAGTTGGTGACACAAATTTCGTATTTTTCAGTTCGCATAGCTGCTTCCGAAAGCAGTAGTGTTATACACTTTTGACTATCGGGTTTGCCAGATATCAAATTTATCGTAGCAACAATTGCCATAAAAACGATTTCTTTTTATTTGGCGAGGAAAAAGGCTCGCTTTTTTCCCTCTGTTTTCAAGACAGTTTACCGACAAAGTACAGATCGTAAAGTTTGGATATTAACAATGTTTAGTTAAAATTGTACAGGGAACAAGATGCAGAAGATTTTTTACTGATGCGGCTATTAGTTTAGGGTGCATTAAGTGTTAAAGCAAAAAAAAGTTAAATCACTTGCGAAAGAAGTATTGGTTTGAAAAAGCAAACCAAACGGATTGCGTAGCAATCCCCGGGGTCGGCGAGCGTAAGCGAGACGCAGCGAAGCCCTCGCTGTGACGTCATGAACCGGAAAGTGAAATCAGCATAATACGAATTATTCAGATAGTTTCACTCTGTGAAAGTAATGTTGGTTTGCGAAGCAAACCAAATGGTATCTGTGACAGGAGTGTTGGTTTGCGAAGCAAACCAAATGGGATTGCGCAGCAATCCCCGGGGGTTGGCGAGCGTAAGCGAGCAGGGGGCGGAGCCCCCTAGTACTAGAAAAAATAACTGCTTCCAATCATATCGAGAAGATTAAAAATAAAATTAATAAAATATTTACTATACACATACATTGCTTGCTGTAAAGTTCCTCGTTGTGATTCTTCTTGTCAAAGGAAAGTGAACACTAAAAACTCAACAAACGTTTATTGAATAAACGTTTTACGAACGAATAAAATAACAATTGACACTATTTAGTCTCAGATATGAGCCTTACAAAGTACACTCTGTCTCCAAACACTCGACGTCTTCCTTACGCATAAGTTAAAAGCTTTATTGTACCAAAACTTTGTTCTAAATTCCAAAATCCTTTTTTAATCATGGTTACAGTCCAACGCTATCGTTTGCCTTTGAATTATAAATATAACTAGGGGGCTCCGCCCCCTGCTCGCTTACGCTCGCCAACCCCCGGGGATTGCTGCGCAATCCCATTTGGTTTGCTTCGCAAACCAACACTCCTTTCACAGATGTCATTTGGTTTGCTTCGCAAACCAACATTCCTTTCACAGAGTGAAACTATCTGAATAATTCGTATTATGCTGATTTCACTTTCCGGTACATGACGTCACAGCGAGGGCTTCGCGCCCTGCTCGCTTACGCTCGCCGACCCCGGGGATTGCTAGGCAATCCCGTTTGGTTTGCTTTCTCAAACCAATACTTCTTTCGCAATTGATTTCACTTTTTTTTGCTTTAACACTTAATGCACCCTAAACTAATAGCCGCATCAGTAAAAATCTTCTGTATCTTGTTCCCTGTACAATTTTAAGTAAACAGTGTTAATATCAAAACTTTACGATTGTACTTTGTCGGTAAACTGTCTTGAGAACAGAGGGAAAAAAGCGAGCCTTTTTCCTCGCCAAATAAAAAGAAATCGTTTTTATGGCAATTGTTGCTACGATAAATTTGATATCTGGCAAACCCGATAGTAGAAAATGCAACCCACTGCTGTTTGCGGAACCAGCTATGCGAACTGAAAAATACGAAATTTGTGTCACCAACTTTTGATTGCATCGAATTTATTTATGAACCAATTTTAAAAATAATTGTACCGTAAGAAAGAGTACATTGTGAGGTATACTGCAATATTTTTAAAATTAAAAACTAACAGTAATACTATATAGATATGACCATTTTAGTTTTGTATCGGAAGTTACGATCTGAAAGTTCCGAAAATTGTATGACCTACTTTTAATTGCATCGATTTTGTTTATTAACCAATTTGAAAAATAATTGTACCATAAGAAAGAGTGTAATGTAGTGTATTCAGTGATGTTCTCAAATTTAAAAAATAATGGTTTTTGCCGTAGACATAACGGTTTTAACAAAACGTAGCGAAAATATCCGAAGATTCCGAATTTTGTATCACGAACTTTTGATCGCAACCAATTTAATTATTAACCGATTTCAAAAATAATAGTACCGTAAGAAAGAGTATATTCTGAGGAATACTGCGATATTTTAAAAATTAAAAACTAATAGTAATTAGATATAGATACGGCAGTTTTAAAAAAAAGTAACAAAAATGTCCCGATTTTTCCCGAATTTCAAAAAAATATTATCAAGAACCACATTTAAATTTAAAAAAAAACTCGACGAGCTGCAGAAATTTACGTTGAGAGGTACTCTTAAAAAAAAACTCACGACTAAAGACTGAAATTTTGAATGTGTTTTGCTCACTCGCGGAAGAAATTTCACTTCTTCAACTTTAACACTTAATAAAACCTAAACTAATAGCCGCATCGGAAAAAAATCTTAATAATTATCCAGGGAATACGATGAAGAACAAAGCATGTTAATTTCATATTTTTCCGATCAGTACTTTCTCGGGAAACCGTCTAAGAATGGAGCTAAACAACAAAAATTTCAATTCTGCGGCGGCGGCGGTAACTTTTTTTAATATAGAGAGATTTAGTTTTATCAGTAGCTACCGTTTATTGCTCTAACCTTTTAAACTGTCTCTCACCGTATTTGCTCGATAACACTTAATATTACATTCCAATTGCCATTAATACACATTGCCTTTTTCCAGTTCGAGATTAAGGTATTTTAACCCTTTAATGAACGAAATGCTTCACGTGCTCTTGACAAGATATGTAAATTTCTCGGCCAAAATCGTTTGGAGAATATTTGTGAGAATAATCTCCAATGTCAAGAAATTTTGACCTTGGAAATTATTATCAAAGTTCTTGAAAATATTTTCCAAGGTCCAGAATTGTTTCTAATGGCATTATAAAAAATGTCTGGAAAAACATTTTCTTTAATCAACAAAAATGAACAAATAATAAATTTAAAAATGCAGTTATTCTAAGAGTTAAAATTAAGAATAAAGAAAAAGAAGTAAACAAGTTATTTTTATACTCTGCTCTTTTCAACAATTTTATTCGATGCGTGTATTATTTATTTATTTCACGTTATGTGTAGTTATATTCGTTCACTCAAAACGTTAATTTTTAATGTACCCCAACCAAAAGGTTAAATGTGTGTGCTGCACAACTATATACAGGAATATGTAAGTAAGTGTGGCTTATCATATATCTTAACTTTACAGTGACAGCAGCATTATCAGTAATGTATAAAAATGTATCACGGTTTTAAATAAAAACTAACGACTATAAATAATTTCTATAAAACAGTGATCATAATATATATTCGATGTTAGGGCAAAAGGGGTTAGACTTTAAAGGAGTCCAAAAGTGCCGAGTGAATCATTATAATTTAAAAAATGTAATATGCTTAAATCTATATTAAATGAATCTGAGAGAGAGGGAGAGAGAAGAGAGAGATCTAAGTTACATTTATTTGTATCATGGCAGGATTCCTTTTCTTGCATATTTGTGAGAAAAACTTAAATATTCAACTATAGACTGAGAAGTAGTTACTTTGAACTAATCATTTTGCACTGACAAGAAAGATGAATTGCAAATCTATCTATACATTCATGTCTATAAATTAAGGATAATGCCAGCTCCGGCAAATAAAGGTTCAAAAACAAAACAAACGTGACTTATTCATAAAGCCCATTTATTAAACAAAAGATAAAGAACAAAAAAGATGGTATATATATATATATATATATATATATATATATATATATATATATATATATATATATATATATATATATATATATATATATACCATCTTTTTTGTTCTTTATCTTTTACTATCTTCTTTATCTATCTTATGATACCATTCATAAAAACAATGATTTTTGCTCATGGGAACAATTGCAAAAAATATCGACCTTACAAAAACTTAACATGACATGATTGGTATGATAGTTAATACATAGTATGTCTCCCAGATGATGAAATAGTCCCTACAACGCATAGGCATGCTGAGGATCAAATTATCGAGATATATTTCTACTCAGCAAGCAATGCTCTCCGAAGTTCCTGTACACATGTAGCAGGTGGTTGACGGGCTGCAACTCGTCGGCCAAGCAAGTTCCACACATGCTCTATCGGATTCAAGTCAGGTGAGAATGCTGGCACTTCCATACGGGTGATATCCTCTGATTCAAGGCATTCGTTTACAATGTTTGCGCGGTGACGGCACGTTTGACGGGCGTTGTCATCCATAAACACAAGTATTATGCACCCATGGCACCCCTAAACAAACGTACATGTGGTTCCTGAATGATGCCCCGATAAATTTGGCCTCACATGGTTCCAATTTGAACATGTAGATGTTCTGGAGCCCAGTTTAATTCCGCCCCAAACGAGCAATCCTGCACCACCGTAACGGTGTCGTTCAATGATGTTGTCTTGGTGGTAGCGGGTACCTGGATTTCTCCATATGAACGTCCGCCGTGAATCAGACTGCAAGCTAAACCTGGACTCGTCGAAAAGCATCACATAAGCCCACTGTGACAAGCCCTCTACTCCAGTCTAACCGCTGGCGACAGTGAGTAGCCGTGAGCGGAACACATATGACAGGCCTGTGAGCATATATACCAACATGTCGCAAACGTCTGTAAACGATTTGCCTTGAAACTATCGTACCCGTGTCTGAAGATAGCTGACGAGAAAGGTCGGATGCTGTGCTCCGTCTGCTTCTTTTTGCAGTTACTGCCAAATACCGGTCGTCATTTGGCTTTGTAACTCGGGGGAGACCTGTACTGTAACGTCTACTTACATTTCCATCATTTTGGAATTGTTGCCAAAGCCTAGAGATGACGCTTTGGTCGATTCCAAGTTCAACTGAAAATTCCGTCTGAGTACGCCACATTCTAGGCGGCCAATAATTCTACCACGTAAAAAATCACCGACATGCGTCCACTGTGCCATAACTATTAGGTTGTGGCACTGAGAGGCTTACAGAACGCTTGTGAACAATTTTATTTCTTTGCTGCCATTCCCTATATACACCTCTCTTACACTCTCGTTATTGTGACGTACTATCGGCGTCATCTGATGGCTTCCTGTAATTTGGATATTATTCTTGAAGATGTGAGCGATAATTCTACAGGTGAAATTTTTACTTTAGAGTTCGATTTCCGTGTGATTCTGAACTATCCTTAATTTATGGACATGAGTGTATATATAAAAGGATGTGTGTATATTCTCTATACAAATCTACACCGTTTGACCAATACACATCAAATTTGGTACACTTATACTTTAGAACACTGCGGAAAACATAGGCTATTTCTTTCCCGTTTTCAAACCAATCTGTAGCCAATTTTAAAATCTAAAATTTGTTTTCCTACAGTAAATGGACAAGAACAAGAAAACACACGTTCTACAGGGTTTGTGTATTTGAGATAACACAGAAATGTCGCGGTCATATTTTAGCTGTCACGGTTATGTTTGAAACCCGAGCAATACCGTGTAATTCAGCTAGTGATACATAAAATAAGCTACAGGTTAATTTCTTCAATCAATGAATTACGATTCCCAGAAGAACGAGGTTTCTCTCTATATTAAAAAAAAGTTACCGCCGCCGCCGACGCCGAAGGATTGAAAACTGTGTTGTTTAGCTCGATTCTTAAACGATTTCCCAGAAAGTACTGATCGGAAAAAAAATGAAATTATCATGATTTGTTCTTCATCGTATTCCCTGGACAATTATTAAGATTTTTTTCCGATGCGGCTATTAGTTTAGGGTTTATTAAGTGTCAAAATTGAAGAAGCGAAATTTCTTCCGCGAGTGAGCAAAACACATACAAATTTTCAGTCTTCAGCCGTGAGTTTTTTTTAAAGAGCGTAAATTTTTGCAACTCGTCGAGTTTTTTTTTTTTAATTTCAATTTGGTTCTTGATAATATTTTTTTGAAATTCGGGAAAAATCAAGACATTTTTGTTACTTTTTTTTAAAACTGCCGTATCTATATTTTATTACTATTAGTTTTTAATTTTTAAAATATCGCAGTATACCTCAGAATGTACTCTTTCTTACGGTGCTATTATTTTTGAAATCGGTTAATAATTATTGGATGCGATCAAAATTCGGAATCTTTGGATATTTTCGCTACTTTTTGTTACAACCGTTAACTAAAACTGTAATATCTATATCGTATTACTATTAGTTTTTTATTTTGAAAATAGCGCAGTATACCTCAGACTGTACTCTTTCTTATGGTACCATTATTTTCACCAAATTATCGAAAGTTCTCTAAATCAGAATAGTTTGGAAAACGTTCTCGAAATATTCTCCTTCTTGTTGAACATTCCCTGCTAACAACTTCACCCATGACAGAATAAAAACTTCAGAATAGAAACATTAGTCCTGGTAATGATTTTGAAAGAATGGATGGAATGAAATAAACTTACCCCTTGGTGGGATGAGAGGGTAGCCGCATTCTCCCTTTTTTGTTCTATTTAATGGCAAATTCCTTCGAACGAAACTAGCATACAAATGCCCGTATTAAGTATCGCAACACATTAATATCTCTCCTTTTAAACAGTGTGCACCATTATATAAGCGTGATGACATCTCAAGTGTCGTACAGGACCTACTCAACGACTTTTCCAATCCCATTTCCTTAAGGCCTTAATAATAGTTTTTGAGACAGATTAATCCTCTTTATAGGTATAGATAACTTCTCAGACATGGTTCACTTCGCGTTCTCTAAATGAACGCGTTGCCGTGGGAACGGTGAGATTTCAGTCACCACATCTTCTCTCTAGATCACGTTTCTTTCAAAATTTGGTACCTCTTAATTCGCTGTAAGCTGTCCTCTAATCAGACACCTGTAAATCAGAAGGCACATGCGCCATTTTACGGTTCTTACCTTTGATGTCTTTGATGCACTGTTGCTTGTCTTCCCTGTAGGCCAGATGTGTGGGGGCGCACTGGCAGTGGCAGGGGCGGCTGGGTATATGGAGGGCGGGGCGCGTGCCCCCGTTGTCGCATCGGGACCCGTTGTGGCAGTCCTGCATCCGGAAGATGTCGCCGAAGAAGTCGCGCGTGATGTCACTTCCGCCCACTACGACGAAGTACAGAAGCAGCAGGGGCAACATGGCCGTCCATCCGGGTCACGTGGGATCAGCTTCCGGTCATTGTAGGTCCTTAGTGAATAGTGGGCCTTACATAGCTGCCTCCTGTTTGTGGAGTTAGGGCAGGGTTTTAATCACAGATGAATAGAGATTCTGAAATAAATATATATGCTTGTTACTATCACTTCAAATGATAATGTCAAGGTATGAAACAAATAGATCTAGTAGTCAGGCGGGTTATTTCAATACCAAGGCGCTGGTATCTATATTTATAGGTTTCTGGTTCGAATTCGTGGTAAGGCATGGGTGTTTGTGCATTTGAAACGAATGTGTGGCCAGTAGACATGGAATACACTCATGCCCAAAAGTTAAGCATATAATTCGTAAAATACTGAAATATCGAAGTAAATATGGTTCAAAATAACTTGAGGAGAAACGTGGGACCATGGTAAAGCATTGTGAGCATACAAAACAGTTTTGTTGACATTGACATGTGCAAAGCATCGGCACATGTCAGAAAGAGTAAAACGGCCTCGAGCGACATGGCCAGTTTAGACAGAAATTTCGCAATTGATGTTTCACGAAGCCTTGTTAACATTCAAGAAGGACGAAAGATGTCGTAAAGATTCCACCTGGACAAACTATTCCACACATACCGAAGCGTCTCGAATTCTGAATGTGCCTCAGTGTGTGATCTTCGGACTGTGACAGAGATTTCAAACCATTGGACCCGACGACCAGTACCTGGACAACCAAGGGTTACAACAGCTCGGAAAGACGTATATTTGACGTAAGCTGTACATCAGAGGAACTGTTCTGTCAGATAAGGGTTCAGCCCTGACAGCCGCCACAGGAGTCCTAGTTTCGAGACAAATTGTTTACAAGAGACTCAGACATGTTGGTCTCTATGTCAGACGACCAGCAGTTTAATCCCCTGACGTATGCACAAAAATGCTTGCGTCTGCAGTGGAGTTGACAACAGTGGATCAATGTCATATTCAATGACGAGTCCAGATTTAATTTGCAGGCGGATTCTCGTTTTAACGTAATCCGGGGTGAACGTGGAAAGCGTTTTCACCCGGTAAAAAATCACGGAAAGACAAGATTTTTTTTCTCAGGGAGCCTGTTTATTAAGATTGAATTCAGCCCTCGTAGATTTCGTGCGATTATTTCAAAGGCTCAGGTCTAAATTATTGCACAAAATGCAACCCTTAATAAAAGTTCGAAGGAAATATCTTGCCTTAATAGCTATTGTTAGGCACAGGAACCAATTCCGAAATCGAAAATTATCGGGTTCTTCGAATATTCGGATTTTGCAGGTTCCTATGGCGGCTTTTATGCAAGAAAGCAAAAATAGCGTAGTTTGCTAACTTTATGGAATCTACAGATCCCGCAAAATAGTTCAGATAACAGGAAGAAAGGAGTGTACATTTTCGTTATTTAAAGATAGATAAATTAAACACTGTCCATCCATACTAACCATTACAAAGATAGGTAACAAGTCAAAGTTACACATGCCAGCTTTGATCACCGCAACAAAAATAAGTGATTTAACTCTCTGAACGTCGAAAGTTTTCCGGGCAGTGTAGTATTACTGTTGCCTCACAACACACGTAATTAGTAAATAACCACATTTATTGGTTAATAAAATTCATGGATTCTTTAAAGCTTTAGAAAGATTCTCTTGGTTCTTTACAAAGAATAAAATACTTTGGAAAGATTTTGTTACTCCTTTTTTTTCGAATAGAATCTTTTGTAATAGTTCTTTAGCCCATTCTGTAGAATAGAATCCGTTGGAAAGATTCTATTGCTCTTTTCTTTGGAATAGAATTATTTGAAGCTATTCTATTTGCCCATTTTGTAGAAATTCTATTACACCTTTTCCTTAGAATTGAATTCTTTGAAATATTTTATTGCTCCTTTTCTGAGAGAAGAATCTTTTGGAGATATTTATTGCTTCTTTTTTTAACAGAATCTTTCGAAGATATTCTATTGCTCTTTTAACTAGAATAGAATACTTTGGAATACATATTTTGTTGCTCCTTTCCTGAGAATAGATCCATCGAAAAAATAATTTTGCTCTTGAGGAGGTCTATATACATCATAATAACTGGGAGAGGAACATAACACCATGAATGATTAAATACGTTTATTTACAAATAGAAAAAATTAACAAGATAACTTATCGTCTGGAAGTACGTCTTACAACTGGTTAGTTAGTATCTACGCTCAACAGAGGGTACTTGTGTGGGCCGCTTTGATTGGTCGTGAGTATAAAACCCTACACTCTTTTCCTTATAATAGAATCACTTGAAACGATCATATTAGTCCATTCTGTAGAATAGAATCAACTAGTTACCACCGTCCCAGCCTAATTCATTCGGTGTATCGCCACATAATTTTGAACCACAGTCAGATGACCAGGCAACACCTGAGCTGGCATCCCACTCTCCACACTTCCACACCAACTCAACGTGAGGTCCTTCGGCCAAGACAGATTTAAGGTGCTCCAGCCGCCTCTACACCACACTCTTACAAACATCCATGCCCTGACCCGAATTCAAACCAGGAACCTTCCGATACAGAGGCTAACACCTTAATTTAAATGATCATTTTAGCCCATTCTGTATAATAGAATAAGCTGGAAAGTTTCTATTGCGGATTTCCTTAGAATTGAATCCTTTAGAATGATTTTATAGCCCCTTTTCTTGGAATATAATCATTTTAAACGATTATATAAACCCAGTCTGTTTAATAGAATAAGTTGGAAAGTTTATATTGTTGATTTCTTAGAATAGAATCCTTTGGAAAGATTTTATAGCCCCTTTCTTTAGAATAGAATTGGCTTGAAAGTTTTTATTCCTCATTTCATTGGAATATAGTCTCCGTCGGAGATTCTATTACTCATTTTCTTTAGAAAAGAAATCCTTCGGAAAGATTCGGTTGCTTTTTTCCTTAGAATAGAGTTTTATGTGGAAGGATTTTATTGCTCCTTTCTTAAGAGAATCCGTTTGCAATATTACATTGATCATTTCCTTTTAATAGAATCGGTTGGAAAGATTTTATTGTTTATTTCATTGAAAATAGAAACAATCCTTGAAGATTTTATTGGTCAAAGTCGAAATTGGTTTTAAATTATTAAGGGAAGACAGGTTGCAAGTTCAAATTATGCGTGTGTTCCCCATGGAATATTAAACACAGAGATATAACAATAAACACTACTAAAACAAGTGTAGGATCAAAGCCACGCATGCCGCCTTTGACCAGATGCGCCAGCAAAACAACACAGGCCACCGAAACAAAATAAGTCATTTAAACAACGAAAAACAGCATACGATATTTGAGTTGCCGAACAGATTCTTTCACTTTTAGGTCGGGCCGTCTGTTTTTCTAACGGAATAGGGAAATGCAATCCCATCCTCTGTAACCGCATCCGGTTGGATTGGAACTCTAATTTGACGTCCTGGACAATAAGAGGCATCTGGCAACACTTTACACCACTTTCGAATTTCCCGCCGCTCTTTCGTAGTTCCGATAGCCTGTAACCCGGTAGTTTTTTTTTTTTGCGAAGGTGGCTGACCTGTGCAACGTTTTGCAACGCGTCGTTGATCGCAATTATGAAAGTGCGGGCCCATTAAAATAAAACATTCCAGAGCGTTTGTTTTCATTCGAATCGTTTGCTCTAAGGTTTTTCTATTTTTTTTCACACGCCAGTGGTTCACTCGTGGAATGATTTTATGGTTTTTTCGTACGGACTATGACCATGACACACAGATGCAAATTCGACGTGGAATAAAAATTATTTTGTTGATTTATTACGAAAAGGAAATAAAATTGATAGTGCAAGTTACTTCCCTTTACACTAATACATACCCAAACTGATAAGAATAAAGATAATCGGATTACATTTATTTGTCAAGCCAATTGTATACAATTCTATCTTGCAAACATTTAGGTTTCCATAAAAATCCAATTTGAAATTAAATAGCTTTGCATTTTTTTTCCAAACACAAATCAAAATGCCACACGCCTTCGATAAGGCCCGGTGCACACATCCGATTTTTCAATGTGCGGCACCGCTGCGGCACCCAACCCGAACTATGCACATATAAAAGTGAAATGACATAAGTACTCATTTCGCGCTACTTGCGATGAATATTTTATCGAAGAAAACGTGTTTATTTCGCTTACTTTTGGTGTAAAAGAGTATATTTTGAAATAAAATAGACGTGTTATACTGGATACAACCATTTATTAATTATTATTTATATTCCATTTATTTATGAAAAAGAGGTACTTGAGACCGGAGAAGCGGGTGCGGCGAGCTGCGGCGCCGTGGGGATCTGCGGTACAAATTGCACGCAAGTTGGACGTGCGTCGCCGCAGCGGAGACGAAGGAATATATACACTGCTCTATTGGATCTAATGTATCTCAGACCACACTTGCGTTGCCGCAGCGGCGGCGCACGTTGAAAAACCGGATGTGTGCATCGGGCCTTAAAATCGCAATTTGGAATATGAATGTACGTAAATAAAATATGTAAAATATAACCAGAGACGACAGTACTATACCGTGAAAAACGAAATAACCATAATACAGGTTGTCTTACCCTGCGATAACTCGCTACTAAAAATGCGTCAAAAATAGAGATTACGCTGTTGCCTCCACGATGAAAGTAGACTAAAGCTGTACAGATACCAGAAATGGACATATTTAAATTTTGAAGTTAAAGCGTGATAAAGTTTTAGAAGCAATATTTAGATGTATGTGGCCGCATATAACTCTGACCAAGCTATATATTTTATTTAATTAAAAAAAACCTAGCCTTACTGCATTGGTGCAGTGTTTATTAACTTAACTATATCTCTATAGTATTGTAAAAAATATATCTAGTGTTGAGTTAAAGAACTTTCTACTGTTTTAATATAAATATTTATTTTATTCCATTAATAACTAACTTATCTTCTCTATATTATAAAAGGAAGTGTTTGTCTGTCTGTTTGTTTCCTGCACGCAAAGTCCTGACGAATCTATTGGCACTTATAATAATGGGATTTGGCACTTAGATAGTCCGAATGCTTTGCAATTTTTGGGCCCCGGCGAATTTTAAAATTCAATCTAGAACATTTTTAAATGAATTTAATGAAATTTAATTATTATTGAATACATCAGGATAGAAGATCACAGATTCTAAATTTATTTTTTTCCGTTCCCGTTTTCATTTTGAGCGGAGGAATAATTTTCCACCAGACGATAAAAAATAATAATTTTTTTAACTGGAGTTATTTAGTTCTATTTTCAATCTACTAGACTGTTAAAGATAAAGTAAAAACTTCAACCATTTTGAAAATTGCGGAAAATTTCATATTAGATCGATACCTAAAAATATGGTTTTCTTAAAATAAATAAAATTTTTAAATTTAATATCTTTTATATTTTTGCAAGAGAATGTGACGTCACGTCACATTTCCTACCCTCTTACGATTTCAACGAAAGAAAGAAAAACAAATTCAAAAGGTTTTGGCTGGCATTGTTTAGTTCTTTTTTTGTAAAATCGGGTTCGTTAAAGATAGATTGAAAATTTGCCACCAGATAGATACCTTATACGTTTGATTTTCTTTTAATAAATAATTTTACTCTTAAATAGTTATATTTTCGCAAGAGATTGAGACGTCACGCCGAATTCCCATTTGGTTTGCTAATCAAACCAACACGGGCAACTCCGTTATGGCTGTTATCCATTTTGCGAAGCAAACCATAGTTCATAATAAAATTATAATTTGGTTTGCTTCTCAAACCAACAACACGGGCAATGCCATGATGGTCGTCATCGAATTTGGCCGCATTTGAAAATGAGGAGGTCATCACAGCGTTGCCCGTGGTGTTCGGTTTCATAAAATTCATAGTTCATAAAATTCATAGGTTTGCGAAGCAAACCTAATTGGACTTCGCACGGATTTCATTCCAATACGCTACGAATTAACATTTGGTTTGCGAAGTAAACCTACACCAAAGGCAACGCCATGACGGCTGTTATCCAATAGGCTACTAACGAGCAGTAGTCACACCGGACGATACAAAAAGAAATGTCACTGGCAATGCTGTGCTGCCCACACAATGGCTAGTAAATAGTAATAAAAGATGCAGCCATTTTCGTGACTAAAATCTGTGATTGTACTATAAGTGACAGCCGATTGCCACTCAAAGGATTGACTGAATATTTAATATATTTTCGCAACACCAGAAAAACAGCATATTATTTTAATTTAGTTATACCACACGAACATTTAAATATATTTTGAGCTGATGAATTTAGTTAATACTCTTCATTTTTTTTTAAATGCATTTCACCACTTATGCAAGATTAAACCTAGCTCCTTAATCTCTTGACACGTCTTGATCTGTGTTCAAAACCTGTTGTTGTCTGTAACGCAAATTAAAATGACCGAACTCTTTAATCTATCTTCTATTTATATATCTTCCAAAGGATGTGTGTATATGTATATATTCTCTACACAAATCTTCACCGTTTGACCAATCAACACCAAATTTGGTACACTTATTCTTAAGAACAATGCGGGAAACATAGGCTATTTCTTTCCTGTCTTCAAGGAAATCTGTAGCCATGAAAATTGACACACAGGTAGTCCTAAAAGTGTCCCTCAAAGACCCAATTTAAAAATCTAAAGTTTGTTATTCTGCAATAAATGAACATGGAAAAGGAAACACGTTCTGTAGGGTTTGTGTATTTGATTTAACACAGCGAAATACCGCGGTCATATTTTGTTGTCGCGGTACGAAACACGTTATACAGAGTTTGTGTATTTGAGTTAACACATTGAAATGTCGCGGTCATATTTGAAACCCAAGCAACGCCGGGTTATTGAGCAAGTATTATATAAAACGCTAGGTTCTCCTCTGTTTCCGTGGCTTTTAGGCCCGGTGCAAACATCCAATTTTTCCGAAGCCAAACTATGCACACATAACCGTGAAATGACTCAAGTACTCATTTCGCGCCATTTGCGATAAGTATTCTATCGAAGAAATCGTGTTTATTTCTCTTACTTGGTGTAAAAAAGGATAATTTTGAAACACAAAATAGACGTTACTGGATACAGCCATTTATTAATTATTATTTTTATTCCATTTTTTATGAAAACAAAGTACTTGAGACCAGAGAAGCGTGTGCGGCGAGATGCGGCGCCATGGGGAACTGCGGTACAAATTCCACGCAAGTTGGCCGTGCGTCGCGGAGGCATATGTGCTCTACTCCATTGAATCTAGTGTATCTCAGACCGCACTTGCTTTGCGGCAGCGGCACCGCATCTTGAAAAACAGGATGTGCGCCATAGGCCTTAAAGTTTTGATTGGTTGTGTGACGACACGAGTTGGCGAATTTTCTAATTTTTTTAAACGGCTGTGTGATGCCACGAGCAAAACGAGGGACGAAAGATTAAAAAAAAATCATTTTTTCCAAATTGCCATGGAAATAACACAAGAGTATAAAACGATTGTCGTACACTGATCATTGTTTTACCAGTGTTGATCAAAAATTCAGTTTCCAAAATAATATTGTTTTACCAGTATTGCTCAAAAAGCAACACCATGCGTAAGCAAGGCAAGTTGGCAGATAGTGGTAGAAAATGTTCTAAACACAGCCAGTGATCACGCACCGTCAGGTTTAAAAATATACAAATGAAATTTGACCAAAATAAATAAATTTTGTTATGCACCCACGTATGGCGGGCCATTTATCCTAGTCCTATTGGATTGTATTATACGCTGTAAGCGGACACTCTTTCAGCTGTGCTGCCTTCATCTGTATAGTCTGCCTTATGAAGGAGATTCGGGATAGGTGAGAGCCGAGCAATTCACAATATATATATAAAACATTTAAGTATATAGAAAAAGGAAAGGCAAGTGAAAGGCAAAACATGTAAGCATTAAAATCAATAATAACTAAAGAAAGGAATGATATAATTTGAAAGAAAAAAAAAGACTAAAAACAAATAAAACAACATAAAAAATTAACAGAAACACTGTACAAAAACTCAGGAAATCGTGTTCAGAAGTGAAAAAAATTTAAAATTCTAAAACCAAAACATTTAAAGACTACCTAAAAGACATACTAGTTTCGGAAGAAAAGTCAAGTTGCTTTGAGAACTTTCGATTTCTTAGCTCTCACAGATGTAATCAATGTTGGAGCTGAAGAATTCCATTACTTGAAGGATTTTGTGGTCGCAGTGTCTATTCTTGGCAGTACCTTGCCACCAATGAGAGTAATTTGGAAGAGAAGGTGTGATCAAATACCACGGACTTGTGAGATCCCAGTCAAAAAGTCAGAAAGGTAGTGGATGGGATCACCTTCGCTGCAGATGCACAGCGCACTTGTTCTAAGATGGAAACGTTCTAGATATCCTGGAAATGGACCATGGCCTGCAAAAAATTGTACCAGCTTTGAGTTTTGGTATAATAGGTTGGTAGAAATCTTTGGAAAGATTTGATGAGTGTATCTCTCTTTGTGGTAGAAGCATCCCACTCTGCTTCCTATTAGTTCAAGACCAATGTTTTAATAGAACTTAATAATTTGCACCTAGGCCACTTTAAACTGGTATCCTAGACCTATTCTATAACATCAACCATGGTTCAAAAATACGCGATATTGGTTTCGGATATTTTCCTTGAAGATTAATCCTTGACCATTTTCAATGACCCGTAGTATTTCTCCAGTGTGACGTTGATTAAAATTATTACTGTTAAATCAAAATCAAAACAGAAAAGTCACAATAAAATGAATACAGCTTAGTGGTATCGTTTGTAAGCGCAAACTATGCAAATAGCTGCCAGCCAAGTTCACACATCAATCCATTTCAATCCGTTTAAAACAAACAATTCACCCAGATGCACCCTGCTTTGAGTATTTAGGTCAACAATATAACCGATCACTCAGTCAAAGCCGTGTTGGTTTCCCAAAAGGATCATGGAATTGCAGAGTCAATATTGACTATTTAACCCGCTTTCCAGTAAGAGAGAGGAAAACGTGTTTCTAAATCTCCAATCCCTTCTCTTACTGACTCTGCCAAGAAGAAGGGTGACGGTAGTTGAAGTTCAAGTGCGGGTTCTCCTTGACTGTTGAGGGCTCCGGATGTCGCGTGCCGGCTTTGCTCGACTTGCCGTCCTAATCGCCTGCTGAGGAACGGTTAGAACAAAACGAAGTCGTCGAGCGTGAAAGAGAGCTATTAATTTAAAACTAAGCCGGTTAGTGAGAGGTGTTGGAGTTAGTCTGCTACCTTATTCCTTGGAGGAACGATTAAGACCGAGATTAAAGTGATTTCGTGATTCTGAGAATGAACTCTTTTGGCACCAGAACTTGATCAATGCGCTCTTTTTTTAATTCCTTTCAAGAGAGGGATTTTCAGTGCTAATAAAGTAGATGGTAAGCGAAGATTTTACTTCCGCTAAACAAATGCACTCACGTGATATCATATCGTTGTTACATTAGCCTTTACATTACGGTCGGTGCAGCAGTTGTACCAAAATCGTGCTAACAAAAAATTAGACTACGGCCAGTACAGCAATTGTACCTTGAAAGTTGTACGAATCGCGCAAAGAAAGAATTTAGACTACGTACGTTACAGCAGTTGTACTTTTAACCCTTTGACTACAGTTATAGATTTAACAAGCGCGATTCTTATAACTTTCAACGTACAGCTGTCGTTCCGATCTAGTCTAAATTCTTTCTTGGGGCAATTCTTATAACTTTCAAGTTACAACTGTTGCACGGGCCTAGTCTGAATGCTTTCTTGGCGCAATTCTTATAACTTTCAAGTTACAACTGTTGCACGGGCCTAGTCTGATTACTTTCTTGGCGCGATTCTTATAACTTTCAAGTTACAACTGTTGCACGGGCCTAGTCCGAATGCTTTCTTGGCGCAATTATTATAACTTTCAAGTTACAACTGTTGCACGGGCCTAGTCTGAATACTTTCTTGGCGCAATTCTTATAACTTTCAAGTTACAACTGTTGCACGGGCCTAGTCTAAGTTCTTTCTTGGCGCGATCATGGTACATCTGATTAAACATTTTAAGATTCCAGAAGAAATGCTTCAACTTTCTTTATCATAAAATTTGTGTACAAATTTTTAATACACCAACCACAGTAATTTTTCTCAGCCCGCTCATCTTGTAGTAAACACGAGGAGGAAATATTGGTTTGACAACATCAGTATCAAGATAAAGACCGCTTTTTCAGGGCTTCGATAAAATAAACATATCAAGTTCGCGCCTTAAAATATTAATGTCAAGGTACTATTAGAATATTAGCCTTTTGACTACGGCTATAGATATAAAACACGTGATTCTTTCTTGGCGCGTTTCTTATAATTTTCAAAGTACGATTGCTGTAACGGCCATAGAGTAAATTCTTTCTTAGCGCGTTAATGGTACAACTGCTGTATAAGCCGTAGTATAAAGATTATACTTATAAGAATCGCGCCAGTAGTAGTATCTGTAGCCGTAGTCTGAAAGGTTGGAATCGAATTCATAACTGCTTTAGTTACCTTTTTGCGTTGATTTAGTTAAAGCTTAGCAATCAACAATCATATTTAAATTCGGAATGTTTCTTTTGAACTTTTTACTGGCCAAGTGCTGGAATCGTATTCGAAAAACAAGCCAAGTAAGTCACGTACGGAATTTGTAAAGGAGAAAAACCGTTTGCGCTGCATAAACTCTTCAGCCACCTACATTTGACTTGACAAAAACGGCTCTCATTTACAAATAAACGTTTATTCCTCTTCTACCATGGAGTACAACTTCAGTTACCATTGTACTCGTAGATTAAAATTCAAAATCAGATTTTCACTATAAGTGTCTTTTTTTCTGTCAAGCTTATATGCAGATGGCAATAGTGTTTCTGCGGCAAGAATGTTTTTCCTGCTCATATACAGAATGTTGCGTCACTTGGCTTATTTTCCGAATACTATTTTCAGTGCTTCGTCAATGAAAATTCCAAATAGTGGAATTTTGAGATACGATAATTTTTAATGATATGATAATATGATCAATTGGGATATGATAGTTGATTGGTCAATGCTAATAGGATTAAACACCAAACGTCATCAAAATGGCGATAAACTACATCTTAAGGTAACCCTTACATGTATTATGCTACATAATTTGGGTTACTTAAGTGAAATCGCTTTCCGTCTGCTTTGTTTGTTTACACTTAAAATGCCGAGACAAAAGTCTCCTTTGACCTAATCAAGTCCGAAGGAACTTTTGGTCAAAGCATAATAGTAAACATGTTTCTTTGGAAAAAATCCTTTATAGGGGACGATTTCCAATCCATTGAGGAAATATAAAAGAGATTGAGTAATGGTAGCCTTTTTATGTACCCAGGATGATGTAGTAGGACCAAAACTAGTAGTAACGTCTCACTTTGCTTTTGTCTACTGGGTGGAACGTAACATTCATCATCTGATTGGTCTACAGTATAAGACGTCCATTGATTGATCCTCATTAGTCCATTTACTGATAATCTGATTAGTATATTTATTCATTGATCCTCTGCTAGTAGAGCTAGGCAATTTCACGAATTTTGTTACCATTCTCTAGAAATGCGGATACCCTGTCACAAAATGTTACATCGCTGTGAATCGATAAGATACCAAATAGTCAACCAAGTCAATTGTTCACAGAGCAGTCACGTGACAACTAGTCTAGACCAGACTGAAACACTACTGTAGGTCTACCAAATAGGATAAGTATCCAATCCATTGACTGATAATCTCATTTATCCATTGATTGATCATCTTATAGTAGAGTTCGGCAATTTCACTAATTTTGTTATCACTCTCTAGAAAAGCGGATGCCCTGTCACAAGATGTTACATTCCTAAATGATATTTTCGATGATACCAAATAGGCCAACCAAGTCAATTATTCACATCGCAGTCACGTGACTACATGCTAGTTACACTTTTTGAAGCTTTCCTCAATAGCAATGCTCATTCTACTTATACTTCACTCTATGGACAGATCACCTCATGTGAATATATTTTACACATAAAGAAAATTCAGTTGCTTAAGGGCTGATGAAGAACTCCTTAAGGAAACTAGGTGATTTATATTCACTATCAGTTCATTAAAAGACAAATTCCAGTGTATGTAATGATTGAAAAAAATAATTAAAGTATAAAAATTTTGACTTCATGAACATGAGATCATGTTTATCAAGTCCAAATTTGTATACGTTAATTGATATTTCCCTTAAGGATCTTTCTCTTGGTTTATTCCATGCTTTTGAAATACATTTGGATAAATGTAAATCAAAGCATTGAATAAGTCTCTTTAAAGACATGAACCTGACCTCTGCGTCAATCCATCTGAATTTAATATTGCTATTGAAATATCATGTAATCAAACTATCTGAAGATACTATTTCATATTACATAAATTGTTTGCAGACGAAAGAGAAAAAATAAAAAATTATTCGTGTATAAAATAAGGGATGACGATATGATTTTCAATAATGATCAATCTATAAAAATGCTGATGGAATAATAAAATATTACAGTAAAATGTATTACAAGGGAAGCTATAGTCAAACATGCATAAGAATATAATTCCTGAAGTAAAGTGTCATCTGATTGTGGTTCAAAATTACGTGGTGTTGTCTTAGGATCTTTCCCTTGGGGGATTGATCCCGGACTGTCGTCAATAGCCCGTTGTGTTGATCCAGAACGACATTGATTAAAATACCTACCTAAAGTTAAGTGCGGTAGGTAATTGAATTTATATTGCATTGGATTATCAATCCCGATCGGAAAGATACGAGAGTACCTCGGTATTTTGAACAAATGGTCAAATGATGAGGTCGAACACCTAAGCTGGCACCCCCACTCTCTAAAATTCCACACTACACCAACTTGAGGACATTTGAGTATACGCCAGATTTAGTGCGCGCCAGCCTCCCTGTGCACGATGGTCTTTGGTTGGATCGAGTTTCGAGCTATCAATCCTTCATTTAAAGTAATTCGCAATTATATAAATTGAGCTAAGTTAAATATGGATATATTCTGCTGGAGCGCAACGTAAATCTGTCGTGATGTGAATGAACATGTTAACATTTTTCTAAAAACAATTTCACAAATGTTCCGATCCCTTAAATTTTCAGTCCAACGTACTTTATAAAACGCTTCAAGTTGCCCACTCCGTTAGCAACCTGCGAGTTGTAAGCGACACGGGTTTGATTCCTCACTGTGACTATTGTTTCATCTTAGGTGACAGAAGATTTGTCTTGTGTGTGTTCATTTGCTTGACGTTTAGCTCAACTTGTCAACTTGCTGGATGCTTTATGGCCTTTGTACCATAAAGCAACCAGCCATCAATTTTAAACATCAAAATTCAGTTTTTATGTTTTTCAAAAGTGCAAGATTTTTGCATAACAAATTACTTGCGACATAACGCAACCAGCTATCAATTTCTAAAGATCAAAATTCAGTTTTTATGTTTTCGAAAAGTGCAAGATTTTTTCATAAAACATTACTTGCGATGTAACGCAACTAGCCGTCAATTATTAAACATCAAAATTCAGTTTTTATGTTTTTAAAAAGTGCAAGATTTTTGCATAAAAAATTACTTGCGACATAACGCAACCAGCTATCAATTTTTAAGCATCAAAATTCAGTCTTAATGCTTTTCAAAATTTGCAAGATTTTAAAACCAAATCATCTGCAAAAACATTTAACATTGCTCTTGATTTTTCCATACAGATTAACGTCGTAGTATTCTTGAATATATATATATATATATATATATATATATATATATATATATATATATATATATATATATATATATATATATATATATATATGTATGTATATATATATGTATATATATATATACATATATATATACATATATACATATATATATATACATATATATATACATATATATATACATATATATATATATACATATATATATATATATATATATATATATATATATACATATATATATATATACATATATATATACATATATATATATACATATATATATATATATACATATATATATATATATACATATATATATATATATATACATATATATATATACATATATATACATATATATATATACACATATATATATATATGTACACATATATATATATATATATATATATATATATATATATATATATATATACATATACAGGGTGGTCCCGAATTCATGGTACAAACTTTAATGGTAGGTACAGGACATTGTAACAATGATTTATTGTATAGGAATGTATAGTCGCAAGTGACGCGGTGAGGCGTAAACAGGGGAAATAAAAGGAAAGAGAAATGGAGTGATCGGTTGGTATCATTGCCGGTAGAGGGCAGTAGATGTCTAGCCGCTGTTGAACATGATGCATCGCAGTAGGGAAAAGCGCCATTCACAATTGTGCTGCCGTAGACGATGGGTGACTTTACGTATGCAGAAAAAGCAGACATGCATTACATGTACGGCCGTGCAAATGGTAACGGCAGAGCTGCGTTACGAATGTATCGCGCGGAGTATCCTGATCGACGAATGCCGGATCATAGAATTTTTCAACGGTTACATCGTCAACTTTGTGAAACAGGTGCGTTCGACGTCAACAGACATGGCGCTGGTCGAGTAAGAGCTGTACGCACTCCAAGGCTGGAAGAAAGCATCTTGAACATTGTGGCTGATAGACCCGAGTCAAGCACAAGAACTGTTGCGCGTGACGTAGGTGTGAGTCATCAGACTGTATGCAGAGTGTTAAACGAAAATCGCTTACACCCCTTCCATTTTCAGAAAGTACAAGCATTGAATCCGGCAGATTATCCTCGCCGCGTGAACTTCTGCCTGTGGGTGATGCAGCAATGTGCGTTGCAGCCGGATTTCGTAGATTATGTGCTATTTACAGATGAAGCGACATTTTCACGCGAGGGTGTCTTTAATGCGCACAATTCCCATGTGTGGGCAACCGATAATCCACATGCAACGCGTCGACATGCGTTTCAACAACGTTTCAGTATTAATGTGTGGGCTGGTATTGTGAACGACTTTTTGATTGGCCCATACTTACTACCCACGCGGCTCACTGGCTTAAGCTATCTTATTTTTCTGAAAGAAGTGTTACCACAACTGCTGCATGATGTTCCGATCGCCATTCGTAACCGCATGTGGTTTCAGCACGATGGGGCGCCAGCACACTTCAGCATTGATGTACGGAATTACCTGAATGCCACGTTTGGTACTCGATGGATTGGGCGTGGTGGACCAGTCCCTTGGCCACCCCGATCTCCCGATTTATCGAGCCTCGATTACTTTTTATGGGGACATCTAAAGCATCTTGTTTATGAGACTCCAGTTGACTCAGATGAGGATCTCGTCGCTCGCTTATCTGTAGCTGCTGCAGGTGTGCGTGAAATACCAGGCATCTTTGAACGTGTACGCCAATCGCTCCACCGACGCTGTCAAGCATGTATCGATACTGGTGGACGCAATTTTGAACAATTACTGTAAACATGACACTTGTCAACAACGCTTTCAATAAAATCTTTGTTTTTCCTTTCGGCCGTTATTTCCCCTGTTTTCGCCTCACCGCGTCACTTGCGACTATACATTCCTATACAATAAATCATTGTTACAATGTCCTGTACCTACCATTAAAGTTTGTACCATGAATTCGGGACCACCCTGTATATATATATATATATATATATATACGAGGTGTATATTAAAAACAAAGAAGCAATGATCCCACAAAATAGTTAATTATTGGCTGTGGATCGATCCATTAGTATTTATTTGTAACCTAAATATAGTGATATCGATCAATCTTATCCTCACATGAATTCACAAATCAAGGAAATAAAACGAATATCCCAGGTGCACTAACAAGTAAAGAATATCGGTTAAATTCGTAATGCGATTTCGATGCGTTAAGGCAATGAAATGCGATTTCGATGGTTTAAAGCAACGAAATGCGATTGCGTGTGTGTGAACATATTTATCCAGATCATTTATCGACTTAGAATTCACAGGATCCATTTTCTAGGAGATATTCAGATACTGTTTCCATAAACTAGTTTCCGTAATTCCGTGACTTTGGTTTTTTAATATTCAGATCTATTGAGCGATTATATTAGTTTGGCTACAACTGACTCCTATTGTATTGGATATACATGCACGGATATAAGTTCGTAAAGATTCACACATAAAATTTTAAATCCCTCATAAAACGATGCCAATGGGGAAAAATAACAACATAAACGCCCCAAAACAATCGAACGTTAATCTTTAAAACACGTTACCCGAAATATATCTTTCGTTCTTATACATGAATGTTATTCTATATGCTAATAAAATGTAAACTGATTGTAAAGTTTTACATCACAAACATAATGTAATTCTCGGTAATTAAAAATTCAAATAAGAATGGTTGAATGCCATTGAGTTCAACAATAAAAAGCCAGTTAAAGCATTCGCACACTTGCACATGTAAAGAAATGTGTCACAAATATTCTGCCACCGATATATTGTAAGCATGCTATTTGCATCGATTATAGCTTCAAATCTCAAGGACATTGAAATTATTAAAGTTTTAGTAAACTACAAAAATTTGGAGCCTCTTTCCAATAAATACAATTTTAAGAGATTTTACAATAACCTACATTTTTTGTTTCCCTCTCCAGGTCCAACTAAAGTCTAAAACATTCTTCACAGTTTCAATTTTGGTGGTTCTGGAGGAATGATAAGTATCTTTCACAGATGACTTGCACTCGGCGTTGGTCGGGTTTATTGAAGGTGATACGAAAGATATCTTTTCTCTCTATCATATAAAAATGCAAATCTATATAAATGAGGTAATGGTAATTTTAGTTAACGTCGTACTAGAGCAACACAACGGGCTATTGACGACGGTCCGAGAACAGTCCCTTATGGGAAAGATCCGAGGACAACACCTCGTAAATTTAAACCACGGTCAGATGACGAAGCAACACCTGAGCTGGCACCCCACTCTCCAAACTTCCACGCCAACCCAACGTGAGGACTTTCGGCCACGACAGATTTAAGGTGCACCAGCCGCCTCTACACCATACGTTTACAAACATCCATGTCCGAACCCGGAACCTTCCGATCTATAGGCTGACACCTTAACCACTATACCGGTTGGTCGGCATATAAATAAGGATGGAGTATTTGTTTGTATATTGAATGTTTTCGACCCATTTAAAATATTCTATCCGTCATGGGCCATTTTGATACAAAATACGTCTCTTACACGTTTGATGTCTGTCTGTAAGAGTGTGCCCATTCTACGTCCAAACGGTTGAATATACAGGGTCATTCAAAATGAATAATCCGATTTCAAAATGCTTTATTTTCATAAATAAACGACACATAATGATAAGTAATACATGAATACAAAAGAAAACTCTCTGTGGAAGTTTTTTTTTTTTTACAAGAGAAGAGTGTTCGATATAACTTCCCTTAGTTACACGTATAATGTCAAGACGGCGGTATGTAAATTCCTGCCAAACACGTTGTACAGTGTCAGTGGTAATTGATTGCACATCAGCAGAAATCCGTTGTTCAAGTTCACATAAATTTGTGGGTAATGATGGCACATACACATTATTTTTTACAAACCTCAAAGGAAGAAATCGCATGGGGTCATATCAGTTGACCTAGGTGGGTAGCTGTGTAACATCAAGTCATCTGGTCCACTGCGACCGATCCAACTGTGAGGCAGCTCCGTGTTAAGGAAACAACGAACCCATGTAGCCCAGTGTAGTGGTGCCCCATCTTGTTGAAAAACGAAGTTGGATAGATCTTCCTTTATCTAGGGGTAAAGCCAGGTTTGCAACATATCCAAATAGGTAATGTCAGTGACAGGTGATAGGTAATGCCATAAATTTTGATACGATTTATCGCGCCAACTTCACCAATAAAACTTCAACATTTTCCTTTGTGTTTATGTATTATCATTCTGTGTAGTTTATTTTTGAAAAGATGGAATTTTGAAATCGGATGATTCATTTTGAATAACCCTGTATTTTCATGCAACATTGCATACTGTGAGTACTTATATTCATTTAGTGATTGAATTTGGTTGTAAAATTCTATCAGTCCGTTTTCTTGTTCTATGTTCGATTTTGTGTCTGTGTGTTTGTACACGTATCACACAAAAGTTATTGAACACATTTTTATATAATGTTGTATATTTGATGCACCATATTTAAATTTAGTGAATACATTATTGAAACTTTTTTTACATATTTAGGCAAGTTTGATGTTTAAATATCTAAGTAACTATACTTAAATCAACCATAATTTGGTAGTTTGGGAGTACCTGTATGGTATATTGAGCATTGCAATTACTTGGATTGTTTTACCAGTACTGCTGAAAAATTAATTGGTTTTTCCAAAAAAACTATTTTTACGGAATTTAAATTTTTATACTTTATTTAGTTTTAGTCTTATTTTTTCTAAACTATAAATATAAAAAAAATATTTACTGATTATTTGGCACAAACGAGAAAGAGAATAAAATATTATATAAATCATATATACAGAATAAGATCTTTTAAAATTAAACTGGTAGCTAATGTGGCAAACTTGGTATTTTCATATCATTTGCTTTTTTTAAATTTGTGTTGTTATATTCTGTAGTGAATATAGATTTTGTACTGATATATTCTGTAATATATATTCTATATACTATATATTATGTACTATATATTCTGTAGTGTATATATTTTGTAGTAAAACAACAGATACATTCGTTATTATTATTTCGAAGCTTTTGAAAAAATCTGTTTTAAGATGCATTTCTGTATTTTCATTTTGATGTTTTTCGTTCAATAACTGTTATGAAGGTAAACACTGACTAAATTAGTTTTAAAAACATTTTTAATCATTGCATGATAGTTATGGGAAACGCCTATTTTTAAATGGCATATAAGGTACTAGCCACTGCGTGGCTAGCACGGCGTTGCCCGTGCTGTACTTTGTGGGGTTAGGTGTGTCCATTGGGAACGTTTGTAAACCACCGGTGTTTGCTACGCATTCCCATTTGGTTTGCTTCGCAAACCAACACCACGGACAACGCCGTGATGGCCTCGTCATTGGGAAATTGGAATTGCGAAGAGAGTTAATCGGTGTGACGTCACAATTTCTTGGAGGGTGGGGTGCCAGCTGAGGTGTTATGTTATCATCTGACCGGGGTTGTCCACGTATATTTCCCTTATTGGATTTAACTACGACCCTAGTTAAGAGGTAGTTGTAGTGCTTGAGAACGTTAATTAAAAATTACCCAATTATATCGGAAACTTTCCTTAGGCGATTGATCCCGGACCGTAGTCAAGAGCCAGTAAAATGATGACAATGTTCTGCAAACATTACTGATATTTTCGTGAGGCAAAATATAGCATTGTCGCCTAAAGGGAGAAGCTGATACTAAACAAAAGCATAAAAACAGCATTTGTTTTGGTCGTATAACAAAACATTGTGGGGCCTAAATTAAAAGAGGCCGTAGAATTTTAGCGAAATGCCATAATTTTGTTATTCTTTTATGCAATTTTTTTGTTTGTTTCTGTGTTTGAGTGTCTTTTGGAAAGAATAGCAATATTTAATTTTGATAATTTATGCAACATAAATATTTACAAAAGCATCACCTTTAACTTTTGGTTTTGATATCTTTTTGGAAGTTTAGCGATTTCTGTGTGTTTTTGTTTTGCAACATTTCCATCCTTCACCAACGCATCTCTCAAATGTGCATACTGTTCCATTCTGAGTGATCTGATTCAGTCATATGTACATCACCTTCTCCGATTCAATCTCGGAATACATGGCGACAATAAATTGATGGAACATGTCTTTGCTTCTCAGTAAAACGTTGAAATTCGAAGGGCACATCATCATCCTGTGAGCGTAGAGCTACATAGAAGAAATGTTCTTAGTTTGCATAAATCATCCAAATCCAAGATTGGCGTGAGTGCAGTAAAGACCCTTTCAATACTGTGGACATTTTTAGGAAACCAAATAAAACGAAAATATAATAATAAATTCATTTTAAAATGTTTTACATTAAATATCGCTTTTCTTTCCATAAGACATCAAAACAAAAATGATAAAAATTTACTACACAAAAACCGAAGTACTATACAGAAACAAACAAAAGATTGCATAAATGAAACAAAACAGAAATTGCACAAAAGATCAAAATTAAATATCGCTAAACTTTGAAAAAAATATCCAAATAATCCAAACTAAAAGTAAATATGCTTCAAAAATCAAAATCCAAACTACCGTAGTATAAAAAAGAAACAATAACAAACGTATTGCACAACCGTTATCCAGTTCAAAAATGAAGTAAGCACAATAAAAAAATACAAATATAAAAGATTAAAAGTTAACGCTAACTAAAAGTTAATATATACTTTTAAAAAGGTAATAAATTTCATAAAGGATATCCAGTAATAGGGCGGCTACACACGCACAGAAAATACAGATTCATTCAATACCGATCATGACTGTTGCCATTCGGAGGAAAGGGAATAATAATTAAACATCGCATTAAATTAATTTTAAAGTTTTCAAGATTAAATTTAAAAATCGGGCTGGTCTATAAAATTGCTAAAAAAGTCGTAGTACATGTGTGCCAAATTTCATTAGTGTGAATGGCATAAATTCGTCAGGGTAATTGGTAATTGGTAATTTTTTGTTTACGTCGTACTAGAGCAACACAACGGGCTATTGACGACGGTCCGGGATCAGTCCCTTAAGGGAAAGATCCGAGGACAACACCTCGTAATTTTGAACCACGGTCAGATGACGAAGCAACACCTGAGCTGGCACCCCACTCTCCAAACTTCCACGCCAACCCAACGTAAATTCGTCAGGGCACCCCGTACACGAATATACACACACATACAGAAACTTCATTTTATAATAGTAGAGAAGATTTAAATGCATACTATGAACTATTCTTTGCATTATGGGAAACATTGGCGCATTCCTCTAGAGACATTTCTTTCTTACAAAAAATTTAAATTCTACAAAAATGTAAATGTACATGTAATGATTATTTATTAACGAAAGCGGAAGTTAGTTAACCAATTCAATCCGAGTAACGCCGGATTAACTGCTAGTATAGAGAAAACGTGGGAACATAAATGGATTTTTTGAACTCCATTTTGACATTTTTATAGCTTCTACCAATTACTTTGGACAAAATATCCATTCATATAATCCATTTTACATATATCGCACTATAGTGTAAGACAGAAGTAGTACAAAAGGTCGTAATGAGATTGTGAGGTTCTCCGATCAACACAGTGATGAATGTTAGTCGAAAAGAACCATTGGATCGGCGAGGGACGTTCGCGGGGGTGTCCTTGAACGGTCAACCGGGCTAGGAGAAAGAAAATAGAACGGTAGGGGTGAAGGGGACTTGACCAGCGGAGACAAGAGTAGAACGTACGTGCAAGGGTGCTGCTTTTCGTTACGATTTTCTAACATATTTGGAACTATAAATGTGGCAACGATCCGGATTAATCCTCAAGGGAAAGGTCCTAGGCCAATACCACGTAATTTTGAACCACGGTCAGATGACGAGGTCACACCTGAGCTGGAACCCCTTTTCCAAACTTCTACATACGCGAACGTAAGGGAATTTGAGGTCACGACAGATTCAGCTCCCTTTGTACTCAATAATCTTTGGTTGGACTTGAACTCGCAACCCTCCAGTTGCTAATCCGTTATTCTTCCAACTGGGTTACCGCGGCCAGCTAATTCAAGGAAAGAACACTTTTCTGGTTGTCATTTTGTGAGAAAGGTTTTCGCTTGTTTTAGTTGAATCCATCTATTAAAATATAAACACTTAAAGAGCAAGGTGGAAGAACATCCAAATTATCATTGTATAATGACATTCATTACAAATACAGTAAACTCTTGAATATCCGCTGGATTGAATGATGCAGGAACCACGGATAAGCGAACTACGCGGATAATCCGCAAAATGGCTATAATGGCACAAATCAGCACGAAAATGTTTTAGAACAATTTTTATTTGCAGTAGTGCGTGTGTGCCTATACATACAATTATGAATGAATAAACTTTAGATTTCTGTTCTTAAAAGTTTGTTTATTTACTTATTCACAAAAAATCAGTTTATTGTTTTTTGTATTAAATAACCTCTTTTATATTTGAAAACAACATTTTGTTACAGTGACCGCGGATAAGCCGCAAAGCGGATAATCTAACCTCGGATAATCAAGAGTTTACTGTAAAATGGTATTATATAGTTCACTGGCATTGATTACATAAGATAAAATGTGGTACCGATATTCTAATAATTTAAAATCATTATTGAAAAGGAGTACCGAATACATGTGAAGATGAGTTTCGGTAAAAAAGGGAAGCATGGAGACACACATTTCGAAATATCCCCAAAACGTTACCCCCTCCCTACCTATCGCTCACGCGAACTCAAGGTCACTAAGAAGTCTTTGTTCCCGTAGCAGTCACCGGGTATTCGTAACAGTCATCGGGGGTTAGCGAGCAGTGGTCACATGTGACCCCACGAAAAGAATTGTCACGGGCAACGCCGTGCTAGTCACGCAGTGGCTAGTCGTTTTTAACATGAAATTATTAGACTGAAATCCATTCCCATTGTTCGTAACGCTCAAGTTTCAGTACTAGTCACCTAGCATTCATCTATATATATATATTTTTTCTTACGTGGGACGCAAAAAAGACGTTATTTGTTACCGCGTTTTGGCAACATTGTGCGATTGTTTGTTTACTAGGAGCCTCGCGCCTCATTTGAATCTATAGCGTTATCGGATGAAATTTTATTGAAAAAAAAAATGAATTTTAGACGAGCTGTTGCGGTTTGTAATAGAAATCTAAGAAAGCGGAGGATCTTTTCAGGGCTATTTAAAAAACGGTACTTTTCAAGGCTAACAATTATAGTACAACAAGACGCGTGCACTACAACTTTCGACAACAAACTCAGTCAAAAAGTGTATGGGTGGCTCGAGTACTGGGGAAATGTACACACAAACAACATGCTGGGTATTCAATTTCCAAAGCAGCGCTCACATTGCGAGTAAAAATTTGCTCAAAGTTTTCATTTAAATTCTGATTCCAGAGGTACTGTATATATCTTTTATGTAATACAACAAATTTAGATTTGAAAAATATTTTTTTGAATATCATATTTTGTAATCAATCCCTTCTGCTAGGACACGTGTCTTCATTGATGCGAGCGAAGCGAGCATAGGTTCGCACAGCGAACCAATGAGAATTGCGAAGCAATCCTCCGGGGGTTGGCGAGCGTTAGCGAGCAGGGGGCGGGCCCCTAGTTTGATTTAAAAGACGTATTCACTGCAAAAACTCTTAAATTAGAGTATAAAGTAAACTTTATTCTAGTGTCAGATCATTTTTTTATTTAAGATCTCTACAAATCTCTCAGTATATATTTCCTATTTCCCAGTGGATCTGTCCGTTTCTGCACCTATGACAATGGATGTTTCGTTAGGTTATTTGTATTTAAGGGAATAATTTTCTAACGTACGTTAATTAATCGAATCATCCTGATAGAAACAGCAAATAGATTTTCAATACATCATAGAACATATTTTTTTCTATTGCAATAGCGGAGAGAACGGAAAATATATCTCTAGGATCTGTTATATTGTTGAATTAAAGTAGCAATCTTTTAATTATTATTTGTAAAACACTACAATCGCTTTCACAAACAAGAATCAGTGAATGTAAAATTTCCAAGGCTTATCCCATGGACTGCTAGTTCGTAATCGCTACAGTACACAAACACACAACCTGCTTCAAAGCCACCCTTGCGCAGCAATACGTAATCGCTGAATAAACGAACCTAAGCACAGCACCTGAAGTAGTCTGCACACAATCCCCTCGATTCAAGGGTACCCAAAGGAATTAACCACCGTTCCCCTGCTCTGGTTAATCCATCACCGAAATCACATGCATCTCAACAGAGTAAACAGGAACCAACCCTTTCTTCAACCCCCACAAAAACAAGACAAACAGAACCCAAAATAAATCCACTCCTTCCCTGTTTTGAAATCATCCAGGGAGCATCTGCAGAGCTCAATTATGTTCTTGACCGTGTGCCCTTCTGCCAGGAGGTATATGGAATTCCGGGATGGATTTTTGAAGGGAACGATGCAGAACGTGGAACGCTGATTGACGCCCTCCAATCGGAACCATCCCCGCGCACGTCGTTTGTAAGTCATCCCCCTCTAGTTTCGGATGGGATTGAGGTTCGCCAAGGCCCCAGGCCCTGTGTCAGGCTTTTAACCGGGATCCTGCTCAATTGAAAGAGCACAAAACGAGAAGCAGGAAATTGAATTTCTGGCAGGTGGATGTTGTTTTTGCGATCTTGCTGGGAGAGGAATGAACAATTTTCTTGTAATGTTTTGTTGGTTTTATGGATATTCTATTTCCATGTATCGCTGGCTTGGAGCAGAAACATTATATTATGTTTTTATTCTCTAAACGCGTTTGACCTCATAGACGATTAGGAACCGTTTTAGTGGAGAAATGAGCGTGGGTGTGGCAAGTGTACGATTCTCTCCCTTACCTTAAGTATAAATATCTCTTTTATACAGAAATATAAACAGAAAAATGTCATTAATCTAAGAATTATTGTCAAATAACAAACCATTTTCATTGACTAAATAGGTCATAGCTTATTCATAAATAGCTGAATAAACCAGCGTTGCTCGGGTTTCAAATACGATCGCGACATTTTCCTGTTTTAACTCAAATACACACACTTGTGGAACGTGTTTCCTACCGGGACAGCTAAAATATAACAGTGACATTTCCCTGTGTTAACTCATACACAAACCCTGTAGAACGTGTTTCCTTACCCATGTCAATTTATCGCAGAAAAACAAACTTTAGATTTTTAAATTGGAGCTTCGAGGCGCACTTTTAGGACTACCTGTGTGCCAATTTTCATGGCTACAGATTGGTTTGAAGACAGGAAAGGGATAGCCTATGTTTTCCGCAGTGTTCTGAAATATAAGTGTAACGAATTTGGTGCGAATTGGTCAAACGATGTTGATTTGTTTTAAGAGAATACACACATATTCTCAAAACAAATCGTGTTGTTTTGTGAAGGATGTGTGTGTATACACACACACACATATATATATATATATATTTATATATATATGGTGCCCAGCCTCTGCCTGCCACTAGAGGGCGCTAAAGTCATCTACGACCACTACGCAGCCACACAGCGCATCCAAGCACAGCAACGCCGAGATCCAACAGACGCAAGACGAAACCGCGAGGAAAAAGACGGGTTCGCGTGAGCCGAACCGCAACGACGAGCGCCGATTTTGGACACTAAGACGGACTTGAACTTATTACTTTTGTTTTAACCATCCCATCTTGTAAATAGTACCATCATGATCATCAACTAATTAAAAGTTATTATTCTTTAATTTGTTTACTACCTACTATATATATATATATATATATATATATATATATATATATATTCGTTTAAAGTAGAACCCAAAACTTCTATGTCACCTCAAAATTTTTTAGCTTTGCTTTATCCATACTCGAGATGAAGAATACTTCGCATCGTCTTCAATGTGTATAATTTACCAAGTAAATGGTTTGATTTGTCGTATACTGTCATGTATTGCTACATGTCTAAGTACACTAAGACCTATGGCTTAACCTTCTGAGGAGTTCACACACATAAATCCATTGTGAATCCTAGGGTTCCTGCTTGACTTCCAATACGTTTTCACTTTCCTGACCAATAAAATCTTTCCTATGGTGCTTTAAAATAGAAAGGTGCGGTAATTTAGCCATTATGTGTTGTGGAGAAAAACAAACCTACACACATCAGAAATCTCGTGGCGCTAAGAACTTGAATTCCGATTCGCAACGAATTATATCTTGAGTTCTACGGCCATGAAATTTGCACAGCTTATTCTTTCCGGAATTTCTAGGTCAACAACTTTCAGTCGTTTCCTTAGAACTAAATAAGTAAATTTCAACACACAAATTTCAATTATTCAAAAAGAGACCAATCTGTATGAAACGTCGAAAGCTGTACGAGCTTAGCAATCGAGAGAGGAAAGAGCACAAGAACGTGAAGCAGACAAAGCTCAAAAATCCGTTCAGCAAAGCAACGAAACTGCTGATGAAACAGATACGCAACACGGTATGTCTGAAGCAGCAAAAACATCTTGAACAAATACGGGTAGTAAAGCTAGTAAGTTCATAAAATAGTTCGACTATTGCGAGAAAATCGGCACACCTCTTCATGGGGAGAGTTCATTTCACTCAGGGTAGAGACCTACCTAGAGTTGTAAAAGGATGCGTAATGATCGGAAACTTATTCATCCAAAGAAAAGAAACGTAAAAATTTTCAGGCGGCGCAGGTTCGATTCCTCCCTATTTATGTTTCCATCTTCTGTGTCAGTGAAATCGTCCTTGTGTATGTATGTTCATTACTGGATATTGTATGTCTTGTATATGTCTCCAGCATGACTGTACTGGTTATTATACCCAATTTTTGATCTGGATACCAATATCCAGTTTTGACCACAGTTTCGATCGGAATGAGTGGAGATCTCAATCGGTATCGGATAGAAATACGGACATACCTTTATGTATGGTGACCGCCAGATTGAAGTAAAGCATCGGGATATACAGATTCCTTCTTTTGGAATCAGGTGGTTCTTTCCTTCTGGAATCTAGAGATTCCTATTATTGGCGAACGACACAGTAAAGAGCCGCGGTAGCTCAGTCAGTAGAGCGTCGGGCTCGCATCAGAAGGGTTGTGGGTTCTGTCCTCGGCGGAGCCTGCAATTCTGATCACTGCGAGATCGGCGCTTCGACCTGGCTAAAGACCGTCGTGTTCACTAATGGTGACTGGGGCAAGTTAAATAGGTCGTGGTCACTAAGTCCCCCATGTTCGCATACCAAATCAATACCTCTGGGGGTACCTGATCAGGGGGTTATCGGCCTCTGATTGGGATCTAAATTACGATATGTGTGAGTGAATGGATGTATGAAAGGGACCTTCCTGTAAAACGGAATGTGTCATGTATGTCGAGCAGTCGGACTTCCTTCCATTGGGGCTCAATAACATGGAAGGCGCACCCCCCTCGCCTCTTGCCGTCTTAGACGGGCCTGGCACTCTACCGGTCTCTGCCAGTGCAGGCATAAGCAACAACAACAACAACACAATAAAGGCAGCCGTATTCTAATTGGTAACTTCGTTTATTTTTCATTCCTTCAATTCATCAATGGTACATCGTTTTACTGTAGAGTTACCATATTTTTGGAAATGGCTGGCCACAACCGAAAAAGCCTCCGTCAACTCTTTTTTTTAGCGTTGGCGTTTCCCTCTCGTTCTCCCCGTCTAAACTTCCCCCAATATTCAGGGTGCTAAACCCTGACCTTGCCAGGGGGTCGATCCTTCGATTGGCCGAGTGACATTGCGCCACTTCAGATATCAATCCCATTGGGTGAACGGTGAAAGCGCTACCGCACCCGTTCTTGGAATCGAGGGGTGATGAACTTGATTTCTCCTCAAGTTCAGGGATTTCTTAGGGGACTGGAAATTGAAACAAATAGCTTGTAGGCTGTGTTTCCCTGCTTTTAGGGCACAATAATATTTGATGTGACTGTCATATCACAGTGACCAAACTCGGTCCTTGCGCCATAAAAATCAGTCAACCCACAGGAATCGACCGCGTAGCCCTCGTCTAAGGTCACCCAATCGTAGTGATGACGTCATATTAATCTTTGCGTCGATTTTCAAATGAAATAGACAGAGCATGGGGGTTGAGTCGCTGTTGTAAGATCTCTGATTGGTAAATCGCAGGGCTCACGAATCGACTTAAGCAATTGGCAATCGAGGCGCAGATAAATGTTTTTGTTCACGTATATATATAATCGCTTCATCCAATCAATTATTCTGTACTCAGATGGCAAAATGTTATAAATCACTTTTTTTAATTTTTAGTGACAGCAATTTTGAAATTCAAGATTCGACATGTGGTTCTATGGTTTTTGATTTATTACAACTTTCCCATCTTTGTTTTCTCGTAAACTGAAAGAAAAAGACTAACGACATTTTGCCACCTTCTAAACATTAACAAAAAAGACTCCAGGGTGGGACTTTTTTGGGAAAAATGACATTTTGCCATCTGAGCAAAGAATTTTGGATTCATGCGTTCTCTCAGAGCTACATGACAAATCTTCAAACCAAGCGATCGGAAGAAGTAGCATACGGCCCGGTGCACACATCCGGTTTTTCAACGTGCGGTCTAAGATACATTCAATCCAATGGAGCAGTGCACACATGCCTCCAGCGCCGCAAGTCCAACTTGCGTGCAATTTGTACCGCAGTTCCCCACGGCGCCTCACGGTTGCCGCACATGAGTCTACGTTCTGAACTTCCTTGTTTTCATAAACAAATGGAATATAAATAATAATTAATTATTGGTTGTATCCAGTAACGTCTATTTTGTTTCAAACTATACTTTGTTTAAACCAAGTAAGCGAAATAAACACGTTTTCTTCGATAGAATATCTATCGCAAATGGCGCGAAATGAGATCGTGCGACATTTCACGGTTATGTGTGCATAGTCGGGCTTCGGTGCCACAGTGGCGCCGCACGTTGAAAAATCGGATGTGTGCACCGGGCCTAAAGTATCGCGCGAATGCCCAGTGTATTTCATTAGAACTTCGATGAACCTTGAGTGTTTAACTTCAAACTAAAGTTCTTTTTAACCGCGCGCGCGATGGGACACTAATATCCAACTACAATAACATAGCACAACGCCCTGAAACTAAAATGTGATTATAAAATATGAACTTAAGTCTAAAATCGAACTTTATTACGATGGAAAAATATTCCTCTTATTGATGAAAGTTGGAAGTGAGTCTTTTCATCCCGGACATCACCGAAGCAGACGAAGTGAAAGCAAGCGCGACCGTGGTTGCTTTATTTTTAAGATGGATTTAATAATGTAACAATGTACTTAGCAAACTAATGATTAGATTCTGAGTTCGATTAGTTTCTATCTTAATTCCAGACTTTCTTATCTCTCGGATCTTATGCGGAAACAGTACCGTAAGCTCATTTCCATGGACGCGTTCCATTTCTGAAGTAGGAATTCGTTTCTCCTAAATTAGCCGTAATTCCAGCATTAGATTCCTTTATAAAGCATCATTAAAGCATTAAGCCCACGTTTCAAACAGGAGTTTACTGTAGAATTATAAAATCCTTTGGTAATGTATTTTTTTTAAATAACGTCGTACTAGAGCAACACAAGAGGGAACGACGGTCCGGGATCAATTCCCTAAGGGAATGGTCCGAGGACAACATCACGTAATGTTGAACAACGGTCAGATGACGAGGCAACACCTGAGCTGGCACCTTCACTCTCCAAACTTCCGCACCAACCCGACGTGATGACTTTCGGCCACGGCAGATTAAAGATGCACCAGCCGCCTTTACACCATACGTTTACAAATATCCATGTACAGACCCGGATTCGAACATTGAACCTTCCGATCTAGAGGCTAACATCTTAACCCCCAGACCAGTTGGTCGGCTAAAATCATTTGAAATTTTAGCTTTAAAAATACTTTTGGAAAGATAATGGGACTAACTATTATCGAAAAATAAGGAACGACAGTACACATAAGACCAAAAACTAAGTGTAGGTAGATCGTTAATTAACGTCGCATTGGAGAGACACGACGGGCTTCGGTGACGGTTCGGGATCAATTCCGAAGGGAAGGATCCAACGACACCTCATTGTTTTTATTTTTAGGTTTCGATCTAATGTGAAATTTTCCACAGATTTTAAATCCGTTGAAATTTTTAATATATCTTTAACGGTCTAGGAGATAGAAAAAAGAACAAAGTAACTCCAGTTAAAAGATTATTTGTCTTTTATCGTCTGCTGGAAAATCATTTCTCCGCGCAAAATCAAAACGGAAACGAAACAAATAAATTTAGAATATCTGATCTTCTATGTTGTTGCATTCAATAATGAGAGAGATTAAATTTCGTTAAATTCATTTTTAAATGTTCTTAGTTTTTTTTTCTCTAATTTTTTTTAAATTCTAAATTTTAAAATTCGCCGCGACCCAAAAATTACAAAAACTTTGGAAATATTTTTCGGTATTTTTGTGTAAGTAAATTTGGACCTGTGTTCTAAATCCCATTACTGTAAGTGTCATAGATTCGTCAGTACTTTTCGGGCAAGAAACAAACAAACATACAAACACTTCATTTTATAATATTAAATATATATATATATTCCTAAGGCGTGTCGTCTTCGTGTTCCACCTAGGAAAATCTCTCTTGCCGTAACTGCTTAGTTTGAATGATGCCCATTAAATTACTTAGTTGAAAGTATAAGATGTATAATAATATCATTAGAAGTACATGCACATTAGTTATTCGTAGCTACATTATTCGTATCATCATACCTCAGTTCGAAATTACACGGAACAACGTTTTTGGTTACATACTCACTTTCCATTTTTGAATCTCGTGTTGCCACACGCTTGCGACTAAAAACGATTGCTGCTTTTAAAATATTTACATTAAGGCACGTTATTTACTGGACGATAACAGATTTATCTTGTACCATCTCACTTGTATATGACGGTCTTTGAAGACGCTTTAAGAAGATATTGAAAAGGCCTCGAGTGCTCTCTCTTAACAGTCATTTCAAATTAGACTAAGTTAATTTTTTGACTAGTTTGTAACAGGTAGAAAGTAGTTATCTAAAAGTAAAATGAATTTAGTATAAAGTGTAGAGGAGAGGAGGGTATTATGGAATAGTCGGAAAATATGGAATACCGAGGTTTCGGCTCTGATTGGTTCTGTTATCACGTGGGAATACCATGAACTATTCAAGAAAGACCCACATGATGCAGTGCAGTGAGAGTTGGCCACATGTTGTTGTCGTTCCACTCGTTACAGAACAAACTGTGTTTAGTGATTTTCAAGAGTTTTTGTAGGTAAATTTTCAAAACATTTTAACCTACTAGTACACATGCGACTTGAACATTGATGTTAAGCATAATGTACACTAAAATAATTGTAGTTTGAAATACTGTGGTCGATTTTTAGCTCAGAATGTTTTGTACATCAGTTCAAAGGTTCATTTTCCAAGATGGCGTGTCGGATATTATGGAATACTAGGTATTCCATAATACCCGACACTCCAATTCCGGTTTGCAATAACATACCCCATCCATTTAAGTACGAAACTGTTGACAAAGACTGGTCCTACGCTTTTATGAAAAGAAAACCGAAATTTTCAGTTCGTAAATCCATGGGTACATCTTTCGCCAGAGTCAGGGGATTTAATAAAGTGGACAAATTTTTTGACCTGATCGATGTTGTTTTCAAAAAACAACTATCCTCCTAACATGATATTTAATGTAGACGAAACTGATTTGTCTGTGGTTCCTCATGTAGTATTCCTAAAAGGAAAGAGACAAATTGGGTCCCTTACTACAGCTGTTTTTCAATGGTTTAAACCACCTACTGCATATTACCTGACTATTTCATATTAACCTCCATTTGAAACTTTTTTTAAATAAATTTTTTTTATAACAACAAAATAAATAGTATTTTTTTTGCAAGTGACAGTTCATACCTATTAGTTATAGTATGTACTCATGATGATTTTGGGGATTTTTATTCCAAACCAGTAAAGTTATTTTTAGAAATGTAAATGGTATTCCATAATACCATCCTCTTCTCTACCATATAGTTTAGAATCGAACGTTGACTGGTGCCGTCAAAACAAAACGAAGTGAAATGATCGATTGCTCTTGTTGATCAAAGTTGAATTGAGTCATTTCATCCCGGACACCACATTGAAACAAACGAAGTGTAAAGCAATTTAGACTGTAGATGCTGTATTTTCCTTAGGGGGATTTAACATTGGAAAACAATGTACTTATTCAACTAATGATTAGAATTTCTGTTCGATGAGATTCTATCTTAATTCCGCACTTTCTTATCTCTCGGGTCTTAGGCGGAAAATGGTACTGTAAACTCGTTTCCACGAATCCGTTCCATTTCTGAAATAGGATTTTATTTTCTATTTAAATTGGAAATAATTCCAGCATTAGATTCCTTTTAGAGGTTCTTTGATATCATTACAGCCCCAAGTAAGCATTTTAAATAAGAGTTTTTTGTAAAATTCAAAAAATCGTAGGAATTTTACTGAATTAATTTAGTCTTTTTCAGAAGAAAAACAGAATTTTTTTCATCGAAAAAAATAAGGTTGGCGTTAAAACTAAGAGGATTTGGCACGAACTGAGTTTGAAATGCTGAACTAGAAAAAAAATGAAGAAATACTTGGTAACGCGCACACAAATATTATCTCTTAACTTTCACTTCAAAGGTTAGATTAAATTTTGAAGCAGTTAGTTCCAGGACTCAAAACGGCAATTTTGAAAGGTGGAATTAACTTATGAAATATAGATCTTAAGTCTACAATCCAATTGGTCCTGAAAAACGAAATGGATAGAAATATATCGTTCTATATGATATTGGGGCATCATCGATTCAAATGAGCTGTAAAGTCAATCAAGGCGGTAGATGCATTTTTCCTTAAAGGTACCTAACGTTGAATGATAATGGTAATTAATTGTTGCCTCACTAGAGCAGCACAACGAGTTAGTGGTAACGGTAATGGATCAATACCGAGGACAACGCCCTGTTATTTTGAATCGTGGTCAGATACGATAGAGATGAGGATACACACAATACCTAAGCACTTGGCATTGGAAAACAATGTGCTATGTAAACTAAGGATTAAAGATTTCGTTCGATTAGTTTCTATAAATAGTATAAGCTCATTTCCATGAACTCATTAAGATTTCGTTTTCTTCTTAAATTGGACGAAATTTCAGGCATTAGATTCCTTTTAAGATTTATTTCGTCAAACTATCATTACAGAACCAAGCAAACTTTTCAGATAAGGGTTTACTATAGAATTATATAAAAAAAGGTTAATAGAGGAATTTTACAGAATCTAGCAACATTTTATGAAGGAAGAGTGCATTATTTTTCTCGATAAAAGATTCCATAAATTAAGGAATATCAAAATGCTGAACATAGAAAAAAAATGAAGAAATTCTTTGTAAGGGATTAATTTTTCTTAACCCTGACTTTAAATTGAACTAAGTTAAATTGGAAGCAGTTGATTTCAGAACTCTAAAAGATTATTATAAAAGAAGGTAAAAACAACTGAGTAATAAAATAAGTATCTTAAGTCGAGAATCGATTTGGTACACGAAAAGCGAAATGGATGGAAAAACGTTGCTTTAGTTGATGAACATCGGAATCGAGTCATTTTATCCCGGACATGAGGCAAATGAGGCTTCAAACCAATTGCGACTTAAAGGTACTTAACAATGGAAAACAATGGGCTGAGTTAACTAATGATTAGAGATTTCGTTCGATTAATATCTATAAATAGTACCTTAAGCTCAATTCAATCGGCCATTCATTCCTTACGAAGCATTTTCTGTATCGAGCATACAAACTAAAATTTTATTTTCTTCTTAAACTGACCGAAATTTCAGGCATTAGATTCCTTATTAAGATTAATTTCTTAAAAGCATCATTACAGCCTCAAACAAACATCGCAAACAAGGGTTGATGGTAAAATTATAAAAAATTATAACAACTTTATGGAATCTATTTAGCTTTCTCAGAAGTAAAGTAGAATAATATTTAGCGAAAATAAGGGTAACGATAATACGAAGAGGATTTCACGAACTGAATTTGAAATTCTAAACTTAAAAAGTGAAGAAATACTTCGTAATGAACTAATTCTTTTTTTTTCAGCCTTCACTTCAAATTGGCCGAAGAAAATTTGGAAGCAGTTCGTGCTAGGACTCAAAAAGGTTATAAAAAAAGTAATAATAGCTGATTATATACATAAAATATATACATCTTAAGGTTGGTGAGCCAAAAGTGGCCAGTGTTCTTATGATAGCCCACCCCCAAGAGTAGAATTAATTTCATTTTTATCACAAGATAGTGCTACTGCATTGTAAATCATGTATCTACACTGCACGTAGCTGAATTTGATGAGATCACTTTGATCGACTGCCATTGTATGCAGTGATTTCACTTTTGAGAAGTAGTCGTTCTAATTTACCGGTAAGAAGATATTTTAATTTACATGTGTTTAAATCCTTAGAACTTTGAGTTATGATACATTTTATGATAGCTTATTTCTTTCTATTTAACCACATTTACTTCAATTCTAATAAATTTATCAAATTAATAGTTTTACGTCTTACAAGTGACGACCATATGCATGTTCCCAAGGTGGCCCGGGTATCGGTTAACACGTGGGCCACCTTTTGAAGGAAACATATATGTGCTTGCGATATGTAAAGAAAACAAAATCGAAAATTTTATCTGCATTTTCTGCATGGAATTCGATTAAAAAAGTATATTTTGAAAGATATTTATGGTAATTTTTTCCTTGTAAGTTCCTTGTGTGTGTGTTATTAAATACGTACGCTTAATTGAACATTGTAATACTCTTCTAGAAGTAAAAATAGTTTGCAGCGTATTTTTTCAGATTTTAAAAGTGATTTCAATACGTGGGCGTGGTTCAAAATTGCGAGGTGTTGTCTTCGGATCTTTCTTTTATGGGACTGATCCCGGACCGTCGTCAATAGCCCGTTGTGTTGCTCTAGTACGACGTTAACTAAAATTAACATTACCATTACCATTCAATACATGGGCCACCTTTGGAACATTATGCAAAGAAAAGTATACGGGATATGTGTTAGAGATAAGTGTACAATTTTACAAAAAGAAATTCAGCCACACACACCTAACCAGAAAATTATGAAAAATCCTCAAAGCCATGGCCACCTATGGCTCACCTACCTTAAGCCTAGAATTGTTTTGGTACGTGAAAAATGAAACGGATGAAACCATATTGCGTTTGTTCATGAAAATTGGAACAGTCATTTCTCTCTCATTCTCGACGCCATCAAAGCAAATGAAGTTTAAGGGGGTCCGGGACACATTAAAATTTTTTTTAATTAATTAATTTAGAATTTATAATTTTTTGTACTGATTACCCATCTAACTAATAAGCAAAATCACAACACAAAATTTTTCCAAAAGTTTTTTAAAAATTTTTAATAATTTTTTTTGATAAAAAGAGGGGTCATATTAAATTGCTAAAACTCAAAATATTCTTATTCCATTTTCAAAATTCTTGCAGTAAATTATTCACAAATTTATAAACTTTCATTCTGATTCAGCAATTTAAAAAATATTAATTTAATAAAAAATAAAATATATTTGATTGAAACTTTTTGAAAATTTTAAGGTACTTTTTTTTTAAAAAGTCATATTTTTAAAAGTTAATATTTGTTTCAAATTTTCTGAATCAAAATTAAAGTATAATGTTTGAAAAAGATGTATTCCAAATTTCAACCCTTAAACTTTATCGGTTTTCGACTTATAGCAATTTGAAAACAGGAAATCTTGAAAAAATGTATTATGGAGAAAAACGCATTTAAAGTTTTAAAGACAGATGTTGTTGCCATGACAACAACTGTCAAGAGTGATAGATTTTCAAAACAACGCACCACAAAAATTATTGTATCTCTAGTTCTAATTAAGATAGAAACATGATTTAGACGTCATTTTAAGCAGAAAAACACAGAGAGAGAGAGAATTTCTTAAAATAATAAAAAAAAATCGAAAATTTGACGATTTATGTGTTTTAGACCCCCTTAAAACCAATTGCGATTGTAGATGTATTTTTTTCTGAAGGGGTACTTACCGTTGAAGTATAATGTTCTGAGTATAAACTAATGATTAGAGATTCCGTTAGGTTAGTTTCTATAAATAGTACCCTAGGCTCCCCCCCCCCATTCGCAACATTAAACTCATTTATTCCCTGCAAAACCTTTTCTGTATTATATCTTCTGAACTAAGAATTTGTTTCCTTCTTACATTGGGGAAGCCGTAGCTAAATTGGAAGAGTAACGGATTAGCAACCGGAGGACTACGAGTTCGAAACTAGGTCCAGTCAAAGGTCGTGTACATGGCAGCTGATGCGCGTTTAATCTGTCATGGCCTCAAATGTCCTCACGTTGGCGTAATGGGGAAGTTCGGAGAGTGGGATTCCAGCTCATGTGTTGTCTAAATTACGAGGTGTTGTTCCTTTATCTCTCCCTTCGGGATTGATCCCAATCTTTTGTTGTGTTGCTCCAGTGCAACACACGTTAATTAACTACCCTACCCCTCTTAAATTGTCAGAAATTTCTGATCTTTTATTCCTTTTAAGATTTATTTCGTAAAAACATCATTACAACCTCGAGCAAGCATCTTAAACAAGGGCATGCTGTAGAATTATACAAAAATAAAAGGAATTTTACAGAACCTAACTACCCTTTTCTGGACGAAGAGTGGAGTATTTTTCTCGGTGAAAATTGAAAGAGACGATGATACAAAGAAGATTTCACGAAATTTAAATTCGAAATGCTAAACTAATAAGAAAATTAAGAAATACTCTGTAACGAAACAATTGTACCTTAACTTAAAATTTGACTTAAGTTATTTTTTGAAGCAGCTGGTTCTATAGAACCAAAAATGTTTTACAATGACTAAAAAGTACTCACCTTTAGATTAGTTTCTACGGATCAATAATTTCTTCACAATGTGTAACACATTTCCCATATATTAAATGGGAATTTTGATACATTAGAGATCAACTCAAACACTTAACCTTAATTGATCGACACGAATACAAATTTACAAATCTCACGGACAGCTCCTTGATAGTCATAGATTGGTTCTCGGAGCTGACTACATCAGTACGATACGAGCGAAGAGCTGAAACAAGAACTGAAAGAGGAAAATAAGTAGAATCTTAATATTTTTTAAAAACTAACATGAATTCTAGTCTTTTTAAATTACAACGAACGCGTCTGGTGAGACATCAAAATATGTAAATAACTCCAAGCCAATTTAAGAAAGAGAACACATTAAAGCTCAGACAACTGAGGCGTTACACTTTAAGGTTATTTAAAGATTAGAATTTTCAATGATAGACATATTGAATTTTAACTGGAATTACTATATTCATTATAAGAGAAATTTACCACTCTGTGTAGTGACATCAATGGTGATGAATCGAAATCTGACAAAGCGAAGAAAATTGGGACGTATTTTAGAAACTTGAATGAAATTAGAGTGAAGACGATGGGATTTATATATTTGGAGCATCATCTTGTCAGACCTAACCATCTACACAAACTACTCTGACCTATTATTATTCAACTTCTTATTCAAGAGCAGGATTCCCGCAATATCTGAGAATCGATTTTATTTGTTTAATGCAACGATGGATCACACAAGACAAAAAGCGCTGAACAGGATTGAAAAACATTTTGTTCTCATGAGAATATCGCATAGATGATTTTTTTCTATTTTCTCAAACTCAATCAACCCAATGATTGGTAGCCCGATTGGAAAAGTAACGGTTTAGAAACCGGGGAGTTAAGAGGTTGAAATTCGATGCAACCAAAAACTTCGTGCATAAAAAGACAACACGTTAAATTTGTCATGGCACCAAATATCCTCACGTTGGTGTGGCGAGGAAAATTAGAGAATGGGGTGACAGTTCACGGGTTGACCTCGTCATCTGACCTTGCTTCAAACCTATGATGGACACATACACTACCTTACAATAATTGATCGGACGCCAGCGGATTTGCATACAATCTGACTACTTGTTTGGACCTGTTTTTCGTGGTATGACATGGGACCTATGCAAGTTGTTCCTGGTCAATTCAACGCCGACACCTACATGAACATTTTGGACAATCAGGTTCTTCCTACGCTCTGGCAATTTTATGGAATGAACGAATGCTACTACCGGGACGACAATGCTCCTTATCATGTTGCAGCCTCTCTCAAGCAGTGGTATCAAGATATGGATGTAAAACGTCTTCCCTGGCTTCATCATAGTCTCGACCTAAACCCCACAGAAGATTTGTGGGACGAGTAAGAGCGACGCTTACGGACCAGGGAACCGCGTCCGAAATCAACAGCTGATCTGGTGACATTCTTGCAGTGGGAATGGATACAAATACCCATAGTTGTGTATCAAAACCTTGTTGAAAGTATTCTCAGAAGGTTTTCTAGTGTAATTGCAGCACATGGGGGACCATCCCCTATTAAAGCATGTATGCCTTCCCTTATACCATCACATCTTGCTGTCCTGTTTATTATTGTAGGGTAGCGTATCTTTCTCATTTGTACGGATTTCGGACCGTCGTCAATATCCTGTTGTGTTGCTCTAGTGTGATGTTAATTCAACTATCAAAGACCAGACCAATCAATACACTCTGCTGCACGACGACCTAAAAACACTTGAAATTTAAGGTTGCAGTAGAACACCAGTGCTTTTCTTCACTTTCATCAAATCGAAACTAGGAACTGTTTATTAGCGATTTCAAATAGGCATATTAGTGCAGTCTTCTGCGCATGTTACTAGCTTGAAAGGGCTGGCGTCTGTTTTAGCTCCCTTTGAAAGCGAGAGCGTCTGTAATGTTAAGATGCGAGAACGCAATCGTTTTGTTGTCCTTTTGGAGATTTGTACCTTTTTCGTGTCTTGCCTATAAAAAAATATTGTCTCGTCCTGCGATTTGATTTGATTTATATATAGCTCGCCTGCTATGTTGTTTTAAAGTATAATTTAGGCTCTTTTAATCCAATAAAAAGGTGTTTGCCGTTTCTTAAATAAAATCAATCGGTTCATTCCACTTTTTATGGTCCCCATGAAGCGTTAATACATCAAGAGGTTATTGCATTATTTTGCAATATTTTAATACCATTATTTGTGTTTAGCGCTTAGCGACTATAAAACGTCTAATTTAATGCATAATTTGTACTACTCATTTTCCCAAAATTTAAGATTTGCTATATTATCTATCTTGATGTATTGCGCACTTTTCTTGTATTTTGATGTGAGCCTAGGTCCCTCTGTGCGTTCCTGAGCATACCCTCTGCGCTAGCCACCTACAAGTTGTAGATGAAGTCTGTTTGATTCCTCTCAGAGTATATTTCTTTCTCCTGTGTCAGTAAAACTTTCCTTGTGTGTGTGTGTCTATTATTTGTTGCCTGTCTTCTGTTTTGCACAGCATAGCCAAACAGGGCCCTTGCACCATAAAAATTCAACCCAACCAACTTACCAATCTTCTCGAGAAAAGCGATATACGACAGATATAAAATCAGGTATTTGCAAGATTACCTAAAGAAAAATATTACGATAAATTCATTTTCTTCGGTATATAAATGGAACATTCAGTGATTCCTACTTTACTAATTGACTTCAACAGCAAGCAGTCCTAAGGCGATTTGCATAATAAGTAATTCTTATTGTTGTATGGAATGATTTAGTCTTAGATCTAAAAAATCTGTTCCCTGAGAAGCATCTGAATAATTTTCAAGCCATCCAATACCTTCTGATTGTCTTTTTCGATAGTATGTTAACAGCGATGACAGCCAGTGATTGTCTTCACTCTGTCGTCTCGTACTTTCGAAGAGCAGCTTTATGGCATGTGGACAAAAGTCATCGGGCATAACTAACTGCACGCGAAATATTGTCACGCAAAACAAAAGTGGAAGTGCGTGTAAGTAATAAAACGACCTTATCCTTTGTTTCGAGTTTTCTTTCCAAACCGACGATGCACAGCGATCACGGGAGATGAAACTAGAGCGATGGCCAGTAAATTTAATTATTTATCTATTTGGTAGTTGAAAAGCAAAAAGAAACAAAACATAAGCACTGTCCCGTGCTTTGAAATCAATTCACACGTAAATTGAGTGTATTAGTAAAAACTTATTTATTTATAAAATTATCTGAAGGAAAATGTACAATAGCTAGATGTGGTTCTGAAATAATGATAGCTTGCGGAGATTCCATTCATTCTTATAAAATTTGCACCAAGGCATGAAGATCGATGTATAGATAGTCAAAATCTCTTAGCACGGGAAGTTCTAACGATAACAAAAATAAAAATTCTAAAGATATATATTTAAAGGTTGCTACAGTTGACGACTAAAGAATAAAAAAAATTAAACTGTAAATTATTCTCAAGTCTTCGTGAGTGAAGATATTAATAATTACCTGTCACGCACTCATACAGATTTTCTTCTTTTTACGCTTTCAATTAGCGCACACAATTGACGACTAAAGAATAAAAACAAAAATAATTAAACTGTAAATTATTCTTAATTCTTCGCGAGTAAAGATATCAATAATTACCTGGCATGCGCAGACACATTTTCATCATTTTTACGCTTTTAGTTAGTGGTATATAAAATTTTGTTTCTGTATCTATTCTATTTTTGAAGGGTTTTAAAATATACGATATTCTTACAGCAAGGGGTATACAACACACGGTCTGCGAGTTGCCTCCATCCGACCCCCGAAAATCACATCTATTAACATTGGACTGGACTAGAGAAAATTTTTTTAATTCGAATCTGTTTGTAAAAATTTAGTGGGTTAAATTTTCTGTTAGGTATATATAAAAGCAGAGGAAGAGTGTAATTCGAAGGAAAGGTCTAAGTTCAGTTCTAAGAAGACGGCACAGAAAAATATTTTAATTATGTGTCAGGAAAAAAAAATCCAAGTTTCTTTTCCTAGGAGAAGAGACATGCATTTCTCGGACCAGGACTCGAGTCAATTTAATTCGATCATCGACGTAAAATATATTTAGTTTACATTATTATCCATATCGTCAATCTATATATATAATTCTCTTACGTGGCTCACGAAAAAGACGTTATTTGAAATCGCGTTTTGGAAACACTGTACGATTGTTTGTTTATCGCGAAGTCTCGCGCATCGATTGAATTTATAGCGTTATCGGATGAAATATTATTGAAAAAAAAAAGGAAATTTTAATGAGCTGTTGCAGTTAGTTTATAATAGAAATCAAAGAAAGCGGAGGATCTTTTCAGGGCCAACAATTATAGTTCAACAAGACGCTTGCACTACAACTTTTGGCAACAAACTCAATGAAAAAGTGTGGGTCGTTTGAGTGCTGGGAAAATGTACACACAAACAACATGCTGGGTATTCAATTTCCAAAGCAACGCTCACATTTCGAGTCAAAATTTGCACAAAGTTTTCATTTGAATTCTGATTTTAGAGATACTGTATATATTTTTTCTGTAATACAGCAAATTTAGATTTGAAAAACATTTTTTTGGTAACATATTTTGTAAACAATCCCTTCTGCTAGGACAGATGTCTTCATTGAGGCGAGCAAAGCGAGCATAGGTTCGCGCAGCGAACCAATGAGGATTGCGAAGCAATCCTCCGGGGGTTGGCGAGCGTTAGCGAGCAGGGGGCAGGCCCCCTAGTTAATTTATAAACGCCTTGACGTTTGTTTTTCAAACAGTAAAATATAGACAAATATGATTATAACATAATATAAAATATCTGAGCATTCAAATTTTAAGGATAATTTAACATAGTTATATAACAAAAAGGGACATACACTATATGGACAAAAGTATTTGGACACTGCGTTTTTCAGAAAAAGGGCTTCATTATTCTATTTAGTAAAGGGTAGGCCCTACTTTTGCTTGCATTACAGCTACAACAAGTCGATTCAAGTTCTCTGTAAGTCTGGCAAGGAATAGCTTATCACTGCCTCTTGCAAGGTTTGGTACAGCTACACTCTACGTTTATTGCGGTGGCAACGGCCTTGGGCGGATTTTTTTTTTTTGGCGCACATCTAAAGTTAAGTTACGGTAGGTTATACAACCCATCTGTATTTACAGCTATTGTGGTTTTCATGGCAACCTCGGCAAACGGAAACTTTAAATTTTCATTTTGATTGTTCTAGAAAATTGTTTCAAAATCCGTTAGAGTCGTTTGATTTTATTGGTTCGTTTGAAATTATTTCTTTGATTCCATTGGTTATTTTAATTTTAAAATATCCTTTGATTGCATTGGTCCTTTCAAATTTATTTTCTTTGATTTTATTCGTTAATTTAATGGTTTTTCTCCAGTTGTAGAATTTTATTTTGTTATAACTATTTTTCAGAGTAGAGTTCCGACATGTATTGTTTTTTCGCCATTTGTGGAATATTCTTGTTTAATAACTTTTTTTTCCCGGAACAGTTCTGACGTATTAGGTTGTATTATTTCTTGCTTTTTTTTCTTTTAAAAATCATTTTATTTTTCATCATGCCCACTGTATTTAGTGTAATTGATACGTTTCAGGGAATTCTTACCCAATATTTACAGTTTAGTTTTCCTGCTGGGGGTTCACAATTGTGTTTTGAAATGTGTTTAAACTTATTACTTTTTGTGAAAGTTTTTAAAAAAATACTTTTTAAAGCGTTTTAAAATTTGTTTTCAAGCTTTCACTTTCCGTTGTAAAGAGAAAATTATTTTTGAAAGAATTATTTCCTTGGTAACTTTAGAAGTGCGCCAAAAAAATCGCCAAGGCCGTTACCACCACATTAAACGTAAACTGTATCTGTACCCAAGGTTGTGAGAAGAGATTGTTGTGAAGATGGGCGTGCGTGGCGGTGTCGTACTCGTCGCTCTAGTTTCTTCCACAAATGCTCGATCGGATTGAGATCGGGCAGATCGGGGCTTTGAACAGATCAGTCAATCAACTTCACTTCCTTTTCAGGAACCAGTCCTGTACACGTTTTACAGCATAACATAGAGCTCGATCCTTTTGGAAGAAACAACCATCATTGCCGTAGTATTGCCATAGTATAGGCAAGGCCGAACTATCCAGAACGTCCATGTACACGTCAGTATTTATGGTACCAGGTATATAAAACAATGGGCCGAGTCCTAACCATGTAAACCGTTGTGTTGCTCTAGTACAACGTTAACTAAAAAAAAAAATTTTTAAAGAAATTATAAAAAATTAAAAAAAGAAAATTAACCATGTAAAACAATCTCACACTAAAAAATATGGATTCTTCTCCAAACTTCTGCAGTGTCAAAATAATTTTATCCATATAGTATACATCCATATGTTCTTGGCACAACCTGCTAATAGAGAGGCCACACACTAATTCCAGACGGACAAATATCCATGCCTTATCCCCAGATTCGAATAGAAAAAACTTTTAATTTAGTAGGCAGCCCTGAACACTAGTTGGGTAGACAATTAACTAATTCAATTTAAGTAACTGTATTTAAAAAGGAAATTCACAATTTTACCAAAGGTAGGAATTGTAATTGACGTCTTACTGGAAAAACATAACGGTCTATTGATGACTTGTTTGGGATCAATCCCCCAAAGGAAAGCTGTGGAATATACAAAAGGAAACATTTAAAATTTATCTGCTGAAAATTTTTTATTTTCCCAATCGTTATCTGAACATGGTTCAAAATTAAATGGTATTGTCCTGAGATCTTTCCTTTTGTGATTGATCCCGAACCGTTGCTAATAGCCCTTTGAGTTGCTCTAGTGCGACGCTAATTAAAAAAATCCAATACCTACCTTCCACCAAAACTTAACCGAATTAAAAATATGACCCTTTATTTAAATTAAACTAATTGAAAATCATAGCACATTTTTCTATTCATTATAATCTAAATTCAATGCCACCTCTTTTGTTTGTTAAATTAAAATACTCCCAGTGTTCGATATTCCAAGCAAATAGAGTGCAACGACACCTTCGATTAATTACTCCACCTTCCATATCTTTTCCCATGAAATCAAACCAGAAAACAATTGTTAACACCTGATTCACAACAACTTGATTCGAACCCCATTAGTAAGCACTAAAAATACTCCCAGGCGAAAGCAAGGCACCTCCTCCGTTCATATTGGGGGGGGGATGCATCTGTGTGCACACAATTCCACCTGCCCATTCTCTCAACGATTTGCACTGTTTTCGTTCTATTTAAATCCGCCAAACGGAGAATGACCGCTGCCATTATCGGAAGAAAGAGTGTTTCACTTCTTTTCGCTCATAATCTAATTTGCGCCCTTCCAAGGCCCATTATCGTCTGCTGATCAGCGGAGAGGATCCAAAGTGAAGTGAGAACAAGCGAAGCAAATCGTTAGCAAATGTCAAGTTGAATGGCGAAAGGGGAGAACAACCTGTGCAAATTAGGTCACTTAATTAAGCTTGAAAGCAGAAGCCAAAGGAAGAAAAAACAGAGATCTCCAGCAGTGAAAGGAAGAGACGTTTCCATGTTTCGTGAAGCATCCACTACGAGGTAGGTAAAAAATAGAATAAAAATCGCAGGAGTGTTTTCTGAAAGAATGCATTTCCTCATTTTTTCCATGGAGGTCGCGAACTTTGTGGACTTAGGAAAGAAACAGGCATGACACTGACATTGGGAAATATTTGTGGTTGTAGAAGCTGGTAAAATTCATAAGAGCTGCTGAATAATAAATGCTTTATAGGGACGTATCAGGTTTACATAACTCGAAACTTGTAGTAGAAATATATGAACGTCATTTATTCGTTGTAATAATGTTCTTTTTTTTTTGCTTTTATGTAAGGAAATATTTCTTGGTATCGATATTTTTGCACGGAATAAAAATCCTACTATACATACCCTACAGTAATGGTCCGGACAACAAGATGTGATGGTATAAGGGGAAAATACATGCTTTAATAAGGGGATGGTCCCTAAGGTGCTACAATTACACACGCAACTCTTATGGGCATACTTTCAATAGGGTTTTGATACACAGCTATGGGTATTTGTGTCCATTTCTGTTGCAAGAATGTCGACAGCTCAGCTGTAGATTTCGGAAGGGGGTTCCCTGGTCCATAAGCGTCGCTCTAACTCGCGACACAAATGTTCTATGGGGTTTAGGTCGAAGGGACTCTGAGAAGGCCAGGGAAGACGTTTTACATCCATATCTCGATACCACTGCTTGACAGAGGCTGCAACATTATATGAAGCATTGTCGTCCTGGAAGTTACATTCGTCCATTCCATAAAATTACCAGAGCGTAGGAAAAACCTAATCGTCCAAAATGTTCATGTAGGCGTCGGCGTTCAATTGACCAGGAACAACATGCAAAGATCCCAGGCCATACCACGAAAAACACCTCCAAATAAGTAGTCGGATTTCATGCAAATCCGCTGGCGTCCGTTCTATTATTGTAGGGTAGTGTATATAAGGCAAGACTCACTGTGATATGGATCATATTTTATCCTTTCTCTATCATGGTTAAAGTTAACTAAAATATAAACACTTTTACGAGAAATTTCTCGGAAATATAAATAGTAAATACTGACATAGATTAAGGAAATGAGTAAAATATAAGCGATGATATTTATAAAATAGCAGAAAATACATGGATATCTATACATTATTACGATTACTCCGGAAAAAATAAGCACTTGAAGCACACCGGTATAAGTGAATTCTAATGCTCGTTGTGTTCTTAACGGGTTACTGCTGTCTCTAATTATCTCGCATTACATCATTTCGATAAAAGAGATACAACTCAAAAAAGTATGTTTCACAAATGTCTAAAAAAGTACTAATATCTTTAAGTGCTTATTTTGCGTAACAAAAGTACGCTTACATAAAATTTTAGTTTTTCTCGAGTATAACCAAGAAGTAATTTTATCCTTAACATCACAACTCTTATGGACTCGGACAAATTCCTTAAATTGATACTTTTTTATACATAGAATACCTTTAATACGATACAATAACTGTTTTCCTTTAATAACGTTGTTTATTTTCTTACAAAGAGAAGCGATCTTGTGTTAATACATTTTGTATAAAGGCTATTTTGCCATCTTGAAAGAAAGGAAAGAAAAATCAACAGAAAAATTTTAAACTGTAGCTACTAAATGGTATTTATGTCTTCAAAATGAAATAATAATAAAAATAATGTTTGATAATGGTCAAAATGAATTTCGTGACATGAACCTTTGTTAAAATCAATGATTACGAATACAGAAGGGTTTTAAATTTTTGTTCTGAGATGCTTATTCAATTTAAGAGATAAATCAAAGCTCAGAAAAATATCCCCACATACTCTTCAATAATAATATAAAAAATACTACAATCTAAAAAACACAAATATTTCTAGATAATTCATTTTCGAAAAATTAGCACATTACACAAGCACAATACACAATGAAAACAATGTAATTGTAAAAGAATAAGGTGGTGGACTCTTAAAGGTCATTTCCTATTCGTTTTCACCAGTAAAAATGTGATGCACATTAATCCCATCTATGGGTCATTATTTTTTTAATGTGCTTTGTTTCTATTTATAGGCAATTTTTAGTCTTCCATCTTCTCACGGTTTTGATTAAATTTCCCATCGAACGCAGCTCGTTTTTAATTTCCTCTTCGAAGTGAAATGAAGTCAGGGCTCACTGAAAATCCTTCCGGATTGCCGATGTAACGCTTTCAAAAGTAAATTTCAAAATGGCGAGGAAACTAGATGCGGAAAATGAGAAGATGACGAGAGTTCATTCCTTTGTTCAAACAGAAGTAAAGCTTTGTACTCTTCTGTACTAAGAGGGAAAAAACGAAGGTAAATATTGGCAGTGGTAATTCCGTTTATTATCTTGTCACGTACTTAAAAAGGATTATTGGATTGAAGCTTGCAAAAGCATGGAACAAATTTGTTGGCTTTTCCCTTTTGTCCGTCTTAACCTCAGCAAACAATCTTGCGAACAACTTGAATGGGAAGTTTACAGTTTCCTCCCGTTTGCGAGGAAGTACTTAGAATGATTGCAGAGGTATGGAAATTGACGATATTCGTTGTAGAAGCTTTGTTTGAGTGATGGTTGACACAATAGCCACTTTTGAGCTTTTAAAATGCTTTGAGATCTGTGAAGACATTAAGCAATCACCTGGGTTTTTATGTCTTTAGATTTCAAACTCATGATTTTTATGATTCTTAAACTTAAGTTCATGTCTTCATGTGAACTACATATATACAAACTTTTAACAAGCAAAATAGAATTAGAAAATATAGTTAATTGGCTTTACATACTAGAAAATCCATAATGGAATTTTTTGAACCCAGTACATCAATGTATTATAAATACATGTTAAACAACTGTTTTGACAAAAAAGAAAGGAAATACAACCGTTCATATCGTCGTAATAGAACAGAAACCAACTCATTAACAAACATTTCTTTGGAGACATTTAATGCTTATTTGCATGGTGATGAGAAAATTTTTTAAGATAAGCACTAAGATGAACACAATCAAAAGAAATTTTTAATTTTATATTTAGTCCTAATAATTAATAGTCTATACAGCTGTACGGAAAAAATTTCATCAAAAATTTTTTTAGATAAAAGTTGACGATATAAAGTATCTGCTGTGTGTTGACACCCAAATGAAACTATTTCAAATAAATAATTCAATCTGAAGTTGAAAGTATCTATACGATTATGATCGTATTGCTGATGAGAGAATGAGTTCATTAAAAAGTGAATATATTTTAATCAATCTCAAGAGTGTATAAAAATGAAAACCATGTTTTTAATAAAAAAGTACTTACTACGTTTTTAAAATACGCAATCTGATTGATTGTCTTTTTATAAGAATACTAGCCACTGCGTGGCTAGCCCGGCGTTGCCCGTGGTATATGAAAGATATATTCAATTAAAAAATTATTTATTTAAAGAAAATCATATTTTTAGGTATCGATCTAAAGTGAAATTTTCCGCAGATTTCAAATCCGTTGAAATTTTTACTCTTTCTTTTAAAGGTCTAGGAGATAGAAAGAAGAACTACATAACTAAAGTTAAAACTTTGTTTTTATCCACTGCTGGAAAATCTTTCCTCTGCGCAAAATGAAAGCGGAAACGGAAAAATAAATTTAGAATCTACCGCGATGAAAAAAATTTGGCATTATTCTAAAGGCTGACTTCAAGGTCCCGTGGGTAGAAAAGTCTAGATTCCGGTGTTTCTTCTCTCTCAGGTAGAAACGCGTTAGAGAACCCATTGGAGAATAAAACTATTAAATTCATATTAAAATCTTCTAGATTGAATTTAAAATTCGCCGCGACCCAAAAATTGCAAAAAATTTGGACTACCTGTGTGCTAAATCTCATTGCTGTAAGTGCCATGGAATCGTTAGGATTTTGAGGCAACTAACAGACAAACACTTCCTTTTATAATAGTAGAGATATGCTAGACACGCTGAAGAATTATATTCTTCTTTCAATTTCATATTCCGTCTGGAGAACAACTTTGATTCTTTTTGTAGAAAAGAGAAATACTTGTAATCAGAACTTACCCGGAATGCTGTCATAAAACAAAAGGTATCAATTTATTGGTCAAAATATATTACATCTAGTTCTGCCAGTATATTTTTCATTCCTCAAAAGGTGCTTTGTAGTCGTTTTTGTGAAACCCCTTCAGGGTTCGTGTCGAATTTTCTTTTATCAATGGACTCAAAACGGGGACCACGAAGAGTGAGTTTCTTCCGTAGAAATAAGAAAAAGTCACACGGTGCCATATCAGGTGTATAAGGAGCTTGTGGAGCAGTATTTGTTGAATGCTTTGTCTAAACATCACGAATAGTAATGACGTTGTGAGAATACGCATTATCGTGATGCAAAATTCATGAGATAGCTCATCATAATTTAGGTCGTTTACGTCAAATTGCTTCACAGAAACGGTGCAAAACACTCAAATAATAATCTTTAAAGACCGTCTGGGCTGTTAATAGAAATTCATAATGCACAACACAACGACAATTAAAGAAAACAATCAACATTATCATGATTTTTGAGTGACTTTTATGTGGTCGTTTCGGTACCTTCTTTAAACTTTTTATACTAATCAAATAATGTTGTTTTTGATAAAGGTTTGTTTGGTAAAAGTTTTTTGCAACAGTTCAAATGTGCTTGTAGAAGAAATTCCATTGCAGAAACAAAATTGAATGCATGTTTTTTGCTTAATTACATTCGACATTTTGGAAAATCAACAAAGTGAAAATTCTTCTCTTATTAAAAAAATTATTTTTATAGATGATAAAATTAAATAAATCCCTGATTGTTGCCACATGTTTATATAAGTCATAAAAATATTTGATAAAAGTTTGCAGACGATATCTATTAAATATGTATTTTAAAGGAAACATTTTAGATACTTTTTTATCGCAGTAGTATAATTTTAAAGTTATTATTGTTTGAATATATTTTAATAGGTGAATTTGAAACTACTTAAACGCCTTTGTTATTTTGATTGCAATATCTCAATTTTTTCTGTTCTTTGAACGCCGTTTATTTCATAAAAATAAATACTTTTTACATTTAGAGAACTTTAAAATGAAACTATTTCGAAGTAATTCGATTATATATCTATGGGTCACGTGTTTTAAATTATTAATGCGAAAAACATATTAAAATTTTTACTAGCAAAATAACCGACCTCATTGTTCATGCAAGTGGATAACTTATTGCAAAGTGACTATATTCATGACATGGTGTTCCTATAAGACACGTTTCCTACATGCATAAAATATAAATATGCATAAATCGTATTCCGTTAACTTCAACGAAAGACCATATAGAAGGTCTGAATTGCTTTTCGAAAATTGATCATCTCAGATAATTCTCTAAATTCGTTTCTCACTTGAGTAAATTGATAAAAAAAAACTTCAGATATTTATGCAAAGTTTGCATGGCTCCAAATATACCATTAACTTGAAAGATTTGTGGTCACTTAGGTTTGGAAACATTTCCAAGAATGTGTATTAATATTGTTTTTTATTAATTCCCCAGTTATACATTCATTATACAATTTTTTTATAAAGATGGATTTTGGAAATTAAAAATATTTAGCGGTTATGGGCATTTTTATTTTTAGCAGTTTCTTGTTCAAACCATAAATCTACAGATAATATACTACAATTGGAATTAATATCATTCAGCCACTCAAACTGGTTTTTTTTAAACTCTTAAATTGAATTTTGGAAAAGAAAGATGTTGCAAATAATGTAGAAATGTTGTCTACGTGCCTCATCGGACGTGTCATAAGTAAATAAATTTTACCATTTATTAAAATTGTGTGAAGGAAAGCGTTCATTTCCTTTGAACACCATATTAGCAATTTGGAACCTTTTTCATCCCATGGTGGCACACACAAGCCAATAATCAAGACCCTGCAGTATATCGAAAATTATAACATACTTTTTCGCCAATCTGACAAAAAAAAAGTATAATTTAGATTGATTAACAAAAGATAACAATAGTTATTACCTCTCTTTATGCACCAAAGTGGATTTTAAAAAACATTTTGAAATATTTTATTTATGACTCATCGTAATAAAAGAAATTATGCTTAAAATTACTTATGCAAGTAATAAAATTGCGGGAATCACTTGAAATATTTTGGAAACCCAAACTAAATTTTAAACCTACTAAAATTTAAAAAATTTAAAACCTAAAATTTGTTCAATTTAAGCCGTTTTGCCATCCATAGGTCAAAAAGTTTAAACTGCCTTAGACATACCATTGCATACCAGTTAATTGCGTTAGACATACCATCGTATACCGGTTAATTGCGTTAGACATACCATTGCATACCGGTTAATTGCGATAGACATACCATTGCATACCGGTTTATTGCGTTAGACATACCATCGTATACCAATTAATTGCGTTAGACATACTATTGCATACCTGTTATTTGCGTTAGACCTTCCATTGCATAACGGTTATTTGCGTTAGCCATACCATTTCATACCAGTTAATTGCGTTCGGCATACCATTGCATACCGGTTAATTGCGTTAGACATACCATCGTATACCAATTAATTGCGTTAGACATACTATTGCATACCTGTTATTTGCGTTAGACCTTCCATTGCATAACGGTTATTTGCGTTAGCCATACCATTTCATACCAGTTAATTGCGTTCGGCATACCATTGCATACCGGTTAATTGCGTTAGACATACCATCGTATACCAATTAATTGCGTTAGACATACTATTGCATACCTGTTATTTGCGTTAGACCTTCCATTGCATAACGGTTATTTGCGTTAGCCATACCATTTCATACCAGTTAATTGCGTTCGGCATACCATTGCATACCGGTTAATTGCGTTAGACATACCATCCTATACCAATTAATTGCGTTAGACATACTATTGCATACCTGTTATTTGCGTTAGACCTTCCATTGCATAACGGTTATTTGCGTTAGCCATACCATTTCATACCAGTTAATTGCGTTCGGCATACCATTGCATACCGGTTAATTGCGTTAGACATACCATTACATACCGGTTAATTGTGTTAGATATGCCATTGCATACCAGTTAATTGCGTTAGACATACAAGTACGGTACTTGCGGCACACCACTTATTGGCATACCGTTTTAAAATCGCATTTCTATATCAAATCCATTTCGTTTAGAAGAATCTATTAATTACCAAGCAGTTATGCAACTGATTCACTTCTCTTACTCTAATAGAATCTGGTATTTGATTTAGCCCGCGAAAAACGGAAACGAAAGGTCAAAAGGTTACGCACTATTTCTTTTTAAAACGGAAGTTGACAAAAGGTTGCCAAAAGCGCGGTCCCCCTCTCAAACCGGATAATTAATTAAGCTTAAATAAACGGTCCTGGCATAGAAATTATGATCTTCATGTGTTACCTCCTCTTTTTTACAGTACTCTTTGCACCCAAAATCCTTAGACAAATTCTCTTCTGTTTTGGAAAACAACTCTCTCCTCCGTGTATCCAACTCAAAAAATTAAATCACCCTTTCTGCTTATGCTGATCTTTCTATAATCAATGGGTTATATAATTCAAATTAAAAATCAATTTTTTTTGTTTTAAATAAGCTAAACTTTATGGAAACTAAAAAAATTTAATCGTTTTTATTATTTTCGGGAGTTTTTTTTTAAACTTTTTGTCGGATATCTTATTCTATTTCATAATTCAAAGTTTTCGTGCGTCAGTTTGTAGTGATAGTTTTATGATATTCTTTTTATCGACCTTGCGAATAGGACATACGTTGCATCTGTACTCGGGTATGAAAAAAATTCTTTGAATATTATAGCTATATAATTTAAATTATAGGAAAACAACTCTACTAAGACAAGTCCAAAATCGTGGGCATTTTTAACAAAATTTTATCTTCATAAAAGAGTGTAGTTTAAGATAGTATTTGTTTCTAGCGAGTAATCTAGAATACAAGTTACATTACGGATGATTTTAAAATGTGTATTTAACTTGCGCGACTTGGTGTTTTCTTTTTACTTTTGTATATATCGCACCCCGGCAAGAAAAGCGACATAACTCCGAATTGCAGCATTTGAGAAAATTTTTTATCAACTTAATGGATGCTATAAAATTTATATTGAAATAGTATAAGCTTCTGTTAAACTTCAGGTAAGTATTTATGGTGGTAAATTCTATTATATTCTATTGAATAGCAATATAACACGCTGGGGCACTTCATGCATATTTTTCAATGACATAACCTCAAAATTTTCAATTTTTGACTTGTGTCACTTTTTTTGCCGAGGTACGATATGATGTACAGCTTTATTGGGTATTTTAAATACCTACAGTATACTTGATTGTCACAGTGTCCGTGTTATCTGAGCCTAAATTGATACCGAGGCGTCTTTAAAGCTTTGAATTTTGCTTTGAACTTTATAGTATACTGTTCTCAATAAGAAAAATTTAATATCGGATTAACAACCAGACTAACATTAAAAGCAAGTAAAAGCATTTAGGCTAACAATTTGAAAACAAAGTAAACACACTTTAAAAGTATAAAAAAATAACAGTATTAAAAATCATTTTCAAACATGAAAAAGTAAAATGTAGTTTAAAATACACAGATGTGAAATATGAAATTATGCAGTTTACTTGTGCGAAAGTGCAGTGAAACAGAAGACCGTTAAGAACTTTTTCAAGAGATTTTAAAGGTACACGTAACTTACAGATTTATAATAAAATGATAGCGATAAAACATAAATACGAGTTTAGATTATTCTTAACCCATGCGTTATGAATCGTGCAGTTACAGTGCAGTAAATGTTTCTGTATTTCGTAGAGAATATTTTGTGTTAATACATCCGCGTATTATCCGAATTTCTAGTTATTCGAGGTGGCGTTGTCCACATTACTTCGGACAGTTAAGATTCCATTGCAGACTTTTTAAACTCAGAAAATAAACTGTTCAGTACATAAATAAACTGTAAAGTACGCAAAGAAATTTCAAACTGAGTACAAAGGATGAGAGCACCGTACTATTATAAAACAATTGTTTTCTAAAATACTATTAGTATTAATATGACCATAAAAGAAAACATCCAAGAAACAGCATAAGTATATAGTTTAGCATATAAGGAGTGGCTTGACATACTGTGATACTGTCAAACCACCCCACGTCAACTATGTTCTGTGATTTGTTCGAAATATTTTGTTGAACTTAGCACTTTCAAAGTGTCTTGAAACTTTCTTAGTATCATTACAAAAGTCAATTTTTCTCTGAACTTTATAAAGTCAATTTAACTCAAAACTTTATAAAGAAAATTTTGCTCAGAACGATCTTAAAAAGTCAACTTTCTTCAGAACTTTATAAAGCTTATTTTCCTCAGAATGTTATAAAATGAATTTCACTCAGAACTTTATAAATTCAATCTCACTCAGAAAATATAACGTCAATTTTCCATACAGTCATTTTTATAAAATCAATTTCCTTCAGAATTTTAAAAAGTCAATTTTATTCAGAACTTTATTAAGTCAATTTAACTCAGAACTTTATTAAGTCAATTTAAATCAGAACTTTATTAAGTCAATTTAACTCATAACTTTGTAAAACCAATTTTACTTACAACGGATCTCTACAAAGTCAATTTCCCTCAGAGCTTTATAAGTTCGATTAAAATCAAAGCTTTATAAATCAATTTCACTTAAAAATCCATTTAGTCTAATAAAATAACGACAAAAATCGTTCGAACTCAAAAATAGCAATTGTACTTTTCAGCAAAAACTTACTTACACCAATATTATATTGTATTGAAATGCTCGTGCAAAAACATGCTACAAAAAAATGGCCCCAAAAATAAATGGACTTACTTTGTGGCTTTCCCTTTTAAAAATCCAAAAGCACGCGACACGATTTGCCGCTCTTTTTGTCACACAAGTACCGCACAGTTTTGGGAACAAATAAAAACATGCGCTTCACAGTTCCCCGATGGAATCCGAACAACTCTCCATCTGTTCGTTCAACCGAACCTCGTGGAACAACCCGAAAACTTCCAACACCACAGGGTTGCATGTATCTCGAGTTCGCCGCTTCTTACTAGGTATCGCTCAGGAATTCTCGCCAAGAATTCACAAATGCTATATTTTAACAATGTTTCATATCGAAGGTATGCCAATTCCACAAATTAGGAATTTTTCAGACGATTTCGCATCAAAGCATCCCAATTGGAAGCCGACAAAAAAAAAAGCTAAAATAAATTACAAAACTTTTTCGCTAAAATCTTCTTTATTACACAAAGATATTCGACCGAGTAATACGTTTGGCGAGGTTCCGATGATATATCCTTGTGCTGAATGTATCTTAATGTATTCCTCGCTTTATAAAAAGTAGTTGGACATTTTTAAACACATTTTGTTGCGTAGATTATAAAAAGATAACAGATCTTGTTTGTTTTTTGGAGAAAAATGTATCAATTATAAAACTGTTGATAACTTTATGCTCCAAATAACAACGTTATTTGAATATGCTACAGTAAAATTTTAATTAAATTTTTCTAATTTGTAGAAATTTTTTTAAAGGAACTATCGCGTAATTTAATTTTTTTTAACAGACTGGAGAGAGATGGTGCAATTGAGTGAGGAATATATATCTTAGAATTTCCTGCTTAAAATCTAAGTTTATGAGGGGTAATAAATCTCCAATTCTTTTAACAAATGATATGATAATTTTAAAATGCTAATTGTGAAGGTAGGTGGGAATATAGGTAATTAACGTCGCTCTGTAGCAACCCAACGGGCTATTGACGTCGGTGCGGGATCAATACCGAAAGGACTAAATGTGAAAGGGAGGTTTGCTTTTTAAGTTTCCAGAAATAATTGCTGTAATGTGCAACAAAAATTTTTTTATTATCAAGTACCTAGATCTTTGGAGATAATTTTTAATGATATAAAATACTAATTTACTCTTCAAAAATGAAAAAAAATATAAGTCTCACGAATTTTTAAATGCCGTGCGTATTTACTTGGTTTTTCTGGATGGTTGTGTACGCTAGTGCTTTTGTGAAAATACGTACTTCCTGTTTCATTCCGGAAGTGACATAAATGACTAGATAACCCAATCTATTGGCTGAGAGAATTTTAGAAACGATTCTATTGGCCAAGACAATCAAAACTGGCTAGAAGTCATACATGGAGGATTGCAGTTTGAAAAATGGATATACGTGTGTGTGTGTGTGTGTGTGTGTGTGTGTGTGTGTGTGTGTGTGTGTGTGTGTGTGTGTGTGTGTGTGTGTGTGTGTGTGTGTGAATTCCTTATAATTTTTAATATTTCCGAGACACTTGTGAGTACGTTTTTTTTTAATGCATACGAGGTGTGATAACATATCGAATTAAAAGTGTTGTGGGAATTAACATGCATATGAACATTATTTATCTATGAACCAACAAATGTGTTAACTTTAGTGTTCTGTGAACTAACATGGAGATGAACTTTATTTTTCGGTGAAATAACATGTGTAAACATTAGTATTCTGTGAACTAACATGGAGATGAACATTAGTTTTGGTTAACCAACAAGTGTGTGAACATTTGTGTTCTGTGAACTAACATGGAGATGAGCATTAGTTTTCGGTGAAATAACATGTGTGAACATTAGTATTCTGTGAACTAACATGGAGATGAACATTAGTTTTGGTTAACCAACAAGTGTGTGAACATTTGTGTTCTGTGAACTAACATGGAGATGAGCATTAGTTTTCGGTGAAATAACATGTGTGAACATTAGTATTCTGTGAACTAACATGGAGATGAACATTAGTTTTGGTTAACCAACAAGTGTGTGAACATTTGTGTTCTGTGAACTAACATGGAGATGAGCATTAGTTTTCGGTGAAATAACATGTGTGAACATTAGTATTCTGTGAACTAACATGGAGATGAACATTAGTTTTCGGTGAACCAACAAGTGTGTGAACATTTGTGTTCTGTGAACTAACATGGAGATGAGCATTAGTTTTCGGTGAAATAACATGTGTAAACATTAGTATTCTGTGAACTAACATGGAGATGAACATTAGTTTTCGGTGAACCAACAAGTGTGTGAACATTTGTGTTCTGTGAACTAACATGGAGATGAACATTGATTTTCGGTGAAATAACATGTGTGAACATTAGTATTCTGTGAACTAACATGGAGATGAACATTAGTTTTGGTTAACCAACAAGTGTGCGAACATTTGTGTTCTGTGAACTAACATGGAGATGAACATTGATTTTCGGTGAAATAACATGTGTGAACATTAGTATTCTGTGAACTAACATGGAGATGAACATTAATTTTCGGTGAAATAACATGTGTGAACATTTGTGTTCTGTGAACTAACATGGAGATGAGCATTAGTTTTCGGTGAAATAACATGTGTGAACATTAGTATTCTGTGAACTAACATGGAGATGAACATTAGTTTTCGGTGAACCAACAAGTGTGTGAACATTTGTGTTCTGTGAACTAACATGGAGATGAGCATTAGTTTTCGGTGAAATAACATGTGTAAACATTAGTATTCTGTGAACTAACATGGAGATGAACATTAGTTTTCGGTGAACCAACAAGTGTGTGAACATTTGTGTTCTGTGAACTAACATGGAGATGAACATTGATTTTCGGTGAAATAACATGTGTGAACATTAGTATTCTGTGAACTAACATGGAGATGAACATTAGTTTTGGTTAACCAACAAGTGTGCGAACATTTGTGTTCTGTGAACTAACATGGAGATGAACATTGATTTTCGGTGAAATAACATGTGTGAACATTAGTATTCTGTGAACTAACATGGAGATGAACATTAGTTTTGGTTAACCAACAAGTGTGTGAACATTTGTGTTCTGTGAACTAACATGGAGATGAGCATTAGTTTTGGTTAACCAACAAGTGTGTGAACATTAGTATTCTGTGAACTAACATGGAGATGAACATTAGTTTTGGTTAACCAACAAGTGTGTGAACATTTGTGTTCTGTGAACTAACATGGAGATGAGCATTAGTTTTCGGTGAAATAACATGTGTGAACATTAGTATTCTGTGAACTAACATGGAGATGAACATTAGTTTTGGTTAACCAACAAGTGTGTGAACATTAGTATTCTGTGAACTAACATGGAGATGAACATTAGTTTTGGTTAACCAACAAGTGTGTGAACATTTGTGTTCTGTGAACTAACATGGAGATGAGCATTAGTTTTCGGTGAAATAACATGTGTGAACATTAGTATTCTGTGAACTAACATGGAGATGAACATTAGTTTTGGTTAACCAACAAGTGTGTGAACATTTGTGTTCTGTGAACTAACATGGAGATGAGCATTAGTTTTCGGTGAAATAACATGTGTGAACATTAGTATTCTGTGAACTAACATGGAGATGAACATTAGTTTTGGTTAACCAACAAGTGTGTGAACATTTGTGTTCTGTGAACTAACATGGAGATGAGCATTAGTTTTCGGTGAAATAACATGTGTGAACATTAGTATTCTGTGAACTAACATGGAGATGAACATTAGTTTTCGGTGAACCAACAAGTGTGTGAACATTTGTGTTCTGTGAACTAACATGGAGATGAACATTGATTTTCGGTGAAATAACATGTGTGAACATTAGTATTCTGTGAACTAACATGGAGATGAACATTAGTTTTGGTTAACCAACAAGTGTGTGAACATTTGTGTTCTGTGAACTAACATGGAGATGAGCATTAGTTTTCGGTGAAATAACATGTGTGAACATTAGTATTCTGTGAACTAACATGGAGATGAACATTAGTTTTCGGTGAACCAACAAGTGTGTGAACATTTGTGTTCTGTGAACTAACATGGAGATGAGCATTAGTTTTCGGTGAAATAACATGTGTAAACATTAGTATTCTGTGAACTAACATGGAGATGAACATTAGTTTTCGGTGAACCAACAAGTGTGTGAACATTTGTGTTCTGTGAACTAACATGGAGATGAACATTGATTTTCGGTGAAATAACATGTGTGAACATTAGTATTCTGTGAACTAACATGGAGATGAACATTAGTTTTGGTTAACCAACAAGTGTGCGAACATTTGTGTTCTGTGAACTAACATGGAGATGAACATTGATTTTCGGTGAAATAACATGTGTGAACATTAGTATTCTGTGAACTAACATGGAGATGAACATTAATTTTCGGTGAAATAACATGTGTGAACATTTGTGTTCTGTGAACTAACATGGAGATGAGCATTAGTTTTCGGTGAAATAACATGTGTGAACATTAGTATTCTGTGAACTAACATGGAGATGAACATTAGTTTTCGGTGAACCAACAAGTGTGTGAACATTTGTGTTCTGTGAACTAACATGGAGATGAGCATTAGTTTTCGGTGAAATAACATGTGTAAACATTAGTATTCTGTGAACTAACATGGAGATGAACATTAGTTTTCGGTGAACCAACAAGTGTGTGAACATTTGTGTTCTGTGAACTAACATGGAGATGAACATTGATTTTCGGTGAAATAACATGTGTGAACATTAGTATTCTGTGAACTAACATGGAGATGAACATTAGTTTTGGTTAACCAACAAGTGTGCGAACATTTGTGTTCTGTGAACTAACATGGAGATGAACATTGATTTTCGGTGAAATAACATGTGTGAACATTAGTATTCTGTGAACTAACATGGAGATGAACATTAGTTTTGGTTAACCAACAAGTGTGTGAACATTTGTGTTCTGTGAACTAACATGGAGATGAGCATTAGTTTTGGTTAACCAACAAGTGTGTGAACATTAGTATTCTGTGAACTAACATGGAGATGAACATTAGTTTTGGTTAACCAACAAGTGTGTGAACATTTGTGTTCTGTGAACTAACATGGAGATGAGCATTAGTTTTCGGTGAAATAACATGTGTGAACATTAGTATTCTGTGAACTAACATGGAGATGAACATTAGTTTTGGTTAACCAACAAGTGTGTGAACATTAGTATTCTGTGAACTAACATGGAGATGAACATTAGTTTTGGTTAACCAACAAGTGTGTGAACATTTGTGTTCTGTGAACTAACATGGAGATGAGCATTAGTTTTCGGTGAAATAACATGTGTGAACATTAGTATTCTGTGAACTAACATGGAGATGAACATTAGTTTTGGTTAACCAACAAGTGTGTGAACATTTGTGTTCTGTGAACTAACATGGAGATGAGCATTAGTTTTCGGTGAAATAACATGTGTGAACATTAGTATTCTGTGAACTAACATGGAGATGAACATTAGTTTTGGTTAACCAACAAGTGTGTGAACATTTGTGTTCTGTGAACTAACATGGAGATGAGCATTAGTTTTCGGTGAAATAACATGTGTGAACATTAGTATTCTGCGAACTAGCATGCCCATGAACATTACACTCTTGAAAAACTAGGTGACGCTGAGAGGGTTAAGATCTGTGATTTTTCTACTTGAAGGAACTTCAATTTACATAAATAAATCTAACTGAAATATTTTTTTAACAGCAAGAATATTTCGGAGGTTACTTCCCCCTCGAAGCCTTCTTTCCTGAATGATCTCCTCTACGTCCCTGGAAAGAGAGGAACGATTTGGGGGTGCATGTGTATTGAATAATACAGGGTTGTTTTAGAAAAAAAGGTGTTGAATGCTGCTTGCGCCTTTATGGGCAATAATGCTGATCTCTCTCTCTCTCTCTCTTTCGACCTATTACACCCAAATAACTGTGTTGTCAGCGTCATGGTAGGTTTTAAATTCCTATGCTGGTAGGGGTTAAAAATGTAGTGAAAATAAAATTAAAAGCTTACGCCTCGATACAAATTAAAGGTTTTGAAACGAATTTTTAAGTGTAATTGCATATATTTATTCTTTAATAGTTAAAATGTATTGATAGAAGTTTTTTTTATCTCATTCCTGAACAATGTGAACAGTATTCCTGATGACAATACATAGGTGAATTGGTAAACCGCTTCGGCGTTACCCTAAGTGGGTTCTTGTTATACCACACATGTAAGGCGCTACACGTTTATAGAGACACACATTGATTCCAGTCGAATAAAGTATCCATGCCATAATGAATTAGGGTAAGGCATAGATAAACACATACATACCTTACATTTATTCGAGTAGGGATCCGTTCGATCTAGAGGCCAACACATTGACCACTATAGAGATGAATTGTAATGGGTGAAATTATAATTTTACTTGAAAAAAATGAAAGTTTGATCGAAATGTTTCTAATAAGTCAATGATAGCTGATAGGGAAATCATTTGTGTGTGTTGTGCTACCTAAAAAACAAATATATTTTCATATAGTACCCAATAATTTTATTGTAAAATGTTTGCAAACTATTTCTAGCGTCTATTGCATATTTGGATGAACTGTTTCTTGATAAAATGGCACTCAAAAGTTTGTAAATACTTTTAAAAGTAATAATCTTCTAAACTAAACAATATTTTCCTGCTAGTACATGCTCTAACGAAGCTTGTCCATTTTAATATGAAACGTGTATCACCCAGAAGTCCCGTACAAATAGCAAACTTCTTTGATAGCTGTAAAGAGTTGAAGTTTACCGCCAATCTTCTATCAATACGTTCAACGGTAAAGATTCTTCCGCAATCATCAAAATTCAAGTGCATCATTGTGAAAAATTAGTCGTAACACGCATGCTAAAAGCTACAAAACCCATCAAACTATCATTCTGAAATGTTAATGCATACAGGAATGTTTGGGCAAAATGTAGAACATTTTAAGAATGATTATGTAATCATCAATAGGTGATTTAGAAAGGAATAAGTTTAGAAAATGGTAGAATCAAATAGCGTGACACATCTGTCAAGTCTTATAAAGCTTGTGGCGAAATCTGTGAGGTCATTTAAACTTACTCTTTACACACAAAAATCCGGTATCACTCGTTTAACTGTTTAAGAATTACATTGTTTTGTTTTTAAGGAGTGTCTTCGGTTTATTAAACCCACCAGTTGATAAAATCTGCCTCTTAATTAAATTCTTAGGAATGGATTTGAATCAGTGCAATATTGTTGCAAAAAATTGCAAATTTGCACCATGTGCTATAAAAATCCATGTATTTTCAGTCTGACAAAGGTAACAGACTGAAAATGTTGAAATGAAAAATAACACGTACAAACTATGGAGAATGGATCAATGTCAAAAGCATATTGTTCATTTTGAGAAGAAGTTGAAGTTTACAGCCAATCTTCCATGAATACGTTCAACGGTAAAGATTATTCCGCAATCATCGAAATTCAAGTGCATCACTGTGAAAAATTAGCCGTAACACGCATGCTAAAAGCCACAAAACCCATCAAACTATCATTTTGAATTGTTAATGCATGCAGGAATGTTTGGGCAAAATGTAGAACATTTTAAGAATGATTATGCAATCATCAATAGGTGATTTAGAAAGGAATAAGTTTAGAAAATGGCAGGATCAAATAGTGTGACACATCTGTCAAGTCTTATAAAGCTTGTGGCGAAATCTGTGAGAGCATTTAAACTTACTCTTTACACACAAAAATCCGGTATCATTCGTTTTACTGTTAAGATGTACTTACACACTAGAAAATTATTTTTTAATTTTAACTTTAAAAATCCAGTTTTTTTCACAGTAGGTCATTGGTTTATGCTTAAAACTATTTCAGTGAGAAAATATCAGATTCAACTAATTATTAATTAGCTAATTAAGATATAATGAGTTAATTAGCATGTTTTTTAACAGTGATATCTCAAAATCTAATTTGTCTAGAAAGACAAATCTAGTTGGAAATCAAGTTTCATGAGAGAAAGGTTTTCTGTTACCACTTTTTTCGCCAAGAATACATAAAATAATCACGATTTTTTCTGGAAATTGAGGATTTAAAAATCCGTTAAAATTTATTTCTTAACTAATAACTCTGATTGAGGGTCAAGACATCTGCTGTATTATGTAGATTATAATAATACAAAAATAATTATGATAGATAATTTATTGTTGAATTATCACTGCTTGAACAAAGCATCCTTGAAATATTACTGCTTGAATTATTACTACAGCAAAGAATTATTACTGCTTGAACATTGCAAAAACTTGTTTCTTCAGAAATTGAGTATAAAGTTTGGAAGCACGTCTGTTCATGGTGACTGTACCAAACAAAAACCCTTGTAACTTCAAAACTATTTCGAATATTTTCAAGATCTTGGCTTCGTTTGAGAGCTAAGAAATTGAAGAATATTTTGAAGCAATAAAAAAATTGGACTTCCTGTTGGATTTTTCAGGATTTCTAGTCTGTACATACACCTTAAATAGTTACATTGTTTTGTTTTTAAGGAGTGTCTTCAGTTTATTAAGACCACCAGTTGATAAAACCTGAAACTTTATTAAATTCTTAGGAATAGATTTGAATCAATGCAATATTGTTGTAAAATATTGCAAATCTGCACCACAGGTTATAAAAATTCCTGTATTTTCAGTCTGACAAAGGTAACAGACTGAAAATGTTGAAATGAAAAATAACACGTACCAACTATGGAGAATGGATCAATGTCAAAAGCATATTGTTCATTTTTTGGAATTCTGAAACTATTCAGGGAAAAGTAATTTTTTTAGAAGCGGAGCCCGGGCAGTGACAATTTGTGAGGCGATGAACAAATTGACGTATCACCACTGACAGCAATTGACATGAAATGAACTAGGAACACTTGAACAAGAAATCACAGAGAAAATTATCCAATTTCATTTCTTTATAAATGCAATAGCAAAATTACCCGGCGTTGCTACGGTTGAATTAAATAAATGTCGATTGAAAAGTGATCAGAGATTACTAATAATAATCACTTCTCTTTCATAAAAGAATGCTAGTATCATTTAAGTGTACGGAAAATAATTTTTAAAATCGTTTAAATATCGTTTTATCCATGAAAGTTACTTATTTATGATTTGTAATAGTGTTTTGTAGAATTCCGTTTCATGCAAATAATTCAAGCCTACAAAACAAAACCTTGAAATTTATTGATTTAATGCATAATGATTTGTAGAATTCCGTTTCATAAAAATAAATCGACCGTACAAAGCAACCTTTAAAAATAATATTGTGATACTTTACTTTAAAAAGAGTGAAACGCTAAAATAAAATTATTTGTAAAGTAAGACAGTTAACGTGAACAGTTAACCATGAAAGTTATTGATTTAATGCATAATGATTTGTAGAATTCTATTTCATAAAAATAAATCGACTGTACAAAACAACCTTTTAAAGTAATATGGTGATACCTTACTTTAAAAAGAGTGAAACACTAAAATAAAGTTATTTTAAAGTAAGACAGTTAACGTTAAAATAAGACGCGTAACGAACCATACGTTGTAAGTCAAAGACGTTTTTTAAATTTTGTCGTAGGCAATTAATGTTAGTAAAACTTACGAATTTGTTTTCAGGTATCTCAATTTTCAAGAAATAAAACCTATCATTCTAAACGGTACGTAGCTCCCATTTAGATAAGAGATCTCTGAATTTACAAATAAAGTGCCACTTAGAATCGATTTAAAACTTCATGCCATTTGGAGTAAAGCGAATTTTAAATAAAACTTTTCTGATCTTGGAATTACGATTACAAAATATTTTAACCATGACTTTAAAAAAAATCGAAAGTTTTTATCGTAAGTGATAGAGGATCGGTGTTGTTTTCATTTGTGTGTTTTTGAATGAATGTTTATGAAAAATTGCTTTATGGATAGATAAAGCAAGCATATGTATTTCTTCCAGAGTTAATTGTAAAAGTTATAAAAATATCAAAATGGAGGTTAAAAAATAATTTTTCGTTAATTTTTTCCTATATTTGCAATTTTCTATTGGAGAAAAAATTGATTTTACGGATCACTTTCAATCAGTTTAACCAATTCGATCTCAAAGTTATTCTGCTTTCAGTTAATACATCATTTTACCTATGATGCCATTGACTCTAGTACTTAATTTCATTTTAATCTTAATTTCTAATCACCCGCCATAAGAATCAGCAGCTTTATAAAATCAAAAGTGTCTGAACAAAAGGTATTTTTATCAAGGTTAATTCGTTAAACAAATTGAAATTATGAAAACGATGTAAGAGTTTTACCAAACAGAAAAATCAGTTTTATAACTGAAATAAATGTTAATTCAATTCCAGAAGCCCTTTTCATCATGCGTATCTAAACATTCTATTACCAGGTCAATAATCTTAAGATATAAATACCGTTGATCACATTCGTAAAAGAATGCAGAGTTCGATAGTCGCTCATAAATAGTCTTTATTCCGTTCCAAACTTAACCAGTTGTTTTACTTCACGCACTGAATAAGTTATATCCAAAACAAAAACAGATCTTCAGTGCGAATGATTCCTAAATTTATGTTTTTCTTAGTCCTTAGTAAACGAAGCAGTTATCGATTAATTCTTCGAATTCGAATATATCTGACGCAAGCTCTCAGAAATTTTTTCGAGTGTTAATTTTTGATCCGCTTCAGTGGGTATCGTCGATGCGCATCGTCAGTTACGATACAATCTCGGGCGAATGGCCATTTTGCCAATGCCAATTAAATAACATTTTTACGCGTAGTCTTCTCTGTTATAGAGATAAAAATACCGTGCAACTTATAAGGAAAGTATTTTTGATGCAATGCAAGGAATTTCGTCAGGTTGCTGCTTAAGGATGTTAGCCGTTCGTTAAATCAGCAGTGGATTATGTAATCAAACTACTGAGACGTTTTGCCGCTATAATAAAAATGTGTCGTTTATCAACGTTACTTTATCCAGTGCATCGTTTTAAGTCATATATAAAGCCATTATGTCTTATTCCAAATGACAATAAATGATATTTTGGAATAATATATATTGTCTTTGTATTAATAATCTTATAATATTATTTAATATCTTGTATTTATCTTAGTAAAATATCTTGTAAATAATTTAGAATAAGACAATCTAATTTCAAATTATAATATCTTGTAAATTGGAATAAGACTGACAATATTATTCCAAATTATAATATTATATACTAGAAGATGCCATAGTAAGAATAAGAAAAAGATAATCTTATTCCAAATTACAATATCTTGTAATTTGTAAAAATATTATATGTCTCTCTTATTCCCAATTATGGCATCTTCTTGTATAAGATATAATTTGGAATAATATGAATAGTATCTTATACAAAATATACCATAGTTGGGAATAAGAGACAGATAACCTTATTCCAAATTATAATATCTTGTTATTTGTAATAATATGTCTCTCTTATTCCCTATTATGGTACCTTCTTGTATAAGATATTATAATTTGAAATAATATGTATAATATCTTATACAAAAGATGCCATAGTTGGGAATAAGAGACAGATAACCTTATTCCAAATTATAATTTAGAATAATATTGTCTGTCTTATTAATAGCTTATATAATTCGAAATTGCAAGATATAATTAAATTAGATGTATAGAGTCGGTGTTGGCTGTGTGTGTGTTTACATTGCAACTTTCTCGTGATGGTTCCTATCAAAGCAATGAGATAAACAATGCGTTTTATATCTCGTTGTTTTGATGTGTATCAAACTTTAGTTATAAGCCTTAGTAGAACTTTAGCCATGCATAATAATTCATGCACGACCTTCAGAGTGTTAAGGTGATCCTATTTTTACTCGCTTCATTCAAAAAATCCGTTCAGATAGCTTTCATCGTACTTGCAATAAGCCTTGATATCATATTCACAATTTAAGTTCTTAACTTGAGCAGAGTGAAAAATGAATTCAGCTACAAAATTAAGTTGGTTTTCCTGAAAGGTAGGGTAATATTGCTATGTGACTCATTGAAGAATCATTGGGACAGTATTGCTATGGGATTCATTAAAATAATACATCTCCGACTCATCAAATTAAGGTCGCATTAAACAGACAGGATACAAATTTTAATTCTCCTGGTGGTTGTTTCGACAGTATACCTCGCCATAAGAAATACTGAACAGATATTGATGGACGAGATATCTCGTCATTAGGTGAAACTGACCAGATCTCGGTGTAGTTATCGTAAAAAAATAATCGGCAATATCTTGGTGATGAAGTATCTCGTTGCAAGGTAAGAACAAGATGACGTCACGCCGTCAGTGCGGAATAGGGATATGACATCGACAACAAAATATCGATGTTTTGAAACATCGATGTTCAAACTTAAAACATCGAGACGCTAATAATACATCGCCCAAAAACCATTGATGCTTTCAAACATCAGTGTATTTAAACTTTTTCTCCCCTGTTTCTTAAAACTGGTTTAGTAACCTCAAACATTAATGTTCGCCCGCGGGGGGGGGGAACATTAATGTTTGAGGTTACTAAACACAGCAAATTTGTCATTATTAATTTATAACTAAGATTCTTTTTTTAACTCTGTAAAAACAAAGTAAAAAGATTTAATAAGAACAATTAACAAACATTTTATTTTCCAATTGAATAATATAAAATAAAGTAATATTTACAACAATTTGACATAGGTACTGCTAACAATAAGCATAATTAGGTACGTACATAACAATAAGCATAATTAGGTAGGTACATAACAATAAGCATAATTAGGTAGGTACATAACAATAAGCCTAATTAGGTAGGTACATAACAATAAGCATAATAAGGTAGGTTCATAACAATAAGCATAATTAGGTAGGTTCATAACAATATTTATTGTTAGTTATTATTAATTATTCATGAACTTACTGGGGGAAACATAACCCACTTATTTTTCATTTAGTGTAAAAAAAAATATTGGGGACTACAATTATTATATGCTTTAATATTTGTTACTTACAGTCCGTAAAAAAAGAAGTTTGTTAACTTTCTCCACCTAAAGCCGACTTCATTTTTCACTAACTATCCCCCCAGTTAGGGGGAAAAAACTCTTTCTGATGAGACGGATATCACCACCACTGACAAATACTTGCACGGTTTTTTTCTTAATTTTTACTATGGTATTTTTTTCATTCAAAAATAAAACATCAATAACGTAAAAACATCGATGTTTTGAAAACATCGACTTCTATAAATCGATGGTAAATACATCGAAGTTTTTTTTATAAAACATCGATGTTTTGAAAACATTGACTTCTATAAATCGATGGTAAATACATCGAAGTTTTTTTATAAAACATCGATGTTTTGAAAACATTGACTTCTATAAATCGATGGTAAATACATCGAAGTTTTTTATAAAACATCGATGTTTTGAAAACATTGACTTCTATAAATCGATGGTAAATACATCGAAGTTTTTTATAAAACATCGATGTTTTGAAAACATCGACATCGATGTCGCATCCCTTGTGAGGAAATGTTAATTTGGTGTGGGACTGCTTTCCCTATACAAGAAGGGGAAAGAAAGTCGTATGGAAGAAGATGGCAGCGGCGGTTTGTTCGGAGCGTTGTTCTGAACAATATGTCATGTGTTATTCTTTAACCACGTATATAGTTTGTAAACAACTAATTTGATCAAAATAAAAGGTTTAGCCAAATAAAATGATACTTTTCTTTTAAAATTGAGATGAAAGAACTTTACTCTCATCATTAGCAAAATTGATCAAATCTTGACGAATGAGTATTGACTTTTACCCCATAACAAACTGGATTACTAAAGAACCACATGTTTTTAAACAATCCATGTATTCCTTCAACTTTTAGAAAGATTTTATTGGTCCTTTCCTCAGAGTACAATCTTATTTTGGAACGATTCTATTGTCTCTTTCCTTAGAACAGAATCCATTGGAAAGATTATGTTTATCATTTTCTAAGAACAGAATATATTGGAAAGATTGTATTGCTCGTTAAATTAGAATATAATTATTTTCTTTGGAAAGATTCTACTGTTCCTTTCCTTAGAGTAGAATTACTTTCCACAGAGAACAATCTTTCTTCGGCACGATTGTATTGGCCCTTTCCTTGGAATAGAATCCATTGGAAACGTTCTGTTTATCATTTCCTTAGAACAGAATCTATTGAAAAGATTGTATTACTCATTAAATTATATTATAATTATTTTCTTTGGAAAGATTCTACTGTTCCTGTCCTTAGAGTAGAATTCCTTTGCTCAGAGTACAATCTTTCTTTGGTATGATTCTATTGGTCCTTTCCTTAGAATAGAATCCATTGGAAAGATTCTGTTTATCACTTTCTTAGAACAGAATCTATTGGAAAGATTGTATTGCTCGTTAAATTAGAATATAATTAATTTCTTTGTAAAGATTCTTCTGTAACTTTCCTTAGAGTAGAATTCAATGGAAAGATTCTATTGCTGCTTTCCCTGGAATATAATCTTTCTTTGAATATATTCTATTGGTCCTCTTAGAAGAAAATCTTTTGAAAGATTTTGAAGATCCTTTCCTTATAATAGAATCCTTAGGAAATGTTGCATTGATAATGTCTTTAGGAAATATTCTCCTACTCTTTCCCTTAGAGAAAACTCCATGGGAAAGATTATATAGATCCTTTCCGTGGATTAGAATATTTCTTTGTACAGATTTTGTTGGTCTTTTCCTTTGAATAGAATCCTTCGGAAAATCTGTATTGCATATATCCTTATAATACAGTCACTTGGAAATATTCTATTGCGCATTTTCTAGGAAAAGATTCCTTTGGAACATTTATGTAAGGTCAAAATTGGTTTGAAGTCATTCAGGAAAATTTACAGGTTGCAATGTAGAATAATGCGTGTGAACCCTTCATAGGGTTAAAGTTTGTACAATAAGTATTGAAACACCTTGAATAGGTTAAAAAAGAATTGATCGATGCTAATCTGCTGCTTTCAACCTTTTCGACAAATGACTAAGTTTTCAATAATAACCATCCAGGAAAAGCCGAGACTGGAAACCTTTTCTTGCTCTACAATTACGAGGACAGTGAGCCACAGGAGGTTCAAAATAAGTGTGTGAGTGTTATATGTTTCAAATGAGTGGAACCTGTCTCCTGGGCTTAGTGATAATGTGACCCAGACAGATTCAACGTATCCTGGGTCAACAATGACGTATCATCACAAAAGACGTTGCACCGTATTCCATGCAGATTTAATGCCTTGATTTGAATATTGACTTAGATATTTGTTATGAGTAAAATAGGATATATGTTCACCAAGCGATATTTAACCTAAAGTAAAAATTCCCATTAATATTTTGTTGGGCGAAAATCATTCATTTAGAAAAACAATTTTCATATATGTTTTGCAAACATTTTTTTTTAATTCCTAGTTTCCATATTAAATTTGAATTTATTATATGAGCTGTTATTTTTGAAAGTGGTATAAGTCCACTTTGAAAACAAATTAGTTTATTTTTTTTAACACGTTTAATACTTATTATTACACAGTACAATTTAACAGGTTTATAGTGTTAAAAACATCATACGAATTGAGTAACGTTTGCCAATATTTTAAAATGAATGAAAAAATGGACTTATACCACTTTCAAAAAATACGGCTCATATATACTTATCCTTATTGATATTCATTTTATATGCTATTTGTCAATGAGATGAAAACAAGAAATATATTGATGTTTCACACACACACACACACTAAATTAACGGTTGTTAAGATTATTGGAATTTGTTAATGGTATATTAATAAAGTTGACGTAAAAAGTATTATCGCGCTTTCCTGTTCTCCTACTGACAAGGAGAATTTACACACATGTAATAACCTACATATTTAGCATCATCTAAGACAAAGGCTCATTTAAAAAAATTCTTATTACATGTTTCAGCTTTATTTTAATCAATTATGTGGTTAACCAGATAAAAAATTACATTTTGCGTTTCCAGAATACTGGTACATGATTACATAAAACAATGACATGGATTTTGATTCTGCTGGCAATACTAATTTGTTTACCTAACTCCTGAAATTTATTACATAATTTAGTAAAGGTTTTTACATAAATGTTTTGTGCAGTGAGAAAACATGAACTTTTTATTTATTCTTCACAAAACTGAAGTACCATTTTGTGATTATACTTCGAACTGAGATGAGAACCGAATACAAGTTCAGTGTCACAAAAATACTTTTTTCATAATAAAAAGATTTTTACCACTTAATAATTTAACCATATCTCATTTCTACATACTCTACCCTACAATAATGGACCGGACAGCAAGATGTGATGGTATAAGGTACATAATACACGTTTTAATAGGGGAATGATCCTCCACGTGCTGTAATTACACTAGAAACCCTTCTGGACTTACTTTCAACGAGGTTTTGATACACAGCTGTGGGTATTTGTGTCCATTCTTGCTGCAAGAATGTCGCCAACTCAGTTGTAGATTTTGAACGTGGTTCCCTGGTCCGTAAGCTTCGTTCTAACTCATCGCACAAATGTTCTATCGGGCTTCGGTCGGGACTCTGAGCAGGCCAGGGAAGACGTTTTACATCCATATCTTGATACCACTGCTTGACAGAGGCTGCAACATGACATGGAGCGTTGTCTTCCTGGAGGTAACATTCGTCCATTCCATAAAATTGGCAGAGCGTAGGAAGAACCTGATTGTCCAAAATGTTCATGTAGGCGTTGGCGTTCAATTGACCAGGAACAACATGCAAAGGTCCCAGGCCCCGCGATAAACACCCCCAAACGAGCAGTCGGATTTTGTGCAAATTCGCTGTAGTCCGGTCCGCTATTGAAGGGTAGTGCATGTGACCGTGGTTTCCTTACCTTTCAAAAACTAAATATAATTTTTAAAAATAAATACACTTGGACGGATAATTTCATGTAAATTATTTAAAGCAAGTTTCACAAAAATGCTTCTTAATTGCATCACACACAATGATGAGAACCCAGAAACGTTTTCAGTACATTAAATCAGCATGTTTATCAATTTTTTTTACAAAAAAATATTTATTCGGAATTTTAAAGAAGGTTTTTTTTTTTATTATTGTTATTTTCAAAATTGGTCAGTGCACAGGTTTTATTAAGCCATCATAATTTCATATTTAAATGACTGAAGAAATTGAAAATGAATTTGACAATTTACATTTACTAATATTGCATTAATGTCAATAGAATTAATTACATTAATAATTATAGTTTTCTTTAATTGCAAGATTTTAAAATAATTTTGTAATGATTCAAAACAAATTGGGAATAAAATATTTTTTAATTCATTGAAAAAGCATGGATTAAAAAATCCATCTTTATCAAACGACTGTATTGGACAATAAATGTGACATAAACATAATATGAATGAAAGTTAAAAAAGGAAAGTGTGTCATTTTTCTTAAAATTTCAATTAATCGTAATATCAAATCGTTATTTGAAGAACTTCGTGGCTCGTGATTCATCGAATTTGATATCCTAATTTCCCCTATGTGGAACAAAAGAAGAAAAAATACGGATAATCCAGATCCGTATAACTGCGATCTTACCACACTTAAAAAAATTAAATTTTTATTTTCGATCGAAAACCTACTTATCTTTTTCTGCTCGAAACGAAAGAAACAAAAGATAAAAAGACCACGGCTCATCGTCAGGCGGAGTTTAGCTGTTTTCGTACAAGTGGAGCGGAAAATTACGGACCAAGCGCTCGAAACAAAACAAAAAATCGTCTGATTTACGTCATCAAATAGGAAGAGAGGGAAAGACGAGTCAAATTAATTAGGTAACATCCCCAGCATTGGAACAGAAGCGGTCTTTTGTAAGCCCTTTTCCATGGGGAAGCGGAGATAACAACGAAACAATAATAAAATCGCGTCGAAGACTTGGTTTCGTTGCATATTGGGTAATCCGTAGTGGCGGTAAATGCAGCTGAGCATGAAGAAGCAATGAGTTTGAACTTTTTGTTTCGAAATGGTAAATCTGCGAAAAAAAATCCGAGTTTTGTCGTTTGTGCGGATTACAAGTTTTTGCGCGGGTACTAAAAATTTCGCCTCTGAGGCCTTTCCTAAGCTTCCAGCCTCTATAAGTGAAATTTTTTCATTGCATTTATGTGGATGTTTTTATGTATTGGAAAGGCTTTTTGACGCATATACCTTTTTAAACTTGGAACAATACTGGAGCAAATGCTTGAAAAGTCGAGCTTTACAAAAAAGCGGTACAACTGTTTATTTCCTTACTAGCAGTGCTCACACAGTATTCTTGTCATGTCCTCACAGATACTGAAAACATTAAAAAAGAAAATAATAATTATTTAAAAAATGAGTCCCACCTCCACCCGACATGTCATGTGCATGTCGCCAAATTCCTTACACCGCATTTGTTGCACAGAATTGCAGAAATGATACATATTCAAAAGTATGTAAACCGATGAAATCAAAGGAAAATAAATTGCGATTTGGATACGTTGGATGGTCCGCAGTTACAAGCTGTGATCTCTCTCACACTGTTGCCATTCTTTGAAAACCAAACAATACAAAAATATGCCAATAAATAAATTTAAAAATGTTCTAGATTAAATTTTAAAATTCGAGCTTTGAGGTACATTCAGTCACCTCTAGGACTACGTTGATTTGAACAGCGTCGTCATTTTCAACGGTCTTGCTGGTGAAGAAATCGCGAAATACACACACCACACAGTTTCAGTTGTCACCCCCCTTTAGTTTCATTTCTCACTTCTTAAATCGTAATGATTTAAAATAAACTTATTGGTTACTTTTAGTTTCAGTTTGCATTTGTATATAACGCTTACTTCTTTCTATGCTAGTAGTGTACTTTGTGTCTGTCGTTGTAAAGTGTATGTGCTGTGATGTTCGTAAAATATAAACCTTCTGATTATGTCAGCTGCAGGACTAACTGTGGGCCGAATTTCGTGGCTATAAGTGCTATTGATTCGTCGGGACACATCTAATGCCCACAAACACTTCCTTTTATAATAGTAGAGATGGTTTCAGAACTAGAAGAAACATACAGAAGGTAAATGTAGTGTCATGTAGACAAAGGATGTGCATATTTGACATGACTTGCGGACCGATTGCCCAGATACACTTAGTGCAGAGGAGGTGGGGTTCCGCAATATATCGAAATTCTGCGGTGCTGGGCCAGCTTTGGGTCAGTGTCACTTTGGATTGCGTGGAGTGTGGGCTGCGAAGTGGTGTCATTTGAAAGCTACCGAACTATGCTACAATTGATATTGAACAACAACGATCTCGCAAGAACAATCACTATCAGACTACCGTTTAATAATTCAAATTGTAAAATGTTAAATAATCACAATAAACAATCGCTCACTTCCTTTGTCTGCTTCAATCATTCCACATCCCAATATCAGGTTAGAGTATTCGCTTTAATACTTTCGTTTGATACAGCTTGATTAAATTGATACAGCCTACCAAAGTTTTTAGTATTCTCAACAACTATTGTTAGCATTGTTTCTGACACCATTTATAACAACTTCCTACATATTGAATAAAAGCGCACTTTTTAGCACTCAATTCGAAACAGCCTTTTGAAATCTTGTAAAAAAATTTGCATTGCATTTATTGAAATTTGAAATTAAATTCAAGATTCAGCAATTCGTGAAACTGGAAATTTCTTCATTATTTTTTTTGAAAATTTTAAAAGTAGACAATGATGATTTGTTTTCTTGGAAACTGCATTGTCTCAAATAGAATCTGAGCTTCTACTGAATTCTTTTTTTACTTTGTTCTTTTGCCAATCTTGGTTTTTATTGTTTCGATATGGAAGCCCAAAGAAAAAATTGAACATTTCATTAATAATAACGGTAAATATCTAACAGCGAATTAGCATTTATTGTCCTCAAGTGTTAAGAAATGTAAATAAAAAACACTAATCATGGGAAAACCATTCAAACCTCTACGTTGTTTATCTACGCGTCGAAAACTATCCTGCTGTTGCCAACCTCTTTTGCAAAATGTCACCAGCTCTAGCCGAGAAGCAATTTGTTTTGCCCACTTCAACCGTCATTCCCCGTGGAGTATTCGGGCCAGTTTTGTCTCAAAGATATATATCTCTGCATTCGCATAACCAACCAGGTCTTGATAGACGAACTATATTGTCCTTAGCAAAATTGAGCATGTCTTGTTAGATGAGCTATTTTGTCATTAGCAAAATTGACCAGGTCTTGATAGACGAATTATCTTGTCGTTAGCAAAATTGATCAGGTCTTGATATAGACGAGTTATCTTGTCATTAGCAAAATTGACCAGGTCTCAATAGACGAGCTATATTGTCGTTAGAAAATTGACCGGGTTTTGATAGACGAGCTATCTTGTCGTTAGCAAAATTGACCAAGTCTTGATAGGCGAGTTATGCTGTCAGTAGAAAATTTTGACCAGGTCTTGTTAGACGAGCTATTTTGTCATTAGCAAAATTGACCAGGTCTTGATAGACGAGCTATTTCGTCATTAGCAAAATTGACCAGGTCTTGATAGACGAGCTATCTTGTCGTTAGCAAAATTGACGAGGTCTTGATAGACGAATTATCTTGTCGTTAGCAAAATTGACCAGGTCTTGATAGACGAACTAACTTGTCTTTAGCAAAATTGACCAAGTCTTGATAGGCGAATTATGTTGTCAGTAGAAAATTTTGACTAGGTCTTGATAAACGAGCTATCTTGTTATTAGCAAAATTAACCACATCTTGGACGAGATATATCGTCGAATCCACTTGGAGGGTTAAAGTTAAGTGTTTCAAATGTTACATAATCATAATCCCAAAATAGCTTGACTAATTGACATGAAAATGATAGTCGTGGTTAAATTTTAAAACAGATTCGAAATTTCACGTCGATATTGGGAATTATATTTGGAAAATATGACGTCCAGGCTAAATTTGTTATAAAAATGGCACCTTATGCAAATTTTACGTGTATCGATTTGTAGAACGACGTTATACTCCTTATCGAATGATAGTTATTAACGGTAACGTGACATTATTCTCCTGTGCACGACGCTTGGATAAAGAGAGGGTGATTCGATTTTGTTTCCCAGCTGTACCCTTCATTTCCATTCAGAAAACCAGTTTTAAAAATATTATACTGCGTTGTTATTTGGATAATTTATGGATGAATTTTTGAACTGGAAACCCAATGTTTAGATTTTTAAACATCGAGATATCAGTTTCATAACCAGGGACTAAGAATTAAAGGGAACACCGGGCCCTGAAGTTCTGTGAACATGGGTGACTTCCCAGAGTGTTCATGCACTAAGTAGAGCGAATAAGCCCAAAAAAACAAAATGTTGAGCTTAGTCTGCTGCTGTAATTTGTGATAGGCAACGACGTAAATAGGAAACAATTATCGTGGATTGTACATTTTTTGTCCTTGAGACAGTACTCTACCCTACAATAATGGACCGCACAGCAAGATGTGATGGTATAAGGGAAATAATACATGCTTTAATAAGGGGATGGTCCACCATGTGCTACAATTACTGTACCGTCATGTAAGAATTAGACGGACAGCTGGTTTAAAATTAAACTATTTATTTACATAAATATTTACAAGAAAATTTGAAAAGATAATTAAGGGCACAGCCATCGACAACCGAATCCTGCCTGAAGCCAAAGTCACAAATGGCAAAACAGAGACGTCTGTCTCTCGTCGAATCTCGAGTCCGAATTCCAAAATCCATGTTCGCTCCGCTCCACAGAACCGCCGCTGGCAACGAGAGTGGGGTGAAATCCGAGCCCTCTAGAGATGTTTATGTCCTCTCCAGAACAGAAACACCCCCACACAGATGCGAAAACCGTCTGTCATGCCGACTTGAGTTCCCCACAGCAAAACTTCATCCCAGACATGGGATTAGGGAACCGACGGAAACTCCAGCTGTGTCTATGGATCAAACGGAACGCCGATGAGAAAATACTTTCTTTCGGTATTTTGTGAAAACCCGCACGTGCAAAGTCTGAAGTTGTTTTTGCATTTCGAAACATTCCAGCGTCCACGTGTTAGGGAAAAGGGTCGGCTAGTACCATATGGTACATTACACTAGCAACCCTTCTGGGCATACTTTCAACGAGGTTTTGATACACAGCTATGGGTATTTGTGTATATACCTGCTGCAAGAATATCGCCAGCTCAGCTGTAGATTTCGGACGTGGTTCCCTGGTCCGTAAGCCAAGCCTCGCTCTCACTCGTCCCACATATGTTCTATGGGGTTTAGGTTGGGACTCTGAGCAGGCAAGGGAATATGTTTTAAATCCAAATCTTGATACCACTGATTGACAGAGGCTACAACATGACATGGAGCGTTGTAGTCATGGAAGTAACATTCGTCTGTTCCATAAAATTGCCAGAGCGTATGAAGTACCTGATTGTCCAAAATGTTCATGAAGTCGTCTGCGTTCAATTGACCAGGAACAACATGCAACGGTATCAGACCATACCACGAAAAACACCCCCAAACAAGTAGTCGGAATTTATGCAAATCCGCTGGGGTCCGGTCCATTATAGTAGGGTAGTGTATATTTGACCCATCAAACTTCATATAATGCAAGGGTTGCCAACTGCACTAACTGGCAGCCACATTTCGGGAAGTAATATTTGGAAGAACCATTTAAAAAATATATCTTTAATATCAAGACAAACAGTGAGAAACTGAAATTAGTTCAATATTTTAAAGTTTACCAAAAAAACCTTCTTCCTGAAGGCTGTTGGAGCTACTGGAGCTTCAAGAAGATGGAGGATTGAAACGGGTAAATCAAAATAGTTTTCAACTATTGACTTTTGTAAACAGGTTCCGGAATAAAAATACCCTAAAAACCAAAGAGTGAGCACTGAGACTAGAATCAATTTTAGGTACTTCGTATTGCTGTGTCTCTGTATTCAACACTTAAATTTGTTTTAAAAAAAGCATCGGTCTGTTTTAACTGATCATCATTTAACTGAGCTTGTGCGGACTGCCCTTACAAGTCATCAACCAAACTTTCGGCAGCTAACTACTAAGATAGACAACTGTCGTGAAACATCCATAAGCAAATCCAATTTTTAAAGATTTTCTTTGCAAAATTGTTTGGAAGAATCAACAATAGTTTTTATTTTAAAATTTTATTTTTATGTGTTTGAATAACTTGGAAACTTTTCTGTTTTGGAATAACTTTGTAACAAGAAATGGAATAAAACAATTGGATATTGTGTGTGATCAGTTTTAGTTTACCATAATTCATACATGCATTTTATTTTCGTAAGTACCGCAGTATGCACCTAAGAGAGCCGCTCAAAAAGAAAAATTTATATATATATATATCTAAAAAATCGATGTATAATTTAAAAAGGAACAGACAAGCATTTTTTCTTGACTTCTTTTGTAAAAATAAAGCACAAAGTGAAATGTGTTTTCTGAAAAGTATGATTCACGATCAATAGGTAATATTGAAACTTAAAAACTGTTTTTTCTACCCATTGATGGACCCACGTTTATTTGCAAATCCGCTGCTGCTGCCATCTAGTGAGTGCTGTAGCAAAGTAAAATTCTGAAAGCAGAAATTTGTCTATGGGGAGAAGATATTTGGTTTCACATAAATTGTAACAATAGTTCACGAAAAATAATGAAGAAAATAAATCAACAGTGCATATTTTATTTGCGACATGCAGAATTTAGTAATGTATATTTTTAGGTATAAATTAAGTATTAGTTATTGTAAAAATTTTAAACACTTAAAAAGCTAAATCTTACAGAGATAGTAATTAAAATCACAAGAAATATTTTATGAAAAATTATATTGGTACAATTTTTAGAAATTATTGAACTCAGAACAAATAAGCATTATTTTAGAAATTTTGTTTTAAGTGCCATAACAGTTCAAATGACACGATTTTCATGTTTTGTAATAAAAAGGGCAGGTTTCTCAGTAAATTAATTTACTATAATTATCCATGAATTAGTATAAAGGGTTTGAATTTTTCCATCAAGCTACCTAAAATTAAAAATAATGTAGTTTATATATAATGTGTTATTAGATGCAGTTTCATATTTGCTATTGTGTTTTATAACTTTTCGACGATGTATATTTATACCTCGTAATACTAACAGACGAGTATATTTTTTTCCCATTTACCTCTAAACTTCAATAAAACTTTTTTAGCAGGCTAATCTTTTAAATTCTGTATGGAGGGAGCAATTCATAAGGTGTATAGGTTTTATCTTCAGACTCTTAAATTTCCTGATAACTCGTCATCAAACCGTTGTAAATTAATTACCTTTTTTGAGGTAATATTTAATTGCCAAAGTAAAAAAAAAAAATTCATCTCCTAGAGGTAATCCTGAATTTTATTTTCTAGATTTATGTTTATAGTTTTTCAAACTAAATTTATATAAGTTTATATTCCATCTGCAATGAAGTAAATTGTAATAAAATGTAATCTCTAAGCCTTTCATTTTGGTGACCTATAAATTAACTTCGTATTCATCCATGTAATTAAAAAATGGAAACTAGTAAAATTCTAACTTAAATTAAGGTGTATTAATGATAATCGGTAGATTTTGTTGAAGAGTTAGAAATGTTTCAATTAATAGGTTTTAAATTAATGATAATATTTAAAAATGCTCATTGATAAAAATCTCAAAGAATATTTCATCAAAATTTATTTCATAACATTTGTTATTTTGCCTTAATAAAAAGAAGCTTGCATGTATTCTAAATTTTTTTAATAGAAGTGTACACAAAATCAATTTTTTAAATTAGAGGGAAAACGAAAAATAATTTTTAATTGGGAATACCCAAAATTAATTTTTAAATAAGGCGATTGCAAAACATTATTTTTTTAAATTTAAGGTAAAGACAAAATTAATTTTTAATGTAAATTATAGTAAAAAAGTTTGTGAATTAGAGACGTACAAAAAAGTCATATTTTAATTAGGGTACAAAAAAATTAAAATTTCAAATGGAGGCATACAAAATAAATTTTTAATTACGGGATGTACAAAAAATACTTTTTACTGGAGATACACAAAATATTATTTTTTAATAAGGGAATAACAAAACATTATTTTTGAGAAAAGGCTATGTACACAAAAGTAATTTTTAAATAGGCTGTGAAAAAAAATTTTTTTATTGAGGGTGTACACAAAATTAATTTTTAATTAAGAAGGTAAAAGATAATAAATTTTTAATTGGGGGTACACAAAATTAATAGTCAGGTGATCAAAATTCGACTTCTAGTAATCTGTTTCCGTACGATAATATAATAGGTTTCGCATATCCGAAACAATAAGAATCACAATCATCCAGATATGCGGTATACTCGGATAATGCGTTTTTCTTTCAGAGTATTCTCTCCTTTGCGTTCCCATTTGGCACTGCGTTGGTTGCCATATGTGACGTCACCACAGGACGCATTTATTCTTGGGATTCATCGGCGTTCCTGGGCTGCAATGAAAAGCACGAGCGAATTCCTTGAAGTTGGCCAAAGGTATATTAACTCTGAAAAATGAGTCATAGGGAAAGTTAAACAATATATTCAAATGTTCATCCACATGTATCATATTTCACAAACGTTCGTGGCACAGGAATCGGCGTTATTTGCTTATTATCGAATGGCAACAACGGGTATAAACAATTTAAAATCGAACATTACGAGTAGACAAGTTAATTAAGGGGGTCCGGGACACATAAAAATTTTTTTTTTATTAATTAATTTAGAATTTTGAAATTTTTTGTACTGATTATACCCATCTAACTAATAAGCAAAATCACAACACAAAGTTTTTCCAAAAGTTTTTTAAAAATTTTAAATTAAAACTTTTTGAAAAAAAGAGGGGTCATTTTAAATTGCTAAAACTCAAAATATTCTTGATCCATTTTCAAAATTCTTGCAGTAAATTATTCACAATTTTATAAACTTTAATTTTGATTCAGCAATTTAAAAAATATTAATTTAATAAAAAATCAAATATATTTGAATGAAAATCTTTGAAAATTTTAAGGTACTTTTTTTTTTAAAGTCATATTTTTAAAAGTAAATATTTGTTTCAAATTTGCTGAATCAAAATTAAAGTATAATGTTTGGAAAAGATATATTCCAAATTTCAACCCTCAAGGTTTATCGGTTTTCGATTTATAGCAATTTGAATACAGGAAATCTTGAAAAAAAGTATCATGGAGAAAAACGCATTTAAAGTTTTAAAGACAGATGTAGTTGCCAATACAACTGTCAAGAGTGTTAGATTTTCCAAACAACGAACCACAAAAATTATTATATCTCTAGTTCTAATTAAGATAGAAACGTGATTTAGACGCCATTTTAAACAGAAAAACACAGAGAATTTTTTTAAATAATAAAAAAAAAATTCGAAAATTTGACGATTTTTGTGTCCCGGACCCCCTTAACCTTCATACTACGGCCGGTGCATCAGTTCTACATTGATAGCGCCAAGAAAGAATTCAGACTATGGACAGTACATCGGCAGTAGTATCTTGAAAGTTATAAGAATCGCGCCAGTTATATCTGTAGCCGTAGTCAAAATGTTAACGTCACAGTGGAGCCACACAAAGGGTATTGGTGACGGTCCAATATCAAATACGAAGTGAAAGATCAGAGGGCAGCACCTCGTAATTCCACGTCAACACCTGACCAGGAACCCCTCTCCGAATGTCCACACCACGCCAATATTATATTCAACTAGTTACCACCGTCCCTTCCTAAGCCATTCGGTGTATCGCCACGTAAATTTGATCCACGGTCAGATGATGAGGTAATATCTGAGCTGTCACCCCACTCTCCAAACTTCCACACCAGCCCAACGGGAGGACTTTCGGCCACGACAGATTTAAGGTGCACCAGCCGCCTCTACATCATACGCTTAAAAACATCCATGCCCTGACTCGTATTCAACCAGGACCTTTCCGATCCAGAGATCATTCAATTGAAATCATATCCAATATATGTATTACAAATGGTTGAAACATGAAGGGGCTCACGTTGGCTGGGCGTGGAAGTTTGGAAAGTGGCGTGCCAGCTCAAAGATCAAGCATAACGTCTTCATCTGACTGTGGTTCCAAATTACGTGGTGTTATCCTCGGAATTTTTCTTTAGTGGTTGATCCCGGACAGTCGCAGCCAATAGCCCATCGTGTTGCTCCAGTGCGACGTGAATTAAATACCTACGTGATGGGGAAAAATTGTTTATTACAAATAATGTATTCTAGGAATAATTGAAAAAATTAACTCCAAACATCGCGACAAAAAAAAAGGGAAGAATTAAGTTATTTCTTGACCTGAAATATATCCCCCCCCCGCAGTTTGTGAATGTTTATTTAAAAAACTGTCTCATTAAAATGTTAATTATATACTTTTGAGGCATGAACTAATGTTTCAAAAGTCTGCACCTTTTCTTTAGACATAACTTAAGCCCTTTCTTTCATATTGAAGAGAAAAACAATTGTTTCATTTTTCATCATTGCAAAAAACAGATATTGGTAATGTTTAGAAAAAATAGGAGGTATTTAGGTAAAATTAGTATTACTATAATTTTTAACGAATCAGGCATTCCACTGTTCGATTCAATTATGCCTGAGAACAGCAGTAAACATTCTTATTTTATTGGGGTACAATTTAATAAACTCATTTATTCTAAAAAATATTCAGTATCATCAAAATATAAAAACAAAAATGTAGTATTTTAGATGAAAACGTTTATATTTATAGGTAATAGAAAATATCTTTTAAAGCGACTTCAATTAAACAAGAATTAAAAATTCAGACACATTGAAATATGGGATACACACTTTGTCAAAACTGCAAGAGTTTAGCCATAATTTTAAGAGTTGACTTTGAAGTAAAAAGTAGTGAAATAAATACATTCTAATTTATGAACATAATTTCACTTCAATAACGACGCAAAGTGAAAAAAAAATTCCGTCCGTCGAGCCGGAGTCGAACCAGCGACCTATGGATATCAGTGTTTGAACCGCTACAGTCCACCGCTCTGCCAACTGAGCTATCGACGGCTTGTTGGAGTGGAGTTAGAAACTGACGTGCTCAAATCTAAAGCTTCGATGTACTACTTAAGTTTTAAAGGCTTTCTTGCACACACACACAGAACAGAGAGTGAAAGACAAGCTATCCACTTTTCACTCGTTAAATGTTCTGTTTAAATGTATCATGAATTTTTAGCAAACAATTATCAACTACTATTGTTTTATTCTACCTTCTTTTCCCGTGATTTTCATATCCTTAAATTTCTCGAACTGTCATGACAGTCCAACTGCATTTACACTCTTGTTTCTTATCTTTTTGCACGTTTAAAAGTTGAAAGTTAATGGAAATGTGTAAGGAGACTTTTCAGGCTTGATTTGGTTCAGAAACATAGACTTTTCTAGTCGTATTCACAAATCCGTAACGGCCGCATAAAAGATTGGTTCTTGAACCGTTCGTTTTTTTGAAACGCAATAAAGTCTCACTTGTTAACAAAATTCAAATGATGTAACACATTTGGGAAGATATTAATGTTTCATTAAATTATAGAATATAATAGTTTTGTTGAGTTTATTCGAAATTATACATTGATTCAAATGGTTCTTGTTATTTTTGAGAATTTTAAATTGTTTCTTGTTCTCGCATGAAGTTCAGAATCTTTTGACATGGAAATGTTCTTTTAAGCACTTTTAGTCAAAATAATGTTATTCGGAATTATACATTTATTAAATAAAATGTATTTTTTTATCTCTTTGACAGTACAACTTGTTTCAAGTTCTTTTAGAAAGCCCACAAGAAAAAAAAAATTTTTTTTAAGAAATATTTTCGTCATATTCATATTATTTGAAGTTATAGATTTTTTATTGCATTCCTTTTTGTGTATTGAGTAATGAAACTAGAAACTTCTTGTAGAAAGTTCAGATTCATTGGACATGAAAGTGTTCCTTTTTTTTATCTTTTCGTCAGAAATTCATGTGAAAAAAAGTTTACATAAAGAATACTTAAGATCAAGTTGTTGAAGAATGTTATGTGGTAACTGAAAAAAATCCATTGTTAAAAATTTAATTAAGGAGATCGTTACAGTCCTATCTCCGTAATGTTAAAATGATCAAATTTTAAGGAACATTTTCTCAGAATCTTTTATGTGAGTGGATTTAAAATTTTTTAAACAGGTTATAAAGGGAACACTTTCAAACAGTTTTTTTCAAAAACTGAAAATTGGAAGTTTTTAGACTGTTTTTTGTTCTACTCATTTCTTCTAAATGAGCACTTTCATTCTTTTCAACTATCAAAATGAACTTTTCAGAGAAGATAGAAAAAATGCCTGAGTTAAAATATGTTTTTGGGTATGTTACACTTGTAAACCATTATTTGTATGTTTTTTATTTGCTTGAATAAACTGAAAAAAAGTTCCTTATATGGGAAAAATACACATTTTGAGATTGAAGTTTAAAACATAATTTGACCAGGTACGTCACCATTCGAACCAGATTTCAGCACTTCGACAGTAAAAATTCTAAAGAACATGTTCCTAATTTTTTGTAATAGTTGATTGGTCATTACCAAATAGATTAAACACAAATTTTCTAAAGTGGCAGTGAAATACATTTTAAGGTAATCCCTAAATGTTTCACGTGAGTGCATTTAAGACAGCAGAAGTAAAATATTCGTAGACCGTCTGTTTAATTTACACTATAAATCCCTCTCATTTTCATCAATGTAATATGAACACACTTTACCGTATTCTGTTAGGACTGTGGACATCGTATTTTGCAAAATCGTTAAAAAATTCGTTTGTCATGTTCGAACACCAAATCTAAAAAGAAAAAATATTAAAATTATTTTTCAATACATGAAATGTTATCTTATTCCTTAGTATCAGCAAAACAATACCTCATATTCAATTAAAACAGAACACATCCGATCACCAAACATAGTATTCCCAGTCCCTATCCACATCAACAAAAATCGAGTGATTGTTTTTGTACATTGAAAAATTTCCCCCTATTTGGGTCATTTTAATGCAAAACAATACCTCAAATTCATTTAAAACAGGACACATCCGATAACCAAACAGTAATCCCAATCCTTATACCAGGGCTCGAAATACCCGGGTGCACAGGTGCAGATGAAAATAAAATTGTGCACCTAACTTTTTCTTGCACCTAACGTTAAAAAAAGTGAGGGGAACGTGTTTTATGTTATGTTTATGTGCGAACAAAATATTAGTGTCGATCTCTCTCGTTCTAAAGGAACATAATTAAAATTCCTAAATACACACTATGCAAAAATAAAATCACTGAGCCGTAACGGGTTTATACAGGAGGAAGGTTTACTTGTGCCACTGCCACCAGAACTTTCCGATGATCGAAACTTTTTTCAGATGGCTCTGTTGAAGCAACTGTCGCGACAGCCGGAGAAGGGAGAATTTAGATTACTTGACCACTCGCGAACTATAGGCATCTCACATTTCTGTAAACACCTCGTGTTTCAATAAAGTGTAAAGCCGTAGGAATTCATGAGAATTGTCTGGCCACTGCGTATCTTGAAAAAATATTTTCATTATTTATCTTTAAATTCAGATTTTATCTTCTTAAAATATACTGTACTTTTTATGTGTTTTTTGTCCACCAAAGTCTGATGGTGACTCAATATTTGCAAGTAATAATTTCGCTGATAAATAAAATTGTTTAAATATTTTTATTTACTATCTACTACTAACCTATCTAGACATACTCAACTAATGAATAGTTTACTTTATATTAATGTTCTTACATCACGTTATTTTTAATGTACACTTAAAAAATATTTTTTGCACCTAATTTAAAAACTTAAGTGCACCTTGTGCACCTGTATAAAAAAATCTATTTCGAGGCCTGCCTTATACACATCAATAAAAATCGAGTGTTTGTTTATGTGGATATTTTTATCCTATTTGGGTAATTTTAATGCTAAATCAATGATTTACGTGTTCGGCGTATCGTAATAACAATCTGTTATTTTACAATGTGAATTCGAAAATTATACACGCCTAAAGTAATTACAAGTACTAAATTGAACAATTTAGTCCAATATCATCTCGTTTTCTTCTGTCAAAACAAGAGAAAAAAAGTCTTCCCGATCTTCCCCTATAAAAAATCGTTGACCTCGAAAATAATGGCAATAATTTTTTGTGCTTAAGATTTTCAGGAATTATCTACAATAAATACTTACAAAAAAAATGAGGTCCGTCGGATTTTTTTTTAATTTTCGCCTCTTTTTTAAAATGTTACCGTGGGTTGATCACTTTCTGAAAACGGGACATTTCAGCGTCCCGAATCTGTGCTTGGGGACAACGGTACAGCCTACCTAAAACCGGGACGGTCCCGTTCAAAACGGGACGTATGGTCACATTAGTTATATCACTATTCTATGGAATATCGTGGAAGTAACCACCATAAATACTTACCTAAAATTTAAAATAAGCTTATGCTATTTCAATATAATTTTTATAGTATCCTAAGTTGATGTTTCTCAAGTTCTGTAATTTTGAGTTGTGTCACTTTTCTTGTCGGGGTGCGATATATGGAACCAATAATTGTGTGTGAACGAATTATACATATAAAAAACATTTTATAATTAAATTTAAGCACTCTGTCCCATTTACCAAAAAATATATAATAGCAATGGAAAAATTGCAGAAATAAGTAAATTAACTGATGTGTTGTAAAAAATAAGTAAAATTGTATTTTTCCGTAGAAAAAATAATTGATTCCTAATCCGTTATACCCGATTCAATTCCGTAGAAACTACGGATAATCCGTAGTAGTTGGCACTAAATGAGCGTATAAATGAAATAAATTAACTAAAAACAATTTGTTAGCCTGCTTCTCGAACTATATCAAAAGAGATTGGCTGAACAGAAAAGTATACATACGGAAGCATATCCTAAAAAGAAAAGTTGTTCTGGACTTGCTTCCAAACCAGGTAGCTTTTTCCTGTAATTAAAGCCCTCATCCGATAGAGCTAAATGCAATCGAAATGCCTGGAATAGGAAACATTAATAGAACCACTTTGAAAAAATCTTCATAAACTTGGATGAACAGCAATTACAGTACATTAAAAAACATTCATGATGTAAGGGATTCGAATTTCTATTCACTGTCCAAAGGCGCGTTCTCACGATTCAAGTGTAATGGACCCATTATAGTTGATCAAAAAAAATTTGAATGAAAACTATAGTGAGAACTTTTGTTCCAGTAGAATTGATCAACCTTTTACTGAGATGAAAAAAAGTTTGACCCATTCAAACTTTATCGTTCAAGTGATGAGTCATCCGCCATCTGCTTTCGAGTTATTTCCACGCAAACGATCTGTCGTGGTTTATTTTATTCCAAAAACAAAACAAAAGTGCTTTTTTTATTCTCCAGGCCAAGTTTGTATCTTCGCGATCGTTGAAGATAGAGTAAAAATTTCAACGGATTTGAAATCTGCGGAAAATTTTACACCAGTTCGATTGTGAATGTGATTTTCTACAAAAAATTAATTTTTCAATTGCTTTTCAATTTTTGCTTATTAACCTGTTGATCAGTTTCTATTGAAATGTGTGACCAAAAACTGATTCAAGTCATATTCAACTTTTATCGATCAACTATAATCGGTCAATTAAACTTGATTCGTGAGAACGCGCATTAATTGATGAAGAATATAGACAACTCTTGTGTAGTTTTCCGTTTTGTTCAATTAAACATTGGAAACACGATGTAATGTTATTCAGAAGTTTTCAAAACTTTTGAAACATCTAGGCGGAGCATTGCTTACAAAAGGAACGAACCTGTCTATGCCAGTGATTTTCAACAGAAGTGCTTTAGAAATGGTGAAACGGCTTAAATTGTGTAAGATTTATCTCATTTAACGGTTTCGTTTTTTTTAAATAGTGTTTGCACAGATAATTTCAAATAATTCCTACAAATTCAAGACCGTGAAAATTTTTTTGAATATTCATTGTAAAGTGCGATTGATAAACTGTTTCAAAAATATTTTTTACAAAGACACTTTGGAGCAAACCAATCAAATTATGCATATTTCTTGGTCAGACAGGCAAAACTTTTTTTGTGTGTGTGCCTCAGAATTTCAGAAATCAATTCATGTGAGCGTTGAGGATGAAAAAAGAGTGGCCGAAAATAATACTCAATAAAAGCGTCATAAACTTATAGTTCGTATGTTAGTTTTCTCTAAGAGATGTCGCCACGAGTTCTCATGCTTTCATCGGATTCGTGTTCTGAGCAGACAGACCAAAGACGTGTTTTGAGCGGACAGTGGTTCGAAATACGTTCTCGTCAACTTTTCGAGGAAACGGTGAGGTGTTAGAAAAGAAAGGGGATTGGGAAGTGTAGGGAGAAAGAGACTGTAGTTTTGTGAAACTTTGTATAAAAGGCAGGGCCCGATTTAGAAAATTTGGTATAGTAGGCACAACACGCAGGAAGGCCCCCCCCCCATGTTATTTGTTCATCACAAAAACTAATTTTATAACAATAATTGGTACTTACATATTTGATTGTTGACCGTTTCACAGATGTCACCAAAAAAGTTTGAGAAAATCGTGACATTACTTATAACTCTTGGCAAAACAAAATAAAGCAGATGAAAATTAAAAACATAATAGTTAGATAATTAATGTAATTACAAGAATGTGATAGTGGGTGTAAACGGTCGACGGACATTTACTTAAATACCCAATAATTTATGTAACTACTTAAAAACTTTTAAAATTTTTTAGATACTTTTGAAACTTAGGGGCCCTATAAATTATGGGGGCCCTAGGCCCGTGCCTCACGGGCCTAATGATAAATCAGGGCCTGATAAAAGGTACTGTATAACCTGAGTGCAATCAACCAAAAAACGAAAGTTAAAACTAACCGTGAAGTTTTCTGAAGCTACAGACATAACAAGGAAAGTAATTTAATTTCAAAAACAAAAAGATATTTAAAAAAAAATTTTTTTTTTAGGAAATTTTCGAAAATGAAAGTGTTAATGGATTTGGGCGTCATCAAGTAGGAGCCTGACCCAGACAACATAAAATGATGTTTTCTACGTATGAGCTGCAATACGCTAAAAATATTGCTCATACACTCCTCCAAACACCATTAAAAAGCAAAAACACAAAACAAAACAATATAAAAAAATAAGAAGAAAACGAGATCAAACCCCCATCAGTAACCGAGAGACCGGCGATACCAAGCCCGAAGATCGCCACCAAATGCCACTATCCATTTCGTCCTACAAAACCCTAACATTAATGACAGTTAAATTATTGCTGCAGTGAAACTATCAAATAAAAAATAAGAGTCTTCGTATACAAAAAAAAAAAAAGCCGACTAGCCGGTATAGTGGTTAAGGTGTTAGCCTCTAAATCGGAAGGTTCCTGGTTCGAATCCAGGTCCGGGCATGGATGTTTGTAAACGTATGGTGTAGAGGCGGCTGGTGCACCTTAAATCTGTCGTGGTCGAAAGTCCTCACATTGGGTTAGCGTGGGAGTTTGGAGAGAGGGGTGCCAGCTCAGGTTTTGCCTCGTCATCTGACAATGGTTTAAAAATTACGTAATGTTGTCCTCGGATCTTTCCCTTAGGGGACTGATCCCGGACCGTCGTCAATAGCCCGTTGTGTTGCTCTAGTATATATACGACGTTAACTAAAAAATTACCGTATACAAAAAAAGATATTGTTCGTGTTTTGTTATTCAAAACCGAGGTTATTCCAATTTCTATTTTAAGAAAGTCGAAAATAAAATGTTCTATTCGTCTCCAGCTGCAATTTTAAAAATAAAATTCAAATACAATACAAAAGAATTGAAGGATAACCAATAGAAATTTAAAAAAAAAAACGTAAAATTCATTGTTTTTAAATAGTTAACTAGGTAGGTAAGTTGTTAATTAACGTGGCACTGGAGCAACACAATTGTCTATTGGCGACGGTCCGGAATCAATCCTGAAGGACCCGAGGACAATGCCTAGAAAATTCGACATGGTCAGATGACAGGAGATCACTAGAATACATCTGGTTCGTGGAACTCGTGCACTTCAAAAGGTGATATACCCCGAGGACTATATTGATTGGTTAATGGGGTTTGTCGTATGGATACCTTCATTGCAGACTCTTCTTCCCTTTCCCGTGCTTCCTACTGATAGCAGCATCTAATCTAGATAATGTGCGCAACGTGTCCTCGCGCATGGTCTATCGTTCTATCCCATTATCCCCCTCGTCATCTGACCGTGGTTCAAAATTACGTGGTGTCGTCCTCGGCTCTTTCCCTTTGGGGAATTGAATTGATCCGGTACCGTCGTCAATAGCCTGTTGTGTCGCTCTAGTACGACGCTAATTAAAATTACCTTACCTATAATCCCTCCTCCGGCCTTGTGAGGAATCAAATAATGATTCCCACGTTTCTAACATCCCTCGAAAAAACCCTCAAGTAACGCCACAAATTCCTTGCGACAAGGCGCCCGGGTCCAGACAACAGGTGTCGCGAGGCCTGAGAACGACTACAGACTAGAAAAGGCGTTACATAGACTTGTTGTCGGGAGCGAGCTGGCAAGTAGGGTTCTTCGGAATTAGCGCTCGCCTGCCGTCACAGCCAATCAGGGAGTACTAACTCGACATGACGTCAAGACCCCCAAATTTCGAGCCGGCAACGAGAAGAGTTTTTCAGCAGACGACGTTTACGCTTGGAATTAGACGACGTTTACGCCTGGAATTAGATGACGCTTCCATTTGTGGAACGGAAAGAGTCGCCTCGGACCTAGAGTCCTAAAACGTATTCCCAGGACGCAAATGCCTGCTAGATCTGCGGATCGAATCGAACTGTGGAAACACATCTCTAAGGAAACAGTTCCTGAAAGACCCCACGGTCTGCTGAAGAGAGCGTTCATTCTTGTCTGCTGCGAGGATTCAAAGATCTCCCGTCCATTCAACTTGAACTCTCGTGTTTTCACTGCAGGAGGCCATCTCCTCGATGTTCACCGTGAACTGTCATTTTAATTTTATTGGAGGCCATCTCCTATGACCTATTGTAAGAAGTTGTAAATAGATGTTATATTAATCCAGAAACCCTGAATAAATCTCACCTTATTCCCGGCAGAATCAATAGTGCTGTTCCCTGCATATTTTGTTATATGACCGCTACCCAGGGTTAGGCGAGTACGTCACAGCCTTCGTAAAAGACAGCCTCAAGTTGCAAGATGTCGCTTGGATCGTCCACACACAGCTGCCAGATTTGCGCGAAATTGCACCTTTTGATCTCCTTTTTAACTTAGGTTGTATTTCATTTCATTTGAGAGCAAAAGAAAGTAGGACGATTCTAATTTATGTATAAGGTTGCATACTTGCCAACTTTAAAACCTGTGCACCAGTAAAACTTTTGCGCCGAACGCCCCTTGCCATAAAACACAACACAAATACACGAATTAATGCGTATTATAAATAGCCGTATATGTCACAATAACTAGTATTATTTGCATTTAAAAATGCATAAGTAAACAAAGTTGTTTCATGTAGTGTTATATTCAGAAAAGGGGGTTGCAGAAAAATTCTATGAAGCTGTATTAGCTTTTTTGGTCTTTAATAATTCTGCACTGAATTTCTGCTCAAAACAAGAATTAGGGTTTTGTGTCTTCAACACCAACAAACTTTCCAACGTTTTGTTAGAAATGAGAGAATGGTATTCAGTTCGGTTCTTTCTGTGACGAGGTTGAAGATTATCTCACACTCTGCATTGGAATGGGGGATGAACAGAATAGAAAGCATAATTTTGGCCAATCTATCGAATTTTAGTCCATGAGCCTTTCTTATTTTACCTACTTCAACCCACTGCACATCAATACGGTCTGATATCCTTCTATTATCACAGATAAATCTTACAGCTGAAGACAATAAAATTCACATTCCAAATCATCTATTGCTTTGGCTTTGCACTCATCAAGTCCGATAGAAAATTTTAGTGTATGGTTGCGGAGAATGAAATATTTCGATTGCTCCATCAAAATATTAAAAAACCGTAAGACAGGCAGACCCATCCATAAATCAGTAAAATTAAATGGAAATCCGTAAAAATTACGGATAATCAGTAAAAGTTGGCAAGTATGAGGTTGTCCAAAGCTAAGCACATCAAATCTTTTATACGTGCTTCTCATATAATCTCGGTAACTCCAGTTACCAATGTTGCTGTTGTTCACTTCAACTGGTTTCGACGAGGTATATCATCAAATTTTGATAATGACAATATGTCTCGTCATCAAGATTTTGCGATTTGTTGATGGTGACTAGATCGGTTTTATTCCGTTGACGAGATATCTCGTCCATCAAGATCTGGTTAATTTTGCTAATGGCAAGACAATTCTTAGAGACAACTGCCAGGAGGCTTACGTTGCTGTTGATTGCACTACTGGAGGAACTTCCATTATACATTCCATGCAGATTTTGACACTGATATCTATTAGTGGCCAACAATGAACTTTTTTGTACAAGCATGTTTTATCGCGTCATTCATTTAAAGAAACAATATACAGACAGCGGTCCGTATGTGGACCTCTGTCTGTAAATCCTGTCCATTCGAATGTCTCTAAACCCATAACCAGTCATTAGATGATGGCCCATTTCATCATGTGTCTTTTAATATTAACAAATCTCTCACGACAGGTAGTCTTTAAATTCAATACGAACTTCAAGACTGTATGAGTTGAAAATATTGATAGTTTAATATCAGCTTTCAAGGATCGTTTTTCTGATTTTCAAAAAGTAGAATTAGTTGCTAGATTTATTTAGCTACACTTTTGCTTGAAAATGCATCGGAATCAATACATCTTTAACTCATCGGCCTGCAAAACCTGCGAAATACATTTAATGAACACAATTTATTAAGCTTCCATAGTTGTTTCGGATAAAAACAATCGTAAATCGTTAGGTAATGCATTAAAATGTGCAAGCCTCTTTTTGTCAACATATATATTTGTATCATATATCTCTTTTTGTCAGCATATAGCTTTTTTGGCCATTAAAAAATTCTAAAATAGGAGCCTCCTGACTAATGAAAATATAGAATCAATTTTACCTTCGGCTACTACAAAAATCGATCGAAATATTAAAACACTTATTAAACCAATGCAATATAACGCATCAAAATATTTGTTCTTGTTATTATCCTTCTTTGTAACAATATACAATAAATATACATAAAATAAATAATATATGATGGATAATTTTTCTTGGCCCTTTCATATGGGTATAGCGAATTATTGTGGTGCTTGACCTTTCCAAGTCTGTGCTTCACCGATTTAAAGTTCGTGATTTTTAAGTCTATTTTATACACTAGGGGGCTCCGCCCCCTGCTCGCTTACGCTCGCCAACCCCCGGGGATTGCTGCGCAATCCCATTTGGTTTGCTTCGCAAACCAACACTCCTTTCACAGATGTCATTTGGTTTGCTTCGCAAACCAACATTCCTTTCACAGAGTGAAACTATCTGAATAATTCGTATTATGCTGATTTCACTTTCCGGTACATGACGTCACAGCGAGGGCTTCGCGCCCTGCTCGCTTACGCTCGCCGACCCCGGGGATTGCTACGCAATCCCGTTTGGTTTGCTTTCTCAAACCAATACTTCTTTCGCAATTGATTTCACTTTTTTTTGCTTTAACACTTAATGCACCCTAAACTAATAGCCGCATCAGTAAAAAATCTTCTGTATCTTGTTCCCTGTACAATTTTAAGTAAACAGTGTTAATATCAAAACTTTACGATTGTACTTTGTCGGTAAACTGTCTTGAGAACAGAGGGAAAAAAGCGAGCCTTTTTCCTCGCCAAATAAAAAGAAATCGTTTTTATGGCAATTGTTGCTACGATAAATTTGATATCTGGCAAACCCGATAGTAGGAAATGCAACCCACTGCTGTTTGCGGAACCAGCTATGCGAACTGAAAAATACGAAATTTGTGTCACCAACTTTTGATTGCATCGAATTTATTTATGAACCAATTTTAAAAATAATTGTACCGTAAGAAAGAGTACATTGTGAGGTATACTGCAATATTTTTAAAATTAAAAACTAACAGTAATACTATATAGATATGACCATTTTAGTTTTGTATCGGAAGTTACGATCTGAAAGTTCCGAAAATTGTATGACCTACTTTTAATTGCATCGATTTTGTTTATTAACCAATTTGAAAAATAATTGTACCATAAGAAAGAGTGTAATGTAGTGTATTCAGTGATGTTCTTAAATTTAAAAAATAATGGTTTTTGCCGTAGACATAACGGTTTTAACAAAACGTAGCGAAAATATCCGAAGATTCCGAATTTTGTATCACGAACTTTTGATCGCATCCAATTTAATTATTAACCGATTTCAAAAATAATAGTACCGTAAGAAAGAGTATATTCTGAGGTATACTGCGATATTTTAAAAATTAAAAACTAATAGTAATTAGATATAGATACGGCAGTTTTAAAAAAAAGTAACAAAAATGTCCCGATTTTTCCCGAATTTCAAAAAAATATTATCAAGAACCACATTTAAATTTAAAAAAAAACTCGACGAGCTGCAAAAATTTACGTTGAGAGGTACTCTTAAAAAAAAACTCACGACTAAAGACTGAAATTTTGAATGTGTTTTGCTCACTCGCGGAAGAAATTTCACTTCTTCAACTTTAACACTTAATAAAACCTAAACTAATAGCCGCATCGGAAAAAAATCTTAATAATTATCCAGGGAATACGATGAAGAACAAAGCATGTTAATTTCATATTTTTCCGATCAGTACTTTCTCGGGAAACCGTCTAAGAATGGAGCTAAACAACAAAAATTTCAATTCTGCGGCGGCGGCGGCGGCGGTAACTTTTTTTTAATATAGAGAGATTTTAGATTGAGTGAACAAAATGGGTAAAAGCCTTACCTTAAATGAATTTCTGACACCTTCATTGTCAGCTATGTTTTCTCCCAAAGTTAGAACTCCATCAACCTGTTTCAAAACAAATGTGGATTTGATTTACAACGTACCAATATTGCTGGATAACACAGTCCCTAAAATTCAATTTGAGAAGGGAGTGGGTATTTAGAATGATTACACAAAGAAGTGGGGCTTAACCTTTACGTTGCGGCAGGTAAACAATTGTTACAAATAAAACTTCGTTTACACCAGCGGCACAGTACAGTTCTGTGTACTGTGGATGTTACCCCCCCCCCCCCCCTTTGGCATCGATCATCATTTACGAGCTGTCAGCGACTGACTTTCTAGTGGGTCCTTCCTTTTGTTCGGTGCCCCCCGTGAATTGTGAACGCTTTGGGAAAAGCAGAAAGTCGCTCCGGTGATATCTCTTCTCACACCAAACAATACTATGAAAGGGAAGCGTCAGTCGTAAATTCCGCACACGGCCCTATCGCTCAAGTTTGGTACTTAGGTAAGGGGGTTCGGAGAGTCAGGCCAAAGAGCCGTTCTGTGAGACGATTGAAAAAATCGAAGCGTCACAGCGTAAGGTTAAAGCTTTTTCTTAAAATGGGTTTTATTATTTTTTTTTTCAGAAATATATGTGTGTGTGTGTGTGTGTGTGCAATGATCTTCTCTGATCATTTTATATATTTCTAAAAATAAAAATGAAAAGCACTTTAAGAAACCTTTAATCCCCACTCCAGTCGTTCCTTTATACAATTATTCTTTATAAACACTCTCTTTTCTGAACTGCCAATCTAGTGATTGTGATATTCACCACTCTATTAGTATATTTGTACATATTTCTGAAAATATATACAATACTAGCAGAAAGACTCGGCTTTGCTCGGGTTGAATTAATAATATGTTGATTGAAAAGTCATCATCAGTCCTTTTTCATAAAATAATCTTATCATCATTTGAATGTACGGGGGAAAAAAATTTAATACCAATTTAACTTCTCCATTGCTTCTACAATTTACTTCGGACGCAAATATGCATATATGTTGTATATAACCATATAATCCATTTCATATTCGTCACACTTCTGTTGAAGTTGATTTTAAGTTTTCGAGTGACTACGAATATTTCCGTGCATTCCATTTCATTAAAACTGGCGAATTTTCGGTGGATAGTCTTGCACTTACTTTTCCTATGAATATGTTTTCATTTAGGTAATATACCGGAACACATAATGCAAACAGAAACAAAATTCCAATCCTTAAAAAAGGCAGAATTTTGAAAAAATATCTGTTCTAGCGTGTTGTATTTCGACTTCCTGAATATATTCTGAAGTAAAACAATTCGACAAAAAACTTGAACAATATTGATGAAGACAATGATTTATAAGCTAAAAATAACACATATTTATAATACTTGGGAATCCTCAAATATGATCGCAACTATCTCGCTTTCAATTCAAATACCCCAAAAAAGAATTATAAATCAAATTAAAAAATTAAACATTAACTAGGGGGCTCCGCCCCCTGCTCGCTATCGCTCGTCAACCCCAGATGATTGCTACGCAATCATATTTAGTTCACTTTACGAACTATACTTTTCAACAATGAGGGGGAGGGGATTGCTTCACAATCCATCCCCATATGGATCGCTGCTGGAATGATCCCGGACCTTTAGTACGACATTAATTAAAGGTTCCCTTCCCTTCCGAGTAACGGAAAATTGCCTACTTTTTTTTGCAAGATAACGGATCCGTATATCAGTCGACCCCAGTACTTTAGCTTTAGAAAACGTTCCAAAAATTATCGGCTCATACATGAAAATATAGTGTAAATAAAAACAAAATGTTTTTAAAATGTCAAGAACAAAACATTTCATTTCCACATAAAAAAGTAAATATTTTAGCATAGCATATTGCTAAAATTCAGAGGAAATCTCATCATCTTTTTAAATGTTTTAGCTTCTCCGTGTTTGTTGTAATAGTACTTTTTAATATTTTCATTTTCGACTGTTGCTATGGAAACGGCAACCGAATGTGCCGGTTTTTCTGAAAACATTGCAAACTCTCTAGCGCGTGCTCTAAAATTTTACTAAATGAATTAATTAAAAAATATAACTTTGTTTATCGTCTGCGAATTGGCCAAATTCATAAGCCCGTTGAACCGCAAGACTCGCTATCACGTGACTCGCTAGTATCAATCACAAAGCGAATAAACCCGAAAAATATTGCAAAATTAAAAAAAAAATTATCCGATAACGCTATAAATTCAATTGAGGCGCGAGGCAAACAATCGCGTAGTGTTGCCAAAACGCGATAACAAATAACGTCTTTTTTGCGTGCCACGTAAGAGAATTATATATATAGATTCTGAGGTTTCCAGATACCGAGTAGCAAAATTACGCTTTTATGAACAATGAGTTTATCGTTTGGGCTTTTCGTTCTCCATTATAAAATTTAAGTAAATATGAAATTAAATGTTCTAAATATTCTTTCTTCATCAATCAAATATTTATAAATATTATTTTCATCATGGGAAGACGTAAAAATTCAGTTCAAACATGAACATTATAATTTAATTTGTTTTAAGAAAATTGTTTTTCGATCAACACTGGTAAAGCAATCTGAGATGCGTGTAGCAATCGTTTTACACTCAATGTTATTTCTATGGCGTTTTCAAATTGCTTTTAGGTCAATTTTAGGCCGCTTAGGATTCGAATTTTTCAAAATCCTTTCTTAGTGCACCCCTACTGTATAAGAAGAAACACCCTGCAAAATTTCAGCTTCCTAGGACTTTTAGTTCTTGAGATACAGTGATGAGTCAGTCAGTCAGTAAGTGGTATTTGAATTTTATAGATATAGATTAGATTAGATTATATAAAGATGAATTTACTCCACAGATTTTGCATAGCTATGCGCTGTTCACAAAAACTGGCCGGTGTTTGGGATTATATATATTTTTTAAAAGCTTGTGCTTCTTGAGGCTTACCTTTAGATCTGATCCAGGATCTTTGTATTCAGTGTATTGGTCTGCAAAACACGCTGCTTTTTTCAAGTAGCTTTGCTTTGTTTCATTTGTCCACCAGTTTCTGCGATTCCCTTTGTGATCGTACAGTCGACCTTGAAAACAATTTTCCTGATTAATTTCTCTATGTGCGTTGTTGAAAGGAGTAAATTGAAGTCTTAGTGGAATCGGTTACAAATAGATGGTCATATTACCGTCGGTGTCGAAGGCGTGACTTATTTCATGCCCGATAACAGTCCCAATTGCTCCATAATTTATTGAGCTGGAAAGGTAAAAATTTGAAAATTAGCGCTTTATTCATGAGTTGTTATATTATTATAAAGCCCACAGTGTGTGCGATGTTTCTTCTGGTGCTGTATTCTAAAATACAGTCGTTGTAGTCTGACTCTAGAAACATTGATATTGCACTCGTTCTATATAAAGGCGCGTACACATTTGCGAGCCAATCCGTTAGCGAGCCTCTAGTTCTCGTGATTGGGACGGGGTTTTGGGGGACAAACGAACGGTGTCGTGAGAAGTTCGTTGCTTTTATTTCTGTTCGTGAACCTCCAGGCTCCATCGTCATCACAGGTGGCGGCTGACAAATGACTGTCTGGTGGTTTGCGGTTGTTTCCTTGCTTTCCCATGGAACGCTGGAAGTTCGTTGTGAAAATAATTTCAACGAACTGTTGACGAGCGGCTCGCGAATGGTTTGGCTCGTAAATGTATACGCATCTTTACAATCATCCGTACACAGGCAATTGAAGCACTCTGCCGTTTTTCGCATCACTTGAATTGTTCCTTCCATCACAAGTGCTCTGTGGCTCAGTTGGCAGTGTCACTGGTTTCAACGTCAGCAAACGCAATTCGAACCCAAATTTTCCTTTTTCTTATCACCAGCAATTTAAAAATATCCTTGAAAAATGTTATCAAATTCAACCGAACTTCACTCAATAAAGTTACCATGTAAACAAAATGTTTTTGATGAGCCGTTTCTTTTTCTTCTAAAGCATTTAGCTTCTTTCCCCAAAGTTACACTATTTTTTTATCAAAAAAGTCACTGCGTGGCTAGCCCGGCGTTGCCCGTGCCCGTGGTGTAAAGTATTAAGCTGGTGTAAAATTTTCCGCAGATTTCAAATCCGTTGAAGATATATTCAATTCTAAATTTATTTATTTAAAGAAAATCGTATTTTTAGGTAACAAACTAAAGTAAAATTTCCCGCAGATTTAAAATCTGTTGAAATTTTCAATCTATCTTTAGTGATTCCGATTTTACGAAAATAAACACTTAATCCCAGTCGATATGTTTTTTTATTTCAATATGTTTTTCTTATGTCTTGCTCTCATTGAAAATGAGAATGGAAGCGGAAATGGAATGGGACTGGAAATGTAATCTGTTTCTTTTTTTTAACGCGAAGGGCTCCACCGCCGCGCAATATCAAAGCGGAAACAAAAAATAATAATTTTCTGAGCTTCTCAGAAGCGATGAAAAAAACTTGGCATAGATCCAAGATCACGTGGGGAGAAAAGTCAAGATTTTGGCTGTTCTACTCTCGTCCAAAGAACTACGTAGAGAATAAAACTATTAAATTCATTTAAAAATCTTCCAGATGGAATTTTAAAATTTCACCACGTCCAAAAAATTGCAAAAAATTTAGACTCTCTTTGTGCCAAATCTCATTGCTGTAAGTGCCATAGAATCGTCAGGATTCTACACCCGCGGAAAAAAACCAACAGACAAACACTTCCTTTTATAATACTGGGGGGCTCCGCCTTCTGCTCGCTTACGCTCGGCAATCCCATTTGGTTTGCTTCGCAAACCAACACTCCTTTTACATTTGCCATTTGGTTTGCTTCGCAAACCAACATTTCTTTCGCAGAGTGAAACTATCTGAATAATTCGAATTATCCTAATTTCACTTTCCGGTCCATGACGTCACAGTGAGGGCTTCGCATCCTGCTCGCTAACGCTCGCCGACCCCCCGGAAATTGCTACGCAATCCCGTTTGGTTTGCTTCGCAAACCAATACCTCTTTGGCAAGTGATTTCACTTTTTTTTTTACTTTAACACTTAATGCACCCTAAACTAATAGCCGCATCAGTAAAAAATCTTCTGCATCTTGTTCCCTGTACAATTTTAAGTAAACGATGTTAATCTCCAAACTTTACGATCTGTACTTTGTACTTTCTCGTTAAACCGTCTGAGAACAGAGAGAAAAAAGCGAGCCTTTTTCTTCGCCAAATAAAAACAAATCGTTTTCATGACAATTGTTGCTACGATAAATTTGATATCTGGCAAACCCGATAGTAAGAAATACAACCCTCATCAGCTCCGCAAATTTGCTCCGCGAAATAAAATATACGAAATTTGTGTCACCAACTTTTGATTGCATCGAATTTATTTATGAACCAATTTTAAAAATAATTGTACCGTAAGAAAGAGTATATTCTGGGGTATACTGCGATATTTTCAAAATTAAAAACTAATAGTAATACGATATAGATATGACAGTTTTAGTTTTGTATCGGAAATTACGATCTGAAAGTTCCAAAAATTGTATGACCCACTTTTAATTGCATCGATTTTATTTAATAACGAATTTGAAAAATAATTGTACCATAAGAAAGAGTGTAATGTAATGTATTCAGTGATGTTCTCAAATTTAAAAAATAATGTTTTTTGCTGTAGATATAACGATTTTAGCAGAAAGTAGCGAAAATATCCAAATATTCCGAATTTTGTATGACCCACTTTTGATCGCATCCAATTTAATTATTAACCGATTTCAAAAATAATAGTACCGTAAGAAAGAGTACATTCTGAGGTATACTGCGATATTTTAAAAATTAAAAACTAATAGTAATAAAATATAGATACTGCAGTTTGAAAAAAAAGTAACACAAATCTCCCGATTTTTCCCGAATTTCAAAAAAATATTATCAAGAACCAAATAGAAATTTAAACAAAAACTCGACGAGCGCAAAAATTTATGTTGAGAGGTACCCTTAAAAAAAACTCACGGCTGAAGACTGAAAATGTGTATGTGTTTTGCTCACTCGCGGAAGAAATTTCGCTTCTTCAATTTTGACACTTAATAAACCCTAAACTAATAGCCGCATCGGAAAAAAATCTTAATAATTGTCCAGGGAATACGATGAAGAACAAATCATGTTAATTTTTTTTTCTTTCCGATCAGTACTTTCTCGGGAAACCGTCTAAGAATCGAGCTAAACAACACAGTTTTCAATCCTGCGGCGGCGGTAACATTTTTTTAATATAGAGAGATTAGAGATCTAATGCGGAATAAAAGCGTCTACAACCTCGTGGACTTCAAAAGTATGTGACGTAAAAAGTTGCAGTAGGTGTCACAAATTAGTGGGCATGGATCAGCTTCTCAGTAACATCAACTAGCTCTTTACATGGTGGTTGTCAGAGAAGAGAGATTTCACGTGCCTTAAGTGGTTCAAAAAGTTTCGCCACCTGGATCATTTCTTTGGCCAGAAATCTCAGAACTTCTATGAGCGCGGGATTATGCAGGTACCAGAGAGAGATAGAGAAAGGTCATCTAACAGAACGGAACATACTATATTGAGAAAACGTTAGCTCTAGTATAAATTAAAACAAGTTTTCTTTAATGTAAAAAATAAAAACAAATAAATAAAAAAAATAAAAAAACGGGACGAATTCATGCTTAACCCAGGGGTGGCCAACCTATTACATACAATGCGTCAATTTTTTTCACATACTAGTTCAAATGCACCATACAACACAAGCACCTTTTATACCTTCTTACTTTCATGGTCCTGGCATATTCATGATAACCTTTTTAATAAAAGTATGTTTATTGACATAATTAACATTTTAAATTATTTAATTATTGTATATAAAACTATTTTTCCAAAACATAAACATTGTTGTTGTTGTTTCTTATGCCTACACTGGAAGACCAGAGGAGTGCCAGGCCCGTCGAAGACGGCAAGAGGCGAGGGGTGCGCCTTCCATGTTATTGAGCCCCATTGGGAGGAAGTCCGACTTTGCTCGACTTACATGACACATCTGTTTTACAGGAAGGTCCCTTTCATACAACCATTCACTCACACATATCGTAATTTAGATCCCAATCAGAGGCCGATAACCTCCTGATCAGGTACCCCCAGAGGTATTGATTTGGTATGGGAACATGGGGGACATTGTGACCACGACCTATTTAACGTGCCCCAGTCACCATTAGTGAACACGACGGTCTTTAGCCAGGTCGAAACGCCGATCTCGCAATCACCAGACATAAACATTACTTACCATTAATGGGACTTTTGAGCCTGTTTGGATTTCGCTAGTTTTTCAATGTTCGGTGTTAAATTTGTTACAGAGAGCAACAGAGAATTCTTCAAATTTGAATGAGTCATTCGCGATCTCATTTGCTTTTAATAATTTTCATTGATGAAAATGCTTGTTCACATCTATATGTCGTTCCGGCTAATCTAATTTTTTGCAAATTTTTTTAGTTCTGGAAAATGTTCACAGGGTAATGAACGCCAGAAATTAATAATGTTAGAATTATTTTGATCTGAAAAAAGCTAATCAAATTTCATTTTTAATAATGAATTTGTTTTTAAATCAATAAGTTCCAATTGTATGTTACTAGGCATCTTCATTACGTTTTGTTTACTGTATGAAAATGGGTTAATAAATGCGAGCATGCAGTTTTATTCTTTACCCAGATCATGAAAACGACTTTCAAATGACTCCTGCAATAACTTGACTTTTTCGATATATTTGGTCAAATTGTTATTATCCGCAGCATATTCACTTTGCTCTTTCAAATGTGGAAATTGACTTAAATCCTGATTTTCTAACTGAGAGATGAAGAGTTTTAATTTAATTTTAAATGAATTTATGCTATTTACTAAGCTAGGAAATAATTTATTCTTGCCTTGTAGTTTCGAATTTAGATCATTGAGATGGCTAGTAACATCAACTAAAAATGCCAAATCAAATAACCAGGTGTTATCGAATAATAGAGTTCTTTCATCAGCAAGTTCATTTTCCTGTTCTAAAAATTTATGAACAGCGTTTTTCAATTTCCAAAATCTACTCAGAATCTGTCCTCTAGAATGCCAGCGAACCTCACAATGAAGGATAAGTTCACCATATTCCAAATCTAACAGTTCACAATATTCTCTGAGTTTCCGTCTGTTTAATGCTCTTGCTCTAATTTTGTTCACACATTTCACAACCGGTAACATAACATGCTGCATTTTTAAAGTTCTTCCACACAGTGCCACTTGGTGTATAATGCAGTGATATTTTAGTACAGGACGATTTAAAAAATTTTCAAGCAAAGTTGTAGTGCCATTGCTTTTACCTATCATTGACGGCGCTCAGTCAGTACACACACTGATGAGTTTACTATAATCTAATTTCAGATTTTCTAAGCATGATTTTACTTTTTCAAAGATGTATAATCCTCTTGTTTTACCCTGCAATGACTCCAGACTGGCAAGTTCTTCAAATACATTAAAATTATCATCAATTCCTCTTATGAAAATGCTTGACTGGACTACATCACATATGTCCGTTGATTCATCCAAAGCTAATGAAAAGAAAGTACAAGAATGGACAAGGTCTTTCAGTTGCTAAGATACATCCTGACAGAGTTCTTCGATACGTCTCGTAACTGTCTGCCTTGATATAGCAATTTTGTCTGTTTTCCTTTCAATACCTTTGTTACCAAGATGGCGTGCAAATATTTGGAGACAGGCCTAACAATTTCTTCTCCGTCAGAAAAATGTTTTTTTTTTTTTTTTTTTTTTTTCGCCAATGCTAAAGCTATTTCATAGGACGCTTAAGTCATTGCAAAGTCTTCACAACTTACTTTAGTAAAAATATTTTGTCTTCTTCTGATTTCTTCCTTTTTCTCAATCACGTATTCTTTTCGTAACTCGGACCCAAGTACGAGCTTCATTTTTCCTTCTATATCGCCTGATGCTGTGTTTTATAGTGTCTATTAAGATCATGTCTTCTGTTATGTGAAAGAGTACTTTCACAAACAATGCAGAACAAATGGTTTTTCTGATGGACTTGCTATAAATAACAGTTCATTTTCCCACTGTTCATTGAATTCACGACTACTATCAATTTCCGCACTTCTTTTGCTTATCTTCATTCGCACTAAGACGGCTGTATAGATTGAAATGTGAGCACTCGGGTGTTGAAAATAAAGTGGTTGCATACTTCCTGTGAGTGTTTATAATACTATTTCCCGTGAGTGTTTATATTACTATTTTCTGTGTTTACATTACTGCTGAATTAATTTTGTCTGATACACGTACAATCCTTGTCTGACGCAATGCATTGAGACAATTTCCTGTGTCTCTACGCTGATCATATCGTTCTTATGCTTATCTGTTGTGATGTCTATTTATACTTATTAAATGTCTTGTTGAACTTGAGAGTGCACTTTTATTTCTACATTACAAGGCATAACAGAAGATGGATTCATTTATGGCGTTTACTTAAAAAAAATAGTAGGCGCAAGAATGCAATGCGCCACTTGAAATCAACCAATGCGCCACGTTTGGCGCATGCGCCACAGGTTGGCCACCCCTGCATTAACCCAATAATAATAATAATTTGGTTATATTACTACACTACTTCAGATATAGTCTTTGCCTTCATCGGCAAGCAATGATCAGAGTTTGTGAGGATGTTTGGAAAATCCTAAATTCTCTTATTAGAGGGGTTTTACAGTATTTTTAACTTTGGTTCTCATCCTAAATAAAATCCTGGATATTCTTCTTCAAGGAAAAACACACAATTAGAGTAAAACGTTTCACATTAAATCGTATTTAACGTCACCAATTCAAAAATATTTTATATAAATGGAATACTCCTTCGCTGAAAAATAAAGTAAATCGTATAAAGGATAGATACTCACTCAATTCTACCGTACTTATAGTATGGGTAACCAAGTATTCCTGATGGCAAGGCTGCATGAAAAAGTCGTTATACGTTCATTAAAAATTTGGATAATATGCATAAAAATATCTGACAGTCTTTTTAAAATATATGTGCTCTTGAAACTAGAAAGTTAGTGAGAAAAGGACACAATTTTAAAAAATTAGTTTTCCATCCATGACACACTTTTTAAAATCAAGATTGAATAGATGGCAATCAGACGAAACAAAGATAGAAAACGAAGTTGGTCTTGAAGACTGTTTTAGATTTTACATGGTTATATATTTTAGTTAATGCACCATAGACTATATTCATTTTTAGAGAAGTCTTGATTTGAAAGACATTTAATTTAATGCGTTGATTTTTTTCTGGCTAAATGAGGTATGTATTTGTTTCTATGCAAACGATTTATATTGCTTTATTCTGATTTCATCATACAATAGTAAACTCTCCTTTTCGTAGTGGGTATTGATTTTTATAAGATGCACAATAATTGTTTACTAATGATGTTCAAACGTCATTCAGCGAAATTTATTATGAATGTATCAAGAAAGTTACATATTAGAGCGATCATAATTGAAGACGTGCCTGTTGGTTTTTAAAGCTCGCTATCTATACCGAATTTGGTAGACTTTGAAAATACATATATTTGAGTGAAATTTAAATTCTATACTTACATATGAAGTTTGTACTCGATACATAGAAAGCATTTATCTCAATAGGATTATGCACGTACATCTCACTGTAGATAAGAAGAATAAAAATTTATTATTTAGAATAAAAATTAATTTCAAAAATAAATAAATAATTAAACAACAAAAAAGTTACAATTTAAATCTAAATTTTATAATTTAATTTTAATCTGAATAATTTTTTTTTAAATATTAAATAATTTAAAATAAAGAATAATTAAGTTATAATTTAAATTTTATAATTTAATTTTAATCTAACCAGAAATTTTAAATAAATAAATAATTTTAATAAAAAATAATTTTTTTGTTTAAATTAATAAATAATTTCAATACAAATATAAAAATAATAAGAGATAATTACTTAAACAAAAAAAAATCGTTGACATGTGCATCAAATTCTTTTATTCTTAGTACTGAATGAAAAGCAAGAAAACGATGATTCGTTTTCTGAGCTGACATAACCGCTTTTTCACTTATCTAAAAGTATTGTATCACCCAATAATGACTCTAAAGTAAAAAGCGAATATCAAGAAATAAGTTTTGAACATTTACTTAAGACTACTTACAAGACTACTTTTAAGACTAATTACTTAATACAAGTATGTTAAGTAAAAGAAATACAAATATTTGCATTAGTGCTGTTAAACATTAGTACAATGAACCCATCATCAGAACTGGTTCTAGGATACGTCATCTAAACTGGTACTAGGACCCGACATCCAACCTAGTACTAGGACCCGACATCCAACCTAGTACTACTGCTTGTCATCAACAAGTTCTAGGGTCCGTCATCAAATCTGGTACTGAACCTTGTCAACCTGGTTCTAGGGTCATCATATAACCTTGTCATCTAAGCAGGCACTAGATCCGTTATCAAAACATGTTATAGGAACCGTCATCTAACCTAGTACTAGGGCTTGTAATATAACTTTGTACAACGAACCATCATTTAATTGGTACTAACTAAAAAACTAATAGCAACACTTTCCCGTGCCTAGTATCGTGAGACACTGTACCAGTTTAAATAAGTGTAGTTGGATGAGTAGCTCATGCCACACGAGGTGACATGTCTGCGCAGAATGTTAGAGCACATTACATATATACACACATCATTATATCTATGCAGTAATTACATTAAATAATTATACTAGGTTACATTATATATATGGTCGATATGAAACGATACCAAAAAATAACCCCCTAATACAATTATCACCAGAGACCAGTCCCTTAATCACCCCACTTCCCTTTCATTCTTTCGTCTTTTTGTCCAATAGGTCATATATCTTGCCATCCCCTTTCACCTTTGACCTCCGGACCTCCCAGTATGACTGAACCTCCCACGATCACTTTTCCTCTCAAATCGCCTGTAAGATATAATTACCTCTTCGCTTAACTCCCGACCTCTACCAATGAAATTTCTTGCTAGATTCCCTGTCCAATAATCTTTCTTTTAATTGTTGTTCCTCTGGCGAATTCATTGTGAAATATACACTTTTTCCATGAGCCCCTAAGAATAGAAAAAGTCCAGAAAAGTCCGTCCTCCGGCCCCTCAATAGCCTTCACGCCAGTTATGATTTTACCAGTTCGTTAATGAATAAAGATTTTGTTATAGAATATCTACCTATTTTTGTGAAACCAGAATTACACTCCCCTCCAATGGATCATCCTCATCCGGTTGCCTATTACCACTCTTGCTACTCCGTCATGGCTGCAGGCTTATAATTTCTGTTATTATGACACATATATATATATATATATATATATATATATATATATATATATATATATATATATAGTTTGTCTTTCTTAGTCACTTACCATAATCAAGTACTGATGATTCTTAATGAATCTCAGCTTGTTAATAATTTTAGTCCTTGAGCCTTTGTTACATGCAAATGTTCTTGAGCCATGCGATTTTGAGGCGGTCGGCAAGCGTCCTCATATGCCATGAGGCTGTACGTGGGCAAACTGTGATGTAATGTAGAGTGCCCATTTCACATAACAGCAGTTTTCAGACTTGATTTTCTTAAACCTCGTTAGGTAGGATGGGAATGGGCCATGCCTGTGAAGATGAGCTTCCCTTCCCCGGTCCAACTTGTAGATTTAGTGACACTCTTAGTAAAAAATCATGCACCGTTCTGCCCATTTCAACTTCGTCCCATTCATTCTGCCACGCACTAAGTAGCCTGTAGTTTCCCTTCTGCAATGGTTCTTGGGCTATTTTACCCCTTCATCTATATATCCCGTTGTTGTTGCCTCTTTTGCTAATCTATCTGTGTTTTCGTTTCCGTCGTGGGCCGCATGAGCTTTAATCCAGCCTAAACAAATTTCCTTGTTGTTATGTAATAAGTGTTGCATTTCCCTTGCCAGTGTACTCGGAGTCTTGGTACAGCTCATCATTTAAACTCGTAATAGGAATTGTCATTCAATCTGGTGCCTACCAAACATTTCCAGTCATTCAAATTGGTACTAAGGCTCAATAATATAAACTGATGCAGGAGGTCATCATCTAAACAGATACTAGTGTCCGTCATCTAAACTGGCAATAGGCCTCGTGATCTAAGCTAACATTAGAGCTTGTAATCCAACTGTTTCTCAATTTCAGTCTCTTATTTGGTTTGTAGATAGATTTTGTTAGTGTATGACTGGATGTTTAAAAGACCTTACAAATTCTCTAGGTAGTAGTATATTAATTAAGTAACAGAAAGGTCTATCAGGAACGGTCCGGGATCGAACCCGAGGACAACATCACGCAATTTTAAATCATGTTCAGATGACGAGGTCACACCTGAGCTGGCGTCTTACCTTCCAAACTTCAACAGTACACCAACGTGAGGTCATTTGAGGCCACGACTGATTTTACATGCAAAGTCCCTCATGGGACACGACGGTCTTTGGTTGGATACGAATTGCCGAGCTCTTTTAAAGTTTACAAATACTAAAAGCTATGTGCTTCTAATTTACCTGTCATCTCTATTGGCCGTTTTATTCCATCTTGAGTATCTGTCAGCACCTTCTTCAGCAACGACCATCATAATTGTTTGAAAAAAGTTATCCTCGGTCACAGGTTTAATCTGTAAAATAATTAAAAATTTTCAAGCTCTAACTGTTACGGATAAGGCTAATTATCACCACACTTTGACGTCTAGAATGTTAGGGAACATGGTTCACTTTGAAAGCCGCCTTTTTTTGCAGCGATGAAAATCTTACTTGAAAATTACAAAATTATAAGAAATTACATGACGGCAGACCCTCCTGGTGGTTGACTTTAAGAGATATCTCGTTATTAGCAAAACTGTTCGGATCTTGATGGACGAGATATCTTGTCATTTTAAAAAGCTTATCTGATCTTGATCGCGTCATCATCAGAAAACGGCACTATCTTCATCATTCGGAATTCAATATTTTTTCGGTAACGAGTAACGCGTCATCAGCAAAATTGGTCATATCTTGATGGACGAGATATCTCGTCGAAACCAACTGGAGCATAAATTGATAAGAAAGGTCTCCAAGCATAAAACATTTTCAGATATAAAAAAAATGAAAGTTGTATCAAAATGAAGGCTTTATTTCTCTTAATCATTAGAATCTGTTTTTATTTTAAAATTAATTAACTGTTAGTTTTAATTAATCATTATTAAATGTTTAAATATTAATAATTATTATTAAATGCAATTAACTGTCACACATTTTTCCAAGAGCTCTAACCATTTATTCATTCAGTTCTTGAAAAAAGTTCCCGGTTTGCTTTCCCAGAAATTTCAACTTCTGGAACGGAAGAAAAATAGTGACCCATCAACATTCTTTTGGGTACAGTTCAGTCTACGTTAATTGCGGTGGCAACGGCCTTGGCGCATTTCTAGTAGCGAGTTATGCCAGAATAAGGCAACCCATCTCTATTACGGTTATTAAGGTTTTTATAGCAACCTGGGCTAGCTGAAAGTTTAAATTTTCATTTTGAATATTCTAGATAGTTCTTTCAAAATCCATCAAACTGTCGTTTGATTTCATTGTTTCATTTGAAATAATTATTTACTTGATAACTTAAAAAAAGTGCGCCAAAAACCAGCGCCAAGGCCGTTGCCACCGCTACAAACGTAGACTGAAGTTGTACTTTCTTTAGATTTAATGAGTATTCAACTAGTTACTACCAACTCATCTAGTCAACTGCGTGGTCAAACCAACACCAGCCTGTATCGCCACGTAATTTTCAACTACTGATTTAATCTATATCTATATTTAATAAATAAGAATGGAGTGTTTGTTTGTACATTCAATATTTTCGACCCATTTCAAGTTTTCTATCCGTTTTGGACCCTTCTGATGCCGAATCCGCCTTTTTCTCGTTTGGTATCTGTCTGTCTGTCTGTACTATTTTTTGGAAATTTGCAAGATATTTTCATGGAAATTTGCATACAGTGAGTATTTATCTTCATTTAGTGAGTGGCATTGGTTGCGAAAGTCTGTCTGTCCTTCTTTCTGTTCTGTGCTCGATTTTGTGTTTGTGTGTTTGTGTAGACATCACATGAATTGTATTCCAGATATTTGATTACAATGTGTTTTATTTAATACATTATTTATTAGTTTAGTGAATGCAATATTAAAAAATTTTTTATTGTTATATTTAGAAGAGTTTCATACTAAAACACCTGAGTAAGTATACTTAAATCCTCCACAATTTGATAGTTTTCGAAAAATTGGAACGTAGTTTGAGTATTACGATTACTTTTATTTGCTTTACCAGTAATGCTGAAAACCTATTATTCTTCAAAAACAAATTTTTATGGTGAAATTTTAGCTCTGATACTTCATTTATTTCGAGTCTTATTTTTATTCTTTGCGCAATGAAAACGATTTCCGAATATTTGGGACAGACGATATTTTTCAACGAAACGAGAATGAACAAGATCGCGCGAGCAGAGATATTTTTTCTGATTCTTTCGCTCTGAATTAATTTCACATTTCTAAATTTTGTACACTTTTAGTTATAAGTTGTGGCAACTGTGCGAGATCAAGAGATAAAACTGAATCACAAATTAATATCTTTAGAATAATTTTTTGCGACATCTTTTATTTTGTTTTATTTCGCTGTTTCCTGTTTTAAATATTTATTATTTTAATACATGTGTTTTCCTTCTCATCACACGCAACAGCACCACAAAGTATTAGACTTAAAAATGTTAGGTAAGTCAGTATAAATTTTCAGTAAATTTTAAGTGTAGTTATGCCATTATTGAAAGAATAATGCCTTTATTTGAAGAATAATGCCGTTATTTAAATAATAATGCCGTTATTTAAAGAATAATGCCGTTATTGAAAGAATAATAATGTTTAAAAATCCAAACTAGAACTTTTTCCAACATTAAAAAAATTCGTTGTAATAATGACAGGAGAAGATTGCAAAATTTCACAATGTCGCATACCGGAGGCAAGAGTGCCACAAGTAAAAAAATATTGTTTTCTTGACTATGAGTGCGAGAGCACTCGCCGTAAATCGTAATTTTAATTAATTGAGTTGAACATGAAAAGAACTTAAGAAAGGGAATTCCAAATCTCCCTCAAAATCGTCTTTTATAGTAGTAACCTTAGTATCACCTTTCGTCATTTTGTAGCTTTGTCATATAGCAATTGTGCGATGTATGTGACGTAAGTCAATATATATTTTGATTATCTCTTCTATCTAGAGTAAACCAATTCAAACCGAGTAATGTCGGGTATTTTGCTAGTGAGTAATAAGAAGTCGGACGGTGGCAAATTTGAGCTGCGAGCAAGGTGTGTAAAAACTTGGAATTTCTGGCTGGTTGTCGTTTGTCGAGTGCAATGTGGCCGTAGGTAGTGGTGATGGAAGTTAGTAGTGATGGTAGTCAGTTGAATTAATGTCGCACTGGGGCGTCACAACGGTAATTAGCGATGGTCAATAACTAAGGAAAATATCCTAGGACAACACCTCGTAATCGTTGTCGTGTTGGATAATAATTTATCCTTCCAGACTATAACTGATCGTTGCTTTATATGAAATAGTAGAATTCACGATCAACGAACGCTATTACTCAAGAACGTAAAACAGTGGACTTAAACTAAGATTTTGTGCACTACGCAGTTGCGCATGCGCAAAAGTTTCTCTTCCACAACTGATAGCAACGCCACGCGTGGAAGGCGACCAAACTTATCAATCTCGTAAAAATATTCCATGCGTTTTGCAGAGTATTCAATCAAATGAAAAATAGATCATACCTTTGCAAAATTTTCATCTAATAAAGTATCATTTAGAAGCCAGTTTTGGTGACCTATCATCTCCTGTATGCTTTGAAGCTGAAAGGTAGAGAGTTATTTTATTCAGTCAAATACAACACATGTTTCATAGTAACTTTATGGTTAAAATAGAGTTATTGTACAGGCACTGAGTTCGATCATCAAAGAAAAAGCTTCAAAATGACTAATAGAGATGAAAAGGAGCCGTGCGATAAGCAACCCAACGTGGTATTGGCTACAGTCTGGGATCAAACCAGAAGGGTAATAATTTTGGTAATTTTTTAATTAACGTCGTACTAAAGCAACACAACGGTCTATTGACGACGGTCAGGGATCAATCTCATAAAGAAAAGATCCAAGGACAACACCACGTAATTTTGAACCACGGTCAGATGACGATGTCAACACCTGAGCTGGAATCCCACACACCAGACTTCCACACCAAGCCAACATGAGGACATTTAAAGCCACTACAGATTTAACGTGCACTGACCCATCCTCTTGTACACGACGGTCTTCGGTTGTTAATCCGTTAAAATTCCAACCGGATTTCCGGAAATGCAGCAACAACAAATATTTTATTTTTATCATACCCGCAGATCAGATACGGCCCTTGGGACAGATTTATCCGGCCTAGTAGAACAAATATAGCCTCCTGAAATATCTTTTATCATCTTTATTAGTCAATTTTTGAAGCTTTTATGTTTGACTCCTAGTTGAGCCAAGGTTTTTATCTTACAATTAGTCACTGCGTGGCTAGTCCGGCGTTGCCCGTGCACGTGGTCAAACCAACACCACGGGCAACTACGTGATGTAAGGTATTAATCTGGTGTAAAATTTTCCGCAGATTTCAAATATGTTGAATATATATTCAATTTAAAAATTATTTATTTAAAGAAAATCATATTTTTAGGTATCAAACTAAACTGAAATTTTCCGCAGATTTCAAATCCGTTGAAATTTTTACTCTATATTTAACGGTCTAGGCGACAGAAAAAAGAAGTGTGACTATAGCTAAAATATTTATCGTCTGGCTGGATAAACATTTCTCCGCGCAAAATCAAAGCGGAAATGAAAAAAAAAACTTTCTCCGCGTTCTGCGGATGAAAAAAACTTGGCATGGTTCCAAACCCTGACTGCAAGGTCGCATGAGTAGAAAAAGTTATCCGCGTTTAAGAAGCCAATGGAGAATGAAACTATTAAATTCATTTTAAAATATTCTAGATTGAATTTTAAAATTTCGCCGTGACCCAAAAATTGCAAAATATTCGGACTACCTGTGTGCAAAATCTCATTGCTATAAGTGCCATAGAATCGTCAGGATTTTGCGCCCGCAAAAAAAACAGACAGACACTTCCTTTTATAATATTAGAGATACAAAGTGTACTATCAAACCAAATGCAATGCTCTTATAGTACTTACTTTAACGGCTGCGTACAGTTGGGTTCTTTCGTCCATCCACAAGTTCTGATCGAGGGTCGAGCTGTATGCCAAACGTATCATTTCGACCATTTTGGTAACCTGTGAATGGAGTTAATATCTGTAAGTCATTTAAACGAAGCACACATTACATTTGAATTCTGGGACTGTAAGAAAAACACTGACAATATACAGGGCGTTTCAAAGCCTCCTGTTCATATCGTATTGACACAGGATAACGATGGATTGACTGGCCACCGCGATCACCCGATTTATCATGAACTAATATCATCCTCAGGCGATACCTCACCATCAGATCTCATTATACAGTATCTGCCACGGTTCCTTCGAGTAAGGGCAGAAATTTTTGATCATGCAAGTCAATCTCCATGTGTCAACTCTACCAGGCACACATTACTATTAGTCGTCCTAAATTTGGATTAAATCGTCAGCTTAAATCTACTGTCGCTCTATAAAATCAGGGCAAATATAAATACTGTCTTTGAACTACCGATCGATATAGGAAGTACTAGAGAATATCTTAAAATATTAGTCATAAGAATATATTAAAATATTAGTCATACGAATATATTAAAAAAAGATAAGATTATATTAAATATATTTAGTCTAGAGAATATATTAAAATATTAGTCTAGAGAATATATTAAAATATTAGTTATACGAATATATTAAAAAAAGATAAGATTATATTAAATATATTTAGTCTAGAGAATATATTAAAATATTAGTCATACGCGAATATATTAAAATATTAGTCATACGAATGTATTAAAAAAAGATAAGATTATACTAAATATATTTAGTCTAGAGAATATATTAAAATATTAGTCAAACGAATATATTAAAAAAATATAAGATTATATTAAATATATTTAGTCTAGAGAATATATTAAAATATTTGTCTAGAGAATATATTAAAATATTAGTCATACGAATATATTAAAATATTAGTCATACGAATGTATTAAAAAAAGATAAGATTATATTAAATATATTTAGTCTAGAGAATATATTAAAATATTAGTCATACGAATATATTAAAATATTAGTCATACGAATATATTAAAATATTAGTCATACGAATATATTAAAAAAATATAAGATTGTATTAAATATATTTAGTCTAGAGAATATATTAAATATTAGTCACCAAGTGGCTCTACAGGGAGCCACTTGGCGTTACCCTCGTGCAACACGGCAGGTAGGTTTTTCACGTAGTACCTAATATTACTCAGACACAACTAGCTTCTAGTGAAATCTTACATTCCATAGAGGAAGTAGAGAGAGTAACTAGGCAACCTTTTAATGTGCCCAGACTCTTGTCTCCGAAAGTAACGTGAGCCTAACACTACTTTTAGTCCAAGAGCTGATGACGAATTTGGGGAAGGTACTTTAGGCACTATGAAATTGTAAAATAGTAGTATATTAATGTTAGTTGAATAGGATTGGTCGGGAACGCCGTTTGCGGTTAGTTCGCTACTGCGCAGCATATGATATTTGCAAAAATTTAAACCCACCTAGTATCTTTTAGGCACTTAGAAATTTCTGTAAGCTCGTATTTTAGTATTTAAAGAATCCAGAAATAAAAATCCCAGACTGTTCAGACGGTTTCAAAGTATAACCCGACTGTCCCGAATTTGTATTAGAATAAACACAAAAAATAGTCTTTAGGCACTCTGAAATTTTTATAGCATGTTTATTAATTACTATTGAAAATATGTGCAAAATGCCAGACAAATACGGCGGTTTTAAATAATTACCCGACGCAAATAAAGATTTTACATAAGTATCGGCAGCTGCCGGGTCCCTGGCTACCCTAGACGGCAGTGCCTTGGCTCGCCTGTCTGTGATTGATTGGAACCACGTAACTCGGAGTTTGATGTTCAGCTCGGACTACTAACAAAACATTTTTGAGGAGTTTACTTTTTTTTTCACGCAAATGTGACGGCGCTGAAAGTTATTTTGAGCTCATTGTATTACTGTTTTTTTAGTTTTTTTAAATACGGTTGTGTTATCTTTGTTTTCTTGATTCCCAAGAAATAGCTCCATCGGTGAATTTTAGGATGTATCCAGTACATGACTTCCTATCATTGATGTCAGAAGCCCAGTCTGCATCTACAAATGCAATTAGTGGTTTTCCAGTTGGCTTGAATCTCAGTTCTTTATTTTTGTTTCCTTTCAGATATCTAAGTATTCTTTTTGCGGCAGTCCAATGCGCCTTGCCTAGATTGTTGTTAAACTGTCTCAGGAAATTTACTGCGTGCGTGATATCTGATCTGGTAGCGACAGACAGATACATTAGGGAACCAATTAAGGATCGATATGGAATATCTTTCATTTCCGACTTTTCAGTTTCATCTTTGGGACACATTTCTTTGGTCAGCTTGATACTGTTGTCCATAGGAGTGGAGACAGCTTTAGCTTCTTGCATGTTGAATGACTGCAGTATATTTTCAATGTACCTTTCCTCAAACATTGTAATGCAATTTTCGTTTTGAGAAAATTCAATTCCTAAGCAATAATGTAACAGTCCTAGGTCTTTCATTTTAAAAGAATGTGATAAATTGTCCCTTATACTGTTATAGTTTTCTTTAGTGTTAGTAAATATTATTAAATCATCCATGTAAACGACTATGATTGTTTCAACTTTGGGAGTTTTCTTGTGATAAACACATTTATCTGAAAACAAGGGTTGGAATCCAAAGTCCTTCAGTTTTTCAACTAATTTCTTATACCAATTTCTTCCGGATTGTTTTAGTCCATAAAGTGAGCGTTTTAATAAGCAAACTTGATCATTGTTTGATGTACTTTGGAAACCTTCTGGCTGTTCTATGTAAACTTCTTCTGCCAAATTTCCATTTACATAAGCCATAACAAATTCTAATTGATATGCTGTAAGATTATTTTCAACAGCATGTGCGATAACAGTTCTAATGGAATTTAATCTTGCGACAGATGAGAAATTTTCCTCAAAGTCAATTCCCTGTTTTTGAGAACAACCTCTCAACCTATTTCTCAATTCTTCCATCCTGTGCATATTTGGTCTTTAATACCCATTTACAACCAATAATTTTTTTTGTGTTTTGGTTTTTCAACAAGTTTTTTAGCATTTTCTTTTACGAGTGCCTCAAATTCACTTTGTATAGCACTTTTCCAATGATCTTTTTGGGGTCCATTCAAAGCCTCATAAAGAGTAGAGTTGTTTACGGAACAGTCTGTCTGAGAAGTTTTTTGCAAATATCATACGCTGTGCAGTAGCGAAATAACAGCAAACGGCGTTCCCGACTCTCAATTCCCTATTCAACTAACATTAATATACTACTATTTTACAATTTCATAGTGCCTAAAGTACCTTCCCCAAATTCGTCATCAGCTCTCCGACTATTTCGTCGAATGAGTGGAAACGGACATATATAATTGGATTGGTTGAAGGGAGAGGGGATTATTATTGGTCCGTGCGACATTGTAATAAATTTTTGGCGATTCCACCACTTTTTGTCGCCACTAGAAATGCGCATTTACAAATCTACCGTATCATACGATATTCTATCACCAAATGGAGTGACAAGATGCCAAATCGATCAACCTAGTCGATTTCTCATATAGCAGTCACGTGACTACTAGTCGACATGTTCGTCACACGTTTCGAAGTTCCTCTCAAAAGCACTGCTCAGTCTACTTAGATCCGGTGCACACATCCGGTTTTGCAACGTGCGGCGCCGCTGCCGCAACGCAAGTGCGGTCTGAGATACATTAGATCCAATGGAGCAGTGCACACATGCCTCCAGCGCCGCTGGGTTTTGACGCACGTCCAGCTTGCGTGCAATTTGTACCGCAGTTCCCCACGGCGTCGCACGGTCGCCGCACGTGAGTCTCCGTTCTGAAGTACCTTGTTTTCATAAAAAAATGGTATATAAATAATAATTAATAAATGGTTGCATCCAGTAACTTCTATTTTGTTTCAAAATATACTTTTTTACTCCAAGTAAGCGAAATAAACACGTTTTCTTCGATAGAATATTTATTGCAAATGGTGCGAAATGAGTTCGTGCGTCATTTCACGGTTATATGCGCATAGTTGGGCTTCGGTACTGCAGTGGCGCAGCACGTTGAAAAACCGGATGTGTGCACCGGGTCTTAGATTTCACGTATGTCCCATTTATTCCGGACGGACAGACGCCCATGTCTGAACGCGGAATCCGAAAACTTTCGAACATTGGGTCGAGTACCCTGATCTCCAGCCAGTTCGGCAAACTATGTATGCAGTACACGACTGTCTTCATTCAATCGCTAATATACTTACATGGGACCGTGTCTGATTAGGGAAAAAGTGGTCGACGTAGAGTCTTCCAACGGCCAAGGTAAAGTAGCTCTTCGTTGTCCCGATGCAGATTGATTCCTCTATACCCGAATAGTCGAAGCCACTTCGATAGAGGTACTTCAGCTTTCTGAGTTGAGGAGTAGTAAAACTCATGAAAGAGAATACGATGTGAAAGGCAATATAGTTTGCAAGGACCCTGAAAGGAACAGGCAAACGGGATTAAATTCTTTGGAATGGGCAGTTTACACGATTTGGACCAAAGTATTTGGACACTGCAGAAATTCGGAGGATGATCCATCTTAGTGTGGGGTTGTTTTCTATGGTTATGATTAGGCCCTTTAGGCTTTATGTACCTGATATCATGAACGCTGATGTGTACCTCGACGTTCTGTATGATTCGGCCTTGCCTACACTTTGGCAATACTACGGCGATGATGGTTGTTTATTTCAAAAGGATCGAGCTCCATGTCATACTGCAAAACGTATGCTTGTCTGGTTTCCTGAAAAGGAGGTGAATTTGCTTGACCGGCCAGATCAGAGCCCCGATCTCAATCCGATCGAGTACTGGTAGGACAAACAGGAGTGACGCGTGCGTCACCGACACTCACACACACGCCCATCTTTATAACAATCTCTTCAAAAAGTTCATAGCCTAGCAAGAGGCATAACGTGTTATTCCTGTCCAGACTAATAGTGAACGTGTGGAAATTATATGCCCCGATGTGTGTCAGCTGTAATACAAGCAAAAGTCAAGCCTGCCCGTTACTAAATGGAATATAAAAGCCCTTTTTTTCTGAAAAATGTACAGTGACCAAATACTTTTGTCTATAATGTGTAAATAATATGGTTGATTTGGTTGAGTTTTATAGCGAAAGACGGGCACGCTGCGCCAAACGCAAGAGGATACAAACTAATTCAAAAAGGTAAAGGTTACAATAGTCTAATCAACAATAAATATTATAATTAAAAAATATATTGCACAGATGATGTGTAATTTATATGATATAAAGGGTGCAGATAGAAGACGTAATGCATGTAGGTCACTAATGGTAGAAACAAATTATGGATACTAAAATATAAATGGAGAAAATTGTCATAGAATGTGGTATTCCCATCTTAATTTACATAAAGTTCTAAGGAAATGCGAAAACTGGTGAATTATAACAATGGTAAAATTCCACAGCGATTAAAAAAATGTGTTGATAAAGGCAAAATAAAAATGACAAAAACAAATATAATTTCATTGAACACTGCTAATGAAAAAGGATTATACAATCTACCTCTTTTTCAACTTTTGAAGGAGAAACGGAACATGATAAAAATAAATTGGTTGATCCATGTACAGTAAGGTGTCGTTTTCAGCGAGAACATTACTTCTCAGGTGCTGATTAATGAAGTCCTTATATGAAAAAGTTTTGTCCTAAAAATTAAAACACGATAGTAAACAAATGAGGTGCATAATAAAACTGTGCACTAAAAAACCTAAACGTTTGGGGAAAAGGCATAGGTTAAGTAGCATGTTGCGACGTCAATTGGATCATTAAAATTCAGAAAATGTGAAGCATAGGCTCGATCGGGGATTGTCAAGGACTTACGTCATTGTAATCGTACTAAGTATAAAGTGTGATGTCACGGGCGCGGTCTATGATTGGCCCGTGCTTGTGTCATATCCGAACTGAAACTTTTAGAACACCAATAAGGTGATGCCAGGTGAATTTCGTTGGTGTCTGCGTAGTTGTAATTTGGAATTAGTGGTTTTTGATGTTCTTCTTTTGTGCTTGCTTGTAGTAATAAAGTCTTGTCCATGTACGAGTTTGTTTTACTCCCAATACAATCATTGTATTCGTACTAAGTATAAAGTGTGATGTCACGGGCGCGGTCTATGATTGGCCCGTGCTTGTGTCATATCCGAACTGAAACTTTTAGAACACCAATAAGAAGATGCCAGTTGAATTTCGTTGGCATCTGCGTAGTTGTAATTTGGAATCAGTGGTTTTTGATTTTCTGCTTATGTGCTTGCTTGTAGTTATTTAGTCTTGTCCATGTACGCGTTTGTTTTACTCCCAATACGATCATTGTATTCGTACTAAGTATAAAGTGTGATGTCACGGGCGCAGTCTATGATTGGCCCGTGCTTGTGTGACATCCGAACTGAAACTTTTAGAACACCAATAAGGTGATGCCAGGTGAATTTCGTTGGTGTCTGCGTACTTGTAATTTGGAATCAGTGGTTTTTGATGTTCTTCTTTTGTGCTTGCTTGTAGTAATAAAGTCTTGTCCATGTACGAGTTTGTTTTACTCCCAATACACTGCTAATACATGCATTAGAAATTTTCAACTGAACCTGCTAGATTAGAGTTTCAACAAGCACTTTAAACCAAAATGCTAAAATTTGGATGCATTAAGAGTTTCCTCTTTGCATTTAGATATATACAACAGATTGCAAGGATTTTCCAAACAAAATTTTAAGGAAATCAGTCAAAATGTGATCAGCAGAGAGCTGTTCGAAATCAAAAGATAATGACAAAAAATTTCAATTGTAAAAAAATATATAGTTGAAGACATAATATACTTGGCTACTATGCGTTTTATGTTGTGTTTGTAACTCGACCTGCTATCTGCAGAGCTTGTTAAAAATTAATTTTTAACCCTAAAATTAAAAAATTAATTTTTGAATAAATTTTTGTGATCTTGAAGGGCCGACTATCCCCTTAAAAGGAATGAATAACAACTTGAAATTCCCACTCCGTTGCTCTCTTCGACTCGACAAATCCTGAAGAATGCAATTCTTATTGGTTCGTGGCACGAGCCATGTTCACTCAGCGCTCGTACAATCAGTAAATTTCAACACAAATACCCTAGCACCAATTCATTTGGCGAAATATACATTTGTAATAAACATAAAGTATTAACATAAAAATTACAATTCAACAAAAGAAAAAAAAGTGTAGAGAGAAACCTATCAAAGTTCTGTAAAGATAAAAAATTATAATAAACTTCCTCTTTCCTATACCAATAAATTCGTAGTAAATTTCATCGTGCAAAGGATTTTAGCAGCAACTTTTAAGATTCTTAAAACATAAAGTATCAATATAAAAACTATAATTTAACAAGTGTAGAAAGAAGCATATCAATTTCACGTATTGGAATTCAAGATATTAGCCATTTTCCAAGAACAATAAAAATTAAAAATTAAAATTAAAACAATTTTGATAAAATTTTGTAAAAACAATTATAATAAAATTCTTCCTTCATATACCAATAATCTTTTGTTGTACTTTTTAACAAATTTCGTCGACCAAAGTGGACTTAAGCAGTCTCTTCTAATATCTCACTTGTCACATCAATAAAAAGACTTGCGCTTTTTAAAACTGAGTTTGACATATTGGCAAGGATAAATTAATACTTAAAACTTAAAAATCAAAAGTTGCCTATCGGATTTGAATGTTACTTCTTTATTTTATAAAGTTTGTCAATTCTGATCCAAAATCCTAGAATGTCAAGCTGGACGGGTATGCTTTCTCCCATCATTTATTGACTAGAATCATTTATTAATGTATTCATTCACTTCTAGAATAACTTTAGAAGTGTATAAATTCAACAGATGGCTATCACTAGTTGATTGATTACCAATCGATTAGGTGGCCTGTGAGAACTGTATTACGATCACAGGTGTAGTAGTAAAAGTTGCAATTATCCATCGAAAAGTAGTAGTAGTGCTATGGTTAATTGCAACCGTCCGACTGTTCGTTTTGTCTTTTACCGAGAAGTAAATGTGGAACCATATAAAGTGAAAGATGAGTGCAATCGAATGGTTAATTGCAACCGTCTGACTTTCCATGTTGTCCTTTACCGAGAAGTAAATGTGGAACCATATAAGGTGAAAGATGAGTGTAATCGAATGGTTAATTGCAACCGTCCGACTGTCCATGTTGTCTTTTACCTAGAAGTAAATGTGGAACCATATAAGGTGAAAGATGAGTGCAATCGAATGGTTAATTCCAACCGTCTGACTGTCCATGTTGTCTTTTACCTAGAAGTAAATGTGGAACCATATAAGGTGAAAGATGAGTGCAATCGAATGGTTAATTGCAACCGTCCGACTGTCCATGTTGTCTTTTACCTAGAAGTAAATGTGGAACCATATAAGGTGAAAGATGAGTGCAATCGAATGGTTAATTCCAACCGCCTGACTTTCCATGCTGTCTTTTACCTAGAAGTAAATGTGGAACCATATAAGGTGAAAGATGAGTGCAATCGAATGGTTAATTGCAACCGTCTGACTTTCCATGTTGTCTTTTACCTAGAAGTAAATGTGGAACCATATAAGGTGAAAGATGAGTGCAATCGATTGGTTAATTCCAACCGTCTGACTGTCCATGTTGTCTTTTACCTAGAAGTAAATGTGGAACCATATAAGGTGAAAGATGAGTTCAATCGAATGGTTAATTGCAACCGTCCGACTGTCCATGTTGTCTTTTACCTAGAAGTAAATGTGGAACCATATAAGGTGAAAGATGAGTGCAATCGAATGATTAATTCCAACCGTCTGACTGTCCATGTTGTCTTTTACCTAGAAGTAAATGTGGAACCATATAAGGTGAAAGATGAGTGCAATCGAATGGTTAATTGCAACCGTCCGACTGTCCATGTTGTCTTTTACCTAGAAGTAAATGTGGAACCATATAAGGTGAAAGATGAGTGCAATCGAATGGTTAATTCCAACCGTCTGACTTTCCATGCTGTCTTTTACCTAGAAGTAAATGTGGAACCATATAAGGTGAAAGATGAGTGCAATCGAATGGTTAATTGCAACCGTCCGACTGTCCATGTTGTCTTTTACCTAGAAGTAAATGTGGAACCATATAAGGTGAAAGATGAGTGCAATCGAATGGTTAATTCCAACCGTCTGACTTTCCATGCTGTCTTTTACCTAGAAGTAAATGTGGAACCATATAAGGTGAAAGATGAGTGTAATCGAATGGTTAATTGCAACCGTCCGACTGTCCATGTTGTCTTTTACCTAGAAGTAAATGTGGAACCATATAAGGTGAAAGATGAGTGCAATCGAATGGTTAATTGCAACCGTCCGACTGTCCATGTTGTCTTTTACCTAGAAGTAAATGTGGAACCATATAAGGTGAAAGATGAGTGCCAATCGAATGGTTAATTCCAACCGTCTGACTTTCCATGCTGTCTTTTACCTAGAAGTAAATGTGGAACCATATAAGGTGAAAGATGAGAGCAATCGCAGAGTGAAGCTGATGATTCTAGAAGAAACTGTGTCTGCTTTTATAGGACTTCAGTCAGTTGTTGGAAGGAATTTGCATCGCAATAGAAACTCAACTATTCATCGTGGAACCATCCATCAAAATGCTTGCCGATTTTGCGAGCTTCGTATGAAATTTGTCGGAAACGCCAACTAGTGGATGTAAAGCACGTTCCTTCATAATCGGGTGTACCAGTAACCAATTTAGCAGGATGCGTGAAAAACTGCGCAACTTTGCCTCCAAAAAGTATTTTACCATGGTTACACTGCTATGTATTGAAACTTAATTTTTGTTGTCATGGTGCAGTAACACATTCCTGCAGTTCATAGTAATCCTAATTATGAATTTGCTTTTGGCGCCATCTATGCTGCTTCTTATATAGACCTAATATCTTCTTTCAAAAGCACATATGCTACGAATTTCTGAATTGGATAACATGCATCAAATTGTTTTAGAATGTGAAAACAGTCACATAAAAGGAGTTGAACACTTACTAAAGAGTTGGCTTCCAAAGTACCTATGTTGGTCGGTATTACATTTCTTACGTATGGAAGACCTATTCTACTGAGCTGAAAGTTAGAATTTAAAGCATTAAAGCACATTCAGTTTCTTAATACATTTCTTCGAAGTATATATATATATATATATATATATATATATATTATATATATATATATATATATATATATATATATATATATATATATATATATATATATATATATATATATATATATATATATATATATATATATATATATATATATATATATATATATATATATTCAGATTTAAAGTGTGGAAGAGAACATACATACATAATACAAACATTTTCCTCCGAAGGTTAGTCTCTAAAATAATTAATTTTTCCTTAAAAGGTTGAAAGGACAGGAAAAGCTTAAAAATTAAAACAAGACGACAGAAGCTGGCACTTTAATTGATAAAATTTTCTTGTATTTTTAAACCGGAATAGCTAAAACATTACTGAATATATGATATAAAAATTTGAAATACTACATTCTTTTTTAGACAAGCTAATTGGTGGAGGTATTGTTTTTGGTGCGGAGCGTGTAGCATATAAACTTTCTAGATTTGACATAATTTTGCTTCTTTTTTTAACACGATTTCAGCATGCCAATAGAAATTCCAAAGAATGAACTCCGAATTCATATCTGATAGTTGATGGATCAACACCAATTAAGTCAAACGCCAAAGATAGCCAAAGTGAAGTTAAACTACTTTTTAAGGTAACCCCAATATGTATTATACGAGAGCATTTGGGTAACAGCAAGTAAGATCTCTGTATTTGACCTGATGTGTTTGTTTACACTAAAAATTCCTTTCGTACGAGTAACATAGGTAAAGCTGAAACGACTTCTAGCAGATTTGGCACTGCGTGACTTTTAACAGATTCTGTCCTTGACGAATGGAATCAAAAAATTATTTCATTCTAAGTAAATGAGGAATGGAATCTTTCCAAAAACTTTTATTTAAGTAAATGAGCACCAGAATCCCTCTTCCAAAAGGATTCTGTTCTGAGTAAAAGAGGAATAGAATAGTTCCAAAAGATTCTATTCCAAGTAAATGAGGAATAGAATCTATGCAAAAGATTCTATTCTAAATAAAGGAACAATTGAATTGCTCGAAGCAAAGATTCTATTATGATGAAAGAGTCAGTGAAATCGTTCTAAAGGATGAAAAAGGCAATATAATCATTCTAAAGGATGAAGGAATCTATGGACGCTTAGAAAAGGTATTTATATCAGGGTTCCCACTTTATTTCAGAAATAAAATTCCCTGACTTTTCCAGGTTTTCCAAACAAATTGTTACAACATTCCAGGTCATACTTAAGCGATTCACGATATTTTAAAGGTAAAAAACCATGAAATAATTTAGCATTCAATAGTCAATTATTAAAAACCAATTTAAGAATACATTTTACAATACACAATACATTGTAAAAATTAATACACAAAACCCAAGTAATTTTGCATTAAAATAACTTATTCAAATAATTCAACACATTTGACTTAAAATCAATTTGTTAATTACTGTATCATAAAGCATAAAATTCTTCAATTTAAGCCAGTGGATGAAACAAAAATGTTAAAACCTGTTAAATAAAACCCGTTTTTAAAAAAAATCGTTTAAAATTTTTATTTATTGAAGAAAGTGATACGAAACTGTATACGAATCTTCTCGGATACTTTTATCCAAAGCATCTGCGAGGCCATGAAAAATCATTTCACAGTTCACTGTGGCAATTTTTCTGGTTTTAGACAAAAATGCGTTATTTGCCCTGACTTTTCCCTGATTATTTTGGACAAAATTAAATTCCCTGACAATTCCAAGTTTTTCAGGTTTTCCCTGACCCGTGGGAACTCTGTTGCATAGTCATTTTAAGTGTAGTGTGGGGTAAAACCTACTTGGAAATAGCGCGACGTTCAGAGAGTTAAATTCAAAACGGAATGGGAAATTATATTTTTCCATAGGATATTATTCTAAGGAAAGGAGCAATAGAATCGTCCCAAAGAAAGATTCTATTTTGAGGAAAGGATCAAAATATGATATTTCTATAAGGTTGAAAAAATACAGTCCAGTCACATTAATGCGACCACCACCTACTTTCGACGTCAACGTGAAATAACCAATCACAAAAGGCAGGTGGCAGCACATTGCAGTGGAGTGTATATAAAGGATGTCCTAGGGCATCGGAAAGCATTTCAATCGTTGGCGTAATGCAGAAACGTAGCGATTTATCCGACGTCCAAAAGGGCATGATTATTGGCTTTCGGGCCAATGGTGGAATAATTTCGGAAACGGCTAATTTTGTGAACTGTTCGCGCGCCGCCGTGGTAAAAGTATACCGTGCATGGCAAAATGGCACTATCCAAAATCAGCGGCACATGTGGTGCACCACGGGCTATAGATGACAGAAGCGAACGAAGGCTACGGAGATGCGTTCTGCGAATAGACGCGCAACTGTTGAGCAACTGGCCGCCCAGATGAACCAAGGGGCTATCAAGAGTGTATCCTCAAAAACGGTTTAGCGAACGTTGCTGCGCATGGGCCTCCGAAGCAGACGCCTGGTTAATGCACCTATGCTGACTGCTGTTCATCGGCGACGAAGGCTGGAATTTGCACGCCAGTACCGCAACTGTACGTCCACAGAGTGGCGACAGGTGGCTTTTTCCGATGAATCACGTTTTATGCTCCATCAGACAGATAGATGTTGGCGTATACGGCGTGAAACGTCTGAAAGCAAACACCCTGCAGCAATTGCCATGGATCTTCAACCGCGTAATCTAGCGCAGCTGGCCACGGCACTGGAGTCCGCATAGCTCAACATCCCAGTGAACACCTTCAGAAACCTAATTGACTCTCTTCCTGCACGTCTCGCAGCGGTCCACTCTGCCAAAGGTGGTTATTCTGGCTTTTGACAGGTGGTCACATTAATGTGACTGGACTGTGTATATGGATACTTTAGACATACACTATGTGGACAAAAGTATTTGGACAAAAGTATTTGGACATTGCAGAAATTCGGAGGAGGATCCATCTTAGTTTGGGGTTGTTTTTCCTAGTTAGGACTCGGCCCATTGATTAATGTGCCCGGTACCATAAACGCTGACGTGTTCCTCAACGTTCTGGATAATTCGACCTTGCCAACACACTATGGTAATACTACGGCGATGATAGTTGTTTCTTCCAACAGGACCGAGATCCATGTCATTCTGCCAAACCTGAGCTGGACAGGTTTCCTGAAACTGAGGTGAATTTGCATGACTGGCCTGTTCAGAGACTCAATCCGATCGAGCACTTATGGGACAAACTGAAGAGACGAGTACGACACCGCCACGCACGTCTATCTTCGCAACAAATCCTACTCAAAGCCTTGCAAGAGGCATGGAGAGCTATTCATGCCAGATTTACAGAGAGCGCGTGGAAAGTATGTCTCGACGTGTTGCAGCGGTAATACAAGCAAAAGGAGGGCCTACCCGTTACTAAATAAAATGGGCCAATAAAGCTCTTTTTCTGAAAAATATGCAGTCAAAAATACTTTTGTCCATATTGTGTATGTGTTTATTTAGTCACTAAGAGAATGTCGTGGGGTAAAAGTAGTACTACATTGTATGAAATATAAGTTTAAAGAGAAAAGAAATTTAGTGAATAAGTTTAAATCCTACGTTAAAAAGCAGGTATTCTGCACCCACTATCTCGACCGCTTGATTATCAAGAGTTTCATTATCAAGAGTGGATCCCATGAGCAGAGCAACTTCTCTTATGAAATCGCGTGCATCGGCAGTTCGGTTTTTGTCTTCGTAATCATGCTCCACCTCGTCCCCAAATAGAATGGTACCGCTCAATATCTGGAATTTGAAAAGAAGTTGGTTCTTAAAGAGGTAAAAGTACAATACTTATACACAGAGATCTAGACACTAACTAGCGTGGAAGACAGTGCATATTTCAGGCAACCAAAAAGTACTTCATGTTTGAGAATCGTTGCACTATGATCCCAACGACCTGTTGTACACCCCTTCTAGTTTAGCAATGGATGAATTTAATAGATACTACCACTAAAGCTTCGGTTTCCTAAGAAAGCGTAGCCGTGATCTAGCGGCCGCGATGTATCGGTGGGTGACGTCACTAAAACGTTGTTTATACTAACACACGGTATTGGTTTCCTAGAGAGCGTTGTTTGTGAACGTAACGAAAATTATCGGGGCCGCCATTTCCATGACTGTCGTCATAGCGGCCTCAAACAGTTGGGGAACGTTTTTTCTGTTGTAGCGGCAAGATTTCATTTCCTGCTCCAAACGATTCAAGCCAAGAGGAGCAAAATAAATAAACATTTTTGACTGCCATTGATTAATTCGTTTTTGTAAAAACGGGATCATTAAACACAGAATAAAAATTTCAACGGATTTGAAACCTACGGAAAATTTGATACCAGATCGATACCTTAAATGTGATTTTCTTTAAATAAATAATTAATTATTTAATAAATAATTAAATAATCAAATGGTAAATAATTGAACAATATAACTGTTTTTGAAATCGATCTGGCGTAGAAATTTACGCTGATTTGAAATCTGTTGAAATTTTCACTCGACCTTCAACCATCCCGAAGTTAGAAACTTTGAACTAGAGAATAAAAAACCACTTTGTTTTGTTTCTCGAATAAAATAAACCACGACAGCCGTCTGTGTTGCCCATTCTCCAACGTATTCTGTCCGTCTAAGTTGACACTTCTGGACTCTTGTTTAGACGGCCGTCTAGTTATGCCCGCGGCATCATGACGTATCACGGCTGTTGGATAACGGCTCCACTTTCTTAGGAAACCGAAGCTTAACTGACACTTCCGTAATCTGTATTAACCCTCCAAGTAGCTTAGACTCGTTATCTCGTTCATCAAGGTCTGATAAATTTAACTAATGGCGAGATATCTCGTCATCAAGAAACTGCGGATTTTCTTATGATAACGAGATCAACATATGGTCAGGTTCCTTTTGTCAATTGCCGGAGATATCTCGTAAATCAAGTTCTAGTCAGTTTCGTTTTTCAAATAGCGAGATATTTCGTAAATAAAGTTTTAGTCAGTTTTGCTAATAACGAGTTACCTTGTCGAGACAACCACTAGAAGGGTTGAGAGATATCTCATCAAGATATGACCAATTTTGCTAATTATGAGATATCTCGTCATCAAGATATTACCAAATATTATACCTGCATTTTGTCAACAGGATATTGCCGATTTCTTGATGATGATAAGATAATGATCTGAACAGTTTAATTTGATAACAAAGAGACAACGATATCAGGACGAGGTATCTCGTCTTTCAAGATCTCGCCAATTATGCTAATGGCGAGATATCTTGTCATCAAGATGTTACTAAACATTATACCTGTATTTTGTCATCAGAGTAATACCGATTTTTTGATGAAGATAAAGATCTGAACAGTTTTCTTTTAGAAACAAAGAGCGACGAAGAGATCTTGATGAACGAGATATTTCGTGATAAAGATCTGAACAGTTTTCTTTTAGAAACAAAGAGCGACGAAGAGATCTTGATGAACGAGATATTTCGTCCATAAAAAAAAACTGCTCAGGTTTGGAAGTAACAAATTATCTAGTTATGGCAACTACCAGAATAGTTAAGTTCATGGGTCTATTTTTGTATGCGAGTTCGTACAATGGATGACCATTTGAACTTCCATTATTGCTTTATGCACACGAGTAAAAATAAGCATGTGAACAGAGGGCAGTGTAGAAACGAAGAGTAAAAGCCGTGATAAGTACTATCTGTGTTATTTCAGAGCTTCAAGTTATGGATGGTAGAGATTTTCATCGTATTGCTGATTCCACCGTTAATCGTTATTAATTATCCATAGAAGTAAGATAATCACCTCGGATTTGTGAACACCGACATATCGTCACTCAAAGTACAATAGGTCGTGTGTCAAAAATTCCATTTTGTGTTTTATAATTATTGCTATATGTGGCATTTTGTGATAAACACCAGGTGGCAAAATCTCTGATGTCATCAGCTGATCCAATGAACTAAGAACGAAACCCAAAGTATATTATTATGATCAAATCATAAGGAAAAATTCGTTTTTTTCTCTTTTGAAAAATAAAGCTTTCAGACATACGACCTTTTGCACTTTGGGTGACGATATGTCTTAGTTAAAAGCCTCATTTAGTCAAAACCTAGCCACGAAATTACCTAAGTGTGAAGATGCAGTACAACTTCAGTCTTTCAAAAATTCTTAATTGATGTGATTCATTACACATACTGTGACAAAATCAAAGCAGGCGCTCGATGGAAAATTTGAAAGGATGAAAATACTAGATGCCGCAGAGGTCACGCCGCGCATGAACCCAGAGCGCCGGACCGAGAGTTTTACGATCCGGCGGTCAAGAGATTGGATTTCACAGACCAGGGGAAAGCGAGATGTCATTGTCGCTATGCCGACCGGCAAGACGCAGGGCAGAAGTTCCTAGCATAAAACTGCAGAAATCACGACTGTTGTTCGTTGATTCTGAGAAATTTCCCGAACTTGGATTACGTCTATCAGACGTGAGGAAAGCTCAAACCTGAGCTGCTGCTCTTGCTGATTTGGAGCGGACATAGAACCTGTTACTAGGCTCACAGGAGCTGTGAATCATTCAACCAAGTGCCATTTTAGAGAGTTCAACTGAACTGTGAATCTCTCTCACGCGTGCGAGAACCCTTGGAGAAGCTCACTCGAGCTAGGAATCTTACTCGTCCGAATAAGGACTGGAGAAGGGCTCACCCGAGCTAGGAATCTTACTCGTCCGAGTAAGGACTGGAGAAGGGCTCACCCGAGCCGGATTGTAAACTTGGAGTCCCGAGGCCAAGGACAATTCACCGTACTCGGCAAAATAAGTCACCCGGACTCTGCCAACATACATACGCTACCTAGATTTTCGTCAAGGTTGTTCATACTTGTAAATAATAAATATACTAGCCCAGACTACTGCGAACGATCTCTTCTAGTAGACGACGCTACCATTCCCAACATGTCACAATACTATGTTCGTTGTACATTCACAATACATACTATATTCGTTGTACATTCACTATACATAATATATTAGTTGTACATTCACTATACATAACATATTAGTTGTACATTCACCATACATAATATATATTAGTTGTACATTCACTATACATAACATATTAGTTGTACATTCACCATACATAATATATTAGTTGTACATTCACTATAGTTACTATATTCGTTGTTTCCATTCACTATAGTTACTATATTCGTTGTACATTAACTATAAAAATACTACTTTATTAAAAGTTAATTAATGTAGTGTGGCTAAGCTCACCATAGCATCAAAGTTACCAATATTTTCTCTCTTTATAAAAAAATGTAGTTCAAAAATTGCTAAAAGCGTATTGGTTATTGTTCTGATACATGGATTTACACCACTTTAATACACCTAAACACGCTTGCTCCTTTTAAGATCTCGTTAATGTATCAAACCCTCAACAAAAGTGACTCGTACCCAAAACGAATATTTTATTTTTCAACTAACAAACGATTCTATTCTACTCGAAGCCGACCAACCTGTATAGTGGTTAAGGTGTTAGCCTCTAGATCGGAAAGTTCCTGGTTCGAATCCTGGTCCGGGCATGGATGTTTGAAGCGCATGGTGTAGAGGCGGCTGGTGCACCTTAAATCTGTCGTGGCCGAAAGTCCTCACGTTGGGTTGGCGTGGAAGTTTGGAGAGTGGGGTGCCAGCTCAGGTGTTGCTTCGTCATCTGACCGTGGTTCAAAATTACGAGGTGTTGTCCTCGGATCTTTCCCTTAAGGGACTGATCCCGGATCGTCGTCAATAGCCCGTTGTGTTGCTCTAGTACGACGTTAACTAAAATTACCATTACCATTACCATCTATTCTACTCGAATAAGCATATAAATCCAATCATAATGGGTGCCACACATTTTAACCTTACAAGTAGTTTCGATGAGATACATAGTCTGTAAAGTTCTGACCAATTTTATTAATGATCCGAAATCTCTTCAAGATGTTGCTGATTTGTTGATGATAACAAAACCAATATCTGGTCAATTTTTTTCTAATGACGAGGTCAATTTTTATTTTTTATTTTCTAATGACCATTAAGATCTTATCCATTGACCTAATCCATTAAGATCTGGTCAGTTTTTGCTAACGAAGGAATATTTAATCAAGACAGCCACCAGAAGAGTTAATAACTGAACATTTCAAATAGTTAAATACGCACGCGATCAGTAGATTTTTGTTGTTCCGAAAATAGGTGAAACAAATACAGTCATCGGTAGCTAGTCTGCATTTTCGTGTCGACTTAAAGAAGCAAGGAGCCTTCGAGAAGTCGGACATGCGAAGATTTATTCACATAAATCTCCTAAAAAAATCAATTCAAAGATTCTTTAAATTTTATACGCAAGTTAAACTTAATTTTTAATACGTGCTACTGGTGACTTACACTTAATACTTGCTTTGTATTATCTTCAAATTTCAGTTCCAAGAAAACTTCTGCAATGATGTTCAAGAGCAGCTTACGGTTAGCGTTTGGAACATGTTGGTACCAGACGTAATTGTCCTCTGACCACTCATCATCCCCCAGCATTGGCCACCCACCGAACTCCTTGACCACATCCAGTAATGGCTTCACTCCTAATTTATCCCTTGCTTCTAAAATGAAAAAATATTGAATTTCCGTTTTTACATACTCTTGTTTGAAATAAAAAGAAATCTAAGACAATAATACAGGTATGTAAAAATTTGCTTGCACAAATTTCAACTTAGCTATTTTCGAAATAACACTCGTCACCTGATTTGCCAATGTTTTAAAATATTTATTTTTGTAAATGCGTTTCTTCTAAGAATTTATGGTATCTGCATCAGGCCCGCATAAAAATATTAGTAGTACCGTAAATGGACAGTGGGACAGGTAAACCTGTCATCGTATCTAGTCTGTGGGTGTGATAAAATAATTGCAGTGTGGTATGTGGAATATGGGCCTACAGTGTGGTATGGGAATATATAAACATATTTGGAGGACCGTATCTGGACTGCAAACTGAGTAATCTTGTCTTAAGGACTGCGTCTGGACTACCGGCCAGGTAAAATTGTCAGTAGTGTAACGTAGTGGGCTGAGTGGTGTGCCTTTCTACAAAATGAAACAGCCTAGTTTTAAAACAACTTGCATTTTATTTTGCAAATAATTATATTTACACTTTGTATACTAGAGATTTGCATCCCTATGACATGGATGGTGCGAAAGCGGCAAAAAACTCAACAGACGCGGTCTCATTAACGAGCTACGCAAAACCAAAACCTCCGCTTTCCTCGAGTTTTCCAACGAAGATCCTTTGTCGGCAGACCCCTCATTCCGCCAGCTACAAATCACTGGCACCCCAAAACAAACGGGACAGCTGTTGCGACATTCGTCAGCAGGGCTCGGGCATATGTTTCAGGAATTTGGAATCACAGGTCAGTGGCGGTGGTGGCGACGTCACAGTAGGGCTGTAACTGGTATGCGAGCCAGATACCGAACTTTTCCCACAATGTATCGAGCGGACTGGTTTTATGGACCATTTTACGGATGGAATGGTTAAGCCTAACCCCGAAGAGAGTAGTAGTTACATACACTACCCTTCTATAATGGACCGGACTGCAAGATGTGATGGTATAAAGGAAATAATACATGCTTCAATAGGGGGACGGTCGACCACGTGCTGCAATTACACTAGCAACCCTTCTGGGCATACTTTCACCAAGGTTTTGATACACAGCTATGGGTATTTGTGTCCATTCCTGCTGCAAGAATGTCGCTAGCTCAGCTGTAGATTTCGGACGTGGTTCCCTGGTCCGTAAGCGTCGCTCTAACGCGTCCCACTTATGTTCTATGAGGCTTAGGTAGGGACTCTGAACAGGCCAGGAAAGATGTTTTACATAAATATCTTGATAACACTGCTTGGCAGAGGCTGCAACATGACATGAAGCGTTGTCATCCTGGAAGTAACATTCGTCCATTTCATAAAATTGCCAGAGCGTATGAAGAACATGATTGTCCAAAATGTTCATGTAGGCGTCGACGTTCAATGTACCAGGAACAACATACAAAGGTTCCCAGGCCATACCACGAAAAACACCCCCAAACAAGTAGTCGGATTTTATGCAAATCCGCTGGCGTCCGGTCCATTATTGTAGGGTAGTGTAGCTAAGAACATGTGCATTTAATTTTTTATATATACTTATTAAAATGTCTCCATTTAACTTAAGAAAGAGGTACAGGAATTTTAAGCTGTATTATTTGTGAAAATACAGTATACTTTGGATAGTTGTTCCGAAAAGCCTTAACCTGAAAAATCACGAAAACTTTCATCTTGCATTTGAACTTAGGAATTCAAAGAAGTTTCATTTCTTTTCACGTTAGCGGAAACATTTACCCAATATTTCTGAATTATTTCATAAATATCTAGAAGTTTGTTAGTTTCTCTCTTAAAATTCGATGGGAAACTTTAATAACTCATTTAATAAAGCTTTCTACTGCTACGAAAATACGAGCACATATTTTTATAGTTGTACAAAGCATAAGACAGTAAAACCTTCAATATCTTTGGTCATTCTTTTTAGTACTTAAAAACTAACATTTCGCGGTTTTGTGGTACACAAAAGCTAACATTTTGTTTCCTTACAAAACAAACTGCAGCATTTTTTACTATAAGGCTTAATCAATGATTTTCTTGCAAGATTATACATTAAAATGTTCTGTAATATTAAAGCAAAGGGGTAGAAGTACAGACTGTACAAAAACTTTAAGAGACACGTGAACAAAGGTGACATGAAAGTTTTATCGTTTTTCTACAAAAGTAACGCAGCAATCCCTTTAGTTCTTATTGTTACAGTTTTGTTGTGTATATGTCTCCTACTAACCTACTTTTAAAGATCAGAATAATGATTCCATTTGGGGTTAGATCTAACACTTCGATTTCCGATCCTTCCTTTTGTCTTCAAGAAATGTGCATGGGATGTTTTGAACGAACTACGATGGTAACACATGTTTAATATTGATTTTCACTATGAGTGACTTGATTCAGGAAAGTTGTCTTCATTTCTTTGTTGGAAAAAGTATTTTCTATAAGAGCAAGTTGTTTGGCCATTATAGCTATATGCTGAATAGAAGCCGATCTTATTTTACTAAAAGCTTAATGCGAGTGGTTAGTACTAATGATTAGCACTAAGCTCGTGTAAACAGAGCATTATCGTATTACAGACGGAGTCGATGTAAAAACTTAAAACAATCAAATAATCTATATAAATAAGAATGGAGTGTTTGTTTGTACATTTAATATTTTCGACCCATTTCAAGTTTTCTATCCGTTTTGGACCCTTCTGATGCCGAATCCGCCTTTTTCTCGTTTGGTGTCTGTCTGTCTGTCTGTCTGTCTGTATGTTGTGCCCTATACACGTCCACGCGTTTTAAGATATTTTCATGAAAATTTGCATACAGTGAGTACTTATCTTCATTTAGTGAGTGGCATTGGTTGCGAAAGTCTGTCTGTCCGTCTTTCTGTTCTATGCTCGATTTTGTGTTTGTGCGTTTGTGTAAACATCACATGAATTGTATTCCAGATATTTGATTGTATTGTATTTTATTTTATACACTAGCAAAATACCCGACCTTACTCGGTTTGAATTCGTTTACTCTAGATTGAAGAGATAATCAAAATATATAATGACTTACGTTTTTTGTAGAGTAAAAATTTATTTTAACACCTTTCGCCATCTTTATATTTTCTACAACTTACTTTGGACACAAATCCTACACATGCATATCCATTCATGTAATACATTTCACATACATCGCACAATTGCTGTATGACAAAGCTCAAAAAGACGAAAGGTGTTTCTAAGGTTACTACTATAAAAGACGATTTGTAGGAAGATTTGGAATTCCCTTTCTTAAGTTGTTTTCATGTGCAACTCAATTAATTAAAATTATGATTTACGGCGAGTGCTCTTGCACTCATAGTCAACAAAACAATATTTTTTTACCTGTGGCACTCTTGCCTCCGGTATGCGACATTGTGAAATTTTGCAATCTTCTCTTGTCATTAATACAACGAAAAAGTTCTAGTTTGGATTTTTAAACATTATTATTATTTCAATAACGACATTATTCTTTAAATAACGGCATTATTCTTTAAATAACGGCATTATTCTTTAAATAACGGCATAACTACACTTAAAATTTACTGAAAATTTATACTGACTTACCTAACATTTTCAAGTCTAATACTTTGTGGTGCTGTTGGGTGTGATGAGAAGGAAAACACATTTATTAAAATAATAAATATTTAAAACAGGAAACAGCAAAGTAAAACAAAATAAAAGCTGTCGTAAAAAATTGTTCCAAAGATATTAATTTGTGATTCAATTTTATCTCTTGATCTCGCACAGTTGCCACAACTTACAACTAAAAGTGTACAAAATTTAGAAATGTGAAATTAATTCAGAGCGAAAGAACCAGAAAAATATCACTGCTTGCGCGATCGTGTTCATTCTCGTTTCATTGAAAAATATCGTCTGTCCCAAATTTTCGGAAATCGTTTTCATTGCGCAAAGAATAAAAATAAGACTCGAAATAAATAACGTATCAGAAATGAAATTCCATAAAAAAATTTTTTTTTTTGAAGAATAATTACTTTTTCAGCAGTACTGGTAAAGCAATCGAATTAATCGTAGTATTCAATAGACATTCCAATTTTTCCAAAACTACCAAATTATGGTTGATTTAAGTATACTTACTCAGATGTTTTAGCATGAAACTCGTCTAAATATAACAATAAAGAAATGTTTAATATTGCATTCACTAAATTATTAGATAATGTATAAAATAAAATACAATGCAATCAAATATCTGGAATACAATTCATGTGATGCCTACACAAACACACAAACACAAAATCGAGCATAGAACAGAAAGACGGACAGACAGACTTTCGCAACCAATTCCACTCACTAAATCAAGATAAGTACTCTCTGTATGCAAATTTCCATGAAAATATCTTAAACCGCGTGGACGTGTATAGGGCACAACATACATACAGACAGACAGACAGACACCAAACGAGAAAAAGGCGGATTCGGCATCAGAAGGGTCCAAAACGGATAGAAAACTTGAAATGGGTCGAAAATATTGAATGTACAAACAAACACTCCATTCTTATTTATATAGATTATCTATTAGTTTAGTGAATGCAATATTAAACATTTCTTTATTGTTTTATTTAGTTGAGTTTCATGCCAAAACACCTGAGTAAGTATACTTAAATCAACCATAATTTGGTAGTTTTGGAAAAATTGGAATGTCTATTGAATATTACGATTACTTCGATTGCTTTTCCAGTACTGCTGAAAAAGTAATTATTCTTCAAAAAATTATTTTTTTTAGGGAATTTCATTTCTGATACTTCATTTATTTTGAGTCCTATTTTTATTCTTTGCGCAATGAAAACGATTTCCGAATATATTTGGGACAGACGATATTTTTCAATGAAACGAGAATGAACAAGATCGCGCGATCAGTGATATTTTTTCTGGTTCTTTCGCTCTGAATTAATTTCACATTTCTAAATTTTGTACACTTTGAGTTGTAAGTTGTGGCAACTGTGCGAGATCAAGAGATAAAATTGAATCACAAATTAATATCTTTAGAACAATTTTTTGCGACATCAACCATACATCTTTTATTTTGTTTTACTTCGCTGTTTCCTGTTTTAAATATTTATTATTTTAATAAATGAGTTTTCCTTCTCATCACACGCAACAGCACCACAAAGTATACGACTTAAAAATGTTAGGTAAGTCAATATAAATTTTCAGTAAATTTTAAGTGTAGTTATGCCATTATTGAAAGAATAATGCCGTTATTTAAAGAATAATGCCGTTATTTAAAGAATAATGCCGTTATTTAAAGAATAATGCCTTTATTTAAAGAATATTGCCGTTATTTAAAGAATAATGCCGTTATTTAAAGAATAATGCCGTTATTGAAAGAATAATAATGTTTATTAATCTAAACTGAAACTTTTTCCAACATTAAAAAATTCGTTGTAATAATGACAGGAGAAGATTGCAAAATTTCACAATGTCGCATACCGGAGGCAAGAGTGCCACAAGTAAAAAAATATTGTTTTGTTGACTATGAGTGCGAGAGCACTCGCTGTAAATCGTAATTTCAAAAATTGAGTTGAACATGAAAAGAACTTAAGAAAGGGAATTCCAAATCTTCCTATAAATCGTCTTTTATAGTAGTATCCTTAGTATCACCTTTCGTCATTTTGTAGCTTTGTCATACAGCAATTGTGCGATGTATGTGAAATGTATTACATGAATGGATATGCATGTGTGTAGGATTTGTGTCCAAAGTAAGTTGTAGAAAATATAAAGATGGCGAAAGATGTTAAAATAAATTTTTATTCTACAAAAAACGTAAGTCATTATATCATTTGATTATCTCTTCAATCTAGAGTAAACCAATCCAAACCGAGTAAGGTCGGGTATTTTGCTAGTAAATAGTATAAAACGAATAATTATTGTGGGTCTAGACTTACTGTCATTCATACAAGCGTGGAAGAATTTTCTTGCCTTGCAAATGGACTCAGACTTTGAAGGGTACTTGCTTTCGTTCTTTATTAAATCTGAAAAAATGAACACAAAAAATAATTTTCAAAATTCAGATACAAAATGTTTAGTTGATATAGTTATTACCAATTAGACTGATTCGACTCAAAAAATTATGTGTCATATCGGGATGGAAATCGTTTCGAAAACTGAAATTACTGTGTATCAATATTTAGTTTGAAATTACTTTCCATAAAAAATCTGCATATAAGCACCGTAGATTGATTACTATCTTTGTAAATAATATCAATTCAAGTCAGCAAAATATTGGGTCATCAGGAAAGAGCGGTTTTTTTTTAAAGATCAATACCAACGAAGCAGTAAAAAAACATAAGAAAATTTTATTAAATCACATAAGCCTCATTTTGTTCTATAACTTTTTGTTATCTTCCTGGCAAATAGAAAATTCCTTTAAAAAATCATTATGCTTATTTTTAAAGAAGTTATGGAGGTGCTGTTTGACAGTCTCCAAAGAATGGAACTCCAGGACGTTCAAAGAATTTTGAAGTGACCTGAAGAGGTGAAATTCTGAGGGGGCAAGGTCTGGTGAAAATGGGGAGTGACACAAAACATCCCAGTCATACTCAATAAGACTTTGTCTGGCATGCAGCGAAGTGTGGGGCCGAGGATTGTCATGCTGGAAGACACCTCGATAATTGGTCAATTCTGACCTCTTTGCTTCGATTTTTTTTTAATACTGCCATTTAAGAACAGTATTTTTATGAGTTTATTGTCTGATTTTGTTGCAACAATTCATAATAAACAATTCATTTTAGTCCTACCGTACTTGAAAGCTTTACTTTTTTGGGATGCAGTCCAGAGCGGGCATCATCTTCGAGACTGAAATTTGCACTCTTAAATTTAACAAACCACCTTCGAACTGTGGCCTCAGAAACAGTACTATGTCCATATACAGCATTTTACGAGCAGCCTGACTAGCATTTCTTCCTTCCTTAAAATAAAAGAGCCTAATATGAAGAAAATGAACTTTCTCGTTCTCCATTCTTACCACAGCAGTGAAGAAAACATTATGCCACAACACATACAATAATTATTCAGTGTAAGCATAAAAGACCGAATTTACACATCGGCTTCAATCAAGGTCACTCTTTATCAGCGGTAGCGAAATAATCTATATATATAAAACACTAACGTACGTGGACCCGAAATCGACGTTATTTGTGTATCGTCGAATGGCAACAATCAACGTAAATAAAATAACCCAGATATTTTGAATTCTTGCTGTTTTCAAATAGCCGAGGTCAATTTCTACGCAAAATAAGGAATTAAAAATTGTAATATTTATGTTTGAACTGATTTTTTATTTCTTCCTTTGATGTAAAAGTAATTTAAACGTAATTTTGCTATCCAGTATCTGGCCACGTCAGAATTATTGTTTACTTTTTTAATTTGATTTAGAATTCCGTGTTTGGGTATTTGAGATGGCTACTAGATGTTGCAGACATATTTCAGGATTCCCAAGTATTATAAATATGTGTTCTTTTTGTTTGTTAATAAATCATTATTGTCTTTGTCAATATCGTTGAAAGTCTTTTGTCGCATGATTCTATTTCACAATATATTCAGGAAGTCGAAATTCAACACGTTTGAATAGATACGTACGTGGTTTTTTTTTTCAGAATTTTGCATTTTTTCAAGGATTGAAATTTTATTTTTGTTTGCATTATGTGTTCCGGTATATTACCTATTGCAGAAATATTATTTAGTAGTTATATTTTAATGATATGTCTATTTCCTGCAAAATATCACTAGATATGGGTAATTTGTAGCGGTATATGTATATTTCGACCAACTTTACTTAAATATTTGATTGAATACGCAATGATTTGAAGAATTGTTTCTTAAAAATAAATAAAATATACAAATCAAAACATGCATAATTACGGTGTGTAAAAATTAAAAAAACAAAACAAAAAAAAACGCAATATTACACACCGCCGAGCGCTAGCCGGCGCAGTTCTGCTAGTAATAAAAAATCTAGCTTGGATTTGAAAACGCGCAGATCTTTCTTGCTGTAGTGAATAAATGTCACTAAATGACAATAAATGATATCAAATCTCGTCTAGACAAAACTGCTGTATTACACCAAAGGGGATGGTAGTTTTTGACACGAAGCTGGGAGTGTTAAGAACCAATGACAAGGTTCCACTGCAGTGAGGCCCCTGTGAAGTTTCATAAAAAAGTTGCATGTGAACACCGCAGAAAGATCTTTATAAATTATATCAAATCTCGGCAAGACAAAACTGCTCTATTATACCAAAGGGGATGGTAGTTTTTGACTCGAAGCTGGGAGTGTTAAGAACCAATGACAAGGTTCCACTGCAGTGAGGCCCCTGTGAAGTTTTATAAAAAAGTTGCATGTGAACACCGCAGAAAGATCTTTATAAATTATATCAAATCTCGGCAAGACAAAACTGCTCTATTACACCAAAGGGGATGGTAGTTTTTGACTCGAAGCTGGGAGTGTTAAGAACCAATGACAAGGTTCCACTGCAGTGAGGCCCCTGTGAAGTTTCATAAAAAAGTTGCATGTGAACACCGCAGAAAGATCTTTATAAATTATATCAAATCTCGGCAAGACAAAACTGCTCTATTACACCAAAGGGGATGTTAGTTTTTGACTCGAAGCTGGGAGTGTTAAGAACCAATGACAAGGTTCCACTGCAGTGAGGCCCCTGTGAAGTTTCATAAAAAAGTTGCATGTGAACACCGCAGAAAGATCTTTATAAATTATATCAAATCTCGGCAAGACAAAACTGCTCTATTATACCAAAGGGGATGGTAGTTTTTGACTCGAAGCTGGGAGTGTTAAGAACCAATGACAAGGTTCCACTGCAGTGAGGCCCCTGTGAAGTTTCATAAAAAAGTTGCATGTGAACACCGCAGAAAGATCTTTATAAATTATATCAAATCTCGGCAAGACAAAACTGCTCTATTATACCAAAGGGGATGGTAGTTTTTGACTCGAAGCTGGGAGTGTTAAGAACCAATGACAAGGTTCCACTGCAGTGAGGCCCCTGTGAAGTTTTATAAAAAAGTTGCATGTGAACACCGCAGAAAGATCTTTATAAATTATATCAAATCTCGGCAAGACAAAACTGCTCTATTACACCAAAGGGGATGGTAGTTTTTGACTCGAAGCTGGGAGTGTTAAGAACCAATGACAAGGTTCCACTGCAGTGAGGCCCCTGTGAAGTTTCATAAAAAAGTTGCATGTGAACACCGCAGAAAGATCTTTATAAATTATATCAAATCTCGGCAAGACAAAACTGCTCTATTACACCAAAGGGGATGTTAGTTTTTGACTCGAAGCTGGGAGTGTTAAGAACCAATGACAAGGTTCCACTGCAGTGAGGCCCCTGTGAAGTTTCATAAAAAAGTTGCATGTGAACACCGCAGAAAGATCTTTATAAATTATATCAAATCTCGGCAAGACAAAACTGCTCTATTATACCAAAGGGGATGGTAGTTTTTGACTCGAAGCTGGGAGTGTTAAGAACCAATGACAAGGTTCCACTGCAGTGAGGCCCCTGTGAAGTTTCATAAAAAAGTTGCATGTGAACACCGCAGAAAGATCTTTATAAATTATATCAAATCTCGGCAAGACAAAACTGCTCTATTACACCAAAGGGGATGGTAGTTTTTGACTCGAAGCTGGGAGTGTTAAGAACCAATGACAAGGTTCCACTGCAGTGAGGCCCCTGTGAAGTTTCATAAAAAAGTTGCATGTGAACAATGCAGAAAGATCTTTATAAATTATATCAAATCTCGGCAAGACAAAACTGCTCTATTACACCAAAGGGGATGGTAGTTTTTGACTCGAAGCTGGGAGTGGTTAGAACCAATGACAAGGTTCCACTGCAGTGAGGCCCCTGTGAAGTTTCATAAAAAAGTTGCATGTGAACACCGCAGAAAGATCTTTATAAATTATATCAAATCTCGGCAAGACAAAACTGCTCTATTACACCAAAGGGGATGGTAGTTTTTGACTCGAAGCTGGGAGTGTTAAGAACCAATGACAAGGTTCCACTGCAGTGAGGCCCCTGTGAAGTTTCATAAAAAAGTTGCATGTGAACACCGCAGAAAGATCTTTATAAATTATATCAAATCTCGGCAAGACAAAACTGCTCTATTACACAAAAAGGGGATGGTAGTTTTTGACTCGAAGCTGGGAGTGTTAAGAACCAATGACAAGGTTCCACTGCAGTGAGGCCCCTGTGAAGTTTCATAAAAAAGTTGCATGTGAACACCGCAGAAAGATCTTTATAAATTATATCAAATCTCGGCAAGACAAAACTGCTCTATTACACCAAAGGGGATGGTAGTTTTTGACTCGAAGCTGGGAGTGTTAAGAACCAATGACAAGGTTCCACTGCAGTGAGGCCCCTGTGAAGTTTCATAAAAAAGTTGCATGTGAACACCGCAGAAAGATCTTTATAAATTATATCAAATCTCGGCAAGACAAAACTGCTCTATTACACCAAAGGGGATGGTAGTTTTTGACTCGAAGCTGGGAGTGTTAAGAACCAATGACAAGGTTCCACTGCAGTGAGGCCCCTGAGAAGTTTCATAAAAAAGTTGCATGTGAACACCGCAGAAAGATCTTTATAAATTATATCAAATCTCGGCAAGACAAAACTGCTCTATTACACCAAAGGGGATGGTAGTTTTTGACTCGAAGCTGGGAGTGTTAAGAACCAATGACAAGGTTCCACTGCAGTGAGGCCCCTGTGAAGTTTCATAAAAAAGTTGCATGTGAACACCGCAGAAAGATCTTTATAAATTATATCAAATCTCGGCAAGACAAAACTGCTCTATTACACCAAAGGGGATGGTAGTTTTTGACTCGAAGCTGGGAGTGTTAAGAACCAATGACAAGGTTCCACTGCAGTGAGGCCCCTGTGAAGTTTCATAAAAAAGTTGCATGTGAACACCGCAGAAAGATCTTTATAAATTATATCAAATCTCGGCAAGACAAAACTGCTCTATTACACCAAAGGGGATGGTAGTTTTTGACTCGAAGCTGGGAGTGTTAAGAACCAATGACAAGGTTCCACTGCAGTGAGGCCCCTGTGAAGTTTCATAAAAAAGTTGCATGTGAACACCGCAGAAAGATCTTTATAAATTATATCAAATCTCGGCAAGACAAAACTGCTCTATTACACCAAAGGGGATGGTAGTTTTTGACTCGAAGCTGGGAGTGTTAAGAACCAATGACAAGGTTCCACTGCAGTGAGGCCCCTGTGAAGTTTCATAAAAAAGTTGCATGTGAACACCGCAGAAAGATCTTTATAAATTATATCAAATCTCGGCAAGACAAAACTGCTCTATTACACCAAAGGGGATGGTAGTTTTTGACTCGAAGCTGGGAGTGTTAAGAACCAATGACAAGGTTCCACTGCAGTGAGGCCCCTGTGAAGTTTCATAAAAAAGTTGCATGTGAACACCGCAGAAAGATCTTTATAAATTATATCAAATCTCGGCAAGACAAAACTGCTCTATTACACCAAAGGGGATGGTAGTTTTTGACTCGAAGCTGGGAGTGTTAAGAACCAATGACAAGGTTCCACTGCAGTGAGGCCCCTGAGAAGTTTCATAAAAAAGTTGCATGTGAACACCGCAGAAAGATCTTTATAAATTATATCAAATCTCGGCAAGACAAAACTGCTCTATTACACCAAAGGGGATGGTAGTTTTTGACTCGAAGCTGGGAGTGTTAAGAACCAATGACAAGGTTCCACTGCAGTGAGGCCCCTGTGAAGTTTCATAAAAAAGTTGCATGTGAACACCGCAGAAAGATCTTTATAAATTATATCAAATCTCGGCAAGACAAAACTGCTCTATTACACCAAAGGGGATGGTAGTTTTTGACTCGAAGCTGGGAGTGTTAAGAACCAATGACAAGGTTCCACTGCAGTGAGGCCCCTGTGAAGTTTCATAAAAAAGTTGCATGTGAACACCGCAGAAAGATCTTTATAAATTATATCAAATCTCGGCAAGACAAAACTGCTCTATTACACCAAAGGGGATGGTAGTTTTTGACTCGAAGCTGGGAGTGTTAAGAACCAATGACAAGGTTCCACTGCAGTGAGGCCCCTGTGAAGTTTCATAAAAAAGTTGCATGTGAACACCGCAGAAAGATCTTTATAAATTATATCAAATCTCGGCAAGACAAAACTGCTCTATTACACCAAAGGGGATGGTAGTTTTTGACTCGAAGCTGGGAGTGTTAAGAACCAATGACAAGGTTCCACTGCAGTGAGGCCCCTGTGAAGTTTCATAAAAAAGTTGCATGTGAACACCGCAGAAAGATCTTTATAAATTATATCAAATCTCGGCAAGACAAAACTGCTCTATTACACCAAAGGGGATGGTAGTTTTTGACTCGAAGCTGGGAGTGTTAAGAACCAATGACAAGGTTCCACTGCAGTGAGGCCCCTGTGAAGTTTCATAAAAAAGTTGCATGTGAACACCGCAGAAAGATCTTTATAAATTATATCAAATCTCGGCAAGACAAAACTGCTCTATTACACCAAAGGGGATGGTAGTTTTTGACTCGAAGCTGGGAGTGTTAAGAACCAATGACAAGGTTCCACTGCAGTGAGGCCCCTGAGAAGTTTCATAAAAAAGTTGCATGTGAACACCGCAGAAAGATCTTTATAAATTATATCAAATCTCGGCAAGACAAAACTGCTCTATTACACCAAAGGGTGTTGGGTATAAAGTTTTCGAAACCATCCGTTCAACCTTTTGTCGTTAGTTTATAAGCATGGATACTTGATAAACATGTACGCTTTTGCTCCGGGACGTTTCACTGGAAATTCTACCTAAATTCTTCCCCTATCAATGTGTGCTAAGTCCCTCTCTTTTCAGCGGTACATTTGTACTCAACCCCCGAGTTTTTTTTAATTTGAATGTCCAACCAATCACGGCACGCCAGCGAAATGACGAGGCGTTTTTGAAAAGGCTGGGAAATAGTTCACCCTTCGTTTTCTCGTGCCGATTTAGGCGAAAAATAGTTTTCCCACGAGTTCACGGGAGAAGAACTTTAACCACTCAACATCCAGGTTCCGAAGCTATAAGAGAGGCGGGTCAATCGGACTCGTCCTATTCGCTCTCCGATGTTTCAGTGGCTGGGGTCACCGTGCGGTGATCCCAGTCGCGGTGGAGCTTTCTTTTTGAAAAGACGCGCTAGTGAACTGGCTGGAGACCGATGATTGATTTCCCCTCCAGGATGACGAGCTCTCACATCCGCCGTCTAGAATCAAGTGTGGCCTCCCAGTGACCAAAAAGGAAGAACAGCGTCCTGCTCTGGCGTCTTTCTCCGGATTCCAGGATTTCCCCTCCAGGATGACGAGCTCTCACATCCGCCGTCTAGAATCAAGTGTGGCCTCCCAGTGACCAAAAAGGAAGAACAGCGTCCTGCTCTGGCGTCTTTCTCCGGATTCCAGGATTTCCCCTCCAAGATGACGAGCTCTCACATCCGCCGTCTAGAATCAAGTGTGGCCTCCCAGTGACCAAAAAAAGAAGAACAGCATCCGGCTCTAGCGTCCTTCTCCGAATTCCAGAAGTTCCTCTTCGTGATGATCAAGTGAAAGAGCCAACGTCCTGCTCCAGCGTCATTCTCCGGATTCCAGGATTTCCCCTCCATGATGACGAGCTCTCACATCCGCCGCCTAGAAGCAAGTAAACCCTTGGCCGCCCAGTGACCAAAAAGGAAGAACAGCGTCCTGCTCTAGCGTCTTTCTCCGGATTCCAGAAGAAAAGTTCCCACATCCACCGCCCGAAATTAGAGAAAAACCCAACAAAATGGCCTCCCTGTGACTCTGGAAAGTGTACCATCATTCCGATCCAGCGTCCCTCTCCGGAATCCAGTAGCATCCTCCGTTTGTCTACAATGGGCAATTATAGTTTATCGTTTTCCTTACTTTCCTTTATTTAACTCTTTGCTCCTGAATTGATTTTTTTGATTTAGAGTTATTTTCCTTTTTTTGTCCCGTGAAACGTCTCACGAGTTAAAAGCCCTCAATGGGGTTATCCCAATATTTTTGGGTAGATTGGAGTAACCCAATTGAATGCTTGGTCGTTTTGGACCTATTCTGAGGACTATTGTTTTACTATTTTTGGACCAAAATTCGCAAGGGGAGTTTACGTAAATCCAGATGTGTATTATACCAATGTTTTGTCAAAATAAATCCCTTTTTATCTTAAAAGTTTTGTTTTCTTTTCCCCTCTTTTAGTGAAACCTAATTTCACTATCTTTACATAGTTCCATCATCAATTACAGTCGGTAAGAGCCTTTTACACAGGGTTTTGTTCACACCGTAATGTAGAAGTTGATTAATTATCCAAGCTCATTAAGAGTATCGGATTCAAAATAGAATAAACCCAATAAAAGATAGTGCCGTGACGTTCTACCGACTGAGTTTTTGATGGTGCTATATTCAGGAGCAAGCTTAATTTTTCTTCTTTTTTTTGACCTTTTTTTTTAGATTGTTTTGTATGTGTTATTTAGATTAAGTTTTGTAGGTGTTATTTAGATTAAGTTTTTTGTATGTGTTATGAGGGTATTGTGATTTTGTGAAGGGAAACTTTATGTGAAATCGCCCCTTTTGATAACAAAAATGACCACAAATCAGGTCAGACAAAACGGCCAGGTCATGGACGAGGAACGAGTGGTTGGAACTTTTGTCGCAGAGGGAGGGTTATCTGCTTATAAAATTAATCTCTTGCCACTTTTCAATGATGGCAGTTCCTCGGGAAATGTTAGAGAGTTTTTGGCAGAGTGCAAAGAGTTGGCTGGGCATTTCAAATGGTCAGACCAAGACCTATTTTTGGCAACGAAGCTCCGATTACGAGGAGAGGCCAAGGCCCTTGTTCGGGAACAGAAACATTCAGTGACAGATTTCAAATCCCTCGAAAAAACCCTGTTGGACCGGTACACCAATAGACCTGACTTGTCATTGGCTGTACATGAGTTTTTCTCATTCAAGCAACCCAACACTATGCCGGTGGCAGTGTTCTTGGCAAAGGCCGATTCCCTATCTTTCAAGGCGTTTTCTACGGGTGATGGTGACCACCAAATTGAGGAGCAATACCGAAACAGAATGCTCAGAAGCATGTTGCTGTCAAATTTTTGTCCTGAAATAAGGCGGGGAGTGTTTTCTGCTAACCCTCAGTCAATTGATCAAGTGAAAGAGATAGCCCTGAGGGAAGAACGTGCTTGGATGTCCTGCAAAGCAGAGACTGCACATGCGGAAACTAACCCATTCCATCAAAGCACACCACTTTTTACTGCACAGGCTCAGCCTTCAGAGCAGAGCAAGATCTTAGAATTGGTGGAGTCGCTGTCGAACCAGGTCAAGGACCTGTCGGTTGAGGTCAGCAGGCTGAGAGAGGAAAGACCCAGGGCACCACAACAGAGGGGTGAAACCAGGAAATGCTACAATTGTGGCATAATGGGTCATTTAAGTAGAGACTGCAGGGAAGCGAGAAACACTGGCCTCTCGCCTCGACAACAGCCAAACAGGCTGAGACCTTTTTCATATAGGGAGAACGTAAACAACTACCCGCAGGTTCCCCCACGACAGAGATATCAGGGTCCACCCAGCCAGCAGCATAGGAATTTAAACTAAATTCGGGCCAATAGGCTGTACCACTGTTGGAAGAGTCCCCTCCTTTGATACAACAGATGTTTACGTGTAAAGGATCCAATGACACACTGCCTATGATCATAACACACATTTTTGGAAAACCACAAAAGACACTCCTTGACTCAGGAGCTGGTCTTAATTTGATTGATGCCCAACTTTTGGTTAACAAAAACATTGTCAGAACACCCTGTCATGTTAGGATCAACACAATTGATGGCAGTGGTTTCGAAGTTGACCAGTGTGTTTGTTTGCAAACAAGGATAGGCACAGATGTCTTCACGATTCAATACTTGGTCATGCCTCACAACATGTCAAGTTTTTTTTCAGTCATTCTGGGAAAACCCTTTTTGCAGGAACAAAAATGTCAACTCGATTTCGCCCAAAACTGTTTAAGACTAAATTCCCAAATTCTAACTTTTGAAGCACAGAAACAACAAGGCGAGGAACCAAAAATTCAAGATAAGGGAGTTCCAGCTTCTGTTTATGCTATGTGTAAAACCATTATTCCCCCCCTTTCTCAAAAAATAGTTTTTGGAAAAATTAAAGGCAACATTAATGGAGATTTTTTTTTCACTGAACCAGCTTGGAATACTGGTGATAAGCAGATCTCGGTAGCTAGATCAATAAGCTTAACTAAACAAACTCAAATTCCCATTTTAATAATTAACCCTTCTGAAACCAGCTACCACTTAAACAAGCTAACTAAACTTGCTCAATGCCACCCCTTAATATCCTCGCATAGCATACCAGGGTTGGACCTCAATTATTTTGCTCAAGATCCAAATTTTGGCAGCTGCGAAGAGGCAGATTTCGAGTGGAGCAAAACCTTTGATTTGAACCATCTTGACACCACTGATAAACAGAAGATTGAGACCCTTTTGGACAAGTACAAGGCAGGTTTTGCTGGTTCTGTGCAGGACCTACCAGGCTGTGACACTCTGTTACACCAGATAAACCTGACAGATTCAGCTCCAGTTAAGAGAAAGTCGTATAGAGTCCCTTACAACTTGAGAGAGGAAATGGAAAACCAAATTACTATACTTCTTGAGGCAGATATCCTAGAACCCTCGACTTCCCCCTATGCTTCCCCTGTCTTATTGGTTAAGAAACCTAATGGCGAATTTAGATTTGTAGTGGATTTTAGAGAATTGAACAAAAAAGTAGTTGCAGACTCTTACCCTCTACCCCTTATTTCGGAAGCAATTGACAACCTCCAGGGAAGTAGATATTTTTCAACCCTTGACTTAACAAGTGGGTTCTTTCAGCAGATGCTTGACCCGGAAGATAGGCACAAAACAGCCATTACCACCAACCAGGGACTGTTACAGTTCAAAAGAACACCTTTTGGTCTAAAGGCCAGTGCCAATTCATTCCAACGGTTGATGGAGATTGTACTTTCTGGTTTAAAACCAGCTCAGATTTTTGTTTATGTCGATGACATAGTCATTGCTTCCAGCACTATTGATTCCCATATGGATAAGTTGGAACTAGTCTTTGACAGACTCCTCCAACATAATTTGAAACTCAAACCCTCCAAATGTAATTTTTTGAGACAATCCATCACCTACCTTGGTTTTGTAGTGGCCAACGGAAATATCTACCCCGACCAAAAGAATATCCAAGTAGTGGAAAAGTTTAAAATCCCGACTTGCAGAAAGCATGTGAGATCTTTTTTAGGATGCATAAACTATTATCGAAAGTTCATACCTGACTTTAGCCGTCGCTCAATCCACCTTACTAATTTAACCAAGGAATCCAAACATTTTAACTGGACTCAAGAGGCTGAGAAAGAATTTGATGATCTCAAAGTTGCTTTAATCCAAACCCCATGCCTAACTCTCCCAGATATGACCAGAGATTTTATATTGTACACTGACGCGTCAAATTCAGCTGTAGGAGGAGTGATTGCTCAACTTGACACATCAGGATTCCCCAAACCAGTGGCTTTTGCCAGCAGAAAACTCAACTCAGCTGAGCGAGTCTATAGCACCACTGAAAAGGAAATTTTGGCCATAATTTTTACTGTTGGTTACTTTAGACCCTATCTTTATGGACGTAAATTCACTATTTTCACTGATCATGCAGCTTTGACACATATTTTGAAGTTGAAAGATTCAACTGGTAGAATTGCTCGATGGGCCCTGACTCTATCTGAGTTTAATTATGAGATTAAATTCATAAGCGGCAAGTGCAACAAGGTTGCTGATTTTCTTTCACGTGGACTTAACCACGACACACCACCGACTCATGAGTCACAGGCCAACAAATACAATTCTGATGAAGTTACCCTAGTTAAACAATTATGTACCCTTCAGATCCAAAGTAATGACTCTCACAATTTCCAGGACAAGATTTTGAAAGATATTGCACATAAACAATCTTTAGATGCTAAATGCCAATCTATAATCAAAAGCTTAAACGACTCCAAACCAATCCAACCAACTAAGCTCAGATTTTTCGTACAAGATGGGATTCTAAAATGTAAACAATTTAAAATTTCCAATGTTACAACACAACCCACCAGAATTGTCCTTCCTAAGTCAATGATTCATGACATTTTATCCCAGTTTCATGATTCCCCATCTGTTTGTCATCAGGGTTTGAGGAAAACTCTTTCAACAGTAAAGAAATTTTATTATTGGCCAGGGATGCACGAACACATTGTCAATTGGATTAAATCCTGTAATAGCTGTATGCAACGTCGTGCTCACAAACCTCGAAAATTGGCACCCTTGCAACGTCCCGAAATTCCTCAAGGTCCCTTTCATAAAGTTGCCATCGATGTTGTCGGACCCCTTCCTATAACTGAAAATGGCAACAGGTACATTATTACCTATATCGACCATTTCACCCGTTGGTGTGAGGCTTACCCTGTTCCCCAAACAAAAAGTGTTGATGTAGCAAAAACGCTACTCAATTTTATTTCACGATTTGGCTGCCCCTCCACAATTCTCACAGACAGAGGTTCCAATTTTATTAGTCAAGCAATGCAAGAAGTTTATGCATCCCTGGGGATAAAGAAAGTGAATACCACCGCATACCACCCCCAAGGAAATGGAATTTTAGAGGTCTATCACAGAGGACTAGGCAACGCTCTGAGTCACTTGGTAAACGAAAACCACAACGACTGGGACAACAAATTGGAGTATGCTCTGTTAGCATACAGATCTACATGGCACTCTGCCACAAAACACACCCCAGCATTTTTGGTTTATGGTAGGGAGCTCAAGTTGCCCTACCACATGTTCGAAACCGAACCGCCCTTTTCATACAGGGAGACGGAGGATTTTTCAACGGCACTACTTAAGAGACTACGCACTGCCTATAAGGAGGTGAAAGATAACCTGGTTCAAGCGGCGGAAACACAAGAGCAGTACAGGAATCGTTTTGTCAAAGACAAAGGAATTAAAGTGGGAGACGAGGTTTATCTATACTTCCCTAATGTTAAGCCCGGGTTAACTAGGAAGTTCAACAAACCGAACATAGGAAATTTTGTAGTCACAGGAAAGCTATCTGAGGTACTCTTTGAAATTACGGATAAGAGCTACCCTAACCGCAAGCAGCGGGTAAATGTCGACCGACTCACAAAAGCAACCCCACGATTACCGCACGATTCAATTCAGGGTAATAAAGAAACCCACTCCAAAGCTCAATTCCCGTTTGCGGCAACAAACCAAACCCCAACACAGGACGGTATATCAACGGAATATAACCATGGTCCAAGTGGTAGTAGAGGCTGGGTTTATCTTCACCCACATGGGTACCCAACACGTAATGCCAATGTAGTACAACAACCCACTCATCCAGGAAACGTTACACAGGCGAACCGGGACAATGCAGTTGCATCGCCCAACACCCACACGTACAACCTGCGTACCAGAACAAATGGTAGAGTGGATAACTAGAAAAAGGAAACACTGGAAAATCCCTTTATATCAATGAAATTCACGATATTTGAAAAAAAAAGGAATTTGTAAATAAGTATTGTTGCTATGGTATAGGAGTTCACCACCTGGACACATTGAGGTTCTTTCTCTTGTTTTTTTTTGGCTGTAACACCCAGCTTTGGTGGTTTTTTTTTTGGCGATTTCATATTCTGTGTTTCTTCACTCATTCCACTTTACACTTCACTTATATCAGTATTTACATTTGTGTGCATGCCCTTTTGTTTACATTTTTTAAGTTCTGTGAATATTGGTATCTACTATAGTGAACTTGACTCAACAGTGTTTTGTGTTTTTGCTCGTGTCCATTTGCCAGGACACACTATTCCTTTTTCCGTCCACAATTTTGTTTGTCAACAACCCACGTTTTTTTTTTGTTTACTGTACCCGTTTTGTTGACATTCCACTATTTGGTTACATCATACTATTTGTTTACTTTGCACTATTTGTTTATGGTACTCATTTATTTTAGTGTGCTACACAATGTATTCGTATTATACAGTTTGTTCTATGGGCTTACATTCATGTGCAATTTTTGTTTACACTATACCCCATTTTGGTCCCAATTTGCATTTATGTTTTAAGTGATTTGAAACTAAAGGTGAACTGATGGTTTTTTATTTTTATCTAATGCAGGTGTTTAGTTATCTCTCAAAGATATTTTCTTTAGTTAAATTTTTAGTTTTTGGCAATGCTATAACGTTTAATCAAAAGTTTCTATTTAACTCTGTTTTGTTTTTAATTTGTTCCTGTGATACCTGCATGAAGTAGTCCTTCGGGGTTAACGAATACTAAAGTACACAGTGCTCGTTTACCTCATTCACGCTCTATTCAATGATGTACTTCGTTCTTGGCTTTAAGTACAATACTTGTTATTGTGGTGGAGCTTTTATGCTAAGGATTTTGTTTCCTAGTTGAGTAGTTTTTTTTGCCTTTTACTTAGTAAAAAAAAAAAATTGTTGCAATTTTTTTTAAGGAAGACGTAGGGCATTTGTTGGGTATAAAGTTTTCGAAACCATCCGTTCAACCTTTTGTCGTTAGTTTATAAGCATGGATACTTGATAAACATGTACGCTTTTGCTCCGGGACGTTTCACTGGAAATTCTACCTAAATTCTTCCCCTATCAATGTGTGCTAAGTCCCTCTCTTTTCAGCGGTACATTTGTACTCAACCCCCGAGTTTTTTTTAATTTGAATGTCCAACCAATCACGGCACGCCAGCGATTGATTTCCCCTCCAGGATGACGAGCTCTCACATCCGCCGTCTAGAATCAAGTGTGGCCTCCCAGTGACCAAAAAGGAAGAACAGCGTCCTGCTCTGGCGTCTTTCTCCGGATTCCAGGATTTCCCCTCCAGGATGACGAGCTCTCACATTCGCCGTCTAGAATCAAGTGTGGCCTCCCAGTGACCAAAAAGGAAGAACAGCGTCCTGCTCTGGCGTCTTTCTCCGGATTCCAGGATTTCCCCTCCAGGATGACGAGCTCTCACATCCGCCGTCTAGAATCAAGTGTGGCCTCCCAGTGACCAAAAAAGAAGAACAGCATCCGGCTCTAGCGTCCTTCTCCGAATTCCAGAAGTTCCTCTTCGTGATGATCAAGTGAAAGAGCCAACGTCCTGCTCCAGCGTCATTCTCCGGATTCCAGGATTTCCCCTCCATGATGACGAGCTCTCACATCCGCCGCCTAGAAGCAAGTAAACCCTTGGCCGCCCAGTGACCAAAAAGGAAGAACAGCGTCCTGCTCTAGCGTCTTTCTCCGGATTTCAGAAGAAAAGTTCCCACATCCACCGCCCGAAATTAGAGAAAAACCCAACAAAATGGCCTCCCTGTGACTCTGGAAAGTGTACCATCATTCCGATCCAGCGTCCCTCTCCGGAATCCAGTAGCATCCTCCGTTTGTCTACAATGGGCAATTATAGTTTATCGTTTTCCTTACTTTCCTTTATTTAACTCTTTGCTCCTGAATTGATTTTTTTGATTTAGAGTTATTTTCCTTTTTTTGTCCCGTGAAACGTCTCACGAGTTAAAAGCCCTCAATGGGGTAATCCCAATATTTTTGGGTAGATTGGAGTAACCCAATTGAATGCTTGGTCGTTTTGGACCTATTCTGAGGATTGTGTATGTTACTATTGTTTTACTATTTTTGGACCAAAATTCGCAAGGGGAGTTTACGTAAATCCAGATGTGTATTATACCAATGTTTAGTCAAAATAAATCCCTTTTTATCTTAAAAGATTTGTTTTCTTTTCCCCTCTTTTAGTGAAACCTAATTTCACTATCTTTACATAGTTCCATCATCAATTACAGTCGGTAAGAGCCTTTTACACAGGGTTTTGTTCACACCGTAATGTAGAAGTTGATTAATTATCCAAGCTCATTAAGAGTATCGGATTCAAAATAGAATAAACCCAATAAGGGGATGGTAGTTTTTGACTCGAAGCTGGGAGTGTTAAGAACCAATGACACGGTTCCACTGCAGTGAGGCCCCTGTGATGTTTCATAAAAAAAGTTGCATGTGAACACCGCAGAAAGATCTTTATAAATTATATAAAATTTCGGCAAGACAAAACTGCTCTATTATACCAAAGGGGATGGTAGTTTTTGACTCGAAGCTGGGAGTGTTAAGAACCAATGACAAGGTTCCACTGCAGTGAGGCCCCTGTGAAGTTTCATAAAAAAGTTGCATGTGAACACTGCAGAAAGATCTTTATAAATTATATCAAATCTCGGCAAGACAAAACTGCTCTATTACACCAAAGGGGATGGTAGTTTTTGACTCGAAGGTGGGAGTGTTAAGAACCAATGACAAGGTTCCACTGCAGTGAGGCCCCTGTGAAGTTTCATAAAAAAGTTGCATGTGAACACCGCAGAAAGATCTTTATAAATTATATCAAATCTCGGCAAGACAAAACTGCTGTATTACACCAAAGGGGATGGTAGTTTTTGACTCGAAGCTGGGAGTGTTAAGAACCAATAACAAGGTTCCACTGCAGTGAGGCCCCTGTGAAGTTATGGAGAACCTGACACCGAAGGGGTATCAATCACCATATTGACAGTATTGCACTGAATAAATGGGCCCGCCTTGGTATTTGGGGAACATAATAACTTGTACGATAGAAAAGGACTGAAAAATAATACTATTAGTTCTTTTAATATTGAAGAGGTTTTATTTTTGTTGAAAAGACTGCAAATTGTAAAATTTTAACCCCAAAGTAAATTTATTTGATTGAAATCTTGAAAACATTGAGCTTCGTTCTGGATGAGCACTTGGAAGAGTTCCGAAGTCATGACCACGGCATTGAAACGGATAAGAGTTTCTCATTGGTTGTACGAAATTAAATGCAGAGTTATCTTTGGCAGTAAGACAAAAAGTAGGAGGGCGAATTGGGGAAGTTGCGTGGTTTCAGTCTCCATGCAGAAGAGTTTTTCATGGTCGTGTTTCTTTTTTATCATGCATGTCGTGGAGTAAAAGCAACACAACATTACTCTGAAATCTCGAGACTTTCAGAAGGGTGAATAAACGTGGTCGTAATGATATACACTCTATAACTGTAATGACTACACTCTATAACACTCTACACAGTCGTAATGATATACACTCTATAACTGTAATGACTACACTCTATAACACTCTACACAGTCGCAATGATATATACTCTATAACACTCTACACAGTCGTAATGATATACACTCTATAACTGTAATGACTACACTCTATAACACTCTACACAGTCGTAATGATATACACTCTATAACTGTAATGACTACACTCTATAACACTCTACACAGTCGTAATGATATACACTCTATAACTGTAATGACTACACTCTATAACACTCTACACAGTCGTAATGATATACACTCTATAACAAAAAAAAACCGCACCAAGATGGAGTTGTCCGATTGCGATAAAAATTGGTGGATATGAAGAACATACATAGAAAAACAAACGATTAAAATTTCTTCAGAACAATTGAATTATTAAATTAAGGGTTTGACCGTTACAAAGGGAGGAAGTCAATAAGGCGTTAGATCACCTCTGATCTGAATGCAAGCTGTCACCCGGCGTTGCATAGACTGTAAAAGTTCCCGGATGGTGGCTTGCGCAATTCCTTGTCAAATTGTCTCCAACTGTCGTGCTAAATGGTTAACATTACGGGATGTTTGCAATCGCCTTCCCATAACGTCCCAAATGGGCTCTATGGGAGATAGATCAGGAGACCTAGCTGGGGCCAAGGAAGTGTTGGGAAAGCTTGAAGACAATTCATGGCAACACGTGCCATGTGCGGCCGAGCAGCACATTACTAACCTTTACCTGGAATAGAAGACATGGGGAAATTTTAAGCCCGCTGATTCGTTGCTATCTCTCCGAGATCTATGACGCCACTCACCCATAGTGCGCACTCCGCATGTGTGAAAAGTATCACTATTTACTTGCAATGTTTGCGAAAAAAAAAAGTTGAAACTGCTTCGACTGAAAATAGAATACTAATAAAAAAGAAAGAGATAGCTTTTAGATGATTATACCAAGCTATAGTTCAACGGCTTGTGCCATGTACTCGTAATTTGATCGTAAATGTTTTGTGTTTAGTTTTAATTCCAGTATAGATTCTACACGCATAATTAGAAAATAATCCATTTTCGAACTTTAAAGGACACTTAAGTCCGTGAACAGAATAGAAGGAAACAGGGGAGTTTTTTGTTATTGCTGGGGATCTGTTGTATAGATTCGTTATTTATGTTGCAGAGGTTTTGCCACCGGCTTTTAGTCCAAGTAGAAACTACCGAGTAATGAGTAATGACAGAGTCCACGTGAAGCATCGCCATTAATGATGATATCACGTAGTGACGTCATAGTCGACAGTTTGAAACCAACGAATCAGCGGGCTTAAAATTTCCCCATGTCTTCTATTCCAGGTAAAGGTTGTTAATATGCGGCCGGGCATTACCTTGTTTAGAAGTATGTCTGGATGGTCGCAAAAGGTACGATTACACAACCAGTCGTAGAATGTCGTCTACGTACCGCTGTGATTCCGGGATGATTGCAATCGCCTTCCCATTACGTCCCAAATTGGCTCTATGGGTGAGAGATCAGGAGACCTAGCTGGGGCCAAGTAAGTGTTGGGAAAGCTTGAAGACAATTCATAGCAACACGTGACATGTGTGGCCGGGCATCTTCTTGGTTAAAAGTAAGTCTGGGGTGTCGCAAAAGGTACGGCAACACAACCGGTCGAAGTATGTCGTCTACGTACCGCTGTGCTGTAAGTATGCCTCATTACCAAAGGGTTCAACTATCAATGGAAATGGAACCCCAAATCATAACGCCCTTCTGTGGGCATGTGTGACGCGCGATAGTAAGGGCAGGATCCCCACGCTGCCCTGGACGTCTCCACATACGTCTGCGGTTATCGTCGGGACACAGTTGGAAACGGGACTCGTAACTTAAGACTATACGTCCCCAGTCAGCGTCGTTCCAAGTTGATCGAGCCCGGCACAATTGTAATTATGCACTTTCTTGGTGCGTCGATTATTTTTGTTACAGAGTGTACCTCTAATAAAAGAGAAATGAAAGCACTGAACCTTTTATTATAGCTTTCATATCATATAATCTTCTGAAATGAGCCATGACGGCACCTCCTCCTTCAGATATTGGATTATTTTCCATCCAACCCCCACAAGCGTACTGGTAGAAGTCATCGCATGGATCTGTGCTTGGATCTATGTTGGAGATGAGGCCCTCAGCTGGAAAGTAAAGAGTTTCATATGGTAGTGGAATTGAAATAGATTCAATCAGTATAATAAAAGCACTTAATGCGTTTGCTATTGCATTTCGAATTACATTTCAGAGATCGGGAATTGTTCCGAAATTAGTTTTGCAATATATTGTGAAACAGCTCAAGAGCTGGAGTTTTATCGAACTGCTTTAGACTTCCAATCTGTTGGGAAACACTGCGAAAACTTCGAAGGAAGATGTGCTGGATGCTAATACCCAATTTTGAACTGAATACCAATGTCGACTTCTGACCTCAGGTTCGATTAAAAAAACTCGACCTTTCAGTTGGTATCGGAAGGAAATACGCAACTTTCATTTGTCCACGATGGCTATCAAGGATGAAATTAAGATGAAAAGAAGTTCGATCCCGTTGATCTTTCATGTCCAGTGACAATCTGAGTATATTGTAAAGCGACGGAATCTGGAAGTTCCTTCTAGATTGGACGTCTCTGGTGTTGGAGAAAATAAGGAAGCAGCCTGGTATTAGAGCCCTATTAAGGAATACGTATACACTAGAAGATTTATTTTTTAATATTTTGACTTTAAAAATCTAATTTTTTTTTTACCACAGGTATGTATTCTTTTAATAATTTCAGGTAGAAAAAATCAGATTGTGCAAATAATTAACTATCTAATTACTAGAAAATTAACATGTATTTTGAAACGTAATATCTCAAATTTTAATTTGTTCAGAAAGACGATTACTATTGGAAATTATTTCTTAGATTATTCTTCATGTTTTGAACCGCCATCAAGTTGCTAAAAGAAATAGTTTTTTTTACAATTCTTTAATCAAGAAAAAAATCAAAATTTTTTTTTTTCAGAAATTTCAACATTTAAAAATATATCAAAACTCCATTTCTCGACTAAATGCTCTGATTGAGATTCAAACATTTGCTATATTATGTAGGTCATAATGATTCAAAAATAATTATAATGGGTGAATTCGTTGTGGAGTTATCACGTTATAGGAGTAACAAAGCATACGATTGCAAAAACGCAGTTCTTCAGAAACCGAGTTTAAAGTTTTGGGTTGGGAACTTGTCCTGTTCAATTGTGACAGTACTTAACGAAAGCCCTTGTAACTACATTCCCACCTGTAACCGCACGAATTCCTTCTTGGTTCTCTTAAGACTATTTAAGACGAAGACACTGTCGATTCTTAGCAGTTCAAAAAGGCAGTAGAAAAAACGTATCAAAAACTTCAGTGAAAAAGTTCTTACTTGTTACTCTGTAGAGAACGATCGCACTTTTTCAACTCCGCTATACCTTTAAAATTATCACGCAAAATAAAAGGTCTTTCTCAAGACTGCGTGATAGCCAAAAACCCATCATGGAAAACGACCTCCCCGTCGAAATGTCGGAGAAATCAAATTCAATTCCCGAGGAATTAAAAAACCTCACTCCAGCCGAACTCAGCACTCTTGCCTCCCGAATTCAGACGAAAATCAAGCAAACGAAAGCTGGCCTGAAACTCCTGGAACCTGCCCTTGAAATATACAAACTCGATGATGACAACGAAAGATATGCCTTTGTCAGCACCATGATCAACAAGGAATACGCTCAACTAGCCGTTCTTGAAGGTCAGTGGCAAGTCATTTGTGCTTTCTCTAATCCACCCACCCAAGATCAAACCTCCACTAAAAGAGTAAGATCAGAGGACAATACCAGCCCTCATAAGAAAAATGCTAAATTAGATGCTTCGGGATTTCAATCCCCGTCCAAAAAACATACTGCCACTCGCAATATCCTTGCCCCTTTGCCAAACCCAATCACTACAAGCAATAAATTCGAAAGTCTACCAGAAGACATAAACACCTCACCCACAAAAATTGAACCCATAATGATTAAACTGATTGAGGGCATCCCCGCTTTACTTGGAACTCTAAAAGGAACATTCGGAAACACCATAAAGAGCAAGCTTGCCGGTGAATATTTCAAGATCACCACCCAAACCCCTGATTAACACAGGGGAGTCACCGCCTTCCTTAGACAAAGAAAGATAGAGGGTTTCATCATAACCCCATCCTATGAAAAACCTGTCAAAGTGGTAATCAAGGGCCTTCCCAGGGAAACCGAAGTTGTGGACATCAGAAATGAGCTAGTTAATCACGAATTTCCTGTGCGTAAAGTAGCTCAACTAACACAATCACGAACAAAAAATCCCCTCCCCATATTCATGGTGGAACTTGACAAATCTCCCACCACTCATGAAATTTACAATCTACAAGAAATCCAACACCTTACTGTCAATATTGAACCATTCCAAAGAACATCTGGCCCTGGACAGTGTTATAATTGTAACAATTTTGGACACAGCTCCAAAAATTGCCTCATGAAAACCCGTTGCCTGAGATGCGGAGACGAGCATCGCACAGCCGATTGTAAAATGGAAAAATCTGACAACCCCACTTGCATCAACTGTCAGCAAGAAGGCCATGTAGCCTCTTGTAAAGGATACCCTAAATTCCCAACATGTAAACCAATCTATCAAGAAATTACACGCAAAACTATCCCCAGAAACTCATTCAAAACAAACAACGTCACGGAAAACTTCTCGTACGCCCAGGCTGCCAATCCTAATCCAAATCCCCGCCCCGCTCTTCTTTCCAATCCTCCAACACGACTGGTCATCGAAAATGTTGACCACTCTGGAATAAAGTCAGATCCCGCCCCGACCGCTCTCAAAGAGATCTTAGACCTAGTCAGAGAGGTATCCAAGTTGTTCTCCCCTATAGGAGGCATCAAAGGACTAATTTCAAAAATCAGACAAGCCAAAACCACAGAGGACAAATTATGTGTCATCATTGATTGTTTTGCGGCAGCACTATAAACCCCCATTTTCACTATGGCTGGCACACCCCAAAACTTTTGCATCATATTCTGGAACGCAAACGGCGTCACCAATAGAATACAAGAGCTACGCGATTTCATTAACACCCACAATCCGGACGTGCTCTGTCTCCAAGAGACGCACCTAAGACCCAATACTCCAATAAACATTGCTAATTATAACACATAAAGAACAGATAGAATATCCACACTCACTACCCACACCTCTGGAGGAACAGCAGTGTTCGTCAAAAGATCCATCCCACATCATGTCATCCCTCAACAAACCCACAATAATATCGAAACTACGTCGGTGTCAATTAACTTCAACAACAAATCCCCGCTTATTATAACCTCCATTTACTGCAGTCCTGCGCATAATAAAAATCCTATAAATGAAATTGAAAAACTCATATCGGCTAATGATAGCATTATCCTATGTGGCGACTTCAACGCGAAGCACCGGCTTTGGAACTGTCCCTCCAACAATCCCAGAGGCAATCTTTTAATCCAAACTATAAATAAAACTGGCATATCCGTTGCCGCTCCCTCTGATCCCACCCGAATCCAGGGCCAAACAGGCAATGTCATTGATTTTGCACTCATAAAAGGGTTTCACTACAAACATAAAATCATCTCCATGCCCGAACTCTCTTCAGACCATAACCCTGTCATTCTTACTTTCAACACCGCCTACTCACCCCTTAACATACACAGACACACTACTACCAACTGGACTACATTTAAAAATATCATTAACGATACGACTCAATACCCCATACCCACGAACAGCGTCTCCTACCCCTCACAACTGGATACAATCACTGAACAATTTCAAAACAATATTATTAATGCACATAAACATTCTTCCAAAGAAATTACCCAAACTCATCAACTTTTCCTCCCCCCTCACATCAAAACCATCATTAAAAATCGAAACAAACTTAAGAAACACTGGCAACATAATAAAGACCCCCTCTTTCCAAACAACAACTTAATAGAATCCAGAAACAACTTAAAAAGGATATTAAAACCCATACTCAACAAGCTTGGAAAGACCACTTATTCTCTTTAAACATAGAAGACAAATCCCTCTGGAGAAAGGCTAAATCTCTTAAAACAAAAAGGCCCAACATTCCCCCCATACACTCTCCAAACAACATTGCTCTCTCTGACACTGACAAAGCAAACGCTATTGCAGACAGCTTCGAAACACAATTTCATGATAATAAAATTAATGACCCAAACACTGACAATCTCGTTAATCATACTATCAATAATTATTTTTCACACACCCAACAAGTCACATTCAAATCTATCCCCCCATCTGAAGTAATTACTCAGATTAACAAACTCAATATTAAAAAAGCCCCTGGACACGAAGGCATCACTAATAAGATGGTTAAAAAATTACCCGTTAAGGCCATCCTCATCTTCACTTTCATTATTAATCTCACTCTCAAACTCAAACACTTCCCCACTCCTTGGAAAACCGCCAGCATCATCCCCATACTCAAACCTCACAAAAACACTACTGATCCCACCAGCTACAGACCTATTTCACTCCTACCTACCCTCAGTAAAATCACTGAAGCTATTATTCTTGAAACAATTAAATACTTCATCACACAAAACAACATTATGATCCCTCAACAACACGGTTTCACACCCAAACTCTCCACTACTCACCAGCTACTCCGAGTCACCGAACACATACACAAGGGAAAACGCAAATACAAAAAAACAGGTGCAATTTTCTTTGACATCGCCAAGGCATTCGACAAAGTTTGGATAAAGGGTCTCATCTATAAACTTATCAAACTCAACTTCCCATACTGCCTTATCATCATACTTACGTCATACCTTACCAATCGTCATTTTACCGTCTCCGTTAACAAGGCTGACTCTTCGAAACGCAAAATCAAATCTGGAGTTCCTCAAGGATCCAAATTAGGACCTTTCTTATTTAACATCTACATGAATGACATCCCGCAATCTAATTCTACCATGCTCAGCATGTTCGCTGACGACACTGCTATTCTCGCCCAACAAAAAAATATCAATACACTTATTTTTCTACTCAACAAACACATCCAGGCAATCGAACTTTGGCTTATTCAATGGAGAATTAAACTTAATGTCGACAAAACAGCAGCTATCATATTCGGAGCTAACCCTCCCACACACAAAGTCAAAGTTTATGGTCAATCAATAGAATGGGTATCACAAACAAAATATCTAGGAGTTATCCTCGACAACCAACTCTCATGGGCCCCCCACATTCAAACAATCCAAACCAAATTTAAAAAAGCCCGATCTGCACTTTACCCTCTCATCGCACGTAGCTCTACACTCTCCATACAAAACAAACTTCTGATCTACATTTATTATTTACGCCCAGTTCTAACATATGCCGCTCCCATCTGGGGTGCCGCCGCCAAGACAAACATCAATAAAATTATTGTCCTCCAAAATACCACCCTCAGAACCATTGTCCAGGCCAGATGGTTTTACAGAAATATTGACATCCTAACTGCCACTAATATACCCCATCTTGGTCAGTTCATCGGCAACCTTGCTCAAAATTTTTTCAAAAACATTGCCAATAACACCAATTCCTCCATCCAAGAAATCGAAATTTACGACCCAACTCTTCCAAAAAACAAAGCCCGCCCAAGAGCATCAATGTTAATTGGCAATAGATTGTCACCCCAAAGCATCAACATTCGCAATTAATCCCTCATTGGCCGTACGATTTCGGCAAGCCAAGAGCTTTTTAAACCACGCTCCTCGATGTAGGTGGCACTTGTATTTCAAACAAGGCTGCACCACGTTGAACGAGCTCCTGACATCTTCCTAACACCCACCCCATTCTTTCCCTAACCTGAAAGCACCATCTGTCATGACACTTATCCATCAATACTGGAGATGAAGGCCCCTACGGGGCCATGGGCTCCGAGAAATTCAACTACTTGACTTGAAAGCCCTTGTAACTAAAAAATTATTTAGAATACTTGCAATACCTTGGCATCGTTTGAAAGCTAGGACATTGGAAAATATTGTGAATTAATAAAAAATATATTGATATTCTGGTCAATTTTCGTGATTTCTAGTGCATACATTCACCTTAAATTTCTTTATCATAATCTTTTCCTCAATTGTACAGTTCATAATTGGAGTGTGCATGTTACCATGCCGAGAGGTCTTACTAGTCGTGAATCCCGGAATAGAGAGGCCACAGCGAACAACTAGCCTCAGCCTGATTACTGATCCCTATGGGAAACAAGAAATCGTTCACTCCATGCCCACGGACTATACAGTGCTTCAATGTTTCATTAAGGGGTGATGTAAATAGTGCAGAAGCTGGGGATATGATTAGCGGATAGAATAAAAAACGATCAACAACGTTGAAAAGTGAAAATTTTAGCGAATCCGGTGAAGCAAACGATGAGAGAACGGTCATACGTTTTATAATTATCTGTTTCCTACAAAATAATCGTTCTTTTTGTGGTAATGGTCTTCTGTGCAAATTAACAGCTTTATTCACATGTAAACAATACAATAACATTCCTGATCGTTGTCATGGTTTACCCTCCATTTGATAGTTTTGGTAACAAACATTGCAGATTATTATCTTGGAACTTCTAAAAAAGTTTGATGTATATATTTGCAAACTTTTTGAACGCTCTCGAGATAATTTCGAGAATTGCAAAAGCAAATTATTTTTTCTGTGTGTGATGAATCTCTTGAATCTTGTATTAAAATTTGAGTTTATTTTAGTGTATTTTTGAAAATAAATTTTTTATAGGTGATTAATATAAAATACCAATGACTTGTGTTTGAGAAAACTAATGAATACCATGTAATTCAGGAACACATAGTTTTAGTATGAAATCGAAATAAAAAAATTAAAAAACTGAAATTATTTTTTTTAACCCTACGCCCAGCTCAATGCCTTTACGCTGTCCTGCCGTCCAATATAGCGAATAATGTCCTTGGGGAGAAGTATCCCTGGTGTCAATGTCCTGTAAACTAGAGCACTCCGCAAGGTGTTGTCTGTTCATAAAACCATCGCTACAAAGCGGACAGATCGAGGAGGTAGCCACCCCAATCTTATGTAGGTGTTGTTGGAGATAGTCATGTCCGGTTAATAAGCGGAAACAGGCCACTCCAATCCCTCTTGGTAGATCAGTAGGGATTCTTTCCTTGTTACTCAATAGGCAATCCCGACTCCTTCCCTGTATATCCCTCTGATACTGCAGTTTTCTTTGTTTCTTAAACTGAGAATTTATGTAAGTCCTGCAGTTCCGCAAAGGGAGAGGTGGAGAAGGTTGGGGCAGGGAGAGGGCCGATTTAGCCAATCTGTCAGCTTCCTCGTTACCCTTTATCCCACAGTGACTTGGAATCCACTGGAGAACAATCTCACCACCACCCTCAATGAGGCGACTGATAGTTTCTTTGCATTGTGCCTCTGCCATTGAATACACGTGGTTTCTATCAGTAAGAGCCTGAATTGCTGCAGTTGAGTCGATAAATAAAACAATTTTCTTATCCCTTCTAGTGGCAAGGGCCTCAATGAACCTGAAAATTTGAAATGCTGCAAGTTTTAATGACATTTTTTTTTAAACTCAGGGTACATTAATACGATTATGCATTTTAAAAGCAAAGTTTAAAAAACATTGATTTTTAAAAAAAAATCATGTAATCTTACGCTAGTGTACGCTCACACTTAGAGTCTGAAAATCTTCTGGATCCAGAAGCAGTATTCAAGTTTTCAGACATTCTCAGAAAATTGACGAAAAGCGTGTTAAAAAATTGTATGCAAAAAAGTGTAAACAAACAAAAAGCTTTGATCGATCACACGAGAGATCCTAACGAAATGACTAGCGTCTCTATATCCTGCTAGGCGATCCCTCTAAGGGAAACTTAACTTCTAGAATTTACTTCTAATTTACTAAATTTAACTTCTAGAATTTACGATAAATTTCGTTGTAATGCTTTCAACGACGGTTCCGAAATTTTGATACGACCCCTTACAAAATAGTGGGACCTTTCTAAAATCTAAGTCTCAGGGCATGCGCAGTGAATGATTTCTTGTTTCCCATAGGGATCGGTGAGCAGGCTAGAGACACTAGTCAGCGAACATGCATCCTTTATTTTTGCCTCAGAGTTGGAGTAGTTCTATTGTCCACTAGACCCCTCCAAAATATAGGTGCTTCACTCCGCCCTCATCAGAGGGCCAATCCTTCTATGGTCGAGTGACATCGCGCCACCTCAGACCTCAATCTCATTGGGTAAAGGGTGAAGGCGCACCCGTCCGAATTCCTGGGAATCGAGGTGTGATGAACGTTGTTTTTCCTCAAGTTCAGGGATTTCTTAGGGTATTGGAAACTGTAACAAGTAACTTGCAGGTTGTATGTCACTGATTTTAGGTCAAAACAATGGTAAATGGGATTGTCATATCACAGAAGAGATTGCTTCTGTATGCATGGATGTGATTGAAGTCGAGACCTGTCCTAAACCAATGTTGTATTTTTCATCGATTCTCAGGCAGAAAGAATAGCGCTTACCACCACCAGACAAAATGGGTATTATATTGCATCGATGTGTAAAGAAAAACTAAGCCACCTTGGGAATATCAAATAAAAATTATTTTAAGGTGCATTCCGAGTCACTGGTATATGGCAAAGAACAAATTGACCAATTGGCTAAGCCTGGAGCACAAATGCCTCAGAATAAATCTCTTTTTCTCAACGTAATATCAAGAGGTTTATATGCTCGTCTATAAGGATTAATAGATTTTCAATCCTCAAAGAGATGTCTACTGGAAACCATAGTGGAATGTTTTGATATATAAAGACGATATCCCAGGTTCCTTGTCCAGAGCTATTTGAGTCACTTAGTTTCAACGTCTCAAACGCGACTGCATACTAAAAGCACGCGCACGATGCTAGAGTAGCTGTATCAAGTAAGACACCAGGACAGCTTCTTGCCTTAATTTACTCAAGGAAGCTTTCTACGTTTTCAGATTCCAAAATGTTAACAAAATCTAATGAAACATGTATCTCAATGTTAAAAAAAAGTTATTACTACCGCCGTAGGGCTGGTGAGTGTTGGTATAGCTACAATATGCTAGAGTAACTATATCAAGTAAAATACCAGGAAAACTTCTTGCCTTAAATTTATTCAAGAAAACATTTTATACGTTTTTAGACTCCAAAGTGTAAACAAATTCAAAAGAAACGTGTCTCTCTATAGATAAAAAAAAAGTTACTGACACCGCCGCAGGGTTGGTAAGAGTTAGCCAATATGATAAGAAACCCACTAGTAATTTAAAAAATTGTCCCAGAAAATCATCGAACTCACCTGTTTCTTTACATGCATCTGTATCACATACATGATCTTCTGCCACGTAGAAATCTTTCAGCTGTGAAAGTGTTGCTGAAATTAAAGTGAGCCAGTTTTACAATAGGATATTGATCACTTCAAGAAATTTAAGTTTTTTGTAGATATGAAAGCCTGACTGGAGATGCCCCTAATAACCTTGAAACCATATATTAGTATGATTACTCGTTTTACTATAGTGAAAAACTTTTCAATAAAACCATAGTGATTATATTCTTAGTTGAGATAAAATTGTAATCTAGTATTAATTTGAACTAACTTTCTAAAAAAGAATGTATGTTCCAATATGCTCCAAATACATTATTTTCAACTGCATTATTCTTTAACGAATTGGATAGGATTTTGAATCTAATTGGCGAAGGTCCTAAGATGGACAATATACGCCATATTTTTTCTCGGAGGACGATATATTTTACAGCGATTTCTATTCAATAAGTAGCCTGCTACGATGATGTGTTTTGTTTTTGTTGCAATCTACATAATATACAATTTACTATTTAGTATCGTATCCATTTCCCCAGACAGAATTACAAAAGTAAAAAATGAATACCCAGTAGTAAGACTTAATATTTGTAATTGATTTGGGGGTACAGCTACACTCTACGTTTATGAGTGATGGCAACGGCTTTGTGATTTTTTTTTGGCGCACTTCTAGTAGCGATTTACGATAAATTAAGGCAACCCATCTGTCGTTACGGTTATTGTGGCTTTCATGTCAACCTCGGCAAACGGAAACTTTCAATTTTCATTTTGAATATTCCAGAAAGTTCTTCCAAAATCCGTTAAAATCGTTTGATTTCATTGGTTCTTTTGAAATATTTACTTTTCTCCCATTGGTTATTTTGATTTTAAAATGTTCTTTGATATTGCATTGGTCCTTTTAAATCTTTTTCTGTGATACCATTGGGGGAGGGGGTCCATTTATTTGTACTTCGACAGTTGTGGAATTTTTATTTTATTTTATTAGTTTTCACAAAAAGATTAAGAGTTTTGTTTTTTTGCCATTTTTGTTTAGATTATTTTTTTACGCAAGAGTTCTGACATTATCAGGTTGTATTATTTCTTGCTTTGTTTTCTTTTATAAATCTTTTTCTTTTTCAACATGCCCACTTTATTTAGTGTAATTGATAAGCTTCAGTTGTATATATATTCTTACCCAACATTCGAAGTTTAGTTCTGCTGGAACACACTTGTGTTTTGTAATGTATATACTTTTTCTGAAATTAAAAAATATATATACTTTTCAAAACGTTTTCAAATGTGTTTTCAAGCTTTCATTTTCCGTTGTGAAAAGAAAAATGTTTTTGAAAGAAAAAGATTTTTGAAGTTATTTTTTAGATAATACATTAGAATAAATAGATAGAATAAATACATTAGAAGTGCGCCAAAAAAATCGCCAAGGCCGTTGCCACCACTCATAAACGTAGAGTGTAGCTGTTCCGATTTGGGTAAGATGTGTCGAACAAGCATTGTGCAGTCATATGCGTGGATCCAATGAATTGCGTGGATCACCTAGATCAATAGAAATGTGTCTTATTCAAACAATAATCCTCTTAAAGCTCATAGTGTGTGGACCATGCAAATATGAAAACCCTTTTTAAAATGTGATAAAAATCTCAACATCACATAAAAATTCCCTTTTCAACTTTGGGATCCCCTTCGTGATTCAACCTTGACTACATTACTGTTTGCGTGTGCTCGTGTAATTAAAGGAAGGGAAGAGGGCTTGCAAAAGCCTTGTAAAGTTATGGTATAACTAATGCACAGTGTCCATCAATGTTTCACGATGAATTAGCTTGAGCATAGTATTGGTAATAGATTAAATATTGTCCAAACGTGGGACCAGTTGCTGCCAGAAGGATTTTAAAATAGCTATGAATACATAGAGCCAACTAAGAATTACTAGTACATTCACCCACAGAAGCTATGTTTATTGTATGAATTATCTATAAATATTGAATGATATTTACGTTACTGTGGATCAATGAACGGAATTCGGAGAATAATCCTTCCCAAAAATAACAATTGGAATAAAAATAAATTTGAGCTGTAATAATGTAAAATAGTAAGAAAGGAAAGGGTATACAATGACTTAGGATGTTTTAAAACCTCATGAATTATTATTCCTGTCATTGTTTAGACTAACTGTAGCGTGAGAAACAATCTTAAATATGTACATTTTTAGTCACTATGACTACTTTTGTCTGGAATCAATAAAAGAACAATAAATTATCCGGTAGATGGAATTTTTTATATTCCACTATGCTTACCCTAAGCAAAATCTTTGTTTGATTTCGTTACAACATGCAATTGGTGAACATATGCAGAAAAGGTTACAAAAGGTCGTTTATAAGGAAAAATCGGAAAGATGGTAATATTTGTTTTAGCCTTGAAAGTAATTTAATGAGATTACATAGTTTGTATAATAATCAATATTAGCTTTTACGTTCGTTTTTAAATGAATGGTCTTTTATTAGTAGAATTATGTATTTTTTTACTTAAAATTTATTCTAGATTGGAGTTCTTATCAGCTTTGTTGAACTTTACTAAAACATAAATGACATATTTTAGCAGTTTTAGTGATATTAAAAACTAGTAGCACCCCTTCAAAATAAATTTATTTTGTGAATTTTGACTTCAGTTTACTAAATTGAATTTAGAAATTTTATACCACTTGTTGACGGGCTTATAATTTAGTTATTACGCTCAGTGTTTTACTACAGATGCAAATATATTTCTGTAGCATTTATAATTTATCATAACTCAACTATAATTTAGTACTTCGCAATTAATTGCATGACGAAGGGTTAGGTTCTTCTCATCTTTACATGTTTAAAAAATTCATTCTTTATTTGAGTCTAAAATTGTGGATTGTTTATTTTTTATGTCTATGACTTGTACATATAAGTCCTGCATTAATATACGTTTTATTGTTTGCACTGTATAACTAGATAGGAACGGATATAGCTTCATCTATATATATAATTCTCTTACGTGGCACGCAAAAAAGACGTTATTTGTTATTGCGTTTTGACAACATTGTGCGATTGTTTGTTTACCATCACGAAGTCTCGCGCCTCAATTGAATTCATAGTGTAATCGGATGTGAAATTTTATTGAAAAAAATTAATTTTAGTCGAGCTGTTGTAGTTTGTAATAGAAATCAAAGAAAACGGGGTATCTTTTCAGGGCTAACAATTGTATTTCAACAATACGCTTGAACTTCAACTTTAGACAACAAACTCAATGAAAAAGTGAGTGGATCGAGTGTTGGGGAAATGTACACACAAACAACTTGCTGGGTATTCAATTTCCAAAGCAGCGATCACATTTTGAGTCAAAATTTGCACAGTTTTCATTTGAATTCTGATTTCAGAGGCACTGTATATATCTTTTCTGCAAACAACAAATTTAGATTGGAAAAAAAAATGTTTTTTTTTTTTTTAATATCATATTTTGTAAACAATCCTTTCTGCTAGGACACATGTCTTCATTGATGCGAGCGAAGCGAGCATAGGTTCGCGCAGCGAACCAGTGAGAATTGCAAAGCAATCCTCCGGGGGTTGGCGAGCGCTAGCGAGCAGGGGGCTGGCCCCCTAGTATTTATTTAAAACATCTTGGAAGTATTAAAAAACCTCAACCACACACATGATTACAATATAAACTGTATTGGGATTTATCTTCTACTAGCTGTACTCAAACTAATACTTTGATATATGATTGCTGTTTTTTCCTGTTGAAGACTGTTTGGAATGTTTGCACTCTTAAACTACAATTTAGTTTCCAACGTAAGTATTGGATAGCACAATTAACAGTACAGAAATCGGTATCCAACACAAGTATTACAGCACAAATTTCGATGGAGTATCGAATATATATTTCGAATCCAGTATAAGTATTATAATAAAAACTTCGATATATACAGAGGCTGTTCGCACATTTTTTAGACGATTTTGGTTAGCGGTAATAAAAAATCGTTTGCTGCAAAAGAAATAATTGCAGTTGTACTATGTTTTTAAAAGTCCAAATTATCGTCTGTGTCTTGAGAGGTTTGTTTTTTATTCAAAAAGGCGTTTTTAACGAAGCAGTGGTTCGAAGGCTATATTTATGCTCTTTCCGAAGAGAAATATTCATATTCCGTTATCCAAAGACGATGTGAGAGTCATGGTTTTGTGATATCTAAAGCGTCGATAGGTAATATCGTCAACAAGAAAGGAAACAAACGTCAAATTGGAGCCTCAAGTGGGACAAAAATTCCAAACAAGTATCCAAGGAAGAAACGGACTTCTTCGACTATTACAAAGGTACGTTGTTTAATGTTAAAATAAAATCCCCCTAGTCAAAGGACAGTTGCAAAATCATTAAAATGCTCGGTGTCCACTGTAAACAAAATGATAAACGTTGATTTAAATCTTAAGAAAGCGAAAAAACGCAATGTGCATCGTCTTTCTCCAAAGCATATCGCTGAACGCAGGACACGCTGCCGAATTCTATATAAAAAACATTTATCCAAAGAAAATGGAAAAAAAAATTGTCACAATAGATGAATCATGGGTGTATTTAAATGATTGCAGAAAAAAAAGAGCCATTTATTATTATAAAAGGGGAGAAAAAATTTAAGTACATGGTTCACAGAATCGAAAGAAAGTTTTTCTAAGGGATTCATGATTGTTGCTTGTTTTTCATATAATGGCAAGTTAAAAATAAAGAGAGTGAGAAAAAAGGTCAAGATTAACTCCAAATACTATCATGATATTTTATCGTCAATTTTTCTGTATGAAATACCATCGCTTTACCCACAGTGCCATCAATCTGAACTCCATCAAGACAAAGCTAGCAGTCACACATAAAAATCCACTGTAAATTTCCTAAAAGAAATGGAACAAAAAACCAGTATCAAGGCCATCATACCCTTCACTGATATCCCTACTAAATCTCCCGATGTATCACCTATGGATTTTTATGCTTTCGGACTTTTAAAATCTGCATTATCCAAACGTCGTCCCACAACCGTTACTGGACTCTGGAAAGCTGTTCAGGAGGAATGGGATAGAATACCTCTTCTGACACATTATTCAAAGGCATTCAAAAGGCATTGTTATCCTGGAAATTACAGTGTCGAAAGATAGTTCAGAGTAAGGGCTATCAAATAGAACATTTAAGCAAGAATTTTATGTAATTTAGTTTTGTGAATACAATATACATTGTCTAAAAAATTTGTGAACAGCCACTGTATACACTACCCTACAATAATAGACCGGACGCCAGCGGATTTGCATAAGATTCGACTACCTGTTTGGGGTTGTTTTTTGTTGTGTCCTGGGACCTTTGCCTGTTGTTCCTGGTAAATTGAACGCCGATGCCTACATGAACATTTTGGACAATCAAGTTCTTCCTACGCTCTAGCAATTTTATGGAATGGACGAATGTTACTTCCCAAGACGACAACGCTCCATGTCATGTTCTAGCCTCTGTTAATGAGTGGTATCAAGATATTGACGAAAAACGTCTTCCCTGACCTGCTCAGAGTCCCGATCTAAACCCCATAGAACATTTGTGGAATGAGTTAGAGCGACGCTTACGGAACAGGGAACCACGTCCGAAATCTACATCTGAGGTGGCGACATTTTTTCAGCAGGAATGGACACAAATTCCCATAGCTATGTATAAAAACCTTGTTGAAAGTATGCCTAGAAGGGTTGCTAGTGTAATTGCAACATCCCTAATGGGAACATCCCTCTATTAAAGCATGCATTATTTCATTTATACCATCACATCTTGCTGTCCGGTCTATTATAATAGGGTAGTGTATTAGACGGTATCCAGCACTGATACAGTTACAATTCAAATATTGAAATTGGCACTTGAAATGCCCATTAAGTTTAAACACTTAAAAGTAAATTAAATATACAACAGGAACAACCAATCGCAATCATTTTAAATGTTGGTCACACTTTTTGATGTTCCTTTTAATAGCAATATTCAGTCTACTTATATTTTACATATATGATTCCACCTAATGCCAATTTAAAAGAACCATAATATATAACCTTAATAGACAACACTGCTTGCAGGCAGTCGAACTATTACAATTTGATACTGCTAAGGTGTATACTCCTCAAATCGTCCCATTCTAATGTCATCAATCATAGCGTATCCCCAAACACGATCGAATTGTTAACGGCTCTAAATTTAAAACGGTAGTTTAAAGTACTTCATGATGATTATCTTTGCATAAGCTGTATTGCTTGGGTTTTCCATAAAGCCAAGTGTATTTAAGTTCATTGCGTGCAGCCGCAAACATTCATCATAACAATTTAAATTCCCCATGGTTATTTATACACTTAGCGTACGTCTATTGATTGCCCATTAAAAGCAAACTGATGGAAAATTCTACAAAACTACTCAAAGCCTGTGGAACTGCATTGCTTATTTATGACTCAGCGCTACAATAAAAGGTTAGAAAAGTGTTCAGTGAATCGAAACCGATAGTTTTCAACAATAGCTGGCACCTGAATCTTCAGTTTCCTCGATCGGATTGGATTGCTGTGTGAAAGCTAAAATACCGACAAAAATGGGTGAAGCAGCTCACCTTTCCATCTGTCCGAGACGATCCACAGAGAAATGAGGAAAACGGCGACTGCGAGCAGAAGGAAGCAGATGATGAGGGAGAGGCATTTTTCTTGTAAGGACTTGGGAGCGCGGAATATGCTGCAAAAGGATCAATGACCACAGAAAAAAGAGCAGAGTATTATCCGTTTATACCTCAATATTAGTTTCCAACACCAAGTTTAAGTGGTATAGAGACTCACAAATTTTAAAAACTGCAATAATACTTTCTTTAAAACCTACATATGAAAGAACTCGTGTCTTGCACCAAGTCTGAGTGGTGTAGTGACACAAAAATTTTAAACAGTGCAATGATACTTTCTTGTCAAGCTATATGTGAAAGAGCTCGTGTCTTGCACCAAGTCTGAGTGGTGTAGTGACACAAAAATTTTAAACAGTGCAATGATACTTTCTTGTCAAGATATATGTGAAAGAGCTTGTGTTTTGCACCAAGTCTGAGTGGTGTAGTGACACAAAAATTTTAAACAGTGCAATGATACTTTCTTATCAAGCTATATATGAAAGAGCTCGTGTCTTGCACCAAGTCTGAGTGGTCTAGTGACACAAAAATTTTAAAACGTGCAATGATACTTTCTTGTACAGCTAAATATGAAATAGCTCGTGTCTTGCACTTCCAATTTCATTTGCTACGCCACTTGTATTTTTTCTACGTTACTAGGATGTATTTTCAACAAGTCGGGTAGAGAATTAATCGTAAATTTAATAATCTTTTGAATTTTCCTTTACATTTATTCAAATACCCATATTGAAAATGTCTGCTCTTAGAAATGCAGTTTTAACTGGTTCAAGCAAATATTTTAGTGTTGGAAGTCAGTAACGGGAAACATCGTCAGTATAACTTAAGTTTGACCTTTCCCGAGAATAATTTTTGCGTAAAAGCATGAATAGTAATTAGAAACAAATTGTTGAAAGTGATTAAAAACTCTGAGTTTCGTTCACAAGTCTATTCGAAAGTCCACGTGATTTGTCCTTCTATGCTATATATGCTCCGCCATATGCTTTGTCGATTACCTTGGAAAGGTTGATGGATGTAGTTGGTAGTAGTGTTTTCCGATGGAACACGTTTTTTTGCACGTGTCATCACTTGGCTGGATTTTCGAATACGCGAGAATAAAAATTCTAAAGATCGAATTCCGAATTGATATATCCCTCTGGGACTTTTTTAGGTGTGTGCGGGCTTTTTGATCCCGGGGTGCCCCATTGATCTCAGTCCGTTCCGCAAGTGCTCGATCGGATTGAGATCGGAGCTCTGAACAGGACAGTCAACCAAATTCACCTCATTTTCAGGAAACCAGTCCAGCACGTTTTGTAGTATGACATGGAGCTTGATTCTGTTGGAATAAACAACCATCATTGCCGTAGTATTGCCATTGTGCAGAATTATTCAGAACGTCGAGGAATACGTCAGCATTCATGGCACCAGGTACTAGGGATGCGACATCGATTTCGATGTTTTCAAAACATCGATGTTTTTTTAAAAAACATCGATGTTTTAAAAAACATCGAAACAATTGTATTGGAGTCGATGTTTTTGTAATATCGATGTTTATACTTGTCAATGTTTTTACGTTGTCGAGGTTTTATTTTTAAATGAAAAAAGTACCGTTATAAAAATGTAAAATATATACAAGTAGCATAATTTTCATAATCAGCAAATTGAACATACTATTAGACCAAAGTGGCCAAGGGTGAAGGGTCTGAAAAGTAGGGATGCAACATCGATGTCGATGTTTTCAAAAAATTGATGTTTTATAGAAAACATCGATGTATTGGAGCCGATGTCACACCTTTAGTTGCTAAACCAGTTTTAAGAAAAGTCGGAAAAAGTATAAATTCACTGAATTTTAAAAACATCGATGGTTTGGGGGCGATGTATTATTAACATCGATGTTTTAATTTTGAACATCGATGTTTCAAAACATCGATGTTTTGCTGTCGATGTCGCATCCCTACCAGGTGCATAAAGCAATGGTCCTATCCAGGAAAACAACCCCACATATAGATGGATCTTCCTCCAAGTTTCTGCAGTGTTCAAATACTTTTGTCCATATAGTGTATCTTAATAAATTTACATTGAAACCACTATGTCCGACAAAGTATTCATATCTTCTAACCCTTCATGCGAAATTAAAATTTCCTTAAAGGAAAGTTGTAACGCCCATGTTTTCTGCTAAATGACAGTGCCTCCCTCTGGCGGTTAGCGAAATGAAATAGGCAGTCGAGAGTCAAGTTTTCCCATGCACGGACGCATGGTCTTGTGTATACTTAACTCTAACTAAATTTAATATGTGTGTTGTGTGTAACTTAGATCCCATTAAAGATGTTACACTGAATTTTGGCTTACTGCCATTCCATTATCTTACCCTAACAGAACCCAGTGGCTTTCCCCGGCCACAAATTTTGTTTTCCCGTGTACTTATATTCTCGGAAAATCACCACATTCTTAAGTATTGGAAAACTTTTTTTTACCTGTTTGCACTTTCACTTGTTGTCATGGCGTAACGTTGACAAAGCTTTCATTTAACTTTAAAAAAATTCTTAATTAGTAAAGGAGTGCTATACAAAGTCCTTTCAGCAAATCCAATGTATTCATGTTCCTGTAAATGCCAGACTGAAATCACTAATCAATATTGTTCCCAAACAGCAAGTTTCTGTAATAGGAAAGTGCTCTTACTCTATGTTGATTGACACTAGACTTAGCTTCGCTTGTCAGCTAGACAGTGTAGAATTATATCGATTATGCCGTCCTGTCAACAGAAAATGAACAGACCTAACCGGAAATATAGTTTATTTATGTTTCGAGGTAAAGAGCAAAAAATGTAATTTGGTCGGTTTTTCATAATCCAGAATACAGAGAAAATCGTTTAATCTATTCATGGCCTGGATTAAGTTCAATAAACTTTTGTACGTATTACTTCACATAGATGTAATGGCAATAATTTAGTTTCCAAGCTTAAGTCAGCAATTTTGTACTGTTTTCAGTGGTGATAGCAACTGTCGTTGGGGTGGATCCAACAAAATAACATATTTTTTTGTAATAAGATATTTGCAAAATTCTCCTTCCTTCTAGGAAAGGGATTTTCAGTGTAAACAAACAAGCCAGACATAAGAGGATATTATTTCCCCTATTACTCAAATTTGGTGGATTGATCCCGGACCGTCGTCAATAGCCCGTTGTGTTGTTCCTTCCCACCCAGTACGACGTTAATTCGGTCGGTTAATTCTCTTCGGTCTTTAGATAAACTGAGGTTTATTTGTTCGGGAGTACGGTCAGTGGGTAAGCAACCACCTTTGTTCCTGTTTCGAGCAACCGTTTCTCCGAACAGGAACAATTACCAGCATAAATGCGCTTACAAATCGGTCACTTAAGCTACGGTTTCCTGAGGAAGCGGAGCCGTTTCCTAGCAGCCGTGATATGTCATGATGCCGCGGGCATCACTAGGCGGCCGTCTAAACAAAGACCAGATGTGTCAACTTAGACCGACAGAGTACGGTGGAGAATTGGGCAATTTGATTTATTTTATTCGTGAAACTAAAGAAAGTGGCTTTTTATTCTCTAGTCCAAGTTTCTAACTTTGGGATCGTTGAAGATAGAGTGAAGATTTCAACAAATTTTAAATCAGCGAAAATTCAACGCTAGATCGATACTAAAAACAGATTTATTATTCAATTATTTACCATTTGATTATTTAATTATTTGTTAAATAATTAATAATTTAATTAAAGAAAATCACATCTAAGGTATCGGTCTTGTGTAGAATTTTCCGCAGATTAAATCCGTTGAAATTTTTAATCTATCTTTAACGATCTTGATTTTACAAAAACGAACTAAACAATGCCAGTCAAAAATTTTGTTTGTTTCGCTTCCCTCTGCTCGAATCGTTTGGCGCAAGAAATGAAATGTTGCCGCTACAAGGGAAAAAACGTTCCCCAACTGTTTGAGACCGCTCTGACGATCGTCATGCAAATGGTGGCTCCGCTCGTTTTCGTTACGTTCACAAACAACGCACTCTAGGAAACCAACGCCATCTGTATGTATAAAAAAAACGTTTTAGTGACGTCATCAACAGCTACATTACGGCTGCTAGATAACGGCTCCGCTTTCTTAGGAAACCGTAGCTTTACTGCCTGGAAGACAAACGTCGTGAACAATATACACGGTGGGCGTTTCGCATTATTTATCAGGGCTAGCTTAATACCGCATCTCCACATTCGTGCGAATGGCGAGTAAAATAGCGAACGAGTGGCGAGGAAGATGTATAATCGGTACACTCGTCATTCGCCTCCAGGCGGTTTTTTGGGCTCGAATCAAAGACTTGGCGACTAGGTGCCCCACAGTGAGTCTATGTTAAGTTCGCAATAAGCGTCTTTATCAACACGTTGTGCAATCGTGGCGTCTGGAAAAAGAAGCGTTTCCACGAGAAGGGAGCCGACAGCCACGTGTGGTAATAACTCAGGGTCGGCGTCCGACTCTTGTGCACACCGATTTCCACTTAACACCTGGTGTTTATCACACATCGCCTTCTAACGGTTCCAGACCCTTCTCACGTGTGGCGATTTGACACCCTTTGAGTGTGGGAGGTGTCACTTTTAAAAACAAGCGACGGGGATGCTAAGAGAGAGGTAGATGTCCCCGACAAGAAAAAGGCATAGGGACTCGAGCGAGAGAAGCCACAGAGGAAAAGTGGTGGACGATATAGCTCTCTAGACAGTTATACGGGGAAAACAAAAGACAATACTTACTGTTGCTTCATGAACAAACATTCAATAATTGTGGTGTAAATAGGCATGTAGATAGTACCAGTTATAAATTCAAACGTTATAAGCGTAATAAAAAAACTTATACAGGTATTCAGCTCTGTCCAACTCCATTGTATTGCTGTGATGCCCCAAAAGGCCACAACGTGCAGGGCAGGATGTCTCCACAACTCGGCGAGTATGTAAACGGTCATTCGCGTTGTGGGAACGAACGTGCGAATGCCACTCGCGAATGTACAAATGCGCTGTTAAATGTTGTTAATCGTCCTTTTTAACGACGTTTGGCTTTTAATGTAACTGGCGTTGATCAATTGACTATCATACATCAATTCTGAATCCATTCTTTGGAACTTCCATTGGTGACGTGCTGAAACCTCTTTCCAAGAACAAGCCAAGTGAGACCCCATCCGGAATTGGTACGAAAAGCACGTTCCACCTCAAAACACTACCCCATCTACATTTAGTTTGACATAAGAGCCTCCCATATTGTTGCTTGTAAATACCGAACATTTACCAACAATAAAATGGGATGCATTCAGAGCTTTCCATTACTTTTGCATCAGACGTTATGTTCTTTAAAAAATGTGCACATGTCCAAATTAAAAGGTCAAAACGACACATTTATAATTTTGAAACTTTAGAACCAAATTACTTCAAATTTGTTGTAATGGACGAATTTTAATGAAAATTCGAAATTCTTCGGACTTTGTGTTCCTTATAACCCTTCTGTGGTTATCTCAACGTGGCATTAGAATAAAACCGACAAAATCTTGATGGGCGAGATATCTCTTCAATAGAAGAAACAGGCCAATCTTGATTTCTCGTCATCATAAAATATCGACAGAATCATGATGGCGAGATATCCCGTCATTAGCAAAATTTTTCAGACTTTATTGTCGATACCTCGTTGGAAACCACTTGGAGGTTTAATACATATTTCTGAACTGTTCAAACTACTAGGGTGTCCACTTTATCGCTTGTGAGCAAGAAAATAATAAAAGGCAGAATAGACGTTTTAAGTGAGATTAATTGTTATGTGCATGCATAGAACTATCGCTAATATTGGTGTTTCCTTTTACTTACCCATTTTTCCTCGCCATCTGTTTCTGTTCGTCGCTATTTATGAGAAATGCATTGGCACTACCGTTTAGTGATGAGCTGGTGTGGATTCTGAAAAGAACAAAGACCGGATAAGGACGATGTGGACCAATTTGGTTGGGCAACAATTTCTTTGATAGAAATTATGTCAGAAGTAAATAAATATGGCGGAACTTTGAAGAAGTTACAGATCTTGTTCGTAAATGTTCTTCTAAGAAAGTTCCAGCGGTTGATGCTCTGATAACAGTCGCTCAGAAGACAATGAGGGTGAAGACCAGAAAATAAAAATTGATCAAATTAATGTTTTTAATACATTGGTTTTTAATTTTTGGTTTATTGATTTTATCAGAAAAAATCTTTTTTTAAAGGGGAAACTATGCAATAAAACAAGGTATGTACAGGATGTGCAAATTAAAACGTAAGAAATTTATGTACAAATAGATTGTTCGAGATTGTTCTGTGTTTCATCAGTTCATGTTGTAAGTTACGGAAGCGTTCGTAAATACAACTTCAGAACCGGTGAGACGAAGGTTATATGACGAATTATTTTCAGGTTTACACATTTTTCAAAGAATTGTTTATGAACGCAACCTCAGTGTTACCAACACATACAGAAAGAAGAAGAATTTAGTTTTTATTTCAAAGGTTATGTAAAAAAATATTGAAAAAAGTGGACGGATTCATAATGGCTTCTGAAATTATAATACAACATATTTAGCAGCTATAAAAATAAGGGCTTTCTAATCAAGAAAAATCTAAGTAACAAGTAAATCATTTAATGACTATAAAGAATATTATTTATTCCATTAAAATTAACAAAAATGAGAAAATATTAAAAAATGAACTTAACCGCTTTGACTTCTGAGTGACTCATATGTAGGAGGCGTAGGGGGACTGAACACTCTTAAGGGCACCGTGAAGTCATCAAAAGCCAGAAATCATGAAAATGTGACCAATATTCGAATGCACATAACATTTAAGCTATGATAAGTACCAATATAAATTTTTGTACACATGTTTGTAATGCCTTTTAAAACTAATTCAAGCTAAAAAATAAAAATTTTAAAAGTAAAAATATTTTGTAGAGAGCATTTATATAGAACTCTATGAAAAAAAATTCAATACAGTGAGTTCACTTTGGGCGCGCTCTGTAAAAAAACTTTAATATATATTGAGTTGCAACTTTTTTCCCTATCATTATAAATGTTTTTTGAATTCATTAAAGTAATTTTTGTTGAAAATAACCAGGAAAAAAAATTTTTAGTCACAATTTAAATAAGTTTATGAAAATTTTGTGATTTTATACCTACTAATCACCCATTAAAAAAATTATGTTTATATTTCGTCAATAGTTTATATTTTAACATAATTGCCTAATATAAATACATGTGTATGCAAAATTTCAGACTGATAGCTTTAATAGTTTTTTCACAGAGCGCACCTGAAGATAAAAATTTATCATTTTGAGAATACGACAAAAAACTACAAAATAGCATCTCCTTACCTTATCGATAAGAACTTTCCAAAGCACAAGTAAACAAAATTTGCGGTTAAATATAATAACAGTCGCAGTTAAACCTGTTACCAATCGATTAAAATGTATATTTATACAAAAATATACTAAAAATATAAAATATTTAAAAAAATATAATTCATTGTCGGCAAAATCGAAACTTCAAACCTGAAACCGAAACCAAAAAGGATAATTTCAAAATTAAATTTTAGTAACTTAAAATGCATTTTACGTAATAAGTGATATATCAATCGATTCGTATTGGTGCCCTCTATTAAATGCAATTGAAATCAAAAATTCGATTTTTTGAAGAATTGTGACTTCCCAGTGCCCTTAAATGATAATTGTTTTTTTAGTTACGTTGCGCGTGCAAAATACATTCAAATCCCACTCCAGTGTAAACGCTTTGTTGACAACACAAAGGGGCGAGCACTCTTCTCACCCCTTTGTAGAGAAGAGTGATCCCTTTGTGTTGTAGGAACTGAAGTCGGATCGAGTCATGGGTTGCTGAAGGGTAGAGGGAAGCGGGTGATTGCCTGCAACATCGAAAGGGGACAAAATAGGGATACATTTTCACCCCAAATTTCATCACTCAGAAATGTCCTCCCAATATGTCGCAATCATTGATCTTTACCGATTCCTCGTTGAAAACAAAATTGGCGTTGCAAACACGCCAAAACGCCACCCAGAGTGTTCCGCAAAACCTGCCTTTGGAGTGAAGTGACGAAAATGTTCAATTGGATGGGAACTGGAAAGGGTAACGATGGAAGTACTTGACTAGGCAATAATGCCTGTTTAGTAATTTAAAAGTCGCCACCTTAAAGCCGCGTTTACATCGGATGTGCATAGTTATAGGCAGCTGAATTCAGATTATACGGGTTTTATCATGTCATTGCTTATAGTGCTCTCCATTGATGCAAAATGTGGGTCTTTCTATGTTGAGTGTCTTTCTTGGTTTGAGTTAATCGTAAATTGAAAGGAGGCATTTTTCGTAATTTTTGTCCCCCGCTGTAGTTTGATAGGTAGAGCATTGTATATTGTACATGAAAGTTTGTGAGCTCGAATCTCCATAGACCGTGGTGTACGGAAGATCTGAAGATCTGGCGAACGTTAAATCAGACGTGTTCTCACAATGATGTACTGGTTTGGAGTGTGAGGTGACAGCTCAGGTGTTGAAGATATCATATGACCATGGTTCAAAACTACGAGGTGTTGTCCTGGGATCTTTCCATTTGGTATTGATCCTGACAGTCGCCAATATCTAGTTTTGTTTCCCCCAGTTTGATGTTAATTCAATCACCTACCATCTATATATATAATTCTCTTACGTGGCACGCAAAAAAGACGTTATTTGTTATTGCGTTTTGGCAACATTGTGCGATTGTTTGTTTACCATCACGAAGTCTCGCGCCTCAATTGAATTCATAGCGTAATCGGTTGAAATTTTATTGAAAAAAAAAATTTTTAGTCGAGCTGTTGTAGTTTGTAATAGAAATCAAAGAAAACGGGGTATCTTTTCAGGTCCAACAATTGAAGTTTAACAATACGCTTGAACTTCAACTTTAGACAACAAACTCAATGAAAAAGTGAGTGGCTCGAGTGCTGAGGAAATGTACACACAAACAACATGCTGGGTATTCAATTTCCAAAGCAGCGATCCCATTTCGAGTCAAAATTTGCACAGTTTTCATTTGAATTCTGATTTCAGAGGCACTGTATATATCTTTTCTGCAAACAGCAAATTTAGATTGGAAAAAAAATGGGTTTTTTTTTTGGAATATCATATTTTGTAAACAATTCCATTCTGATAGGACACATGTCTTCATTGCTGCGAGCGAAGCGAGCATAGGTTCGCGCAGCGAAACAGTGAGGATTGCAAAGCAATCCTCCGGGGGTTGGCGAGCGCTAGCGAACAGGGGGCTGGCCCCCTAGTATTCTTTAATTTAATCTCTACTATTATAAAAGGAAGAACTTGTCTGTCTGTTGTAACGTAGTGGGCCGAGTGGTGTGCTTTTCAACTTAACGATACAGCCTAGTTTACAAATAACTTGCATTTATTTTGCAAATAATTATCTAATCACTAATTACAACAGGGAATTGCATCCCTATGTCATGGGTTGTGCAAAACAGGCAAACAGTCAACAGCCGAGGCCTCATAAACGAACACCGCAAAACAGAAACCCTCTGCTTTCTTCGAGCTCTGCAAACGATCTCCTTGTGTCGCCATACCCCATTCAGCCAGTCACTAGGCCGGGCTAGCCACGCAGTGGCTAGTGATAGATATGGGACTCTATTTCTCCCTATACTACCAAATTCGTATTAATGTACAGTCGCGGGAAAGAAAACAAACTACCCCTCTTCATTCGAGCAATTTTAAGAGTTGAAAATATTCAAAGATGGTCTAACGTCTTCTAAAAATTCAAATTCATAAACTTTGCATAAGGGGCCGTCTTCATATTAAATTGAGCACCAACTTCGTAATTTCCAATAAGAACCCTCTATTTGGACACATAATTTCGTATCTATATAAAAATTTAACTTCATATACTAAATTTTATGTCATTAGGTCTAACCGTTTCGAAGTTATGAGTACAGAAAGATTGGAGCTTCTAATGTAAATAAGTTTCTTACACTTTTATGCATTTCTTTCTAAATTATATTTCTATGGCGCTGATATTTTGTACCATGCAAACCTCGGATAATAACTCGTGGATCGTTTGTACTTGCATAGCAAATACATTAACTATATTCTTAAATAGTTTGCACTTGCCTAATAAACATAATAATTCTCGGATCGTTGAAAAATACGCTTGAATTAGTGTTCAAATTTGAAATTTGTATAGAGCTACAACTACAATTAATCTCGATCTACGAATAGCGACTTTTTATTTCGAGATGATCCCTGAAATTTGCACAAACATTAAGATTTAATGTCTCGGGATATAAAGGTAGTACAGTCATAAAATTTCATATTTAGACTAATTTAACAATGCAGAATCTGATTATGGCCTCAAAACATGGTATTTCACATAGAAATTATGATTTATGTGTTAATCATGATATGAATACTCCCCCTTATGCAATTTTTTAAAATTTGAATTTGTAGAGGACGTTATTCTCTATTTAGTGATACCTTTCACTTGTACTACATCGTAGGCAACTACTTTTAGTAAAACTAACCAGATCATGGGCAAGATGCGAGGGCTGTTCAATAGAGAATGATCATAAATTTTTTAAAGTGATAAAAAAAAAGAAGAAAAATAAAATTCATATTGAATGTGTAGCGGGATAAGTGGAGAATAGATAGCGTAAGTTTTACGATCCTGACGTCATTGCTGAGGCCTTGGCAGGCGGTCTAGAACGCCTAGTTTTACTTTCGCCTACGGCAGAAATGGATGTGGCAATACACTGCATTGAAATTTTGTTTTCGCCTTAAAAAATCGTCAGATCTTTCAAAAACCAATGTCATGGTGTTCCCCATCCTCCATATAGTCCTGATTCATGCGATTTTTTTTCTTTTCCCAAATTTGAAGAAACACCTCCGGGAAAAGCGGTTTTCATCTACACAGGCAGTGTTAAAAATTGCTTAGGCCATTTTGAAGGACCTGTCAAAAAATGGCTTCCAGCATGTGTTTGAAGACTGTAAAAGAGGTGGGATAAGTGCATTGCATGTAATGGAGAGTATTTTGAGAAAGACCATACAAATTTGTAGGATTAGTACAGGAAATTATTTTTTAATAATTTATGATCATTCTTTATTAACCAGCCCATGTATAGTGTCGATCAAGACCTCGTCGTCTCAGTAGAAGAAAACAAACCAGATCGTGATCTCATACTAATAAAAAATTCGCTATCTCGTGATGACGAGATATCTCGTCATTAGTAAAATTGGTTAGATCTTGATGGACGAGATACCTCATCGAAACCACTTCGAGGGTTAAGACAACTGGTGTCCGAGTACTGAGTGTTCTAACGCATTTATGATTTCGAATCTATATAAATAAGAATGGAGTGTGTGTTTGTACATTTAATATTTTCGACCCATTTCAACTTTTCTATCCGTTTTGGACCCTTCTGATGCCGAATCCGCCTTTTTCTCGTTTGGTGTCTGTCTGTATGTTGTGCCCTATACACGTCCACGCGGTTTGAGATATTTTCTTGAAAATTTGCATACAGTGAGTACTTATCTTCATTTAGTGAGTGGCATTGGTTGCGAAAGTCTGTCTGTCCGTCTTTCTGTTCTATGATCGATTTCGTGTTTGTGTAAGCATCACATGAATTTTATTCCAGATATTTGATTGCATTGTGTTTTATTTTATACATTATCTATTAGTTTAGTGAATGCAATATTAAACATTTCTTTATTGTTATATTTAGTTGAGTTTCATGCTAAAACACCTGAGTAAGTATACTTAAATCAACCATAATTTGGTAGTTTGAAAAAGTTGGAATGTCTATTGAATATTACGATTACTTCAATTGCTTTACCAGTACTGCTGAAAAAGTAATTATTCTTCAAAAAATTATTATTTTTTTTATGCAATTTCATCTCTGATACTTCATTTATTTCGAGTCTTATTTTTATTCTTTGCGCAATGAAAACGATTTCCGAATATTTGGGACAGACGATATTTTTCAATGAAACGAGAATGATCAAGATCGCGCGAGCAGTGATATTTTTTCTGTTTCTTTGGCTCTGAATTAATTTCACATTTCTAAATTTTGTGCACTTTTAGTTGTAAGTTGTGGCAACTGTGCGAGATCAAGATATAAAAATGAATCACAAAATTGTATCTTAAGAACAATTTTTTGCGACATCTTTTATTTTGTTTTATTTCGCTGTTTCCTGTTTTAAATATTTATTATTTTAATAAATGTGTTTTCCTTCTCATCACACGCAACAGCACCACAAAGTATTAGACTTAAAAATGTTAGGTAAGTCAGTATAAATTTTCAGTAAATTTTAAGTGTAGTTATGCCATTATTGAAAGAATAATGCCGTTATTGAAAGAATAATGCCGTTATTGAAAGAATAATGCCGTTATTGAAAGAATAATGCCGTTATTTAAACAATAATGCCATTATTTAAAGAATAATGTCGTTATTGAAAGAATAATAATGTTTAAAAATCCAAACTATAACTTTTTCCTACATTAAAAAATTCGTTGTAGTAATGACAGGAGAAGATTGCAAAATTTTACAATGTCGCATACCGGAGGCAAGAGTGCCACAAGTAAAAAAATATTGTTTTGTTGACTATGAGTGCGAGAGCACTCGCCGTGAATCGTAATTTTAATTAATTGAGTTGCACATGAAAAGAACTTAAGAAAGGGAATTCCAAATCTTCCTATAAATCGTCTTTTATAGTAGTAACCTTAGTATCACCTTTCGTCTTTTTGTAGCTTTGTCATACAGCAATTGTGCGATGTATGTGAAATGTATTACATGAATGGATATGCATGTGTAGGATTTGTGTCCAAAGTAAGTTGTGGAAAATATAAAGATGGCGAAAGGTGTTAAAATAAATTTTTATTCAACAAAAAACGTAAGTCATTATATATTTTGGTTATCTCTTCAATCTAGAGTACACGAATTCAAACCGAGTAAGGTCGGGTATTTTGCTAGCTATGAATAATATCTGAGTGTTATTCTTATCGAGACGTCTTAGAATCACGGGGGAAATCGATACACCTTAAAGATATACTACGATTTCGAAGATGGTTCAAAATGGTATAGTTATACTAATTTCATCAATTTATAGAGCAGAGGGCGAAAATAATACGTTATTATTAAAGGACAGATATAATCTAAAGTAGGGATTCCCAACCAGTGGTACGCGTACCACTGGTAGTACGCGGCAACGTTTCAGGTGGTGCGCAAGGATGATACGAGCGACCCAAATATTCTACAAAGGACTTAAAAGTGTACAAAGTTAAGCTCCATTGCTCCTGATATTGATATTTTAATAAAAGACAAACAACAACAAGTTTCGCACTAAAAATTGATTTTTGATTTTGTTAACATTTGTTTGCTTAGTTTGTACTATTTAAAATGTTTTGTTTTTAGACCTGTGAGTAAAAAATAAAACTGTAATCTTCAATAATCGTTTTATTTTTTTCCTTTATTAAAACATCATTAATACGAAATACAAGTATATTAATCACAAAATATGAAACTTTCTTGATATTTTAATTAAAATAAAACCACTGGACATTGGGCACTTTTCTGACATTAGATATATGTATCTCAAAAAAATATATAGGATTGGTGGTACGCTAAAAATTTCAAGCGGTACGCAGTTACGAAAAGGTTGGGAACCCCTGATCTAATTTTAGATTGGGATGAATTGTATTTCATATACCAATAGGCATGAAATCTATGGTTCGGCAATTTATTCAAGTTTGTGAAAATTAATGTTGTTTTTTGTATTTTAATCTAAATATCTAACATAATATTGGCTTTCATGGAATAATTACTTATTACATAGAGTTTTGATATAAATGTTTAGAGTTCAACATTATTATGACAAAAAATAAAGAAGTTAAAGATATATATGTTATGACAGATAAAACGCGAAAACTATTATATAATTCGAAGTTTATCTAAATTTCTTTCCTTTAATTTTCTTTAATTATTGTAGCTAACCTAAAAATAGTTATATACCTAAAAATCCAATTTCTAAACTTAAAAACACTAAATATTCATGAAGTAATTTAGAAATATAAGGGGGAAGTCTTACGACAAACACGAACGGAAATGAAACTTTCTTGAATATCTCAGTTCAAATACTAGATTAAAGTATGGCGATTATGCGACTTGACGAGTTAAGCCTTTTCGGGACAATTGAGTGTTTCGGTCTTAATGGCACATTACTCTAAAATTGTTTTTTTTACTGTCTTATATCAATTCTATAACTATATAGAATAGAACATATGTGTATAAAATTATATAGTTTTAGATACATTATTTTGTGAGTTATTAAAGTGTTTTGGGAATTATAAAGTTTAAAGGTCATGCAACCGAGATCCTTTTTTTAAACTATGAAGTCCTTTCTCACTGCTTTCTGTTTTTCATTATTCCTATGCATTTAAAAGGCTAAAGTTTTTTTGTAATGAATATAAAGATTTGAAACTTTTAAGTAGTATTTTTTTTACGTATTTCACAATTTTTGCGTGGAATAAAATAGGTAGGTAACACCTAATAGGACCTAACGTAGGTAGGATAGGTAATAGGACCTAACGTAAACACGAGGCAAAACACAACGTGCTTCTAGCGACTGTCCAAGATCAATCCTGAAGAGAAGGGTTCCGAGTATGTAAAAAAGATTTAGAATAGATGATTCAAAAATTCTATAATGACTGTTTCGGTTTTTTTACTATTTCATAGTATCTACCATGGAAATATTTGTAAAAAATAAATAGCCCTGTTTTTTTATATCAATATCTATACACAAAATTGTAAGAAACACTTGAAAGAAATTTAAAAAACAAATGTAAAGAAATTAAGATTTCCAGAAAAAGTAGGAATTTTAAAATGTTGAAGTATTTTGATAAAAAGAGAATTTTTAATTATTGCTTGTGTAAAAATGATTTTTCCCCCTTTGCAATGTATATTTCATGTGTTTAGAAATAAGGTACACTAAAATATTTAGTTGTAAACATAACATAAAAAAGCATTTGTTCATTGAATATACTAGTCCTACTAATTCTTCACATGTTTTTCCTACTAAAGAATTTAATACTCTTTGATAAAAAGTAATCAATGAAAGTATTCAATAAAGAAAAATAAATGTATTTTTGCACTTACCTATTAGTAGACATTTTCAAATATATGCTGATATCGAATAACTTCTATTCAGAAAATACGTCTAGATAAAATTTATTAGTAACCAAACAGTTATGTTCTCTCATAACACATCAACTATGGCGTTGAATGCCATCTGTTATTCTAATGGAAAACCAAAGAGAGTAAGAATTTCGTAGCCTCGTCAGTGAGACTTCCAAATAATGGTCGTTCTATTTATTTGGATGCTTGCATTATCGAATTTTTAGATGACCAATAGCTGGTTGACAGGAGGTGGCGTGGTTGAAAGCAGGTGCGAAAAACAGAAATCGTCTGATGCATAAAGGGAACTAATTTATGTGTTATGCTTCTTCGATAATGTATCAATTAATCTTTACAAGTAATATTTGAACTTGTGTTCTGTTTATTTTATGGGAAATAAAATTAGTAGATTAGATTTAAAAGGCTAACTCAAAGAACAGTGTTTGTGTAGTTTTAATGATTACAGATTATGACTGATTCCACATAACAATTTTAGGCTTAATGGTGAAATCAAATAAGGAAATTAGATTCGAAAAGCTTAATTGTATACTATTGTAGTTAATCGAAAACAATCGTAGTTTACTCGAATACTATAGTAGATTATGGATTCTGACTTTAATTTGACATCATTAGTTTGATTCTCATAGTGAAATCAAATTGACATAAAAAGACATAAAAAGCTTGTTCGAATAGTATTTATGTAGTTATATGATTATGGATTCTGACTTTAATTTGATATAATTTTGTTTTTAATGGTGAAATCAAATTAGGATATTAGACTTAAAAATCTTGATTGAATTGTGTGCAGTTATGCGATTATGGATTCTGTCTTTAATTTGATATCATTTTGGTTTTATTGGTGAAATTAAATTAGGAAGTTAGATACTTAAAAAGCTTACTCGCATTGTGCTATAATTATATGATTATGGATTCTGACTTAAATTTGACATCATCATTTCGGTTTTCAGTGAAATCAAATAGGGAAATTATTATACTTAATAAAGATTGATCGAATAGTACTATGTACGATAGTTATATTATTATGGATTCTAACTTTAATTTGTTATAATTCTAGTCTTAATGTTGAAATCAAATTAGGTAGTAATATTTTCAAAGCTTGCTCAAATAGTATTGTAGTATGATAATGAAATCTGAATTTAATTTTTGACATAAAATCATTATGAATTTTTTGGTGAAATGAAAATAAGAAATTAGCCTTAATAAGCTTGCTTGAATAGAAAAGCGGATGGACAGAGGAAGAATCCTAATGTTAAAACTTAGACGAATTGCCGCTAGATGGCGTATACTTTTTTAGTTCTGTCGGCGGTAGGGAAAATTTTGAGCTGGTTTGAAAAAATCCCTGTTATGATGTTGAATGTTTATTGTTCTGTTTATGCTGAGGTGCTGATGGATATCAATGGACTTTCTATTGAAAGCGGAATAATTTAATTAGGAAAAGTTAATTTGTCTTCAGGCGTATTCTTTTGAAAGATTGGATGTGTTGCTGAAAAGTAAATGCAATCTCCTTCAATTTTGAAATGTTATTTTTGATGCGTTGGAGAGATGCAAGAAAAATTTGTTTCAGTTTTGATTTTGAATTAATTTACGCTATTGCTTTTAATTATATTTGTGAAGTGTAATCTTAGTATTTTAGTAGAGGCATTGCGATTGTTCGTTCTGCGATCAGTAGTTAATTTTTGATAAATAATTAGATATAATCCAGTTTTTGAGATTACGTATTATAAAAGTTCACAAATTAAATACATCTGATTCTATAAAAACAGACCATTTCTTTCGATTTTTAGATTGTTACAGTGTATGCCGATTTAAAATTAAGTGATTTTTTAGTAAACAAATCAGTTGTTTAAATAAGAATTTTAAATTTCCTTTTCCTTTTTGTATTATGTGTAATAATATTGAAAATGAAATAACTATGAAGAAGAGACATGCTATTTTATTCAAATTAGTTGTATAACAAATCATCTTTCCCTTGAAGCACTACATAACCTTTTTTGATAGGGATCATAACTACCCGACAACTCTGTTTCCCCCTTGGGCCATTGAACATGTGTCACTCACAAGCCTGTTCATCAGCGTAGGTTTTGTTTTAAACATTCCATATGACTATAAATCCAATGGGCAATTTAGAATCATTCTTCTCCGTATGATGGGTGAAGATTCTCTTAATATATTTACTCAAGCATTATACCTAGAAAAGTGCAGGGGCCAGTGCGACCCCATTAATTTTTATAGAATGCTGGATCAAATTAGAAAGACGTGCTTTTTCCTAATCTCTGCAGATATTTTTTTGTGTGGTTTCATTTGCAAAATGTATGTTTTTTTATCCATCATATGCCTGTGCCAAAACTTTTACAATATTAATTAACTGCATTATTAATTTTGTATAACTTCCATACACTGATGGGCTAAAAGTCCTGGATAGCAGTATGGAAATTTACTAGTGCTCACATTGCATTATATGGGTATAAAAAGTCAGATAGTTATCAGTGCTGTCTGTTGAACTCTTGAATGTCTTTTGTATAACTTCCATACACTGATGGGCTAAAAGTCCTGGGATAGCAGCATGCAAATTTACTAGTGCTCACATTGCATTGCATGGGTATAAAAAGTCAGATAGTTATCAGTGCTGTCTGCTGAACCTGCCAACAATTAACCGAGTTTGAACGTGGAAGGATAGTTAAAGCTAAACGCAGAGGCTTAACATTCCGGACATAGTTGAGACCTTGCTCCACATTGTCAAGAGTGTATCGAGAGTACCTCATAGAAGGCATTACCCATCACAAGGGCATTTGTGCTAACAGACAGTCGACACTGTGTAAACTGGATGCCTCATTCATGAGGGACACTGCATACTAAAGGCGTGCCTGAGGCCCGTGCAGTGAAATAGACTTGAAGCTATCTATGGCAGAATTTTCATTCGCCAAAAATGCCTGGAAATATTCTTTTTGCATCAATATTATTAGCTTGGCGATAGCTGCGCCAACTGTTAAGCTTGGCGGTTTTTTAGTACCCAGCTAACGGAAAAGTACCGTATTTTCTCAATATTTGTTTTTGAATATTGGTAAGAGTTGTTTTGCTGATTGTTTATTTCAAATTTTATTTTAAGTTCTCATATATGTTAAAATAAACAATGTGATATGTCGATTTAGTTTTCCCAAACCTCTGTTGAACAAAATTAGGGAAGTATTAATGATTTTGTGCTATTCTTTTAATACACCTATGGGGAGATAAGTGTAAAATGGAGGTGAGGTGTAGAGGGAATAGTATTATTGCTGAGGGCAAAGAGTGGGGCAGCAACTTGGTGGTGGTTCAGTGAGTTTCTCACTGCGTTAGTGACTTGCAAGCTGTAGATGACATAGGTTCAATTCATGTGACTCTACCCTGAGCGTATTTATTTGTTGTGTCAAACATTTCCTGTTTGTACACACACCTAATTCTGTTTTTGCTAAAAAAAAATTCTTGAATTCAAAATAAATATTTTATTCTCTATTTACTCGAATCATTTTGAATTTATTTGCCCAAATTTTAAGAAAAATGTTTTCTATTTGTGGCATAGTAGTATCATCTGTTAGCAAACCAAATGGGAATTCGTAGCGATTACCGGGGGTTAGCAAGCAGTGATCACACCTGACCCTACGAAAAGAACTGTCACGGGCAATGCCGTGTTGGCCATGCAGTGGCTAAACAGTTATATTACACACAAATAGACTGCATAACATCTAGTCTATGCGTTTTGGAACACATGTTTTCATTTACCAATGTATACATCTATGTATCGACAATATTCTTATCGTATTTGGTTCCTAACACGACTGTATTTCGCAACGTTATTACAATGGCACACAATTGGTGGGGATGGATTCGGTGATCTATCATTTGAAGATATGAAGATTTATAAATCAGTCAACAAAGCCCTAAGCAAAGATGAAGTATTAGAGGTTGTCTTTGACACTCCTAATCCCACAGAATGTTGTGATAATGAACAATATGATCTTGTTCTAAATGAAGGTTTAATAAAAAAATGTCTGGAACTGACCAGAAAATTTGGTAATAATTTTGTCAAACATGACCCTAATGAAGAACGCGCTGGGAAATTTCAACGTGAACTGAAGTTCTTGGCAGTCTCTTACAGAGAATTATACAACAGCCTAACCAAAACACAACAATTAATAATTGAATTCGTTCGTAAAGCTGGTGAAACATACGCACGAGATGAGTGCTTGTCCAAACAGAATTAAGTGTACATTAAGTTGAAACGAAAAGAGGAGTTTGTGATCTCATTTGTATTGTACTGATATACACACTTTTTTTTTTCAGATTCCTCATCCATCAGATTTCTAACTAGCCCTCTTACTCGTATTTATGTTTCTATAATTTCTATTATCAAAATGTGTTTCTATGTGGTTTTGTTTTATTTCTTGTGGCAGGTGTTTTTGCGATAGCAGTTTTTGCAAATCAGTTAGAGTTATTGCCAAAATGTTAATTAATTTTTTTTTAATTCCCAATTTTTTACAAAGATAAAAGTTTTTCTAATTAAAAAAAAATAGTTTCAAGATAAAAAAAAATTTAAGATTGAAAATACTTAAATTTGAACAATTTTACACTTAATGGTCATAAGTTAAGTTTTGCCATGCAAAAAGTTTCTCCTTGAGTCTTGTACAATTAATTACACAGAAAAATAAATTTTTGTACCGTATGACTGAATTACTTGATATTTAAAGTTCATTGTATATTGAATTGAAAATTAAAGTTTTTATTTGCCATTTGTTTTTCTTGTACAACGTTAATTAAAATATACCGTCTATAATGAATTGAAGTACATATATTCACTGTAACTGTAACACTCCTTTTTGTTTACCTTCATGTGTTTGTGTACAAAAATATCTTGCAATGTCAGAATTAGTCTCAATAAATCATTCTGAAAACATTAAAAGTTGCTTACAATTTGTATTAAAAGACTTATATTTAGTTCTGATTTTCATAATTATCCAAGATCACCAATGCTGTCTGATACACTTAAGTATTGTTAAAATTGATAATTGGTAACTTAATAATTTTTTTCTGGATTAAACTGTTTTGGAATGTAATTTAAATTGAACTTTAGAACTGGACTAATTATACTTACTTATGGAATATAAAAAAGACCAAGTGACTGCATGCATAAAGAAAACTTTTAGAGCTTCGATGAAAAACTAAATTTTTCCCATATTGTATTTGGAGAAAGCCTACTTGTGTGTAATGTCAACAGAGGTCCCTTGTTTTTCAATAACACTACCATACATTACCAATGTTTTCTTGGGAACTTTCTGTAAGAAGTCAGTCAGACTTTTTCATATTTTGTGTGTTTATCTCAAGTGTTTCAAAAATATTTTTTACACATATTTGTTTTGAAGGAACATGATGCAACCCAAAGTAATTTTACAATTTTCTCGAAGTCTCCACCATAGATAATGCATTTTGATTAAATATTTTGCTAAAACATGCTGAAATTGCACTCTTACTAACCTAAATCAGCTTCTTAAATAAATGGACAATAGAATCCAGTAAAAGCTTTAGAGGAAAATGGTCTGAAGAAATTATGTGGTCAAAAGACTAAATTTGCAGTCCTGGCAGTCATTAGACCGATATAAAATTCAATGAATAATGTCATTAATTGAGTGCCTTAATGAAATTAGAAATTTTTTTATTTGAAAGTTATTCTAAAACAAAATTATGTCCTATGTAAACATCCTGTATAACAACTAGGGATGCGACATTGATGTCGATATTTTGGTGACATCGATGTTTATACTTGTCGATGTTTTATTTTTAAATGAAAAAAGTACCATTATAAAAATTTTAAAAATAACCAAGCAGCATAATTTTTATAATCAGCAAATTGAACATACTTTTAGACCAAAGTGACCAAGGATGAAGGGTTTGAAAAGTAGGGATGCGACATCGATGTCGATGTTTTAGAAAAATACATCGATGTATTGGAGCCGATGTCGCATCTCTAGTTGCTAAACCAGTTTTTAAGAAATGGGGGAAAAAGTTTAAATAGATTGAATTTTAAAAACATCGATGGTTTGGGGGCGATGTATTATCAACATCGATGTTTTACTTTAGAACAACGATGTTTTGCTGTCGATGTAGCATCACAAGTTGCAAAACCAGTTTTAAGAAATGGTAGAAAAAGTTTAAATACACTGAATTTTAAAAACATCGATGTTTTTGGGTCGATGTTTTATCAACATCGATGTCTTAATTTTGAACATCGATGTTTTGCTATCGATGTCGCATCCCTAATAACAACTGAAGAAATTGTAAACCAATTTTTAGGTTGGTAAATATCTTAAGTCGTAAAATTTTCTGTAGCTATACAATCTGAATCTTGCAACTTTAGCAACATTAATTTGATCAGATTTACATGCAAAGATTATCTAGAACTATGAGACAGCTAGACTTGTTTAAAGTAGACTTCTGTGAAACTTACATAAACTGTTCGTGCTATCTATATGCATGTCATCTCCATACATGTCATACATACATGTCACTCATAACATCTGTCCTGATCAGAACAGGAAAATTTTAGGTAACAAAATAATTTTGAATAGCCTTCTTGAAAAATAAATTAAACCTGCATCAGGTTTTTAAGTTAACTAAAGCCCATTTAAAGTGCTTGTAAGTGAAACATTGCCCAGATATGTATCCCATCTGTTTTCTGAGAAAATTATCTACAATTTTAAGATGGAGTAATTTTTACTAAAATCAAAGCTAATAAACTAAATCTTTAACTTTTACTAAATCAAAGTACAACGTTAATTTTAAAAAACCTTGAGCTTAATAACTCAAACAGAATGTGAAAACGTTTACCTCGTTCTTTTTCCATTCATAACTAGGTAAAGTCGTTAATATAACAGGTGCCGTGGTTCGAAGAACAACCAGAGGGTTGGGAGTTCGAATCCAGCCAAAAAGTTAATCGTACCGTTACTTTTTACATGCTACACCGTCGCGTAGAAAGGGGGCAGGTGCATGTTAAATCTGTTGTGTTTTTATGTTGGCGTGGTGTGGAAGTTTGGAGTGCCAGCTCGGGTGTTGGCTCATAATTTGATCATGATTCAAAATTATGTTGTGTCTTAATCTTTCCCTTTGGGGTTGATCCTGGATTGTCACAAATAGTCCATTGTGTTGCTCCAGTACAACGTTAATTTAAAAATACCATCACCAATGCCTGTTGCTCCAGTGAGAGAGAGAGAGAGAGAGAGAGAGAGATGTTAATTAAAAATACCATTAGATCTACCACATTTCATCAAAATCTTGGAGGTCTCAGACAAATCAGAACATGGTATGACTCTTTAAAGGTCTTGTGAATAAATAATTGTACACTTAGTAATTAAATTAATAATATTACAGTCGAGTCCCGATAATCTGAGTTGATCAGAACCAGTACCAACTCGGATTATGCGGACTACACAATAAAATCGAAGAGAAAATTCTATTTTTTATACTATGTAACTTAAAAAAAATAGAGAGATCAAATAGCGAAAAAATAACGAGCACACAGATTTGTAAAATATAAGAATGTATTTTAAATAACATCACACTTACTTGATTTAAGGGATCCGCCTACCGTCGACAACTTTTTTTTTTTTATTGTTTTATCTTTTTATGTTTTTATATAGTTAACAGATGTAAAACAAAGAAATGGTACCAAAAAAAAATTATTCTTTGTTGCCATTTGAAAAAATTGGTTATTCAAGGTAAATTTTAATAAAATTTTATGGAAACGGTTTTATAGATCTGTAGAAAAAAAAATAATATCTTAAAATCAATTTCCTTTGTTTACAATATAAATGTAACCACGATCTTCAAAATGGACTAAAATCTAAGAAATATTTTGTAAACATAAGAAGATATGCCCAGGCCCTGATTTATCATTAGGCCCGTGAGGCACGGGCCTAGGGCCCCCATAATTTATAGGGCCTCTAAGTTTCAAAAGTATCTAAAAAATTTTAAAAGTTTTTAAGTAGTTACATAAATTATTGGGTATTTAAGTAAATGTCCGTCGACCGTTTACACCCACTATCACATTCTTGTAATTACATTAATTATCTAACTATTATGTTTTAAATTTTCATCTGCTTTATTTTGTTTTGCCAAGAGTTATAAGTAATGTCACGATTTTCTCAAACTTTTTTGGTGACATCTGTGAAACGGTCAACAATCAAATATGTAAGTACCAATTATTGTTATAAAATTAGTTTTTGTGATGAACAAATAACATGGGGGGGGGCCTTCCTGCGTGTTGTGCCTACTATACCAAATTTTCTAAATCGGGCCCTGGATATGCCATGTAACGCACATATTCATGAAAAATTTCAAAATTTGTAGCAGATTATTCACAAAAGCAGCTATAAATCAAAGAATATACTATATTATTTAAAAATTTTAGTTGATATCATAGTTAATAGTATTTAAAATGCATGTACAAAATTTCTAGTAAAAATATTAAAAATTGTGGAAGTTATTGAAAAAACGGTGGTAACTATTTTGTAAAATTATCATTTGCGGGAAAATGCATTTAAAGTTTTTGCTACAAAAGAAATTATATTTTTACAAAGTAATATACAGGGTAATTACATAGGTATCCTTATAAACGGTTAAAAGTAGCTCGGGTAATTTCTGCCATTGTGATATAATATTCCATTGTGATATATATTGTGATATAATACAGAAGAATGAAACTCGATTTTTCCTTTAACGTCCGGTTTCGAATTGACACTTCCGGTTTTATTCGACTGCTATCACTTTGCGTTTAAATAACGATATCTTTGGTTCTAAATGTCGTATAATTAAAAATGAAACAGTTTTGGAAACGTTAAAATGCAGGCAATAATAGTACGTAATAAAAAAAATTTAGAATTTTCGTCGAAATTCGCTATTTTAAGGTAGGCGGATCCCTTAATGTTTAAAAAATGAATCTAAAGTTGTTTGTTTTTTAGCAGAAGCTCTTGTTGCGTTGTTTCGCAAGCTTTTCAAAAATAAAGTGTTATGTGATAAAGCATCTGGTTGCTGCTCCATATAGAGAAGAGCAACATCTAACGCTGCCGTGCCTTCTGCATGCGAAATGATCTTCTGTGTTTCATCGTTTAAATTTTCAGTTTCATCAATTTCTTCTTCGGTAATCATGAGAATTATTGCATCGTCAGTAATTTCCTCTTCCTCATCACCGTAAAGCCATTCTTCGACGCAATTATCTGTTACCTCTTCACAGCTGTGTAGTTTAAAAACTGTATTTTTAGTTTTAAAAATGTTCTCTATTTTCTTTCTTTTCTTTTTCTTATTGTCTTTGAGGTCTAGTTGTCAGGATATCATGCCAGCTGTTCTTTATTGTCTCCGGTTTAATTTTTTCCCCATGATTCAGCAAGCCAATACGTAAAATTTTTGACATTGAGAGGGAAATAAAAACTGTCTCGAATTAAGCGGAGCTAGGATTAGCGGGACTCTACTGTACTCATTAATACTGTCATTTTATTGTAAAACAAATATTACTTTTCTTCTGTTCATTATAAGGAAAATTGCATCATAGCAGTGAAAAATGTATAATTATGCACCTATTTTTTGGTATACAGAACTGGCACCTGATATAACTCCTAAAAAAAACTACATCTTTTTTGTATATCTATTAAAATGTCAATTTGCTCATCTCTTGGCAAGCATAAGATAAATAACTATTTTGTTTTTATGAATAAATTGAGACAATTGGAAACCAAAGCAGTTTTTGCACTTAAAGTTAAGATGATGAATGGGTTTTAAACGAGCACTAATATAATCAAGAATTAGGATAGGTATCCATTTGCTATCTACAAAGCAATTCCTACTAGGGATGCGACATCGATAGCAAAACATAATTAAAACATCGATGTTGATAATACATCGACCCATAAACATCGATGTTTTTAAAATTCAGTGTATTTAAACTCTTTTTTCCATTTTTTAAAACTGGTTTAACAACTTGTGATGCTACATCGGCAGCAAAACATCGATGTTGATAATACATCGCCCCAAAACCATCGATGTTTTTTTAAATTCAGTGTATTTAAACTTTTTTCCCCATTTCTTAAAACTGGTTTGACAGCTTGTGATGCGACATCGGCTCTATTACATCGATGTTTTTTTCTAAAACATCGACATCGATGTCGCATCCCTACTTTCAGACCCTTCATCCTTGGTCACTTTGGTCTAAAAGCATGTTCAATTTGGTGATTATGAAAATTATGCTACTTGGTTTTTTTTTTTTAATTTTTACAACGGTACTTTTTTCATTTAGAAACAAAACATCGACAACGTAGAAACATCGACAAGTATAAACATCGATGTTACCAAAACATCGACCCCAATACATCGATGTTAAATACATCGATGTTTTTTTTAAAAAACATCGATGTTTTAAAAACATCGACATCGATGTCGGATCCCTAATTCCTACATGCCAGTTTTCATTCTACCCAAGTTATGACACTTCATTTTCACATACAAACACCATTAATTTGAATTTCGTCAATGGATACGTAGAACTACTTTGTTAGAACTTATCCACTCAATACTTATATTTCCCTTGCTCTTAATCAACCAGGGTAATGCTAAAAAAAATTGGTTCATATCCTATTTACTTTGGCGGTTCCTCTGCTATGTATAAACCTGAAAAATATTTATTTTTTAGTCATTTTTCCAAGCAATTAATAATTTTGTTTGCTAATACAATTCCTCAGTGTACTGAGTGAAATCATTTTTAGATGTGTTCCTCCAAAGATTTTTTGGATTGAAATGTAATTGGGGAACAAACACATTTTACATTCCACAACTGAGTTCCACAAATCTGACATGACACTTTCTCGTGAGGTAATATAAATTGGTATGGTCAAGAATGCTTTTTTATCATGCTTAACACAGGAGCTTTGTTTAAATCATGCTTACATATCAACAAAAAGAGTAACTGCCTTAATAAACAAACACTACTCCTTAATTTATATTAAGTAATGCTTCCCCCAAATCAAAGTGAATAAAATAAAACTTCTTAAATTTATCTGATAGAAGCACAAGAAAGGTTAGTTGAAAAATACAATATTAATCAACCCAATTAATTATCAAATTGTTAACTCAGCAAAAAATTAATTAAACTATTTTTTATTTACAAGTTTCACGAAATTAGATCGAGTTAGGAATTACTTTAACTATAAATTTGATAACAATTAAACAATGCAAAACAATGAGCGAAATTTTAAATATTGTATGAAGATAAATATTACATTTAAGGATTTTAGTTTGCAAACCATAAAATATATGGCAGATCAAGAAATGCAAACGCAATGTTACAAAAATCAAGTTAACAGCAAAATACAAAAGAAATGACTTGTGAAATGTTGCAAAATTTTTACCAAAGCATGCTAAAATACTCGAATGAAGGTGACGAAAAATAAACTAAATGCCGCGAGATTAGCCAAAGCAGGAATCCCGATGTAATAAAACTATTCGTAATGAAGCAGCAGAAAAGAAGATAATTTAAAACGGATCATACACCCAAGTAAAACTATACGAAAATGTGTAGTATATATATCGTAGAAATGGAACATAACGCCGAAAAAATAATGGAATTATGGAACCAAAATGTGACGGAGGAAGAATCCTAATGTTAAATTTACCCATGCCCAGATTTTCCCCATTTGCACGAATATCCCTCCCTAAAGTATTTTTCCCTATCCGAAATCATAGATAATGCGCATGCGCCAACCTCCGAAAATTCGTCTAAGTTTTAACGTTAGGATTCTTCCTCTTTCCATCCGCTTGTCTCGAATAGTGTTATTCCTACAGGATATTGGGTTCTTACTTTAAGATGACGTAATTATGACTCCGAAAAGAGAAATATGCACAGGGTAGTTACAATAAAGGAACCTGAGTCGTCTATTGCTACCAGGCTGCTAGTGCGGTGAGAACTTTCTTAGATACGGTTTGTTTTATATGAATGCTCAGCTTTGAACTGGTGTTTTATCTATAAATATCTCGTAAATCTCTGTATTTTTGTAACTTCGGCAATAACATAATGCCTTCATTCAATTGAACTTATGGCTTAGAATTTATTTAAATTTTTATAAATTTTTCCTAATAAATGAAACATTTACTTTACACAAAAACCTTTTCATATATATTTATCTAACTTAAAATGAACATGTTTTCTGTCGTTAATTTTTTTACAGGATTAATTTATGAAGCAAGCAAATTCGAATATGCTATATGTACCAAACACAAGACAATGAAATAATGGACTTACACAGACCTAGAAGGTTTTACTGACACAGACGACAGAAATATACACGGGGTTAGATACAGAAATAGAACCTGTCGGTTACTAGCTGACTGAGCCACCAAGTTAATTTGTTGTTGTTTCTCATGCCTACACTGGCAGACCAGAGGAGTGCCAGGCCCGTCGAAGACGGCAAGAGGCGAGGGGGTGCGCCTTCCATGTTATTGAGCCCCATTGGGAGGAAGTCCGACTTTGCTCGACTTACATAGCACATCCGTTTTACAGGAAGGCCCCTTTCATACATCCATTCACTCACACATATCGTAAATTAGATCCCAATCAGAGGCCGATAACCCCCTGATCAGGTACCCCAAGAGGTATTGAATTGGTATAGGAACATGGGGGACTTTGTGACCACGACCTATTTAACGTGCCCCAGTCACCATTAGTGAACACGGCGGTCTTAGAACCCACAACCCTTCTGATGCGAGCCCGACGCTCTACTGACTGATCTACCGCGGCTAGCAAGTTAATTTAAATCACCTTACTAAACATTTATATAGGGAAACAAAAATTTTTTATTGTTAAAACAAATGAAATATGCGAACAGAAAATATTAACTTATGTCTATCGTATTATAAAGAAGAACACTGATCTCAAAATACTGGAATAATCATTACAAGATACTGTAAAGACTTCTCCAGATACCGCTAGATGACGCTCCACTGCGGATGCCCAGAAACACTTTGAAATGTAGTTGGAAGGAAGAAAGAAGGAAAAGAGGAGGGGGTGAACAATCTCGTTTAAAAAGAAACTAAAATGTGACGATATTTTGAGATTCTCTATTTTTTGTGTTTTGCTGTGGGATGTGTCTCTACTGTGACCAGTGTAGTGATTATTAAAATTTATTTCAACCACAAAAAAAAGTGTCTCTTTATGATGATTTAGTTATCACACTTTGAGTAAAGCAGTACAATACTTTGTCAGAAAGCACATTGTTAACTTTGTTGCTCTATCAATATTTAATACGTAAGGGGAAAAATCTTCACTGTTTTCTTTTATACGTAGAATGAACTTGGAAAGTAATTCCATATGGTATAGTTAATGTACATTATTACATTTCGAATGTCATTTTCGGCAACAAAGGTTACTAATTCTTAAGTACAAATATATCTATAGAGATTCAGTCGCTGTTACGCCCCTGCGTTCATTTGGAGACGCTCACTCAGCTTAGCATGGCTTTTCTCAGAACTCGCACCTTCCTCAATGATATATGTTGATGATTGTGGATACTTATGTGCATCGACCTTTTCTTCTTCTTTTGGATCAGAGTGTGCGGGTTTGATTTCAGATTTCGGGTCAGTAGGTTTTTCAGTGGACGTTGGAGGCTTTTGTGAAGTTGATTCAGAAGATGGTTCAGCAGTGGAGGTGGACACTGAAGGTGGAGATGTCGGTGATGCAGTTGGTTTGTCTGTTGGAGAAGGTGTCGGTGATGCCGTTGGGTCGTCTGTTAGAGAAGGTGGAGGGGATGCAGTTGGGTCGTCTGTTGGAGAAGGTGGCGGTGATGCAGTTGGGTCGTCTGTTGGAGAAGGTGGAGGGGATGCAGTTGGGTCGTCTGTTGGAGAAGGTGGCGGTGATGCAGTTGGGTCGTCTGTTAGAGAAGGTGGAGGGGATGCAGTTGGGTCGTCTGTTGGAGAAGGTGGCGGTGATGCAGTTGGGTCGTCTGTTGGAGAAGGTGGAGGGGATGCAGTTGGGTCGTATGTTCGAGAAGATGGCGGTGATGCAGTTGGGTCGAATGTTGGAGAAGGTGGCGGTGATTCAGTTGGGTCGTCTGTTGGAGAAGGTGGCGGTGATGCAGTTGGATATTCTGTAGGTGTAGGTTCACCACTTGCTGTACTTCCAGGTGGGGTAGCGGCCATCGTCGTGGTAGCATCAGAACCTGAAAAAAAACACAGTTATTATAATAGAGACAAAATGTCGCAAGTAAAAAAGACCTTCAAAAGATCTGGAGAGAAATTTTTTTTTTTCATATCCAAGTTCTAAGTTCTTGTTCAGAGTAGGACCGTGGTAGAACAGTAACGGATTAGCAAGACCATGATTGGGAGTTCGAACCCAACCAAAGACCGGGAAGCACAAGGGAGGCCGGTGCACGTTAAATCTATCGTGGCCTCAAATGTCCACACATTGGCGTGGTGTGGATGTTTGGAGAGTGGTGTACCAGAAGTGTGACCTCGTCATATGACCGTGGCTCAAAATTACCTGGTGTTGTCCTCGGGACTATCCTTTTGGGTTTGATCACCAATAGACCGTTGTATTTCTTGAGTAAGACGTTAATTAAAATACCACGCCTTCAACCTACCAATCAGTCTAGTGATTAGGGTGCTAGCATAGAGAATATATCACAGTAGAGTGACCAATGGCGATATTTTTTTGCCGTGCATCATATGACCAAATCGTGCAGTAACATGACCCTTAAACTATTTACGTCTGCCAGGAGAAGACGGACATTCATTATTTGATTCGTCCAAGGGAAGGAAGGAGATAATCAACCATAGATTCATTATTTGATTGGTATACAGACCCCCATTATCATTTCACCATTATTGTCGCCACGCAATACAAATACGAATTTATACATATACCCTGTCATAAGAAGTAGAAATTTAAAAGAAGAGCATTTTTAAAGTTTACGTTTAGTTCTGCAAATTTATTCGTCCATACAACACTGTTCTGAAATGCTACCACTTCCATTTCTAAGTTATGAATTTGAAGCCCAATCGAAAGAAGATAATTTAAAATCTTAAAATTTATGTTTGTGTGGTAAAATGACAAACTGTAAAGTTTTCTCCGTTTCACAAAATTGGGAGAATCTTTCGTCAAATATTTATTTGCATTCGGTATACTGAAGAATAGTGTTTTAAGACCTCTGTTTTGTTTTTGACATTGCTGGAAAAATAGGATGATGTTAGAAAATGTTCTTTTAATGATGGAAAATACTTCAATTTTCCAGGAACCAGGTCATTTGAATATATGTTTAGCTTTGTTACAAATGCTTTGAGAATTTCGTACATTGTTAAGACGATTTTACCACATCCTTGAAGTTTTGTATATAGCTCATTAAAATACCCTGATAAATCCCAAAAGAACATGAGATCATTCGACCAATTCAAATTTGTGAGTTCTGGAAAAACTGTACCCTTTTCATCTAAAAATAACCTAATTTCGTTTAACAAACCAGCGAAACGTTCCAAAACTTAACCTCGACTTAGATATCGAACGTTATTGTACATAACCAAACCCGAATACTTTGCATCCACTTCCTCCAATAAATTTGAAAATTGCCGTTTAACAAGAGCATATGCAGCAATAAAATTAACGACTTTCGGGACAACGGAAAGCACGTTGTCAAAACAATTTAAAATGATGCTTCGGCTTAAAGAATTGAAATTTGGAAAAAAGAGGAAAAATAAATCTCAAACTATAATTATTTTTTTTAAACTATTATATTTCTAGTATAAATTAGGTTATGGACCTCTCAATCCGACGAATGAAAATCAAAATTTGAAAAGTTAAATTAAATAGATGTTAAAACAATGTGATCGTCTCACTTGTTGTCTAAAATTGCTTTGAGTGTCCCTATGTGACCCGCGGGTCACAGGTTGGCCATCCCTAGTCTATTCTGAGGAAAGGAACAATAGTTAAGTCAAATGAAAGGAACACAAGAATCTTTCCAAAGCGTTCTGTTCTAAAGAAGGGAACAATATGAGATTTTCCAAAATGTTTTACTGCTAAAGAAAAGAACAATCGATTTTTTCTTTAAGTTGAAAATTACTGGATACTTTAAAACAATGGGTGTAGTTACTTAGTCATGATATGTGTTTTGGGGTAAAAGAAATACCATCATACTTTTAAATCTCTCGACATTCTGAGGGTTAAAGTTTCAAAATTGTTATTACAAGCATTTCATCTTATTATAAGCTTATTCTACACTTGAAGTAAATCCAATTAGTCTACATTTTTAAGTATTTAATTGAGATTTTATATCGTTAAAACGTTCATATTTTTTATTCGCATAAAACTATACTTCTCCTACATTAAATTTAAGTTCGTTATCACGTTGGATGTATATTTCGACTCATTTACTGTTCTCAGTGTATTTAAATTGATTTATGGAATTTATGCATCATTTGCTTTTATTATTAATTTACAAATACACTATTATGACTGTGTAGTAATTATTAAAATTTATTTAAACCACAAAAAAATGTTATTCGTGATGATTTAGTTATCACACTTTGAGTAAAGCAGTAAATTACTTTGTCAAAAAGCACACAGATAACTTTGTTGCGCAATCAATATTTAATACGCAAGGGAAAAATTTTTACTCTTTTCTTTTATAAATAGAATGAACTTGGAAAGTAATTCCTTATGATATCGTTACTGTACATTATTACATTTCGAATACGATCTTCGGCAACAAAGGTTACTAATTTTTTAAGTACCCTATTGACTTCTATAATAGACTGATATAATGACTTCTATTGACTTCTATAATAGACTCAGTCGTTGTTACGCCACTGTGTCCATTTGGAGGCGATCTCTCAGCTTAGCAGAACTCGCACCTTTCTCAATGATACCTGTTGATGATTGTGGGTACTTTGTAGCCTCGTTCTGGTTTTCATCTTTTGTATCATCGGCTGTAGTTGTTGTTTCAGGAGTTTTTTCAGTCAGGTCTACAGGGGTCGGTAAAGACTCTTCTGAAGTTGGTATAGTTGCCACTGATGCAGAAGGAGGCAGTGATATAGTTGAGTCGTTTGTTGGAGACTTTGGCGGTGATGTAGTTGGATCTCCTGTAGTTGTAAGTTCACCACTTACTGTACTTCCAGCTGAGGTAGGGGCCATCGTCGTGGTAGCACCAGCACCTGAAAAAAAAACACAGTTCTTATCGGAGAGACCAAATGACGCAAGTCAAAAAGACCTTCAACCGATCTGGAGGGTAAAACTGTTTTATTTCCAAGATCTGAGATCTTGTTCAAAGTAGTACCACGGTAGTCCACTAAAGAATTAGCAACAGGATGGTTGAGAGTTCGAATCTAACCACAGACCGAGGAGCACAAGGGGGGGGGGGCTGGAGTTAAATTTATTGTGGCATCAAATGTCTTCACATTTGGCGTGGTGTGTGGAAGTGTGGAGAGTTGTATTACAGAGGTGTGACCTTGTCATCAGACCGTGGCTCAAAATTACATGGTGTAGTCATCGGATCTTTCCCTTGATCATGTACCGGTCGCTCTCCCACCCCTATATCTGGAACTCAGATCTACCCCGACGTGATAAACGAGCTCAACACCTGCACTTTGGGCCTCCGTGAGAAAACGGAAGGTGGGCTCAAGATCCCGACCTTATTATCTAGTCGGAACGCAGGGGAAACTTCAAAGATTTTTCTTGTACATGTGAGACCGGAGTTCAAACTGAAAACCCTTTTCGCATGTGTTTGCGTTGGCGATCGAGCTTGTTCTGACAAGACTTTAGGGAGATGCAACTGAATATTTGAGAGGTACAGACGTATCCTACAGACTCTGATTTTTGGAGCCACGCTCATCGATCCTAGGTGGTTCGATGTCATTTACTGTACCCGCGACTTTTTTGTAATTGCATCCAATTTACTCTGTAAATCATATTCCAATTACTTTAAATAAATGTTTAACTTTAATCAGTTGTTAGTCTAATTGTTAGATGACGGTACAATCACCAATACACCGTTGTGGTTCTTCCGTGTGATGTTAATTAAAGTAAAACACCACGAAATACCTTCAACCGACCAATCGGTCTAGTGATTAGGGTGCTGGCATTGATAGGATATAAAAGTAGAGAGACCAATGGCGATATTTTTGTAACCTGCATCATGGTAACAAAACGTGTAGTAACGTGACCCTTACACTATTTACGTCTGCCTGAATAAGACGGACATTCATCATCTGATTCGTCCAAGGGAAGGGAGGAAAAATCATCCATAGATTCATTATTTGATTTGTAGACAGACCCCATTCTCATTTCACCATTTTTGTCGCCGCGCAATAGAAGTACTAATTTATACATATACCCTGTCATAAGAGGTATATCGCCAAATGAGGCGATAAATGCCAAATCCGCCAAGCAAGTCCAAGTTTCACAGATAACTCACGTAACTACTACTCGTCGTGTTCACAATTTTGAAGCTTCTCTCAGTACCGTTGCTCAGTTCCACTGTGTGTGGTTCAAATTTCCTTCAAGCTATTAGTATTATATGTGGAGTATAAAACCTTAATAAACTACTGGGTATTAGTACTCAATTCAATAATACTCTAAGATATTTTTGTTGGGTCTACAAGAAACAAGGTGAAATGCAGATCTATATATATTACAATTATGTGTGAGTGTTTTTGTGTCTCTTCTCTATATAAATCTACACTGTTTGACCAATCCAAACCAAATTGGGTACACTTATACTTTAGAACACTGCGAACCGTCGGTTCAAAATATACACAACCCTACAATAATGAACCGGACGCCAGAGGATTTGCATAAAATCTGACTATTTGTTTTGGGGTGTTTTTCGTGCTATGGCCTGGGACCTTTGGATGTTGTTCCTGGTCAATTGAACGCCGATGCCTACATGAACATTTTGGACAATCAAGTTCTTCCTACGCTCTAGCAATTTTATGGAATGGACGAATGTTACTTCCCAAGACGAAAACGTTCCATGTAATCTTGTAGCCTCTGTCAATAAGTGGTATCAAGATATGGATGTAAAACGTCTTCCCTGACCTGCTAAGAGTCCCGATCTAAACTCCATAGAACATTTGTGGGACGAGTTAGAGCGAAGCTTACGGACCAGGGAACCACGTCCGAAATCTACATCTGAGCTGGCGACATTCTTGCAGCAGGAATGGGCACAAATACCCATAGCTGTGTATCAAAATCTTGTTGAAAATATTCCCAGAAGGGTTGCTAGTGTAATTGCAGCACATGAGGGACCATCCCCCTATTAAAGCACGAATTTTTTCCCTTATACCATGACATCTTGCTTTCCGGTTCAATATTGTAGGGTAGTGTATATAACGCTGAAAATGCTTATAAGTTTTATTGTTATAATTACTATTACTAGCAGATCAGACTCTTGACACTTAGTACTCTATAAACATTCCACCTCCTTCTTGGCCCCTTACTAAGTACGACACCGAACTTTTACCGTTTCTCTTATAACAGATTTTCGGTAGTTCGTATCCATGTGCGCTGTGGCCCTGTCCTAATATTAGTCTTATAATGTGTACCCTAAATGTTAATAAATATTTTTTACGTGCACCCCAATATGTTTACTCTACAAGTCCTCTTGTTAAAAAAGTTGTTAATTAACGTTGCACTGGAACAACGTAGCGATTACTGTTTTTTTAAACTAATAGTTAAACATTAAACAGCTGTATGAATGCAACAAACATGTTTTTTTCTGTCAAAGAGTTTCTTCTTTAAGCCGAGGACTACACAAAACTACGACACGTTGTAAAGTTGCTTTTTCTTTTTGTTTCGTATAAACGATGGAAGACTATTTGTTTGGCACGACAGATTTATTGAACATCACATAACATCTACCACACAGAATACAACACACAAGAAGCGAAACACACGATGCTACATGCTCGGCAAATTCAACGCTCATCAAACCGTTGATGACTAAAGTTCTTCGCGCGTTTTCTCGCACAGGAAACACCAACGCCAATCACTACTCGCCAACGTAAAGGTATCTCTACTGTTATAAAAGAAATTGTTTGTTTGTCTGTTTGGGGCCGCAAAATCCTGAAGATTCTATGGCACTTACAGCAATGAGATTTGGCACACAGGTAGTCCGAATTATTTGCAATTTTTGGGTTGCGGCGAATTTTAAAATTCAATCTAGAACATTTTAAAATGAATTTCATAGTTTTATTCTCCATCGGTTTTTCTAAAAGCGGATAACTTTTTCTACTCATGCGACCTTTCAGTCAGATTTAGGAATCATGCCAAGTTTTTTTCATCCGCAGAACGCGGAGAAAATTTTTTTTTTTCGTTTCCATTTTGATTTTACGCGATTGATTTCCGAGCCAGTCGATAAATCTTTTAACTGAAATCAAAGTTCTTTTTTCTATCTCGTACACCGTTAAAGATGAATAAAAATTTCAACGGGTTTGAAATCTGCGGAAAATTTCAGATTAGATTGATACCTAAAATATGATTTTCTTTAAAAAAATAATTTTTTAATTGAATATATCTTCAACGGATTTGAAATCTGCTGAAAATTTTACAACAGCTTCCTTACATTACGGCGTTGCCCGTATTGTTGGTTTGCGGAGCAAACGAGCTCTGGCAACGCCGGGCTAGACACGCAGTGGCCTATCATCTTATAATTATGCTTGAAGGAATATCAAAACTTCATACGAATTTGTAAAATGTAAGATATATGGTAGTTTAAGTTTGAGGTTATTGTGCGAAATATAAGATAACTAAAGCTTTGTTGCTTTAGCCAAAGTTCTCATTATTAAAGTTTGAATTATTGCTTCTAAAAAATTAAGTTAAGCCTCTGAGGCATTCATATGTATAATTCCACTAAGAAACCTAGTTTTCCCAGAAGGACTTTTAATCAATTTTTGTATTCTAGACCAATAAAATCTTTTTAAAGGATTCTGTTCCAGGAAATTACCAATGGCGTCTTTCCAAAGTGTTCTATTACAAGAAAAGGAGCAATTGAATCTCTCCAGAGAGCTCTATTCTATGGAAAAAAACAATTGAATCTTTCTAAAGTGTTCTATTCCAAGAAATTATTTAATATAATCCTTCCAAAGTATTATTTATGTTCTAAGAATTTAGTTATAAAATCTTTCCAAAGTATTATATTCTAAGTAAAGGAGTGACGGTCTATCCTAAGAAAAGGAACAATAGTCTAGTTAAATAAATGAAAGGAACACTAGAATCTTTCCAAAGTGTTCTATTCAAAAGAAAGGAACAATATGATATTTCCAAAAAGTTTTACTGCTAAAGAAAGGAAGATTAAAATGTTTTCTCGGTGTTTTATTTTAAGGAAAGGAACAATAGAATATTTTTATAAGTTTAAAAGTTCTGGAGTCTTTAAACCAATGGTTTTGTTACTTAGTCATAATGTGTGTTTTGGTGTAAAAAAAAATACCATCATACTTTTAAATCTCTCGACGTTCTGATGGTAAAAAATTTTTTAAATGTTATTAAAAGCCTTTTATCATTACAAGCTTATTCTACACTTTAATTAAATCCAATTTGTCTATATTTTTAATGTATTTAATTGAGATTTCATACCTCTAAAACGCTCAATTTTTTTTATTCGCATCAAACTATACTTCTCCAACAATAAATGTAAGTTCGTTATCAAGTTGCACTTATATTTCGATTCGTTTACTGTGCTTAGTGTATTTAAATTTATTTATGAAAGCATGTTTCATTTACTTTTGTTATTAAATTACAAATACTGTACTGTAACTGTGTAGTAATTATAAAAATTTATTTAAATCACAAAATAGTGTTCTTCATGATGATTTAGTTATCACACTTTGAGTAAAGCAGTACAATACTTTGTCAGAAAGCACACAGTTAACTTTGTTGCTTAATCAATATTTAATACGTAAGGGGAAAATCTTCACTCTTTTCTTTTATAAGTGGAATGAACTATGGAAAGTAATTCCATATGTTATCGTTACTGTACATTATTACATTTCGAATGTCATCTTCGGCCAACAAAGGTTACTAATTTTTAAGTACAAATATGGTCAACAGACTCAGTTGTTGTTACGCCCCTGCTTTCATTTGGAGACGCTCACTGAGCTTAGCAGGACTAAGCACAGGACTCGCACCTTTCTCATTTATATCTGTTGGTGATTTTGGATACTTAGAAGCATCGACATTTTCTTTTTCTGGATCAGCGAATGCAGGTTTAGCGCTAGATATCGTGACCACAGGTTCTGCAGGGGGTGTAGTATTTTCTGAAGTTGGTACAGAAGATGAAGCAACGGTGGAGGAGGACACTGATGGAGAAGATGTTGGATTTTCTGTTGGAGTAGATGGCGGTGATGCAGTCGCGTCTGTTGGAGAAGGTGATAGTGATGCAGTTGTATCTCCTGTAGGTGTAGGTTCAACACTTGCTGTACTTCCAGTTGAGGTTGGGGCTATCGTCGTATCATCACCAGAACCTGAAAAAAATACAGTTATTATCGAAGAGACAAAATGAAGCAAGTCAAATAGACCTTCGATCGATCTGGAGGAAAAAACGTTTTCATTTACAAGATCTAAGTTCTTGTTTATAGTAGTACCGCGGTAGCCCAGTAAAGGATTAGCAACAGGATGGTTGCGGGTTCGAATCCAACCCCAGACCGGGGAGCACAAGGGGGGGTCTGATGCCCCTTGAATATATCGTGGCCTCAAATGTATTGACATTGGAGTAGTATGGAAGTTTGGAGAGTGGTGTGCCAGAGGTGCGACCTCGTAATCTGACTGCTGCTCAAAGTTACATGGTGTTGTTCTCGAATCTTTCCCTTTGGGTTTTATTAATACCACACCATGCCATACCGTCAACCGAGCAATCAGTTTAGTGATTAGGGTGCTGGCATTCAGAGGATATAAAAGGAGAGAGATCAATAGAGATATTTTTGTGTCCAGCATCATATGACAGTAACTTGTAGTAACGTGACACTTAAACAATTTTCGTCTGCCGGTTGGAGATGATCATTATTATCCTATTCATCCAAGATACTGGAGAAGATCATTATCCATTTATTCATCATCTTATTGGATTACACTTGAAACATACTAAGACAGAAGTTTTAAGATACGAAGTTATTTTAGCATTTCTCGATCAGAATGTTGTGGTCTTTCGATTGGTGCCCACAAAGGTATTTTACGTTTTGCATAAAGAATATATTTCGTTTTGAGAACCACGCATATTAAGTAGAACTTTTTTCTCTTCGTTTTCTCGGTACAATAACTTTGTGTTATTCACTAGTAAGTGGACAATGTGTTCAAACAAATCTTGATTTGGAAGCATAAAATAAATCAAAACGCTCGTAAATGCACCATAGCATGTTTCTTGATAAAAGCCTGTTTTTCAGTGCAAAACACGTCAAATCGAAGGGTCATTAAATATTTCGCAAAGCACAATCTTTTCAACGTACAGCTATCTTTATTTAGTATTTATCACACAGTTTCTGCATAAATAATTTTTCGTTAGACAGGTCAAGTGAATGAATTCACTTGACCTAGACTTGACTTGAATAGATTCAATAGCTTTTATCAAAGTATGTTGTAAATAATACTATTGGTAACAACGTGCGAATCTCTTGCACAGTGATCTCGCATATCTCTTAGGAATGATCGTATCCCATACTTTGATGCCCTACACTAAAGTTCATGCGGTATGTTCCACTGTGTGTGGTTCAAATAGCCTAAAAGCTATTAGTATTACGTGTAGGAATACACCCTAACATCATTTGGGTATTAATACCCAATGCACTAATATCCTAAGATCTTTTTGTTTGGTGTACAAGAAACAAGGTAAAATGCAAATGTACTGTAAGAAACAAAAAAATTTTTAATGAAGCTACGAATTTCTATATTTGGTAATATTTTGACATTGAACGAATTTCCTTTTTTAGGTAAAAATTTAACTTCGTCGCCGAACAGAAACTCATTATCTGACAATTGTTTTCAAGTCTAAATGCTTATTTTCACGCTGATGAGAAATACATTAGGAATATATAAATATCCTATAGAATAAAAGAAACAATAGAATCTTTCCAAAGAATTCTATTCTAAGAAAAAGAGCAACGTAATCTTTCCTGGGTGTTTTATTCTAAGGAAGAAAAGATACGATAGAATATTTCAAAAGTGTTCTATTCTAAGAAAAAAAAGCAATGTGATCTTTACTGGGTGTTCCATTCTAAGGAAGAAAAGAAACAATAGAATCCCTCCAAAATGGTCTCTTACAAATTAACAATAGAATATTTCTAAAGTGTTCTATTATAAGAAATTTGTAAAATACTTTTTTCAAAGTGCTCTGTTCAAAGGAAACGAACAATAGGATTTTTACAAAGTGTTCTATTAGAAAGAAAGGAACAACAGAATCTTTCCAAAGTGTTCTATTCTAAGAAAAAAAGTAATATAATCTTTCCTGGGTGTTCCATTCTAAGGAAGAAAAGGAGTAATATAATCTTTCCTGGGTGTTCCATTCTAAGGAAGAAAAGAAACAATTGAATCTTCTATTCTAAGAAATTAGTGATTTGATTCCAACTTTTAGTTCGGTAACAGTTCGGAGGTTTATAGCTCCTCACCTGGAGCTGTGTTCGTAGTTCACTCTTTACAACCTTAATTATATCCAATTTATTTACATTTTTATGTACTTAATTGAAATTTTATCTCTTTAAAACGCACATAACTTTTATTCGCATAAAAATATACTTCAACAATAAATTAAAGTTCATTATCCCGCTGAGGGCATGTTTAGATTTATTTACTGTGCTCAATGTATTTAAATTGATTTATGGAATTAAGTTTTCATTTACTTAGGATTGTTAAATTAAAAATATATCTGCTTTATTTAATTTGATCATATCTATCTGTACCTATACAATAATTTAGTTAGTTCTACTCGCATATTTAAATTACTTCTTAAATGTTTCTGGAGTCAAATGATCTAATAAATGGATATTTTTGTTATAACGATTTCATGTCTTGTTTCATGAAGTATAATCAATGAAGCCATTATACATAAACTGAATATCATATTCTGTCAATATAAGGCAGGTGATACGTAGTTGTCCTTATATTTATCACCTGTGATGATCGATAACTTTTATCCGTCAACGGATTTTATGTACAGTCGCGGAAAAAAGAAACGAACTACCCCTCTTCATTCGATCAATTTTAACAGTAGAGAAAATTCAAGGATGGCATTTGACAGGAACTTCTATTAATTCAAATTCCTAAAATTTGAATAAGAAGGGGCCGTCTTCATAATAAATTGAACAACTTTATAATTTCCAACAGGAACCTTTATTTTGACACAATTTCGAATTTGTATCACAATTTAACTTCAGATACCAAATTTCATATCATTAGGACTTGCCGTTTCGAAGTTACAAGGACAGAATGATTCGAGCTTCTAATGTTAAATCAGTTTCTTGAACTTTTATAGATATCTTCCTAAACAATATTTTTAATGCGGCGATATTTTGTACCATGTTAATGCTGAACAACCCAAACACAATCAATCAAGTATTTTATTTTACAAATAGTTTTAGTATGCAATAATAATTATTAAATGAATATTTTAAAAAAATTATGAATTGAACCTTATTATATTTTTATGGGATCAAATAATGAGGACTGCAAATTAACAAATTAATTATATTTATTAGTTAAAATTGACATGGGACAAAACAATGAACAAGTTACCTTAAAGGAAAATAAACGTCTATTAAACAATCTTTAAATTAACTAGAGTTAATTCATTGAATTAGGAGGGCTGTTCAATAAAGAATGATCATAATTTTTTAAAGGTGATAAAAAAATTTAAAAATAATAAAATTAATATTGAATGTATAGCGGGATAAGTGGAGAATAGATAGCGCAAGTTTCATGGTCATGACGTCATTGCTGAGTCCTTGGCAGCCTGCCAAGAACGCCTATGGCACAAATGGATGTGACACGCGAAGTGAATACACTGCATTGAAATTTTGTTTTCGCCTTAAAAAATCGCCAACTGAAGTCTGATGCTACAGGAAGATTGTGGTGTTATTATGGTACGAGTCATGTGTGTTCCCCATCTTCCATATAGTCTTGATTTAGCACCTTGCGATTTTTTTCTTTTCCCGAATTTGAAGAAACACCTCCGGGAAAAGCAGTTTTCATCATCACAATCAATGGTAAAAGTTGCGTAGGCGATTTTGAAGGCCCTGTCAAAATTAGCCTCCTGCATGTATTTGAAGACTGGAAAAGAGGATTAGTATAAAAAATGATTTTTTATTAGTTTACGATCATTCCTTATTGAACAGCTCTCGTAGTTAAAAACGCTCGAAGTAAATTGTGATGGATGTATTACAATAATATTTCTAATACAACATTCAAATCTAATTTTCCGGGGGACTAATTTCTATACAATACAAAAATTTCTCAAGATTATGAACATTTGTGCAATAAATAACTAAAACATTCATTTGACCTACGTTATTATATCATGGGTTTACAGATGAAACACACTAATTCAAAAAACACTTTTGAGAAAATTAAAGGGGAAGATTTTTTTTTTCAATAGATTTTTTTAAGATGCTACTAAATTCAACTGCTACTAGCTGTTGACTACAAAAAAAATGAAGTTTCATGCAAAACAAAAAATGACAGTGGGAAATCGGCTGGTATGAATCTCACCTATTGATTGACAACCACATTTTTGTGTGGAAAATCTAAAAGCTCATATCCTGAAATTTTGGATTTAGTGCTTCACTTGTTGGTTGACGACATATTGTGTAGGTGTTATATCGAACAGGTAGGTCCAAAGAGCGTCTTGTATACAGGGGCTGGTGAACGTTAAATCAGTCGTGCCCTCACGTCGAAATGGTGTGGCAGTTTGGAGAATGGGGTGCCAGCTCAAGTGTTGACCTCGTGAACTGATCGTGGATCAAACTTACGTGATATTGTCCTCCGATCTTTCCCTGCGGGAATGATCCCAGACAATCACCAATAGCTCTATCTGGATTGCTTCAGTGCGTCTTTAATTAATTACAATTACCACTTCGTGCAAGTACACACATGGGAACAAATCTTATTTTTCTGCACCCAAGAGACATTTTTGTCAATATATTGTACTGTTTTTTTTAAATCTAGTTTCCATTTGATTGTAACAACTCTTGGGCCACGTTCACCTGAGACGTTTCAACGCGCGTTTAGCGAGGCTAGCGAGGTTCCGCCATTAAATTATGTTTTTGTATTCCTCTAATTCAAGTTTCTATCTTTGCGACCTTGACGAGCGGGACCATGAAAGCCTCGCCATGCGCGCATAATGTGAGCGGGGCTTTACATTGTACAGTTCACACCTTGAAATCTGAGCTAATAACATAGGACGCACGAAATAAAGTTTTATTGTATGTATACTTTTTGCCTATTCTGTCAGGGACTCTTGTAAAAACTTTTATAATTCGATGTTATATTTGAGGAATACTACACTATCATTTTTTACGGGCCTTTTATCTATAATTTGCTCTGTGAAATGAAATTATTTTGTTGCGCATTACGTCGAAATATTTTCTGTTTCATGATAACGTTTGATGATAAAATAACATTTCACTTTGCGGAGATAAGTGGGATATGCTTGTGATCTTAATTTTCTTTCCAATAGAGTTAAATGCAAATACAGTGGTATACTTCCTTTATCGGTTCCAGATCCTTGGACATACCAAACAGGACGTATACCAAACGAATATTTTTCCATAAGAAATAAAGAGAAAATGATTAATTCGCTTCCTTGAAAAAAATCCTGTTATACAGCTATTGGTACAGCTACACTCTACGTTTATGAGTGATGGCAACGGCTTGGCGATTTTTTTTGGCGCACTTCTAGTAACGAGTTACGATAAATTAAGGCAACCCATCTTTCGTTGCTGTTGTTGTGGTTTTCATGGCAACCTCGGCAAACGGAAACTTTTAATTTTCATTTTGAATATTCTAGAAAGTTCTTCCAAAATCCGTTAAAGTCGTTTGATTTCATTGATTCGTTTGAAATTTTTTCTTTCCTTCCATTGGTTATTTTGTTTTTAAAATATCATTTGATTCCATTGGTCCTTTTAAATCGTTTTCTGTGATACCATTGGTCCTTTTATTTGTATTTTGACAGTTGTGGAATTTTTATTTTCTTATAATAGTTTTCATGACAGGATTAAGAGTTTTGTTTTTTTGACCATTTTCGTTTTCGTTATTTTTTTACGAGAGAATTCTGACTTTATCAGGTATTATTTCTTGCTTTTTTTCTTTTGTAAATCTTTTTCCTTTTTCAACATGCTCACTGTATTTAGTGTAATTGATAAGTTTCAGGTTATTCTTACCATTCGTAGCTTAGTTTCTCTGCTGGTTCACAAATGTGTTTTGATATGTGCTTAAGCTTACTACTTTTTGTGAAAGTTTTTTAAAAATATACTTTTTAAAACGTTCTGAAATATGTTTAAAAAGTGTGTTGTAAAAAGAAAAAAAAAATTGTGACATTAGAGTTAGGAAATAATTCTTTACTTGGCAACTTTAGAAGTGCGCCAAAAAAATCGCCAAAGCCGTTGCCATCACTCATAAACGTAGAGTGTAGCTGTACCCAGCTATTTTAAGACAGAAAATAAAATAATAGATTTACGTTTAGCTATGTTACCTCTAAAGCTCGAAAGCCGCTAGAAACTAGCTAATCTGCAGATTAACTGATTTGCTCCGTTAACGTGGGGCAATTTTCCGGATCACTCTAGTTAATTTTCACATTACCTAGACAATCTGTAGAATAACTGATAACTGCCCTGTAGCGGCAACAGCTATACATAAGCGGATTAAGAAAGAACAAACTGATCAGAGGCTTTAGAGTAGGTTGGAGAACTGAAACAACATTACGGGCTATTGGTGATGTTTGGGGATCAATCCGAAGGAAAGAAGCGTGATGGAACAAATTCGTAGACTTTAAATGTAAGTAGCATGAGCAGGCCCTGATTTACCATTAGGCCCGTGAGGCACGGGCCTAAGGCCCCCATAATTTAAAGGGCCCCAAAGTTTCAAAAGTATCTAAAAATTTTAAACAAAAATAACTTTTCATATTTTCTGGAATGTTTTTTCAACAATTTTTGAAACGGTCAACAGTCAAATACGTAAGTACCAATTATTGTTTTAAAATTATTTTTTGTGATGAACGGATAACATGGGGGCCCCCCTTCCTGCGTGTTGTGCCTAGTATACCAAATTTTCTAAATCGGGCCCTGAGCATGAGCATCGCTATTGATGAGCTTCAAAAAGTGACTTAAATGTAAACTAGTAGTGCTCTATGGAAAATTGGCTTGGTTGACCAATCGTCTCGTTTGGCGTTATGTTATACTATGAGAGAGTCTTGTGGTGAATGTACACTTCTATGGAGATGTAGCAAAAAATGGTGAAATCGTTAAATTCAACTACTATGTCGCGCGGAACAATCGGTATATGAATAAATGGATGGGCGTCTTCTACCGTCCTGTGGGTCAATCAGATGATGAATGTTAGTTTCTATTCGGCAGACGAAAATTGTCTATAGTATAGTTCTATGGAGTTGTAAGAAAAATGGTGAAATCGCTAAAGTCTACTACTATGTCGCGCGGACCAATCAGATGATGAATCAAAGGATGGGCGTCTTCTTCCCTCCCGCGGATTAATCAGATGATGAATATTAGTTTCTATTCGGCAGACGAAAATAGTCTACGGATCACATTACTACTAGTTTTAGTCACGCGATCATAAGCACATAAAAAGTTATCATTGTTCACAGTATATTTGTATATACTCTATGAACAAATAGCAAGTAATAGAATAACTAAATAGAAACGACAATTATTTTGTTTCGGCGTTTAATTTAACTGAAGTTGACCAATAAATTTTCCTATATCAATTAAGAATTCGTTCTTCGGAATTTTTACTGTCGAATGTGCTGAAATCTTTTTCGAAAAACAAGACAGCTGACGTCGTGTTTGAGATACTTACAGGAAACACGTTCCGCCACAGAAACAACGACTCCAGTAACAATTAACTCGACAGAAAAAGCCTCTAAAAAAATTTCACTACACTAATTGTGTTTTTGTATGCAGTTATGTTAGTTTTGTATGCCACATCAACAAATAAAGCACCAAGAAATAACGTCAAATAAAATTACTACTGAACAGATGCTAGTGATGTTAAAAGGCTCGCTAGGTAGACATAAATCAGCCTCAACTCTAAGATGGACTCAGTTTTTGAATATGAAAACGAATTGATGGGAATTCGAAATAAAATTGATGTAACTCATTATTACAAGTTCCCAAGTATGATTGTCGCTTTAAAGATGAAATAAAATGGTGCAAGGTAGACTAGAATGATTGGACAATGGTATTTTATTGTTTGATAAAAATAAAGATCTTATCAAAGATAGTATCTAGCCATTCTCGATGTCTGTCTTTAGAAATAGGGATGGTTTTATTGGATTCTTAACCATCCTAGTTCTTGTCTATACGTCATTAGCGAAATTAACCATGTCTTGGTGGACGACAAGAAATTAGAAGAAAACTGACCATATCTTGATCTAGTCATTATTTTGACCACCGAGATATTTCATTTGTACTATGTATCTCATCTTGAAATGAGCCGCGGTAGCTCAGTCAGTAGAGCGTCGGGCTCACATCAGAAGGGTTGTGGGTTCTGTCCTCAGCGGAGCCTGCAATTGTGATGGTTCCGAGATCGGGGCTTGGACCTGGCTAAAGACCGTTGTGTTCGCTAATGGTGACTGGGAATCGTTAAATAGGTCGTGGTCACAAAGTCCCCCATATTCCCATACCAAATCAATACCTCTGGGGGTACCTGATCAGGGTGTTATCGGCCTCTGATTGGAATGTAAATTACGATATATGTGAGTGAATGGATGTGTGAAAGAGACCTTCCTGTAAAACGGATGTGTCAATTATGAAGAAGTCCAACCCTCCGGGACAATAGCACCCCCAATTGGGCCATATATGGCCCGCACGACAACAACAACATCAGATCTTGATGGAGGTAGATATATCTTCAAAACCATTTTGAGCGTTATATAATCGTGACGAACCACTGATATTACATTTTTACTATCATAATTTTTTTAAATAAAGTTTTGTCGTGGTGTAAAATATAATCTAATCTCCGTTTGACGAACCACTGACATGACATTTTTACTATTGTAATTTTAAAAAATAAAGTTTTGTAGTAGTGTAAAATATAATCTAATCTCTGTTTGGATATCACATCAAAGGACAAATCAATATACTCTATTCAACTGCCTATTGTCATAACAGCTCTTGTTTAAAAGAGTTGTGTGTCTTGAGGAAGTCAAACAAAAGATTACCTGATTTGTGTCTGTTGTTGATAACAATGACCGAAATGACTAATGAAAAAGAGAGGATGAATAGAAGACTGCATAAGATAATCAATTTCTGTTCCAATCCTGTTCTGGAATTCCACCAACCCCTACAGAAAAGATACAAAACTTTACAAACGCCAAATATATTAAAAAATAATCACGGAAGCACATGAAGTATCTAGTAGTTAAATGCTCGAAAGTCGAAATTATTTTGAAATAAAGGCTTATATTTTTACATTTAAAATGCTAAGAGATTATTACTGAAAGATAAGTGAATGTTGTCGGAATATTCTTGCAACATTTGATTCTTTATTAGTTTAATTTTATGCTTTTTATAAAAACATGCTTAATATTATATTATCACCAATGTAATTTTATAATAATGTAACAACTTTTGTAGCATTTCATGATGGTTTATATTTGTGTGTTTTTAGCTGGAAAGGGGTGGATGTGGGCGGACCTCATCTGTCGCAGGCTCTCTGCCTCCAGATCAATCCTCAGTTCAGAATAATTTTGAAGATCAGAAATTTTTTGCTAGGTGAGTAGCACAATAGGGAGCCGTGACTTCAGGTTACGAATCAGGTGCTGTATTTTCCTGACGGTGTCAGTATAGCAGGAGATATGGTTACAGCAAGGCAATGTAATCATGCTGAAAAGATAGGCAAACTCTGAATAATAGGGTGGAGGTGGGAAAAAAATTTAATACAATAAAGAAATTTTTAGTTATATCATAGTGGATCTGGGGCGTTTCTTGACTTCTGGTCTATGGTAGTCGTATCTGGGGATTTGGTCAATGGCTTCGTTATTGCGTAAAGCTTCAGTTTCCTAAGAAAGCGTGGCTGTGATGTTGCTGTGAATGACGTCACTAAAACGTTGTTTATACAAACAGATGGTGTTGGTTTCCTAGAAAGCGTTGTTTGTGAGTGGTAACGAAAATTATCGGAGCTGTCATTTCCATGACTATTGTCATAGCGGTCTCAAACAGTTGGGGAACATTTCTTCTCTTGTAGCGGCAATATTTCATTCCCTGCGCCAAACGATTCGAGCGGAGGGGAGCAAAACAATCAAACATTTTTGACTGCCATTGATTAATTCGTTTTTGTAAAATCGGGATCGTTAAACACAGAATGAAAATTTCAACGGATTTACAATCTGCGGAAAATTTGACACCAGATCGATACCTTAAATGGGATTTTCTTTAAATAAATAATTAATTATTTAATAAATAATTAAATAATCAAATGGTAAATAATTGAATAATAAAGCTGTTTTTGATATCGATCTGGCGTAAAAATTTACGCTGATTTGAAATCTGTAGAAATTTTCACTCTATCTTCAACGATCCCGAAGTTAGAAACTTTGGAAAAGAGAATAAAAAAGCCACTTTGTTTTGTTTCTCGAATAAAATTAACCACGTCAGCAGTCTGTGTTGCCCATTCTCCAACGTATTCTGTCCGTCTAAGTTGACACATCTAGAGTCTGTTTAGACGGCCGCCTAATTATGCCCGAGGCATCATAACGTATCACGACTGTTGGATAACGGCTCCACTTTCTTAGGAAACCGAAGCTTAAATGAAGGGTACTGTAAAATTTTGTACTTATTTTTTTGATAAAACCCTTGATATCGTAAATATTAAGTTCGAATCGGATTTTGTTGCGTTTTTAGATAGCCTTCATGTGGGGGGTAGGTTAGATTGCTATATAAACCATTGTATTGTTAATTTTTGTTGTGGCGGATAAGTTCATCACAATACTCCCCTTCCAGAATTCAACAATGCCTGAATTAGCTAGGTTCTAACTCTAGTTCAGGGCACGTCAAATCCCGGGATTCAGGTCACCATGGCGATTAAACAATTTTGTCTGGCGCCTATATTTTCTGTTTCTGTACAAAACGTTTATTTTTCATGAAAAAAAATTGATTTTTAGGACCTAAAAGGTCAAACATGGAGCAAAATGTCTAATGTAGATAATAAAATTTTTTATTGCCTCAGTTGCACTATAAATACCATACTATTTACTGTGCGTGTGTAATGAGTTAAGCGATATACTCAGCGTTCAAAAAAATATTAGTATGACATGTATTGCAAGGGTCCTAACTCCTAAAAAATTGGACTGGCTCCTAAATTTTTTTGTATTTTTGTCATCTTTTGCCCTAGTTGATGAGATTCACCCTCCTGCTGCTAGTTCTCGACGAGGTATCTTATCAATAACAAAACTGACTAGATCTTGTGTGTGTGATGTACGAGATATTTCTATATCGCTTCATTAGAAAAAAGCTGACAAGATCTTAATCTTATCATTGTGAAAAGTCACCAATATCTTGATGCCGAGGTATCTCGACATCTAGATATTGATGATGTGACAAGATAACAAAATCGGTCAGGTCTTGAATAGGATATATCGTCGAAACCACTTGGGGGTATAAAGCACGGGTGTACTTCCGTACGCGTGGTAAAACAATGGAAGATCGCGATTGTTGACTGTCTTGTGGTGTCTTCAGCATAGGAAAAGGAATGCATTGTTGAAATGATGCTCAGCAGCAACCAATACTGAAGCTGTGACAGGAATAGGAGCAGTGTCTGTTATCACAGAGCTCCAAAGTGCATAGCATCACATTGGATATTCAACTAGTCACAGTAGACCATCCATCAAAGTGTGCGATCGATGAGGAAAGCGCCATTTGGAATTTTTCGAAGCGCCATCGAACTTTCTTCAGAGAGTGTGCATTTCTGGATCACCAATTAAGCAAGGCGCATGTTAAGGATAGTTCAACTTTGCCTTCCAAAATGTATTTCATGGTGGTGATAGGTTATATTGTTAGTATACATTATATGGGCAAAAGTATTTGGACACTGCAGAAATTTGAAGGAGGATCCATTTTAGTGTGGGGTAGATTTTACTGGTTGGAACTCGGCCTATTGCTTTATGTACGTGATAACATGAACTCTGACGTGTACCTCAACGTTCTGGATAATTGGGCCTTGCCTACACTATGGCAATACTACGGCGATGATGGATGTTTCTTCCAACAGGAACGAGCTCCATGTCACACTGCAGAATGTGTGCTGGACTGGTTTCCTGAAAATGAGGTGAATTTGCTCGACTGGTCTGTTCGAGCCCCGATCTCACTTCTGGGGCAAACTCGTGTGACGAGTACGACACAGCAACGCACGAGCATCTTGACAACAATCTCTTCTCACAGCCTTGCAAGAGGCAAGGAGAGCTATTTCTGCCCAGACTTACAGAGAATTTGTGGAAAATGCTTCGACGTGTTGCAGCTGTAATACAAGCGAAGGGAGGGCCTACCCGTTACTAAATAGAATAATAAAGCACTTTTTCTGAAAAACGCAGTCGAAATACTTTTTTCCATTTTGTGTATATTGTAAAAAAAATGAATTTTTGAAGTATTGGCGAAGTTTTCAATAATTGCATTTGGAATGCAGTATTTGCGCATAGCAGTATAATCTTATAAAAATGATAAATATTATCAATTAGTTAGTAAAGACACTCCTAGATGGAAGCACGATATCAAAGTATAGGAATAAAAATTTAATTTATGAATAAGAAAAGTTGCCGTAAAAATGAAATGTTATAAAATTAAACATTGATGCCAGACTGAGAAGAGTTTTTTTTTTTGTGTTTACTTACTTGTCAATTCGATGAAAATAACATCTCGAAAAGAGAAATTTAGATGATTAGAATTCAGGACAGTTAATATGATAGTTTTGAAACATCACGAAGAAATGAAAATTGTAATATTACTTACTTGTTTGATTTACACCACATATTTTATTTTGATATGCGTAAACATAAAAAAATATGTGTTAAAACAACAAAACCTGTAACCAAAATAGTTGCATAGCGCATAGTATAAAATATACAGTATCATATTTTACTCTGGAAGAAAGATATTGCATCATATTTTAATAAAATATTATTGGAATACAAGAAGAAAGACAAAGTACCATAGTTTAATTATTTGAACACTAACTAATGTAGTAGTATAGTAGGAACTTGACTTTTTTGTTTTAAAGGGAGAATAATCACAAGTACAGTGAATTAGTACTTAAATATCAACGGAATATAGTTAAGAAAACAAAACAGCCTTTTGATTTCTTTACAAAAGTATTTCATACTTATAATTTATCACAGCTTTTTCCATCTATACTTCTACATGAAACAATTTATTAAAGTACTATTTACCTATGCGTATAATCCACAGAACTTGTGTCACTTCTAGTCTCACAATCCGTTATATGTCTCAGTTTACCAAAAGATTTGGGAGAACTAGACAAATTTATTTTTCTAACTTAGAGTAGAATGAAAAATATATAAATCTATTCTATCACAATTATTTATGTTATTACATTTAATAGTACATATTGAGAAAACGAACTCATAAATGAATACTTGATGAAAAATAGAACAACCCCATTAAATATTTACATATTCTCAATTGTCATTATTGAAGTTTTACTATACATTTTTCATTTTAAAATAACTAACACAAGAACATGGAAGAGGTAACAGTGATTTGAACATTATCCTTTCCTTTGCAATTCGTTTTAATTTGCACCAATATATCTTCTCAAATCAAAACTTCTGAAGAGAATTTTTCCTTAAAGTGCTTATTATTTCGGAAGTATTTATGGAAGAAAATTGGAAGTTATATCAAATATCATTATGATTTACAAGGATTGTAGTTATGAAACTTTTTCAAGACTTGAAGGAATAGTAATTTGGTATAAAATTATTAGAATATTAATATATTACTACAATATTAATTCATATATAACAGCAACAATGCTATTATATTAATTAATATTATAATTAATAGCATATTAATTAATATAATAATTAGTATCATATTAATCAATATAATAATAATATAATTATTATTATATTAGATAATATAATACTATTATAATTACTACACTATTAATTAATATAATATTATTATAATATTAATTTTCATGTCAATTGTTTTTATTTCATCCGAATCAAGTTTCTCATATGGGCTTTCAAAGAATTAAGCGGGTTTCTGCTATGGAATTTGTTATGAAAAACTTCTATCGCATCATCAATTTTTATATTCCATAAGTTTTGGTTGCATTAAGCATGCAAATGGGGGAATATATCATTCGAAAGAAGAATATCACAGAGCAGTAAAAATACATGTTTCATATTTGTCAATTTCATGTTCATTTTCTAAAATTCCACTATCAAAATATATTAAAATCCTCAAGGATATATTTTATATGTCCACGTTTGTTTTCGTTTCTCATTTTCTAGTTAAAATAAAAGTGTTCAAATCAAATTAACTAGATTAAAACTCTCCAGGTGGTTTCGACGAGATATCTCGTCCATCAAAATCTGACCAATTTTACTCATTACGATAAATATATATATATATATATATGTACCTCGATTGAACTTCATCGTAAAGTGAACGTAATATGTTGACCTATATGTTGACCTACAATTTTGACCTCATAAGTTTCGAAAATCCAACTAAGTACGGACAAATTGGTCAAGTTAACAAATTACAAAATCGACAAGTTAACAATTACACAGTGTATAACACGAATTGAGATGTTATGAAATACATGAATAATGTACTTCACACACAAGAGACGATATGGCACTATGTGTTAGAATGGATGAACTAACAACAAAACTTTCATGCCATAGTTCTTATGATGAATTAGAATGCTTATCAGAAACCAGGAAACACACTATTTAATTCAAGATATTCTATACCTGTAATTGTCATTCACAACAAAGGAAAATCAATATGCTCTGTTTTTTTAATCTGCACAGTTATTCCCGAATCTAGTTTTTTAGTTTAACAGGTCAGAAAACGTTATAAAATGGTACACATGTACACGATCTGCAATCAAGTATTCTACATTACCTGCAGTCTTTGGATTCCGCAAAATATGCCATTACAAAAGTGTTGTTTTCACTGAGTTCTCAGGTAGTGTGTGAGATGAGAAAATATGGCCGCAGAGAGTGTTTGCTTAGCAGAGATAAGAAACACTCATGCCTACTGGAGCCGATAGACTTTGCACACCTACCTGCTCCATCACCTTGTGCAAGCTTCTATCAATCGGAGGAATATTTTCGATCTGAGTCAGCTTTGTAGTTTGGAAACATTGACCATAGGTAAAAATTGTGCCCATGTGTACTAAAAGTAGTGAAATGACGAGTTTGCTTATTAACCCATGGGTAGACTCATCTTTCAAGCTATTCTAAGAAAATTAATGTTTTAAGTTAAATTTTTAAGTGGACAGCCAAGCTAATTTTTTTGAGGATTTTCAAAACCATTTCATGGATCTCAAAAGATATTTTTTAATCATTAGTTAAAAATGAATTTATAAACTAGGTAAAAACTGAGATCATGCGTATTGAAAGTAGTAAAATGACGAGTATGCCTATTTCTCCCCATTAATAGATTCATCTAATGCTATTGTATATTTCTCTCCTCTAAGAAAATTAATGCCCCAGGCAAATTTTTAAGGGTGCAATCAAGGTAAATTTTTTTAGGACTTTTAAACTCACTTCATTGTTCTCAAAAGAGATTTTTTAAAATTTTTAGTTAAAAATGAATTGATATGAAACAATGCTGAAAAGGACATGGAAACTATGCTAAAAAGGATATGGAAACTGCTGAAAAGGATATGGAAACTATGCTAAAATTAATTTATCCTAGTTATGCTATCAAGATATGCCAAGGTAATTAATTATTTTAGTTAAGTTTTTAAAGAGACAAATGACTTTCAAAACCACCCAATTGATCAAAAATACATTTTTTATTTTTAGTTTAAAAAATTTAATTGATATCAAACTTGCCTAAAAAACAAAATGAAACTGTTAAAGTTTATTTTTCTACTCTACTATCACGATATGCTAAGAAAATTAATTCCCCAAGTTAAGTTTTTAATGGAACAGAAGACTTTCAAAACCACCAAATTCATGATAAAGTATATTTTTTTACTTTTAGTTTTAAAATTAATTGATATCAAACTTTGCTAAAATTACTTGATGGAATCTATGCTATCAAGATATGCTAAGAAAATTAAGGCTTCCAAGCTTTTCTTTAAGTGGCAGTAGACTTTCAAAACAACCAAATCTATCGCAAAATGAATTTTTATTATTTTTTTTAAATAATTTATGTAACGCTGCATAAATTGAAAAAATGATAATTTAATCACGAAGATAATTTTTTTTGAAGTTACATTGACTACAAAATAAAACATTTCATAGATGATTATGGTAGTTCTATCACAAAAATGCGTTTTTTCTCCGAAAAAGATTTTTTGAAATTCTTCTGATTTCGAAATATTTTGATCCCTGTAATCTGTTCTATACATCTTAGTGCAAATAAGAAATTAATTGGCGCGTATTAGTTTTGAAATTATGATTTAAAATGTTGCCGAACCAATTCTTTTTTGTAAAATTTTAGGTGCATTAGCACAAAGTTTTTACATTTGAGTGGAACATTTGCGAAATGGAATAAATTTGTTTTTAAACAGTAGAAACTATTGTAGTGATAAAATTAATGACAATTCATGGAAAGTTAATGCGCATAAGACTTTAGAAAATATACGTAATATCAAATATTGAAAATTTATGAAATTTTTTTAATATTATATATTTTCCACAAAGCGAGTTCAAACAATATGCAAATTGTAGAGCAATCGGTTAATAAATTTAAAATTGTGTTTTAAAAGTCCACTTGGGGATCACTTAAAAGAATCTCGGCACTATTTTTGAGTTTTTGAAAATTATTTAAAGATATTTGTATGTTACATATCGCAGATCCATACCTTGATTATGTGGTTTGTGGTTTTGCCCACTTAAGTTAACATACTGACTACTAGTTCAAGGAAGAGCAGATTCCAGTATGTCATTGTTCCAACTACCAATTATCTACCAAAGATAATTATGTATTCGAAATGTAATAATACATAATGTGAATAAAAGTATGGTAATCAGAAGATATGATTTTCAATCCAAATTGTGTAGTAGAATGCTATGCGAAATCCGCGGAGACTAGTTATTCATAACTAAAAAAATTTAATGCTTTCTTGATTTTCAAATATTATATAATTTTCTCTTTGCTTTGCTTATAATTATTTCAGGCATAGTATTTTTTTGTATTTTGGTAGCACGATAATCTAGGGCCATATTATATTTCAATATTCTTTAGATGACGTTTCTTTATATTTAGATTGAATTTCTTATCTTTCATCAGCTGTATGGTATAGACTGTACGACATGCAAAAGGTTTTGTTACTACCAATTTTCTTGATTAAAAAAATTCATGTTTTGAGGATAAGTATGAAGGTTAAAACAGAACTTAAGTCTATGAATGTTGTAAAATATTCATAAAAGACACGTAATTTGTCAATAAAGCTAGACAAACAAAAAATATAATTCACTTTAGACTCAAATCTAACAGACTTTTTGTGGAAATAAATATATTACTTACTCTTCTTCTTCTTGCTGTCCCATCATGTCTTTACTTCCCCTTAAATGCATAGACATGGTTTTGTTTTATTGTAATGAATTAGATGAGAAAGAACACAATATCTAAAGTAAACAGAAAAGCTTTTTACTCAAACATAAACATTTTATCAAAGGAGTAATAGCAGTACATATTAAAAATTAGTACAACACATTGAGATTATGCAACAAAAGTCTTCGTTCATTATTGATCCAATAAATTTTGAAGGAAAATTTAACAGATATTTCTAAAACCTGTACAATTACACTTCGAAGCTACACATGTTTTACAAATATTCAGATGATTGGTTGGTTTTTATAGCACAAGGGTTTCCGTGACCACACACACACACACACAAGTACAAATGTTTAAATTATAATGGTTAAATTAGTAAACTTAACACAAGTTTTTCTAGTTTCTTTCATGAACACACTGAGTCAACTAAATTTCCCATGAAATGTTTTTTTATTTCTACTGCTTCGTTTTATATTGCAGGATGTCTTGGAACTAATAGTCGTCAATCAGTTCTTTTGCAGCTGATATACACTACCCTACAATAATGGACCGGACGCCAGAGGATTTGCATAAAATCCGACTACTTGTTTGGGGGTGTTTTTCGTGGTATGCCCTGGGACCTTTGCATGGTGTTCCAGGACAACTGAACGTCGACGCCTATATGAACATTTTGGACTATCAGGTTTTCCCTACGCTCTGGTAATTTTATGGAATGGACGAATGTTACTTTCAGGATGACCACTCTCCGTGTCATGTTGCAGCCTCTGTCAAGCAGTGGTATCAAAATATGGATGTAAAATGTCTTCTCTGGCCTGCTCAGAGTCCCGACCTAAACCCCATGGAAGATTTGTGGGACGTGTTAGAGCGATGCTTATGAACCAGGGAACCACGTCCGAAATCTACAGCTGAGCTGGCGACATTCTTGCAGCAGGAATGGACACAAATACCCATAGCTGTGTACCAAAACTTTGTTTAAAGTATGCCCAGAAGGGTTGCAAGTGTAATTGCAACACGTGGGGGACCATCCCCCTATTAAAGCATGTATTATTTCCCTTATATCATCACATCTTGCTGTCCGGTTCATTATTGTAGGGAAGTGTATCTTTGTTAAGCTTTAAAATCCAAACGGTATGTGGCCAGTTTTAGGTGACATGATTTTCCCTAACAAAGGTGTATTCAGATGAACCAACTACCAAACACTAATTAACAATTTTCCTATAATTCTAATTCAAACAAGCATACCAGTCTTGTTCATAAATAATCAGTTTGGTATTATTGGGGACAATGAAGAACTAGAATAAATACTAACCAACCTAATGTGTTGTAACTGGAACTTTTGCGTTCATCAATTACTAGTCAAATTAGTAATCTGAACTTGGATAAAACGTAGGAGTGATCAAGCAAATGTTTAAAATTATGCAATAGAAAATTTTAATCACCTTCCTTAAGAACCTCTAAGTACAAAAATCTTTAAAGTTCAATTGCAAACTAATTCCTAGAGAATTAAAGGTTTGTGAATAATATGATTTGATTGATTAATTATTGTCTGGTTCATCCTCAATTTTAACGTATAACTGCCATTTACTAATCTGCACAACATTGACTTTGGGAATGCTTCTTACAATGATATATATGATTAAAGGAATAAATCTTTTTGTGTTATCAAAAAAGCAATGTGCTTTGCAGCAAAGTAAGTTTTGTGTTTAAATGCACCTGCCCTAGAAAGCGCGTTTAGTCAAATCTGACCCTTGCCCCATAAAAAAACACCAAATGAAATCACCTGCCCTACAATAGCAGCTGCTCTTCATACCATTGATTACCATCCTGATGAACAGCTCTGCAGTGAGAAAATTATCAACATAACCAAAGCTGTGCAAACTTCACACGGAGACATCTGATTCATAAAATTAACAAGACAATAACGGTCTATCTACGTATTACAGTAATAACCGCCAGAAAAAGCCACCAAATCAAATCACCTGCCCTAGATAGTAGCTGCTCTTCAAACCATTGATTACTATCCTGAAGAACAGATCTGCAGCGAGAACATTATCGAAATAGCCAAAACTGTGCAAAATTCACACGAAGACATCTCATTCAGAAAATTAACGCGACACATAAACGGTCTATCTATTACAGTAATAACCGCCGTAAAACGAATAAAATGAAATCACCTGCCCTACAATAGAAACTGATCTTCAAACCATTGATTACCATCCTGAAGAGCAGCTTTGTAGTAAGCTAATTATTAACACAGCCAAAGCTGTGCAAAATTCACACGGAGACATCTGATTCAGAAAATAAACGCGACAACAACGGTCTATCTACATATTACAGTAATAATCGCCTGAAAAAAACCAGAAATATATTCACCTGCCCTACAATACTAACTACTCTTCAAACCATTGATTACCATCCTGAAGAACAGCAACAAAATTATCAACATAGCCAAAACTGTGCAAAATTCACACGGAAACATCTGATTCAGAAAATTAAGGCGACACAACAACGGTCTATCTATTACAGTTTTGTCTCTACTGAGTTTGTTAATCAAGTGTGCTTATTATGATGCGTCCCCCGGAATTTTTTACAAAATTAAATTGCTGATAAATGTTAAATAATTGAACTGATTTCACAAGAATTTTAAAACTAAAAATGATAGTAAATATTTCTCGAGAAATCTGTATAAAGTGCCTTAACATGGGTTTAATTTATTGTATATTGTAGTAACTGTATTTAAAATCAAGGTTTTGGTGTTTGGTCTAGCATAAACTATGTTTATGTTCAATTTATCCTAGATGAAAAGAAGAATGCTCTGAGTTTGCTTTACTTTACTTTCAGAAATTAAAATGTTAAGACGAATAGTTTTCTTTTATTGTTACAATACAATGGATGGTTATTATTATCTGACTAAATGCCTTATTATCATGTACTGTTTAGTGATAAGACTGAACCGACTGATAAGTGGGCCACATGCTAGGAGCATGTTGGAAATGAAGATAAGGCATCTTCGCATTTTAAGACGGATTTTCCAGTTCAATATCACGTTTTATCGCACAAAGCAGAATATCTTGTTAAGGTAACTAAGTAAATGTCGCAGGAACAGTTTCTGTGTGATGGATTAAACATTGTGCAATTGCGTGTTACTATCAATGCTTGTATCTTCTTTCTACTCCACCTATAAAATTTAAAAGATGAGCTGCATTTTCCACCTGATGTTACAGTTAGTTTGTCTTCTACAACTATATACTCATGAGCTACTATATACATACAACTATATACTATTTATTTTATAACCAAATGTCGGGATTCACTTCGAAATACGCGTGGTGTTTACTGACGCAAAAATTAAGGTGTAGGTTTACACTAGAAATAACGAAAATTGATGAGAATATCTACTTTTCATTGCTTCAAAATATTTCTCAATTCCTTAGCTTTCAAACGGCACCGTGGTCTTGTAAATATTTGGAATTTGATTCTAGTTGCAAGTGTTTTTCATTAGGCAATGTCAACCATGTACAAATATATTTCCAAATCTCTAAAAACTCAATTTCTGAAGGGTATATTTTTGCTATATGATGCTTTATTCAAACCGTGATAACTTAACCTTTAGACTACTGCCGGTACAGCAGTTGTACCTAGGGATGCAACATCGAAAGCAAAACATCGGTGTTCAAAATTAAACATCGATGTTGATAATACATAGCCCCAAAACCATCGATGTTTTCAACCATCGATGTAAACATCAGTGTATTTAAACTTTTTTCCCTATCTCTTAAAATTCGTTTAGCAACCTCAAACATTAATGTTCGCCGGAGGTAGAGATTTAATTTGTCATTAATCGTGTTTATTTATTTATAAGAAATACTTTTTTTAACTGTCAAAACAAAGTAAAAAAAATAATAGAAACTATTAACATTTATATTATTTAATTAACAATTCTATAAAGTTGTTATAGTTGTTATATGCCCCAATATTTGTTATTTACTGTGTGTAAAAAAGAATTTTGTTAACTTTCTCCACCTTAGGCCGACTTCTTTTTTCACAAACTATCCCACCAGTTATGGAAAAAACTCTTTCTGATCGGACATATGTCGCTATCACTGACAAATACTTAGTGGCTCAGTTATTTTTCTTAATTTTTACTATGGTGATTTTTTCATTCAAAAATGTTAAACAATGTTAAAACATCGATGTTTAACAAAATCGGCTCCAATAAATCGATGGTAAATACAACTGTTTTTTTATAAAACATCGACATCGATGTCGCTTCCCTACTTTTCAGACCCTTCACCCTTGGTCACTTTGGTCTAAATGTACGTTCAATTTACTGATTATGAAAATCATGCTACTTGGTTATTTTTATGTAATGGTACTTTTTTCATTTAAAAATAAAGCATCGAAAAGTATAAACATCGATGTTACAAAAACATCGGCTCCATTACATAGATGTTTTTTTTTTATAAAACATCGACTTCGATGTCGCATCCCTCGTTGTACCATGATCACGCCAAGAAAGAATTTAGACTACGACCGTCACTACAGCTGTACTTTGAAAGTTATAAGAATAGCGCTTGTTATCTATAGCCGTAGTCAAAAGGTTAACAATGAACTTATTTATCTATCAATTATTTAAATCATTATCTATATATATATAAAACACTAACGTACGTGGACTCGAAATCGACGTTATTTGTGTATCGCCGAATGGCAACAATCAACGTAAATAAAATAACCCAGATAGTTTGAATTCTTGCTGTTTTCAAATAACCGAGGTCAATTTCTATGCTAAATAAGGAAATAAATTGTAATATTTATGTTTGAACTGACTTTTTATTTCTTCCGTTGATGTAAAAGTACTTTAAACGTAATTTTGCTACCCGGTATCTGGCCACGTCAGAATTAATGTTTACTTTTTTAATTTGATTTAGAATTCCGTGTTTGGGTATTTGAGTTGACTGTGAGATGTTGCGGACATATTTGAGGATTCCCAAGTATTATAAATGTGTGTTGTTTTTGTTAATAAATCATTATTGTCTTTGTCAATATCGTTGAAAAGTCTTTTGTCGCATTATTCTATATCTCGCAATGTATTCAGGAAGTCGAAATTCAACATGTTTGAATAGATACGTACGTGGTTTTTTTCCAGAATTTTACATTTTTTCAAGGATATAGGAATTTTATTTTTGTTTGCATTAATGTGTTGCGGTATATTACCTATTCCAGAAATATTATTTTAGGAGTTAGATTTTAATGATATGTCTATTTCCTGCAAAATATCACTAGACATGGGCAATTTTATAGCGGTATATGTATATTTCAACCCACTTTCCTTAAATATTTGATTGAATACGCAATGATTTAAAGAATTGTTTCATAAAAATAAATAAAATATACAAATCAAAACATGTTTAAATACGGTGTGTAAAAAAGTTTAAAAAAAGTACTATTACACACCGCCGAGCGCTAGCCGGCGCAGCCCGGCTAGTAATCTATATAATACATTGAATGTTTGGACTCTCAATCAGATTTATTAGTTATGAAATGATCTTTTAAGTGATTTTTAAGTATTGAAATTCCTCAAAAAATCTTGTTTTTTCATGCTACCTTGATGAAAATATTACAACAAAAAACCTATTACCTCTAGCCACTCAATTGAAGGTCTTAAACATGAAAAAGAATTATATGAATACTTTCCAACACACAGGAATTGTCCTTCTTAACAAATCAGAATATTTGAGATATCACTGTTCAAGACACATGATAATTATTTAATTATAACTAAATTAGATACTTTAAAAAAAATCTTATACTATAAACATGTAGGTGTGAAACTACAAACCTCCCACTTCTCATCACCAGCGCCCTCTACCTACTATGGGCTGCACGGAGAGCGAACGCGATAGGACGCAGAAGCAAGTCAAACATAAAAGAGGAAAGACGTTCCTCAGATATTCCGACCGCAATCGAATGAGCAATACGTGCTCACGGTTATAACTGTTTGTGTGAACTGTGGCTTAGACATGCCAGACAGACATTGCTATTGTGTACTCGCCATATGAACACTACTCACCTGTAATTACACCATCAGATTCACTTTATTCATTATAAATATTAAGTTTACCGGAACTTTGTGTTTGTAAACCCAATTATTACATACATGCACCTTGTAATGCAAATAACTTCACTAAAGTGTATTGTACGTCTAATTGAAGGGTTTGCGGCAAAAAGGAGGTAGATCCATTCTGAAGGAGTTTGGAGTTGCATGTACTACAGGGTGTCCTAAAAGTTCCAGTACTCCAACTTTAAAAATAATTATTGTCCTTGTTTCTTTATAATTGTTGAATTTTATCGTCTGTTTATAGTTTTATCGACTCTTTAATTTTTATCGTTTGATTTTCTTCTCACTCAAGTTGTGCGATAATAAAGTTTCACGTCATTTTGTTCTTCATTGCAAGATGAATTTATCACGCATTCAGAGAATTGCGCTGTTTGAGGCTTATTTTGAATGTAAATCATATGAAAGATGTAAATAATTTTGGCGACATAAATATCCAAGTGAAGCAATACCGAGTAGAGATACGCTCTATCAACTTATTCAACAATTTGTTGCATTATTAGAAATGAAGGAACGAGACTCTTGGTTCCAACAAGACGTTGCAATCTGCCATACAAGTTATGAAACCATGGGCATGCTTCAAGATTTTTTTAGCGATCGACTCATCTCAAGAAACCATTGGCCACCTCATTCCCTGATCTGCGCATCCCTGACTTTTTATCTGTGAGGATATTTAAAGAACGAAGCTAATGAACATAATCACCACACAATAGGTGATCTGAAAATTGACATTACTCAAAGAATACAAGAAGTCACTCCCGGCATTTTTGAAACGCGTTTCTAAAAATATGCGCAAACGACTTCAGCTTTGCCTCCAAGAAAAGGGCGGAAACTTTAAACATTTATTATAAATGTAAGTCCAAATTTTTTTCCTACGTTCGGTTAAAAGTGCTTTTTACCATTAGCATAAAAATAATTGTTTTAAAGTTTGTTGATTTTGTATAATACATTCACGAAACGACAGTACGGGAACTTTTAGGACACCCTGTATTTAGTGGTAAAAAAAACTATTTCGTTTTGTGCAAGAAAAATGTAGCTTCAATCGTTAGTTAAGAACAATTAAGGAAACTTATCAGAAAAAATATTTAACACAACTTAGAATTTTGAATTTTTAAACGTTTTTTACGGTTTTACAAAAGTTTAAACAGTTGGAGCTACCTCCTTTCTGCAGCAAACCCTTTGATTCTCTTTTCGAAGGAACTTATTTTTACACGAATTAAAAATAAATATTTCATTTTCATTTTACGCGAGTCGTTTTGATTTAACACGAGAGGGTCAAGCCAATTTTTAAGAATATATTTTCCTAAATTCTAAGAATTTTTTTATTTGAGGCATAATAGTAACAATCCTGTATTACGCATACGAATGAAAAACGTGCTGGGGAGTTTTAACGTAAACTGAAGTTGTTGAGGTTATAATGTCCAAACATAAAACTCGAATATAACTATTAATAGCTGAATTTGTTCGTAAAACCGGTTATACATCAGCACTAGAGGAGACTCGTGCTGAATTTGCTCAAGAGATCACAGAAAGAAATTCATTAATAGAAGAAGAAGACGATGTCCATACAATATTAGTGTAATAATACCATCTAGTGATAGCAGTGATATTTCAGTCGTACGAACACGTACGCGCCGTTTATTGTCAGAAAGTGAAAAGGAATAAAATCTTGTTAAGTATAAGACAGATTATTTTGTTCATGAATTTTCTTCATTTTAAAAGCAAATTTACTTTAATACATTTTCATTACATTTATATTTTGTTTGAATAAAATTATAAGCTTAGGGGGGTCCGGGACACAAAAATCGTCAAATTTTCGAATTTTTTTTAATTATTATTTTAAGAAATTCTCTGTGTTTTTCTGCTTAAAATGACGCCTGAATCATGATTCTATCTTAATTAGAAACTAGAGATATAATAATTTTTGTGGTGCGTTGTTTTGAAAATCTAACACTGTTGACAGTTGTTGTCATGGCAATAACATCTGTCTTTAAAACTTTAAATGCGTTTTTCTCAATGATACATTTTTTCAAGATTTCCTGTATTCAAATTGCTATAAGTCGAAAACCGATAAAGTTTAAGGGTTGAAATTTGGAATATATCTTTTTCAAACATTATACTTTAATTTTGATTCAGCAAATTTGAAACAAATATTTACTTTTAAAAATATAACTTTTTAAAAATAAAGTACCTTAAAATTTTTAGAAGTTTTCATTCAAATATTTTTTTATTTTCTATTGAATTAATATTTTTAAATTTGCTGAATCAGAATTAAAGTTTATAAATTTGTGAATAATGTACTGCATGAATTTCGAAAATTGATCTAGAATATTTTTAGTTTTAGCAATTTGAAATGACCCCTCTTTTTTTCAAAAAATTTTAATTTTAAATTAAAAAAAAATTTTGGAAAACATTTGTGTTGTGATTTTGTTTATTAATTAGATGGGTAATCAGTACAAAAAAAATAAAAAATTCTAAATTAATTTATAAAATTTTTTTTCTGATGTGTCCCGAACCCCCTTAAAAAGAACATTTTCATATATTTAAAAAATATATATTTTTTTTACTGATTTTATAGATCCGTAACCCATTTTTCAATAGATACAATGTCTTTTTTTAACACGAATTCTTCAGGAACGTATCTATCCCCTAAAAACAGAATTAGATATATAGCATTGAAACGAATATGACAACGAAGTACTTTTCGACACATAAAAGTTCCACTTTTTCTAACCCAGCCAAAAGTCATTGTTGACGCGCAAGATTTCGAATGAAAAAGATTGCGTTTCTGTATTTAATAATTTCAGATCGACACACTGGGCAAACACCTTGATAAATGGTCAGCGATTAACAGTTGAATTGCCTGTATGTTCACTAGGGTGGGTCGAAAAAAATAAATATATATTTTTTCGGAACGCTTCAGTGCGGAAAAGTTTCCTATTGTAGTAAGAAAAACGGCATAAAAAATTAAAATCGGTAAACATATTCTCTTTGCCCATCGTACTTAAAGTTTCTGAAAAATTGGAACAATCAAGATATATTTGTAATTTTTTTCTGGTAGTTAAAACTTTTAAAATAAACACGCTTTCGTTTTTTATGCTTGTTTAATGGTTTAAATAATCTAAATTAATTAAAACTCTGATCAATAATCTAATTTTTCCCGTTCACTTAACGTCTTAGAAAAAACAGAAATGTACTAATATTTCACAATTTTCACTGAATAATTCTTCGTTCGTTTTGCTAGAACAAAACGAACAAGAACTCACTTGAAACAGATTGAACTAGTTTGAACTTCCCGAGAAAATTTGGGGTATTTTCTTTGACAGACTAAAATATGATACTTTGTCCGTAGAAAAATTTGAATGCCAAGAAATTTCACAGGAATGTGAGAGAGGAACACTATTCTCTTATTGATGAACCTGGATCAACTTATATTGGACATGTATCTCCTTCCTCGAGTTCATCAAATGGTTAACTCAAAGCATTCTCGTTTGTCTGAACTGTCAATATCACTAGAAAAACTAGAAGTAGTAGGGTGTGATGTCACTCTAACCAACACTGGATGGAAGAACGGTGACATCCACCGACTAGAAAATCATGTAGGGCGCCCGCTACAGTGGAGTTTATGCCTCCTGCATTTTAATGAGCATTTCGCCACATTTCCCAACATATTAACGGTTAAACTGCAGGGCCTGAATCCTTTAGTGGGCCAATCGGGCAGCGGCTCACTTGCTGTGAAAACCTCCTTGTGGTTTATTATGAACCCATAGATTGTTCGATTCCTGATATAGACAGTAATTTGTTGAGCAAGACCATCAGTATTTGTTGGATATTTCAAATGCAATCACCTTGGGACATTGTCCAGAATACTTGGAAAATCAGGACTCTGGTCCTTTGTCACATTTCAGATGGCTAACTGCGGCCAACCGAGTCCTTAGGTCGTATATAAGTTCATCAGATCCATCCGGAAACTTAAAAGAAATCGTAGGTTTCATCTTAAATTCATACATGCCTGTGTGGTTTGCCATAAAAAAGAACAAATATTTTATTGACGAAAAAAAAATGTCTTTCAAGCAATCCAAACTAGGGATGCGACATCGATAGCGATGTTTTTAAAATTCAATGTATTTAAACTTTCCCCCCCCCCATTTCTTAAAACTGGTTTAGCAACTTGTGATGCTACATCGACAGCAAAACATCGATGTTCAAAATTAAAACATCGATGTTGATAATACATCGCCCCCAAACCATCGATGTTTTTAAAGTCAGTGTATTTAAACTTTTCCCCCGTTTCTTAAAACTGGTTTGCCAACTATTGATGCGACATCAACAGCAAAACATCGATGTTCAAGATTAAAACATCGATGTTTAGAATATATCTTCCCCTAACCATCGATGTTTTTAAAATTCAGTGTATTTAAACTTCTTTTCCCATTTCTTAAAACGGGTTTAGCAACTAGTGATGCGATATCGGCTCCGATACATCGAAGTTTTTTTCTTAAACATCAATGTTTAGAAAACGTCGACATCGATGTCGCATCCCTACTTTTCAGACCCTTTATCCTTGGTCACTTTTGTCTAAAAGTATGTTCAATTTGCTGATTATGAAAATTATGCTACTTGGTTACTTTTAAAATTTTTATAACGGTACTTTTTTCATTTAAAAATAAAACATCAACAACGTAAAAACATCGTCATTTATAAACATCGATGTTACCAAAACATCGACCCCAATACATCGATGTTTTTTTTTAAAACATCGATGTTTTGAAAACATTGACATCGATGTCGCATCCTTTATCCAAACATCACGGTATTACCGCTTATCCGACGATGTACTTCAAGTTGTCGATCCAGTAATACAACGAAATGCATTTTTTGTGCACCCAGAGAACGTTCTGTTTGCAATGCTTGTCGATATAAACTGTTAGAAATTTCGTATCACCGAAGATAAACTTTTAAGCCTCCGATTACATTGAAGTTATTGATTTTAATTCTTGTGTGGTGTAACCTTCTCCAATGCTGCGAGACCTAAGTGAGGATGATATTAAATCAATCATGAATTCTGACACTACGCCCTTCAGAGAAATACAAAAGTTCCATTGTCACGACCAGGCTGTGGAGAGGTGCGTCAAACTTGTTACAGAGGCCTCGAATGAAGTATGTGTACAATGAAGCTAGAGATGGCTATATCCGAGCAACACTGAAGTCTAGATCGGCTATGCCTCATTCCTCCAAAAAATCAGACTTTAAATGTGTAGCAGGTATAAAAAAGAAAAAGTAAAAAACACAGTAAGCCAAAGAATCCTACTCCATGGAAAAGCTTTGTAAATATAATGTAAATATCACACCCAACAATTGGATGGTTGTGGGTGAGGTTCCACGTGGAGAGTTCTGGGTTGTTTTGTTCTAGCAAAACAAGCAAAGTTACACAGTGAAAATTGCAAAAAGTTGGTAAATTTCTGTTTTTTCTAAGACGTTTGCGAACAGAAAAAATTAGATTATTGATCAGAATTTAATTTATTTAGGTTATTTAAACCATAAAACAAGTATAAAAACTAAAGCGTGTTTATTTCAAAATTTTAACTAATTAAAAAGCGCGTGTTTTGTAATTTTTTGTTAACTTTAAGTACGATGCGAGAACTGAGGTTTTGACCAATTTTTATTTTTTATGCCGTTTTTTTATTTTTTATTACGGCATTTGACCCACCTTAGTGTTCACTTTCTACAGCTGTCTGAAACCTGTAATAAAACAAAGCTTTGATCTTCGTCCCCTCAGCCTCGTTTGAAAAATTGCCAAATTTATCACTAGGCTGCTAAATGCAACAATAGGACAGTTAAACAGTCGCAATCACGACCACGTATATGTATGTAAACTTGTAATATCAATGCTTACCTGATATTAATAACTTTACCGTCTCAAGCAACTGGCAAGCTATCAGTTGTCAACTAAGGATGACATCTATAAAATTCAGTATTGGTTAAAATTCTATATACTGTGAGATCGTGAAATACTGGAGCCAGCTGCAACCCAACTGTTGTTTTTTCTTCGCGAGTTTTACGAGCGACAAAAAGGAGACGAAAACAGAAACCGCTTCAGCAGGTGTTCTTTCCGACGGATTGCCGACTGGCCTTTGACCTTTGCCGTTGGGGAACTTGGAGACTGCGGGGAGGCCGGAGTCGACGGGGAGAGAGCGAGAAGCGAGGTTGAGTTTTCCTCGCGCTGACCCGTGAGATGCACATCTCCGATACATGAATGTTGATTCTTTGTAAATTGTAAATATTTCTAGCTAATAAGAACGTGATTTTCTTAGCTGTTGGTTGTTTTCTCCTCGTATACGATTTTCTGATGCTACCATTTTTGGGAGACGACATCACAATACACCAGTGGCGTATATAGAAGTTTATTTCGGGGGGTGCCAAATATTATTGAAAGCAATTTAGTATACATCGTACAAATGTATTAATTTTGGGGGAAGCAAACATTCGAAAGCTATTTAGGACTTCAGGATATCAATTTGAATAAATATTAACAATTCAATATATTTCCAACAACAGTTTGAAATTCTCAAATTGTTTAAAATTTATTTCTAAAAATAGGTAGTTATGCATTTTAAATAATGTCAGTGTATATAATAATGACTAAAAACCTGCATGGATATTAAAAGGAATAGAAGGTCAGACACAGATTAAAAAAAAGAACAGTTTAAATGTATTTTTAGAAATTGAGAAATATAATTTTAAATATTACTTTTATAGTGAAATATCTTTAATTGGAAAAAAGTAACTTGTTTATTTATTTAAAATATTCTATAATTCGTTCTTATATACAGGGTGCCCACTCTTAAAGTTGATGGATAGGTAATTTACTTTTAATTACTATCTCAATAGAAATTTCTTTGTTTAATGTATGAGTATCTGGATATTAGTTTACTAATTATGACTGATAGAACTAGAACACGGAATAAAAATTTAAATTTTGTTTTCTTTTTTAATTGAGAACTTTTATACCCAAAACATTTCAAATACATTTTGTTCCTTTCCAAATTTTTATTATTAAAAATATGGTTAACGGTCGTTTGTTCCACAACATTATAATTTCTAAGGCTGGGGTTGTAAAACAAGTGAAATGCCCAAGAGGTTGTTTGGGAAGCTAGACAGAGGGTTTTTTTACCTCGCAAAGTCGTAAAACTGTCGGGGATGTCCATTGGATTCTGCAGGCAGCAGAAGAAGAAAATGTTCCCTGTTAAGTAGCACTCTCACAACCACGTGGTCACAGCACACCTTTTATCAACCATCATAAATTTTGGTGATCCCTGTGTCCAGCCCACTGTGTTTACTTTACTCGGGAAAGGAAATAACTTCTCTGTTTAGTTTTAAAAGTGTCCAAATAATAAAATTTTTTAAGAAAATTGTTTCCGCCGGGAATACAAATTCGATTTCATAAAATTCAAAATAAAAAGTTACCATGATTGAGCTTAGTCAAAATTTCGGGAGGGGCCCTGGCCCCCTCGGCCCTCCCCTTATATACGCCCCTGCAATACATTATATGGACAAAAGTATTTGGACACTTCAGAAATTCGGAGGAGGGTCCATCTTAGTGGGGGGGGGGTTGTTTTGCAGGTTAGGACTAGGCCCATTGCTTTATGTACCTCGTACCATGAACGATGACGTGTACCTCGACGTTCTGGATGGATTGGGCATTGCCTACGAAATGGAATATTATTGCGATGGTGGTTGTTTCTTCCATCAGGATTGAGTTCCATGTCATACTGCAAAATGTGTGATGGACTGGTTTCCTGAAAATGCGGTGAATTTACATGACTGGTCTCTTCAGAACTCCGATCTCAATCCGATCGAGCACTTTCGAGACAGACTGGTGTGACGACTACGACACAGCCACGCACGCCCATCTTCACAGCAATCTCTTCTCACAGCCTAGCAAGAGGCATGGCAAGCTATTCTCGCCCAGACTTACAGGGCACATGTGCAAAATTTGCCTCGACGTGTTGCAGCTGTACAACAAGTAAATGTAGGGCCCCTTACCGATACGGGACAAACTGGAGAGACAAATACGACACAGTACTAACCGTTACAGACACTGCAGTTACTAAATAGAATAATAAAGCACTTTTTCTGAAAAATATGCAGCGTCCAAATTCTTTTGACCACATAGTGTAGAAGGGACTTCCCTTCTAGAATTTCAGCGGGTACCACGAAGATCTCGCCTCCCAAAATGACCACAATCAATTGCCCTTGCGCCATACAATCCAACCAACCACGGATTATCCGCCCCTTAAGGAGGTTCGGGACACATTGAAAATTTTTTTTTATTTATTAATTTATAATTTCGAATTTTTTGGTACTGATTACCCATCTAACTAATAAACGAAATCCCAACACAAAATTTTTCCAAAAGTTTTTTACAAATTTTAAATTAAAATTTTTTGAAAAGAGGGGTCATATTAAATTGCTAAAACTCAAAATATTATTGATCAATTTTCAAAATTTTTGCAGTAAATTATTCACAGATTTATAAACTTTAATTTAGATTCAACAATTTAAAAAAATATTAATTTAATAAAAAATAAAAAATATTTGAATGAAAAATTTTGAAAATTTTAAGGTACTTTTTTTTTTAATGTCATATTTTTAAAAGTAAATATTTGTTTCAAATTTGCTGAATCAAAATTAAAGTATAATGTTTGAAAAAGATATATTCCAAATATCAACCCTTAAACTTTATCGGTTTTCGACTTAAGGCAATTTGAATACAGGAAATCATGAAAAAATGTATCATGGAGAAAAACGCATTTAAAGTTTTAAAGATAAATGTGTTGCCATGACAACAACTGTTAAGAGTGTTAGATTTTCAAAACAACGCACCACAAAAATTATTACATCTCTAGTTCTAATTAAGATTAAAAAAAAAAACATGATTTAGACGTCATTTTAAGCAGAAAAACACATAGAATTTCTTAAAATAATAAAAAAAAATTCCAAAATTTCACGATTTTTGTGTCCCGGACCCGCTTAATAACTAACTTATATAAGAGTAATATTAATAGTAGTACAATGGATCTCAACAATGGAGTACTTTCTGGTTGGTTAAAGTTGTCATATCCTTCCAAGGCCCCCGTAGCCCGGTTGTAAGAGTTAGCATTTGAGCAAATGGAGGATTACAAGTTCGAAACTCTATCCAACCAAAAGACCATCGTGTCATGAGTTGGCGTGTGTTAAATCTGTCGTAGCTCCAAATGACTTCACGTTGGTGTGGTGTGGAAGTTTGGAGATGTGCTATATCAGGTGTTGTCACCTTCATCGGAGCAAGGATAAAAGTTATGAGTTGTCGTCCTCGGGTCTATACCTTATGATTGATCCCGAACCGTCTCCAATAACCCATTGTGTAGCTCCAGTGCGATATTAATTCAACTTATAAACCTTTCCATACTCCGAAAAAAACTTCTTTGAGAAAGAATACAGACAGGCTCATTTGACGTTTACGATAAAGCGAACACTTCATGGACTAGATAACAATAGGGGGAAGTGTATTTTTGTCTGGTGAAAAAGATTTTTAAATAGATATTTCTGATGAAATTGGCTATTACGAGTACTTCCATGATATAAGAATCCACAAACACGTCCCACTAGAAACCTCGGGATGGCTACATAATGATGTGAGAGCTGCCTTTGAACACATTAGAAAATATAGCAATATACCTTTCTTTATAGCGATCAATCACAGAAAAAAAAGAGAGCCTCTTTTTTCCTTTAAGTGCACTAACTGCCTTGTATTCCCATAAGTCATTTGTTACATTTTTAATCCTAACCATGACCCCTTCGATTTGTATCCAATTAAGATTTTATTGATAACTCTCTACCCCAGTATTCCTGTGCAAAAGTAGTTAGCTTAGACCATGATGTACTTGCCCGCGAAAAGTGAAATGTGAAAAAGGTGAGGCTCATAGCATAGCGCGCAAATGGATTCTAGTGATATAAAGAGTGGGTTACCAACATAGCCGTTAGCGCCCCGGTAGCAGAAAGTGCTTAAAACTGCCAAACAAAGTCTATGCAGAAAAATTTTTCTCGTAATTTTATCAAAATTTAGGTAGTTTTTTTAATCATAAGTTACAATGTTTTTCAATGCAAACCTTGCTCTCCTTTTTTTCTTCTCTAGTCTACCGGAACAACCTCCCTACACCGCCCCAAATTACCACAAACACTTTATAAACTACAAAATATTTAACTTCAAAAGTTATTTGCGAATTATGAAAGAATGCCTTGGTTTTAAATGCAGTAAGTTAATTAATTTTGATGTTTTATTATCAATACGTAATACATATTTAGCCGAGAATTATGTTTTACGTCTATTTTTTATCTTACTGCAGTTTTCACGATTCGGACAAAATACCTGCAGAACAATTGCAATTGTTTGGAGTTGTGTTGCAGAACACTGAATCTAATTCTGCTCCAGGGGTTAGCGCTACGAGAGTTTAGTAGTGACTAATAGAAAGCACTATAAAATCCACCAGACAGTATAGCACTTGATAAACTGGCCTGTCTTAGTATTTGGGGATCATGGTAATTTGAGAGATGGAATAATAAGGAACTGAATACATGAATTGACAGATTTATTTTCTTTTTAAGTATTTACCATCCTTCGAGGTACCTCAACATTAGCCAAGCTGCCGAGATCTCGACGGACCTTGAACTCGTAATCATAAAAAACCAAAACCAAAATCTTGATGACGAAATTCCTCGTAATTAGCTTGGTTGGGTCTTGATGGACGAGATATCTCGTCAAAACGACATGGAGGGCTGTGTTTTTTTTTTAAATTGCGTATCCTGTTGGACACGTAAATGGGGCTTTTAACAAGTATGCATTTCGACTGTCATTTCCTAAAAGTCCTTTGAGTTTGCCACATTTAATTTTATGAGAGGTATGTAGGTAGGCAGTTAATTAAGGTCGCTCTGGCGAAACACACCGGGCTATTCATTTTATGAGAGGAAACTAGTATTTGTTCCACTTTAAGGAACTAACTTCAGAAAGTCCATTGATTGAGTATAATAAATAAATATTTAAAAAAATTGTAGATATTAAGATAATTGTAGTACGTGTAAATGTAATACAAATGTTTCCATCTTCATCTTCTTTGTGTTCAGTTCTTTGTGGCAGAAGAAAGAAACTTGGGTTGCAACTAGGAATTTTCAAATCCGGCAGTAGCAGCAACAAATTTTTCGTTAACCCAGTCAGCGATTTACCAAAAGAAATCATAATTGTCAACTACCATTATCTCTGAGAAAGATAACAGAAACGAAAGTAAAAGTAGCTCAATAAAATGGTTGATAGAGAAACCCCTTTGCACAGGAAATAACTCGGAGATTTTAAAAAGAAAATAAATAATTATATCGTACTACATCACATAAAAGGTTTTAGCCGTGTATCTAATAAGTTTGTAATTGCTAAGTAAGTAGGTAGTCGACGTCGCACTGTAGCAACCCAACGTGCTATTGACGACCGTTCGGAGATCAATATCCAAAGAAAGGTTCCGAGGAATAATACCACGGAATTATGAACCAAGGTCAGATAACACGAACACCCTTGAGCTGATACAACACTTTCCAAACTTCCACAATATGCCAAAGTGAAGAAGTTTGAGGCCACGACAGATAAAACGTGCACAAGTCCACTGTATCCCGGCGTTAGTCGCGCCATTTTTTGTAACGTGAGTAGGCGCGCCGGTCTTTTCGACCGAACAATTTTTTATAACAGATAGAAACTGTTTCTGGAATAACCAAACACTTTTAGGGATACATATCAATAAAAAGTATTTAAAAAGTTATTTTTAAATATAAATCGTGTTGGCAATCAAGTGACAAATACATAAATTCTAGAAATTAATTTAAAAGTATGAGAAGATAATGTAAACAAATAAACATATTTTTATGTAAAATTAAACAATTAAATTTTTTTAAATAATTGTTAATGAATTATATATAATAACAAATATTTAATTATGATTAAGAAAAAAGTGAATTTATATTTATGAATTTATAAATAGTTTTTACTCAATTTCCAATTCTGCTCTGTCAATTTGAGAGTACAAACTGTTTGTGTATGTTCCCTGCAAATATATTTGCAACAATCGCGACATGTTTGTTGCATTTTTTGATTTTTTGTGTTGCTAGCCAGCCAACACCGAAAAAACGTGGAGAAATGAATATACACTCTCCTTCCTATTTGGACTAACGTTAGAAGGCGCGCCGCGGTCAGTTTGACCGAACTTCCCTTTCGGGTACTATAACTTCCAGGAATTTCACAAGAATGTGACCAAACGGGTGGAAGTGCTAGAGGACACTTTGAAGGTCAGCTACACAATGTCATTCCTCTTTATTTAAAAAGTACGGGAAGATACAACAGAAAGAGCATGCACTTGCGGAGAAATGACCAATGCGCGACTAACCGCGGGGTATACACGACAGTCTTAGGTTGGAATGTGCTTCGAACTCGCAACCGTCCGGATGTTAATCCGTTAAGCCGCGTTTACACTGGAATTGCATATACATTACTATCCCTTTTTGTGGCGAGGACATTTTACGTTCCCCTATCGCGTTTTTGGCAACGCGATAGCAACGATTGTACGATTATTTGTTTATCACAAAGCCTCGCGCTTCAATTGAATTTATAGCGTCATCGGATGAAATTTTATTCAAAGAAAATGAATTTTAGTCGAGCTGTTGCAGTTAATAATAGAAATCAAAGAAAGTGGAGGATCTTTTCAGGGCCATTTAGAAAACAGTCCTTTTCAGGGCCAAGAATTATAGTTCAACAAGACGCTTGCACTACAACTTTTGACGACAAACTCAATCAAAATGCGTGGGTGGCTCGAGTGCAGGAGTAAATGTATATACAAACAACATGTTGCGTATTCAATTTCCATATCAATGCTCACATTTCGAGTCAAAATTTGCTCAAAGTTTTCATTTGAATTCGGATTCCAGATGTACTGTAAATATCTTTTCTGAAAAACATAAAAAAATTTAGATTTGAAAAATATTTTTTTGGAATATCATATTTTGTAAAATATCCCTTCTGCTAGGACACATGTCTTCATTGATGCGAGCGAAGCGAGCATAGGTTCGCGCCGCGAACCAGTGAGGATTGCGGAGTAATCCTTCGAGGGTTAGCGAGCAGGGGGCAGGCCCCCTAGTTTTAATTGAATAGGTCACTCACTGGCAGTTTGGCGGGAGATGTGGTCAAGGCAAGCGATGAGAGCAAAATATCACAGTGAGCGAACAAAAGACGGATTGAGCGACCACGGGAGGGGAGGCGAAGGGTAGAAGAGAGTGGTTATTGTCAAGCATACATCTGGGTAATGGTAATGGTAATGGTAATTTTAGTTAACGTCGTACTAGAGCAACACAACGGGCTATTGACGACGGTCCGGGAACAGTCCCTTAAGGGAAAGATCCGAGGACAACACCTCGTAATTTTGAACCACGGTCAGATGACGAAGCAACACCTGAGCTGGCACCCCACTCTCCAAACTTCCACGCCAATCCAACGTGAGGACTTTCGGCCACGACAGATTTAAGGTGCACCAGCCGCCTTTACACCATACGTTTACAAACATCCATACCCGGACCCGGATTCGAACCAGGAACCTTCCGATCTAGAGGCTCCGGAGCCCCCTAGTACTCTAAAAATATACAACTGATATTTAGTATTAACCAAATTAATAGTACTGATACCTTTCACATTCAATTTAACTGCACCTTGCATTCATTAACCAGAATATTAATTATCTAGTACTTCTATTGAATGTTAGTCATCTCTAAGGCTCTTACGTTTTAAAGTTAGTATTGAGAATAAACACAGAAGAGATGATTGTTGACCGACACTATTCTTTTCTCATATACGAATAATTAACTTAACTTATATGCTAAGAACCAAAGATAAAAACGTGTTATTTACCACAGAGTGAAAGAAGATCTTCACAAACGACAGTTTTTCGATGCACAGCTGCTTTTTTAGCTTCTATTGGGAAGGCGTTTTGCCTAACATTGATAACACCACCGATAACACTTCATTACGGTGAATGTTATCACCAAACTACAAAAGACGAAATCCGACTTAGAGTAGAAGCCATCTAACGATATTTCCATCTTATCTGGGGATCATTTTTTCTTTTTGTTCACCTGGGTTTCATTTGGTTAGTTGGTCGGGTTGGGCTTTTATTTTACACAAACACCGTAATGGGCAGAACTGCACATAACAACGTCAAGTAATTGAAAATACACAAAGAAGGTTTTATTGGCACAGAAAGTGAGAAATACACCTAGGAGAAATCGCACCTGCATCGCTAAAAGCCAACACCGATTAAAGTCGTAAAGCTCGTTGGTTCCTAACTCAGTGGGAAACCACTGTGCGCTTCGTTCTTCATTTGGAAAGAGCACCCCTTTGTATACACACACACCTTTAATAATCAGCTATTCAAATTTATTTAAAGCAAAAGAAACATTTCAGAACACCAACACAGAAGAAGATTTATTTCATAGAACTAGAATGTACCCTAGGGCGAGCCAAAAAAAATCAAATTTTGCTTACATTGTTTATTTTTGCTCCAAATCCAGTTGTGCGGGCCGCTTTCAGAAAAATGAAATCAGCAAAATCCGCATTTAAAAGTTTCTTATCGATAAATGGTAATTTTAATTAACGTCGTTCTAGAGCAACACAACGGGCTATTGACGGCGGTCCGGGATCAATCCCTTATGGGATAGATAAAAGGACAACAACTCGTGATTCTGAACCACGGTCAGATGACGAAGTTTCTTATCGGCGAACAGTAAAAACAAAGAGGTTGAAGTGTTAGTTAAGAAATATCTTAGTGAAAATTCCCAGATCTTCCGAGTGGAGTGCAGTGGAGTGCAGATGACGTAGGCGAGTGGCTTGTATGTGATTCTTCGTACCCTGGATTCTAAAATACAGTGCTCTGCATGAAAAAAAAACGCCGTCACCATTCCAGCTGATTCTTATGTAAAATGACCTCCTGAATCCGAATATGACCAACGTTTTCTCACATCCTATACAGCTTTCTGGGGACGCACCTCCCGATGTTTATCACTTTTCGATATAAATTTATGGCCATAAATTTGATTTGGAGTGGGAAAAAGGATTATTTTAACCATTGAATTTTTTCTGAGGGGCTAGAGAGGTGAAAAGCTCTAAAACATGAACATTTGTAGCAAGGAAAGAGATTTTTTTTGGAGTGGGGCGGTTGTCACTTAAATTGTAAAAAAAAATCAGTAAAAATGATCGTAATTTTTCGCAATTTTTTCATTTATTTTCTACATATTCCAGCTTCCAGCCCCTCCTTTTCTCCCCCTAACACTCCCAACTAATAAAAATATGTAGCAACAATTTTGGCTAAAAGTGGGTGAGGGGGAGGGAAGAGGTATCGCAAGATAGTTTGTAAGATTCACTGTACCACGGTGACGCTCTCAATAACTCGCCGGCTTCGTAGTTTGCGCAGAAATGTTCATGCTTTGACAATTTTAAACTTGTATTGCTTTTATCACTATAGTTGTGAACTGATGTCGTTACCTTCCATCATTACATCTATCGCTATTGTAGAGTCAACTTTTCGGCATTCTAGACAGGGATTCTGTGTTTCCATGTTGTTTAAACTGCGTAAAACGGTCCAATTTTTTTTGCTTCGGCTTTATCAAATTGAGTTACACTAAGTCAGTGTACGTTGTGATTAATACCGAGCATTTATTTACTGCTTAATTATGCCACGCGAGTGTAAAAATCATCCCGATAGCTTCTGCTATGTTTGCGGTGAATTTACTTTAAAAGCGCAACGAAAACTAATTTCTACGCTTCTTAAAACTGCTTATCAATTTTACTTTAATTGCCAAGTTGGCGATCAGGACAAGAATTGGGCTCCAAAGTTTTGCTGTACAACTTATTACAGTAGCTTGACCAAATGGCTCATTGGTACCCGTAAATCAATGCCCCATTTGCTATGCCCATGGTTTGGCGTGAACCTCGCTTTCATCTCACAAATTGTTACTTTTGTATAACTTCCGCCGTTTGGAGCCCAATTCTTGTCCTGATCACCAACTTGGCAATCAAAGTAAAATTGATGAGCAGTTTTAAGAAGCGGATAAAGGGGTTTTCGTTGCGCTTTTAAAGTCAATTCACCGCAAGCATAACAGAAGCTATCGGGAGGATTTTACACTCGGGTGGCATAATTAAATAGTAAATCAATGCTCGGTATTAATCACAACTTAAACTGAGGTACTGTAATTCAATTTGAAATAGCCTGAGCAAAATAGTTTGGCCCGTTTTACAAAATTTAAACAACTTGGAAACACAGAGTCGCCGCCTAGAATACCGAAAAGTTGACTCTACGATCACGAAAGATGTAATCAGGGAAGGTAACGATATCAGTTCACAACTACAGTGATAAAAACAATGGAAGTTTTAAATTATCAAAGCATGAAAATTAATGTACAAACCACGAAGCGTGCGAGTTATTGAGAGCGTCACCGTCGTACAGTGAATCTTACAAACTTTCTTGCGAGGGATTCGGGACCTCTCACCCCCCCCCCCTCTTTTAGCCAAAAGTGTTGCTATATATTTCATTAGTTGGGTTTGTTAGGGGGAGGAAAAGGAGGGGCTGGTAGCTGGAATATGTCGAAAATAAATAAAAAAAAATATAAAAAAACCCAGAAAAAAAGATTATTTTTAACGATTTTTTATTTTGTAATTTAAGGGGACCAATCCCTTCCCCCTCAATCTCCCTCCTTGCTACAAATGTTCATGTTTTAGAGCTTTTCACCTCTGTAGCCCCTCAAAAGAAATTTAATGGTTAAAATAATCCTTTTCCTCACTCCAAATCAAATTTATGTCCATAAAATCATATCGAAAAGTGATAAACACGGGGGGTGCGTCCCCAGAAACGGGGGTCATATTCGGATTCATCAAGTTATTTTATGTAAAAATCAGCTGGTATGGTGACGGGTGTCGAATTTTTTTTTTTTTTTGCAGAGCAGTGTTATTAGTGACGACGAGCTCATTCAAAGGGTTAGAGAAAAATTCATTAATGGGGGGGGGGGATCCGGAAGATGACGACGACATTTAACAACCAGACGCGGAACTGTCAGATAGTAAGACGTTTGAGTGCCTTGATACAGCTCTAAAATGAATGGAGCGCCAGTCTGAGAGTGCGACCATTTCCAGCTACACGCCACCAAGAGCATGCGAGACTTGGTTGCACGAAAACGAGTCAAGACAGCGATACAACTGACTTTGACCGATATGGTCAAGCAATGATACATTTCGACTCAGTATCTTAGTACAAAATGTAAACAAATTTGTTTCCGTAGTCATTAAATTACTTTACATAATAAAGCAAAATTCGTTTTTTATTAAGAAATAACCTTTTTTCGTGAATTATCGGATTATCCGGATATTCGATTATTCGGATGGGGTCTGGTCCCAATTGATGCGGATAGTTAGAGTTCTAATGTAATAGTTGAAATTATGTTTTTGAACGCACTTGTCAAAAGTTCACAACTAAAGCGTTGGAAGGAAATAAATTTTACACATTGTAAACTGTTTCTCCATTAGAAGTCTTGCGGCACACTCCGTGTATAAAAGTTGCTGTAAGGATCAATCAATATAATGTTCTGTGGAGTTCACACACATTAATCCGTAAGGCAGCCTGTAGCCCTCCTCGCGTGTCTTCTTTCCAGTTTTGGAATTCTTGACCAATAAATATTTTCTTATAATTCCAAGATTAAACACAAAGATGTTTTTTATCAATAAAGTATGTTATGGGGGAAAGCGCACTCAAGCAGCGAATCACGTGACGCTAGGGCAGTGATTCTTCAGAATCTTTTCTTAGTCTTTTCAGAATCATGGAACGCTTACAATTTTACAAGATTTTGCGAAACACAGTCGTAAAATAAAACAGTATATATATTTTTTATATTGCGCAATAAATAAAAAAGTCACATATTTAACAGTTTATATATCACCATCAGTAAATGAAATTTAAAAAAAATCACAATTTTTTAATGGGATATTTTAGGCTTGATGACTTTTACAAATGTTTTCAATGTTTGGTCTTATGTGTAAAATAGCTACTTGTATTTCCTCTTCTATGTTAGTCAGCCTATCACGTTTCTTTGTCTTAATATTCGTAATGTTGGAAAAACAAGCTCGCATAAAGTACGATGTTGAAAACCGTAAAAAAATTTTAATCACTTTTCAGCCAACGTTTTTTTTAAACGTGGTTTGAACAGAAATTCAAAATTCTTCAATTATTACTTCGGAAAATTTTATTTTGAGATTACGATCCATTTACAAGGAATTATTCCTCTTCTTGTAACGAAAACTCATAACTTGATGAGTTAGTTGACTGCAGAAAATGGATTTCGTATTCAATCATAGTTTCGATATTCAATGCGGGAAAGTATTTTGCCATGTTTTCTTCTAATAATGTTAAATGTTGTGTTATAATAGGAATTATTTAATCGATATTGTTATTTTGGACTGAAGAAACATATCTACTGTCCTTTTTTGAAATATGCGCGTTCTCTAAAAAGTAATATCTTCTTTGGAATGCTGACAGTTTGTCAGGGCATGTTAAAATATTTTCTTTTGCTTATTTAATGGTTTTCGTGTTATTTAAATAATTGAAAACATAACCTTACTCTGCAAGAAAAGTTTTTGAAACAACATTCCCTTACGTTTTGTAAATACGTTGACAATTCCATTCTTAAGTTCCAAAGCCGACCAACCGGTATAGTGGTTAAGGTGTTAGCCTCTAGATCGGAAGGTTCCTGGTTCGGGTCCGGGCATGGATGTTTGTAAACGTATGGTGTAGAGGCGGCTGGTGCACCTTAAATATGTCGTGGTCGAAAGTCCTCACGTTGGGTTGGCGTGGAAGTTTGGAGAGTGGGGTGCCAGTTCAGGTGTTGCTTCGTCATCTGACCGTGGTTCAAAATTACGAGGTGTTGTCCTCGGATCTTTCCCTTAAGGGACTGATCCCGGACCGTCGTCAATAGCCCGTTGTGTTGCTCTAGTACGACGTTAACTAAAATTACCATTACCATCTTAAGTTCCAAAATTTGATTCAGCGCCTTACCTTACGATAACCACCTTACCTTAGTGTGTAAAAGTAAAGATTCGTGCTGAGGTTCCATATATACACGATTTTTTTTAATAGGCGTGTTTACAAGGGTCGTGATTTGATGTAGTTTACCATATTTACAATTAGGTCTATTGACGACAATTTTGGTGTCGTAGGTTATGTTTTTGAGACATGTGATTCTCGGTGTAAAAAACAGTGGGTAGATATGATATTAGGATTTTTCCTCTTCGCAAAAGTAATAAATCTTTTAATAGAACCAACCATTGAAGGAGCAGATTCCTACACATTGGTCCCATGTTATGTTAAATTTATCTAAATGACGAAATGGAGTCAAAAATATATTGTCCTATTGTGTGTTTGGTAAGTTGTCTGCAGCATAAAAATTATTTCACTATTTTGTTTACATAAATGAAATGTACGAATCATAGTGCGTGAACTATAACGTTGATATCAAGGGACTCGTCAATTTCTTCTGAAAGTTTACTGGGAACTATATTCTCAATACCATCTGACATGTATAATTCTGTTTCTTATTGTGTCGTTCGAACGAGGGGAATTGTCATAATTTCTTTTTCTGCATCATTACCAAACATATTGGGAACTATTTCAGAACATGCTGGTAAAATCAGGCACTTTTCTATGGTGTGTGATTTCAAATTTTTAGCAATCATTTCAGCAGCTTTATACGATGCAATTTGTGCTAAATTAGATATTTATTTTGAAAATTTTGTTTATTGATTAATTTGATTATTCCACAATCTTTGAAAGTAATTCTTGTCTTCGGACTGGATGTTAGAATGTTTAGATGTAAAACTTCCGTTCTAATTTTGCTGGTACATTGCACTATTACATAGCTTTTACCCACAAACCACGCCAAAGGGGATTTTATATTTATTTTCGTCAATATAAATGAACACGAAATCTAAATAACCATAGGAATATTGGCTATTGAAATTTTTTTATCTTGTTCACACCTTTTGTGATTATTATTATTGATATTGCTTGTACTTGCATTAGAACTTCTGTTCAGCCTATCATGTATCTAATACAGCACTATCAGCACCAGCATCATATTTTCGTTTTAGAAATTTATCCATTTTACCATATCGAATAATTATTTTAATTCTTTGGAGGGTTATTAGAGTTATATTAATTTCTAGACCAATCCTTCGCAAATGAACTACCTACAATTACATAACAATACATTTCATGACACTGACAATCTGACCAAAAAGTTGGACTTACTTGAAGAAAAACAAAAATAATAGTAACCTTTTCAGCACGAAACACGTCCGCACACTTCGGTTGTTGTCACTCAACTGTTTTTTTGCACACAGACTCCGCCCACACGCGAAAGGTGATTTGATTCATGTTCTAATAGAAATCCGTTATACAGATCGATAAAAGCCAACATCTATCTATTCTATATATATGAAATCAAATTGGCCAATCACTCACTAACTGATCTCTAGGGATGGGGGAAAAGAACAACCTGTGCTTTTACACCTGTCCTTCAAAAGAACGGAAACAGTTCTCACCTTTCACAAAATCCTGCTCTCTGTTCTTTTTTCAAAAAGTAGAAAATTTTCAAAATTTTCTGTTTCGATTTAAAAAAAAAAACGGGTTGAAATTTGAATTTTGCAAATAAAAGTTTGTTTGTTTTTATCAAACTCTCAAATATACCCAGTTTGATGAATATTTGCGTATTTTCTATGTAATGCTAAGTTTGAAACACAATTGTTCATCCTACAGCAGTTCTCGACCCTCAGTTTCCTTGTTGATTTATTCACCCGTTCTCTGTCCGTAAACTGCTGAGACTACTTCTTATTTCAGCCCTCAAACTGTCCCGATCCTCTTCTCCGTTCTAAGAGTCGCTCTGTCTTAAGAGCTGTTCTCCGTTCTAAGAGCTGTTCTCCGTTCTAAGAGCTGTTCTGTCTTAAGAGCTGTTCTATATCCAAAGAGCTGTTCTCCGCTTTAAGAGTCGTTCTGTCTTAAGAGCTGTTCTATGCTGCCAAAGAGCTGTTCTATGTTCAAAGAGCTGTTCTCCGTTCTAAGAGCCGATCTGTCTTAAAAGCTGTTCTATGCCAAAGAGCTGTTCTATGTCCAAAGAGTTATTCTCCGTTCTAAGAGCTGTTCTCCGTTCTAAGAGCCGTTCTGTCTTAAGAGCTGTTCTATGTTCAAAGAGCTGTTCTCCGTTCTAAGAGCCGTTCTGTCTTAAAAGCTGTTATATGCCAAAGAGCTGTTCTATGTCCAAAGAGTTATTATCCGTTCTAAGAGCTGTTCTCCGTTCTAAGAGCCGTTCTGTCTTAAGAGCTGTTCTATGTTCAAAGAGCTGTTCTCCGTTCTAAGAGCCGATCTGTCTTAAAAGCTGTTCTATGCCAAAGAGCTGTTCTATGTCCAAAGAGTTATTCTCCGTTCTAAGAGCTGTTCTCCGTTCTAAGAGCCGTTCTGTCTTAAGAGCTGTTCTATGTTCAAAGAGCTGTTCTCCGTTCTAAGAGCCGTTCTGTCTTAAAAGCTGTTATATGCCAAAGAGCTGTTCTATGTCCAAAGAGTTATTATCCGTTCTAAGAGCTGTTCTCCGTTCTAAGAGCCGTTCTGTCTTAAGAGCTGTTCTATGTTCAAAGAGCTGTTCTCCGTTCTAAGAGCCGATCTGTCTTAAAAGCTGTTCTATGCCAAAGAGCTGTTCTATGTCCAAAGAGTTATTCTCCGTTCTAAGAGCTGTTCTCCGTTCTAAGAGCCGTTCTGTCTTAAGAGCTGTTCTATGTTCAAAGAGCTGTTCTCCGTTCTAAGAGCCGATCTGTCTTAAAAGCTGTTATATGCCAAAGAGCTGTTCTATGTCCAAAGAGTTATTATCCGTTCTAAGAGCTGTTCTCCGTTCTAAGAGCCGTTCTGTCTTAAGAGCTGTTCTATGTTCAAAGAGCTGTTCTCCGTTCTAAGAGCCGATCTGTCTTAAAAGCTGTTCTATGCCAAAGAGCTGTTCTATGTCCAAAGAGTTATTCTCCGTTCTAAGAGCTGTTCTCCGTTCTAAGAGCCGTTCTGTCTTAAGAGCTGTTCTATGTTCAAAGAGCTGTTCTCCGTTCTAAGAGCCGTTCTGTCTTAAAAGCTGTTATATGCCAAAGAGCTGTTCTATGTCCAAAGAGTTATTATCCGTTGTAAGAGCTGTTCTCCGTTCTAAGAGCCGTTCTGTCTTAAGAGCTGTTCTATGTTCAAAGAGCTGTTCTCCGTTCTAAGAGCCGATCTGTCTTAAAAGCTGTTCTATGCCAAAGAGCTGTTCTATGTCCAAAGAGTTATTCTCCGTTCTAAGAGCTGTTCTCCGTTCTAAGAGCCGTTCTGTCTTAAGAGCTGTTCTATGTTCAAAGAGCTGTTCTCCGTTCTAAGAGCCGTTCTGTCTTAAAAGCTGTTATATGCCAAAGAGCTGTTCTATGTCCAAAGAGTTATTATCCGTTCTAAGAGCTGTTCTCCGTTCTAAGAGCCGTTCTGTCTTAAGAGCTGTTCTATGTTCAAAGAGCTGTTCTCCGTTCTAAGAGCCGATCTGTCTTAAAAGCTGTTCTATGCCAAAGAGCTGTTCTATGTCCAAAGAGTTATTCTCCGTTCTAAGAGCTGTTCTCCGTTCTAAGAGCCGTTCTGTCTTAAGAGCTGTTCTATGTTCAAAGAGCTGTTCTCCGTTCTAAGAGCCGTTCTGTCTTAAAAGCTGTTCTATGCCAAAGAGCTGTTCTATGTCCAAAGAGTTATTCTCCGTTCTAAGAGCTGTTCTCCGTTCTAAGAGCCGTTCTGTCTTAAGAGCTGTTCTATGTTCAAAGAGCTGTTCTCCGTTCTAAGAGCCGTTCTGTCTTAAAAGCTGTTATATGCCAAAGAGCTGTTCTATGTCCAAAGAGTTATTATCCGTTCTAAGAGCTGTTCTCCGTTCTAAGAGCCGTTCTCCGTTCCCCGAGCTGTTCTCGATGAAACTGATCGCGGAGTTTATCTCGCTGTCTGCTTCTGGAACAGATGTTATTCTGCTCTCGACTAAACCAAACTCCAACGTTTGGTAAATTTGTAAGAAGACTGTCGGTAGTAAAACTGTGAAATTTTTCTTTGTTAGTCAATTTCATTTCGGTGAATTTTTAGTAATTACTGGTTAATAGTTTGTTGCCTAGCTTTCTCTCTGAAGGGGTTCGCTACGACTAGTTCTTAGGATTTCCAATTTTTAACTTTAGTTTAAAACCGAATTTTACAAAGAAATGGAAAGCCAAATTTTTAATGTGTGGACCTACTTTACTGTAACATTTGAAGATAACGATCGGGTGTCATAATCTCTCTATAAGTTGAAATGGGATCTCATTTTAGTCAGCTATTACGAGTTTAAGGCGGCTTACGACCTTTAAACCTTCCAAAAATGCGATTTTTCAAATATATATATATATTAAAGTCCATACATTTCTGATCATTTTGACACCATAAATCAACTTTGGTAAGACCAACCGCATGACAAAATCCAAATAAATACCAGAGATATGAAAGAAAATCGAAAGGTACACTGAGCAAAACATAGGCTTCTGTAACCAAAATTTTATCTTTACGGCTGTTTTTTCTCAGCTTTGTTTTTTTTAGAAAAATCTCAGATTCAGCGCATGATATCTGAAGTACTATTTGAGCAACTTGTTCAAAAATCGGTATACATATTCGTTAAACCTACATGCTTGTTTTAAAACAGCAATATTGAAAAAAAAATTATTATTTTGGAATTTTGGGGAAGACATTGTTGTTGACTTATCAGAATATTTACTGCTTCCACGAAAAATAATTGATAAAAAATATTAATTTTTATTTATTTTTTGCTTTCATTTTAATCTGTTATATATATAGAATAACATACACTAAAATTTATTTGTATACATCTATTTGTTTATGTGCAATCTTGCACGCAGCACTGTTCCTCAAATCTTTACTCACAATGAAGCTATACCTTAACGAGCCCGACACAAAAACTTCTGCTAATATTTAAATCATGTTTGTACAATGCATTTTATACCTTAAAAATGCAGGAGCATAATGGAAAAAAAGTATTCCATTTTATGCAATACTTAAAAAATGACATAGCTTCGAAATTGACCTTATTACTACTCCATCAAGGGTGGTTTAAAGGTCGTAACCCCTTACGACATGTCAGAAACAAGCATCCTACCATAAAACTAATGAGTTGAAAGGCAAAAATGATTTTTTTGACTAGATTTTTAAAAATTTTAAATGTGTTTGGATATATTATATAATAATTAAACTACACTGCTGGCCACCGTAAATGCAACACCCTGAAGGAAGCATGCAAATAATATGAAATTTACAACATGCATTAGCGGAGGTGAGATATGCAAATGATTAGAATTTCAGCGCAGACGCACATCACGCGCGCCTGTAGCGCCACTACAAAGAGCTATTTAAGGCTGGGAGATTTCGACAGTTTCAAGTACGGCAATTGTGTTTTTCTTGTGGTTTTTTCAAAAAAAATATATCAATTATGCCTCGTAGAAAACAACGATCATCTTTTGATCCAGTATCCGAGTTCGACAGAGGAAGGATAGTGGCCTACCGAGATTGTGAATTATCTTTCAGGGAAATCGGTAGTCGTGTTGGACGAAACCAAACAACTGTAATGCGGATATGTGATCGTTGGATGCAGGAGGGTACGACGGACCGACGTGTTCGATCGCATCTACCTCATTTCACCACTTCACGTGATGACAGGCATATTGTTCGTATGCCAGTGACGGATCGCTCAGACACATCAAGAACCATAGTACAGCACATTCAGTCTGGAATGCATCATCCAGTGTCTGCGCGTACCATTCGACGCCGTTTACAGCAGAGTGGTCTGTCCGCAAGACGTCCATTGCCTCGTCTACCCTTGAAGCAGAACCACAGGCGTCTCCGCCGCCAATGGTGCGATGAAAGAAGGATGTGGACGGCAGAATGGAATGAAATTGTCTTTACTGACGAGTCACGCTTCTGTCTGCAACACCAAGATGGTCGGATTCGAGTCTGGAGACACCCTGGAGAGAGGATGCTGAACAGCTGCGTTATGCACTGCCACACTACTGGTCCTGCAACGGGTATTATGGTATGTTACGGTATTGGATATCATTTTCGCACTCCTCTAGTACGCATTGCCGGCACTTTAAACAGCCAGCGCTACATCTCCGAGGTGTTGGAGCCAGTTGTCCTTCCTTACCTTCAGGGCTTGCCCACAGCCATATTTCAACAGGATAATGCGCGACCACACGTGGCACGCATTGTCCAAGGGTTCTTCGTCAATCGCCAGATTGAATTGCTTCCCGCTCGCTGCCAGCCACTGCCTCCTAGAAGAGAAAGCCTTCTGTCTGAGTGAACGAAACGTCGTGACGTCATGAATCGGAGGCGATGCTTCAAGTGACTCGATACGAAGTTTCTAGTGTACGCCGGTAGCTAACGCAATTATGGCGATGGCAAGCAAAAAACGTGTATTAAAAGGATCTAAAGTGCTAGGAACAACTGAAGTCTTCATTGCTTTTCAACAAAGCCTCAAAGGTAAGAGAATGAATCTTAATTTCTTAATATTTAAGTTTGTGTGTACTATTAACTACTTAGTACATACTTAAGTGTAGGCTTAAGAGGTTTTTCTGTTTGCTTTGAAGTTTTGCTATTGTTGCTTTTATTTCTGTTAATGTTTTACTGTAGTCCATTTTCTCGTTTGCTGTTTGCATATTTATTTTGTTAAAACGAGTATTAAAGACAGACGGTAGCATTAAAACTTATTTATAGTTATCATCGAATAAATTTACTTGTTTTCTGTGACATTTAATTACATAGTTGTTTGTTTTATTTGGGCAGAATCACTGAATAGTGTAAAAATTAAACTCAGCTTTCGAGATGAGATATTCTTTGAGAAGATTTCATTTGTACAAGGTACGTATATGTATTAATTCCTTCACTGTATATACTAAAATGTATTTCATGTCTTTAGAGAAACAATTTTTGAAATGATAGTGTATTTATTATAATCTTATTGGGATTATACCTCATTTTCATCTGTACACCGTATTCTACATGTAGTATGTATCAATTCTAATACTTCATGCTCAATAAGAGTTTCAGTACTGTAGAACTCCGACTATCTAGATCAATTGGGACCAAACCCCATTTGAATAATTCACGATGAAAAGGTTTTTTCTTGGTAAAAAAATGTTTGCTTTAGTATGTAATGTAATTTAATGACTGAATTTTTTTTTTTACATTATGTACTTGCACACTGAATTAAAATGTAACATTACTTGAACATATCGGTCAAGTTACGCTGTTTTTACTCGTTTTCGTGCAGCCAAGCTTCGCATGCGCTTGAGCCGAGTAGCTGTAGATGGCTTTGTCAAGGCACTCAAACGTCTTACTAACTGACGGTCCAGCGTCTGGTTGAGTAGCAATATCGTCATCTTCCTGTTCATCGTCACTGAGAATTTGATATCCAGGATCCGAAGAATCACTCATGTCCTCTATACCGCACTGGAAACATCCAGGAATTTTTGCTATGATGTTTCTAATGTTCTGAACCGACATTTCATCCTCTTAGTTTTTATTATTCACCGATAAGAAACTTTTAAAATGCGAATTTTGCTGATTTCATTTTTTTTCTCAAAGAGATTCAGATAACTTTAGTTTGGATACTTGGAGTTGTACTGTATTTATATTGTGAAAGTTGAATTATTTTTCAAACTAGTAGCTTTACATGACCTCTACAAGTTAAATTAATACTGCATAGATAAGTTAATGTAAAAAGATGTTTTAACCATGGAAAGAAAAAAAAAATTTTGATTTGAAGACATAAAATATTTAATTTAAATATTGAACTCGAACATTAATGGAATGCATGCCAATATCCAGTATTTGCAGACTTTGTTTAATTTAAAATATGTAATTTGTATTGGCTGAATTTTAGAGAAACTCTTTGCGCACATGTATAAAAATATTATTTATCTTTACAGCTTGATAAAGTAGGAAGAGCTGTTATTGTGAGCTTTAAAAATGTTAACTCTTTGTTGTTGTTTTTATAGGTTTGACAGAAGCATTTCCTGATTGTTAACCAAGTTCACTGGTCTTCCCAGAGTCCATATTAGGCAGCACATAACGGATGAGAGTGAAAGCTTGCAGCCTACAAAAGAAGGAATTTCGCTTTTGCCGAAAGTGTGGCACTGGAATCTGGAAAGAGACCTGTGTAGGTCAAACGTTGTGGGAGACACGGCATTGCTCAATCTACAACGACTTTCGAAAATGTGACAAGTGTTTACATTTTGTGCCCGGTTGGGTTGCGTTGGGAGCAAATCTTCAAAATCTGCGAGAACTACCAGCGTATTGCTGACATGTGAATAGTTCACTATTCAAATACTCTGTATTATTTAACAACTCACGAACTTGCAAGGTGTTCGCCATTAAATGCCAAAGAGGATTACAACGGAGACATTGACAATCCAGAAGGGGTTTATGACTTGAAAATGCTTTGTGTGCCCACATTCAGGATATATTTTCAAACAGTGTATCCAAAGCAGTGAATTGTTTTGGTTGTAATAATCACATTATGAACGACGTCGCTCATACCTGCTTAGATGTAAGTAAGGACGATTCTTTTCTAAGTACTTTATTTCTACTCTTTATGGTATTGATTGGTGCAGTTTTGCTGTAACTTTTGTGCAAAAATATTGTATGTTATTAAATGTCAGTTATTTAATATTAGTAGGTGATTTTTTTTAATGTTTAAATGTAAATGAACTCATAGAATCTGAGAAATGTATGTAAATTCCATCTCTCCATTATTTACATTGGTGTAATGTGTTGTTTTCCTTTTAATTGCTGAAAAATGAATAAAATTTGTTGATTCTTATTAAACTTGTGAGCATTTCATTTATTTTTATTTTCATGCTTTTTATTATGTATTTTACTAACTTGTTTCTTTGTGTACAGTATGCTTACCAGCGTTTTAATTTGTTATTGCTAGTTGTTTTGAATATGAAATACCATTTTTTAAAATATAAACTTCAGTTTTAGATCTACTATGTAATTAAGTAACTCATTTTACGTCTTGAAGCAGTTTCTGATAATAACTCAATTAACAGCAAAACAATATCCTTCTTTTATCCACAGGCAATGTATTTCCCTGATTTTTATTTTCACTCTAAAAGTGATGCACTGCTTCTTTCTTACACTGAAGAAACTTTATGAAAATGAATCAGGGAACTTACCAAAATATGGTTTCTTTTTAAGTAGAAAAGCATTATGGCCATCAAGTTTTGAAAGGCAAAAGGTTAATTTATCACTGCAGGTTTTTAATTGCCATATAAATCTAAGTCTTGTTGAACTTGGCCCAGTGCATTATTTAACACATTTTAAAAGTACTGCTACACACATAGGAATATTTTCTTCCTGGTTTGTTATCGTAAATGTTAAGACCTCTTATAAAGGAAAAACATTCATGGAATATTATGTGTGAGCCATTAACGTCCAATGAATTGGATCATGATTTTTCTTACTAAATTCTTGCATTGGTTGGATTTGTGGAAAGAAATTATGTGACACATGTCATTTAACTATACACTTAAGGCATTAACATTGACAACTACCTATCAAATAGAACTTACTAGGTATTGTACAGCAGAGCTTGGCATGTTGTATTTATTACCAGGGAAAATTCAGACTGGTGAATTAGAGTGTCGTTTCAGCTGGTATCGTTGAATGGCTGGTACACAATACCATACTATATTAGGCAGGTGGTGCTTCTAACGGAACAATTAGCATTGATAGTTTTGTTAAGGATCTAGATTCTAGACAATTCAGATAGTTTCAATCATATTCAAGATTTCCTGAAATATCTTCAACAAATGCAGATATTTCAAATATCAAAGGTTTGTTACCTGTTTGAAAACATATTTAGCTAAGTACTGTTCATATTCAGTCTTAAAATGACTGAAATGTGAGAGTTGTAAATAAACCATTAGACAAAAATGAATCTTTCAAATTCATAAGTTTTAGTGATAGAGGAGAATTATTGTACCCTTCAAATTCTGTTAACATTGTTGTACATAATTACATTATTGTTGACAAACTTGTTAGTAAGTATAAAATAGATTTTTTTAACGTGTCTAATCAAAGACATTTGGTAGCAACATTAACTCAAGATATACTGCAAGATAAAGAAATGCTTAATAAAATGTGTTTGTGGACATTTTTTTTCCAAAATAATGAGTTTAATAAGATCCTCAACTAACACTTTGTTAAATAACTATTCCAAATCTAAAAAAGATAATATTAAAAAAGTGGTAAACAAAAGAAAAAGACTAACAAAATAGTTATTTGTAATTTTTATACTTATATTGCTGTAATTTAGATAGATTGTTTTATAAATAAATATTTTTGGAAATTATTGGTTCAGTTTTTATGTAACATACAAGTATCTAATACTATTCCAAGATGAAATTGGGCTTAATGAATAAGTATTTTTGTTAAATAATATTTATATGAATGCTGATGGAATGATTACATATAAATTCATATGATATGAATATAATAGGACATAAATGTAATATTTACTTAATCATATTGATTTCACTAATTTTTAATTATTGATCTTCCCATAGCTTATTTCAATAAATACTTAAATTTTAAATTTCTGGAATTATTGAGACACCTAATTTAATAATTGGTTTTACTTTAAGAAATACTATTTTTAGGGTATAATAGGGCTTTTTGGTATGACTTAAGTATTTTTGTTAAATAATTTGTGTTGAAGGCTGAATAGGATGAATTTAGCTCCTACTGATAATATTTTTAATTACTCCGATGGTTTTATGATGGAAGTGATTTAATAACAACTTGAGAAATACTTCGCACAGTATTTTTTCAAATTTTGAAATGTTTTCGAAATAAAAAAAAAATCTTTAAACTGCTCCCATTTAAATCGTAAGTACTTTTTTCGCAAAACATCGTGAATAAACAAGTTTTTTTGCTTGTTCATGTTTTCATAAAATATGGGAACTCAATTATTCAACTTAATCCTTAATGTAATAAAAAACTCCGTGCTATTTAGTAAACATCCAATTAAGAATGAAAAGGTTTTCAAGTTCTGAAAGTTCACGCATCCCATACAACTCCGCGTGAAGAAATTCATCGCCTCTGTGTTATGACGTCACAATCCAGACAGAAGGCTTTCTTCTCTAGGAGGCAGTGTGCCAGCTCGCTTACCGGATCTTTCGCCGATAGAAAACATGTGGTTCATGGTTGCTCAACGATTGACTCAGATTACATCCCCAGCTGCCACACCAGATCAACTTTGGCAACGTGTGGAAGCTGCTTGGTCTGCTGTACCCCAAGAACACATCCAAAGTCTCTTTAAATCAATGCCAAGGCGTGTGGCAGCGGTGATCTCCAACAAAGGCGGCTACTCTGGCTACTGATTTTTGCAGGAACCACACTTCACAGAAGTCTATAAATTTAATCATTTGATACTTCGGTCAACATGTTGTCTAGAAAAAAAAATTTGTTGTGATATATCTTGTCTTTCTTGGTGTTGCAATGTGGGTGGCCAGCAGTGTAGATTATTTAAAAATTTTACTTTCGAAGTGGTAATACCGGTATGTATTTTTTAAGTGTTTCTTTAAAAGACAACTCCGTATTTCATAACGTGATTCCAACTTACGTGGTGTCCTATGATTTTTCTCTTCGGGATGGATCACGAAACGTCACCAATAGCTCGTCATTTTGCTCCAGTGATAAATTAATTACCTGCCTACCGTATTATACAAAGATATACTTGAAAGTCTTCCAAATGATTATCGGGTCCTGGATTTTGTTGACCTAAAATGACATTAAAAATGTATTACTTTCGTTTGCGAATTTGTTTTGTCGTAGGCACCACATATCTGTAAAACCTAACTTGAGATGGTTCAGATTCTGTATATTATAAACTTCCACTGGGGACTGTGACATGAAGATTATGTTTTTATTTGTCGTATTTTTAGATTGTAGGTAGGTAATTATAGTATAGTATGGTTAGACAATTGGGATTGTGATAACTTAGGATGAGTTGAAGTGGTTCCTTACTTACTAAAGTATTAGCAAGAGGACTTCAATAGCAATAACCCTAGGTTTCCCATTAAAAATAAGGTGACTTCTTCAATAAAAAGATCAAGAGATAAAATAAGATTTCGATACGACCTGTGGTTCTTAAGATGACATTATCTGATTCTTCCAGTATTGAGGAGAGTCTCTTTCTGATGAGGAGACTGGATCCGAATTTGGAACCAGGTGAGTGTTGAGCTTTAGTGACTAATCGGTAATGCAGTGGGGACAGTGGAAACGACGGCCACTTCCCAACTTTAGTTATGGGGAGAAATAATAGGATTTGGCATTACTTCAGATAAAAATGGTAGATCTTTCTTGATGAACACACTGACCGGAGTATTATGATTTAGATGACACAGAATCAAAAATAGATGATTGAGAGTGGAAACATTTCTTTTATTCCAATACGAGGAGGAGTTTCTATTACTTCAGCTTCACATCGGCGAGGGTCCATACGTCCATCCTTTGATGTGGTTTGAAGGTGTAGGTGCGTTGTTCAAACAAGGCAATCTCTTGCGTAGAGATCCCTGTCGGAGTAGGGCCTCAGCGAAAAATACACGGAAAAACAAAGAAGAAACCGCACCAGGAGGTATTCCCAAAGGCCTCTACTCCTCGAAAAAATTGAAAAGGGTTGGAGGTAACTGCGGGATCAATGCAAAGAATTGTTGAAGCAAAAGAAATGTTGAATAACAGGAGCGACCATTTCCATCAGGAAGATTGGTTTAGTCAGATGGTTGAAAGGGATGTTCCACGGGAGTTGATTCAGTTCCTTCGGTCAAACACTTCCTTTCCACTCCACGATCCACACAGTTACCCCAAACAATCCAGGCAGCCGCAAAAATTTAAGTCCTTTGACGTTGGTGAAAAGTGAGAGTCTGAGGAAAATCACGCCAACACCTGTTTTTATGGGGTGAATGGAAACTACGATTTTGTCGCCAATTATGTTGCCAAAACTCCATTTTTGATGGTTTATCTCCATCCGAAATCTAGTCAGAAACCGCCAAGTGGCAGCCCCACTTTGCGTCCTCCCTGGGTCTGAATGAATGAAATTGAATAAAGTGGATTATAAAATCAATCCTTCATCATATCGACTAGAAACAACTATCAAAATGACCACAAGGTCTTAAAGCACATTTTGACGGATGTTCAGAAGCCGTACGATCAAAATTGATGAAGTTAATTACCCTTTTGATAATTGGATCTATGAATGAAAGTTGGTAAGGGGTTGACCCCTAAATTTGCCCACTTTTTCTAGGAATCGGCCGTCTCTTTGACCGTTGTGGGTAGAAGGAATGCAAGGGGATTCCAGCTTGTAGCGTTGTACTTTTCCGTTGGGAAAACGAGTGAGTTTCAGAAAACGTTCGTTTCGGTGAGTTTAGGGTGTGAATCCATGATAATTGGTGTTGTCTGTGTAATTTTTAGGTTCGGTGTAGGTGCGGTGATGATTATGAATGTAACGTTTTCAATTAACGTTACAGGGACCCAGAGGATTTAAACCCTTCGATTAACAAGAATTTTTTCAAATTTCCTGAAATATTCTGATTTTCTTTACTTTATTTCTGGTTGTTTGGTACATCTTGGACAGTCCTACCCTTGCACCCAAAAAAATTAATCAATCGATTAACAATTCAAAGACATAACTTTTTTACCTTTCGTTTTCTTCCAGTCCAATATAGAGAAAAACTCACCAATCAAACGCTAAAAAGCTATCGAAAATCATTTATGTTTATTTTCCTAATGCATGCCTACGCGTTGTAACAAAGATGATATGGCCACCAAATTTGGTCCCTGTCTGTCTATCGCGAAAAATAAGAACAGTAGTGAACAGAAGATCGGGTTAAAGAACAGTTCTCTTTAAATGAGTGGGAAAGCAAAGAACTGTTCACCGAAAATAACAGTATTTCCCATCCGTACTGATCACTGTATTACAAAGAAAACAAGGCCTAGGAAGCTGAAATTTTCCTTGGAGATCCTTCTCATACTGAGTGTCAAAAGGATTAACAATTAACAAAATATCCTCTAAAAAGGATTTTTGAAAAATTCGACTCCTAAGAGGCCTAAAATTGATTGGCCTAACCCCCGCTTATAATGAAAATTAAAAAAAAAAAAAAACGAACGGGAATAATAAAGAATGCATTTTTTTACCAACATGAACCAGGACCTTCTTGTTTTAAAGATCAATGCAGTGTATAAGTACACATCTTTTCCAATTCAAGCTATATTGAAGGTAGTTTTTTATTTTATATGTAATAAACACTTTTTATAGTCAACTACAGTAATTTCATTGATGTACACCCTGTTGCATTACACCCCTATAAGAAGTATATGTTATAAACTGGACTTTCATTAAAACGGAGAATCCTAAGCTCCTACTAGTTCGTTATAATGAGGTTCTTCTGCATCATCAAAAGGATTGCTTCATACAAATGAACTGGACCTCTAATTTGGAAGGCAAAATATTAGTTTGGTTTTAAGATAAGAAGGAGTTATACTCTATAGATTCGTTCTTTTGTATCTACTTTCAATATTTATAGCTGTTTTGACATTAAGTTTTGACGCTGAATGGTACACTTTCTACTTATTCTTATTTTTTCGCCTAGCCTACCTTCTCACATACCTAAAAGTATGCAAATTATTGCTTATTTCAGCCTCTATTTTTCTTTTCTCTTCTCAGTGCCCTTTACTTGGCATAGAGTTCATTGATATTGATGGCGTGACGATGATTCAAAATGTTTCGTCTATGAAGGGGCACAAATCGTGTTTTTTCTGTACCCCATCTTATTTCAAGTTTCGAAGTGACTCCCTGGCGCCTCAGGTGCAGACTAAAAGTCTAGCGCAGCACATTCGTAACAACTAGCAACGGTTTCTATATATACAGAACCATGGTCGAGTACCAAGTTCACATGTTCCTTCGCACCACATATGCCACCCACTGTGAAATTTGGGCTGCTGATGTAATATACCCTTACCATTTAGTGGTGTATCGTGATGGCAAGGCGATTACACAGACTCAAGAGCCCATGTTACGTTTTAGGTGTGCTGGTCCCATGATGTCATAACGAAATGTTAATTTTATTTCGTTTATAAGCATGTAATGTGAAATAGATTCTCTAAGTTCCTTATCAATTCTTTGAAATAAGACATGATGCCACGCTGTAACAACACTGCCAGGCTGTAACAAGAGCATGTTGAATGAAGGCCCATATTACGTTTTAGATGTTCTGGTTTCATGATGTCCTAACGAAATGTTAATTTTATTTCATTTGTAGGTATGTAATACGAAATGTATTCTACGTTCCTTATCAATGCATTGAAATAAGACATCCTGCCAAGCTGTAACAACACTGCCAGGCTGTAACGAGAGCTATTGAGGAAAGGCACATTTTAGGTCTGGTCCCATGGAGTTGTATAAACAGAAATGTTAATTTTATTTCACTAGAAGGTCTGTAATATGAAATGGATTTTACTTTCGTTATCATTGGATTGAAATAAGACATGATGTCAAGCTGTAACAACACTGCCAGGCTGTAACGAGAGCTATTGAGGAAAGGCACATTTTAGGTCTGGTCCCATGGAGTTGTATAAACCGAAATGTTAATTTTATTTCACTAGAAGGTCTGTAATATGAAATGGATTTTACTTTCGTTATCATTGGATTGAAATAAGACATGATGCCAAGCTGTAACAACACTGCCAGGCTGTAACGAGAGCTATTGAGGAAAGGCACATTTTAGGTCTGGTCCCATGGAGTTGTATAAACCGAAATGTTAATTTTATTTCATTAGAAGGTCTGTAATATGAAATGAATTTTACGTTAGTTATCACTGGATTGAAATAAGACATGATGTCAAGCTGTAACAACACTGCTAGGCTGTAACAAGAGTCTGTTGAGAGAAGGCCCATATTACGTTTTAAATGTTTTGGTCCCATGATGTCCTAAGGAAATGCTAATTTAATTTCATTTGCAGGTATGTAATATGAAATGGATTCTACGTTCCTTATCAATGGATTGAAATAAGACATGATACTAAGCTGTAATAACACTGCCGGGCTGTACAAAGAGCCTTTGGAGGGAAGACCCATATTACGTTTTAGATGTTCTGGTCCCATTATCTCGCAATGAAATGTTAATTTTATTTCATTTGCAGGTATGTAATATGAAATGGATTCTACGTTCTTTATCAATGGATTTAAATTAGACATGTGATGCATAATGAGACTGTCATTAATAAATGAAGTAATTAAGAGAAAGTTTAGAGCGTGTAAAAGACGTTGAATTGCACTGGGAAATTCCATTCTGTTCACACGAAAGTGGGATTTTAAAACGTTTTATACCGACCATATTTCTCTAAAGGTCTTTTAAGTGTTCGTAACGCTTCATATTATAAAATGACAGTGGCATGTTTTGCTTAGTCGCGTGTGAGGTCTCCTGACAGCTTCGTGATTCTGCAAGCAGAGATGCGAACGAAAAATATTGTTTACAAGGAAGTTTTGTAAAAAGTCTAGAGCCAAATTTACAGTTTTACAACATATTTAAAATGCATGTTGATTTTTCCTTTCCCTTATAAATATCGAACAATTTCATTACTAATTCTTAGAACAAAAAAAAAGGAATTTTCTGTATTGAGAACTCCGTAGCGAAGCACGGGTATTGAAATAATACGTTCGTTAGTTCAAGTAAAAACGACAAAACTAAAAACAATGACTTTTGCTCTTTCGGATTTTTTCGTCGTCTTAATGTTTTACTGAGTAAGTTCACGGAGCACCATTTTTTCGGGAAAAAACACAAGAACCGATGCGTTGGCTAATAAATATTTCATAGTGCTGCCATCTATTGTTATTTGCTGTTGTTACAATCAATTTGGAAAATGCAATTTATAACATCTCGATTTTGAATATAAATGTTCCCTTTTAGAAACATTATATTTGCTTGCGATTCATGCGAGTGCAAATATTTAGATGGTACAGCGACAAAAACCACATACTTTTGTGGAGTCTCTTTTGGTTTACTTTTTTGTGTCGCCAAGGGAGAAACCCATAAAAGAAAAAGAAAAACGTTTTTCTTATCGAAAATAGTCAACGGAAACAGCTAAAGATAGGTAGCTAAAGATAGATAGGTATATTAGATATTTTAATTAACGTCACACTGGAGCAACTAACCGGACTATTGCGAATTTCGCTAAAAAACACACTGAAACACTCTACAACACTAATTACAGAGGACTCGTTAAAATAGAAAAATAAAACGATTTTCAAAATTGAAAATGTCAAGAAACGAATACGAATGAAACGAACGATTGAAAATATCATGATACGAACCTGATGCTAAAGCTGAGTCGTGACTGAAATCAAACTAAACGTTTTAATTCTTCAAATTTGCATAAAACTTAAAAAACAAGGAAATTAAAAAAAAAACAAAAAACATTGAAATTAAAGGAACATGTAACGGAATGGGCCAAAGGCGTTGCCGCAAAAGTATACGGAAATCAAAGCTGTATCGTTTTAAAAAAAGGTATTTTTCTAATTTCGGATTAAATTCATCAAAACATCGAAAGCTGTTTTTGCAGATGCATGGGTATTCTACAGGTGCTAAAATTTATTATCTGGGAAAAAAGCTAGATCCATCCTTTTCATTCCCAAATTTATTTATGCCAAAACATTTTAGCTCTATTAACATACGCTTGAATAAACTTCATTCAATCTTGTTCAACTTTCAAAAAGATGTAAAAATAGAACCACTGCTCAAGAGTGACCTGAAATTTGAACTGAATATACTCGAAGAAGGGGGAAATGGTATGGCATAAGAAAAAAAATGGTTCCAAATTTTAGCAACAGATGGCGTTTTAAGCGTCATAATATGCAAAATAAAAGACGTGTCATGCGCACGACACATTGCATTTTGTTATAAAAATGCGGGGTACATGGCTTTTTCCTCATATTTCGTCTAAGAAGATCGTCATGACTCTCTCAATGAAGAATCGCGCTCTGTTTGTGAAGCTCTTTTACAAGAACGGTGACTGTGCGCCAGTAGCTCTGGAGAAGTTTCGGACAGTAAAGTGTATGAATAAAGTCTGTGGTCAGATGTCTGCCAAAGGTCTGAAGAAAAGGATTAAGAAATTCAAAGAGACAGGTTCTTTTGAAGTGAAATCTGTCGAAGGGAGGAAACCAATTGCTTCGACGTCAGTAGATGTGTCCATAGCATACCAGAAATAGACGAGCGGTGCTGTGCAAACGTGCAGTTCACGGGAAATTGCCCGAACTTTGGAGATACCTGTGAGCATGGTGCATAAAATTGTACGAAACATCCTGCATTGCTATCCATTAGGAATGCGACATCGAGAGCAAAACATCGATGTTCAAAATTAAAACATTGATGTTGATAATGCATCGACCCAAAAACATCGATGTTTTTTAAATTCAGTGTATTTAAACTTTTTTCCCCATTTCTTAAAACTGGTTTAACAACTTGTGATGCTACATCGACAGCAAAACATCGATGTTGATAATACATCGCCCCCAAACCATCGCTATTTTTAAATTTCAGTGTATTTAAACTTTTTTCTCCATTTCTTAAAATTGGTTTAGCAACTAGTGATGCGACATCGGCTCTATTACATCGAAGTTTTTTTCTAAAACATCAATGTTTAGAAAACATCGACATCGATGTCGCATCCCTACTTTCAGACCCTTCATCCTTGGTCACTTTGGTCTAAAAGTATGTTCAATTTGGTGATTATGAAAATTATGCTACTTGTTTTTGTTTTTTTTTTTAATTTTTATAACGGTACTTTTTTCATTTAGAAATAAAACATCGACAACGTAAAAACATCGACAAGTATAAACATCGATGTTACCAAAACATCGACCCCAATACATCAATGTTAAATACATCGATGGTTTTTTTTTAAAACATCGATGTTTTGAAAACATCGACATCGATGTCGCATCCCTACCCCCCTATCCATACAAAATTACCCATGTTCAGGAGCGGCTTCCTGCTGACCTGCCAGAAAGACAAACTTTTGCTCTAGAATTTCTTGCTCGAATGGAAGTGGACAATGAATGTCCATGGAACATTTTGTGGACAGACGAAGCCCATTTTCATTTCCAAGGACATGTCAATACTCAGAATTGCATAATATGGGCAACGGGAAATCCGTTCACACATGATCCAGTACATCTTCATTCTGCAAAGGTAACTGTGGTGGTGAGGGTTGACGCTATCGTTTATCGTTGAACCATTTTTTTCGAGTAGATGTGGTGTCCTGTTACCTGTACCGTCAACGTTAACGCTATGAGAGTCTTTTTCGCAACTACGTCATTTCAACACTTCAACAGCGTGCATGTGTGGGTAGCATCATTTTTATGCAAAATGGCGCTTCTCCGCACATTGCAAAGCCAGTGAAGCAGCTGCTCAAGATGTATTTCGGAAATGATAGAATTATCAGCCGTCATTTTCCAACAGCCTGGCCGTCAAGATCACCTTATCTCAATCCTTGTGACTTCTGGCTATGGGGCTGTCTGAAAAAATGTTGTGTTCTGTGGTCCGATTGCAAACTTAGCTGAATTGAAGGCACGCACTGCACAACACATTCACAACGTGGCCCCTGAGACACTCCGATCTGTTTAACATGTTGCTTCTCGGATTCAACTTGTGGCACAAAACAGTGGACACCATACTGAAATGGATACCACTTGCGCAAATCTATCGATTGTTAACAACCGATTTCATTGTTGCTTTTTACTCAGTTTCTGGCCCTCGAGACAGTTCAAAACCGATTTTCCCCATCCGATGTGCGGTGGAAGGGCTTTCCACTAACAGTGCCACAACTGTTAAGTGACTTGAAAGTCATTTTTTCAGTAAAAAACCGATACAGTCATGTACACTGAACAGTACAGTTGGTTTAACGTACAAATCACGCCATTGCCGTCGTATTGCGATTCAAACGTCACTTGTAGCCAAACCCATCTACGTTATGACTAGGGAAACTTTTTTGTTGCAGTAAAAATGGGAAAAGTTGCATTTATCATTCCATAAAGTTGCATTTATGGAAATAAAGTTGCATTTATTTTTGATACACTAAATTCCAAAACAAATTATTCGTAAAAAATGAAAAAATTCAAAATGTATTGACAATTTTAGTCGTGTATAATAGCAGTAATACAGTAATACAGAAGAACGTTGAATAGCCGATCCTTGACCAGTAATTTCTTTAACATTGAAAAACTGCGCCAGCCGCATTCATATAATGTGCTATATCGGATAGCAGAAGCGCCAAATCCTTTCGCTCAACATACCAAGATTTTAAAACGTCATATCTACAAGGCGAACAACATATTTATGATCGACACTCACCTCGCAAACAGAAGCGGCTCAATCCCATGATAGTACTTTACGCAAGTCCAACTTGATTGGCTAGTTTCACGTGCTTGGCTTCACTTGGATATCTCGCCAATCTGATTGTTGCAGTAACCATTTGATTTTGAATATGCGTGTTGTTTCGTAGAAATACAATACATACACTAGCGCCTCAGCGTACAGCGTAAGTGTCCGACAAGTTGACTCTGATTTGCCCCTCATATATATGTTGTATGGTTGTTGTTAATAGTATTTCTTGCCAACTTATATTGAGGGTACTTATACTTTAAAGAGCTTCTTATTGTAAAGCAACGATGGCCTAATGGCTAAAGTCACCCACCTTCTGTATAGTTTCGGCAGCGGAGGATGACTTCCCGAATTCGAACCCAGCTGGCGGAAAAATTTTTAGATCCTCCAAATTATTTTTAAAAAATTCCAATTTAATTCCTTTTTATTCTAATTTACTTTTCCTAATTTTTAATACCCTTTTCATATTTTTCCAAACTTCCGTTGATTTTACATAAATAATCTAAGAACCACTCCTGAACTCACTACCAGCTGATATTTTTCCGCCCCTCTGCCGTCCCCTTTGCTTTAGGATGATGGTGTCGTATCCACCGCTGACTTAGGACCATTCTGATGTAACAAAAAGCATACATAAAACACTAACTTATATAATTATTAACTTATATAATAAAAGGATACAATTTTCGGCTCCCACCTCTACCCACCCATAGCCATGGATCTGAAAAGAAAAGAAGAAAGCAGAAAGGAAGAGATAAATCGCCAACAACTATAAACCTTGATGACATACGTATCTAGGTCATGTGATCCGATTAGCCAATCAAGTTAGACTTGCGTTAAGTACTATCATGGGATTGAGGCGCCTGTCTCGCAAACTCTGCAGTCGATTACGCAACCAATGTGTTAAACGAGAGTACGAGTGCCAACCAATGTGTCAAAAGTAATTTTAGCCATTTCCCTTTCGTCTGTTAGGACGAACAGCTTCTTTCCATTAACTTCTTGTTTGATCCGCAATACTTCGGCGTTCGCAAGATCAGACACACGTGATCGAAGAGTTGGTTTAGAGGGCAAAAAATAAAATTGCAATTTCATATGAATTAATTTTAAGCTAAATTTTAAAAAGTTGCAGGTGGTTGCGTTTATGCAAAAAGTTGCATTTGTACAGAAAGTTGCATTTATGTTGCGGTTATAACTCACTTACAATACACCCCATGTAGGAGGAATTTTGGTTTTAGTACTTTACATGCATCGTAGAACGTGTGAAAAAAAGTTGCATTTGTTACAAAAAGTTGCCCTAGTTATGACGCTTAAAACACCATCTATTGCTAAAATCTGGAACTATATTTTTGTTATGTCATACCATTTCCCCGTTCTTCAAGTATATTCAGTTCAAATTTCAGGTCATTCTGAGCAGTGTTTTTTTACAGCTTTTTGAAAGTTGAACTTAAATTATAATCACCCTGTATTTTCTCTATACAAATCTACACCGTTTCACCAATCCACACCAAATTTTGTACACATATACAGGGTGATTCATAAGTAAGTACACAATTTCAACGCACTATGAAACAGTGACAATGTAAGATATTTTATGTAATCTGTAACAGAAGTGTAGGTGAATGTTTCAAGTTTTTTTAGAGACAGTCACAGAGGTTCTATGTGTGCACTCTTAGTCACGCTACATACATCGAACCGGTAACCCATTTCTGCCCAGACGCGTATTAGGGTATCTGAAGCAAGTGCAGTGATAGTGGTTACGATACGCTGTTTCAACTCCGCCAGATCAACAAGAAGAGGAGGATTAAATACGTTATCCTTTACGTAGCCCCAAAGAAAAAGTCACATGATGTTAAATCATGGCATCTGGGTGGCCATTGGGTTAGTGGCATTCTGTAGTCGGCGCTTCGTCCAATCCATCGGTGAAGATGTTAATCGAGGTAATTTCGCAGGTCACCTGACCAGTGTGGTGGTGCATCATCCAATTGGAGAATAGAGTTTTCGACTTTATTATCCAATTGGATGAATAAAGTTTCTGACGACATCTGCCGCTATGCACATTCGGCCGTCCTGGCTTTGGAACTTTGCACAAACAGCCGGTAGTTTCAAATTTTTTAAACCAATCGTTAATGAATTTTCTGGTTGGAGGTTATTTTCCAAATCGTGATCGAAAATGCCGTTGCACCACGGTGACAGAATCCGTCGTGATCAATTGTAGAACACAAAGCGCCTTCTCTACCCATTTTCACTCATTAGTCACGTGACACGCTCGCTATCGCCTTCGTCACTTCGCTTGGGAGTGGGACGCAAACTTTATGTGTATACCTAGCTAACAGTTTGCATTTGGAAACCGTGCATTAAACTGTTTGTGTTTTACAGCATCTATAAACTGTATACGTACTTATGAATCACCCTGTACTTTAGAAAACTACACTGCGGAAAACATAGACAATTTCTTTCCTGTCTTCAGACCAATCTGTAGCCTTGCATATTGGCACACAAGTAGTCCTAAAAGTGCCCCTCGAAACCCGAATTTTAAAATCTAAAGTTTTATTTTTCTGCAATAAATTGACAGGGATAAGGAAACACGTTCTACTGGGTTTGCGTATGAGTTTACACAAGGAAATGTGGCGGTCATATTTTAGCTGTCGCGATAAGAAACATGTATATTGTGTATTTGAGTTAACAAAGGGGGAAATGTCGCGGTCATATTTGAAACCCGAGCACAACGCTGGGTTATTCATCTAGTAATTGATAAAATGTCGTGAGAAATAATTTTTTATTTTCTATGTTGCTTATGTGCTCAAAATGTTCGGCTATTACTATTATAATTCTAAAATCAATTGGTATTTAAAATTTTTGTTCAAATGAAATGTATTACATGGATGGATATGCATGTGTGGGATTTCTGTTCAAAGTAAGCTGTATATATAACAAAGATGTCGAAAAGGTGTTAAAATATTTTATTCAACGAAAGACAAAAGTGATTACACACATAATTCTGATAATTTCTTCAATCTAGAGTTAACCAATTTAACCCGAGTAGGGTCTGGGAATTTTGGTAGTCAATCGATATAATACTCATATGGAAGGAGTACGTGCTACATCTAACAATAATCTTTACGCAATGAGTTTAAGTGCAAACTGGATACCAGAGTAAAATAATTTAAAACATTTGAAGGGTTTGCTGCCAATAGGACGTAGCTCCATCCTGGATAGGTTTGGAGTTGCATGTACTACTGGTAAAAAAAACTGTTTCGTTTGGTGCAAGAAAGATGTAAATCCAATCTATAAATAAGAACAATTAAGAAGAATCAATCAAAAAGAATATTTTTACACAACTTGGAATTTTAAATTTTCAAACGTTTTTTACGTTTTTTCAAAATTTTGAAAAATTGTAGCTTTTTTCTATATGCAGCAAACCCTTCAACTGTAAATGCGAAAAAGCTAATTTAGGTAGTTGATAACAAAGAAATATGGGTGCCAAAAAGCATTCTGATAAAAAGAGTTAAAATTTTCTTCTTTCTGAACATTATGTATCGTTGTTAAGTAAAACTATCTGCTATATTACCATTTTAGAGCTCCACTTTGTCTGAGTTTTGAGTTTAAAATGCGTGGGATTGTTATATAACCCTACAAGTGGTTTCGATAAGATATTTCTTTTATCAAGATCTAACTATATTTTGCTGATGATGAGATAGTTTGTCATCGAGATACTGATGACTTTTTTATAACTACGAGGTTAAGACCTTGTCAACTTTTCTCTAATTTAGTCGAGACAGCAACCAGGATGATTAAGATTTAAAACTATTAACTTTAAAGTATTTTTTTATACTTATATTCCCTTGCTTCTTATAAGTGTACTTACGCCAGTTTGCTTTCAATGTTATATTAAAATTGTCACCACTTTATTAAAAGCAAACAAAAATAGTCTGTGAAAAAATTAATAAAAAATAAATTAGTCAGTAATTAAATTCCGAGAAGGAAACTAATACTCTTAATCCAGATCCAAATTAAATTCTTCAATAACAAGTCTTTATTTTAATGTTATTATCTGGCTTCCTTTGCCATTTTGATCTGAAGCTCCATTTCTTTTCAAGTCATGTGCGGGAATTCACAAATAGTGCACCTTTTCTCCAAACCCATGAGCTGGTACAAATGTGAGTGAACATGATGGTCACAATTTGAGTTGTCATTTGCTATTGCTTCTAAGGCAAACCTGGAATCATTAAAGATAATAATTCCCTCGGTTTACTATGTTGATAGGATATTTAAGTAAATTTAAAGAGCCCTATTGATAGCTATGAGTTCACTGGTGAAATTGGAGGATATTTTTTCAGTTCCAGCTTTTATTTGTAATTTCTCTCCATCTGGAAGCAGTAGATTAATTTAGTAGCAGTAGTAAATTTCTCTCCATCTCATCAGTAAGGCAACTTTTGGTTGCAGTAAAAATGGGAAAAGTTGCATTTATCGTTCCCTAAAGTTGCATTTATGGAAATAAAGTTGCACTTATTTTTAATACACTAAAATCTAAAAAAAATTATTCGTAAAATTTGAAAAAATGAAACAATTTATTGACAATTTTAGTCGTGTACAACAGTATTATAATACATAATTATACAAAGAGGAACGTTGATGCTGTTGAAGAGCCTATCTTGGCCGGTATTTTTTTTTTCACATTGAAAATCTGCGCTCAAAAGACTGATTTTACCTGACATTGTTGCAGTAGCAAATACTGACTCGGGGGAAAATCATCTCGGGAAAGTGTAAAAATAACTGTCAAGTCATTATTATTTTCCAATCTTTTTTTCAAGATACACTTTAAGGTTGCAAGGATCTTCTTTAAAATCCATGGATCTAATATCTTCATACGCTGTCTTGATGTTGCACGCTTTCGATTCCAATTTTTCTACGAGATGAATAAAACATTCGTTGCTGCTTTTGATTTTCAGCAAACTTTTTGGCAGCTCTGAGTCACACACTGCTTTTATGACGCATTAAAAGGCCGTCGCTACTGAAACCGCTTGCAATGTCCTTTACAGTTAGAAGGTTTTCGTCGTAGTACAATGCTGTCCGAAGCGAAACCACGTAGCCCAGGGTGTGAGTACTGGCTCCGGCTATTGGCCGATGGTCTGAAAAACGGCTTTTCGAAGCTTGTTTTGTACTGTGACAGCCTTAATTCAAGTGATGAAATTGTCCAGATTTGTGAAAAATCCGCGGATTTTTTCTGCAGTTGTGAAACAAGCGAACCACGCAAGTTACTTCGAGCAATCGCGAATAAAGCACCTTGAGTGTGTTTCCAGCCGCAGTCATTTAATATACAGTATCGTATAGCAGAAGCGCAAAATCCTTTCACTCAACATTCAGAAATTTTTAAAGCGTCATCTACAAGGCGAACTACATATTGATGATCGACGCTCACATCGCAAACTCTGCAGTCGATTACGCTAGTTTCCTCCGGAAAGAGTGCCATCCAATATGTTATATTACTTCTTGTCATTTGTTTCATTATCGTCTGTTAGGACGAACCCCTTCTTTCCATGAACTTGTTTGATGAGCTATACTTCGGAGTTCGCAAGATCAGACACACATGATAAAAGGGTTGATTATGAGGGCAAACAATGAAATATTAATTTTATATTTGTTAATTTTAAGCTAAATTTTAAAAAGTTGCGAAAGGTTGCATTTATGTATGCAAAAAGTTGCATTTATGTTGCGGTTATAACTGATTTACAATACATCCCATGTAGGTGGAATTTTTGTTTTAGTACTTTCCATGCAGCGTAGAACGCGTGAAAAAAGTTGCATTTGTTGCAAAAAGTTGCTCTACTCATCCATGAAGGCTACGATGCGTTTATTGGACGATGCTTCAACTCCACTGGAAATGCCGTGATGGCGTCGAATTTATCGCTATTATCAACAACGAACTCGCTATTATCAACAACATAAATCAAAACACGTTAGAATCGGAAAACTTGACATGGTTCCAAAGGCGTTAGGACAAAAAACGCTTGTGTCGTCAGCGGTCGAAAGTTGAAAAAATCCTCTCCTTCTTCAATGACGTTGCATTATGGAGAGAAGAACGAAAGGTGAAAAAAAGTAATTTATAAATTTTAAAATGTTCAAGACAAAATTTTAAAATGGTCAAGATAAAAATTTTTAAAATGTTCACGATAAAATTTTAAAATGTTCACGATAAAATTTTAAAATGTTCAAGTTAAATTTTAAAATGTTCGAGATAAAATTTTAAAATTCGTGTGCTACAAAAAAATTGCAAAAAATTAGGAATATCTGTGTGCCAATTTTCATTATTGTAAGTGCCATAGATTCATCAGGACACTGTATATAGGGACCCAGACAAACACTTCCTTTTATAATAGTAGATATCCAACGTTAATGGTTATTAATCCTTTTTCTTTAAGTTTAAGAGTTGACATTTATGGTTGTAAATGAGGTCAGTGGTGTGAAGAACAAAGGTTTTTTGTATATATCAACACCTTGATGGTTCAGTGACATTTTTTTTTCCTGGCCATTCTGTAGAGTTGATTATCTGTATTAGTATTTAGTATTGTGCTTACAAGAACTAAAGAAATGATGCATCGATTTCAAGCAATTTAGATATTTGTTGTGATTTTTAAGCTCGTGATACTTTCCTTTATACAACTTTTTAATGCCAACAAGAACAAACACGTTTTTAAATCATTTCAATTAATTAAAAATAAATAGTCGTATCTACAAATTTATCAAAATTAATTACATTTATGATGAAATACAATACAAGTCTGATGTAAGAAGTGTTCCATTTCCGTTAGATTCTTCAAGACTGTTAGGGTCTTCAATGTTGTTGTAAGATACGTGTTGTTAAAATGCAGCCAATCGAATTCCATGCTGAAATGAAAAGAATTAACCATCCTTCTGGTTGTTACAACGAGAAATTAGAAGAAAACTGACAAGAGTTTGATGGATGAGATATTTCGCCATTGCAAGAAAACTAACCATTTTGATTTGATGATTCGGTCAATAAAAAATCGCCAATTTCATGTTGGGTTAACATAGTCATATGTTTCCGAATCTCAATCGGAATCGACAAAGCAGCTTTCCACATCGTGACATCTGCTTCTCACCAGCGTCACATGCACGTTCTGTCGATGAGGAGCTGTTACGTAACTTACGACTTGTTATAACGACAGTTATCGTCATCTAGTGGCCAATTACACAATTATCAGTTTAGGATTAAAAAAAAATCCTACATATACTACCCAACAATAATGGACCGGACAGCAAGATGTGATGGTATACGGGAAAGAATACATGCTTTCATAGGGGGATGGCCCCCCACGTGCTCCAATTACACTAGCAATCCTTCTGGTAATACTTTCATCGATACACAGCTATGGGTATTGATGTCCACTCCTGCTGCAAGGCCAGCTCAGCTGTAGATCGCGGACGTGGTTCCCTGGTCCATAAGCGTCGCTCTAACTCTTGCCACAAATGTTCTATAGGGTTTAGGTCGGTATTCTGAGCAGGCCAGGGAAGACGTTTTGCGTCCATATCTTGATACCACTGCTTGACAGAGGTTGCAACATTATATGGAGCGTTGTCTTCCTGGAAGCACCATTCGTCCATTCCATAAAATTGATTTGATACACTAAGGCTATGAGTACTTGTGTCCATTCCTGCTGCAAGAATGTCGCCTGCTCAGCTAAAGATTTAAGACGCGGTTCCCTGGTCCATAAGCGTCGCTCTAACTCTTGCCACAAATGTTCTATAGGGTTTAGGTCGGTATTCTGAGCAGGCCAGGGAAGACGTTTTACGTCCATATCTTGATACCATTGCTTGACAGAGGTTGCAACATTATATGGAGCGTTGTCTTCCTGGAAGCACCATTCGTCCATTCCATAAAATTGATTTGATACACTAAGGCTATGAGTACTTGTGTCCATTCCTGCTGCAAGAATGTCGCCTGCTCAGCTGTAGATTTAAGACGCGGTTCCCTGGTCCATAAGCGTCGCTCTAACTCTTGCCACAAATGTTCTATAGGGTTTAGGTCGGTATTCTGAGCAGGCCAGGGAAGACATTTTACGTCCATATCTTGATACCACTGCTTGACAGAGGTTGCAACATTATATGGAGCGTTGTCTTCCTGGAAGCACCATTCGTCCATTCCATAAAATTGATTTGATACACTAAGGCTATGAGTACTTGTGTCCATTCCTGCTGCAAGAATGTCGCCTGCTCAGCTGTAGATTTAAGACGCGGTTCCCTGGTCCATAAGCGTCGCTCTAACTCTTGCCACAAATGTTCTATGGGGTTTAGGTTGGGATTCTGAGCAGGCCGCCAGGGAAGACGTTTTACATCCATATTTTTATACCACTCCTTGACAGAGGCTCCAACATTACATGGAACGTTGTCGTCCTGGAAGTAATGTTCCATAAAATTGGCAGAGCGTAGAAAGAACCTTATTGTCTAAAATGTCCATTCAGGCGTACAAAGGTACCAGGCCATACCACGAGAAACACCCCCAAACAAGTAGTCGGATTTATACAAATCAGCTGTCGTTCGGTCCATTATTGAAAGGTAGTGTAGATACCTTCCCCTTACATTCATTCTTAATGTAGATTCACGACACTCACGCAAAGGAAATCTCTATTTGTGAGTGTAAAAAGAACCCGCCGCTCATTATTCCGCCCATGTTAGGATATCATGAGTAATGTTTCCTCAACCCGTGTATAAGAATAACTGTCTGAAGTTATCGTTGGATGACTTCGAAAGTTAAGTGACGTGTCATGGGATACGTAATCGTTCTAAATGTTAACCGATTAACTTCACTATTCCACTGTGGTTCACATGGGTGGATTCGTGGTTCACTTTTCCGTCCATGTTAGGATATCATGCGTAATATTTCCTCAACCCGTGTATAAGAATAACTGTCTGAAGTTATTGTTGGATGACTTCTAAAGTTAAGTGACGTGTCATGGTATACTTAATCGTTCTAAATGTTAACCGATTAACTTCACTATTCCACTGTGGTTCACATGGGTGGATTCGTGGTTCACTTTTCCGTCCATGTTAGGATATCATGAGTAATGTTTCCTCAACCCGTGTATAAGAATAACTGTCTGAAGTTATTGTTGGATGACTTCTAAAGTTAAGTGACGTGTCATGGTATACTTAATCGTTCTAAATGTTAACCGATTAACTTCACTATTCCACTGTGGTTCACATGGGCGGATTCGTGGTTCATTTTTCCGCCTATGTTAGGATATCATGAGTAATGTTTCCTCAACCCGTGTATAAGAATAACTGGCTGAAGTTATCGTTGGATGACTTCGAAAGTTAAGTGACGTGTCATGGAATACTTACTCGTTCTAAATATTAACCTATTAACTTTGTTCATTTAATTCTTAAGCAGTTAAAAACCATCACGGTTTTCTTCGTGAGTTCAAAATTTGTTCTTTATCCTACAAGTAATTCCGACAAGATATCTCGTCCTTCAAAATATGATCAATTTTAATAATGGCGAGAGATTTCGGTTCTAAGATACTGATGATTTTCTTTTATTATAACAAGATCAAGATGTTTTTTATAAAATTTTAATTTTAATTAAATTTAAAAAGTCAAGTTTTAAAAACACAAAAATATATTATAAATTGAACAGTACTGGAAGAAGCTTTAACAGCGCAGCACAGACAAAATGGATGAAATAGTGGAAGAGACAGCATATTTTAATAACAAAGAAAAAAAAATCGATTTTTCCCCGCCGATGTTGATACATCGATTCTCCGAAATCCTCCCTTCTAATCTGATCTGAATGTATCTTAGTTGCCAAGATAAAAAAAAACTTTTCTTTCGTCAAACTTATTTATGCACTTCCTACAAAGAACTACAACTGAACCTCCAAAATGCTAAAGAAAGACCTGCATAAAAGTTAGATGAAATTCCCGCCCTGTGAACGAAAACCATACATAATTGAATTCTTTGTCTTGAATGTAGATATATATAAAAAATAGAAAGAGAGATTTCTTTCAGATCCTAACGGAATTCTAAACTAAGTTTTAGCTTTTTTAAGTCGGTCTATTTGAACTGGTGCCATTGCTTGTTTCTTCATCGTGAAAGAATAACTCGGATAAATTTTTTTTTAATACGTTTTTCTTGACCTTCATAGTTGTTTAACATTTCAATAGCTCTTGGTTTAAGTTGTTGTTAACTTTATAAATTTCAATTGTTAATCCTTTTTAGGTTAAAAACTTGTGTAGGAAATAATGAAGCTGACCAATTGCTTTGAAATGAATGTGTTTTGTATTATGTGGTCAGGATGTTTTTAGGCAATTTACAATTTAAATTAGAACAATACGCTGAGTTAAAATTCTAGCGGTCGCGCGTACATGGAAGATACACTCGAGTTAATGTTAGTTACATATTTTTAGACTCCTTCCGCTCAATTAGAATTACTTTCAGTCATAATTTTAATTTTGAGGTGTTGATAAGTCTCATGTAGATCAGGGCTCGAAATACCCTGGTGCACAGGTGCACTGTGCACATGAAAATAAAGTTGTGCACCTAATTTTTCCCGCTAGGCGCACACAGTGCACCTACATTAAAATTAATTTGTTAAGTATGTTGTTTATTTGTTAATTATGTTATTTTGATGTTTGAACAAAATATTAGTATCTACCTCTCGCTCTGAAGGAACGTAATTGAAATTCCCAAATACGCAATATGCGAAAACAAAATCGCTGGGCCATAACGTGTTTTATACAGAAGGAAGGTTTATTTGTGTCACTGCTACTAGAACTTTCCGATGATCGAAACATTTTCCAGCTAGCTCTGTTGAAGCGACTGTCGCGACAGCCGTGCGCCGGAGAAGAGAGAATTTTCTGTTTTAATATTTGTATTTACTATATCTACTTACTAACCTATATAAACATACCCAACTAATAAAGTAGTTTCTCTCTATATTAAAAAAAATTGCCGTTGCAGGATTGAAAACTGTGTTGTTTAGCTCGATTCATAGACAGAAAATTACGAAATGAACATGGTTTGTTCTTCATCATGTTCCCTGGACAATTTTGAAGATTTTTTTTTCCGATGCGGCTATTAGTTTAGAGTTTATTAAGTATCAAAGTTAAAAAAGCGAAATTTCTACAGGGGGTTGGCGAGCGTAAGCGAGCAGGGGGCGGAGCCCCCTTGCATATTACATTAATGCCTTTATCTATCGTTTTTTTTTTTAATATGCATCTAGAATATAACCTGTGCACCTAATTTAAAACCTTAGGTGCACAAGGTGCACCTCTATTAAAAAATATATTTCGAGGCCTGCTGTAGATCACCCATTTGAATTTAACAGATACGCGACCGTTATGGTAAGTTATTTTATTACATGTTTTTTTAGTTACAAGAAATATTTATTATGTTATTTATTACTTTTCATTATGTTACATAAATGTAAATAATTCATTAACTATATCTACAATTTCATTCTTAATTTTCACCTCATTTATGCAATTCTTTGGACATTTTAAATTGTTTAACTTCTTAATATTTACATTATTTCTATTATATATTAAACTAGTCACTGCTTGGTTAGCCCGGCGCTGCTGTGCCCGTGGTGTAAAGTATTAATCTGGGGTAAAATTTTCAGCAGATTTCAAATTCGTTAAAGATATATTCAATTAAAAAATGATTTATTAAAAGAAAATCGTATTTTTAGGTAAAACTAAACTGAAATTTTCCGCAGATTAAAATTTTTACTCTATCTTTAACAGTCTTAACGCGGGCCAAAAATCTAAAAAAAAAAAGTTTGGCGGGCCAGGATAAATTTTTCTAAAATTTTAAAACAATATACAAGTATCACAATTTAAATATGTAAATGAGATGAATGAAATTGCGATTTCATTTTTAAAAGTTCCTTACATTAAGATTCGAAGTGAGATGTACTGATTCTAAGGAAAGAAGCTAAATGCTCATCTGTCAGTCTACTTCTGAAATAATTCTTTCTAAGGTTCATAGTTGAAAACACTTGTTCACATATTTAAGATGAAGCAAACATAGCACTGATTTTCTAGGCGTGAGATATTAAATTTGGGAAACTTACTTTCGATAATGATTTGTAAAACTCTAACTTTGACATATTTAGAAACAACTGCTTGAGATGATTGTTAGATTGCAACTCAATTACTTCAAGCTGCAAATCTGACCTCACTGCTTCACAATTTACGTTGAAAGGCATAGTAAAAATATCCAATTCTGTTTGAATGACACTGAAATCTTGAAATCTGCGTTCGAACTCAAAATGAAGTTTTTTCAAGCCATCTTCATAATTCTTCAGCTTCTCTTCATTTACTGAGGGTATTGAATTAACCTCGAGAAATGAGACAAGTCGTTCTTCGCTAGCTGCTCAGCAAACAGATTAAGTTTTAGTTTAAAAGCTTTGAGATGGGCACAGATATCGTCGATAAATTGATTTTTCCCTTGCATCTTGACATTCAAGTTGCTCATATGACAAAGAAGATCTGTGTAAAATGCAAAGTCCGAAAGCCATTCTGTATCTTCTAACATTTCGCACTCCGCAGAACACTGTTTCTCATGGAAGAACGACTCAATGTCGTCTTTCAGCTGCCAAACTCACTCGAAAACACATCCTGCACTAAGCCACCTTACTTTCGTGTAATACAGTACATCAGAGTATTCAGGTTGCACGGACTGAAGAAAATCTCGAAATTCTATCCGCGGGCCGGATAAAACCTTCTGGGGGCCGGAGATGGCCCGCGGGCCGTAGTTTGCCCATCCCTAGTCTAGGAGATAGAAAAAATAACTGTGACTGTAGATCATTCCTCGGGCAAAATCAAAGCGGAAACGAAAAAAAATAATTTTCTCCGCGTTCAGTCGGAAGAAAAAACTTGGCATGTATCCAACGGCTGACGAGGCAAGGACATTTCCGTCGTTTCTTCTCTCTCTGGTAGAAACGCGTTGAAAAACCGATGGAGAATAAAACTATTAAATTCATTTAAAAATCTTCTAGATTGAATTTTAAAATTTCGCCACGACACAAAAATTGCAAAAAATTCGGACTACCTGTGTGCCAAATCTCATTGCTGTAAGTTCCATAGATCATCACAATTTTGCGGCCGCGAAACAAACAGACAAATAAACACTTCCTTTTATCATAGTAGAGATAAAGAATTAATATAGAAATGTAAATAGCATTTCTTTAAATAAATTGTATTGATATTATTTAAAGCATAATTTCAATAAATACACCCTTTACATTTTAAGTTTTAACACCCTTTACATTTAATTTTATATTTTAAAATAATGTATCTAAGAAATACCTGCTTTTCACGTTGGAGGGCTCGACCGCTGGAAAGTTAATCTGAAATGCGGACTGTTAATGCTAACGAAAATATGCTTAACAGTTATTTTAATTTAACAGAAACATTTTAAGTTTTGTGTTTCTTGAATTTGCTTACATTTTATTTTTTGAGGATATTGGATAAATTGGAGTTTTTCGAAACATAAGATGTAGGTTTGTCTGAATTTTCCACCAAATCTTTCAAGGATTGGGAAACAAAAGTGAATATTTTCAATATTCTTCCAGTTTTTCATATAAAGAGGATATTTTAAAAAGTTTTCTTTTCAACTGTGGATTTAATAGTTCTTATTAATTTATTCTAAAACTTCCAAAAACTATATAAACATTAAAAGACGATAACAGGAAAAAAATCAACCTGTTTTCTAGATTTTTGTTCCTTCTGTCAATTTTAAGTTTAGCTATTTAATCTTACACATAAACCAACTAAATAAAAATAAGACTAACGCATCGATTTTGGAATTAATTGATTAATGTTCAAAAAGAGATTATTTTCATATCAGGGATATGTCATATATATTTGCGGGTTGGATTTTTAAAAACCATATATTATGTCTAGATTGTTCGTTAAAATTAATTATAATGCTTTATATAATGCTTATATGCTTAATAAGAACTTTAATAATAAGTAAAAGGTCTTACTTTTCGTTTGATTGACTAATACACTACCCTGCAGTAATGGACCGGACGCCAGCGGATTTGCATAAAATCAAACTACTTATTTGGGGGAGTTTTTCATGGTATGGCCTGAGACCTTTGCATGTTGTTCGTGGTATATTGAACGCCGACGCCTACATGAACATTTTGGAGGTCAGGTTCTTCCTATGCTCTGGCAATTTTAAAGAATGCACGAATGTTACCTCCAGGACGACAACGTTCCATGTCATGTTGCAGCCTCTGCCAAGAAGTGGTATCAAGTCCCGACCTAAACCCCATAGAACATTTTTGGTACGAGTTAGAGCGACGCTTACGGATCAGGGAACAACGTCCGAATTCTGCAGCTGAGCTGGCGACATTCTTGCAGCAGGAATGGACACAAATACCCATAGCTGTTATCAAAAGCTTGTTGAAAGTATGTCCAGAAGGGTTGCTAGTGTCATTGGAGCACGTGGGGACCATCCCCCTATTAAAGCGTGTATTCTTTCCCTTATACCATCACATCTTGTTGTCCGGTCCATTATTGTAGGGTAGTATATATTTATTCCAGTAACAGAAATATTAATTTACTAAAGTGGTTCAAAGGAATATTCCTTTTAATGTAACACTTGCTCCTAAATCCTATTAATCTTAAGCAAAGGATAACACAACCATTATCAGCAAGCCTCGAATAGAATTTCTTTGAAAATGCATTGAAAATACAGATTGCTAAATAATATTTTCCTAATTCTTAACAATAGCACGTTGTGTTCGTCCAGTTGTACGTTAATTAAATACCTATTGAATTCTTAACAGGTTAGATTATTTATCTAGTTTGGAAGATAATAGAATTAACGTCGCACTAGAGCAATACAAAGGACTATTGGAGACGGTCCGAGATCAATCCCCAAAAGAAAGATACGAGGATTTGAACCATGGTCATATGACGATGTTATGCCTGAGATATCACCTCACTCTCCAAACTTTTATGCCACGCTAACATGAAGACATCAGAGGTCCCAACGAATTGAATGGGCACCAGTCACCACAAACCCGAAGGTCTTTGGTTGGATCCAGTTTGAAACTCGTAATCCTCCGGTTGACAATCCGTTACTGTTCGATCTGGGCTACCTGGACCCTTTATTAACCCACTGGCTGATTATCCCGCGATTTCCACGGGCAACTCAAATGTAGCAAAATTTGCTCATCCCGCTATTTTCGCAGGCAGGTGTTTTTCTATCTTTATTGAGGAGCGCATCCCGCTTTTTCACCGTTTAACCAATGAAATAAATTACATACAGTGTTAGACGTTAAATTTAGATTTCGGTCAACAGTTGTCGCTAGTCGTCCACTAAATTGCGGCATTTGAAGGTACTTTGTATTTACCGCTCTAACTTCGCGCCTTTGTTTGGCGCCTTTTTCTAATCAGAAATGGCTGCTAGAAAACGTTCAGCGATTGACAGAGTATATATTCCTGATGATTTATCAGATTCTGAAAGTGATTTTAGCTTTGATAGTGATATAGATTTTTCGGACTGCTCCTCAGATAGCGATGAATCTGATCATGATTCAATAAACTTGCAAAACGTTAGGCAGTGGTGCAAAATTGATATGAAGAATATTCCTCCTCCTCCTCCTTCAGTTCCTTTTCGTGGAAATCCGGGAATTACTGTGCATATAGCTAACAATAACTTCTGACAGTTTAGTTTCTCATGATAAAAATCTATATAAAAAGTCTTTTCTAAAAAGAAAAAAATGCATATTTCAATTCTCCAATATATATAGATTTTTAATATGCAAAAAAAAAAATACACGATTTTTGTAGCGATTTTGGTCCACAAATTGAGCAGTCAGAGGGTTAAAAAGGATATCAAGAAAAATTAATCAAAACACGAGCTTTAAATGCTATTTTTTTTTTAAAAACACGTTCTTCCTTAATGTCTTTAAATGACAACAAAACGTCGGCTTAGAGTAAAAACCCCATTTACTGACGCAAAGATTAAACTTTACAGCATAGCTGATTTAAGACTTAATTTTTAAGTAAAAAAAATATATAAACAATCTGATAGTGGCATATTTTATTTTAAACCGAACACAATATTCCAAAAATTTATTTCTCATCTTGAAAATGATCGTAGTGTCAGAATTTACCAGTTAACGAGTTTCTGTTCTGAACAGACAAAAATTGGTTGACCATTATTTTTGAATGAAAAACACTTATAATAAAGAAATTGTGGGAAAAATTTACTGTCTCGTGACAAAAAACTAAACTTACTTGGGAGGGGCAATCAGTTTCCCTATCTACATGCTATAGCACTAATATCGTTCCACATCACCGATATTCAACCGATACCCTACATATAAATGAGTGTGATATGTTTGTTCCTATCAGGCGGATTGTCTGACATAGGTAATTACTGTTTTAATCTGATTTCCACAACCTTCTTTCAGATTACCATCAGTTTTTCCCATCTGGTTCTGAGAAAACGTATCTCTTATCCACTCTGACGTAAACATCAAGTATAACCATTACATGAAATAGATGAAGCAGCCATAATACCCACTCATACGTGATCTATGTCCGAGTAACAATGACTTATGATTCCATCTTTTGATTAATGATTGATAAAATATTGCACAAACGTTTTTCTGGGAGTCGTAACTACTTTGATTTCTGAAATGACTTAATAATTAAGCATCCGAAAGAAGAAATTCGAAGTTTTCTTTTTCGAGAAAATATAAACATAGCAAAACGTAAAAGAAGTGTAAAAAGGAATAATAAATAAATAATTCTCTTACGTGGCACGCAAAAAAGACGTTATTTGTTATCGCGTTTTGGAAACATTGAACGATTGTTTGTATACCACGAAGCCTCGCGCTTCAATTGAATTTATAGCGTTATCGAATGAAATTTTATTGAAAAAAAAATGAATTTTCGTCGAGCTGTTGCAGTTTATAATAAGAAATCGAAGAAAGCGGTGGATCATTTCAGGGCCATTTAAAAACAGTCCTTTTTACTGATAACAATTATATTTCAACAAAACGCTTGCACTATAACTTTCGACAACAAACTCAATGAAAAAGTGTGGGTGAGTCGAGAGTGCTGGAAATGTACACACAAACAACATGTTGGGTATTCAATTTCCAAAGCAGCGCTCACATTTCGACTCAAAATTTGCTCAAAATTTTCATTTGAATTCTGATTCCAGGGTACTGTATATTTACTTTCTGTAATACAGCAAAATTAGATTTGAAAAATATTTTTTGGAACATCATATTTTGTAAACAATTCTTTCTGCTAGGACACATGTCTTCATTAATGCGAGCGAAGCGAGTATAGGTTCGCGCAGCGAACCTATGAGGATTGCGAAGCAATCCTCAGGGGGTTGGCGAGCTTTAGCGAGCAGGGGGCGGGCCCCATAGTAATAAATAAACGACAACCAACGTTGTATAAAATATTAAATACCCTTTGTTTAAAACTTCTATAAATATCTATGATGCCATTATCAAAATTACAAAACAAATGCTTGAATTTTAATTTAAAAACATAGTTAGAGGACTATATCGTCTGTCATAAAAGTCTAATGGCATTTTAAACCCAGAACTCTCTTGTTTTATTTCAGTTATTCATCGTGTGTGTGGGTCAGCACGTAAAGAATGAAGCATTTAAGAACTGTTCTATATGTAAATTTTAAACTAGTATCCCTAAACTGTTAAACCAATGAGTAATATTAACCTGATTATAAAAAAATATCGTCTATATAGGTCAGAACGTGGCAATGTAAGAATTGTTCTAAATGTAAGTTTTAAATCAGTATCCTTAAACTGTTAAACCTATGAATAATATTAACCTGATTATACAAAATTCCCACCTCTAAAGACAAAACAATCATTAATCTTTTACCCGCCAATTTTCCCAAATGGGAACATTTTTTTGTGAATTTTTTTAATAACTTAATTTTTTTGTTTAGAATATTCATATTTTCCAAAATGCCACATAAAAATATGAATTTATTTTAGGTGCCACCGTTTTTCAAAAAATATTTCAGTTTTATTTATAGAATTTAGGTTAAATTTACTGAATTTGTAAACTTCAAAGTGTCCTGCAAATTTTAATTTCTGCTTTTTTTAAAATAAATATTAAATTTTTTTTATTTACTTGATTTGGTAGACAAGAGGCATATATTCTCTTACAAATTAACGAAATCCTTCAAAGTGTCATTTGTAGGAAGTAATTCTTGTAACAATTTTGATGTGCCCAAATGGGAACATTGGGGTTTAGGGTATAAAGTTTGAGGGGATTATTTTTAACTCGCAAAATTTGAGTCAATATTCTACTTTATTTTTTAATTATCAAAATTTTTCTGCTATGGGTGACGGTGGCTGATTCTTTCATACTTCCAGCTGGCACTTTTGTATCTGCATGTGCCTAACACAAGTTTTCTCTGCAAACCGTGACACTCTATTGTAAGGTAATTGTATTATCACAATTATAAATGTTTACGATTTAGATTTCCTTCACTCTATTCACCTTACAAGAATAGTAACCACAATCTCCTTTGGTGAAATGGTTGGTTGAAATGCATCGAGTGACTTACAGGTAGGAAAAGAGAAGCGCGTTTTGAATGACCTTTGCAACAATCACATTCCAACAATATTCATTTTTCAAGACTCGTAGTCGTTACGGTTTCAACCAATGAGTTTCATTCTCACCAAAGATTTTCTTTCTTGTCTATCTCAGAGTACTACTGTATGGTATACACTGAAGGCTGTAGTTTTAATCATTTATTTTACGTAATACGCCATTCTTAATAGAAATTGACTATCAAGTGCTTCTCAGGTATCACTTCGTGTCTACTTCTTTCAGAGATACCTCGCAAGTTCTTGAAGTTCGAAACCGAGCTGTAATTCTTCAGCAGCCTATCCAATGACGAGCTCGAGGACGTAGACAATCCTGATCTTTGCATATTACCATCTGATTAAGACGCTAATTTGAGTGATGATGAACACATCCATGAGGAAGCTTTGAATGAGGTTCGTCCTCAAGATATTTGCGGCCAGATTGACCTGATGATTAAGAATGAAGATGGTAAATCGACTATTTCAGATGACCGAATTCCCGATTCAGGCGAAGATCAAAGGAGAAGTACACCATCATAATCTGCTCCAAATGTAAAGAAGTGAAGACAAGAACCCAATTCCAGATGGAAAAATGATGCAACGTTAAATAATGATCTTTCAGGAAAAAGCCTCAAAAAGCTGGCTGAAAAATTTCCCGAGCTTGAGACAATGAATCCTATAGAGTGTCCACAAAATACTTCCTATGAATTATGTGCAACATCTAGTTGAGATGACAGCGTTGTATACTCTGCAAAAAGGGCAGATAATAACAGTTAGCTGCGATGATATTCTTCAGTTCCAAGGTCAACTTCTTTTGAGTGGTTACCTCACGTTGCCTACAGAGGACTTGTATAGGAGTAATTCTGAAGACACATGTGTTACAATCTCTCCTAAGATAATGGCTAGGGCACGCTTTCATCAGCTTAAAAAGTACTTTCATCTTGTTAACAGCAATAAAGATCTTCAACCGGGTGATAAACTAGAAAAGATTGCGCCAATATACGATGAATTGTGTAGAAACTTGATTCAGTTTGGAGTTTTCACGATAAACTCAGTATTGACGGATAAATGGTGCCATATAGAGGACATCATTCTTGTAAGATGCTTATTCGCGGAAACCCCATCAGATTTGGGTACAAAATTTGGATGATATGCTCATCTAATGGGTATATCTATATATGATGGAAATTTACTCAGGGAAACAGGATGGTGCCAAAGCAGAGGCTCTACTAGGATTAAGGGTCGTCTCAGCAAGATAAGGACTACGATCTCATCTACCAGTTCACTTTAGAAAGACGGACGAACACTATTGTCACTTGCACCCAAGGACGTTGAGCATTGTGCAAGAAGAATGTTAGAAAGCATTGCCTTGCATGCAAAAAGCAGATGTATTCATCTTGCTTCCCTCCCGTACCACGATCAATAATAGAAAAATGTATTCTTCCGAAGAGAAATGCATAAACGTATGTAATAAAAAAGAAAATTAGTCCTCCTTTTGAGTCTATTGCAAATAAATTACCTTTAGGAAAATGCCCCTATTTACTTCATCCCAAACGCCAATGTTCCCAAATGGGAACATTCTCAAAATAATACTTAGGATTTTTTTTCCACCAAAAAAGGTCTAGAACAGTTATACTAGCAGTAAAATAAGGCTAAAAACAAAATAAAAAAAGTTAAAAATCAATTGCGGCGTTTAAAACGTTAAGTATCTGTAAACGTTTTTAAGCTTAAAATTAAATTTTTTCTAGCCTTGTACCTGTAAAAAACCTGAAACTACAAAAATTAATTTCGTTTTAAAAATGAATAAGATTAGATACACAGATTAAGTCTTAATCAAACTGGTAGTAAAAATTTTGAAACTTCAAAAATGACTGATATTAAATAATGAGATTAAAAATGGTCAGTGGTTAACTCCCGATGAAGCAAAACGTCTGACAACATCAGGACAAAGAAATGAAAATTAAAGTTTAAATATGTTACCCTAAAATACGTGTTGTAACAAATTACTTTTAAAAAAAGTCATTCCAGGATATAAGAGGGCTGTTCAATAAAGAATGATCGTAAATTTTTAAAGGTGATTAAAAAATGAAGAAAAACAAAATTCATATTGAATGTACAGCGGGATAAGTGGAGAATAGGTAGGTCAAGTTTCACGGTCATGACGTCATTGCTGAGGCCTTGGCAGGCGGCCTAGAACGCCTAGTTTTACTTTCGCCTACGGCAAAAACGGATGTGACACGCGAAATGCAATATACTGCATTGAAATTTTGTTTTCGCCTTAAAAAATCGCCAGCTGAAGTTTGATGCTCAGGAATATTGTGGTGTTATTATGGTACGAGTCATGTGTGTTCCCCATCCTCCATATAGTCTTCATTTAGCACCATGCTATTTTTTCTTTTCCCGAATTTGAAGAAACACCTCCGGAAAAAAGCGGTTTTCATCATCACAAGCAGTGGTAAAAGTTGCGTAGGCGATTTTGAAGAACCTGTCAAAAAATGGCTTCCAGCATGTGTTTGAAGACTGGAAAAGGGGTGGGATAAGTGCCTTGCATGTAATGGGGAGTATTTTGAGAAAGACCATAAAAATATGGAGCATTAGTACAGAAAATTATTGTTTTTTAATTTATAATCATTCTCTATTGAACAGTCCTCCTATGTAAGGAAATACCAGTGCTATTCACTAGTATGTTAGATAGAGTGCTAAATATAACAGAGTATTGTGCTATATAGATGTGATAATGAAAAGGATTATCTATCTAGGATTATCTGTTGAAAGTAAATTTATATCAACTGATATAATTGAAAAAAAAATTTAAGGCATATTTTGTTATCAAGAAGCATAAGAATTTTTTTCACATGCCAGAAAAAATGTGGAGAAATAAAGTATCTACTCAACTGATACTAAAATAAATTTTTAGTTATTAGTTATTTTTATAACAATTTTGATAGCAATACTAATTAAAGATAAAAATTAATAGCCTACGCGTTATCTATGAATTTGTATAGTTAATTCAAAGGATTAGATCTGTTGAAACACAAAAATTTGAGTTTAATGAAATTGTTTCACTAAAACTTACATATGTATAATAAATTGAATAGCTTCAAAATATTCTAATCATTCTATTTTATTCCTTTGTGTTCATAAAAATATTTGTTACGGCCATATAGTCAGCAAGTAATAACCACCCAACAAACTATTTACTTTACTGTATAAGTTCAAAAACTTCGAATCATTAGATTGAATCGACGTGTTAAAAGCATTAATCTTTACAAAAATAAAAGGTAGTTAAATTAGCTTTTAACATTCACAGTCTCAACTTTGTTCTACAGGTAAATGTCAGGATTTACAAATTTTCAATTTTTTTTTTACGTGTTTTTCTTTTTATAAAACTATTTTTTTCTATATAGCATTATAGTCAGAAAATAATAAATACAAATACAATAAATTCCCGATTATCCGAGTTAATGTGGCTAACTCGGATAACCTAAAAACTCCTTATGAACTTCCTCGGTTAAAGCAAAAATTGTAAATAAAATAAATCGTGTTGGTTTAAATGTTTTAACAAATACAAAAGTTATACAGATACACCACATGCAATTCATATTGTTACGATAATTAAAGAGTTCTCACTTAAAAAAATCCTTAGTTGTTCTTTTTTTAAGTTACTTTGGCGTTTTTCAACAGCAATGTTTCTGCAATGTTTTTTTTTTCAATTTGTAATCGTTGTTGTTCGTCAGCATTAATCCAGTCCCGGATTTCGTTATCTTGAGTGTTTGTGAGATCAAGTTCAGAAATTTTTTTGATAGTTTCAAAAATAGAAAATGTAGAACCAAAAAAAAAATCCTATAAATATTTCATAGCTCGGATAATCGGGGCTCGGATAACCGGGGTTTTTCTGTACCTCGGTATCACCACTGGTTCAAAAACAACAAATGATCAGAAAGTATCGATACGTCTTAACTTTTATAAGCTTTGGTCAGTAAAATTTCTTTCATAACATTTGCAGTTAGAATACTTTGATATCAAGATATATATAGGTAGATTGCAAGATTTACCGATGAATAATTATTCCGTATAAGTAGCTTTAAGAAATATAATTTATTTTTCAGCAGTACTGTTAAAACAATCCAAGTAATCGCAATGCTCAATATACCTTCTCTCTCCATCTACTCCCAAACTATAAAATTATGATTGATTTCAGTATCGTTACTCAGATGTTTCAAGATGTAATTTGCCTAAATATGTAATCAAAGAAATTTTACATAATGGATTTACTAAACTATCAAATATGGGACATTTCATAAGCATATATTGAATTTATTTTAGTGATACTTGTACTAATAAACACTGACACAAAATCGAACATAGAATGGTCAGACTTTTGCAAGTGTGGTCAGTCACTAAATGGATGTAAGTACTCACATTATGCAAAGTGTCATGAAAATACAGGGTTATTCAATATTCCCTCCCGGGTTTCGAAGCGCTATAGTAGAAAAAGTAAGACTAATACAGCAAATAAGAACATTTGAAAGAATACAAAAACAATTCAAGTTTTACTGTCACCAGTTACCGGTAGATGACTGTAGGCTGAAGGCAGTTAGTAAATACAAATGGCGTTTACAGGCGATCTGAAAGCCTTTTGTGTTTTAGAATTTGCAAAATCCGAATCAGTGGTTTTGGAAAGAAAAAAGTAAGACTAATACAGCAAATAAGAACATTTGAAAGAATACAAAAACAATTCAAGTTTTATTTACATAGCTCACAGGTGTTCTATGTGTAAACCCTTGGTCACACGGCATACATCAATGCGATAGTCCAGTTCCGGACGACCACTTCGTTTCTTATCACACAGACATCCCGTTTATTTGAACTTCTTGTACCACGCATGAATTGTTTTGTTAGTTGGTCCCTGGGTTCGATATTTCGTACGAAATGCCCGCTGAACCAAAACCAAAGATTCAGATTTTGCAAATTATAAAACACAAAAGGCTTTCTGTTCGAATGTAAACGCCATTTTGATTTACTAACTGCCTTCAGCCTACAGTGATCTACCGGCAACTGGTGACAGTAAAACTTGAATTGTTTCTGTATTCTTTCAAATGTTCTTTGTTGCTGTATTAGTCTTAGTTTTTTTTACTATAGCGCTTCGAAACCCGTGAGGGAATTCTGAATAACCCTGTATATTCAACCGTTTGGACGTAGAATGGGTACACACATACAGGCAGACACCAAATGCGCAAGAGACAGATTTTGCATAAGAAGGGTTCAAAACGGATAGAAAGCTTGAAAAGCGTAGAAAATATTCACTGTGCAAACACTCTATTCTTATTAATATAGATATACATTTGTCAATTCCTTCATTGCACACGTTTTCAAAGAATTCAATCGACAACAAAATAAGCAAAACGAAATGAAATTCAATCGAATGCCCGACAAATATCCATATCCCTCTTCAAGTTTACAAATAAGATTCCAAGAATAAAAACAGTTTTTTTGCGATCGTATTAACAAAAACAAATACCATCCGCGTTTTTAATAGCTTCCGGGGTACAGTTTCTATCCGAAGTAGAAAAGGGGAAGGCTTTCGTATATTTTCTCAGTTGTGTGTGTGTACATATATAGAATATTTATATTTTTACCAGGAACTATACAAGTTCAACACGTAAATAAAGCCCTCTCGGGTTTTTTTTTACATATGCGATATAAAACGCACCAGAGAAAATCAATGTTTAATTTAACGATTAAAATATGCAACATGTTTTCTTAGAAAGTAAAGGATGCACTTTTATTTTTAATTCAGTAAATTTATATTATAATTAAGTTAACAAAAGTGTATTAATTTTTTTCGAGCAGTTATTAGATTTAACATGTCCGAGGAAATTATTAGAAACATTAGATTCATGTTATATATAAATTTAAAACTTACAACACTTAAATTTACCCCTGAAACGTAACATTAATCATTGAAAATGCATTATACAACAAAAACCCTTCAAATCATTCAGGTACATAATTTCAAAACTTAAGAGATCTGGTTAATCCTTAAGAGAAGTAATTCGTTAAATTTAAATACATTATTAATTGTGTCTTGACTTGTTGGTGGAGATGTATTCTGTATTTTTAATATTAATGTCCTTTAAAGAGTTGAGCAATTCGTTGCAAATAGTTAATGGTCTGTCAGAACAAACCAGCCCATAACATTTAGGCCTTTTAATTTAATTCTCATCGTGGTACAATGGGTCGAAACCACAAAAACCTAATCAAAATTCAGAAATCCAATTTATTCATGTATCAAAGTTTTGATTAATTCACTAAACACACACACACACTGTGACTAATAGACTGAGAATAAATTCACTTTTCATCAAAAATTGATTTATGGTTGTCTTATACTCAATTTGTACTGTAGTTGTCTAATGTAGCGTTTTCCCCAGTATTAAAAAAGACGTTTGACAGTTGGCGATACTTTTGGCTCTTCCAACAGTTTCCTAGCTTCATAAGAAATGGCATTTGTATATTATGTTAATAAAGTTATCTGGAGAGAGAGATACAAAGAGTAAATACATCAAATACTCATTTGTTGCTTCCATAGGCAAGTTTTTGGAAAACTGAAATGTCGGTTATCCAAAAATCCTCGGTTTTAGCTCTTGAGCTTCTTCAGATAATTGTCCAATCAGCAGTAATGAGATGGATACTATAGAGGTCCATTGCAGCAGGACAGTACACAAGCATGTAAAACCAGTGGTATTCAGTTACATAAAGTTAAGCAGTTTCCAGCAATATGTATTAAATATCTTTACCTTGAATTGAACCCTGAAAACATGACCTGTAAAATAGTTTCAAAACTTTTTATAAGATTTTAATCTTTATGAAGTTTATAAAAGTTGCGAACAGTTTCCATCATTAGATGTTCCTAAGCCTTCAAATTCAACCTTTATCAGTTAAAATGACTGTTTCTCTTTTGAAGGTAGCTTTAATTAACTATTTCCTCTTTAAACTTAATTTAGTCCTCTTTTGAGGATTGTCAGCATTGAAAGATTTTTTTTCATCAGCCATTGTGAGAACCATTCTATCTGTCATTTTTATGATCTCATTTGAGATTTTAATGATCAATTCATTCAGTTTATGTTCTGAAATTTGACCTTCTATGTATGACTTCTGTTGGAATAGCTAACACTGTCAACCCATCGTAATGCATGAAGTGATACTTTTTGATCGAGTGCCTTATATAGTAATTTTTCATGCGCGTCAACAGCGCTTTTGTAACTTGGCCCTTGTGTATGCTTTGTTTTGTGGCTAGGTAGTATTGCTTATCTATGCCGTGTATGAGAAATTTCTCAATAAATTTTCTATACACTTTTCTCTGCTTGCTTCCATCTAAAAACTTCTTGAGATTGCAATACTCTCTCTCTCTGATATGAAATTTAAATTCTTTGATTCTTATTCTTTTTTTTTATTGAAAGTTGTTCTTTCTCATTTCGTTGAGAACAATAACAAGCAAACATTTACACCTCACAATAGCATCTAATTTGTTGTTACTTTTCATCATACCTGGAATTGCTCTAATTTAATAGGTAAGAGACTAAGTACTAAATATCATATGGTAATTCTGGTAAAACCTCTTCCAGAAAAATACGATAATGTGAGCCATTGAGTCACGTTGGTAGGAGATATGGGCCTATGAGGAAATCGTTCACAACACCCAACCAAACATTCACAGAAAAGCGTTTTTGGAATGCACGTGGACGTGTAGCGTGTGGATTTTCTGTTGCCCACACATGAGTATTGTGCACATTGAAAACACCTTCCTATGTAAAAGTCGCCTCATAACTGGGTAATCACCTGCTTACAACGCTTGGACTCTGAATATGGAATGGGTGTAAACGTTCTTTATTTAAGACTCTCCAAACGGTGGGTTGACTCACATGTACACGACGTACAATAGCTCTTGAGAATGGAGTGCTGGTTGACCATGTTTTAAAATTACGAGGTATTGGGCCTTGCATCTTTTTCCCTTCAGGATTCTCAGACTGTCCGTCGGCCATAGTCTGTTGCGTTACTCCAGTGTTACATTAATTCAACTTCTTGCTTACCATCAATATAAGTTATCAATTAAAAGGGACGTGCTGTGTCTAATATTGGGAAGCAACTTTCAAAGAGATCACATGTATACCGAGTGGTTTTCTGCAGTTTTCATTTGCAGCTGTAGTAATAACCTGAAATTGTTCAACTTTTAAACAAAAAAATGGAATTTTAAAATATTGCATAAAGTATGTTTACGAAATCCTTTAATTTGGTAAGGACTAACTAGGGATATCAAAAGCAATATTAACATTTATTTATATTTTGATAAATATTTGATTCAGTGATTCGAAAATATGAATACCCACTTTTTAGTGATTTTAAAGTAGGATTGAATTTTCTTTTCTGGAGTCAAGGCTCACAATTTATATGAGGCATTATTGCATTATTGGACTCGATTTAGAGGTACACATAGGAAACTGAAAAAACATTTTATGGAAAAGGAATGACTTAAGAAGTAGATTGGTTAATTGAGTTCTTATAGCGCAAGGGCAAGCTGAGCCAAACACAAAACAACGCCAAGTATACTCTTTTACAAAAAAATCGACGCATCAAGAAGGAATTATCTAGGAATTGTGCAGGGCTCGATCAACTTGTAACGGAGCTGACTGGGAACGTATAGTCTTTAGTGACGAGTCCCATTTCCAACTGTGTCTTAACGACAACCTCAGACGCGTTTGGAGACGTCCAGGCTAGCGTGGAGGTCCTGCCCTTAATTTCGCACCCCACAGATACCCACAACAGGGCGTTATGGTCTGGGATGTCATCTCCTTTGATAGCGGGATCCCTTTGGCAGTCATTTCTGGCACACTTACAGCACAGCGGTATGGTAGACAACATTCTACGACCGGTTGTAATGCCGTTCCTTTTGCGACATCCCGAACTTACTTTTCAACAAGATAATGCCCGACCTTACACGACGCGTGTTGCTATGAATTATCTTAAAGCTTTCCCAACACTTCCTTGGCCTGCTAGGTTTCCTGATCTCTCTCCCAAATAGCACCTTTGGAATGTTTTGGGAAGGCAATTGCAACCATCCCGGAAAGTCGACCATTTAGCCAGACATTTACAAATACAAATACAAATATTGACGACCAGCTACAGGCTCGAGCCCAACAAGGCTGGTCCTTTGTTTATGAATTCCCCAATTCCCACTGACTCTCCAATTGTATCTTAAATTCGTACACTCCCTTTGAATTAACTATACTTTCTGGCAACGCGTTCCAACTGTCTATTACCCTATTAAAGTAGTAGTTTTTCCTTAAATCCCTTAATTTGGAGACAATTTGGTAAGAAATTCCGCAGGATACCATCCTTGAACTTTTTCAGTGTTTGCCACGCCGGGCGACAGCTTGCATCCATGCCAGAGGCTTACCAACACCCTATTGACTTCCTTCCTCTGTAACGGTCAAACCCTGAAATAAATATTTTAATTATTCTGAAATTTTAATCGTTTGTTTTTCTATGTATGTTCTTCACATCCAACAATTTTTATCGCAATCGGACACCTCCTTCTTGGTGCGTTCATTTATTTGTGTAAATGTAAATGTAAATGTTTTGTGTAAATGTAAATATAAATATTTTGTGTTAATGTAAATGTAAATGTTTTGTATAAATGTAAATGTAAATGTTTTGTGTAAATGTAAATGTTTTGTGTAATTGTAAATGTTTTGTATAAATGTAAATGTAAATGTTTTGTGTAAATGTAAATGTTTTGTGTAAATGTAAATGTTTTGTGTAAATGTAAATGTTTTGTGTAAATGTAAATGTTTTGTGTAAATGTAAATGTTTTGTATAAATGTAAATGTAAATGTTTTGTGTAAATGTAAATGTTTTGTGTAAATGTAAATGTAAATGTTTTGCGTAAATGTAAATGTAAATGTTTTGTGTAAATGTAAATGTAAATGTTTTGTGTAAATGTAAATGTAAATGTTTTGTGTTAATGTAAATGTAAATGCTTTGTATAAATGTTCGTGTAAATATTTTGTGTAAATGTAAATACACACACAAGAAAAGTTTTGCTGTCACATAAGAGAGAAATTCGGTCTTAGGGTAAGCTATTCAATTACGAGAAGGAATCGTCACCAATATTGTCATCGAATGATAGTTGGTTGCTATCATAGGTGTTCTAAGTATCATTCGACTGCCATTGTAGGCGGAGCCTGTGCCCTTGCGTGAACCCATTTGGGCAGATAAATGCCATGAACCACACCTTTGCCATAAATTAATTGTTCGTATAAAACGGTTGTTCACATAATTAATATACAACCTTCGGGCCGTTTATTTATTATTAATCGCCGTGTTAATGAAATTACGCAGAGTGTCAATAATTGAATCGAAGCCCTTCTGAACCCCAGCATAGTCAATCTAATCGTGATGCGTTGTATTTTCTCTAGTTTTCGGTTGCATGTTATTTGATGTCTGATATAAAAACACAATAACAATCCTTATTTCGACGAGACATCGTTTGTCAAGGTATGACCAATTTTGTAAATAACAGGAAAACATGTCATAAAGATGTTATTGATCTTTTGATGATGACGAGGTCGAGATCTGGTCAGTTTTCTTCTAATGACGACGAAACTCGTCCATCAAGGTCTGGTAAATATTTTTCTGATAACGAGATACATCGCCGAGACATCCAACAAGTTGGTTAAAGAAATCAAAGCAGAAATGTAAGAGAAAAAATGAGTAACATCGAGTTTACAAATCGAGATTTCATCAAAGATTTTATTTTTATATTGTCTTATTGCGTATTATTATCTACGTATATAAATAAGAATAGAGTGTTTTTTATTATACATTGAATATTTCCGACTCATTTCAAAACTTCTAACCGTTTTGGACTCTTCTATTAAAAATTCGGCTCTTGTGCATTTGGTGCCTGTCTGTATTTGTCAATCTTCCTGTCTGTTTGTATGGATTGGGTGTCTGTACCCATGCTACGTCCAAAAGGTTTAATATATTTTCATGAAAGTTTATATACCGTGAGTACTTACATTTAGTGATTGAACATGGTTCCATAAGTATGACTGTCGTATTCCCGTTCTATGTTGCAATTTGTGTCCGTGTGTTTGTACAAGTATCACATAAAATACATTCAACGTATCGCACCCCCGGCAAAAAAAAATGACACACGTCAAAAAATAAAATTTTGATGTTATGTCATTAAAAATATGTATGATGTGCCACAGTGTGTTATATTAATATTCTATTGAATATAATAGAAGTTTCCTCCATAAATACTTACCTAAAATTTAAAAGAAGCTTAAACTATTTCACTATTATAAGTTTTATAGTATCATTTAAGTTGATGTTTCTCAAATTCTGCAATTTTAATTTGTTTTACATTTCTTGTCGGGGTGCGATATGCTAACGCAATGTTCGATAATTGATACACTATGTAATAGTTTAGTGAATATATACTCTGTAACAAAAAAAAATCGACGCACCAAGAAGGAGTTGTCGGATTGCGATAAAAATTGGTGGATATGAAGAACATACATAGAAAAACATATTATTAAAATATCAGAACAATTGAATGTTTTATTTCAGACTTTGACCGTTACAATAGGAGAAAGTCAAATAGGCGTTGGTCCACCTCTGGCTTGGATGCAAGCTGTCACCCGATGTGGCATACAGTATAAAAGTTCTCGGATGGTGTCCTGCGAAATTTCTAGCCAGATTGTCTCCAACTGTGGGCTAAATGGTTAGCATTCCAGGATGGTTGCAATCGCCTTCCATTACGTCCCAAATGTGCTTCTATTGGGGAGAGATCAGGAGACCTAGTTAGCCAAGGAAGTGTTGGGAAAGCTTGATGACAAATCATGCAACACGTGCCGTGTGCAGCCGAGCATTATCTCGTTAAAAAGTAATTCCGAGGTGTTGTAAAACGTAACACAACCGGTCATAGAATGTTGTCTTCTTACCGCTGTGCTGTAAGTGTGCCAGAAATAACAACCAAATGGATCCGGCTATCAAAGGAGATGACACCCTAGACCATAACGCCCTGTTGTGGGCATGTGGGGAGTTCGATAGTAAGGGCAGGATCCCCACGCTGCTCTGGACGTCTACATACACGTCTGTCGTTGTCGTCAGAACACAGTTGTAAACAGTACTCGTCAATAAAGACTATACGTCCCCAGTCGATACGTCGATTTTTTTTTCTGTTATAGAGTATATTAGATAAGGTAGCAAAGAACATTTTAAGATATGGTTTACTTTTTTTTGTGCATACATGTATTGTTTTAATGGATATTTTGATCCACATTTTCGTGATTACTTATGAAGTGTATAAATGCTTATAAATTACTCTGATAAGGTAGGTACGTGAATTTACATTACACTGGACAAACACAATGAGTTGAACGACGGTCAGAGATCAATCCATTTGAGGACATCACCTTTCTTTGAGGACAACACCCAGAGGCTTTTTTTGTCTAGCTTAAAGTACGTGTTTTCTGTACCTATTGTGTGCATCAATTTAATTGTTTATACGGATACTATTTCAGCATGTGCCAACAGAATTTATTGTTAATTCTAAATATACCTTATTATCAAAAATACTTTTATGCTGTGAAAAATATGTAAGTACTTGAAAAGAAACTCAAACGGGTTGGGAGAATAACGGTAAAGATACAAAATATATTTATACTGCTGTTTGTAAAAAATGCAACACCATGAAGGAGTCATCAGAATTAAATGAAATTTAATACACAAACGGCTTGTATTAGTATAAATAAATGAATAAATTTTCAAAGCAAAAAAACATATTAAGTGTCCGAAGTTAGTATTTGGTGTAGCCACCACGCGCTGCAATAAGTGCTGCTATACGACGTAGCATGGAGTGAAACAGATGTTGAATGTCTGCTTGTGGAAGAGAATTCCATATTGTTTGTATGCGCACCCAAAGTTTGTCTTTTGAAGCAGTAGGACGCGGATCACGAGCGAGACGTCGACCAACCAAATCCCACACGTGCTCAATATGCGATATATCCGCCAAAAAAGCAAGTCAAGGAAGAAGTTGCATGTGTTGGGCTCAAAAGAAGTCTCGAACATTCCTTACAACATGTGGGCATGCATTATGCTGTTGAAAGATAGCTCCAGGGATGCCTTGAAGGAAGGGAACGACTTCGGGCTCTAGCACTTCAAGGACGTACCTGTTGCTATTCAGATTACCCACAATTCGTAGCAGCTGAGATCGTCCATGATACGAAATCGCATCCCAGACCATAACTCCGGGTGTTCGGCAACTATGACGTTCGATAATGCACTCAGGAAGGCAGCGTTCACCGGCATAGCGTCTAATACGAATGCGGCCATCATGGTTTCACAAATTAAAGCGGGATTCGTCAGAAAAGACAACTTGTTGCCAATCAGCCTGCCAGGCTCTGTGCTCATGAGTCCATTGCAGACGCAGCCGTTGATGGTTTGGAGTGAGGAGTATCCTGTATAAAGGAATTCTTGCACGCAGTCCGTCCACGGTACAGCAGATGTCGGCGAATTGACGAAGCCGACATAAGTACATCTCTAGCAGTAGACCAAAGTGCTGCCAACTGCCTGGAGGAAGCTGTACGGTCATTCACAGCCATGTGGACCAGGTGTCTATCATCGCGCGCTGACGTCACCTTCCGTCGTCCACTCCCAGTTTTTCGAGTTGTCCAGTGCTCGTCGGTCCACTTCTTCCAAACTCGCATCACTGTGGAACTGTCCCGCTGCACACGAGCTGCTATTGCGCAATAGGAAAATCCTCCTTCCAGAATGCCGATGATTCTCCCCTGTTCAAACTCCGCAAGTTGTTGAAATGTCACCTTATTTCGTCGTGGAAGCATACTTAGGTCTCACTAAACGTTCCCCACTAAAAAATAACCATGCACTATGTTCAACGTCCCGCTACAGCCCTCTATTTATACGCCTTTAGCATCGGTTCAGAGGGGTATGCTCACACCACTTATGCGTGGTGGCTCTGAAACTTTACTACTTTGCATAACATCATATAATTGACATTTGCTGCAAATTTCAATTCATTAGGATGATTATTTCATGGTGTTGCATTTTTTACAAACAGCAGTGTACTAATAAAAATTCCAAAGAAAAAAAATTTCGAATTTATACATGATAGTTAGATGTTTAATGCCAATTATATTGAACGCCAAACATCGCCAAAATGGCGATAGATTACATTTTAACATAACCCCATTATGTATCAAGCGAGAACTTTGAGTAGATGAATTTAAATATTCACTTTTCATCTGGGGTTTGTATATACACACTAAAAATCTCTCTCTTCAACTTTCACCAATTTTCTTTCATTTTTTGAGTTATGCATGCTAAAGCATTTTTGTAACAGGAAGTAGAATTCCGTCTGTTCTTTTGTTTAGACTAAAAATACCTCTTTTTATTACCATTCAAACCATTGTAGGAGTAAGGAACAATCTTTCTAGTTGCAGGTTTATTTATCAGGTAAAGTTCTTGGAAAATTATAGTATACTAGGGGGCCTGCCCCCTGCTCGCTAACGCTCGCCAACCCCCGGCCAACAATTTTTATTTTATTCTAATAGTTTTCACGATATGATTAATAGTTTTGTTTTTTTTGACCATTTTCGTTTTCATTATTTTTTTACGAAAGAATCCTGACGTTATCAGGTTGTATTATTTCTTGCTTTTTTTTTCTTTTGTAAATCTTTTTCTTTTTCAACATGCCCACTGTATTTAGTGTAATTGATAAGTTTCAGGGTATTCTCACCCAACATTCGTAGCTTAGTTTCTCTGCTGGTTCACAAATGTGTTTTGATATGTGCTTAAGCTTACTACTTTTTGTGAAATTTTTTAAAAATATGCTTTTTAAAACGTTCTGAAATGTGCTCAAAAAGTATGTTGTAAAAAGAAAAAAATTTGTGATCGAAAAAGAGTTAGAAAATATTCTTTCCTTGACGACTTTAGAAGTTAGCCAAAACAATCGCCTTGGCCGTTGCCATTGCTCATAAACGTAGAGTGTAGCTGTTCCCAAACCGCAACAGCTCGTCTAAAATTCATTTTTTTTAATAAAATTTTATCCGATAACGCTATAGATTCAAATGACTCGCGAGGCTCCTAGTAAACAAACAATCGCACAATGTTGCCAAAACGCGGTAACAAATAACGTCTTTTTTGCGTGCCACGTAAGAGAAATATATATATAGATCTTAAAGCTTGTTTGCAGATGTGATTATTGAAAAACATGACTCCTTAATTTTTGAAATTTCTATATTCCAATGTAACTTTTTTCAGTCAGCATTCTAAATTATTTAAGAATTCTACTCCTTTAGAATCCATGGAGTTTTAAAGCACTTAGTCCCACCAAAGTTCCACATCAAAATAAATAACATTTCAAACCTTCAGGTAGTATTTCTCTTTGTATAATCAAATTTTAGTCTGACTAGAATGCAGATACTTTTAGAGAATTATGAAGTGTGAGTAGTTCAAATATGAATCATGCATTGCAAAGAATAAATAACTTAGGTGAATCCCATCGACGAAATAAAAAGTAGAGTGAGAAGGTGTAACCTTTTTATGTGCCAGTATCTAGTGAACAAAACTAGTTGTAATAATATAACAAACATCCATAATGTGATTGGTCCAAAGAATGGGAAACCATCCATTAAATCATACACTGTTGATTGGTCAGCTTGACATAATAGTAAACTGTCGATCGCACCATTTTTGTTGCTAGTTTACAAAAATGAGCAGTCACACTCGTATCCTGTCATAAGATGTTATATAGCGAAAAAATCAGATAAGATGCCAAATCGACCAATCAAATCAATTTTTCACAGAGCATTCAAATGACTGCTAGTCTATGTTGGTCACAGTTTTCGAAGCTCCTCTCGGTCTACTTACATTTCCATACAATGCTCAATGTCTGTGAACATTTTACGTGTTTGGTCAAACGGAAGCATATTTTGAAATGTTCATCCATTTTTATCCGGTAATGAAGCCTTCTTTTTTACGAATTGTAACTTCTATATGAATATTTAAAAGACGATATTTCTTTTACTACTTTAATCGTGTTATTGTTTCACTTTCTTTTCTAAAAATAAAATGTAGTCATCTTAATTTAGCTCAAAACATGATTAATGCGTTCATTAGAGTATATCAGTTAATAGATTTTACACTTTTTTTAATTACATTAATTTATAATAGGCTTTATCTGTAAAGCTAAATGTAGATGGCGCTAGTGTTTTGAGGAAGAACGTGCTTCCGGAAATGATGTTTTCCCCCATTATCTACCGAGCGAGATCATTGAAGAACTGTAAGCAAAGCCCTCTTCTTCCTATGGTTTATTTGTTCATACTGATAATATCTTTCGTACTTACAACTAGTATAAATATGCGGTGTTGCTTGGGTTGACTAGGTTAGTTGCATTGAAAAATTATCATAACTATTTTTCTTTCGTAGAAAAATGCTTACATTATTAAATGTATGGAAAATGAAATTCCACTTTTATAATTTCCACAATTTCATTCGGTCGCAATTACGTAAGCATTTTGTGTCCATCCATATATAATCGTACCCGTGGTAGAAGACATAACTACAAAAGGTGATACAAAGTAAATTATAAGATTGGGAGTGATTATGAATACACCCTAAATTCGTTTCCTGCAAAATTCGATTGATTCAAATCGCAAAAATGTGTGCCTACTTTTGTCTTACCAGAGCAGTATGGAGTACTTTTGAGCCTTTAAAACGCAATGACAGTCCAGGGAAGCGAATATCTCTGTTCTTAGAATGTGTTAATCCAATGGCCATTCAACGTATGCAAATTATGAACGAATTCATAAGAGGAACATTCCATTTATTGCAATACAGATGGATTGAAACAATATATAGATTTCATTTAAAAGTAATTATTATTTATATTGACGACAACAAGTTTCTTAGAAACTTTTATGATCGTACATTTAGTAGAAACACTCCTCCAGATTAACTATAATTTATGTCAGCGTTTCTCCCTAGCAGGAAAACTATTACTCTGTTCTCCATTATGGTTTTAAGTAACGTAAATATATGCATTTGTGAGAGATATTAATACCTAATAGTCTATAGTTTCTTAAAGAGTTTGGAATACATATACTGAATTCAAACTATTACTACTTCTGTACGAATCAGTTATGTAAATGCATGTTCTGTAAGCCATATCGGAACTACTTGATTATTACTTCTGCCACAGTACCACTTATGCTTAATAGCTTACTACATCTAGCATAACATGGGTTTGTTTTAAGTCACTTTCAGTTAACAATCTGTATGAAAATATTTATGTAGAATAATATGACTCCAAATACATAGTTTTCCATTGAACATCAAGCTCAGAGATGTGCCATTCTTGAGATATTAAATGGCGCATTCTGTCTGTTCTTGCATCTTGTGCCATCAGACTCAACAAATTAATCCGAGGTATTGTGTGTATACCACGAGAACTGCTCTCGATTCCAAATCGTGGTCTCCATAGAAACAGGTCTCGTTCATTATTAAGAAGGGGTGACTCTCGAGGATGACTATTTCATTTTGTTTTTCTATTGAACGTTGGGGGTGGAAATAGGTGGTTTCCTAGTGTGAATTTTCTCGGCGACTTGTAAAAATATTGAGTTAAATTTTCAAAATTTCCATCAAGTGCGCCAATGTGGCAAACTTGAAAACATTTCTTCAAGCATCCTTTATGTAAAATTGGGTGTTCGTTACTACGGCACTATATAGTGACGGACAGATTTTGTGTCTGTATATAGTCTTGGTAGACAGACAACATCAGAATATCTCGATTAACTATCAAATCTAGAAACAAAACGTCTAGAAGCATACAGAGAACAACTATGTAGAGTGTGAGGAGCTATGCTGTATACAGTATTCATCCAAGCACTAGTCGCAAGGGAATGCGACGGCAAGATAATAAAGGAGGTAATGACCAAGCCAAGAGGCATACAAGTGTCATACCTCGAGTGGTATTGAAGTATGTGTCTTCTAATTGCCATTCAGATGAAAGAGGCCAATTATGATGCTTCCTTCTATTTTCCTGATGCTAAAGAAGATGATCAGTGATGATCACTATCTTACTCAACACAGGACCCGGATGACCATACCTAGGACAGCCCCGCCTGTGTCCATTGAGTATTATATAGTTTCTTCAGGACAAAGATTTCTTTTTGTCTGGAAGAACCTCGCAATTTTCTTTAACAGAATCCTTATGGGTAAATATAAGAATCATGCAAAAATGTAAAAGAGATAATGAAATATTATCCAGTGAAAACAAAAATGTTATTAGAAAACATTTTTATGAGGAAGGATGGCAATATGGGCAAACTCTCTAAAGGAGGGCACGATCTTCAAATTTTTCAGTACTCAATAAAAAAATGTTTATTAGTTTTATAAGAACAAGATACAGAACCAGAACTAAGTCGTTTGGCAATATCACAGGCATCAAAAGTCCGAGGTGCCCTAGCGTTCTGTCCTTCCTTCAGTTTTACACAGGCCTATCATTATACTAGTTTCTTGAAAGAAGTTTGTCTCAAACTCAATAAACGCTTTTTGGCAGGGTTATATTAAATGTTATTTTTAACTGAGACTCCCAAAACAAAGTAAGTAGGCCCCGTCCAGAAGCTAAAACACACAGCCAAGGGTTGGCCTGAAGCTGTCACACTCAGTCTTGGTGGCTCCAACCACTTTTCCGCAGTGTGTCTGCAAAAAAACACTTTTACCTGTACCATGGAAGGGGGGTAAGGGGGACACCTGCGGTGTCTAATACTCTAACCGAGAATCCCAATATTCTAGCAATTTTACCGAAATAAAAATTACTTTTATTCATCCAGCTATTGATGATAAATCATATTCTTCTCTTATCTTTATGTTTTTCATACAGAATGAAAAAATCTCAAGCAATTTAAATAACATTTCAAACTTAAACTTTTGACTACGGCTATAGATGTAACTGGAACGATTCTTTCTTGGCACGAATCTTTCTTGGCGCTATTCTTATAACTTTCAAGGTACAACTGCTGTGCTGGCCGTAGTCTAAATTCTTTCTTGGCGTGATCGAAATACAACTGCCTGTACCGGCCGTAGTCTAAAGATTGATTTTTGTTTTTGCCCAATCATATTACACTAGACACTGCGTGGCCAGCACGGCGTTGCACGTGACAGTTCTTTTCGTGGGGTCAGGGATGACCACTGCTCGCTAACCCCCGGTGACCAACACCACGGCGTTGTCCGTGGTGTTGGTTTGCGATCCAATCGGCGTGACATCACAATCTCGCGAAAATATAAATATTTAATTGAAAAATTATTTATTAAAAGAACATCAAATGTATAAGGTGTAAAATTTTCTGGTGTAAAATTTTCCACAAATTTCAAATCCGTTGCACTTTTCAATCTATCTTTAACGATCCCGATTTTACACAAAAAAGAACTAAACAATGTCAGCCAAAAAATGTTTTTATTTGTTTTGCTTTCCTTCGCTGGAATTGTTTGAACGCAGGAAATGGAATCTGTTGATTTTTTGACAGCAAAGGTCAATTCGTATAGAAAAAATATAAAAATTACATTTTAAAAACTATTCATTTAAAGAAAATCATGTCTTTAGGTATCGAGATTTCAAATCCGTTGTAATTTGTACTCAATCTTTAACGATCTAGGAGATAGAAAAAAAGAATTACATAACTCCAGTTAAACTTTATTTGTTGTTTTTTCTTCTGCTGAAAAATGGTTCCTCGCAAAATGAAACGGAAACACTGAAAAAATAAATTTAGAATATGTCATCTCCTTATGGTGTTGCCGTTATAAAGAAAACAATAATCATATTAACTGACATTAAATTAATTTTAAAATGTTCTAGATTATATTTTAAAATGAGCTGTTCGTACAAAATTCGCAAAAATTCGGACTACCTGTGTGCCAAATCCCATCATTGTAAGTGCCATAGATTCGTCAGGACAGTCCACACGCAAACAAACACATCCTTTAAAAATAGTAGAGATACTTCATAAGGGTTATGAGCAGTATCTAAATGCAGCAATGATAAATACTCCAAGAGCTTAAACAAGTTTTAAGGGACGAAAAGCATTTCAAGAAAGTACCATGTTTTTTCTAATCCATTATAAGATTGATTTAGTAGTGTAAGAATGGCGCTAGATGATTTGAACGGATTTTTTTATGTAAGCATGAAAACCTGTAGTCAGGAGTTGATCAATCTACTTTAGGCAGTGTAACTCCATCTTTGCTGTCTTCTACTTTGGACACTTGCCGAGGCATCTCTTCCAAACCAAAAGGATACACGCCCCACATACATTTTCAGGGAGAGATGTCTTCTAGTTGTTTAAATTTCAAATTAATACATTTAAAATCATAATATTTTTACAGAATATCATAATATGTATTTGTAAATCGTTAAAATTTTTAACGTAAAATTAAATTTATTGAAACTATAAATTTAGATTATGTAACAGGTGAACTATAATCGCAGCGTCGGCTGCAGAGCTATAAACCTCCGAACTAAAAGTGAGAACCAAAACTGGTACAGCTACACTCTACGTTTATGAGTGATGGCAACGGATTGGCGATTTTTTTTGGCGCACTTCTAGTAGCGAGTTACGATAACTTAAGGCAACCCATCTTTCGTTACTGATACTGTGGTTTTCATGGCAACCTCGGCGAACGGAAACTTTCAATTTTCATTTTGAATATTCTAGAAAGTTCTTCCAAAATCCGTTAAATTCGTTTGATTTCATTGATTCGTTTGAAATTTTTTCTTTCCTCCCATTGGTTATTTTGTTTTTTAAATATCCTTTGATTGCATTGTTCCTTTTAAATCGTTTTCTGTGATACCATTGGTCCATTTATTTGTGTTTTGATAGTTGTGGAATTTTTATTTTACTATAATAGTTTTCACGACAGGATTAAGAGTTTTGTTTGTTTTGACCATTTTCGTTTTCATTATTTTTTTACGAAAGAATTCTGACGTTATCAGGTTGTATTATTTCTTGCTTTATTTTCTTTTGTAAATCTTTTTCTTTTTCAACATGCCTACTGTATTTAGTGTAATTGATAAGTTTCAGGGTATTCTTACCCAACATTCGTAACTTAGTTTCTCTGCTGGTTCACAAATGTGTTTTGATATGTGCTTAAGCTTACTACTTTTGTGAAAGTTTTTCAAAAATGTACTTTTCAGAACGTTCTGAAATGTGCTTAAAAAGTGTGTTGCAAAAAGAAAAAAATTTGTGACAGAAAAAGAGTTAGGAATTTAATTATTTCCTTGGCGACTTTAGAAGTGCGCCAAAAAAAATCGCCAAGGCCGTTGCCATCGCTCATAAACGTAGAGTGTAGCTGTTCCCCAAAACTAAATCTAACCCCGGCTCCCATCAAGGACACCCTCAGGGAGTTATCGGCGGCGTATAATCAAGACGCGTCGTAGCGTCCGTTATGTCGGGTAGTTATGAAAGGTTATGTTAATAGTATATGTTGTATCCACTTAATGTAACTTAGATTAAATAAATATTTGTGAGTGTAATGAGAGTTTGTCGCTTGTACGCCCGCTTCAAGGAGGAATTTCTCAGCACACGGTCACAGAATGGCGCCCTAAACGTGGATTACGAACCTGACAAAGATAAGTAAATTCTTCTAGAATCCTTACTACCCCTACGTTCTTGCTAACCCTAGCGATGAGCAATTATCAACTAAAACATATTCATCCTGAATAGTGTAAATTAATTTCAAAACGTCAGGTCGTTCGATGTGAATTAGAAGTTTACAGTGATTCAATTCCTTTGTATGAAAATTAATATTCACCCAGAATATTGTTCTTAAAGATTTGCGTTTTGTTCAAAACGAAAGAGTGAAAATATTCCAGATACTATTTGCTGTCTGCGAAAGTAGCGATTTTGTTTCGAGAAAGTTAATTGTAGGAATTATGGAAATGTTGTATATGCTTATTTGAATTATAACAAAATTATATACATTTGTCACTTTTGAGCAATTAGTATTTCTTTTATTTGAAGAAAATGGTGTTTAAATTTTTTTTTTAATATTTTATGCAATATTATTTCATTTGGTATTGGAATTATCTTGATTTTAGTATTGTGTTAATGTAGTGAAATTATTCTGCTTTCGGTTTTTCCAATTCAAAACTTGAACTAACATTACTATTTTGTGTTTTAAATGCATATCCGTATATGTTTGCGGATTAAAAAAAAAAAAAAATCTTGCTATTTCAATAATTAATGGCCTTTCCTGCTATTGAAGTGTATAGTATCGTTTTTGTGAACGCATGAACTTCTTTGTGTAAGCGCGCAGTAACAAATGACCTTGAGAATTCCCTGATATATTAATTTCTTCCCCTCTCAGCTGTTTCAGTGAATGTTGTTTTGACTAACTCATAGTCTGTATTTCGTTTTCACAATTTGTTTTCTCTTTTGATATATGAGTGAAACTTTTTCTTTTACATGCTTCACTTTCACAGGAAGATTTATTGCTCGGATATTTTTAATAATACTATCGTTGTTGAATCTGTGTTTCTAATCGTATTACTTAGGCTGGCACATTTATTATCCATAACGCATTTAACTAATTAAGTATAAGAATTATTTTGTATTGATTTCATTAAGCATTTATAAATTACATTTTGTGTGTTCTGATAAGGTTTCATTATCATTTTAGAAGTAATTCTTATTCAGTGTACATTTTATTATGTGTTTTCAGAGGAGGTTTTCCATTTATCATTTTGAATATTGTGTTAATCAAAACTTAATTTAAGTATTGGGTGTTGATGTAAATTAAAATAATTATCGCTTTATATTGGAGCTTGTTTGAAACAAAAAACTTTACGAACAATAACATTGACCCCAGAACTTTTCTAGACAAGAATATTCTTCCGGAATTCCAGAACTTTTTGCAAACTAGACTGCAATCATGTCTTACCTTGCAAAAGGCCGCAAGGACGACTTGAGATTGTTGGCACAGGAATTGGGCTTGGACGTAGGTGGCAAGATGACAGTTATCCAATTAAAGGATTTAATTGTCACTTCTGACAACTATGATGAAGAACTCACTAAGAATTTATTCGTCAGTGTAATAGATGAAAGAATTGCTAAAGAAAAAGAAGTTGAGCGGGAACGAATCGCTAAGAAAAAAGAAGTTGAGCGGGAACGAATTGCAAAAGAAAAAGAAATTGAGCAGGAACGACTTGCTCAAGAAAAAGTAATTGAGCAGGAACGAATTGCAAAGGAAAACGCAATTGAACAAGAAAGAATAGAAAAGGCAAGAGCTCATGACCTTGAACTGCTTCGGTTGAAACTTGAAATCCAAAAGTTGTCCTCGCTCCCATCAGAGTTACCCCTTCCGACCGTCGACCAACCAAAATTTGAATTGAAAAAGTTTATCCCGAACTTCAATCCAAAAGAAGACGACATGTCTCTGTTTCTCAATCTCTTTGAAAGACAATTAAAATTTCTGAAGGTTCCGGAAAAACAATGGGTAGCATATTTGGCGGGAGTCCTTCCCAGTGATATAGCGAAAATCATTGCTAGGGAACCTGATGAAAAAGCAGAAGATTACCAATTCATTAAGGATATCTTACTTAAAAGATTCAAGTTGAGTGCTGAACGTTTTCGCCAGCTATTTGCAACTCATAAAAAGAATCCTGAATGTACATGGAATGATTTTTATTTTGAACTGCGTAGTTTTTATGAGAATTGGATTAGAGAAGTGAAGGTAAATACTTTTGAAAAGCTGAAGGACCTGATGATAAGTGATCAAATCAAGAAAAAGTGTCCACCGGAATTCGAAGAACACTTCTTGGATGAATGGGGAGACATTATCTCTCCAACTGATCTTGTGGAAAAACTAGACGCATACGAAAGTCTCAGGCATAAGACCAGGAAAGATGGACCAACAGTTAATCCTAAGAGACCGTTTACGAAAAGGAAAGAAGAATATCCAAGATTCAACTCTACGAGGAAGGAGTTCCATGACAGAAAATACGAGAAGCCGAAGCAGGAAGAACATCCCACTATTTATTGCTATGCTTGTGGCACTCCAGGGTACATTAAGTCAAAATGTCCGAATTGTTCCAGGCCTGACAAAAAGAATACCAGTCGTTTCAGCAGTATACAGCTAAGTAGTCTTTCAACGTCGAGTCAGATGGCGATTCTTACAGTGAATATCAACGGACTGTGTGGTACAGCAGCAACTCATTCTATTGCTGGTGCAGTTCTTTACCAACTGCTGAAAGAACAAGGAACCCATTTCCAAAGAACACATCTTACCATGACTCTCGCTGATGGCAGCCAGCCAACAAAAGTGGTACACAAAGCAAATGTTAGTATCTGTCTGGAAGGGAGAATGTTTTCATTACCAATTTTTGCTATTCCTGAAGCACGAAGAAACCATACTCTGCTTGGAATTGATTTTATAGAAAAGACTGGAATTGTCCTGAATCTAAAAGACCATTCCTGGTTCTTCAGTGATAGACCCAATAAAAGTTTCACATTTGCGAAATCCATTGTCCCAGAGAGTCCTGGTGTACTTCGACCAGAAGTTCAAGACCATTCTTCCGACATCGGGATAAGTGCTACCCCAGCGAATCCCTGTCAAACTCAGCTAGAAGTTCAAGACCATTTTTCGAACATTGTAGAAAACATGCCAGCAAATTCTGGTCCATTTCAATCAGAAGTTATAGATCAATCTTGTAACTCCGTGGACACCAGTACTTCTATGGATTCAATACTACTTCGACTAGGCGAAGGTGAAAATCTAAACCCACACCAGAGAAATCAAATAAATGCATTATTGACGGAATACGAAAGAGTCTTCAGTCCAGGGGGAGAACCGACACCTTATTGTGAACACCGAATTGACACAGGAGATACTTTACCAATTTCATCGTCACCTTACCGACTCTCTCCTGCCAGGAAGGAAGTTTTAAAAAAGGAAATTGATAAACTCCTTACAGCAGAAGTAATCGAGGAGTGTGACTCTCCATATGCCTCACCTGCAATTCTCATTCCCAAACCAAATTGAGATTTCAGACTTTGCATCGACTACCGAAAACTTAATGCTGTCACCAAATCAGATCCATACCCACTGCTGCGTATGGACGACCTTTTATACAATGCCAAGCAAACTGCATTTATGTCAACAATTGACTTAAGATCGGGATACTATCAGATACAAATGCATCCGCATGACAAAGACAAAACCGCCTTTGTATGCCAGTTTCGAGTTTTCAGGTTCATTAGAATGCCTTTTGGATTGAAAACGGCCCCTGCAACGTTTCAACGTTTGATGGACATTTTTCGAAATGGCTTAAAGATCAACACCCTCGCCTACCTGGATGATATCATCGTGATGTCTCCCAGTTTTGAAGAACATCTGCAAGATTTGCGATTAGTCTTTGAACGACTCCAACAATTCAAGTTGAATGCTAACCGTGCCAAGTGCAATTTTTTTTGTCCCAAAGTCAAGTACCTTGGTCATTACATTACCAGTTCCGGTATCGAAGTAGACCCTGCCAAAGTGGAGGCCATTACGTGTATTCCCCCACCAAAGAATGCGAAACAAGTGCAATCCTTTTTGCAAACTTGCAGCTGGTATCGACGATTCATTCCTAAGTTTGCTGACATTTCTCATCCGTTGAGCAATCTCACCAAAAAGCGGACCACTTGGAAGTGGGGTGAAAAGGAGCAATCTGCATTTGAATTTTTAAAGAAATGTTTGATTTCGCCACCAGTGCTGAAACAGATTGATGAATCAAAACCTTTTGTTATACGTTCAAATGCTTCGAATTATGCTTTAGGAGCTGTTCTTATCCAAGGACACGGTCCAGAAGAGCATCCCATAGAGTATGCAAGCCGTTTGTTGACCCCTGCCGAAAGAAATTATTCCACCACGGAGAGAGAAGCACTTGCAGTGGTTTGGGCACTTGGAAAATTTCGAGGCTATGTCGAAGGAGCTGAAATAACAGTATTTTCAGATCATCAACCCTTGAAATGGTTGTTGAGCCTGAAATCACCAACCGGTCGACTCGCAAGATGGGCCCTTCAGATACAGTCTTACAACATCAAAGTTGAATATCTTTCAGGAAAAGCAAACGTCATTGCAGACATGCTATCCCGCCCTTCATGTACACATGGAAGGCCCACTTGTGACATTTGTTCTGTTACTATTATTGATCTACCATCCAGGAAGGCAAATGACATACGTGAAGGACAATTGAAAGACGATGACTTGAAGAAAATCATTGACTGTTTTGAGAGCGTCTCCAAGGACGAAAACTACGTGAATTGGACCAATCGTGGCTACATAATGTCTCAAGGTATTTTATATCGATACGGCCCGGATTCCGAATCAGAGGAAGCCCAGTTGGTAGTTCCGACACAGGAACGTGAAAGAGTTCTGCAACAATATCACGATGCCCCAACCGGTGGACATTATGGTGCTGAGGGCACTTTCCATAAGATTGCAACGCGTTATTTCTTTCCTGGAATGAGAAAATACATCGCAGATTATGTAAGGAATTGTGCTGAGTGCAGCCGTTATAAGCCAAGTAACCAAAGGCCTGCAGGACTTTTGAGAACACCAGTGTATTCCCAGCGTTTTGAGACGTTAGCGATCGATCTTTTCGGTCCTTTGCCAGAAACTCCAGATGGAAAGAAATGGATTTTTATTGTTGAGGACACTTCTATACAAAATGGGTGGAGCTTTTCTCTCTCCAAAACGCCACTGCAAAGGAGTGTGCAGTAACCTTATTAGAGGAAGTGTTTCTGAGATACGGTCTGCCACGTCGTCTCATAAGTGATAACGGATCCCAATTCGTTAGTGCCGTCCTTCAACAAGTATGCTATCTTCTCGGAGTTACACAAATTCTTACTCAAGTTTACTGTCCTCAAGCGAACCCAGTAGAAAGGAAAAACAGGGATTTAAAACAAAGACTTGCCATTCTTGTCGGTGATGACCACACCACATGGTCAGAAAAACTCCCAACTATACGTTTTGCTCTGAACACTGCAAAATGTGACACCACTGCTCATACTGCAGCCTTTTTACAATTTGGAAGAGAACTTAGAACACTAGACGATGTTCAACATGACATAAGGTCAGTGATCAACAATGACAACTTCATTGCTGAGATCACACCATATTTGCGGAAATTTGCAAAGATCTCCTCTGAGATAAAAGATCTTGTCGAACAAAAGCAGGATAAGACAAAGAAATATGCTGATCGAGGAAGAAGAAGCGTTCCCCAATACGCACCTGGAGATCAAGTATGGGTCACCTCACATACTGTGAGCAACAAAGCTAAGAAGAGGTCAGCGAAATTTGCACCTCGCCGAGACGGACCCTATTTGATTTTAACTCAGCGTTCTCCAACAAGTTACGTTGTTGCGAATCCTGAATCTCCTGATATTCCTGTCGGAACATATCATACATCTGCTCTACGTCCATGCCTTAACACCCCTCAAGATGGAAACGTGCCAATCACCCCACTGCGAAGGAGAGGTCGACCTCGAAAAGCTGATACAACAGTGCGGCAAAACTCAAGACAACCATCTGACCCTTCTCCTGGCGACTCTCCGAGACGTCTTCGTAGCCAGAGGGGGAGACTGTAACAGGTGAACTATAATCGCAGCGTCGGCTGCAGAGCTATAAACCTCCGAACTAAAAGTGAGAACCAAAACTAAATCTAACCCCGGCTCCCATCAAGGACACAGGCGCCTCAATCCCATGATAGTACTTTACGCAAGTCCAACTTGATTGGCTTATCGGATCACATGACCTAGATACGTATGTCATCAAGGTTTATAGTTGTTGGCGATTTATCTCTTCCTTTCTGCTTTCTTCTTTTCTTTTCAGATCCATGGCTATGGGTGGGTAGAGGTGGGAGCCGAAAATTGTATCCTTTTATTATATAAGTTAATAATTATATAAGTTAGTGTTTTATGTATGCTTTTTGTTACATCAGAATGGTCCTAAGCCAGCGGTGGATACGACACCATCATCCTAAAGCAAAGGGGACGGCAGAGGGGCGGAAAAATATCAGCTGGTAGTGAGTTCAGGAGTGGTTCTTAGATTATTTATGTAAAATCAACGGAAGCTTGGAAAAATATGAAAAGGGTATTAAAAATTAGGAAAAGTAAATTAGAATGAAAAGGAATTAAATTGGAATTTTTTAAAAATAATTTGGAGGATCTAAAAATTTTTCAGTCTTTAAATTTTGTTTTTGTTATTATATAGTTGAAATTTTTGCATAATTTATTTTTTTACTTTGGGCTACATTAAAATTAAATTTAACTTGACATTCGGAAATCTTTTTTTTTTATAATCATCGTAAATTACCTATTAGGTAATTTAAACTTGTTTTGAAATTAATTAAATTTACAATTTCTTGATACAATGCTTCTTGTTTGTCACAATATCACATCCAAGAAAAACAGTTGAAATCCGTAACAAACGTAACAAGGTATCAAAAAAGCTGATGGACAACAAAAGTGTTTATACATGCAACTGCCTCGAATGTGAGGAAAACTATTAGTCTACATAAGAATCGTTAGATTGAATAAATGTGTTCAGTGCACTAAATGGCTACATGAATCATGTACAATGTACAAGGATCTGTGCAATATTTGCGGGAAAGCAAAAATTAGAGAGGACAAAAAGAAAACTCTTAATTGAATATTTTCGAAATATTTTATAACACTTTAATAGAGTAATAATCTTATAAAACTTTTTAAACTAACATTTTTTTGTATTTTCAAGCAGACTGAATTATTTTAAAATCGTTTTATGTGTTTTACTATAAATTTTGTTTGTTTTATTTTAAATGTGTTTCATTAAAAACTTTTTACAAATTGTCTATGGTTGTTAAATATTTCAATACTTTAAAAATAAATGCTAAGGTAGTATTTTCTTAAAATCACTTACTTTTAATATGTTATATACATGTAAAACCTTTTATGTTGAAAAATAATTTTTTTTTACATATAAGGGCTCTTATGTAAGTCAGGCATCTCACCCAGAACTAGGGGAGAGACAACCAAATGTATTGTTGTCACAATTTTATTTTTTTCTATAGAAAATTTGCAATATAATGCAAAACAACTATTCAGTATTGATAAACTATAACTATTACGAACTGCCACAAATTTTCGTTTTTATCGTTAATACCCAATTTATTTTATAACGTCTTTATCTTAAGTGGGTATCTGTCCCGGAATTACCCTATGATGAAAAATCAGTGTAAAACAAAAATAGCTTAAGACAAATTGAATTTTATTGAATAGGAAATGAAAGTGCTCAAAAAATAAAAGGAAATACATTTATTACCGCAAAATAAACCGTATAATAATGATATATATAGATCTCATTTGTACAAATAATGCAACAGGGATGTAATCTGTATGAACTGATCATTATTGCCGATATATTGAGATGTTATGAACATGACAAACAAAATACATTTTTTGCAAGCTTTAGAATAAATTATCGAATGCTTTTATTGTTACTTAGACACAAGACACGAGAATTTGTTTCGAAACGAATTTCTTTAAAAGTTTAATAATTGATTAATGGAACCGAAAATATAACTCATTTAATCGATAGACAGTTGTTTACTGGTCGTAAATGTCTCTCTCCCATTCTTCCAGGTCTTTCGCGAAGGTCTTCATCGTGTGCAGGAGATTACGTGTGTCCTCGCGGACACTGTCGCTGTTGCCAACCTGCTGGTCGGAATCTTCGTACCGGCTGTTGTCCGCTGTGTCGACCAGTTGGTGACTGGGTTTGGTGTTATCCATGACGTCCTGACGCTCGTGCCTAGAGGGTTCCGTCCTTTTGCCAAATCGCATGGGAATCCGCATGCGGCATCTCTGGCAGAAGTCCTGTCCGTCGGATCTGCTGCAGACGGATTGACATCGTTTTTCGAACTGTGCGGAGACATCTGGGATCAGGTAGAGGAGCACCACGATGGTGGTCAACGGTAGGAGGAGGTGTTTCATTGGCTTCTTTGTGTGTAAAACCTGAAAGAGATGAATAGGCATAAAATATGTATAACTTCAATGTTCTAATTTATATTTCATTTGCCTGTCCAACATTGCTCGGAGAGGATAATCCAATTTGCAATTACTGCATTTGCCCACTAACTGTAAAGCACATTTTTATGGAATGTTCTCGTTTTAATAGTCATGGAAATAAACATTTTAATTCATATAATTGGATTTTAGAAGACATGGTTGGAGAGAATCCTCATCCAAATATTTTTAGCTTTTTACATGACATTGGGTTTATTCATACTACCCTACAACAATGGACCGGACAGCAAGATGTGATGGTATTAGGGAAATAATACATGCTTTAATAGGGGTTTGGTCCCCCACGTGCTGGAATTACCCTAGCAACCCTTCTGGGCATACTTTCAACAAGGTTTTAACACACAGCTATGGATATTTGTGTCCATTCCTGCTGCAAGAATGTCGCCAGCTCAGATGTAGATTTCGAACGTGGTAAGCGTCGCTCTAACTCGTCCCACAAACGTTCTATGGTGCTTTGGTCGTGACTCTGAGTAGTCCAGGAAAGACGTTTTACGTCCATATCTTGATACCACTGCTAGACAGAGGCTGCAGCATGACATGCAGCGTTGTCGTCCTGCCAGAAGCGTAGGAACAACCTGATTGTCCAAAATGTTCATGTAGGCTTCGGCGTTCTATTGACCAGGAACAACATGAAAAGGTCCCAGGCCATACCACCCAAAACACCCCCAAACAAGTAGTCTGATTTTATACAAATCCGCTGGCGTCCGGTCCATTATTGTAGGGTAATGTATTATTTTACATACTATTTATTTTATTATCACCTGACTCATTTCATTTTATTATTAGATTGTATATTTGATCTCTTATATTTGGATCTCTTACACAAGATATCTTACTCCTATATTTACGCGTAATGAAATTGTTTTAAAATCATAGAATAATGTAATTGAGTTCAATTTTATGTATTGAGTTTGGCACAATATGTTCCAAGAGAACTCAGTGCCACAAAATCGTATCCAATCCAATCCAACATTGCTAAATTGATCTTGAGGTTGGTTCAAGTAAACGAGGTTTCACAGAGCGTGTGAAGGACAACACAGCTTTGCCTAACGAAACGTACTTCGTGATGAAGATAAGTTGAACAGTTATATCTTAATTTATCAGGGGTAAAGGGGTTACAAAGAGGGTTACTGTTCAGAAATTTAAACTGAAATTAAGTTAAGACTATTTCGATACTTACTTCTCAGATATATTTAGAAAGAAAAAGAAGTATGTCATGGTACAAATAACTTAAATTTAAATTCCTAGATTCTTTTACAGTCTCTATTTTAAGCATATTGTATTATTCTTTAAATTAATGATGCACTTGACACTCCTCTAGATTCACAAAGTCAGACTTGACCCCTTTTGTAATGACACGGATGATTTATAATATTGTATTGTAATTTCCTTTTCGTATTGGTGGCACATAACTTTCCCTCCGGAATTTAGCAGACTGAATTAGATATATAGTACCACCTAGTTTATGTATTGCAAATTTCATGAGTCCTGGAAACTGTTTAAACATGACGAGAGTACTTCCGCATGAGTGAACATGCAATAGAGGATTGCTACAATGTACTGTCTAGTGTTGCCCTTAACGGCCGCTTGAAGCTTAAAATGAGGAGTGAAGCCTTGATAAGAATAAAAGCAGTTTCGGTAATCATAGGGTCTCTGACAGTTGTTGGACGTGATCGCCATAGCTTTGTCAATTGTCAATGAAATTCCAGCAACTGTCAGTCTATGATTACCGACGCTACTTCTATGCACTGCACCATCCATCGAAGAGTATGACGAATGTGATCTGATTTTTTCTCAAAAGCTCCACCAGGCTTGTCTTTGAAAGTGTATAGTGTTTTTAATGCGTCTGTTACTAATTTAGATCGCGTAAAAGACGGTGCAACTTTGTCTACCTAACTGTAATTGGGTAGATAAAGATGGGACACGTTTTACAGTTATGTATACTGCTGTATTGTAAGTTAATTTTTGTAGTGGTGATCACATCAAGTGATTCGTCGCATCTTTCTCGATTTCGTTTGTCGTCGGAAAATGTGTGGTTGTAATGTGTGGTTTGAATAAATACGATGAGGTGACACCCTCTACCACCACTCTCTGAGGGTTGTGTTTGTTTTTCATACTAGTAATGAACTAAGAATTGGTTATAGAAAAATTGTTAACTGGATTTTAATGTAGCTTCATGATCGCCATTTAGTCTTTCGCAGTGAAAAGGACCATGGCTTCTTTCCAATGAGACGCCTGAGTCTTTGTTTCAGGGTAAAACATAGATGTGAAGACCCAGAAAACTTCGATCCTGATTTATCATAAAAGCAGATCAACGTGCTACTATAGCTACTTTTTCGCAATGAATGTTTCACGATATATAAATAAATCACACCTGCGCAGAAAGGTATTATGTTGCATAGTCCTATTTCCAGGCTGCAGCTAGTGTACACAATAAGATCAAATAATTTTTGATCGGATTACATACCAGCACAATTTGAAGTATAGTCGTGGTAGTCAATAAGGCAGTTCTTACAACTATAGATTTTAGCTAATGCTAGATTGAAAAATGATTCTGGTTAAGGACCACTATACCTTAAAATTTGATTTACTACCGTTTCAGTGGTGCTTGGCATTACAACCCCTCAGACAACAAATTATTCTATTACAATTAGAAGCAGACTTCATATAAGCATTAATTTACCACGCTCGTCTTGGGTATGTTTTAATTAAATGAAAAGGAAAACTACAAAAGTAATACATTTACGATAAATTCTATATGCCACATGAGGACACTACATCGAGAAACATTTCAAGCTGCGTCACTTCCGGAATGAAACAGGAGAGACATACTCACACGAAACACTAGTGCCCTCTGTACCTTAGCTGTGCAGAATAATCTCCCGGAGTTCATTACATTTACATAGAGTCTCAATGTAACACTCTCACATGTCTTCCCTCTTCTTTCGCCCTGGTAACATCCATTTTCTAAATGGTGAACTCACTTTTCCCACTTCACTACCGTTTGTGTTTGTATATTCCACCTTAATCCATAATAAATTAATCCCTAGCTTTAACTGAAGTATGGTAAATACTAAGAGTACATAGATCGATGTAAACGTTTCTATGGTTACAGACTAGGCTAGGGTAGGGAAATATGAGATCCTGAAGAGCTTATTTGAAAGAAATGGAATATAGTTTGTTCCTTTACGGATTGTTGGTTGGGTTTTGTTCAAAAGCCTCAACAACCATATTTGACCAATCTACGTCCAACACAGTCTAATAGAATAGTAATAGACATACACACACAAGGGAAATGTAATTGGCACAGAAGAGAGGAATACACATGTGTAAGTAACACATTTACAGTTGTATGCTGCTTATATATCTGATTTATACAAAAAAGTAAGAGCACTGAATCAACAGTTGATTAAGGGGTCCGCCTACCTTAAAATAGCGAATTTCGACGAAAATTCTAATTTTTTTTATTACGTACTATTATTGCCTGCATTTTAACGTTTCCAAAACTGTTTCATTTTTAATTATACGACATTTAGAACCAAAGATATCGTTATTTAAACGCAAAGTGATAGCAGTCGAATAAAACCGGAAGTGTCAATTCGAAACCGGACGTTAAAGGAAAAATCGAGTTTCATTCTTCTGTATTATATCACAATATATATCACAATGGGATATTACATCACAATGGCAGAAATTACCCGAGCTACTTTTAACCGTTTATAAGGATACCTATGTAATTACCCTGTATATTACTTTGTAAAAATATAATTTTTTTTGTAGCAAAAACTTTAAATGCATTTTCCCGCAAATGATAATTTTACAAAATAGTGACCACCGTTTTTTCAATAACTTCCACAATTTTTAATATTTTTACTAGAAATTTTGTACATGCATTTTAAATACTATTAACTATGATATCAACTAAAACTTTTAAATAATATAGTATCTTCTTTGATTTATAGCTGCTTTTGTGAATAATCTGCTACAAATTTTGAAATTTTTCATGAATATGTGCGTTACATGGTATATCTTCTTATGTTTACAAAATATTTCTTAGATTTTAGTCTATTTTGAAGATTGTGGTTACATTTATATTGAAAACAAAGGAAATTGATTTTAAGATATTATTTTTTTTCTACAGCTCTAACCGTTTCCATAAAATTTTATTAAAATTTACCTTGAATAACCAATTTTTTCAAATGGCAACAAAGAATAATTTTTTTTGGTACCATTTCTTTGTTTTACATCTGTTTTTTAACTATATAAAAACATAAAAAGCAAAAAGCTAAAACAATTTTTTAAAAAAAGTTGTCGACGGTAGGCGGATCCCTTAAGATACCATACTGTTCTGAGTTGTTAGGTTGTTTATTATACTTATGAACTGACATGTGTGTGTGTGTGTGTGTGTGTGTGCCAAAAGTCATGGGATAGGAGTATGCAAATTTACAAGTGGCGCTAAATCACTTTAAAAGGGTATAAAGTCAGGTGGTTATCAGTTCTGTCTGTTACACTCTCGAATGTCTCAGAGAACGTTTCATAACGTTATAATGGCTACCCGAAAAAAATCCACCGAGTTTGAAAGTGGAATGATAATAGGGGCTCAAAACATAAGGCATAGCATTTTGAAAGGTGTTGAGACTTTTACGATTCCTAGCTCCACAGTTTCAAGTGTCTATCGAGAGTACCTTATGGAAGTCATTATCTTCCTCAAGAGACAATGCAGTGGGCTTGCCACGTCTGCTGAATGATAGAGACCAGCGACGTATGAGCAGAGGCGTCCGTGATAACAGACGAACGACATTGTGTGAGCACTTAAGCTTCGGTTTCCTAAGAAAGCGTAGCCGTGATCTAGCGGCCGTGATGTATCGGTGGGTGACGTCACTAAAACGTTGTTTATACTAACACATGGTGTTGGTTTCCTAGAGAGCGGTGTTTGTGAGCGTAACGAAATTTATCGGAGCCGCCATTTCCATGACTGTCGTCATAGCGGTCTCAAACAGTTGGAGAACGTTTTTTCTCTTGTAGCGGCCACATTTCATTTCCTGCTCCAAGCGATTCGAGCCAAGAAGAGCAATATAAATAAACATTTTTGACTGCCATTGAATAATTCGTTTTTGTAAAATCGGGATCGTTAAACACAGAATAAAAATTTCAACGGATTCGAAATCTGCGGAAAATTTGACACCAGATCGATACCTTAAATGTGATTTTCTTTGAATAAATAATTAATTATTTAATACATAATTAAATAATCAAATGGTAAATAATTGAACAATAAAACTGTTTTTTATATCGATCTGGCGTAGAAATTTACGCTGATTTGAAATCTGTTGACATTTTCACTCTACCTTCAACGATCCCGAAGTTGGAACTTTGAACTAGAGAATAAAAAACCACTTTGTTTTGTTTCTCGAATAAAATAAACCACGACAGCCGTCTGTGTTGCCCATTCTCCAACGTATTCTATCCGCCTAAGTTGACACCTTGGATTCTTGTTTAGACGGCCGTCTAGTTATGCCCGCGGCATCATGACGTATCACGGCTGTTAGATAACGGCTCCACTTTCTTAGGAAACCAAAGCTTTACTGCCATATTCAATGAGTGACGCATTAGAGACGTGGATTTTAGGTCCGTCAAGCGAAATTTAGCTTTGATGGGATATGGCAGCAGAAGATTCGAGTGTCAGCACATCATTGGCTCACAGCATATCATCGACAGTTTGACTCACAGCACATCATCGACTATAACACAGTTACCTGGGCTCACGAACGCATGTTTTGGACCCTAGATGACTGAAAGAACGTAGTGTGGTTCGATGAGTCATGTTTTCAGTTGGTACGAGCTGATGGTTGAGTTCGTGTGTGGCGCTTTTAAATCCCTTTCAGTATAATATAACTACTGAAATATTACTTAAACTAAAACTGTTAATTAGTGTAACATGTAGGATTTTATTCACATTCTGTCGATTATTGCAAAAAGTAGCACACTACTGCATTACGTTTCGTTGGTAGAAACTTTCCTTCTAATTTCATTCTACGCAATGCTTAAACTGAGTCATTTAAAATTCAGGGTATTTTCTAAATTTTAGTTTAGCAAAAATGCTAAAGAGAATAGATATAGTGCTTATGAATGCATTTTTTATTTCTGGATGCGGATTTGTTACTTTGACAGTGCCTTGCAAATCCAGGAAAACAGTTTTTCAGGATTGTCTTACTTACCTATGAGATAAGACAGATCACACAAAAATAGTAAACAAAATAAATGCTTCGAATACTTTCCCAATGAGCAACATTTACCCTCCATGAACATATCCGTCGAATTAGAGCAGAAACTTATTAACTGACGAAAAGTTTTTTTTCAATGCTCAGTTGCTTAAATATTGACATTTAATTTTTCTTTCAAAAAATAAAAATTGTAACTAAATCCAAATGTAATTGTAATTACATTTGGATAGATGACAATAAATGTCAATTTGGGAGTATACATCCTTTAAACAAATTACAATAAAACTATATATTCTTCATTATCATGAAAATAAGAACTTAATGCCTCGAAAAAAATGTCTTTAATGAGTTTCTATTTAAAGCCGACATGAGCTACTTAGAGCAGAAACCATATTTATTTACATAATGTTAACTTCTATTCCAGGTTCGTTAAGCTCAAGGATATAATTTGAATTCATTAGATTCAAGCTGACGGTTAGAGAGACTGAATTGTAATTTTACTTCGTAATTTTACATCAGAATATTTAATTCCTTACAAGGTAAAGGGACAATGGCCATGACAATAATTTTACACTTTATTCAAACTACCATCGTCACTTTAATGTAGTCTGTCTTAAGTTATGGAGACACAATTACGTGATACAGGGAAAGTGCTAACAGTAACAGTTGAATACCCTAAATTTAATATTTATTTTATAAAAAAATTTTTCACTAGTGATAAAACAAGGAAATGTTAGTTAAGGTTCTTACATTTAGTAGTGAACAAAATACAAGAATATTCCTATCTGTTTTCAGTAGTTCACTGTTTCTTTAATGGGGTATTTCATTTAGAAGACAGTCACAGATTTAAGCCGTGAAAATTGCCGTATCTTGTAATAACCTTTTTTTTTTAAACTTAAACTATATTCAAGTAAGCTAATCCAAAATTTTTTAGTATACCTGTAATTTTTTTTTCTGTACTAAAACAGCTAATATCAAGAGGTTACTCATGAAATGTCTTTGGTCATAATGAGATGTGCTATACGTGATGACATGGTATTAGCTATTTTTTGTATAGAAAAAATAACAGAAAACCCCAAAAATGTGAAATAATCTTACTTGAAGAGAGGATAGCTTAATTCCGAAAAAGAGATTTAATTCATTATAAATATTAGACTATATGGTAATTTTCATGACGAAAATTTGTATGTAATTGTCTCATACGTAACTGTGGATCTAATAGAGAATGAAACTGTTATAATGTTAAATGAGCTGGAGAATGCTTACACATAATGTTTTTTCAATGAAGGCATTGAGGTTTTAAGGTCTATCACAACTGGGCATGATAATAGGAGTTTATTCTTAATGGACGATAGTCATTCTTGTTCTTATATCATAATATTTATTGCTTAAATTCTAACTTATATCCCGTCTCAATGAATCACTTATAATGCAGAGTATCCATGATTTCTATAGAAATAGAAAATAATACTCCCATATCTATATTATAATGAACAATGTATGAACTTACTGTTAACCCGTCAGTAAAAATACAATTGATTCACGTAAAATAAGTTACAAAATCCAAAGGCCAGTCAAATTGCAAAGACAGTCTACATCTTGTAGACCAAATAAGAAGAAATAAATGAACAAGTAATGGAAAGAAATAAAACAAAAAATAGAGCTACACTGCATCAAGTATGGTACACATTTCTATTCAAAAATTTAAACATCATAAAATCATCAAAATAATTAAAAGCATTTTATTTACCAAATCAGACAAACTTTTAAATCGCCAAACGCAATACAAAATTTTAAAATAAAAAAATAACCATATCCGCTGGTAAACTTATAACAATCCATTTCGAATCTAAAGGAATCGAGTGAGTCTTCTGATATGCTCAAGTCGTATATCCGTTTAGCTTCTTGTAGTTTCCCCCATATGATTATAAAACTTGATCATGAATTGCATGTTGCACTTTCAACCGTAATCAGATATAAAAAAAAGTTGTGTTCACATTAACAAGCCCAAGTTACTCACTGAAATAAGAAGATAATCTATGTATTAACTGTGGAAAAAGAATATTGTAGATATTTATATAAATACTTAAAATGTTTATTTTCGTATTAAATCATTATTACTCGCATATTTATACATAACCGCTAATTCTTTTGTGTACAATAAATTTCACTTTTGTTATTTTTATCATCTCTCTCTCTCTCTCTCTCTATATATATATATATATATACAGGGTGTTTCAGTGAACCGTTTCAGAACTTCTAAGAGGGGTAGGGTACATCCTGACAACTCGAAATCATATAGCAATGTGGGGTCGGAAATGCTTTCCTGATGCGGTGTTGTACACAGAAGCACCGTAAAGAAAAGAGACCGCAAGTGAGAAATCGTTTTAATAATACATGAAAAGAAGCAAAAGGTACATGGATTAAAGTAAGTGTTCGAAGTTTCTTCCACGGGCTACAATGCACGCCTCATATCTCCGACGCATGGACATCCGAACATTCTGGAATACTCCAGGCATATCTCGAATTTCTCCGGCAGCTACTGCAATTCTTGCAACCAGCTCCTCAACATTGTCAACAGGGGTGTCATAAACTAGCGATTTCATATGACCCCAGAAATAAAAATCAAGACATGATAGGTCGGGTGACCGAGCAGGCCAACGCACGGGACCACCACGTCCGATCCACTGCTGACCAAATGTGACATCCAGGTAGTTACGAACATCTCCGCTATAATGGGCAGGGGCTCCATCGTGATGGAACTACATTGTCTGTTCATCTCTCAAAAGTTGTGGCAATACTTGCTGCAGAAAGAGCAAGTAGTTAGGTCCGGTTAGACGAGACGGTAACAGGTACGGTCCGATGAGGTGATCTCCCATAATACCGGCCCATACATTGACCGAAGATCGAATCTGTGCTGCACGACGTCGTATTGCATGCGGATTCTCGACCGCCCAGATATGGTCGTTATGCGTGTTGAAAATTCCTTCCCTTGTGAAGGATGCCTCATCGGAAAACAACACTTCAGCAGGAAAAAGGGGATTTGTAGCACATTTTCCAAGGTACCACTGTGCGAAAGCAATACGAGGTGTATAATCCTCCTGTTGCTGTGTCTGGACACGCTGCACGTGAAACGGATGCATGTCTTCTTCTCCAGACGCTGCAATGAGAAACCCCGACTGCGTTTGCTACACTTCGTGTACTCATTCTTGGATTCCCCTGTACATGCTGCAGCACATTCTGTTCGACGTCTGCAGTCCGTGCTGTTCTTACCCTGTCCCTGTCAGCTCTTTCTAATGAACCTGTCTCAGCTAACCTCTGGTGCAGTCTTGCAAAGAAATTATGACTGGGGATACGCCTCGTCGGATATCGTTCCGCGTACAAACGCTGTGCGGCTGGCCCACTACAATTTGCAGCCCCGTACGCCAAATGCATAAGGCTAACTCTGCGATCGTGTAATCATCCATCCTACTAACTTGGCGTTCTTGTGCGAAATGAAGATTCCCTACACGAAAGCTCGGGATTTTCGCACAACGCCATCTACCGCGTCAGGAAAGCATTTCTGACTGCCCATTGGTATATGATTTTGGTTCGTCAGGATGTACCCTACCCCTCTTAGAAGTTCTGAAACGGTTCACTGAAACACCCTGTATATGTAAGATTCGTGTTGTTCTGTTTGGTAAGGTCTATATTAAAGACTTCGAATCTTACAGCACATTGACATTTAATGAATAAATATATACAATTATTATGTACAGTTGAGTTATATTTCAAAAAAGTTCCGTCATTATCGGCAGCAGTCGTCTCTGCTCGGAAAAAATACGTCAGCTCTCAATGGCGTCCAGGGGAAAAAGTGTCTGTTCTATTAATTTTCTCGTAACTGAATACCAGAATGTGAATGGCTCGTGACAGTCTTGCCTTGCATTCTTACTACAATGCAACTGACTCCTACCAGTCTCGTTGCTCTTATAATGAGTTCTTTCCAGACTAGTAGACAACTACCGTTGTTTAGTATTCCTACAATCGGCCATCCTGATGATCTTTCGTCCTCGAAAGGAACACGACAAACCTATAAAAACAAAACACAAAACAGTATCTGGGAATACATTGATTCAGTATTAGTTATTGAACCACGACTTCATATTGTCAGCTGCTGTCGACGTCAAGTTCGGTCCTTCATGGTTTCCAACTTTCTCAACGTCATAGCGATCATGGGGTTTCACTTTCTTCACTCGATATGGTCCTAAGAATTTCGGTCGTAATTTCATTCCGACACCAAATTGAGTCCGCTGAATAGCAATAAGATCGCCCTCTTTGTATTGATGAGGTTTCTTCCTCTTCTTATCATACGTTCTTTTATTCTCTTCCTGAATTTTTAGGATATTCTCTTTGGCATCGTCTCTTAATTTCTTCCTCTTCTCTAGAAAAACTTCAGTATATTCTTCTTCTAAAAGCTGGACTATTTTGAGATCTTCTTTGTTTCGCATTTTCACACAGTTTCGAAAGTTCCTTCTATCCGTCTTTTCCGTCAACTCGTCTTTTCCGTCTACGCGTTTTTTCGTCTACGCGTTTTTTCGTCTACGCGTTTTTTCGTCTACGCGTTTTTTCGTCTACGCGTTTTTTTTTTTTGTCGTTTCAGTCTATCATCAGCACCACGTCAGGAGAAGTCATGAAACTGTTCTTGCAGATGATTAAAACACAAGTCCAGGTTTGCATAGGGAGTCAAAACATTCCGCCGGCCGGTTCAATCGTCACTGCTTTCGGGGTCTGCTAATCCGTCGTTCAAGTCCTCGTACGAAGGAGGAGAATCGTCGCGGTCGTCAACGGTTTTTCACATCGCGGCCGAACCCTCATTTTTTGTAAGATTCGTGTTGTTCTGTTTGGTAAGGTCTATATTAAAGACTTCGAATCTTACAGCACATTGACATTTAATGAATAAATATATACAATTATTATGTACAGTTGAGTTATATTTCAAAAAAGTTCCGTCATTATCGGCAGCAGTCGTCTCTGCTCGGAAAAAATACGTCAGCTCTCAATGGCGTCCAGGGGAAAAAGTGTCTGTTCTATTAATTTTCTCGTAACTGAATACCAGAATGTGAATGGCTCGTGACAGTCTTGCCTTGCATTCTTACTACAATGCAACTGACTCCTACCAGTCTCGTTTCTCTTATAATGAGTTCTTTCCAGACTAGTAGACAACTACCGTTGTTTAGTATTCCTACATATATATATATTTCATGTAATTTCTACTGTTTACCGAAGCCGGTAGATGTCAGCACGAATCGGACCAAACTACTATTCTATTACTAGTACTAAATTTCTGTTACTGCGCAGGTGAGTTGCGCTATCTTTCTAGAACGGTCTGGAGCCTTCACAGAGTATGAGCAGTCAGACATTTTTCGATCGCCAGCATGGGTGTGTTTTTCCGTTGTTCCGTTTCGCGGTAATAACCAATTTTGTAAACTAAATCTTCTTTGACTTTAAATAGTCCTTCGTTTATAGATTAAGCTGTTTAAATTAACTATTTTGTCCCAATTCCTCCGTCATGACAGGTTTCTAAAATACTTGTGTTTTGAAACTGATTCTTGCTGTCAACTTATCAATTCTTATTTTAATGTCATTTTATCTTATTTGTAATGTAAATAGTAATTTTGTTAATAAATATAATTGTTTTCTAAAATAAGTCTTCTACCTGAGAGACAACCCCTAGACATAAAAATAACCGACCCACTAACCCCACATATATATATAATCGCCAAATTTGGTGCACTTACACTTTAGAACACTGCGGAAAACAGAGGCAATTTCTTTCCGGTCTTCAGGCCAATCTGTAGCCATGAAAATTGGCACACAGGTAGTCCTAAAGGTGACCTTCGAAGCCCCAATTTTAAAATCTAAAGTTTGTTTTTATACAATAAATTGACAGCGACAAGGAAACACGTTCTACAGTGTTTGCGTATGAGTTAACACAGGGAAACACCGCGGTCCTATTTTAGCTGTCGCGGTATGATATACGTTCTACAGAGTTTGTGTATTTTAGTTAACACAGGGATGTCGCGGTCAAATTTTAGCTGTCGCGGATATATTTGAAACCCGAACAACACCGGATTATTCAGCTAGTAATTTTATAAAATGAGTATTCTAAATATTTAATCAGTTTCACTCAGGTAAATCTGATAATTTTGTTCATAGATGAGTTCATCAATCACTGAGGATGTATGGATTAGGTATTTTCATTCCATTTGTTTCGGTTATTTCGTGATTATGACTTCATAAGACGACTTATCTGAAACGAATGTCTAGTTGGAATGTTTATACACCCATTAATATACTTTACGCATTAATAGAATCCCTGGTATGAAATAGAATAATTTTTAACACGTTAATATAAAAATATTCTTTCATAGTGTGTCAAGAAATTATTTATGCTTGTTGATGTATGCCGTGACGTGAAAGAGGTTGGGAAGCACTCTAGAAATTAAGCTCTAAACGTTAAGCCATTGATTTCAAACAAACACACCGTTCTAGCCAACCTTTTTCTGAGAGACTACACTTTCACCTACTCCAGAAACGAAAAAAACACTGCACCGAAATAGTATTTCTTCCCCAACCGAACAATACATTCGAAACTACGCTCCCCCTCCCCCAATAAAGGAACAGAAAAGACACGAAGACTCATTACGGTATTTTGGGAAAGGCCTATTTACTCAGGTTATGAAACCAGACACCGTCATTCCATTATGGAGGCGACTCCAGAAAGTACCAATCGTGACGGACTGGCTTGCTAGTTCGAGTGGCATAACCGGAAAATTACCCCCCAAAACCGCGATTTCTTGGTTCCGTGAGTGCCCACATCCGAATCTTCCATCAATGAAAACGTGGAACGAATTGCGTGAAAACTCGACATGTGTTCCGTGTAATAGAAATTATTCGGAAAGCCGCCTTGCTGAATTGTCGATGAAATTCGTTGTTCGAGAATTGAGTCTTTCATTGGGATTATGGAAGTTGAATAGATGTTTTAAGCTATAATTTACAGTATGAGATGAATGAAATAATCTTGATTTCGCTGTGTGACTATAATTCAGTTGTAAAATTGTTTGTTTTCAACAGATGACGTTATACAGAATGGGCGAAAAGTCCATGATACATTTCAAAATTTAATATGAAATCAACTAATTGTCAAATGAGAGTGCGGTTTTCACAAAATTGCTTTGCATGGTATTAAGTTTTCTATATTTGCCATAAGAAATTTAAAAAAATAATAATAATTTAACGCATCGATGGCACTGTACCGAAAACAATGTAAAAATTGTACACAAATAGTTACATTGCATATTAGAGTTTATTAGGGTATTTTTATCACTACATACTACCATATTTCAATGTGGACACTTTGTGGCTCGGGCCACATCTAACCTATACTCAATATCAATCTACGCATTTGCTAACATAGATTGCGGAATATCATTGATTACAATTAATTGAACTATGCCAAAAAAAAAAAAAAAGAAGCTTGGTGCCATGTAAAGCTATTTAGGGAAAAACGCACAATGACAATTGGTTGATTTTATAGCAAATTTTGATATTTGTCATGGACTTTACGCCCTCCCTGTATATTGTCTCGTCGACTTGCTAACCGATGAATCACACTAAGTCAGGAAAGATAGTTCTCTGAGGAAACGAAGAAGGAAGTTCATATCACCAAGTATATTTCTCAAGAACTGTATCCTTTATGTAAAATAATTGGTAGGTTGAGTCGAGGATATAAACAGTAGTTTCGAAGTGAATATTCGGGCCTGATGTTAGATTGTGGAAAGAATTAAACAGACAATAGAAGTTTGAATGATTTATTATTGAGTAAATATTAAAAATTTACTTTACAGTTAGAACGATTAAAGTGCAGTTTGATATTGGATTATTGTTTAAAGATTTGGGATTGTAGCGTGGTTTAGAGGCTTTAGAATGACACCACGTAAGCAGACCTCACTTTATGCAATCCAAATTTACAATACAAAACAAAAATACAATGCTTTATGCAGTTATACGAGTACTGTTTATATGAGCCAAATACCCTGGTAAAAGGAGAGTTAAACCGGTTTGTTCTAATCCGCTTCCCCTACGTGAGGAAAAAGCGAGGAAATACGCCGGTTGATTTCAACCGTAGTCAAGTCCCGTGTTTTTAAGGTTACTCTCCTTTCCCATAGTGCACTTCGTATCCCACAATCCCTTGACCTTTTTTATATCCGCTCGAAAAAATGGAGAGAGTTAACACAACAGAAAAAATTAAGATTTATTCCGATCGGTGGACAAATGCCGAGGTAATTGCGCTGATTAATCTTTTGGAATCGTATGTAATCCAACAAAAATTTGATGGCACCGTAAGATACGGTGATATTTATAAAAGAATTTCCCAAGAGCTGAGTAGCACTGGCTTTCAGAGTAGTACTGCTTGCATATAAACGGGTTCTTATTTGGCGACGCTTGTAGTCTTCTAAAATCCCTTTCACCCTCGAATTTACACGGGTTGATTGGTTTGGTCATGTACACGATACTACTAACTCAAATTTCGCACAACACCGTAGAATTTCGAACATTGAGGACCCTACCCCGCGCTCAGTGCACTCGATCCAAAAGTCATGTCTACTACGGACATCTGTTGTCTACCCGATGATATATTTATCTTCTGGATATTTCTTCCAGTTCTGAAATCATAAGACAAAATGGTTGTTAAGCTTTTTTAGTAACACTCGGCTTTTCATGCATGTCCTCTCGGCGCTGTTTAAAGACATATTTATGTCAAAAATAAGGAACTAGACTACATTATTCTGATGTCCCATTATGGTCAAGAAAAACTGAAAAACTCAAGCCGACCATCTACAACTATAGTCAACTTTATATAAGTTCGTCAGTTTTATAATTTGTGAGCCATTTTTTAAAAAATATGAGTGAAAATATAATTTTTTAAAGAATGAAATCACTTGGTATCAAATTACTTTACCTGTGTGAAGATAATATATATATATATTTTTTTTCATTTTAATAATCACATGCATAGCCAGTAATTTCTTGCCGATGATGAACATTTTAAAGCTCTTCTTTCGAAAATGCAAAATTCAGTTTTTAAAATTGCATTTCAATAATTTACCACACATAACAGAAGAAAATGAATTCTAATAACTCAGCGAACTTTTCTAAATCAATCTATCTCAACTTTTTTTATTCTTCTAAAATTATTCGGACAGCATCGTGAGATAATAATCAAGAGCATTACTGTTTAATTTTGTTCGCGTAATTTCACAGCGAATATTTATACTCAGTGAAGATCTGCGACAAAATAAAATCTTTATTCTGTTTCAAAATTTCCTTTGAAATAAAACTATCATACATTTACAGTATCACTGGACGAATACGGTTGAAAGATATATTAGCATGTTATCTATGTTGACAGTTAGCAGTTTTGGTATTGAACAATAATACCTGTATTTGAGCGATGCTCCACATTTTTTATCTCGTGCACACAAATCTTTACTAAAATTCTGTGGCACTCCACAATGAGTTTTATATCTTGCCTATATGTCAAGAAATAGTTAATAGAATAGAAGTTAATAGAATAGTTAATAGAAATAGTACCAATTGATTAATTTTCAAAAAATTAACAAGTTTCCAATTTTTTTTTTACTTTAAAGTGGTTTTCAAAATTTGTGTGGTACACTTCAACAATGAAAGTTTGTAATGCACAAAATTATTTATACGGGTAATTACTTGAAATTTTTTGTTGTCAAAAGCTCAAAGCCAGGACGTTGAAATTAAATCAACTAAACAATTAAAACCGTTTCGTCATCCGTACGACACACTTGTGCCAATCTTACAGCACACCATTTTTCAGCTGAACTCTGGTTGAAAAATAGCAGCCTTTAATTATCATGACTATACTGTATCAAAAGGATCTGGAATGTGATGTCTAAGATCGAATAATTGTTAAAGTTATTATATCAGTATTTTGTCACATTTAAAAATGGCGAATGTGTGAGACCAATTTTGATGTAAGGAATGGGCTGAAAGTAAGAGAACTCATGAGCGTTTTAAATTGATTCATTTCTGTCATGTCTCATTACTTGACCTTAATATGTTTCGCCCCGATACGTGACAGTATATCACAGAACCTATAGAAGCACATGTTCCCTTCGCTCACCCAAAGTAACTGCTTTTCCTTGATATTTCATTCTGGAAACTTCAATGTTCCTAATCGAACTGCCTTTTCGATGGAATTACAAGCGGTGACAAGCGCAAGATTACATGTTGATAAATGAGTCCAGCGTATTAACGCCAATTCCACTATATCTGCTATAAAGCTACGAAGCAATATACATAAAATGTACAACAGAAAAAGCATTAAAAATGGTAGATGAATCACAAATTTTCTTCAGGAGAATTCTAAAAATGTTCAGTCCAAGAAAATATGCTCCATAGTTCTAACTCCCGATTCAATACATTATAATCTATCCTGGCTTTAGCTGGAAAAAGTGGTAACTGCTCCAGCGATTTGTTTGAAGTAATAGTGAAAAGTATTAGGCTCACTACCTAATAGAAAAAATGGTGATTCATTCCCTTGTTCCTCCATAAAGTATATGAAGGTGATCGATACTTGCAGCTGGCTACCCACACACCTAGAGGGTGTAGTTGCAGACAAAGAAACTGGACATATATATGGTTGACAACTGACGGAAGATAAAATAATTAAAGAATTCATTGCATGAATCAAACCTCTGATATTGAAGAGTTTTCCCAGTGGTGTAGAATTAAATTCACCCCAGAACAATTATTCCCTGAAAGATTCGGTCAAGAAGGTCAAAACAGGTTAGAAGTCATCCAGGAAACACAGAAGGTTGCAAGAACGGATATATGCGTATGAATCTTTCAGCGGGTTAAAGAAAAATGGTACGAGTTATGTAGTATATGCCACTTTGTACAGCAAAACAAATGGCCGTAGATCAATAAACCAAAACCAGAGATGCAGAATTGTTAACTAACTTGTTAATTATTGCAGAATTGAAGTCGTAACCTTTCAGTTAGAAAGGTTACGACTTTGAAGTTTCATGGTTTAGAAAAATTGTATTTGCAAATCATGTTAAAATAAAAAAAGCTCTAAATATGTGTTATTAAAATCATTTACAAACCAGGTAAGTTAGTAATAAAGTTATCAACTAAGTAAGAATAAAGTTTAAGACTATAACGCCAAAACTTTATCAAAAGCTTTCAAAATATCAAAATATTTATTAAAAGAGCAATATATATTAAATATAAGAAATAAACTTATATTGATATTGATTGAAACATAAGAACTTTTCTCGTCATTAGCAAAATTGGTCAGATCGTAATAGACGAGATATCTTGACAAAACAACTTGTAGGGTCAAATCCTAGCTTATAAATGCTTCAATCCCTTTAAGCTTAAATGATCGACAAATAGTGACATTTTAAAGACTCGTTAAATTTCAAAGACAAAAAATGCATCCTCAAACTAGGAGGTAATGAATTGACTGAGAGGTAATTAAGGTATTTAATTAACGTTCCACCGGAGCAAGACAAAGGGTAATTGGCAACGGTCCGGGATCAAATCCGAAGGAAAAGTTGCGAGGACAACACCGCGTAATTTTGGACCACGGTCAAATGACGAGAATTAACGACGAAAAACAGTTAATAACAGAAAGATTCTACCTTACGTTACAAATAAAGGTAAAGAAACATGGTTTGAATACTATTGGAAGATAGGTGGTTAATTAATGTCGCACTATAGAGCAACAGCAGGCTATTGTCGACGGTCCTAGAACGATCCCCAAGGGAGAGACTCGAGGACAACACCACTTAAATTTGAACCATGGTGTCGAAAACTATTGGAAAAATGGTACGACTTGAATTCTTCTATACACAAGTAAATGTTACATTATTTTGTGAGAAACAGTTTACACAAGTTCCTAACAGTTGGGTATTAAACATAAAGGATACTGTAAGTGCCAACTCGTTTCTTTCTTATTTAAAATCCAGATAATTTTAAAGTAATGATCAAAATACAGTACTACGATTTAGGAAACTAAATACAACGACGAAGACAGCTATTTTGAAAGGAATTTCCCACGTTAAGTTCTTCCTGTTACTTTTAATGGCAAAATAACTACTCGCAAGTGTTATAAATATCTCAAATCCAACCAGTAATCCCACGTTATTTTGAGTGGTAATGTGTTTGTGACTCCATTTACTGTATGAATTTCCTCCGAGACAATTAATTATTTCTGAAAACGGTGCAATCATTTTATTCTCCTGCTCCTCGTATTCACGCTGAATAGTTGTAACCGGATGTGTTTTAATTTTGTCCGATTCTAGGAAAGAAGTAGTATTGCGATACCTAGGGAATAATATGCATACGAATTATTATAATAAAGAATTTTAGCCCTTTGTTTCTGAATACATGAAAGGGAAATACCCTGAAATCCCTATTGCGTTCACTAATGTACATCAACAGCCGGAGTTTAAGGTTCTTTTAGATACAGTAGAACTTCCTTTATCCGGGGTAATGTGAACCAAGGGCACCTCGGATAGCCAGAATCTTGGACGTGGTAGCAATCTATTTGAAATACAGAACAGTAGCCAGAGGAGTCGATTCGAAAACAGAACAGATCCGCAAGTTCGAAACTCGATCCAACCAAAGATCATCGAGTACGCAGGGGAGCTATTGCACGTTATATCTGCAGTGGCCTTAAAATGTCCTGACATTGGCGTAGTGTGGAAGATTTGGATAGTTGGGTGCCACCTGACCGCGTGATCAGACATCACGAGGGAACAACACAATGGGATATTGCAGTTGATCTGATATCTGTAGAACTAAACAGTTCACTTAAATACAATCTTTCCGACATACCGTTCTTGCGCAATGACACGTGACAGTTTGCATGATCGCTGAGCAACTTTAAGGGGAGTTAGTACCTTTCAGACCTTACGTTGCTCGCGAAAACATACTTTTTTCGATTCATCATAAATAATTGAGAGTTTTGTATATTGTAGTATAAAATTGATACAGTTTAAAGATAATTGTATGGCTTTCAAAAAACTGCAGTCATATTTGTAATTAAAAACATCTATTTTTATAAAACCTAGCAAAACTTATACACAATTTCTTCGTTTTGAAATTTACCCACTTAACTTTCCCACAAGATAACTTTAGAAAGATGCACTGTAAAACCCAAATGTTTGCACCAAATTGAAGCACATGAATGTCTTAGTTCTGTGAACGAAGGAATTTGTGATATTTGAAGTACAAATATTTATAAAAATTAAAAGTATTAAAATACGTCAACTTTGAAAATTTTTTAGTTATGTATGGATCTATAAATAAAAAACTATAGCTCTCATACACAAATCCATAGTTCAGAGAACTAAGATCTTCTTTTAGAATAACCATAAAAAATTTCTTAACTCTACGTTTATTAGTTGTTGTTTTTAAACTTGAGGGAAAATTAAGTGGGTAGATTTCAAAACAAAGAAATTATGTATAAGTTTTGCTAGGTTTTATAAAAAAAAAATATTTATAATTACAAACATGACTGCTGTTTTTTAAAAGCCATACAATTATCTTTAAACTGTATCAATTTTATACTACAATATAAAAGACTCAATTATTTATGATGAATCGAAAAAAGTATGTTTTCGCGAGCAACGCAAGGTCTGAAAGGTACTAACTCCCCTTAAGGTCAGGTGCACACATCCCGTTTTTGAACGTGCGGCACCGAAGTCCAACTATGCATACATAACCGTGAAATGAGACAAGTACTCATTTTGCGATACATATTCTATCGAAGAAAACGTGTTTATTTCGCTTACTTGGTGCACAAAAAAGTATATTTTGAAACAAAATAGACGTTACTGGATACAACCATTTATTAAATATTATTTAAATTCCATTTATTTATGAACACAAGATACTTCAAAAGGAGACGCGTGAGCGATGAGCTGCGGTGCCGTGGGGAACTGCGGTCCAAATTGCACGCAATCTGGACGTGCATCGGCGCAGGAGGCATGTGTGCACTACACCGTTGGATCTAATGTATCTCAGACCGCACTTGCGTTGCGGCAGCGGCGCCGCACGTTGAAAAACCGGATGTGTTCACCGGGCCTAAACGTGACTCATACTACTAGTCTCGTCTTTTCAACTCTTTCCAGTTATTTATTATGGCTATAATCTGTGAAGGTGTCCAAGAGTTACATATGTAGTAGAAAACTCATCAGTAAAGTGATGAAGGACTTATCGTATGGTATACGTCATATCTTGGATATATACCGGATGTGTGCACCGGGCCTTAATTCATTTGACTGCGGTTCAAAATTACGAGTTATTTACTATCCTTGAATCGTTCCCTTTGAATCTTTCCCTTCGAATCAAAAAAACGTCGCCAATAGCTCCTTATGTTTCTCCAGTGTGATGTTAGTTAAACTACCGTAAACCAGGGCTACTTGGACCAACTTTTTCCAGATTTCTCATATATTTTCTTTTAAAACCATAATTAAAAAAAAAGACTTGTACAGTACTGATAACTACATTGTTCTTAATCTACAGCATCTCTACTTACTACTTATGGCTGTTGTTATCATTTCTCTTTTTGTATTACATGATTTTTTTTAAATAAAAAAATTGGGTTCAAGCAGTCCTTAGGTTGGGTTTCTTGAACCCATATTCTATTTCTCTATGCAAATGCTTAATAAAGGTTTATTGTGTTTCAATAAGACATAGGATCTTTAAATAATTGCTAGATATGCATTAAAAAAATAATTTTATTCAGAAATATTTTTTCAAAAACATTGTTTCAAAACTTTGTTGGGTTCTAATAAGACATAGGATCTTTAAATAATTGCTAGATGTGCATTAAAAAAATAATTTTATTCAGAAATATTTTTTCAAAAACATTGTTTCAAAACTTTTTTGGGTTCCAATAAGACATAGGATCTTTAAATAATTGCTAGATATGCATTAAAAAATTAATTTTATTCAGAAATATTTTTTCACAAACATTGTTTCAAAACTTTGTTGGGTTCTAATAAGACATAGGATCTTTAAATAATTGCTAGATGTGCATTAAAAAATAATTTTATTCAGAAATAAATTTTATCAAAAACATTGTTTCAAAACATTGTTGGGTTCCATTAAGACATAGGATCCTTAAATAATTGCTAGATATGCATTAGAAAAAAAAATTTTATTCAGAAATATTTTTTCAAAAACATTGTTTTAAAACTTTGTTGGGTTCCAATAAGACACAGGATCTTTAAATAATTGCTAGATATGCATTAAAAAATTATTTTAACAGAAATATTTTTTTTCAAAAACATAATGAAGCACTGAAAAATGTTACAGAACCTTAATGGACTCTAAACATTTAGTTTGAGTGACGGAACAGAAAATATGCCTCTTTTGACGATTTTTGGAAGGTTAATCTTCCTCTTAATATCGCACCATTTATAATGTAAAATGTCTTTTTGAACGAACTACGTCGAACATTTCAATAAACCAGTATCAGGGGATCAACTTACATCACTTTCTCATTTTAAGTAAGTCCTTAGAGTCCAAGTAACCCTGATTTACGGTACCTATCTACCAAGTAATTCCAAAAATATTTATTATTCTACGTGTTACTAACTGTTGCTATCGAAAGATTCATAAAGCAAGTATTGAAACATCTATTCTCGTATTTGTGTCATACTGTGTTTTTGTTGCGATAATTTTAATGCAAATCTGTACGTGAGTTACATATCTTTTAAACTCTCTTGAAAAATTTATTAAATGTCTAATGGTATGCAGCATTTTGAAATGCGCTAACTGCATTATTTCATCTTATAATTTATCATGTTGACTGGGAGACGTTTTAAACTGATTCCTTGTTGTTCATGCTTTTAATTTGCTTATTTTGTTGTCGTGTCGCTTACTTGTAATGCGTTTTTAATGTTTTCAATGTTAATCAGGTTGATAATCCAGAAATTTTAATAGAGGCAAAGAAGAAGCTATGTACGTTTCAATGGATCCCGGCACACGTCGACATCAAGGGGAACGAATAGGCCGACTCTCTGGCCAAGGAGGAGAGGACCATCGAACCAGCCCCCCTGATTACAACATCTTCCAAAGCCAATGCCGTTGAAAAACAAAAGCTCTGCGCTAACGCCCGAAGAAAATCATCCCTTCCCGAGCTTAACTACGACAGAGAAGTAACAACAACAATTGCCAGACTGAGGACGATGCACCTCAGAGGTATGAAGATTTTGCCAGATGGATCAAGAACATACCCTGAATGCAGGCACTGTCCGGGCATGCAGCTTAATCCCAAGAACCTCTTTAACTGCCCTTCCATTATTGCAGCACTCTTCAAGATCGACTTGAACTGTTCCAGGGAGACCCTTTATACGGACAAAGCTGTAGATGTGGCCTACGCAGTGCTCCACGCTTTTGGACCCACTTAACTATGCAATCCCCGCCTCTCTCCCATCCTTTTTCAATTATTGCACTGGTCACACGACAACAACAACAACAAAATCCAGAAATTTTAGGTATATTGAAAGATATATCTATTTTAATGCCAAAAATAATTTTTCTGATGCAACAGAAAATATACTCTGCAACCATGGAACACAATCGATGAAAAAAAAAAGGGACGCCTGAAAAATGATGCAATAATTCCAATATGTCTATTTTTATTGTAATAAAGTTCTGAATTGTGGATCACACATATTATTGACTCACTAGGGGGCCTGCCCCCTGCTCGCTAACGCACGCCAACCCCCGGAGGATTGCTTCGCAATCCTCATTGGTTCGCTGCGCGAACTTATACTCGCTTCGCTCGCCTCAATGAAGACGTGTCCTAGTAGAAGGGATTGTTTACAAAATATGTTACCAAAAAAATGTTTTTCAAATCTAAATTTGCTGTATTACAGAAAAAATATATACAGTATCTCTAAAATCAGAATTCAAATGAAAACTTTGTGCAAATTTTGACTCGAAATGTGAGCGTTGCTTTGGAAATTGAATATCTAGCATGTTGTTTGTGTGTACATTTTCCCAGCACTCAAACGACCCACATTTTTTCATTGAGTTTGTTGCCGAAAGTTGTAGTGCAAGCGTCTTGTTGAACTATAATTGTTGGCCCTGAAAAGGACCGTTTTTTAAATGGCCCTGAAAAGATCCTCCGCTTTCTTTGATTTCTATTATAAACTAACTGCAACAGCTCATTAAAAATTCCTTTTTTTTTTCAATAAAATTTCATCCGATAACGCTATAAATCCAATCGATGCGCGAGACTTTGCGATAAACAAACAATCGTACAGTGTTGCCAAAACGCGATTACAAATAACGTCTTTTTTGCGTGCCACGTAAGAGAATTATATATATAGATCCTTGTGTTATGAGTACAGATATGCAAAGACAAATTAGTTACATATTCTATCGTTAGGGGGTTAATTTCTATGATAAATGTCAATTTTAATCCTCAAAGAGGTTCATAAGCATATATCCGACCCACAACGTGCGAACTTCTCACTTCCTGGCTTCTAACCTATTTTTATTTTCTTCGTTAATACCACCATAGAATCTCCAGAAGTGATATTTTGTCATTATAACAGAGAGAGAGAGAGAGACGTGTAAAGGAAAAGACAATACTAGGTCGTCGTGACACATTGGGTATGCCCATGTACGGGAGCAATCTGCGAGTTGCAGGCGCAGCATGTTCGATACCTCCCTGGGTGTATTTCTTTCTTCTGTTACTAAATAATTCCTTGTGTGTTATGTCTATTACTTGATGTTGTTTGTTTTTTGTTTGACGCAGCATGGTTAAATATAACACTAGCGCCATAAAACCCAATCCATCCAGCCAACCTTTTACGTTTACAGAGTTTAAAAAAGGTGATGTGTTCAAAGTAACGTCAAGTGATTAATGGGTAAGGTAATTTTAACTAACGTCACATTAGAGCAACACAACGGGCTATGGACGACGTTCCGGGAACAATTCCCTAATGAAAAGATCCGTTGACAGTGGCACGTAAATTTGAACCACGGTCAGATGACGAAGTAATTAATCGGAACAAAATCTAAGAGAAATAAAGGGTAAACAATTTTTGATAGAAAATTGTAGGAATGACAGATCACAACCAGGCAATAATCTGTGATTACTCTGAAAGCGATATAAAAATCGATAAAAATGTAACATATGAACAATGTGAGGATAATGATGACTACGGTAAAATGTATTTTGAGAAGGTTAAAGTTTAACAATGGTATATATTCTAACAAGATGTAGAATCACAAGGAAGAGAAAGAGTTAGAAATGGTTAGATTAATGACTAGCCACTGTGGGGCCAGCACGGCGTTGCCAGTGAAAGTTCTTTTCGTGGGGTCAGGTGTGACCACTGCTCGCTAACGCTCTCCAATCCCAGGTGATTACTACATATTCCCATTCGGTTTGCTTAGCAAATGAACTCCACAAGCAACGCAGTGAAGGCCTCGAAGAGGCTAGTAATAAATGCCAATAAATTACTTTAAGATATTTTTGATTAAAATTAAAAAATCCAACTGACACTTACTGATACTGAAAACATTAAAAAGATTAAACAGTAATTAAGAATGAGCCCCACCTCCATAGGATAAGACATGACACGTTACTCGGGTTACAGATGAAAAATTATTTATTTAAAGAAAAAAAAACATTTAAGGTATCGATATGATGTAAAATTTTCCGTAGATTTTAAATCCGTTGAAATTTTTACTCTATCTTTAACGATTTCGAAGATAGAAAATATCATAGTCTTTGCCCGTGACAAAGTTGAAATCGAAAGCAAGAAAGTCATACAAATCAACAGCATAAATGAAAAGACGCTTGAATCGGAAAACGGCATGGTTCCAAAAGCATTAGGAAGAAAAACACTTGTGACGTTCAGCGGTCGAAAATCTCAAAATTCTCTCCTTTCTTCAATCGAGCTAGCTATGACATCACATTCCAGAAAGAAAGACGAAAGGTGAAAAAAAGAATTGAATCGGTTGTTTGAGAAACTCCATAAGTCACTTTTTGTCAAAATAGAGTTTTCGGTAAAATTCTATTCTTCAGAGATTGACGCATCTTTTAGAAGTGAAACACCACGAGTCAGGTCATTCTACAAAGAGTTGGTCTGTATGAAAGCTTTCGTTTCTTCGAGAAAGCCCACAAGTCAGTGACGTATGGGCTTCGTTTATTCGAGAAAACCCATAGGTCACTTACTTATGGGCTTAAGGGGAGTTAGTACCTTTGAGACCTTGCGTTGCTCGCGAAAACATACTTTTTTCGATTCATCATAAATAATTGAGTTTTGTATATTGTAGTATAAAATTGATACAGTTTAAAGATAATTGTATGGCTTTTAAAAAACAGCAGTCATATTTGTAATTAAAAATATTTTTTTATATAAAACCTAGCAAAAATTATACACAACTTCTTCGTTTTGAAATTTACCCACTTAACTTTCCCACAAGATAACTTTTGAAAGATGCACTGTAAAACCCAAATGTTTGCACCAAATTGAAGCAAATGAATGTCTTAATTCTGTGAACTAAGGAATTTGTGATATTTGAAGTACAAATATTTATAAAAATTAATAGTATTAAAATAAGTCAACTTTGAAATTTTTTTAGTTATGTATGGATCTATAAATAAAAAACTATAGCTCTCATACATAAATCCATAGTTCAGAGAACTAAGATCTTCTTTTAGAATAACCATACAAAATTTCTTAACTCTACGTTTATTAGTTGTTTTTTTTAAACTTGAGGGAAAGTTAAGTGTGTAAATTTCAAAACGAAGAAATTATGTATAAGTTTTGCTAGGTTTTATATAAAAATATTTTTTTCATTACAAATATCACTGTTGTTTTTTAAAAGCCATACAATTATCTTTAAACTGTATCAATTTTATACTACAATATAAAAAACTCAATTATTTATGATGAATCGAAAAAAGTATGTTTTCACGAGCAACGCAAGGTCTAAAAGGTACTAAAACAAACGAAAATTTTCATACGAGCCAACTGTATGTAGAATGACCTGATACGTGGGATTTCACTTCTAAGAGATGCGTCTACCTCTGAAGAATAGATTTTTACCGAAGACTCGATTTCGAGATAAATGTGGCCTATATGCGTAAAGTTCCAAAGGATGAGAAAGTCGTTTTTAAATCTCGCAGTTCATTCAGTTTTCACACTCTTTCAAACATTAGGATGATGAAATCTCAAAACCTTTTAATGATGGGTTTTTCAGCCGCACTTTTCTATTTAACAACAATAAAAAGCTGCTTCTATCACTCCCAAATGAACCAGTATATCCAAGTGGTAAAATCCCCATCAACAAGAGAAAGATTGAAGAGATAAATAAAGTGATGAAATACATCCTAAATGAAGAAAACATTCAAGCATTCTACAAAGAGATAGTTCACCATTGTTCTACAGGTAAATCTGATTCTCAGTTGCCAGAGAACTACGCCACTGACGAATAAATTTTTCCCCCATTTATACCACTCTTATTCATAGAACTAAATAATCTTATTGTGTTTCATCTATATATATAATTCTCTTACGTGGCACGCAAAAAAGACGTTATTTGTTTTCGCGTTTTGGCAACATTGTACGATTCTTTGTTTATCCCAAAGCCTCGCGCTTCAATTGAATTTATAGCGTTATCGGATGAAATTTTATTGAAAAAAAAAATGAATTTTAGTCGCGAGCTGTTGCAGTAAATAATAGAAAAAAGAAAAAAAAACGGAGGATCTTTTCAGGGTCATTAAAAAAAAGGTCCGTTTCGGGGCAAACTATTATAGTTCAACAAGACGCTTGCATTACAACTTTCGACAAAAAACTCAATGAAAAAGCGTGGGTGGCTCGAGTGCTGGGTTTTCAATTTCCAAATCAACGCTCACATTTCGAGTCAAAATTTGCTCAAAGTTTCCATTTGAATTCTGATTTCAGAGGTACTGTAAATATCTTTTCTGAAAAACAGCATAAAATTTAGATTTGAAAAATATTTTTTTGGAATATCATATTTTGTAAACAATTAGTTCTGCTAGGACACATGTCTTCATTGATGCGAGCGAAGCGAGCATAGGTTCGCGCAGCGAACCAATGAGGATTGCAAAGCAATCCTCTGAGGGTTGGAGAGCGTTAGCGATCAGGGGGCGGGCCCTCTAGTCTTATTTAATGTTTCTACTTGTTTTAGAATGCATATTTGAGGTGTACTAAGTGTACTTTTTATTTACCTATACAGTTTAAAATGCAATTACTTTTTGCCAAAAGTATATGTATTTGAGAAACCCCATAAGTCAACTGACTTTAAAAATCGATATTAATTTAATTATTTATCTTTTGAAACCTCCATCGAGCACAAAGATTGTATTTAGCTCCAAACAATACATTTTATTATAAATAATAATATAGAGGTTGTCGGTTAACGCAGAGACAGTTTTATCGCGATTTCCCAAAAAAATTGTTCTCACCTGACTTATGTTGTTTCTCAAACAACCGATTCAGTTAAAATGTGTTCTAGATTAAATTTTAAAATTCGGGCTGGACACAAAAATCACAAAATATTAGGACTACCTGTATGCCGAATGTCATTATTGTAAGTGACTTAGATTCGTCAGAACACTTCACACAGTACACAAATACTTCCTTTTATAATAGTAGAGACGGATACAGTATTTTCCCTACAGAGTCTATATCAAGATATGATCAGTATTACTTATGACCCGATGCCTCGTAGAGACAACCACCAGGACAATTAATACTGATAAATGTGAAATTCAATCTTCAATTCTAGTGAGCTTTTTCTCAGAATTATACAACTTTCTCAACTCAAGAAAATAGTCTCCTCGCCCATGAGATTAAGGCGTATGTACACACTAGAGGTTTTGTCTTTTAATTTTTTAATATAAAAATCCAGTTTTTCACAGTAGGTCATAAGTTTATGCTTAAAACCATATCAGGGAGAAAAACTCAAATTAAACTAATTATTAATACGCTAATTAATATATAATAAGCTAATTATCATGTTTTATGAACAGTGATACCTCAATTTCTAATTTGCCTAGAAATACAATTCTAGTTGGAAATTATTTCCAATATTATTCTTCATGTTTTGACCTTCAATCTAGTTGGTAGAGAGAAAGGTTTTCTGATACAACTTTTTTCCACCAAGGATGCATAAAAAAATCAAGATTTTTTCTGGAAATTTAGCATTTAAAAATCCATTCAAAATTTATTTCTTAACTAATAACTCTGATTAAGGGTCGAAACATCCACTGTATTATATAGATTATAATGATAAAAAAATAATTATAGTATATTAATTTTTATTGTTGAGTTATCACTGTTTGGACAAAGTATCATATTGCAAAAACTTGTTTCTGCAGAATTTTAGTTTAAAGTTTTGGAAATATATCCGTTCCTGGTGACAGTACCTAACGAAAACCAACTAGAAAACTATTTCGAATATTTGCAAGATCTTGGCATTGTTTGAAAGCTAAAAAATTGAAGAATATTTTAAGCAATAAAAAAAAATTAGACTTTCTGGTCGATTTTCAGGATATTTATTGTGTACACACACACATACCACCTTATCTCAAAAGCCTAATAAAAAACTTTCTCTGAGTTTGCACATTTACTATAAGCTAATTACAACTTCACTGCTTTCCGAGATCTATTATAAACGCTATTTAGGAGCTATTATTTATACCCTCAAAATAACGGGGCATAAACATTCAGTTTACTTCAATCCACTAAATTCCCAACGCAGTCTTCTTCTAAAGGGGGGAAAGAGTTTTTTAATAAGATAATAAATTTTAAAATATCGATAAAACTGAGCTCATCTGTTTATCCGGGCATTTTTTATCAGTAAAACGAGCTTTTCCTAACATTAAGAAGTAATTATCGTGGATTTTTGAAACAATTGATCGATGTGAAGAAACGGACGAAGAGATCGCAGCATCACCTGATCACGATCGTGCGCCACCTGTTTTATTTCCTACGTCGTTTCCAACCCCTTTTTAGACTGAGATCCGATCCGGTTATCTAATAATCCCCGAAAGTATAAGTAAGGGTATTCAGGTCTCAGATTTCTTTCAAAATATTTTTTATGTCCTCGAAAGTTTCGGAAAGAAGTTCCCAATTTAGCTCAAAGATTTCACACTAAAGTAGGATAGAATGGTGTATATTTTAAGGGAACATCATACTTTTAAATCTCCAAAATCAATCAAGCAATTGATTTTTTTCATTTATATTTATCAAATTCTAGATATCAAAATTAATTTTTTAATTGACTTTTTTTATATATTTTAAGGAGACATATTAGACTTTCAAATCCTCCAAATTCCATGGAAAAAATTATTATTTAATTTCAATATAAAAAATTAATTTATATCAAATTCTGTGCCGACCAACCGGTCTAGTGGTCAAGGTGTTGGCCTCTGGTTCGAATCCGGGGTTAAGGCATGGATGTAAATTGTGCTGTCCTTTGTTAGGGACAATGATGGTCCACCCACTGGATGCCCCTTCACAAGTGACCATCACTTCTGGCTTTGTATAAGGCTAAAATGACCTCGGTCAACTCTGTACTTTGTATTGTATCTGTATTTGTCTTCGAAATTGTACTGCCTTGCCATTGGAAATAAAAAAATATATATATCAAATTCTGTAGAATATTAAAATTTTAATTTCGATCATTTTTTTTTTTTTATATTTTAAGAAGGCATTGGACTTTTAAACCTTCCAAATTCAATGGAAAGACGATTGTTTAATTTTAATATTGAAAATTAATTTGTATCAAACTCTGTAGAAGAGCAAATTTACTTTTCAATTTCGATCACTTTTGACATTTTTACATAAACAAAAGCATAAAACATCTAAAAAGACAAGTGTGTTAAATATTCTGATTTCGAATTGTTCAGTGAAAGTTTTTGATGGTTTCTTTGAAACACTTTTTGTACACTTCTTGTAATGTGTTGCATACATATAAGTGGAAATGAGAAATATAGCGTGGCTTCCAAATTGTGATTTAAAATAATGTATAACCCCATTTTTTTGTGCAAAATTTTAGTGTTTTGTTTCAATTTTTGTTCTCAGCTTATTAAATGATGTACTTATCAAAAGTAATAAATTTTATTTATGTTTTCACGATAGTAGGTGATTTAAAATATTGATAGCATATTGTAAATTAATGAGCATAAGCTTTTTAAGTAGAAAAAACTAGTTATATTTTATAAATAAAAAAGCTTGTTTGAAAGTCTCCACTGTGTCTGTTTAAAATAAAATGTTGTGGCACTTTACACCTTTGAGAACTGTCGGTTCCTTTCATATAAAAAGGATATCAGCGTACACAGACCAGATGAAAAGCAAAGATTTTACTTCCACTAACCAAATGTTCTCGATTGAGGTTATCTTATATTTTGGTTTATCGCCGTTTCGGCGACGTTTGGAGTTTAACTTATTCACAATCGAACACCATTTTGGAATTTTAATTGGCAAATCGCATTTGAAGAAAAAAGTGACGTCACTTTTGGAATACGAACACGTAACATAGCGTGACAGAAATACTGCCAGAACACATGTTTAGTTTGACAAAAAATTATTCTGATACTGATATCATCTCTACCCTGACATTGGCAATCGCCCTACAGCATTGCTACTCAACGGGTGTGTCCCGGCATACTGGTGTGCCCTTGACATGCCTAGGGTGCGCCATTTGAAATCCCAGATAGATATGAAGATATGAAAATTAATTTATAGTCATGTAGTTAAATATAGTACATTCTATATTCATTTCATCATTAAAACATTCTTTTCGGCATATCATTATTCTGTCCCTGTGTTGTTCTTTTGGACTACCGGATTAGATTATATTTGGCTGATATATTTCAACACCTCAATGTTTTGAATACTAGCATATAAGTAAAAGTAGAAAATATGTTGACATCTGCTGCCAAAATGAAAGCATTTCAGAAAAAACTACTTATTTGGAAGAAAAAAGCTTCCAAGAGTACTTTCAAATTGAAAATGTTTCCTTTTGTAAATAATACCAACATAAATTATATTTTTCCTATAATAATTAAACATTTGACAAGTTTGGAAGATATATATACACTACCCTACAACAGGGCTCGAAATACCCGGGTGCACAGGTGCAATGTGCACATGAAAATAAAATTGTGCACCTAATTTTTTCCCGCTAGGTGCACGTTAAAAAAAACGGAGGGGGGGGGACGTGTTTTAAGTTATTTTGATGTTTGAACAAAATATTACTATCGACATCTCTCGTTCTAAAGGAACGTAATTAAAATTCCTAAATACACACTAAGCGAAAACAAAATCGCTGTGCCGTAACGAGTTTATACAGGAGGAAGGTTTACTTGTGCCACTGCTACCAAAACTTTCCGATGATCGAAACATTTTCCAGGTGGCTCTGTTAAAGCGACTGTCGCGACAGCCGTGCACCGTAGAATTTCGATATGTTTAAATATTTTTTATTTACTATCTACTACGAACCTATGTAAACATACCAAACTAATACAGTAGTTTACATTACATTAATACTCTTATATTACGTTTTTTTTTAATGTGCACCTAACATATAACCTGTGCACCTAATTTAAAAACTTAGGTGCACAGTGTGCACCTGTATTAAAAAATCTATTTCTAGGCCTGCCCTACAATAATGGACAGGACGCCAGCGGATTTGCATAAATAAAAATCAACTACTTGTTTGGTGGTGTTTTTCGTGGTATGGCCTGGGAGTTTTGCATGTTTTTCCTGGTCAATTGAACACTGACGCCTACATGAACATTTTGGATAATCTGGTTCTTCCTACGCTCTGGAAATTTTATGGTATGGGCAAAAGTTACTTCCAGGATGACAACGCTCCATGTCATGTTGCAGCCTCTGTCATGCACTAATATCAAGATATGGATGTAAAACCTCTTCCCTGGCCTGCTCAGAGTCCCGACCTAAACCCCATAGAACATTTATGGGACGAGTTAGAGCGACGCTTATGGACCAGGGAACCACGTCCGAAGTCTACAGCTAATTAGGCGGCATTCTTGCAGCAGGAATGGACACACCCATAACTGTGTATCAAAACCTTGTTGAAAGTAAGCCAAAAGGGTTGCTAGTGTAATTGCAGCACGTGGGGGACCATCCTCCTATTAAGGCATGTATTATTTCCCTTATATCATCACATCTTTCTGTCCGGTCTTGTAGGGTATATATATTTTTTCATTTTCCATCACTTAACAATGAACAATACGGTTGGATTCGAGTTCCATTCATAGATATTTCTGATGATGTTGGTATAGCTTTAAGAAACGAACTGGCTGCTATATTCATCAATGGTGAACTAAAGATTAAATATAACGAAGTGTCTTGAAAAATTTAAAATTGTGTCAGAGAAGACTTTAAGTCAATATCTAAAAAAAGCTTTGACCATTTTACTGCAGTTTTCAACCTTATATTTATGCGAATTAGGTATTCCCCCCATCGAGTGTAGAAAGAGATCAAGTCTATAGACGAGGAAATGAGAATTTGCTCGTCCTACCTATGCCCCAACACTGAAGAAATTGTTAAGACACGTCAGGCTCATGTTTCTCATCACCAGAAATTAATTGATGAATAAAGGTTATAACATTTTCCAGTTATTTCTATTTCATTGCGTTTTGTATCATATTTCTTAGAACTTTGTGTGTGGTGCGCCTACAATTTTTTGCAGGACTTCAATCGTGCTACGACTTCCAAATCGTATGAGAGTTACTGCCCTACAGAAGCGTTTTTGCTCTTTTTTCAACAAGATTTACTATAATTGCTGAATTTGGCGAATGTTAAGTCGGTTTGCATTTTCAATGACAATGTGATAGCAGCTATTTATTTATATTTTTGTATGTGTGAGGAATAATCAATTTTAGATACTTTTTCTCCTTTATTTATTTCAAAACTTCATTTTTTTTTATGCGTGTCAGAATAATTTTTTTTTATTTTGGAACTGTTTACGTTCATTTTCCATTAAATATTTTTCAAGAATATTAAAATGTAGAGTAATATGGTACATTGACTTGCAACATTATTATTATTATTTTAAAAACTAAAGTCCTAGAAATGCTTTTAATTCTTCCTACAAATGTGTAACATCTCGTGTAGATCTCGTTATGAAATTTGCAAGAACATTATTTGGGAATGATTACATGAGAGGTATGTGTTCAAGACAGCATGTGATGTTAAGAAGTTGTTATTAAAACTTCCAACTATGAATATTTTACGTACTATGCACAAATAGAAATAAAATGGCATATGTTAATTACTTACATATTAAGTAATGTTGCCATATTGCATAAAGTTGCTTGCGCTTACAATTTTTAAACTTACTGTTACACATGTTGATACATCATATTTTATACAGGGTGTCCATAAAAGAATGTCCCAGTTTCAATGGTATATTATAACATTTTAATTTAGACTATTTACAACAAATCATGTATCAAATTGAAGTTAAACTCGCACAGTTTTTTCTACAAATGTTCAATATGTGCATCTTTAGTTATACGGCACACATCAAACCGAAAGTCCAATTCATACCGTAACAGAGGTTGGTAATATGGATATGTTGAAAGAATGTCTCTTTCTCCGATTAGTAGAGGGTGAACCTGTAAACTTTATTTGGCAACAGGATGGAGCCCCTCCCCATTGGAATCTCGTTGTACGAGAGTGGTTGAACGTCGAAATCCCTGACAGTTGGATGGGTCGTAGTGGTCTAGACCAGTGCTCCCCAACCTTTTTAACACCGCGGACCGGATCATCGATGATAATTTTAACGCGGCCCGCTGAGGGGGGGGGACGTTGATTGTTTATATTTTAGATTGTTTTGATTTAATAATTTTAATTTAATTGTATTCAAACATGCCTTCAAAATAAAATACAGTTGCACCAAAAAATGAATATAAAGTGATTTAACATTTTAACTCACTAGAACGCTAAATCAATGAGAACCCTGAGTTTGTTTCATTGCAACGAGACGGTTTCATCTGGGGGTAATAGGAGGCAATGAGACTCGAAGTGTGTTGCTTATGTTCAGTTTATTCCGATGTTTTGTTTTGGTTGCTGTCACTGCAGAAAACCCCGCTTCTAGGTTGTCGGAAATGGCAGTAGGGATTTAAGTGCTCTGGTGGCAATCTCAGGGTATTCCGCCATGACTTTAATCGAGACCACCGGCAGAGTTGTTATCTCGAACGTAGTTTTAAGGCCGCCTTCATTTGCAATCTCCAGCAGTTGATCTTCTTCTTGCACGGACATGCTAGATTCGCATGATTTGACAAATGGGTTGCGATCCATTCCTTACTAGTTCTTGGGTCTTTTGTGGTTGGGAAGTAGCGATAAAACTCTTTTAAAAGCAAAGACAGGTGATAGTGCACCAACTGGGAATATGAATGTTTAGGCTCAGTCTCGCCTAAAATACCCGCTAATGTCTGAAACATGTCCAAAATGCCTCTGTTCACGCGCCATCCCCACAACTTCAGTTTGGCTTTAAATGCAGCTACTTTGTCTGCCAACTTGAAAACAGCTGTCATGTTTGTCAAAATTGGAAAATAGAGACATACAGAATTCAGAAATCATAATTGAAGCTCTAGTAACAGAACAAATTTCAAGTTATGATTTACCGCCTCCTAATTTGTGTGGACATTTCATAGATAAGAACCGTACAAACCCGAGAGAAATACACCCCATTAAATAAAATTGAAATAATTTAATGTTCCTTGGGCGGCCCGATACCATTTGATCCACGGACCGGGGGTTGGGGACCACTGGTCTAGACGACAGAGCTCTTTTTTCGCTGGCCTTCATGTTCACCTGACATAACGCCATGCGATTTTTTCCTTTGGGGATTTATAAAAAATCTACATGTCTACGTTCCGCCGCTACCTAATAATTTGCCAGTGTTGAGACACAGAATTGAAGATGCTATTGCTCCGGACTTGTTAAACAAAGTGTGGGAAGAATTGGACTTTGGGTTGGATGTGTGCCGTATGACTTAAGATGCACATATTGAACACTTGTAATAAAAACTAAGTGAGTTTACCTTCAATTTGATACATGATTTGCTGTTAATAGACTAAATTAAACTGTTAGAATATACAATTGAAACTGGGACATTCTTTTATGGACACCCTGTACTTTCGTGCATTGAAAGTAATTTGAAAAATGAGTTTCATCTTTAAATTTAACATATAAGGAATACAGATCACACACAAATATCGAGTCAGTGGAACCCAGTTTATATGGAAGTCGACCATTTAACGCTGTTCTGATTTCAGATTATTTATCGTTCTTCTAAATTAAAATTCAGTTCAGGTGGAAGAATCACGTGACATATACGTTTTGATAACGTTTAATACAATTTCGACAGTTCTGTATTCGAAACCCACAACATTAGTCAAGCTCCCCCCCCAAAAAAAAAAAAAAAACACACACACACAGCTTAAAATCTTAAGATTGTTAAGGAAGGGTTTTTTTTTTGTTTTTTTTTTTAATTTTTTTAACCACTCAGAAACAATTGTATATATTTTTAACTTATCATCTCTAATATTTTAAAAGGAAGTGTTTGTCTGTTTGCATGTCTGTTTATTTCGCGGCCGCAAAATCCTGACCATTCTATGGCACTTACAGCAATGAGATTTGGCACACAGGTAGTCTGAATTTTTTGCAATTTTTGGGCCGGGACGAATTTTAAAATTTAACCTAGATGATTTTTAAATGAATTTAATAGTTTTATTCTCCAACGGGTTCTTCAAACGCGGAGGACTTTTTCTACCCACGTTGGTATGGAAACAAGCCAGGGTTTTTTTTTAAATCTTTTATATTTTCACAAGAGATTGTGACGTCACGTGAACTTTCTCTTTCCAAAAAAAAAACAAAAAAAAAACAGATTGCATCTTCTGCCCTTCGCGTTAAGTAAAAGTAACGTATTACATTTCTTGTCAAGCTTCCGTTTCCGCTTCCATTTTCATTTTCAATGAGAGCAAGAAATAAAAAACGTATTGACTGGGATTGTTAAGTTTTTTTTCGTAAAATCGGAATTGCTAAAGATAGATTGAAAAAATTCAGCGGATTTGAAATCATCTGCGGAAAATTTCACTTTAGATTGTTGCCTAAAAATATGATTTTCTTCAAAAAATTAATTTTTAAATTGAATATGTCTTCAACGGATTTTAAATCTGCGGAAAATTTTACACCAGATTAATACCTTACATCACACCACGAACGCCGGGCTAGCCATGCAGTGGCTAGTCTATTATAAAAGGAAGTGTTTGTTTGTTTGTTTTCTTGCACTTAAAGTTCAGACGAATCTATGGCACTTACAGCAATGGGATTTGGCACACAGGTAGTACAAATTTTTTGCTAATTTAGGGTCGCGGCGAATTTTAAAATTTAATCTAGAATATTTTAAAATGAATTTAATAGTTTTTTTCACAGTTCTTCCTTTTTTCGCGGAATGAAGGAATATCAAAATTATACTGTTCGCCCTCACGTCACCATGACGTCAACCTTTGGAACCATGCGAAATTTTTTTCATCTCTCGTCTAGAATAAGAGAAAATCTTTTATATTTTCGCGAGAGATTGTGACGTCACGTGAACTTTCGCTTTCCAAAAATAAACAGATTACATTTTCTGCCATCTTCAACTTCAGAGGAGAGCAAAAAAAATTTAAAAATTTTGACTGACGTTGTTTAGTTTTTTTTTTGTAAAATTGGAATTGTTAAAAATAGATTAAAAATTCCAACGGATTTGAAATCTGCGGAAAATTTTACATCAGATTACTATCTTACATCACGGCGTTGGCTGTGGTGTTGGTTTGCTTCGAAAACCAACACCACAGACACGAGCAAAGCCGGGATAGCCACGCAGTGGCTGGTAGATGTATATAAATATACTAGGGAAATGAACAAAATTTTATAAGTAACTATAATGTGTTCCATACATTAGAAGGTAAATTTGAATGTTGTAAAAGAGAGGATGTTAATAAATTATACAACATTTTTTGTATAGCACTTTCTCTCATTTACAACAAAAATTTATTTTCAGAATATTTATTATCAATTTAAATAAAAAGAGGAATACACAGTATTCTTTAAGTTAATTTTCCATTTCGATAAAGACAAAGTATTGTCAATCTGTCAGAACTGTAGTGCATATTGAAGTCTCTTAAGTGCAAAATGCAACAAAATACTTCCTAATCTTGTCACAAAAGCAACAAAAAAAAATCGTTCACTCAAACACAAATAAAGAATATTTTCTTCAAGTACTTCTTGCATTAGTGGGGACCTCGTGGTTTATAAAGCAAATAAAAGCAACGTATGTTTGGGTATCCAATGTTAAGCTCATTGTAAATTCCGAAACATTCCAATGAAATTGGAAACCGAATACATTTGCATTAATTTGTTGTGCCTACAACAGGAGAAAATATTTCGATTTCTAAAACTAGAGTCTCTCCGGAACATGAATATGCTTCCGAATATTTCAAACTTTGTGAGAACTAAAAACACAATTGATTTCCTCTCGTAAGATTTTTGAATTTCTCGAGGTGATTTTTTTGGGGGGAATTTTCTAGATTAGGCACTGCTAAAAAAATAATCCGTAGGCGTTTCGCATAAGGAAGTGTAGCAATTGCTGTTATAAATAATTCGAACTCATACCTATTGCCAAAGGAAATTCATTAATTTTTTGCTCTTTCTTTAAAACTTTGAAGTTTATTTTTAGATTTCGAGTTAAATTTTTATAAATATATTCGAGTCCGAGAATAAGGCAGATATTATTATGCAAATAAGACAAGGTATTTCGCTTTTTGTCTCGAAATGATAAAAATAACCACAATAAAAAAGAATTACAGAAGTTAAAAAAGTTTAGAATCAGGATAAACAAAATTCAAATAATTTTATCACCTACCAAATGAGATATTAGATAGAACCTTAACTTTTTTTTTCAGTGCATTATTCAAACTGAATAAATTCTAATGATATTAAAATGTTCTTTTTTAGAGTAAGCACATTTGCAACGTTTCAGATTTATTAAATTTGAAATGTTTCAAGTGGATTTTATTAAATATGCGTTTAATACGTCTTAGATAATAAGAAACATTTTTTAAGATGGGTGTTGTGTATATAAATGCACTATGTATAAGAAAACTCGGAGAAATTTGGTGTGATTTACGTAGTTTTAAAACGTAATTTCTCTCTTAAGGTATAACGCCAATTTCGAATTATTCAATTTTTATTAGTTAAATTCGTGTAGTAATTTTATATAATTATACCCATAATTGAAGTTATGCACAAATATATTACTCAGTTTTGTTAATGATGGAATTCTGGTTTGATTTACAATGATTATAAAGGATATTTTTTCTCTCTTTGAAAAGACTTTAGAATAGACACATGCATTGTTGTTTTTATCAAGATAAAAATCTTAAGTACGAATAAAAATGGCATAAATGTTTCTCATTATTAGGCACTTTTTTATTGTTTTAAAATGTTAAGTAATTGAAAAAATTCTTGTAAATATTTTAAAGAATATTATGATATGTGAAAGAAACAACTTAGAAACTGCTTAGTAATTTAAAGAGATTTTAAAGAGCGTCATTCTTATATAAAAACCACAAAAATACTTGACAAGAAAAACGTTGGGGTTTGTTTAAAATTAGATCAAAATTTTAAAATAAGCCACATAATAAACCATGCATTGAGATATACGATACGTCTTAAAGGTATTAATTTTATTTGGGATGTGTGTGTTATAGTTTCATTGAGAATAGTCTTGAATATAAATTTATTTCATACCAGCAAAATACCCGACCTTTCTCGGTTTGAATTGGTTTACTCTAGATTTAAGAAAGGATGAAAATATATAATGGCTTACATTTTTCGTAGAGTAAAATAATATTTGAACACCTTTCGCAGTCTTAATAATTTCTACAACTTACTTTGGACACAAATCGTACACATTAATATCCATTCAAGAAGTACAATTCACATATATCGCAACCTTGCTGCATGACAAAGCTACAAAATGACGAAAGGTGACACCAAGGTTACTGCTACAAAAGACGATTTTGAGAGATTTGGAGTTAAGTTTTTTTTTATGTTCAACTCAATTAATAAAAACAACGTTTTACGGCGAGTGCTCTCGCACTCATAGTCAACAAAAAAATATTTTTATTTCTATTTTATTCACAATTTCTAAAGATATTAACTGTGGAACTCTTGCATCGGGCATGTGACATTATGGAATTTTGCAATTTTCTCCTATCATTATGACAAAGAATTTTTTAATGTTTGAAAAGGTATAGTTCGGATTTTTTAAACATTATTATTTTGATAACGGCATTTTTCTTTCAATAATGGCATAATTAAACTTAAAATTTTCTATTTTCTGACTTAATTCCCACATTAAGTCAAATATTTTGTGTAGTGATCCATGAGAAGCAAAATACATTCATTAAAATAATAAATATTTAAAACGGAAAACAAAAGAAAACAACGAAATAAAACAAAATGAAAGATGCCGGGAAAAAGTTATTCAAAAGATTTTAATTTGTGATTCCTCTTTATCTCTTGATCTCGCAGTTGACACAAGTAACAACTAAAAAGTGCACAAAATTTAGAAATGCGAAATTCATTCAGAGCAAAAGAAACAGAAAATATAACTGCTCGTGATCAACCAACACGAGTTTTCGTATCATTCCCGTGTTCGTTGAAAAATATTGTCTGTCCCAAATATTCCGAAATTGTTTACATTCCGCAAAGAACAAAAATAAGACTCAAAATAAATGAATTCTGATTCATAGCTGAAATTCCATAAAAAAAATAATTTGTTGAAAATAATTGCTTTTTAGCAGTACTGGTAAAGCAATCAAAGTAATCTTAGTACTCAAGATACATTCCGTTTTCCAAAACTACTAAATTATGGTTGATTTAAGTATACTTACTCATGTGTTTTAGTATGAAACTTATCTTAAAATAACAATAAAGATATGTTTAATATTGCATTCACTAAACTTATAGATAATGTATTACAGGGCTTGAAATACCCGGATGCACAGGTGCACTGTGCACATGAAAATAAAATTGTGCACCTAATTTTTCTCGCTAGGTGCACTGCGTGCACGTTTAAAGTTTAAAAAAAAATGGGGTTGGGATGTGTTTTATGTTAGTTTGATGTTTGAACAATATATTAGTATCGACCTCTCTCGCTCTATTGAAACGTAATTAAAATTCCTAAATACACACTATGCAAAAACAAAATAGCTGGGCCGTAACCGATTTATACAGGAGGAAAAATTACTTGTACCTCTGCCACCAGAACTTTCCGATGATCGAAACATTTTCCAGATGGCTCTGTTGAAACGACTGTCGAGACAGCTGTGCGCCAGAGAAGGGAGAATTTAGATGTTTAAATATTTTTATTTACTATCTACTACTAACCTCTATATAAACATACCCAATAAAGTAGTTTACATTACATTAATACTTTTACATTACGTTTTTTTTAATGTGCACCTAAATATAACCCGTGCACCTAATTTAAAAACTTAAGTGCACTCTGTGCACCTTTATTAAAAAATCTATTTCGAGGCCTGATGTATTAAATAAAATACATTACAATCAAATATCTGGAATAAAATTTATGTGATGTGTGTTCAAACACACAAACACAAAATCGAACATAGAACCGAAAGACGGACAGACAAACTTTCGCAACCACTTCCACTCACTAAATGAAGATAAGTACTCACTGTAAGCAAATTTCCATGAAAATATATTAAACCGTGTGGACGTGTATAGGCGACATACATACAGACAGACAGACACCAAACGCGCAATAGGTGGATTTGGCATCAGAAGGGTCCAATACAGATAAAAAACTTGAAATGGGTCGAAAATATTCAATGTACAAACAAACACTCCATTCTTATTTATCTATATTAAAATATTGTTTTATGTTTAGTAGATCTCACTGTACAATTTTAGAAAGTGATGTGGACAACTTTGTCTCTATTATACTTCAATATGCAACGGAATTATAGTTGCTGTATATATAATGAAACTGCCCTCATCTTTTGAAAAATATTTTATTTTTCCTTGTGAAATTCCAATTAAACACTCTAATAACGACATAATGGTTTAAAGAGTAGAGTTTTGATTCCACAGCAAACAATATTTATTGCACAGAAAATTCGCACATTTCATGAAAAACCAAGATAAATTAAAGAGTCATCAACTATAATGGTTCCAGTATAACCCAGCAATTACTTTTCCAAAACAAAAGAGCGATGGATTTAATGTAATTTCTCAAATCCTTCTTGCATAGAACACGCCCGCCATTAAAACTTTTATTTCCTAAGACCAGCTTCATTAAAATGAAAAGTCTCATAGACCGTTATAATGGCGTCATTTTTAAGCTTCATCTGCTTTCTGTCTTACTTTTAATAGGCAGTCTCAACAACTATAGAGTGCTTTTTCAAAGAGCTTTTGACTTTTGGGGAATTTTTTTTTTTCAATCTTCAGTGACCGTAAATTACTTTTTAGTGTTTTGAGGGAACATCAAAGAACAAAATCCTGAAGAGTGATTCAAACTTTCGAATGATAAAAATAGATGTCGTTTTACTTTCGAATTATAGTTAGTATTATGTTTCACTTTAGGATTTCTTAAAAGAAATGTTTGTCACTGTACTCACGTATCATTTACAACACTCTTTTTCATCAAACAATTGTTGTGAAAAAAAATTAAAGCATTTCTTCACATTCTTTTCTATATTCTCAGCTGCAGCTTCTAACACCTCACAAATACTGGATTCTTTGTCAGAATTTTGGAATTTTAGTATGAAATTGCAATTATGAATTTGGATGTTTCTTTAAATATGCAAATAATTTACTCTGTTGCTAATTATTGTTTTATAGCTCTTTAATTGAATATTTTAGAATGATGCGCATAATTAATTACACTGAAATCTGTGTTTGTGCGGTGGATAGGGACAGCATAAAAAAGTCTCACTTAGAAAATAACTCACAACTTTACGAAATTGCGAAATATTAAGTATATAGAATAGTGCGAATAGTTAAACGAAATCAAGGCACAAGGCTTGACAGCTACTTGGAATATCGTCAAACCTTATTTATTAAAATAATAAATATTTAAAACAGAAAATAAAAGAAAACAGCTAAACAAAACAAAATAAAAGATGTCGGGAAAAAGTTGTTCTAAAGATATTAATTTGTGATTCCTTTTTGCCTCTTGATCGCGCAGTTGCCACTAGTTATAAATAAAAAGTGCAAAAAATTTAGAAATGCGAAATTAATTCAGAGCGAAAGAGAAACACGATTTTCGTTTTATTCCCGTTCATTTAAAAATAACGTCTGTCCCAAATATTCGGAAATCGTTTACATTGCGCAAAGAACAAAAATAAGACTCGAAATAATTGAAGTATCAGAGATGAAATTACAAAATAATAATAATAATTTTAGAGAAAAAAATTTATTTTTCAGCAGTACTGGTTAAGCAATCTAAGTACGTATTAAAAACATTTTTTATTTAAGTACTTTTTATTGATAACTTCGTCAATTATGTTCTAATTTGATTGACATTTTGAAAGGACTGTAAGTAGATTGTACTAAAGAAAGTTTTTTCATTTTCCGCACAAAAACAGGTTTGAGTGTATTACCCTTGTAGAGATGTGTTAGGATTCTGTACGCGTAACTTCAATCAGGATTACAACTAGCGTTGAAAAACTATTTTTAATGAACTTTTTTTTGCGAATTTTCACTATACAGGTCAGATATCAGTGAATTCATGTTTTCATTCCAGTTCCCTAACAGACCGTGGTTAGAACATTTCCTTTTTAAGAACCAAACAGATGGAGAAAAATTAAATTTAGAAAATACCTTAAAAAGAGAAGCATTCTACTATCAAAAGCATTCTGTAATCTATTTCGGGATTTGTCATAGCCATTATATCAATTGTTATGATAAACAAATTATTTGTCAGTAAATGAAGTCAGAAAACACATCTCAGTGAGCAATTCTTAAAAATTTGATCAAAACTGGCAATTTCATTCATTGCAAATGATATTCAGAGCGACATATACCTGATTGCTGATTTTTAATTATGGAATTATTTCTTTAGTTTTCAATTTTATGTATAACTTTTTAAATTTATGTTTCTTCAAAAAAACTTTGTTTTCTATATAAAGCCTTACTATACTTTAGAAATTTCATTAATTCCGTTAACCCTTCTTTGCATAATGGTGAAAATTTCCATCATAACATTGAATGCCCAAAAATTATATAAAAGAACAAGTTCACTTTAAGTTGATCGTGTCTGGATACTTTTTTAATGTCCATTGCATAAAAAAAAACATAGCTGTCAAAAATAAGCAAGTGTCACTATCAGTAAAACGAGCTTGAAGTTGTCATTCCGCTGTTTGTTGTAGTTGCAATAAACGTATGATTTCGTTTTTAATTTTGTTTTATTATATTTGAGTTTCTATTGTGCTAAAAAAGTGAAAACGAGTGGAAGAAAGGTTTGTAACATGTGTTTCTGTTATTTTGAGAGCAATTTCTGAAAAAGTTTGCGTTTAATTTAAAAAATACCACATGATACCATCCTATTGTTTTTTGCTAAATTTATACTATAAATATATATAGATTTTTTTAACCATTTTTCCCTTAATTTTGAACATGAATTATATCACCTTGATTTATTTCACCAATAAAGAAAAAATCATGCAAAGATGGGTTAAACATACTTTGTATTTTACGATCTGTTATCATGAGATTCTTAAAAACGAGCGTCTACTGTGTCATCCCGTTGAATGGAATCATGACAGTTATTTCGGATTCGTGTTATTAGTATAACTAAAGGTATTTGTAATAGAGGTATTATGTATTATCATGAGATATTGCTTGTTTAAAGAACTGTAGTGATGATTATAGTTTCAAATTCTACGAAAGAAAGTCTACGGCTGAATATAGCGTTCATTACTCGATTGGAAATCAACATCTAATAATTAATTTATCATCATGGGAAGTCATGAAAACGGAAAATACTCAGCGAATGAGATCGTTTTCTGCTAACACTTGCTTGGAGAACAAGACTTGTTCTCAGATTCGGTTGTAGTTTCTAGAGTAGCACTACTGTTGTAGGCAAAATTCTATTGAAGGACACATATTTTATTGTGGTTGCCTTGTTTCAGAAGCCTTCTGATAAAACACCGACCTTCTACAGTGACTGCATTGTTATAACAGGATTGTTCTGAAGGAACGAAGCTGAATCGAACAACATTCAGTAGAAGGGTCGACTTTTACTTGACTTTTTGTTGCAGAATTCCGTTGAAGGAACAATATTTCATTGAACCTACCGTGTTATTGCATTCTATTGAAGAACCGACCTTCCACTTCGACTGCATTGTTGTAGCAGCATTCTGTGGAAGAACTAGTCTTCTGTTATATCAGCAAATAGTATTGCATCAATAACAACTCTTAAGTAAAATCTCTTCTTTTGAAAGCGATGGAGTCAACCATTTACGTACCCTAGAGAACGTATTCACAAGTCTCGAGTTAATCCTTTGATAACCAAATCCGGGGGTAAGGGTTAAACCACGAATTACCCAAGAACCCTATTTACAAACCACGAATTAAATTATTCATTAACTATAGCGATAATCGGGTTTTGAAATAGAGAAAAGCAAAGGTATTTATTTCCAGATTGGATTTTTATCGAAACTTGAGTTAAGCAAAAAAGAATCATACCCAATTCCATGACAAATCAATGTAAGCCTATTATTTTCTTACTCGTCATTAAAGTAAAGTAGCTTACATTATCATTTTCATTTTTCTTTCAATCATAATAAATCAGCAAAAGCATTTTGATTCCGTGACAAATTTCTTCTGTGATTAACCTAGCTATATGATTACGATTCAACCAGGGTGACCAGCCAGTCTCAGATCCCCTACCAGTAATTGACCATTTCAGGACTTTCTCATTAATATAAGCAAACTATTTTATTTCCACAATAAATTAAACTTATATTCTAATAGCCAATGGACTACTGGAATGAATGGTATCAAAACTGAAGTTCTTTTGTCTTTTTATTGATAAAATATTTTTTTTAAATCAGTTGGCAGATCATTGAGATCTATAGAATCACAGTATAGTGTTCTTATTCTGAAGAATAATGTCTCAATCTTAATACATCTCAAAACTGTTTCTTATTTTCCAATAAAATTCAACATAAAAGTAACAAATATCACTAATTTTGTGATATACATAATAAATTTATGTATCCAAATTAAATTTAAGTACTAAACATTGTGATCAGTCACCTGATAGAACAAAAAGGCATATATCTAGCTATTAACCAAGGTGGTCAATGACTGCATTTTTAGACAACCTTTGATTTCAAATTTAAAGTTTAATATTTCATGATGACTAAGTGTTTGGGAATTGTTTGTGGTAAATCTCTAAAATAAAAAAGAATGTAAGTGTTTGTATGTGTGTGTATATTCATTATATAAACCAACACCGTTTGACAAATCCATACCAAATTTGGTACGCTTATACTTTAGTACCCTGCGGAAAACATAGGCTTTACTTTCCTGTCTTTAAACCAATCTGTAGACCTTACGGCTATGAAAATTGGCACTCAGGTAATCCTAAATTAATATCTAAAGTTTGTTTTCTTGCAATAATTCAACATTGACAAGGAAACACGTTCTACAGGAAACTTAACACAGGGAAATGTCGAGGGGCATATACGAGTATTTGAGCATTACTAAATTTCATAAATAATTATCGTTCTTTATCAATGTTTTTTAATGACTTTTTCGAATTGTTCTATTTTTGCTCAGGAAGTCGAAATTAGACACTTTACCCATCTTTCGTTTTTCAAAATTCTGCATATCTTCATCGGAATTTCGTTTTTTTTTTTTTTTTTTTTTTTGTATGTTTTAAGGGCACTGGGAAGTCAGAATTCTTCAAAAAATCGAATTTTTGATTTCAATTGCATTTAATAGAGGGCACCAATACGAATCGATTGATGTATCACTTATTATGTAAAATGCATTTTAAGTTACTAAAATTTAATTTTGAAATTATCCTTTTTGGTTTCGGTTTCAGGTTTGAAGTTTCGGTTTTGCCAACAATGGATTATATTTTTTTTAAATATTTTATTTTTTTAGTATATTTTTGTATAAATATACATTTTAATCGATTGGTAACAGGTTTAACTGCGACTGTTAGAATATTTAACCGCAAAATTTTGTTTAATTGTGCTTTGGAAAATTCTTGGAAAATTCTAAGGAAATGCTATTTTGTAGTTTTCTGTCGTTTTCTCAAAATGATAAATTTTCATCTTCAGGTACGCTCTGTGAAAAAACTATTAAAGCTATCAGTCTGAAATTTTTCATACACATGTATTTCTATTAGGCAATTATGTTAAAATATAAACGATTGAGGAAATATGAACATAATTGTTTTTGATAAGTGATTAATAGGTATAAAATTACAAAATTTTCAAAAGCTGATTTAAATTGTGTCTAAAATTTTTTTTTCCTGGTTATTTTAAAAAAAAATATTTTAATGAATTCAAAAAACAATTCTAGTGATAGGGAAAAAAGTTGCTTCTCAATATATATTAAAGTCTTTTTACTGAGCGCACCCAAAGTGAACTCACTGTGTTGAATTTTTTTTCACCGAGTTTATATAAATGCTCTCTACAAAATATTTGTACTTTTAAAATTTTTATTTTTAACTTGAATTAGTTTTAAAATGCATTGCAAACATGTGTACAAAAATTTATATTGGTACTTATAGTAGCTAAAATTTTATATGCATTCGAATATTGGTCACATTTTCATGATTTCTGGCATTTGATGACTTCCCGGTGCCCATGTCTTAAGTCTTTTGCAAATTGCAATATATTATTCATGAATTAAATGTATATATTTGCATCCTAAGTAAATTGTAAAAGCTTTGAAACAGTTAAAATTAATTAAAAAGTATTTTCCGTACAACTTAAATTAATGAATTTTTCTATGGAAGAAAAGTGATTATTCTAATTCACTTTTCAATCAACATTTAACTATTTCAACCCGATCAACGCCGGGATATTCAGCTAGTTAAACATAAAATATTAGCCTGTATCCAGAATTTGACCAAATTACTTATATAGAATTTAGTCCATTACTAGAAGTGTTGATCAAGCACTGATGATAAATATAGAAACAATGAAAGTTTTAGTAAAGAAAGAAGTCTGTATAGTAATTTATACTAAACCTTTCGTGAGTTCTGCATTGTTATTCTAGATCATATATTATATACTCTAGTGCGTCGTACCTCAAAAGAAAGGCTCTAATTGAAAATAAAGATTTTCCCTATGCAGCTGTTGGGAAGAAAGGTAGTTATTGTGAAAGAAAGACTTAAATTAGAAAACGTTCAAGGGGAAACTAGAATCGAGGCAGGTTATCTCAAACCATAAATGAAAATAATATCAAACCGATCATATAAAAAGAGGAAATACTACCAAATATTTTTAATTGGGAGCGGAATGAATTCGTGAAAATGTGAAGGTAACTGGTAAAACGAAAACAAATATAATATGAAAGTTGTACTGTAGATGTAGTAGTTGCTCCAAAACATATATAAAATTAATTTCAAAAAGATATATTTTGCAGTTTGGGTTGGATGCTTTTTGTCTGACAACAATTTTGTTTTTTTTGTGTGTTTTTGAAAACTGAAGAAATTTGTAGTGATTGACTTAAGTTTTGGTTATAATTGTAAATAATTCCAAGAATTCTTAAATATTGCAACATTTATTTTACGTGTTTGAATATTTATTATTAGTATTAGTTTGTATATATGTTGACTTTTTTACTTGTTTAATATTACAAACAACCATTATTATCCTGTTTACTTGGTTAATACATTCTATAGTTTGTTTTATAAATAAAGTTTACTTAGAACGTTATTTAAAAAATGTTAGCCCTAGCAAAACTTCACACAAATGTACAGGTGATCGCCAAAATATGTGCATAAATATTTCAATTTTAATTTTGTTTAAAAAAAGTAAATAGTAGGCAATTACTGTATGTGTGGTGGTCAATTACTAGTACAATCATTGTTCTGAACTTTAAGATACAAATTCTAAAACTATCAAGTATTTAAGAATTCTGCTATAGCACATTTTAATCACCATCTTTTCCAAGATACTAACTGCTAAAAATTTTGTACGTTTGCAAAGTAAAGTTGAAAATTAGCTTTAGGGCAATTTTAATAATAAAAATAAGCACTAACTGGTCAATTACTGGCTGGTTCACTCTATATTCCGAACTTTTCCTAGCGATTCCCAAAACTAAAAGCATCAAGTTTCATCACACTAATAGATTTTTTTAATTCGGTACCGATCTCAGCTTCCATACCTTATATTTGAAAATCCTTTGTCAGAATGCAGACGTTGTTGTTTGCAAAGAATAAAATGGAAAACTTTAACTTTTTTTTCAAAAATTTACATTTCTACGGGAAAACAATGATATTCACAAGTACAGACAATCATCATTCTCTTTCAAAATATCATCCGCAATTATTTTTTTCTACTTTAAAGTCAGGATTCAGAATATTAACCTCATTGCTGCTTATTAATTTCATATTCTACCGTTCGCATTCTCACATGAGAATCAAAAAGTCGTGCAAATCAGAATATCACATCTGGGCATTAAGTTCGTCATTAAGTTCTTGTTCTTATACAGACCAGATCAGTTAAACAAAGAGTCGCCGCAATAATACTATGATATACAAAATAATACGATCAGTTTATTGAAATAGTGTTAGGAGATCTAATACTTTCAGTGCCAATTACTTTTGAAAATATAAGTGATTAAACTATCTATATATATATTTCTCTTACGTGGCACGCAAAAAAGACGTTATTTGTTACCGCGTTTTGGCAACATTGTGCGATTATTTGTTTACTAGGAGCCTCGCGCCTCCTTTGAATCTATAGCGCTATCGGATGAAATTTTATTGAAAAAAATGAATTTTAGACGAGCTGTTGCGGTTTGTAATAGAAATCTAAGAAAGCGGAGGATCTTTTCAGGGCTATTTAAAAAACGGTCCTTTTCAAGGCTAACAATTATAGTACAACAAGACGCATGCACTACAGCTTTCGACAACAAACTCAGTCAAAAAGTGTATGGGTGGCTCGAGTACTGGGGAAATGTATACACAAACAACATGCTGGGTATTAAATTTCCAAAGCAGCGCTCACATTGCGAGTAAAAATTTGCTCAATGTTTTCATTTAAATTCTGATTCCAGAGGTACTGTATATATATTTTATGTAATACAACAAATTTAGATTTGAAAAATATTTTTTTGGAATATATTTTGTAATTAATCCCTTCTGCTAGGACACGTGTCTTCATTGATGCGAGCGAAGCGAGTATAGGTTCGCGCAGCGAACCAATGTGAATTGCGAAGCAATCCTCCGGGGGTTGGCGAGCGTTAGCGAGCAGGGGGAGGGCCCCCTAGTATGTATTGAATACTTTAACACAATTGAAAATGCGAGCTACTAAATCATTCCTGTTTGAATATCATATGAGTTATTTAAATAATAAGTAAAGAGCTTGTCGTGACAAGATAAGAAAATATAAATAATGTAATTGTTCAGCAGTGACACTAGATGGCAACAGTTTGTTGGTTGTATTTGTTGGTCTTGGTCAGAGAAGTCTTGCTGATCAGATCATCACACCGTAAATTCTTCATTCTATTTTTCTTTTTAAAAATACATTTTTTTAATCCACAGCAGCTTTGTGCATTTTTGTGTCAACTTAATTACTTTTTGTCCCTTCTTGCCTCGCCGCTAGCGTCTTAATGATGAGCTTAGCTGCTTACGGTGAAATGTCTTAATAAACATAAGGATTTGTTTCGGAGGTTTTTTTTTATTGTGTTATATATATATATATATATACTGAAGTGAAAGTGAAGAATTCGCGCAACCTAATAAACTGAACAACATCTAACAAGTTCGACAAAAAATTATTTTTAAGCATCATTACTGCTGAATCAAAAGTTGTTTCCAATTATGGATATTTTGTAAACAACATCACAAACTTTATTTATGGTATAATTTTCATCTGTTTTGTCTACTTTCAATGGGTTGAAGTTATTTTTGCACTAATTGTAAGACATTTCTTTACCCAGGAAATATGTTTTTAAACTTGTAATAAAAACTTCCTTTGTGTGTGTGTGTGTGTGTGTGTGTGTGTGTGTGTGTGTGTGTGCTTATTTTTAAATTTTTCTCAAAAAGGGTTTATTGTTTTTAAAACTTTTAAGCGCTTACTTAAATATTTTCCAGATTTTAAATCAACGAAAGCCATTTAGTCTTCTGAACGCCGTGAGATTTATTTCCGGGAATCATAATATTACTTTCTCTCCAACACACATGATTAAGTAATAACATCTAATGTTTGGAAGAATCCTATGAAACATTCTACTCGTTAAAAAGTTCAAAATTAGTTATAAGACACGCACAGAAGACTTTCATACAGAATGGAAATATACGCGTTAAACCCACAAAGGGGTTAATTAGGAAATTAAGGCACTGTTTTTCATTATACTCTTAAATCGATTGCTTAAACGTTGTATATGGAAACTGCACTATAATTCTTAATTGCTTATATCTATTGACTCGGTATTCACATTTTATACATTATTATAAATTCATTTATACCCCGTATGAAATATGAATAACAAATTTCCATATCGATGCTTACATCGATAAGAAAATTTCATACGTCCAAATGAAATTAAAATAAGTAATTAATAAAAAATGGCATTTTATTTGCATATTTCAAACTACTCCTGCTAGTGTTGATTCTTACTTCCAATAAAGAACATGTAAAATATTAGGTGTAGTAAGAAGTTTTAAAGCGAGTTTTGTATGAAGCCTACTGCAAAATAGCATACCAATCAGTTGACTGCCTTTGTGTCATGTGATAGAAACCGGATTAGAGATATCAAACCGACGCAGAAGCTAGGGAAAAAGTGAACGTAAAGTTGAAATTTTGAAGGTGAAAGATGTCATACAATAAGACATTTGTTCTTCGCTGCATTCGTTACGAATTTCACCAGCACAAAAGGGCTGCAAAAGCATATCAATCAATTTCTTCTGATTTTGTGGTGAATATCGTATCGAAAAGCACATGTGAGTATTGGTTTCAACGTTTTAAAGATGACGATTTTGACGTTAGCGATCGACAACGTAGCGGCGCCCACTGAAGGCTAGCCATGATGATTTGCAAACACTTTTCGATAAAGATGCATCGCAAACGCAAAATGAACTTGCTGAACAGTTAGGAGTATCACATAAAACGATTTCTAATCGTTTACATGCAATGGGAAAGATTCAGAAGGCAGGAAAATGGGTGCCACATGCATTGAGGACGACCATGTCTTGAAGTGCACGAATCTGTTAAACAGGCAACACAGACAATCTTTCTTGTGGAAAATCGTGATAGGAATTTAAAAATAGATCTGTTATGACAGTCCAAGACGCAAAAAACATTGGATGAATCCCGGCGAAGCAACAACATCAACGCCGAAAAGGAGACATTCACTGCAAAAAAGTTCTCCTATGCATCTGGTGGGATATGAAAGGAATACTCTATTACAAATTGCTAGAGTCCGGTGTAAGTGTAACTGCTGAACGCTATAAACAACAATTGCTGCGATTACAACAGGAAATCGATCGAAAATGTCCGTTTACTGGCAAAGGTTTGCAGCTCGTAAAATTGCTCCATGACAATGCACGGGCGCATGTTGCAAAAGCGGTCAAGGATACGTTAGTAACACTTGACTGGGAAGTTTTGGAACACCCGGCGTATAGCCCCGACATAGCCCCTTCGGACTATCATTTATATCGGTCTATGCAGAATGCCTTGTCTTCTGTAAACTTCCAGACAGTGGACGACGTACGAAAATGGGTTGACGTCTTCATGGTGTCAACAGAGGAATCTTTCTACACTGCTGGCATCCGTGAACTGAATGACCGATGGCAGAAGGTATTAGATAATGATGGATATTATTTCGATGAATAAACGTACTGTGTTATCAGCTCTAAATTACATATTCATTTCTTTGACACATGCTTTAAAACTTTTTACCACACCTAATAGTTCACACTTCAATTAGGTTAACACAGCTTCTGAATATTCACTTCAATTGTATCTCCTCCACGTGCTCAAAGGAGATTCAAAATTTCTTTACCTCTAAATCTCCTTTCGAGTCGGCTCAGTTTTCCTTTTCCGTGTTAATTTCTATTTTAATCTTTCTCGGTGCCGTCAGAAAAAGACTTCAGAGGAATTTCATAAGAATGACGTCAAGATAGATATTCTGTTTACCCATCAAGTGGTTTTGACGAAATATCTTGTCCATCAAGAGTTGACCAATCTTGCCAATGACGAGAAATCGTCAGCGATATTGTCAATTTTTTTTATGATGACAAGATCAATATCTGGCAAGTTTTTCTTCAAATTACGAGATATTATCTTGTTTATCAAGATCTAGTTAGTTGTACCAATGACGAAATACCTCGTCGAAAATACCACCACGAGGGTTAATATGGCATTATGAGTAATGCAATTCTTGTAAATAATATATCTTTGTATCAGTAATAGTGGTTTTTACAAAGATTACTTTTTGTTGTCGCTTTAATATACATTAACAGAAACATTGGACTGTGTATTCAAACAGGCTCAAAGCAATCTTTGCCGTCGACCTATCATTGGTGAAATACAGTAAATACATATTACGATAGTCTGCGTTTTACGATCCTTCTGAGTTTTATGAGTTAATACCTGCTACGGACGAACATCGTAAATTATTGTCTGAAACAAACGCAGACATTATTTGTAGATTAGCAACTGCTATTAATATCTGAACGCTAAAGTATATCCTTTATAAAAAATTAAATTAAAATATAATTTATTTCTCTGGGGACAATTTCAGAAACTGTTTTTACAAAAACAGTCACAGAAAATGTGTTTATTCGGTACAGGTTTGTTTATATTTATTTTTTAGTTATTAAAATTACGTTTTGGGATAAAGAGATGTATCTGTCAGATCTGTTTATTTATTGAAAAATACCTACAATCTTCTTAATTGCGTAAAACATTATTAATCTACACTGTTCATGGAAAGTATAGCACCTTGAAAGATTCGAGTTACAGCCATAAAATTCATTTTAGTGGTAAACAAATGGCTCCCCGGCAAGAAAAGCGACACAACTCAAAATTGCAGAATTTGAGAAACATCAACTTAAAGGATACTATAAAAATTAAATTGAAATAGTAAAAGCTTCTTTCAAATTTTTGGTAATTATTTATGGTGGTAACTTCTATTATATTCTATAGAATAGTAATGTAACACGCTGGGGCACCTCATATATGTTTTTTAATGACATTCCATAATTTATTATTTTATTTTTTGAGTTGTGTGACCTTTTTTTTTTGCCGGGGTGCGATATTGTGCAATGTAGTCACCGAATTGTAATGGAGACCGACAGGGATATCGAAACATTTGCATAACTGAAAATTATATCTTATTTATTTCTTAGATAGGTTTATTGCTTCCTATTGATTTTATAAATAGAAAAACTCTGGCGACTGATAAAGAGTTCTACTTCGAAGCATCCTTCCTTTAGTGCTTCATCTTTGGATTATGGTTATAAGTTGAATTAACGTCACACTGGAGCATCACAATGCTATTGGCGACGGACCGAAATCAATCCCCTGAAGCATCTTTGGAAGAATGTGTTCACTTATTGGAAAAGATTTGTGTTACTAACTACAGATCTACAGATTTATGTTACTAACTAATATAATTTCTAACTCAAACAAATAAACAATGTATAAATTAGTATACGTAACCAGCATACCCGCACATAGAATCTGGGTCAAAGTTTGTAAATTGCTTGAGGAGATTAATTTCATCGTTCTATCATACTTCCAATTTACTTACTTGCCATAAATCCCATTTAAACTTTAGCACATATTTTTTACACAAACTAATTTCGAAGCATCCACTTTTACACAAACTCATTTCAAAGCCTCCCGTTAACAAAAACGTTTTTCAAGTTTTACAAAAGCAGCGATACTTAAAAATATAGAAAAGATCTTAGCAATCATCAAAAAAGTGGTATCTCCAATCTCGTAATGTAATCAATTCTTTTCTTTAATTCAGAGTATGTCCTGAAAAGTTTACTGGTTAAATTCCCTTTTGAAGAAGTAAATCAAGGTATGTTCAGTGATGTAATGTGTCAAACTTTAAAATTTCTAAACTTTTGATGAAAGGGAAATGACTATCCATAAACTTTCCGCACCGTTCCACCTTTTTACGCAAGTTTAACTGAAAGCTTAAGTCGAAGACACGGATTTTCTTCGATTTTAGTCGTACAGCATTCCTTTCAAGCATCATATTCATGTCTAGGCAATATTCTTTTGCATATTGCCGAGTACTATTTAAGTTTCTAGTCTTTTCTAATGCAGTATTTTTAGGAAAGGTAAGGGAAGTTGAAAGGTAATACGTATAAACGTATGCATAATTCTATGCTTAATGAAAATCCTTATCATATCTGCTATTTTAACGAAAACATTTGAGTAAGTATTAAAAAACGTTTTCCTGTTTCAGGTTCAGTTGTGATATATATTCCCCTGCATAATTTCCAGAGGTTAAGATACGATAAAACTCAAATTACATTACTAAAAACATTATGTAATAAACATTACTCAATATCATACTTTACTTTATACAAAACTCAATATCCCTGTACCCGTCTATTTTCGTACTACCAAAACTCAGAGAACACAATAAGATTTTTATTCATCTTAAATTTTATGGCAACGAATATCTTAACAACAGTCTATAGAACTTAGAATGTCAGCTGTCAAAAATCAAATCAAAACTCAGGACTAGACACAAAATGTTTTTACAAACAAGTAACGAAAACGGTACACATCTCCAAACGGACATCAGAACGATTGCCCTCTCGCTTCTTAACAGACGATAGCACTTTCGAATGGGGCGCATGCGCAGAAGAGAGCAAGATCATTCGTCCTTGGAAGCAGCTGATAAACATTTACTATTTTCGTTCGAGAAGGAGAGAAGAAAATCATTGATGTGCTACAAATCTATATTAGATACAATTTTATTCCCATACATTTGTACATTTTGGCAATATTTCATAAATATACAATGAACAAACTAAATAGAAAACATATGTTTTGTTCATAATTTTTGAAATAGGACCACGGACTGATTGTTTCTCTCTTTTCATCTCCAGGACGTGTTTCATCACATAATATATTATAAGAGTGGAATAATGGAACCCATTTTAATTTACGGCGAAATTTCATAAAGCACAAGAAATTTCAAAGTGTCGCGTTCTTAAAATCAATTAAATATTTTCACCTTTCACAAGGCATGGGACAGTATCACTAAAAGCATTTATCCGATAATATAATTATACGGCGCTTTTGAAAGCGCCTTAGTCTATCTTTAAGGGGAGAAAATCAGTTTAATTCACTTAGTAGCAAGCCTTGTGTAGTTTAGCGTTGTTCCCTGCGTCAACCTTATGTAATAAGTTACTGTCAACCTTGTGTAACGCGGATTAGATATATGAGAGTTGCAAGTTTGACACTCGATCCAATCAAAGACCGTGGTGTATGTGGAGCTGCGGTTCATCAAATCTGCCTTGACCTCAAATGTCCTCACGTTGGCATGGTCAAGAAGACTGGAAAGTGAGGTTCCAGTTCGGGAGTTGACCTCGTCATCTGATCGTAGTGATAACCGACGAGGTGTTTTCCTCGAATCTTTTGAGATTGATCCCCGAGCACCACCAAAACCCCGTTATATTGCTCCAGTGCGACGTAAATTGTACTACATACCGTTTGGTAAAATTTATTAAGTCCTATTTCCAACTTATCAAAAATTGAATTTTAACGCAACATCTAGAGAGTGAAATTAATTTGGATTTAATTAAATAGAGTGAACATTCTTCAAGATTGAAGTGAACACTCAATATATGAATTAAGTTGTGTTTTGTTTTCAATTCATAATCTTCTGAATGCATCCGGATTTAATGTTTCGCTTGGAAAAATACATGACAGTTTTGTGTTTTGGAAAGTGTTTATATAAAACAGGGTATAATAATGAAATTTTTAATAATTTATAATATCATGATTTCTAACATAAATATAATTTATATGGATGTAAAATATGGCATGGTTTAATAGTTTCCATAAAACAAGTTTCCTAATTTTGAACTACTTTTGCTTGGATATAGATAAATTAATTTTCCGTATTGGACTATACTGCTATTTTATAGAAAATTTAATTTCTACTTCCATTTTAACTTATTAAATTTGAAATTGAGCTCTACGCATAGCAAACTGTTAAGTTTATTACAAAAATGTATTTCATTTCAGTGATCTTTCCTTCTATTGCTCTTTCAAATACAACTTTGCAGTCAGCAAATTAATCCTATGTGACACATTTTTCATTTTCTTAAAGAAGAAATATTAATGATGATCGAAGTAAATATACAATAATTAAGTACAGTACATAAATAATGCGATCTTATTACTTTATTAAAGAGATGTTTATTAATCAGAAAATCAGCGAGCAAATTGTTAAACAGATTCGAAATAGAGCAAATAGATTCAAAAACTGTATTAACTATTTCTTCCCCAAACAGGATTAAAAAACAGAATAAATTTAACCATCAACACTTTAGGGGATTGAATCTAACTTCTTATGTTGCTTAAGGGTGCATCATGTTAGTCTGTAGAGAAACATGCTGTTTGAGTAGATTCTAATGCCACCTCTGTATAGTAATTGTATGTGTAGGCAATTTGTAATGACGCGAATATGGATACCAAACTAATAAGGGTTGTATCAGATTTGACATCGTTATTCTTGGAAATCGCAAGGATGCCTGTACTGAGAAGATCGTACTATTAAGTTAAGGGGGTCCGGGACACAAAAATCGTCAAATTTTCGAAATTTTTTTTATTATTTTAAGAAATTCTCTGTGTTTTTTTGCTTAAAATGACGTCTAAATCATGTTTCTATCTTAGTTAGAACTAGAGATATAGTAATTTTTGTGATGCGTTGTTTTGAAAAATCAAACACTCTTGACAGTTGTTGTCATGGCAACAACATCTGTCCTTAAAACTTTAAATGCGTTTTTCTCCATGATGCAATTTTTCAAGATTTCCTGTATTCAAATTGCTATAAGTCGAAAACCGATAATGTTTAAGGGTTGAAATTTGGAATATATCTTTTTCAAACATTATACTTTAATTTTGATTCAGCAAATTTGAAACAAATATTTACTTTTAAAAATATGATTTAAAAAAAAAGTACCTTAAAATTTTCGCAAATTTTCATTCAAATGTTTTTTATTTTTTATTAAATTAATATTTTTTAAATTGCTGAATCAAAACTAAAGCTAATAAATTTGTGAATAATTTACTGCAAGAATTTTGAAAATTTATCAAGAATATTTTGAGCTTTAGCAATTTAAAATGACCCCTCTTTTTTTCAAAAAATTTATATTTAAAATTTTTAAAGAACTTTTGGAAAAAATTTGTGTTGTGATTTCGCTTATTAGTTTAATGGGTAATCAGTACAAAAAAATTCAAAATTCTGAATTAATTAATAAAAAAAAATTTTCAATGTGTCCCGGACCCCCTTAAGTACAGTACGTTATACAAATATTAGTTATAACAGCCATAACGGAGATGCCCGAGGTGTTGATTTGCTTCGTAAATCAAATAGGAATTCGGCATGACGACACAATCTCTTGCGAAAACATAAATATTTAATTGAAAAATTATTTATTAAAAGAAAATCAAACGTATATGGTTTCTAACTGATGTTAAATATTCCGCAGATTTCAAATCCGTTGAAATTTTCAATCTGTCTTTAACGATCCTGACTTTACAAAAAAGTACTAAATAATGCCAGCCAAAATGTTTTTTTATTTTCTTTACATTTTTTCGCTCAAATCGTAGGAAATGTAATCTGTTTATTTTTGGAACACGAATGTTAGCGTGACGTCACATTCTCTTGCAAAAATATAAAAGATATTGAATTTAAAAATTTTATTTATTTAAAGAAAATTATATATTTAAGGTATCGATCGAATGTGAAACTTTCCGCAGGTTTCAAATCCGTTGAAATTTTTTTACTCTATATTTAACGGTCAAGGAGATATAAAAAAGAACTACATAAATAAAGTTAAAACTAAATTTTGTATCGTCTGGTGGAAAATCATTCCTCAGCGCAAAATGAAAACGGAAACGGAAAAATAAATTTTAAATCTGTCATTATAAATGTTTATGCTGTAACCATTCTCTCCAAAGGAAACAATAATAATTAGATTTTATTAAATTCATTTAAAAATGTTCTAGATTGAGTTTTTAAATTCTCCGCGCCCCTAAAATTGCAAACAATTTGAACTACCTGTATGCCAAATCACATTATAATAAGTGTCATAGATTCATCAGTACTTTGCGTGCAAGAATCAAACAAACAGACAAACACTTCCTTTTATAATATTAGAGATGTTCAGCGTAAGGGATAATGAATTGCATCGACATATTCCTGTGATCATTATCAATCTACTGACATTTGATATTATAAAGTAAGAATATAAAGTGAAAATTATTGGGAAATAAAGTTAGAAAAATTTGATTCAAATTTGTTTATTACAGCTTATTATGTCAGATACAAGGGATAGTTGAAAATAATTGGAAAATGTGACACATTGTTAAACCTTCGTTGTTCTATAATAATATATCCAGATGTGTAGTAGAGTATTAAACAATTGCATCTTATTGCCTTATAATGATAACTTTGACCTTCTAATGAAATAGTTGTAGCTTGTACGAGTAGCTTCATGTTATTTCTTACGGTTGCTTGATTTGAAGATCTGTCACGTGACTGTGGTTAAAGGCACAAAACCTAAGTCAATAGGCCTAAGGCGATTCGTAAGCGCACGTAATTTTCTCTTCTGAGAAATTACAACACCGAATTTGTCCACATGCTCTATAAATTTCATAAGGTCGATGAATAACAGTTATTGTTGTCGTTTCGGAAGTGTGTATAAAAACATAGTTCTTGAAGAATTCTTGTTTTTCTAAATTCGTTCAAAATTACATCTCCAGTCGTGATTCATTTTCAGAAGTTACTTAGAAATTCCTTGTGGGCCATTTTCACAATGCCCGATTTAACATGTTGTTAAAGTTCGAGACGGAACCTGGCAACTTGAATTTGTTATTTTACGCTATAAGAATTTTTCTGAACGGAAGCAACTAGTTTTTTTTTCCTCTACGGAAGTATTGATATTATTTTATATCATGATCGTAAACATTTGAAACGGTTTAATTGAATGATGCTATACTGAATGTGTTCCCAAATTAAGTCATAGGTACACACATACCGATACTGAGAATGTCGTAATTTGCAAATCCCAGTATGGTACATCTGACAGGTAATAAAACGGATCAGAAAAAAATTTATTGGTATTCAAGGCTATAAAAAAAGGTACAGCTACACTCTACGTTTATAGCGGTGGCAACGGTCTTGGCGATTTTTCTTGGCGCACTTCTAGTAGCGAGTTACGGTAGGTTAAGGCAACCCATCTGTTTATACAGTTATTGTTTTCATGTCAACCTCACAGCAAACGGAAACTTAATTTTAATTCTGATTCAACCCATCTGTTTATACAGTTATTGTTTTCATGTCAACCTCAGCAAACGGAAACTTAATTTTAATTCGGATTATTCGGGGAAGTTCTTTCAAAATCCGTTGGAGTCGTTTGATTTCATTGGTTCCTCTGAAATTTTTTCTTTGATTCCATTGGTTATTTTAATTTTTAAATATTATTTGATTGCATTGGTCCTTTTAATTTCTTACCTTTGATTTCATTGGTTCATTTAATGGTTTTTTGGCAGTTGTGGAATATTCTTTTTCAATAACTTTTTCCCGGAACAGTTCTGACGTATAGGTTGAATTATGTATTTCTTGCTCTTTTTCTTTCATAAATCTTTTTCTTTTTCAACATGCTCAATGTATTTAGTGTAATTGATAAATTGCAGGGCATTCTTGCCCAACACTCGCAGCTTAGTTTTTCTGCTGGTTCACTAATCTGTTTTCAAATGTGTTTAAGCTTATTACTTTTTGTGGAAAAATTTTTTAAACATAATTTTTTAAACGTTCTTAAATGTATTTTCAAGCTGTCATTTTCCGTTGTAAAAAGAAAAATATTTATAAAATAAAAAATTTCTGTAAATGAATCTTCCATTGGCGATTTTAGAAGTGCACTAAAAAAATTCGCCAAAAAATAGTTTCAACTGCTATAAACGTAGAATATAGCTGTACCAATAGACCTTATAATGAAACAAACGGAGCATGTGCTCGGAGCTTCATATTATTTCTACCGATCACTCGGTTTGAATATATGTCAAGTAGTATTTTTGAGAAAGTCAGTTTCAGTTTATGACTAATTAATGACTGCATTATGCGATTGAAGAGTTTTATGACAGATGCTACGAGAACTGAAGATTAAAATTAGGGTTTGAAAATTACGGATATTTACAATACTGGCAAATTACCGATGGAAATTCTCTATGCCGATTTAAAATTATTTTTCTTTCCTTGATCCATCAACTAGGTGTATATAAGACTTAAGTCGGTTACTCGTTCCGTATTACAACACCAAATATCTCAGGGAATATTGAGTTCTATATATTGGAGCATAAGCTTGACAATAGTTCTTACGATGACATACAGTCAAGACCTATTTCGTTTTCCTGAAAGTAATGTGCGAACCCTAAAAAGAAAACTGAAGAATTTTTTTTTTAACTTTGGAATATGGTAATTCTTTTTTTACATAAATCAGGGAGGAAAATAAGAGAATCTTTGTAAATAAGATACATTTTATACCCATACTGTCATGTATCGCATTTGCATTCGTACAAATTCATATTAAACATGATCTTTACTCTCCTGTCTCATCGAATAAATCTCATCGAAACCATTTGGTGGATTAAAAAAAAAAAGCAAATAAAACTAATAAAAATAAAATGTCATTTAAAAACAATTAATTATGTTATGGGAACAGTAATTCTAACCAATCATCGAAACTTGTTTTTAACAGTATTCCATAATAGATTTTAAAACCGTTGTTAATCCTCTGAGAGGTTTGAACGTATATATCCTTTCTACAACTTTCAATGTTTCCTACATGACCTCTAACCATTTTTCACCACATTTCAATAGAAACTTTCCTATTCCTCCAATATTTATTTAGTTATTATGTGTGTGTTATGGAGGAAAACAACTGCTCAGAAATCTTGTAATTAACTGTAAATTAATGAATCGCCTCAATTACATGTCGGTAAGTAGGAATAGGTTTTCAAACACGAAAAGGTACGCATAAAAAGATGGATAAAAGATAAATATGTGGCACTTACAATAATGAAATTTGGCACACAGGTAGTCCAAATTTTTTGCGATTTTTGTGTCACGCCCGAGTTTTAAAATTTAATCTAGAACATTTTAAAATTAATTTATTAATTTTTTTCACCATTGGTCCGGAATGTGACGTCATCCGTACCTCAGAAGAAGAAGCAGGCAGATTTTTCTACAATTTCCTGATGGATGAGATATCTCGTCATCCAAAGAATCAATCAGATCTTGATAAACCAGATAGCTCGATATCCAAAGAATTAACCAGATCTTGATGGATCACATATCTCGTCATCCAAAGAATCAATCAGATCTTGATGTACGAGATGTCTCGACATCCAAAGAATTAACCAGATCTTGATGGAAGAGATACCTCGTTATCCAAAGAATCAATCAGATCTTGATGTACGAGATGTTTCGTCATCCAAAGAATCAATCAGATCTTGATAAACCAGATAGCTCGATATCCAAAGAATTAACCAGATCTTGATGGAAGAGTTACCTCGTTATCCAAAGAATCAATCATATCTTGATGTACGAGATGTCTCGTCATCCAAAGAAAAACCAGATCTTGATGGAAGATATATCTCGTCATCCAAAGAATCAATTAGATCTTGATGAACGAGATGGCTCGACATCCAAAGAATTAACCAGATCTTGATGGAAGAGATACCTCGTTATCCAAAGAATCAGTCAGATCTTGGTGTACCAGATGTCTCGTCATCCAAAGAAAAACCAGATCTTGATGGAAGATATATCTCGTCATCCAAAGAATCAATTAGATCTTGATGAACGAGATGGCTCGACATCCAAAGAATTAACCAGATCTTGATGGTAGAGATACCTCGTTATCCAAAGAATCAGTCAGATCTTGATTTACGAGATGGGTCGTCATCCAAAGAATAACCCGATCTTGATGGAAGATATATCTCGTCATCCAAATAATCAATCAGATCTTGATGTACGAGATGTCTCGACATCCAAAGAATTAACCAGATCTTGATGGAAGAGATACCTCGTTATCCAAAGAATCAGTCAGATCTTGATGTACCAGATGTCTCGTCATCCAAAGAATAACCAGATCTTGATGGAAGATATATCTCGTCATCCAAAGAATCAATCAGATCTTGATAAACGAGATAGCTCGATATCCAAAGAATTAACCAGATCTTGATGGATCACATATCTCGTCATCCAAAGAATCAATCAGTACTTGATGAACGAGATAGCTCGACATCCAAAGAATTAACCAGATCTTGATGGAAGACATACCTCGTCATCCAAAGAATCAGTCAGATCTTGATGTACGAGATGTCTCGTCATCCAAAGAATAACCAGATCTTGATGGAAGATATATCTCGTCATCCAAAGAATCAATCATATCTTGATGAACGAGATCTCCACGTCCAAAGAATTAACCAGATATTGGTGGAAGAGATACTTCGTCATCCAAAGAATCAGTCAGATCTTGATGTACGAGATGTCTCGTCATCCAAAAAATATCCAGATCTTGATGGAAGACATATCTCGTCATCCAAAAAATCAATCAGTTCTTGATGAACGAGATAGCTCGACATCTAAAGAATTAACCAGATCTTGATGGAAGAAATGTCTCGTCATCGGCAAAATTCACCAAGATCTTGATAGAGGAAATATCACGTCTAAACCTCTTGCAAGTTTAGATGTTTTAGATAAAAACTGAAAACACATATTTCTAGAAGCTCATATTCATTCAATGATTAATTTGCATTTCATAGAATGACTTCAAACAAAGAATTTGCTATGGATTCCCTAAATTTTGTTTTCAATGAATTTTGCTGTAGTAACGCTGGCTCTGTACGAATCTTTATAAGCAATTATGTTTTGAAATTTTCTTTTCTTACAAATCACCTTTGAAGAAACTGTGAAGTTTCAATTTACTGAATGAACATTTGTCGATGTTCTAGACATCACATCAGAAAGGCTAAATAACTATTACTATAAAACATTAAAGTAGTACCTCTAACTCTTTCAATTTCAATCAGTAGAAGGGTTTTAAATCATACATTAGCATTAGCCATTTTGTAATTTGCGAGGAGCACAAAAACATTTCTTGAATTGATCCACGGATCTAATAAACTAGAAACCATACATTAGCAACTTTGGAAACTCAAAAAACTAAACAAGATGAGCAAGTTATGAAATCATTTCATTCAGCGTACACCGAATATATACAATATACTTCGAATTTTTTCTCAAAACTTTCTTTGCATAGCGAGCAAAAGTGTTTCAAAACAACTAAATCCTATGCAACACTATCTGAAGTTTGAAACAATATTACTTCGAGGAGAGCGAAACTATGAAATAATTTTAAAAGTAAGAGAGCGAAATAATATATTCATTTATTTGCTAGAAAGCTTATTTTTTCTTACAAGCGTACGCAATTTTATTTTCAATAATGCTTTTTGTGTTGACAGTAATTGCCAAAACTATTGAAAAAAATAAGTCTATATAACCCTTTACTGTCAAATTATACAAAAAAAAATTTCGTGTCATGTTAGAATTCTTAGTGACGTTTACTTTTCTCTTCCATAAATTTATTCGATCTTGAAACTGGTTTAAAATGTTGATACTATTAAATAGTTTTTGTATTAAAATGACTCTGAGAGTACAATTAAATCAACAGCATATGGAATGGCTTTTAAAGAAAATAAAAGACAAAATGAAACAAAAGAAATTTTCATACTTGATCTCGCTAGTAAAAATTAGCATGGAAGAAGCAAAAAATATAATTAAAGTGTATTCAGAATGCTGTAAATAGTTTAAAAAATTGTGTTCAAAAGTATTTATTCATAGCTAAAACTGAAATTAAGAAATTGCATTAAATCAAATCAACACCATATGGAATGGCTTTTAAAGAAAATAAAAGACAAAATGAAACAAAAGAAATTTTCATACTTGATCTCGCTATTAAAAATTAGCATTGAAGGAGAAAAAATGATAATTAAAGTATATTCATATGCTGTAAATGGTTAAAAAAAAATTGTTTTAGAAACATTTACTCATAACTAATACTGAAATTAAGACACTGCATTACTTCAAAATGCAATTAAAAGCTTACCCCGCTATACGAAAGTAGATCTCCGCAAATCTCCCAAGTCACTTCTACCAGGTAAAAATTTCCACACCTGAACGAAAAGACTCTCCGTGCTTCACAAAGATCCTACAGCAATAAAACAGGCCCCGAAAATCATGATTAAATAGAATATATATAAAGTTTCGTTCTCTTGGGGAGAAAGTGTCATGCGCATGGGCCAACCCAACTTCTCGGGAAGGGCGGTCATTGGTCGCGCCCACTTGTTGATCATGACGTCACATAGGTGCATCGATTGTTGTCCTCTGGCAGAGAAGTAACAATAATAACAACAAAAAATAACCCAGATAAAATCTTGGGAAATGTTTTCATGGAAATATCATATCTTCGAAAACTCGTTACATGGGAACTGTGTAATATCATCAAGTGAAGAACTATCGCTTAAATGTGTAACGCAACCAAACGGAGTACGGAGAAAGGATACATCCGTTCTTTTTAAACGCATCATTAATTAGTGAGATAATTAGTAAACCGGGATTTTCAGGGAAAACAGGACCTCTTTGTTTCTTTTTTCGGGAGATTCCTACCCCCTCCTTTTGTGGGTGGATGTGCGACGAATATAAAAAGTGACTCTTTGCGATTTACCCAACGAGTTTTGAAGTTTTAAAAGTGCGAAAGCATTGAGCGAACTGAATATTTTCTATTAAAAAACTGCATCATAATTCTAACACAATTGTGAGTTTTAACCCGGATGGGGATTATATTACGAGTTTGAAGAAATATAAGCTGTCCCCATTAAAATATGTTGCATTATGTCTTTTTGAGACTCCATTAGAAGTTTATATTGGAAACGCCGACCAACTGGTCTGGTGGTTAAGATGCTAGCCTCTAGATCGGAAGGTTCCTGGTTCGAATCCGGGACAGTGCTTGGATGTTTGTAAGCGTATGGTGTAGAGGCGAATGGTGCACCTCAAATCTGTCGTGGCCGAAAGTCTTCACGTTGGGTTGATGTAGAAGTTTGGAGAGTGGGGTGCCAGCTCAGGTGTTGCTTCTTCTTTATCTGACAGTGGTTCAAAATTACAATTAGTTGACCTCGGATCTTTCCCTTAACAGATTTATCCCGGACCGTCGTTAATAGCCCGTTGTGTTGCTCTAGAAACGACGTTAATTAAAAATTACCAATTACTTATTGGAAGGTAAGGTAATTTTTAATTAACGTCGTACTAAAGCAACACAACTCAACTCTTATTGGAAGTTTTAAAATTATAAATTGAAGAGGCGGCTGGTGCACCTTAAATCTATCTTGTCCGAAAGTCGTTGGGTTGGTGTGGAAGTTTGGAGAGTGGGGTGCCATGTCAGGTGTGACCTCGTCATCAGACCGTGGTTCAAAATTACGTGGTGTTGTCCTTGGATTAATGACTCCCTTAAGTTTTTGCTCCTTTAAGTTGTCTAGTTGATCCCGGACAGTCGTCAATCGCCGTTGTGTTGCTCTATTACGACGCTGATTAAAAATTACCAATTATATTGGAAACTTGGCATACAAATGTAATTTAATCCCAAAATTGTTTAGGAAAACAAACTGTATCCAAAAATCATTTATAGAACACCTGTAGTATAAAAGAACATCAGTAACATTAGTTCTTAAATGAGTTTTACTGAACAATCGTCAGTTATGAGGAGAAACTCAATACCTGAAATTGTTTCGGGGACATTAAATGATAAATACATTATAATCTGTTTAAAAGGTGTAAAAACGCTACAAAAATATTTCTTAGTCTGAAAGCTAAGTTAGACTTTAAATAGCTGTACAATAAAACAAAATACTGTCAGAATAAGTTTCTGCTCTAAGCCAAGTATATGGTAGTGACATGGTAGGAAGGTACGTAGTTGAATTAACGTCGCACTGGCGATTGGTGACGTCCAAGATAAATCCCGAAGGGAGAGATGAAAGGACAACTCGTAATTTTGAACCACGGTCATATGACGAGGTTAACACTCCACTCTCTAAACTTCCCAACAGCACCAACGTTAGGATATTTAAGGCCACGACAGGTTCTTCGTGCTCCAGTTCCTCCGTTGTTTTTCGTTAGATAGAGTTTCTAATTAACAACTTTCTAATTGTTAATTCGGTAATTCTTCCTGGCTACTGCAGTCCGGAAATGGTTTGGATGTATTTACAAAAGTGAAGTGTGAATTTTAAAGTGAATTGTTTCATTAAAGAGTTTTTATTCGGTATAAACCTTTAATGGCAACTAAATTTCGAAAGTAATAGTTCCTCTAAAAAATCATTGCTATTCAGCAATCAAACAATGGAAAATACTGTAGCATAGACATAATAATCTACTGTGTAGTATAAAATGAGTCCCATAGGACTGTAATGTTTTTATTACGATATTACAATGTTTTATAATTTTATAAATAGATAAAAAGTATTTTATTTACGAAATTCTCACAATTATTTTGGTTTACGCCCCCCTCCCCCCGATATGATTTGAATCACTTTAAAATTCCTCTCTCTTTCTCTCAGTCAATCTGCATCGATTTTCTTCATAATAACTATAGACTTTTTCTGTTCAAACAAAGCATAACATACATACTCCTTTCAAAACATTAATTTCTTAAAATCTTCAAAATCACTATACAGATTTGAATCGATAATTGAATTCGATTACCTATATCAGGGCTCGAAATACCCGGGTGCACAGGTGCACTGTGCACATGAAAATAAAATTGTGCACCTAATTTTTTACCGCTAGCTGCACGCAGCGCAATAAAAAGGGGGAGGGAAAACGTGTTTTAATTTATTTTGATGTCTGAACAAAATATTAGTATCAACCTCTCTCGCTCTAAAGGAACGTAATTAAAATTCCTAAATACACACTATGCGAAAGTAAAATCGCTGGGCCGTAACGGGTTTATAAGGGAGGAGGATTTACTTGTGCCACTGCCACCAGAACTTTCCGGTGATCAAAACATTTTCCAGATGGCTCTGTTAAAGCGACTGTCGCGACAGTCGTGCGACAGATACCTTGAAAAAACGAAAAGTTTTGAAAGAAACGTGACACATAATCCAACTATGCAGTTCGCCAATTGATGAGATTTAAATCCATTGTTAAGGATCCACTTTTGTCTGCATTTGCTGTCTTCGAACCATGTTATTGGCCAAACAATGAAGAAATTGATAGCTATGGGAACGAAGAAATTAAGAATTTATGGTTGCATTTTCAAATTCCATTAGAAGTAATAATTTCGCAGATAAAAAAAATCGTTTAAATATTTTTATTTTCTATCTACTACTAACCTATCTAAACATACCCAACTAATGAAGTAGTTTGTATTACATTAATGCTCTTATATTACGGTTTTTTAAATGTGCACCTGATATATAATCTGTGCACCTAATTTAAAAACTTAGGTGCACAAGGTGCACCTGCATTAAAAAATCTATTTTGAGGCCTGACCTATATAAATAAATTAAACACATTCCGTCAAAAATCCAGAAATGGCAGAAGAGTATCAATTCTTCTGCCATTTTGCTCCTGTCATCTTTTTTTTAAATGTCAACTATTCCACACTTTCTTCCGAAGCGCTTTCCACAGATAGATAGGATTTTAACCTATTCGACTTCCTTCATTGGATTTGAGTCAATACATATTTTTTTGCTTTTTTCACCCTTTTGCGCTCTCCTTCACTTCGGTTTTCCAAAATAGCCTCGCTCTGACGCATCCGAACTTGTTAGTACAGGGAATGAAACATCAGCACGAGTAGTTACAGTTATTGCTTTTTAAAACACTTTGTAGCTTTCCTTTCGTTTCATGGATATTTCGACCTCGAAAAGCTAACCTCGGAAGAGTTTAAAGTGCAACAAATAAACATTTTCATCGATTTTATGTAACACTTGCTCAATATCGTGATATAGTACGGCTCCGATGAGAACAGAGTCGACCTTGTGTTAGTCGTTTTTTAAATAGGTGTAAAAGCTCTTTAGGGAAAGGATTTCTTACGCAAAAGCAAGTAAGGCAATCGCCGTGGATTGTTTTCCTTGCCAACTTGCTATCAGTGCTATCACTTTTGGCGTCGAATGATAGACTTAGAACAACCTGAATATGCGTTAAAAGCGCCAGTTGTGGAAGCGCTTTGTTTACGCCCGCGGGTTATCATCTTTCTCCCAATTCAAAAAATAGAAAAACCCGTGACTTTTCCCCGAAGCCGTTTCATCAACACATAAACATAAAAATTTTACGACATGCCAAAAAAATATTATACTTTTTGCCAATTTGACAAAACAATTGGCGTAATTTTGATTAATTTATTAAAAAAGAAACATTAATTCCAACCCTTTTTGCACAAAAGATACTTTAAAATATTCGTGAAGCAATTTATTTATAATACTGATCGTACAATCCTAAATATTATGTGCTCATTCCTTGAGCATTTTGGGTCGTTGAACATACATCCGTATTTCAATAAGCTTTTTAAAAAAATATAATACCCAAAATAATTTTTACCGACATATCTTGAAATTATTTGCAAAACACACTTGCCAAATTTCAAAATTTAAGTCGTTGAAATGTAATAAATGTTATACACCTAAACCGCTTTACTATCCATAAAGCACACAAGTTCCCGGTTGTGTGATCAAACAGTGACCGGAATGCTGTCATAAAACAAAAGGTATCAATTTATTAGTCAAACTTTATAGTATCTCCTTCAAAGTTATCTCTTCAGACTTCAATGCACTTCTGCCAACGTTTTTTCCAATCCTCTAAACATGCCTTAAAGTCATTTTTTTAAACACCTTCAGGGTTCGTATGGAATTTTATTTTATTGCATCAATGGACTCAAAACGGTGACCACGAAGAGGGAGTTTCACCCGAGGAAATAAGAAAACGTCACGGGTGAATACGGAGCTTGTGGTGCCGTATTTGTTGAATGCTTTGTCAATAAATCACTACTTATAAAAATTTTATAATGGCATTGTATAGAAGGTGCACTATCGTGATGCAAAACTCAAGAGTTATCTTGTCACAATTCAGGTCGTTTTCGACTTGTCGTTTCGACGAATGATATAATAACTTGTTCAATAATGTCTCTTATTGTTAAACGACGATCACTAAGCACCAAGACCTGACTGATGAATCTGACCTGATTGATATGTAGATCATTAGACCAAGTGGATGGTCTACCAAATCGCGAATCATCTACGACGGATCCTCTAAGTTCTTTAAACTTTTTATACCAATCAAATACTGTCGTTTTTTTATAAACAGTCGTCTGCAGAGGCTTTTTGAAACATTTCAAATGTGTTTGTAGCAGAAATTCCATTGCGGAAACAAAATTGAATGCATGTTCTTTGCACAATTACATTCGACATTTTGGAAAATCAACGAAGTGAAAATTCTTCTCTTGTTAAAATCAAATTTATATTCAGACGATAAAATAAAATAAATCCCTGATTAATTCCAAATGTTTATATAAGTCGTAAAAATATTTGAAAAAAGTTTGTAGACGATATCTACTACATATGTATTTTAAAGGAAGCATTTCGAATATTTTTTTATCACAGTAGTATTATCGCACTGTGCTTGAGAACTGTGTTACTAGTTACTCTGTGCTGTAAGATTTCAAATCCGTTGAAATTTTCAATCTGTCTTTAGCGATTCCGATTTTACGAAAAAAAGCTTAACAATCTCAGTCAATAGGTTTTTTTATTTCTTGCACACATTCGCGCACAGGATATGTAATCTGTTTTTTTAACGCGAACGGCACGAAATTCAATTTGTTTATTTTTGGAAAGGGAAACTTACTGTGACGCCACAATCTTGTGCGAAAATGTAAAAGATATATTCATTTTAAAAGTTATTTATATTTTAAAAAAATCAAATTTATAGGTATGGATAAAATGTGAAATTTTCCGCAGATTTCAAATCCGCTGAAATTTTTACTTTATCTTTAACGGTCTAGGACAGTGCTCCCCAACCTTTTTATCGCGGCGGACGGGATCAACGTTTGATAATTTTAACGCGGCCCGCTGAGGGGGGGGGGGGCGTTGATTATTTATATTTTAGATGGTTTTAATTTAGTAATTTTAATTTAATTGTATTTAAACATGCCTTCAAAATAAAATATAGTTACACCAAAAAATGAATATAACGTGATTTAACATTTTAACTCACTAGAACGCTAAATCAATGAGAACCGCGAGCTTGTTTCTTTGCAACGAGACGATTTCAACTGGGGGTAATAGGAGACAATGACATCCGAAGTGTGTTGCTTATGTCCAGTTAATTCCGTTGTTTTGTTTTGGTTGCTGCCATTGCAGAAAACCCCGCTTCACACAGATAGGTTTTCGGAAATGGTAATAGGGATTTAAGTGCTGTGGTGGCAAAATCTCAGGGTATTCCGCCATGTCTTTAATCCAGAACACCGGCAGAGTTGTTGTCTCGAACGTAGTTTTAAGGCCGCCTTCATTTGCTAACTCCAGCAGCTGATCTTCTTGCACAGGCATGCTAGATTCGCCTGATTTGTTGACAAATGGGTCGCGGATCCATTCCTTACTAGTTCGTGAGTCTTTTTTTGGTTGGGAAGTAGCGCTCGAACTCTTTTAAAAGCAAAGACAGGTGATCGTGCACCAACTGGGAGAATGAATGTTTAGGCTCAGTCTCACCTAAAATTCCCGCTAACGTCTGAAACATGTCCAAATGACTCTGTTCACGCGCCGTCCCCACAACTTCAGTTAGGCTTTAAATGCAGCTACTTTGTCTGCCAACTTGAAAACAGTTGTCACATTTGTCAAAATTGGAAAATAGAGACATACAGAATTCAGAAATCATAATTGAAGTTCTAGTAACAGAACAAATTTCAAGTTCTGATTTACCGCCTCCTAATTTGAGTGGACATTTCATAGATAAGAACCGCACAAATCCGAGAGAAATACACCACAGTAAATAAAATGGAAATAATTTAATGTTCCTTGGGCGGCCTGGTACCATTTGATCCACTCACCGGTACCGGTCCGCGGCCCAGGGGTTGGGGACCACTGGTCTAGGAGATAGAAAAATAACTAATTGACTCCAGTTAAGAGATTGTTTGTTTTTATCGTCTGGCTGAAAAATTGTTCCTCCGATCAAAATCAAAACGGAAATGAAGCAATAAATTAAGAATATGTGACCTCTTCTATGCTGTATCATATGATAATGATTAAATTTCATTAAATTCATTTAAAAATGTTCTAGTTTCAATTTTAAAATTTCACTGCGACCCAAAAATTGCAAAAAATTTGGACTAATCTCAGTGCTGTAAGTGCCATAGAATCGTCAGGATTTTGCGCCTGCGAAAAAAACAGACAAACAAACACTTCCTTTTATAATATTAGAGATGATGTATCCATCCATATAAGGCATTTCGTATTCATAGCACTTCTAGTTGTAAGAAAAACTACAAAATCGTTTCCTAAGGTGACTACAACAGTTTTGGAGTGATTAGGAACATTCAATTTTAGTAAAAATAGCGAATTCCGGCGAATAGTTTGCCACTTAGTTTTCCTATAAATAAATTTTACTTGTAGCATTCTTGCACCTGTTATGCGAGATTTTCAAATTTCATCATCAATGAGAAGATGGGTAAATTAAATTGTTTCGGCATTCGTAACGAATTTAGTTTGAAGCAAACGCATTTTTTCTTAAAAATTCCATTCAGGGGCACGTGGAATAACGGAGCTTGTGTTAAAAATAAATGTCATCATCGTAGACAAATTAAATTCAATTGATTACAATTTTTCAAAAGGCAGAGGTTCGATTTTACAGGGTTTTAAAAATTAAAATAATTGATTTCAAAGAATGATTCACTATTTAAGTTTCGTAAGAGTTTCAATTTGTAGAGTAAGCAACCTCGAACCTTCTGTCACTGAAGACAAAAAAATTTAAATTCTTCAAAATTACTAACTGTGTAATTTTTCCCAAGACGGCAAAATCGTATTTAAAATTCCCTCTACTTAAACAGGTATTCGGTTTTAAATCGAACCCTTATGGTACTTTTTTATTTCAGAGATTCGGTTTCTAAATGGAAATCCATGCACATATTTAGAGTGATCGATGTATTACTTAACTATGTAACTACTTAATTATATAAAAAGAAATTTAAATATACTCTCTAAAAGAAAAAAAATCGACGAGAAGGAGTTGTCCGATTAAGATAAAAATTTGTGGATGTGAAAAAAACCAAACGATTAAAATTTCAGAACAAGTGAATGATTTATTTCAGAGTTTAACCGTTACAAAGAGAGGAAGTCAATAAGGCGTTGGTCCACCTCTGGCCTAGATGCGAGCTGACAAATGGCTTGGCATATACTGAAAAAGTTCTCGGATTATATTCTGCGGAATTTCTTGCCAAATTGTCTCCAACTGTCGGGCTAGATGGTCAACATTCTGGGATGGTTGCAACCTTCTTCCCATAACGTCACAAATTTGCTCTATGGGAGAGAGATCAAGCGACCTAGCTGGCCAAGGAAGTGTTGGGAAAGCTTGAGGACAATTCATAGCAACACGTACAGTAAGCAGCCGGGCATTATATTGTTGAAATCTAAGTCCGGGATGTCGTAAAAGGATCGGTAACACAACCGTTCGTAGAATGTCGTCTAAGTATCGCTGTGTTCTGTGCCAGAAATGACTACCAAAAGGCTATCAATGGAGATGGAACCCCAGATCATACCTCACTGTTATGGGCATCTGTGGCGTCCGATAGTAAGGGCATGATCCCCACGCTGCCCTGGACGTCTCCAGAAACGTCTACGGTTGTCGCCAGGACACAGTTGGAAACGGGACTCGTCACTAAAGACTATACGTCCCCAGTCAGCACCGTTCTAAGTTGATGGAGCCCGGCACAACTCCTTCTTGGTGCTTCGATTTTTTTAGAGTATATTTTAACTACCGTGTATGACTACCCGTTTTAATTTAACGTAACTCGTCATATTTTAAAGAGATTTTGTTAAACTTCAAATGTCCTTTTAAAATCAGAAATTACACGCCTTATTTAAAAATGCTTGAACATGAATGAATGAAACATGAATGATTGACCATGATTGAATGAACATGAATGTAATGAAACAGTAATTTGCGAACTATTACGTACTTAACCAAATATTTAAAGAACATTTGTCGAAATATACATACACCGCCAAGAAATTATCCATGTCAGTGATATTTAGCAGGAAATAAATATTTCGTTAAAATTTAATTCCTAAATAATATATCTGCAATACTTAAAATACTTGAACACATAAATACAAACAGAAAAGAAAATTCGGTCATTTCTAAAATAAAAAGTTACATACTTTCTTAAAAAACTTGTTTTGCATATTTAATTTATTTTTATGAAACGGAAATTTCCAAATCATTACGTATTTAATCAAATATTTAAGAAATGTCTGTCGAAATATACATATATACCCAACAATAATGGAAATGACAGCAAGATGTGATGGTATACGGGAAAGAATACATGTTTTAATAAGGGGGTGGTCCCCCACGTACTGCAATTACAGTAGCAACCCTTCTGGGCGTACTGTCAACACGGTTTTGATACACTAAGGCTATGGGTACTAGGGATGTGACATCTATAGCAAAACATCGATGTTCAAAATTAAAACATCGATGTTGATAATACATCGACCCAAAAACATCGAGGTTTTTAAACGTCGATGTTTTTAAAATTCAGTGTATTTAAACTCTTTCCACTCATTTCTTAAAACTGGTTTAGCAACTTGTGATGCTACATCGACAGCAAAACATAGATGTTTTTAAAATTCAGTGTATTTAAACTTGTTTCCCCATTTCTTAAAACTGGTTTTCCAACTATTGATGCGACATCGACAGCAAAACATCGATGTTGAAAATTATAACATCGATGTTGATAATACATATCGTCAACAAACCATCGATGTTTTTAAAATTCAGTGTATTTAAACTTGTTTCCCCATTTCTTAAAACTGGTTTAGCAACTAGTGATGGGACATCGGATCCAATACATCAATGTTTTTTTCTAAAACATCAATGTTGTGAAAGCATTGACATCGATGTCGCATCCCTACTTTTCAGACCCTTCACACTTGGCCACTTTGGCCTAAAAGTATGTTCGATTTGCTGAATTTAAAAATTATGCTACTTGGTTAGTTTTTAAATTTTTAAAACGGTATTTTTTTCATTCAAAAATAAAACATCGACAACGTAAAAACATCGACAAGTATAACATCGATGTTACAAAAACATCGACTTCAATACATCGATGTTTTTTTTAAAAACATCGATGTTTTAAAAACATCGACATCGATGTTGCATCCCTAATGGATACTTGTGTACTCATAGACTTTGTTTTGTTGGTTACATCGTTTCTCATTGAGTTATGCCTCGGAAAAAGCTCGCAAGCAATTCAAGCAACTGGGAGAGTTTGACAGAGGCCGAGTACTTGGCCTCCTAGAAGGTGGATGGTTTAATCAACGGATTATGCAACATATTGGTTGTAGTGATGTTACTGTTGCACGCTATTGCACCGGTGGACACAAGGCACATGCCAGTCTCAACTAGGTTCAGGAAGGCTTAGAGAAACCGGACCGACTGTGGATCGATGTGTTGTAAGACATGCGAGTACTGATCCAACAGCCACTGTTGCAGATATCCAATGGGTAGTGTGAACCTCTCTTAACAGTCCAATAAATGATCGCACCATTTGTTGACGGCTTCACGACGTGGGACTAAACTCGAGTAGAACGTTATTACTGCCTTTAACAGTATTGCATCTCCGTCAAAGACTGGAATGATGTCGTGCAAGACCGACATGGGGCGTCCAATGGCATTGAGTGGTCTTCACTGACGAATCCCGCTTCTGTCTAGGGGGAGACGACAATAGAATCCGTGTGGGGAAGCAACGTGGTCAGTGCCAATATTCACGGTTTGTTGTGGAGCGTCACACGTCCAGAAGACCGGTGTCATAGCGTGGGGTGCAATTGCGTATGACGCCAAATCAAATTTGGTATTCGTTTGGGGCTCTTTGACCTATCAGCATTACGTACAAGAAATTTAGAACCCGTTACGCTTCCATTCCTAAACTTCCAAGTTCACCCTCTTTTTCAACAAGACAACACTCGACCCCATACTGCTGTCGTCTCTAGAGCTTGTCTACGACACAATGATATCTTACCATGATCGGCATACTCACCGGACCTATCCCCGATCGAGAATGTATGGTATGCATGTAAGACTCACTAACAAGGCGCTAGACATGCTGCATTAGGAATAATGACAGTCGTACCCCATACTGAACGATAACACTTTTTTTAACGGAACCCAATAAAGTTTGCATTTTTCAGTCTCAAATTTTAATCGTTTTCTCATTTATAAGCACTTTACCAACCTTGTAAATTTCATTTTGACAATTTATTCTAAGTGCAACTTTTTTTCACTTAGAGTGTACATAGATAATCAAAAACAGTTCAGTTATAATTAACATAGTTTTAAACGTTAGGATACTTTATTGGACCTTAATCAACTAATTAGAAATATTTTTATTTGACTTTTGGAATAGATTCATGAACGCGACGATAGAGAAATTTTGGTGAATTAAGAATTGAATTAATAAAGTTGATAATTAATAGAAATGACGCTTTTTGTTTGTTGATCAGACCATTTATTTACGCATATTTTTTGGAAGCAAATGCACAGACAAAATCGTAGTTGACCGGTAAGTCCAATACTAAAAGCTTCAAAAAATGACTATTAAAGATGGGAAAAGGTGATGAAAATGGTCTCTACAGCTATTTTATTTTTTCATCCTCCCGTTTTCATCTTTTTCAGTCGTTTTCGAATCAGTAGTTTTTGTCTGAATATTTCTTTTTATCAGTTTCCATCTCTGCATGCAGTATTAATTCGTTTAATTTGTCTCCTTTTCATTCTTTCGTTCATCCGTCTCTTATACTTCAACCCTCCTGGTGATTGTCTCGACGAGATATCTCGTCATTAGCTAAACTGAACAGATCTTGTTAGATGATTTTTTAATGACGAGATATCTCGTCATTAGCTAAACTGAACAGATCTTGTTAGATGAGTTTTTAATGACGAGATATCTCGTCATTAGCTAAACTGAACAGATCTTGTTGGATGAGTTTTTAATGACGAGATATCTCGTCATTAGCTAAACTGGACAGACCTTGTTAGATGAGTTTTTAATGACGAGATATCTCGTCATTAGCTAAACTGAACAGATCTTGTTAGATGAGTTTTTAATGACGATATATCTCGTCATTAGCTAAACTGAACAGATCTTGTTGAATGAGTTTTTAATGACGATGGCCTCGCACTGACCAGATCTTGTTCTCTTCATCATCAAAAAATTTTCACTTTCATGCTGTGACGTGATATCCTGTCATTAGCAAAATTGGTAAAATCTTGATGGACGATAGCTTGTCGAAACCCCATGGAAGGTTAAAATGTTGTGGAAATTATTTGAATCTTCTATGGCGTTGACGTCGCTGACGTCATGCGTCATCCCTCTTACCACACCATGCAGCTTTTGTCAGTTGAAGTTAGAACTTCCTATTCAAATTCGATAAGAACCTAATCGTTCTTAATTTGATTTATTTGATTGATTCGATTTGCAATAATATGCATTCTTTTTCTGTATCTGTAAATGGTGTTGTTGTTGTTGTTGTTTCTTATGCCTACACTGGCAGACCGGAGGAGTGCCAGGCCCGTCGAAGACGGCAAGAGGCGCCTTTCATGCGCCTTTCATGTTATTGAGCCCCATTGGGAGGAAGTACTACTTTGCTCGACATACATGGCACATCCGTTTTACAGGAACGAAGTCTGTCGCGAGGGAAGAAAAAAACAAGCATTCGGCGGAGAAACTGCAAAGAGGTCAAGCCAGACGCTGAGAGGTCACGCCGCGTATGAACTCAGACCGCGAGAGTTAACGAGCTGGCGTTGGTTCGAGGGATTGAATTTCGACCGAGACGGAGCGAAGGATCTTTGTCGCGATGCCGACGAGACACCGGGGCAGTAGTTCATTTCCGCTGCTTCCACATCATCACAAGAAACCGCGGATGCTTTTTGTTCGGGCCGCCGTCCGCTAATGAAGCTACCGGCGAAAGAGAAAAATCAACCGATTTTGAACAGCCAACCGCGAGACGACAAGTCTGTCGAATGAAACAGAGGGGGGCCAACAACCCCCTGGAACTTTGGGAGTCGAGGGAGGTTTTTGGAAGAAGAGAGGAGAAAACCGAGGGATCAAACTGATGCGGCTGAAGTAAACCCGTTCTCGGTTTTTTGGCCGATACCCCGTCTCTGGAGACGTGCCGAGTAGCGACAACTGTTCGTGGACTCAGAACGGATTGCCCAAACTGGGATTCCGTCTAGGAGACGCGAAAAGAGCTCAAGCCTGAGCTGCTACTGTGCTGCATTGCACTACCTATCGAACGGATTGCCCAAACTGGGATTTTGTCTATTAGACGGGAGAAAAGCTCGACCCTGAGCTGCCGTTTTGTTGACTTAGTACACGCGTGCGAGAACTTTTGGAGAAGCTCGCCCGAGCTAGAAAACATTTACTCAACCGAGTAACGTCTGGAGAAGGGCTCACCCGAGTCGGATAATCCAAATCGGAGTTTCTGCGAAAAGGACAATTTACCATTTCGGTAGAGACTCTACCAGTCTGTAAAACGCCACCTACCAAATTCCGTCAATGTTATTCCATAAGTATTATATAAGGTTATCCTTAAGTATATTATAAATAAACACATATTAATCAAGACCATTGCGAACATTCTTATGTAGTAGATGACGCTTCCATCCCTAAGACGTCACACCTCTTTCATATATCCATTCACTCACACATATCGTAATTTAGATTCCAATCAGAGGCCGATAACCCCCTGATCAGGTACCCCCAGAGGTATTGATTTGGTATAAGAACATGGTGGGACTTAGTGACCACGATCTATTTAACGTGCCCCAGTCACCATTAGTGAACACGAATAATTAGTGTAAAGTAGTAATTTAACTGAAAAAAATCTCTCTGATCGTAATTTTTGTATAGATAAAAAAATACCACTGAACCATTAGATATTAGAAATCCCGCCATTCTTCTTCAAAAGTACTTTAATTTTTCACAATTGAATCACCTTTTGAATCGTAAATCGATGTTTATTCTCTTTTGCTCCGTCCTTTTTGTAAGAACGCATGCATTTACAATTTCTATCCAAACTTCAGTATATCGCACCCCAGCACGAAAAGTGACACAACTCAAAAAATAAAAATTTTGGTGTTATGTCTCTGAAAAATATGTATTAGGTGCCCCAGGGTGTTATATTACTATTCTATACAATATAATATAATTTAAAGACATAAATACTTACCTAAAATTTGAAAGAAGATAATACTATTTCAATATATGTTTTATAGTATCCTTTAAGTTGATGTTTCTCAAATTCTGCAAGTTTGAGTTGTGTCACTTTTCTTGCCGGGGTCCGATATATATATTGTTTTTAATTTCCAATTTAAGGTGATAGAAGTGAATACAGGGTGAATGTGCATATGGTCCCTTAGTCAATAGCCTTGTATTAATACACAGTCCAGTCACATTAATGTGACCACCACCTACTTTCGACGTCAACGTGAAATAACCAATCACAAAAGGCAGGTGGCAGCACATTGTAGTGGAGTGTATACAAAGGATGTCCTAGGGCATCGGAAAGCATTTCAATCGTTGGCGTGATGCAGAATCGTAGCGATTTATCCGACGTCCAAAACGGCATGATTATTGGCTTTTGGGCCAAGGGTGGAAGCTTTTCGGAAACGGCTAATTTTGTGAACTGTTCGCGTGCCGCCGTGGTAAAAGTATACAGTGCATGGCAAAGTGGCACTATCCAAAATCAGCGGCGTTGCACATGTGGTACACTACGGGCTATAGATGACAGAGGCGAACGAAGGCTACGGAGATGTGTTCGGGCGAATAGACGTGCAACTGTTGAGCAACTGACCACCCAGATGAACCAAGGGTCTACCAAGAGTGTATCCTCGACAACGGTTCAGCGAACGTTGCTGCGCATGGGCCTCCGCAGCAGACGCCTGGTTAATGCACCTATGCTGACTGCTGTTCATCGGCGACGAAGGCTGGAATTTGCACGCCAGTACTGCAACTGGACGTCCACAGAGTGGCAACAGGTGACTTTTTCCGATGAATCACGTTTTATGCTACATCGGACCGATACGGCGTGAAACGTCTGAAAACAAACACCCTGCAACAATTGCCGGAAGGATCCAGGCTGGAGGAGGGAGCATTATGATTTGGGGAATGTTTTCCTGTCATTCACTGGGTGCACTCATCATTGTGGAAGGCACGATGGATCATCACAAGTACGCATCTGTCCTTGCGGACCATGTCCACCCCTACATGCGAATTATTTTCCTCAGAATGATGGCATTTACCAGCAGGACAGTGCGAGGTGTCATACAACTCGCAGTGTATGTGCGTGGTTCGAAGAGCACCAGGATGAATTTACCGTAGTCCCCTGGCCAGCAAACTCACCGGATTTAAACCCAGTCTAGAATCTGTGGGACCACCTCGATCGGGTTGTTCGCGCCATGGATCCTCAACCGCGTAATCTAGCTCAGCTGGCCACGGCACTGGAGTCGGCATGGCTCAACATCCCAGTGAACACCTTCAGAAACCTAATTCACTCTCTTCCTGCAAGTCTCGCAGTGGTCCGCTCTGCCAAAGGCTTTTGACAGGTGGTCATATTAATGTGACTGGACTGTGTAATTTTAGTTTATAGAATTATATATTTAACCATATTCACACATAAAGAGGTACTTGGGTACATTTATCTATCGTACTTGTATACTGCATTTCATTAAGCATGTTGCATTTATTTTAATAAAAAAAGCACTTAACAATTAATTTTAACTAATGTTTTAAAGTATCCAAACAGGTTAAAAATGTCATTTTCGACCAAAAGTTCCAAAAATCGTTTTTGATCTTATTGGATAGAGTATTTATTTGACTTTCCAAAATACATTTCATTTTTTTTTCTCTTTGTTAATTAGTTGCAGCGACATTAAAATTTTAATCAAAGCGGAAAACCGGAAGTAAATATGGAAAACACCGGAAAAAGCTGTTTAAAGACCAAAAACCTGTCAAAATTTAAACTTAAAACTTACTTTCTTTTTTCAAATATTATTTTAGAAAGGTTTCTCAAATGTTTAAATGGTTTCTCTTTTGGAAATAGTGTGAACATTTTTAAAGAGAAGTGAAGAACAAAATTGTTTACACAAACAGTAAAAGCAAGGAAGAGTCAACGAGGTTCACTTTAAACTATTTTTTACTCTGAATTTATTTTTATGTATTATTTCCTCACTTCAAATGTTATAACACATAAGTTATCGATGGATTCCCGTAAAACTTTGAGAACTTGTTCTTTATAATGTTGTCTAGGAAAGAAACTAGAATAATTAAGCTGAATTAAAAAAATTTAAAATTATGGCCGTTTATTTAAGAAATAGGAATGTAAAACTCTAAAAAATCTTGTATTAATTTTTCGATCGCTTGTATAATTTTTGTTTATTTAAATATCCTTTTGATTCTAGTTCATTCCCTAGACAAATGCATGGAGTTTATTTCGGTAGCATCATTTTTCAAAGGGGTTAAATAGATTTTCATGTAGCATATTTGAAGTTTTTACAAATTTCTTCATAATTTCATACGTAATCATCATTTTCACAAAATTATTAATATCTATTTTAAATATTTATAGCCCAATTCTATCGTTTAATAACACTAAACATAAACATTTTTCTATATCACATTTTTAAAAAATGGTCTCGAACGTGTTCGAATTAGGGATGCGACATCGATATCGATGTTTTCAAAACATCGATGTTTTTTTAAAAAACATCGATGTATTTAAAATTGATGTATTGAAGTCGATGTTTTTGTAACATCGATGTTTATACTTGTCGATGTTTTATTTTTAAACGAAAAAAGTACTGTTATAAAAATTTTTAAAATAACCAAGTAGTATAATTTTTATAATCAGCTAATTGAACATACTTTTAGACCAAAGTGGCCAAGCGTGAAGGGTCTGAAAAGTAGGGATGAAACATCGATGTCGATGTTTTCAAAACATTGATGTTCTATAAGGAAACATCGATGTATTGGAGCCGATGTCGCATTACTAGTTGTTAAACTAGTTTTAAAATATGGGGAAAGAAGTTTAAATACACTGAATTTTAAACATCGATGGTTTGGGGGCGATGTATTATCAACATCGATGTTTTAATTTTGAACATCGATGTTTTGCTGTCGATGTCGCATCAATAGTTGTGAAACCAGTTTTAAGAAGTGGGGGAAAAATTTATATACACTTAATTTTAAAAACATCGATAGTTTAGGGGCGATGTATTATCAACATCGATGTTTTAATTTTGAACATCGATGTTTTGCTGTCGATGTCGCATCAATAGTTGTGAAACCAGTTTTAAGAAGTGGGGGAAAAATTTATATACACTTAATTTTAAAAACATCGATAGTTTGTAGGCGATGCATTATCAATATCGATGTTTTAATTTTGAACATCGATGTTTTGCTGTCGATGTCGCATCACTAGTTCGAATACCTAAAAATCTTTTATTTTGAATCTTTATAAAAACGTTTGTCACAGAAAATGTTAACCTTAAGTATTTAGCTGATCTGTTGACTCGTTTTAAAATACAATAATTGCACAGTGTTACTTAAAGACCGTGAAATACCTTGTATTACTATCTTACCTTTAAAAACTATTCTAATCTATCATTATTGCTGATACAAATGTGATAAGTATAGATAACTGTTTCATCTTAAAGTATATTATTAATCCTATATCTATTTCTTGCAAATAAAATTAAGTGAACAAAAATAGCCCATATAAAGAGCAGATATGGAAACGCAATCGGGAGAAATAGATGGAAAGAAATTCATACTTGTCCTTCAATAAAGAAAGACGATTCATATAAGATAATCTTCAAAACGTGACAGTTTCATAAAGAACGGAATTCAATCCATTACACCAACTGGTGGCCAAAACAGTTTAGTTAATAAAAATTGTAATCGAAATTGTAAAACTAGTTGTTTTCAAGAATTTTTGCCAATGACCTATTGTGTGTGTGTGTGTGTGTGTGTGTGTGTGTTTATTAATTTAATATGTTTAGCATATTTATTAAAAACCTGCATTAACTTTTTAGTAATATTAATTTTAAATAAATGTAATGAGAAATAATTCAATTAACCCTTAACTGCTGTGTCATCAACCGTCTCGTAACTAGTGTGGAGGGGTCTCTCTGACCTCACTCACTGAAATGCGTATAAAAATGATTAAAATAATATATTAATGAAAGATTCTTTAGATAATTATTATTTATACATTTTAAATTTAGATAATTCAATTCTTAACAGGAAATACATTTTATATTTATATTTAAGTTAAGTAGATTCTATGTCTCTTCAGGCTCAGCTTTCGGACCTAATTTTGCAGGACATTTCAACCCTGAAAACTGCAAAACTGTTGTGTTTTGGTGTTCTAACGGCACGATTAGGTCACCCCCCCCTCGGGGATCCCATTTGAAGTTATTTCTCTCCTCAGAAATATTATTCTTGTGAAGACGCACTTGAAATGTTTCCATCTTCATCTGCCTAAATTTCCGAATCAGTTCCGTGTTCGCTTTCAATAATATATTATACGAAATTTCTCACTACACCAATACTCTATTTCCGACCAATTATCAACAGTATCCTGAATTTCTTTTTGTGTAAGATGCACAGATCGCTTTTTAGTAAAGTTTGTTGCCATTTTAGGCCCTCTGCCGAAATTCCTTACTCCACGAACTGTAGCGCAAATGCTGTGAAGGGGTCTAAGAGACAGAAGCGGCTCAATCCCATGATAGTACTTTACGCAAGTCCAACTTGATTGGCTAGTTTCACGGGCTTGGCTTCACTTGGATATCTCGCCAATCTGATTGTTGCAGTAACCATTTGATTTTGAATATGCGCGTTGTTTCGTAGAAATACAATACATATACTAGCGCCTCAGCGTACAGCGTAAGTGTCCGACAAGTTGACTCTGATTTGCCCCTCATATATATGTTGTATCGTTGTTAGTAGTATTTCTTGCCAACTTATATTAAGGGTACTTATACTTTAAAGAGCTTTTTTCGTGAAGCAACGATGGCCTAATGGCTAAAGTCACCCACTTTCAGATTGGCGACGGCTGCGGAGGATGGCTTCCTGAGTTCAAACCCAGCTAACGGTAAAATTTTTAGATCCTCCAAATTGTTTTTAAAAATTCCTTTTCATTCTATTTTACTTTTCCTAATTTTTAATACCCTTTTCATATTTTTCCAAGCTTTCGTTGTTTTTACATAAATAATCTAAGAACCACTCCTGAACTCACTACCAGCTGATATTTTTCCGCCCCTCTGCCGTCCCCTTTGCTTTAGGATGATGGTGTTAGGATGCCACAGCTGGCTTAGAACCATTCTGATGTAACAATAAGCATACATAAAACACTAACTTATATAATTATTAACTTATATGATAAAAGGATACAATTTTCGGCTCCCACCTCTACCCACCCATAGCCATGGATCTGAAAAGAAAAGAAGAAAGCAGAAAGGAAGAGATAAATCTCCAACAACTATAAACCTTGATGACATACGTATTTAGGTCATGTGATCCGATCAGCCAATCAAGTTGGACTTGCGTAAAGTACTATCATGGGATTGAGGCGCCTGTCTAAGAGACCACGCAGGAAATGCAAATAGTGTAAAACACGAAATAGTTGGGGCAGCCAAACCAGTCTTGGAATGTGGCTTCTGTTGGACGTAGTAGGAAGGTACTAAATAGGACAGGGACCAATATTCACTTTAAGGGATGAAAACGACCTGTCAAAAATGACTCGGGGTCTGTGAGACCCATGACAGCAGTTAAAGGTTAAAACTATCAATGGTCTTAGAAAGAGCTCACTTTTAGCATTTTGGAAATTTACTGATGAAATTACATTGTTTTGATTCCACAACTTATGGATATCGACCACAATTTTTTAATGAAAAATCTAAGTGAATTCTACTGTTACTGTTTATTTATTATGTATAGTTGAGTCAAATGAAAATTGTACTGACTTATCAAAAGTATTCTACAAAAAATTATTTGAAGGAAAAGTATTTTTCTATGATAACTTCTAAAATACAGATTGAAATCGCTTTCATTCTTAATTTCACAAAAGAGAATATCTGATAAATCCACATAAAACCGGGATCTCTTTCTATTGTCTCAGAATTTTTGAAATTTGGATTGATTGTGTAAATTAAAGAGTAAAAATAAATGAGAATTCAGAGAATGTAAAACAATATCGTTGGGTTTTAATTTTTTGTTTTTAAACATACATTACATGTATCCGGTAAGTTTTATCTGAATATGAGCACATTCGTTAAAAACGAGAATCATTTCAATGATTTTGATAACAAAGATCATGAATTCTGCCAGTCAAACAAAAAACATTAATGTAGTTCTTAATCACGAAACAAGTACCCTTACTATGTCAAAAACATTCTTTTTCGCATGAGATACCGTTAAACAAATAACAATGGTTCAATGATCACAATAACTCTTACCATATTTCAAAACGTTTGCCAAGCGTTAAGTGATGAGACTGGAACTCAGATATGTTTTGGGAAATACGATAGTTTTCGACTGAGTACTCCCTTTTTTTTCTTTTGTAAGAAAAATATGTAAATAATTATATTTTAATGTCTTTAGTAATATCTATATCTGAGATTTTTCACTGAAAAATGTTTATTTGATTATTTTTCCTTAATAGCATACGCCAATTTAAAAAGTGTTTGCACAAATTCTGAAAAACAATGGGTGAAGTGAAAATATTAAGTTTGTTTTAGACGACATTTCAAGGAATCTATAAAACCATTCTGATATTTTAAGAGTTTTCATGAACTCACATTTCACAGGAATATGAAATTTGTTTCTAAATAGCTCTTAGAATTATTGGGCAATCATCGCGCCCCGGTATAGATTTAAAAAAAATCCGTTTTTTTTTTTTTTTTTTTTTTTAAATTTGTAAAACTTAAATTTTGAAACTAAAAGTTTTATAAACCTTTTGGTGGTCATCTCGACGAGGAATCTCGTCCATTAAGAGGTTGTAGTTTATCGTAATTAGAAGAAAGCTGACCAGACTTTGATCTCGTCATCAAAAAGTTGAATCTTAATATTATTATTTTAATAGGATTACTTTTAAATAAATTTTTTTTTAAATTAATTTAATTAAATTATTTTTAATGCAAATCATTGTTCACATATTGATGGACGATCGATCTACCACGTACTTCATACTTTTGAAGGACATTGAACGGGATTTAAAACTTTTTTCTGAATTTTTGTAACATGCGAACATTTTCTTCATATTATGCCCGGTGCACACATCCGGTGTTTCAACGTGCGGCGCCGCTGCCGCAATGCAAGTGCGATCTGAGATACATTAGATCCAATGGAGCAGTGCACACATGCTTCCAGCGCCGCTGGGGCTACGCACGTTCAACTTGCGTGCAATTTGTACCACAGCTCCGCACATGAGTCTCCGTTCTGAAGTAGCTTTTCTTCATAAACAAATGGAATATTAATAATAATTAATAAATGGTTGTATCCAGTAACGTCTATTTTGTTTCAAAATATGCTTTTTTTTACACCAAGTAGGCGAAATAAACACGTTTTCTTCGATAGAATATTTATCGCAAATGGCGCGAAATGAGTTCGTGCGTCATTTCACTGTTATGTGTGCATAGTTTGGCTTCGGAGCCGCACGTTGAAAAACCGGATAAGTGCACCGAGCCTTAGATGGATATTTTAAAGACTTCAAAAACCAGGAAATAATAAAATGTATGCAAACAAATTGGTTGGAAGAGCATCGGTTTAGCAATCAGAGGGTTACGAGTTCGAATTGAGCAAAATACCGTAGTGTACAAAGGGGGGCTGGTACATTATCAAGCAATAGACATACACACAGTGAAACTTTTACTGACACAGAAGACATTAATACACGTAGGGAAGAATTCATCTGACAGGAATCAACCTTCAACACCTACAACAAAAAGGTTCTTAGAGATCCGGAGCATGGACGGCGCAGACACTAAGGCCCGGTGCACACATCCAGTTTTTCAACGTGCGGCACCGAAGCCAAACTATGCACACATAACAGTGAAATGACGCACGAACTCATTTCGCGCCATTTGCGATAAATATTCTTTAGAAGAAAACGTGCTTATTTCGTTTACTTGGTGTAAAAAAAGTATATTTTGAAACAAAATAGACGCTACTGGATGCAACCATTTATTAATTATTATTTATGAAAACAAGGTACTTCAGAACGGAGAATCATGTGCGGCGACCGTGGCGAACTGCTGTACAAATTGCACGCAAGTTGTACGTGCATCGCCCCAGCGGTGCTGGAGGCATGTGTGCACTGCTTCATTGGATCTAATGTATCTCAGACCGCGCTTGCGTTGCGGCAGCGTCGCCGCACGTTGAAAAACCGGATGTGTGTACCGGGCCTAAACGTGACTCATGCTACCAGTCTCGTCTTTTCAACTCTTTCCAATTACTTTATTATGGAAATAATCTGTGGAGGTGTCCAAGAGTTACATATGTAGTAGAAAAATCATCAGTAAAGTGATAAAGGACTAATCGTATGGTATACATCATATCTTGCAGAAGCATGTCGCGTTTCTCAGGAATTTTATTACTAATGATAGTTGAGTTCGGTTTTTATAATTATCTGTAAGGCAAGCAGATTTAGATTTGCATGTTTTTAGATCCTTAATGTATACAACAAATCCGTTTTTTAAACTGGAAGTAAAATTTGAAGAAGCTGAAAGCGGTGGAATCGATATTCCCTTCCCTGGAAAGGTTGAAGAAAGTTCGTAAACTGATTTGCTGTTCACTTTATGAAAAATACATGTTTGGTTATTAATAATTTTTGTTGTTGTAAAATGGCCTTTTTGTGTTAGTTTCACTCAAAAATTATTGATCACTTATTGCCGAATATCAATAAAAAATGCACATAATTCTTAGTCCTATGAAAATATGTTTCACTAGAACGCAGAAATTAATTTAGAATATAAACTCTTGGGAACACATATCACTCACTCCTTTCAACAACGTCGTATCTCAAAAAACGTGATTTTTCAGGAGAGTGATTTTAAAGTTTAAAATTAGATTAAAATGTATTTAAAAAAATATTACTTCTGCTCTCTAGCGGCTAAAAATTGAGCGGGGAGATATGGCGATCTTGCAGGGATATGATATTCTTTCAGGGCAATCTGAAATCAGGCAACACTAAAATCGCCGATTTTTGAAATATGACGTTGTTGAAAGAAGTGAGCGATATGTATCATCCAATAACTTAAACAACCACATTTTAAACCACACAACCACATAGGTTAAATATTTATGTAGGCAGGGACGTGGCAACCCAATTGGAAGGGTATAGGATCAGCTATCGGGGATAGCGAGTTCGAAACTCGATCGTAATGATCGTGGAGGGCTGTTGCAAGTTAAACCTATCGTGGTCTCAAATGTCCTCACGTTGGCATGATGTGAAAGTTTGGAGAGTGAGGTTACAACTCAGCCACAATGACGAAGTGTTGTACCCGGATCTTTCACTTCGGTTATGATATACGTGACTTTCGCGCCTCGCCAACAGTACTTAATGCTGCGCCAAGTTAGTTCATCTTCCCAATTATCTTATATATATATATATATATATATATATATATATATATATATATTAAATACTGTATACACCCTACTGTTTGTGAAATTTGTAACACTATGAAAAAATCTTCAGAAATGAATGAAATTTATTCCATGTATTACTTAAAATGGTTTAAATAAACGATCAAATTTACCTAGAAATAAAACAAAAATAATGCCAAAAATCAATATCTTGTGCATCCGCCACGCGCAGTACAGATCGTGGCATCGAATCATACAGATTCTGAATGCCCTGCTATGGAATGGCATTCCAGATGGTTTCTACCTAATGCCAAAGTTCAGTCGCACTCTCTGCCCTACGAGCGGTTCAAGCGAGTCGTCGAATGATGTAATTCCAGCCATACTCAATGGACGACATATCCGGGGAACGTGAATGCCATGGAAACAGAGGAACCTGTCGTGCACTGAAGAAGACTTGAACATTCCGAGCAACATTTGGATGGGCATTGTCTTGCTGAAATACAGCTCCGGTAATGCGTTGAAGGATGGGTAGAACCTCTGGGTCCACAACTTCCCTGATGCAGCGCCCGGTGTTCAGGGTTGTCACAATTTGGAGTTAACGGGATCTCGCCCATGATATCCAATAGCGCCTCAGACCATAACGCCAGGCGTTCGTTCAGTATGCCGCTGAATAAGACACTCCGGGAGAAGGCGTTCACTTCTGTAGGGTCTGACGAGTAGAAGTCCCTCGTTATAGTCAAGACTAGCGGGACTCATCTGAGTAGACGACTTGTTGCTAATCGGCCCGCCATTGGTTTTGTTGGTGAGCCTCTTGTATCCGGAGTCGTCGATGTCAAGGGACACCGATGAATCCTTGCTCACAGCCTATGGTGCAGAAGTCTTCGACGAGCCGTGGGGGCTGACAATGACTCACCTGTAAACGTGCTCTAATATTGTGAAAGCGCATGAGAGGACGCTGTACGGTCAGTCAAAAGTATATGGATGGAGTGTCTGTCATGGAGTGCCCATGGTGACGTCATATTGCATGCCCCACCGGCGAGGTTTCGAGTTGTCCGGTTCTCCTTGGTCCATATCTTTTACATACGTATCACTGTTGTAGCAATTTCAAGATATTTCGTTTCGCATCGTCTACCATCTTGGAGGCTGATCATATGGCCCTGTTTGAAGTCCGATAGTTGCTCATATGGCATTCTGCGTTTTGGCGATTCTGCCTATTGACTTCGAATTCATCATTTACAGCAGTCAAAAAACGATACACACATTTCAACGCACCTTTATAGTGCTTTTTACACAGCTCATTTGTAAGTTTAGAAGGAGTTTCTCAGCCCACTTTGTAATTCTAATCATTTGCATATCGTAACCTGTTTTGCATTTCCTGCAAGTTTCATTTAATTCACAAGATTCCTTCATGGTGTTGCAATCTTCATAAACAGTAGCGGAAAAAAATACTTATATTATACACTCACTGCCAAAAGTTAAGCACGGAGAGGAAAATATTAATTTCCAGAAGACAGTATGAATTTGAGGTGCTGCAATTTGCTGCAGAGGTAGATGGAAGGATGCAAATGTGTTATGTAACAGCCAATAACGGTTTTGTGTCGGGAAATATGAAAAAAGGCAGTCGTGTAAGAAACCAGCATTGTGAAGGGTTAGAGGAGTTGCATGTAAGTGCTGGTATAAAGTGTTTAGAACTTTCGTGCGATTAGTTTTCAAGACAGTCGTGTTTTTATGGATTCCAGAAAACTAATGACAGATAGTGAGTGCTGGCGATCTGTGGGACGCCTTGAAGCAAGGCAATCAATCACTGATGTTGCTCTTTTCTTCTGCGTTCATCATTCCGTCATTTCACGATTATGGAAACAATTCCAAACAAGGCAAACAGTTGTCCGAAGACCTCTGTCCGGCCGCCCAAGGGTTACGACTCTCGCGGAAGATCGATATGCTATTACAGCGAAGCGGAATCGAAGAGCAACCTCCACACGTGTGACATCTATGGTTGCAGCGTCCATTGGTAAGACGATATCTGCCACTACTGAGCACCGAAAGCTACACATGAATGGACTATACGCTTTTGTACCACGATAGAGAGGGGCGCGATTATAGTGGTGGTATCGGCAACATGTGAATTGAACTGTGTCTGATTGGGCTAACGTTATGTTCACGGGTGAGTCATTTGCTCTTGAGGGAGAGAACAAAGCACACGCAATCGGCTCCAGAATATCATCGAGCACCACGTATTCCGAGGTGGAAGCATCATGGTGGGCCGAGATTTCGTTGGGATATCGCACCGACCTGTACATCTACAGCCGGGGTTCTTTGACGGCTGCCCGGTATCGGAATGAAGTCCTTGAACCTACTATGAGATTGTACGCTGCAGCAGTTGGTCCTTCTTTCGTTTTAATGGATGATAATGCGCGTCCCCATAGAGCTGGCATCGTTGACGACTACCTGGAGAAAGGAGATTGCCAGTAAGATTCGGCCGGTGTACTCGCCCGACCTTAATCCCATTGAAAATCTTTGGGATGCCCTCGGCCGTGCTGTGTCTGCATGTTTCTCACCCCCAGCCTACTCTCACAGAGTTTCAAACTGCTCTACAGGAGGAATGGCGATTCCTTGACTCTGGTGTGGTTGATGACCTCATGGAAAGCATGGTCACACGCTGTAAACTTTGTATGAGGATGAGGGGTGGTCACATACCCTATTAATGTCGGTTTTGTTTATTTGTTTGGGATTTAAACATAATTTTGTTAATGACTCCAATGACTTACGCATACTGCATCTTATAATTTATGAAAATTCAATGTTGTTTTCATCTTTGTATTTAATTCTTTGTTTTGTTTCATGCATAAACCTATTTGCTACTTTCCTGCCGCATTTTGTGTCAATCAGAGCTGCACTTATTTCCCTCGCATTTTACCTTTCGTGCTTAACTTTTGGCAGTGAGTGTACATAACTTATATATACAAAAGCAATCATTAAAGTGAATTTTTCAATAATAGAGTTACAATGTTTTGAAACATTAATATCATTTACTTCATAAGTATTTAACATTTCAAAAGCCAATTGTAAATCTGACTAGTTGAAAAGACTCAACACTCTTTGATTTTTTTTATCAATGACTTCTCTTAAATTTAACTTTATTTCTTATTAAATTAACGAATATCCGGACACAGATCTCTATACTCTTTAAGAATGCAGATAACAATGCAATTCGTAAGTTATTTTAAAGTCAGTCGTTCAGTTCATACACATAGTTCAGAACATAAAAGTAGGATTTTTGAAAGTAAGAAAAACCTTATTATGTTCAACTCAATCTAGTAAAGCTAATCACAATCCGCTTTATTTTCTCTCTCTCTCTTCAATGGTGTTTTCAGATTTCCCAAAACAGATTATTGATCCAAGGAAACATTTGACATCTAAAAAGCGGACATCTATACAATCGCGCACGCTTGATTAACACCATTCATGCCCACACGTACGGAATGGTGTGCATTCATAAAGGAAAATATATTTTTTCCTTTATAGACATTTCCCAAGTAAATGAGAGGAATGCTCATACCAGTGATTCTTTAGTCTGAAAAGAAAACGATTACAATATTTTTTAATAAAATGTTTAACCGTAAAAAACGAAGGGCTTCAGTATCAACTCTCGCTGAACCAAAATTGACTCCTAGGACAATTGCTAATAGTCCGTTATGCTGCTTCAGTACGACGTCAATTCAACTACCATACCCATTCTGTCTATATCTCAGTTGGCAGAGCAATGGACTGTTGTACCAAAATGTCGCTGGCTTAATACCGGCTCCTTGGAATTTAAGTAAACAACATATATTTTACAACCAAGTTGAGTATATATGTACCTAACAATGAAATTTTAATAAAATCTCATCTCTGTAATCATAAATGTTCTTACATAATGAAGCAATCTTTTATTTTATATATTATTATTATGGCTAAAAATATATATTTGGAAGATGGAAATAGTACCTATCATTACTCTTTTCGATAAAAACTGGTAAATACAGGGCCGGATTTAGACTTGATAAGGCCCTAAGCAATTTGAGATATGGGTCCCTTTATGTCCAGATATTATATATCAGTGCCAAATATGATTTTCGGATACCTAGAGGGTTAAACTGAAATACAATTAAGAAGTATATAGATAATGAAATAATAAATCTTTAGCTTTTGGACACGATCGTTAAATATTACCCTATACGGATCCTGATGTGTCAGACTATCATGTTTCGCTGAACCATAGGCTTGATTAAGTCTAACATATTGATGAAAAGGCTTGACTTCTACAAGATTCATGTCCACATCTTCAGGATATGTTTGGCATAAATCACTAACTCCTTCACGAATCTCTTCTTCTGTAGCTTCTAATTTTGTTAAGAATGAAAACTTTTTTGCAGCGTCATTGTATACTGAGGCTCTCTGTGCCAAACTTGAATCTAATGCATTCATCATAGATATAAATGTTTTAATTCTAAACTTGTATCTTGGCTCAACGTTCTCTAAAGCATCATCTTCATCATCATTGTTATGCCTTCTTCTATGTATGCTTTTCTTGTAATCAACATCAGGCAATTTTTCATTTGCTTTTTCTTCAAAATGATCGAACATATCCCTGGAACCTTTAACAAAATCCGAAAGTGTAGCAGACTATTTCCTACATACATCTAGACTAATTTGGGGGTCTTGCAGTGATTGAAGTAGTCTTGTGAAATTCATCCAGAGAGTTTCTCCACAAATATATAACATTACCATAAATTCAAACTCCTCCATTTTATTCAAAATGTTTATGGCTTGATTTCTTGTTTCGCCTTTCTCTGTAGTATCAATATGCAGCTGAAGCAATGCAGAAATTATTCCATCATAACTATCAAGTGTTGCACTTGTGGCCATTGAATGTGCTTCCCATCTAGTCTTTGACAAAGATTTTGGAACTTTTGAATCATCTTTGAAGAATGGCAACAGTACTGCCCATCTATATGTAGATGATGAAAATAAATAATGTATTTCTTGAACAATTCAAAAAAAGTTTACTGCATCTAAACAACAGTCGACTGCTGCTCTACCAACAAGATTCAAGGAATGACTTGGACATGGAATATACATAGCATACTTGTTAATCTTCAATATTATTTCTTGCATACCCTTGTATTTGCCCGACATATTGGCAGCATTATCATATGACTGGCCTCGACACTTACTAAAATCTATTTTGCACTCATTTGTAAGGTATCTGTACACCATCTTAGCCATACTTTCCCCTGTACTTACCCATCTCTAAAAAAGTAAGAAAACGTTCAATAGGGAGCCCATCATCTGGTGAAACATACCTCACAATAACAGTGAGTTGATCAATATGAGGCCGGTCTGGAGTGGAATCTACAGATAAACTGAAGTACCCTGCAGTTCTTAAATCATCCAAGATTGAGTCTATTACTTTATGTGCCATAATTTGGATAAATTCATCACATATTGTTTTAGAAAGACAAGATGTGACATCTAATCCTTTATTCCCAAATTTATTTTATATGGCTTGCTAGAAAAGGATCAAATTTTGCTATAAGTTCGAGTAATCCAAGGAAATTGCCATTGCTATTGTGAGGATAATTAAATGTTTCCTTATCTCCTCTGAAAGGTAAACCACGTTCTGCCATAGTAATTATGACTGCCACAACTCGTTCAAGAACATTTTTCCAATACTGCCTTTTATTATTTATCTGTTCTGCTAGTTGGCAGTCAACTGTTGAGCCACGTTTTCTTACAAGATATGTTACCGAAGCTGTTCTATGGTCAACAGAGTTTTCATGACTTTGAACTAAATAGGTGTTGTGCCAATCACAAAATACATCGGATGATAATGGTGTAGAAGAATTTGAAAAGAGTTTACACACGAAACAGTATACACGACCAGTTGCTGGTGAATATACTAACCATTCTCTGCAGTATTTTTCACCATTAGCCCGTTTAGTATAGAACAAGCTTTTTGAGCAATATCTGTCTTGGTTTGCAAAAAGCTTCTTTGATTTTTCAAATGAGCCTGTAACGTACACTTCCGGAATATCTTTTAAATGTATTTCTATAGTATTTCTTTTTCCTTATTCCAAGATATTGTGATACTTCCTGTGTTTATTTTTACTTCTTAATACTCTTGGAAAGGATATCTTTTCTTTTGACATATTTATGTGAGCTTAAATGGTTTTCCCGGAAGTTCATTTTTTCTTTTATGTATAACGTTGGTGAAAAGATATTTTTTTGTAACGGCTTTTTTGTAGTCGATTGGATGCTTCGTTGAAGTGTGGACTGAAAGCGGTGTTCAAATGGCATGTTTCAGCCGTTATGTTTAAAAACGTATGATGAGAGGTAGTTGTAACGGTGATGTCGCTACCAAATTGTAAATAAATTTTTCTTTAATTCTTAAAAAAAAAGACTTTTTCTTTCATCACGACGTTACAGCTACCTATTAATGGTGGCATGCACTGTGATCGTTCCCATTAAATTGAAGTCTTGGACATCCCGTCCTGATTTGAGAATAAACTGTGGACATCTCGTCCTGTGTTCAGCGAATATTTGCGTGCGTCCTGCAGCAACGAAGAGGGCCATCCGGTCCGAAGTTGTTGGACATCCCGTCCTCGTGAGTGGAGTATTTGCGTGCGTCCTGCGGCAACAAGGGGACCATCCGGTCCGAAGTTATTGGACATCCCGTCCTCGTGAGTGGAGAATTTGCGTGCGTCCGGCAGCGGCGAAGTGGGCCATCCGGTCCGATGTTTTTGGATATCCCGTTCTGTTTCTGTGCATGAAACGTGTCCTGTTACTGCGTGTGTTCAGCAACGAAGCTTAGTCCGGTCAGTAGAATTGGGACATCCCGTCCTGTTCCTGTGTGTGAAACGCGTGTGTTCAGCAGCAAAAGGGCCATCCGGTCAGAACTTTTTGGGCATCCCGTCCTGTCATCGTCAGCAAAGTCCAGTTCGAACTTTGGGTTCCTGCTCAAGGACTTCCTGTGTACCATCAAGCAACTGTTCCAGATAAGTGGTTTCGGTTTTAAGTCTAAAGTTTTATGCACTATTATATTTAATGTACAATTTTACTTCTGTTTTTGTGATAACTTCCATTTATCGTAACAGGTTTCGAAACAAAAAAATTTCTTAATTGCAAATTTTGCTTTTATAATAGAAATTAGTATTGATTTGGAATTTATGTGAAATAGAAATTTAAGAGATTTTAGTTGTCGTAGATGATTATTTATCTTAATTAATAATTTAAATTTGTTTTGTATTTGAAATGGTATTTTGATTAAAAAAAATTTTTAATTAATTTTCTTTTGAAGGTCTTTTGGGTTACAAAATTGGTTTTTGTACATTTATTATTTTTTCTATTGTTTTATTGTCTTTGAGTTATATTTTTGTGGCTTGGCTATAAGGTAAGTCAGAATTCTGGACAGTTTCGGTTTCGAAAAGTTTTCATTTTGTACCTTACGTTATATTTGAGTCCAAAGGGGGAAACTGTTTAGAATTTAATCATGACTTATTTAGTTAAGGGAAAGAAAGAGGACTTGATCAAATTGGTGGAGGAGATAGATTTAGAAATCACCGTAGAAAAATCCATAAAACAACTAGTGAATCTTATTACTTCAAGTGAGGGATATGATGAGGAATTCACCAAAGCACTTTTTGGTAGAATTATAGAAACTCGAAAGACAAATGAAGCCCTTGAAGTGGAAGAAAAGCGGAGAAATGAAGCCCTTGAAGAAAAGCGGAGAATTGAAGACCTTGAAGAAAAGCGGATAATTGAAGCCCTTGAAGTGGAAGAAAAGCGGATAATTGAAGCCCTTGAAGTGGAAGAAAAGCGGAGAATTGAAGCCCTTGAAGTGGAAGAAAAGCGGAGAATTGAAGCCCTTGAAGTGGAAGAAAAGCGGAGAATTGAAGACCTTGAAGAAAAGCAGAAAGAACGAGAGTATGAGTTGGAAAAATTGAGAATAGAAGCAACTAGACAAACCCAGCAAGGTGCAGTTGATCATTCTAGACCATCGAATCGAGACTTGACCAAGATCCTTCCGAAATACGACATGAAAGATGATATGAGTCTTTATTTAATCTTGTTCGAGCGACAGGCAACTTTGTTGTCGTTGGGAAAAGAAATGTGGGTATCTCACCTACTAAGTTTGATCCCCCAAGAGATTGCTCATATAATAGCCCGTGAACCAGCTGACCTAGCTACAAATTATGATCACATCAAAAATATTCTGTTAAAAAGGTTCAAACTAACACCAGAAAGATTTCGACAGTTATTTAGTTCACACCATAAAGCAGTTGATCGGAACTGGAGGGATTTCTATCATGAATTGTCTATTTATTTCGATGGATGGATTGCAGGTTGTCAGGTCCTTACTTTTGAAAAACTGAGAGATTTGATCATCACAGATCAGATGAAGAAAAAAACACCATCCGAATTTAAAGATATGTATCTTAGAGAATGGACAGAAATAAACTCCCCTACAGATTTGGTGGAACTGTTGGAGAAGTTTGAAGACGTTAGACGAACTGTGAAACGAAACCCTGTCTTTGCGAAAGACAAGTTCGAGGGTCGAGTTCAAAATAAGTTTGAAAAGACCGATAATCCACCAAGGAGAAGTGATACCATGAATGGTAAAGGGGTTAAGATAGAACGAAGATTTTCCGAACAAGACCCAAATCCGGAATTCGACCGCAGGAGACAGATGCGGTGTTTTCATTGCAATCAGCCTGGTCATATCCGACCAAATTGTCCAAAGTTGAAGAAACCTTCGGAAACTGTAAATTACATTTCGGACAAAGAACCTGAGAAGTACCTAGAACCGTATATCATGAAAGGAAAAATAAACGGTCAGGATATAAATCTACTAAGAGACACCGGAGCGACCATTGACATTGTGTGTCGGAAATTGGTTAATTCAGCTGACATGACGGGTGAACATGTTTGTGTACAGAGCTCAACTTGTTTACCTCTTGCCGAAGTTTTGGTAGAGTGTGAATTGGGAAAAACACTCACTAAAGCTGCTGTGATTCCAGATGAACTAGACCGCGGACGATATCTTTTAGGGAATCGGACTGCTGCCTTGTTAAAAAGGGAAGATTGTCAATCTGTGGATCAAATAAATGCAGTACTGACAAGACATCAGAAAAAAGTGAAAGAAAGGTTTCATCGTACCCTGAAACGGATTTTGAGAGTTTTGTGTACCGAAGAAGGACCAGATTGGGAGAAGCATGTCCATGCAGTCTTGTTCGCCTTAAGGACAGTTATTCATGAATCCACCGGATTCAGTCCAGCTGAATTGGTTCATGGAAAAAACTTACGGACTCCCGTCACTCTTCTGTATGAAAACTGGTTACAGCCGGAAGAAGGAAATGCTTCAGTTGTTGAATATATCCTCAATCTTCTGAGAAGATTGGAAAAATGTCGCAGCCTAGCCATTGATAATATGGAGGAAGCTGCCAAGAAAAGAAAAAAATGGTACGACAAAAATACCGTGAAACGTGAATTCAATGTTGGAGATAAAGTACTGGTACTGGCACCCTCACCTGTAAATAAGTTAGCGGTTCAATGGCATGGTCCTGGGACCATTGAAAGCAAGATTTCGGAGACGAACTACTTTGTTGCCGTTCCCAACCGGAAAAATTCGTCACAAATATATCATGTAAATTTATTGAAGCCTTACTACCAGAGGCCGGAATTCATAAATCTGGTCAGTACTTGTGAGGATGAAGAATCAGAGTTGGAAGAAGAATTTCCGCCTGTGGAAAACAATCCCAATATTTTTTATATTGAGGAGATATTGAGAAACAGTGAAGTGAAAGGAAGACTGGATGACGACCAGATTGACCAGCTCAGTTGTATTATATGTAAATATTCCAAGTGTTTCTAAAACGTGCCTGGCCTCACAGATCGTATCCAGTTTGATATCGAACTTTCTGAAATAAAGCCCATCTGTGCGAAGCCATATCGAATGTCGGTCCGACAATCTCAGATCTTGAAAGCCGAAATTGAAAAGATGCTCCAAATGAAAATTATTGAAGTGGGTGAGAGTGATTTCACTTCGCCTATGATTTTAGTTGAGGTACCAGGGAAAGACCCAAGGCCCTGCATTGACTATCGAAAGCTGAATGAAATCACGAAAACTCAGTATTTTCCTATCCCTAACATCGAGGAAAGAGTGGAAGCCGTCTCCAATGCCAAATTCATCACTGTTCTGGATTTGTCAAAAGGTTACTGGCAAATTCCTATGACTAAAGGTGATGCCTCAGATTTAGGCATGGGTATAGTTTTATCCCAGAAGACAGAAAAGAGAGGGAGGAGCATCCTATTCTGTTCCTCAGCAAAAAGTTCTCAGCAGCAGAGCGAAAATACGGAACTACAGAAAAAGAATGTGCCGCTATTGTGTTTGCTGTCAAGAAGCTACGATGCTACCTGGATGGACCTACCAAGTTCTTTATCCAAACTGATCATAATCCTCTAGTATGGTTAAAAAAGAACTCTGGGGTAAATCCACGTCTCATGAGATGGGCTCTTGTATTGCAGCCCTGGAACTATGAGGTAATCCGTCGTCAGGCCAGAAAACACCAGAATGCTGACAGCCTTAGCCGACTGTTCTGAGTTACCAAAATGTCCTTTGAGTTTATTTTTATTGTTTTTTTTTAGGTAACTTGGCAGTTGTATATATGTTTGTAAATATTTGTATACATGTATACATATTTTTTACATATATACATACATATATACATGTATACATATATACATACATATGTACACATGAATTTTATTCCAGATATTTGATTGCAGTGTGTTTTATTTTATACATTATCTATTAATTTAGTGAATGCAATATTAAACATTTCTTTATTATTATATTTAGATGAGTTTCATGCTAAAAGACCTAAGTAAGTATACTTAAATCAACCATAATTTGGTAGTTTTAGAAAAATTGGAATGTCTATTGAATGTTACGATTGCTTCGATTGCTTTACCAGTACTGCTAAAAAAGGAATTATTCTTCAAAAAAAAAATTTTTTTAAAGTCCTCACGTTGGGTTGGCGTGGAAGTTTGGAGAGTGGGGTGCCAGCTCAGGTGTTGCTTCGTCATCTGACCGTGGTTCAAAATTACGAGGTGTTGTCCTCGGATCTTTCCCTTAAGGGACTGATCCCGGACCGTCGTCAATAGCCCGTTGTGTTGCTCTAGTACGACGTTAACTAAAAATTACCAATTACCTGAACTAATTTCACATTTCTAAATTTTGTGCACTTTTAGTAGTAAGCTGTGGCAACTGTGCGAGATCAAGAGATAAAAATGAATCATAAATTAATATCGTTAGAAGAATTTTTTCCGACATTTTTTATTATGTTCTATTTCACTGTTTTCTGTTTTAAATATTTATTATTTTAATAAATGTGTTTTAATTCTCATCACACTCAACAGCACCACAAAGTATTCGACTTAAAAATGTTAGGTAAGTCAGTACAAATTTGCAGTAAATTTTAAGTGTAGTTATACCATTATTGAAAGAATAATGCTGTTATTGAAAGAATTATAATGTTGGAAACTCCGAACTAGAACTTTTTCAAACATTAAAAAATTCGTTGTAATAATGACAAGAGAAGATTGCGAAATTTCACAATGTCGCATACCGGATGCAAGAGTGCCTGTCTATCTGCCTGACCGTATGTATGTGCCTATACACGTCCACACGGTTTAATATATTTTCATGGAAATTTGTATACTTATCTTCATTTAGTGAGTGGAATTGGTTGCGAAAGTCTGTCTGTCCGTTTTTCTGTTCTATGATCGATTTTGTGTTTGGCAGGGATCACATGAATTTTATTCCAGATATTTGATTGCAATCTGTTTTACTTTATACATTATTTATTAGTTTAGTGAATGCAATATTAGACATTTATTTATTGTATATTTAAATGCGTTTTATGCTAAAACACCTGAGTGAGTACACTCAAATCAAACATAATTTGGTAGTTTTGGAAAAATTGGAATGTACGTGTATTGAGCATAACGATTATCATTTCAATCATTAAAATCATCATCAATCATTTAATTTTTTTTTTAATGGAATTTTAGTTCTGATACTTTATTTATTTCGAGTTTTCTCTTTTTGTTCTTTGCGCAATGCAAACTATTTCCGTATATTTGGGACAGACGATATATTTCAACGAACGGGAATAAAACGGAAACTCGTGTTTCTTTCGTTCTGAATTAATTTCACATTTCTAAATTTTTTTTACTTTTTAGTTGTAAGTTGTGGCAACTGCGAGATTAAGAGATATGAAGGAACCACAAATTAATGTTTTTAGAACAGCTTTTTCCCGACATCTTTTATTTTGTTCCATTTCGCTGTTTTCTTTTGTTTTTGTTTTAAATATTTATTATTTTAATAAATTATGTTTATTTTTCATCCCATGCAACACCACCATAAAGTATTCTACTTAAAGTGGAAAGAAAGTCAGATTAAAGCAAATGTTAAGTGTAATTGTGCCATTCTTGAAAGAATAATGTCGTTATTGAAAGAATAATGCCGTTATTGAAAGAATGATGCTGTTATTGAAAGAATAATAATGTTTAAAAAGTCCAAACTAGAACTTTTTAAACATTAAAAATTATTTGTCATAATGACAGGAGAATATTGCAAAATTCCACAATGTCGCATACCGGATGCAAGATTGCCACAAGTAAAAAAATATTGTTTGGTTGACTATAAGTGCGAGAGCACTCACCTTAAATCGTCGTTTTTATTAATTGAGTTGAACATGAAAAGAATTTAAAGGGATTTCCAAATTTCCCTCAAAATCGTATTTTGTTGTAGTAACTAATGTCACCTTTAATCAGTGTCAGTAATTAATGTCACCTTTCGAAATTTGGTAGCTTTGTCATACAGCAAGAGTGCGATGTATGTGAATTGTGTTACATGAATGGATATGCATGTGTAGGATTTGTGTCCAAAGTAAGTTGTAGAAATTAAAAAGATGGCGAAAGGTATTCAAATAAATTTTTATTCTACAAAAAACGCAAGTCATTATATATTTTGATTATCTCTACAATTTAGAGTAAACCAATTGAAACCGAGTAAGGTCGGGTATTTTGCTAGTAATAATAAAAGTCATAGATTGTGGTTGGAAAATTACTGTACGATTGAATATGTTTTTACTTTTATCCTTGTGGCTTACAAAATAATTTTGTTATACCAACGTAGATAAAGCTTCTGGTAACTTTGCTATAGCTTGTAAATCTTATTACTATTTTATTTTATGTTATAATCTCTTTTGTACTAGCATTAAATAATTTAGAATAAAATCAAAGCTAAACATTCTATAATTTTATTATTCTTAATTAAATTCTTATTACTATTCTATTTTACATAATAATCTGTTTTGTACTAGTATTAAGTAATTTGGAATAAAATTAGAGCTAAACATTCTATAATTAAAATAAATTATAACCATAATAATGTTGCAACATTTTGTGAAATAAGAAAGCTGTTAAAAGAATTTTTTTTTTTTAGTAAATTTCATTTCAGAATATGCCTAACAAATGTTGTGTTTCACTGTACAAAGGGAAATTATCGCAGTGGGTCCAAGGTTTCCAAAATCTGTATTAAAGAAAACGACAATTTCATTAAAATGATAGAAGAGGGGAAAAAATTGTAAAAAGTGAAACCTTAGGTATTGCAAAAATAATATATAACAACAAATGTAATTGTAAATAAATGTTTTGCATATTACTGACATGTGTAACAATTTCATGCCAAAAAATATAATAAAGATTTGTATTTCATGTATATGTTGTATTTGTCTTATTAATTTAAAAGTTTTTAAAGTGTGATTAAAGGCCTAAAACAATAAGTTTTTGAAACTAAATATATTGTTAGTAAACTTACATAAAGTTTGATTTAATGCATGTGAGGTAAGATAAAATTGAATCATTATGAATGGTTATGTTGGTGAATCATTATGAGGCAAAGTTAATTTTTTCTCGTCAAAATATGTATACAAAAATATATAATAAATCTGAAAAGAAACTAAAGTGTATACTGTGATATGATCGAAAAGGAAGGTAGCTTTAAAAAATTAATTAAACCCACATTTGCTTTGAATCAAATATTCATATAGATCAATTTTTTTATTTTCACTTACTCAATTAATTTATTTTTATTACTTAAATTATTTATTGGTATTATACCTACCTGTTAAAAGCTTTAAATGGACTAAAATAACCAAATTTTTTGTTAATCGTAGTTTCTTTTTTCAAAGTATGTTTTCCGCAGTTTTTTTTTTGTCCAAAAATCAATTCCTCTTTTTTTTTAAAATCAAATCTACAAAGATTGAGAGCAGTTCTTAAAAACTTTCAACCTAACAAAAGATAAATAAACAGCTGAAATATAAGTTCACGTAGTTGTAAGTTTATGATCAACCACACAGCTGGTAGGACTTCGGTTTGTGACGTCATAATATTGTACTGAGGCTTTGTACAGAGTCGGTGTTGGCTGTGATCTGAAATATCCTCACTTTAGCGTGTTGCAGACGTTCGTATAGTAGTATTACCAGATCAGGTGTGGCCTTGTTATCTATACGTGGTTCAAAATTACGAAGTCTTGTGTTAACCACCTGGTATTATCAATAATCGTAAGTTCGCTTTCTAAAATCTGGATCTGGGATTTTTGTAGTAACGTGTGTCTAAAACTCAAAAGTTCTAAGAAGAATTACGCTTCATATTCACATTTCCATATGTTTACATGCTACATAATGCATTTATAATTAACGTATATAAGCAAAATTTGGGTAATAGAACAGTTAGGGAGTATCTTGCACTGCTCACGAGAACTGTTTCTTGGACAGCTTACTTAGCAGTACATACGTATCCAACATGTTCTAACAAGTAAACCTAAATCACTGGCTCAAATCCGGCCGGACGAAATACATTAGAGTCCAAAATTATCTTTACATGCATAGAATCTCTGATTTCTCAGAAACTGTGTACTATAATTTTATGAATTTGTGTGGAATGAGACTTAACATTATAACACATAAATACAAAGGGAAATTTTTAAGAACACTGCATCTATATAAATAAGAATGGATTAATTATTTGTACATTGAATATTTCGACCCATTTTAAGTTTTCTATACGTTTTGGACCCTTCTGATACCAAATCCACCTCTTGCGCGTTTGGGTCTGTCTGTCTGTTTTGTATGTGCCCTATACACGTTCACACGGTTTAATATATTTTCATGTAAATTTGCATACAGTGGGTATTTGTTTTCATTTAGTGAGTGAAATTGGTTGTAAAAGTCCGTCTTTCTGTTCTATGTTCGATTTTGTGTTTGTGCAGGCATCACATGAATTTGTTTCCAGATATTTCATTGCAAAGTATTTTATTTTATGCATTATCTATTATTTTAGTGAATACAATATTAAACATTTCGTTATTGTTGTATTTAGATGTGTTTAATGCTAAATCACCTGAGTACGTATACTTAAATCAACCATAATTTTAGTAGTTTTCGAAAAATTGGAATGTATATTGAATATTACGATTAATTTGATTGCTTTACCAGTACTGTGCTAAAAAAAACAATTATTATTCCAAAAAACAAAAATTATAGATTTTCAGCTTTTATACTTTCATTATTTCGAATTTTCATTATTTCATTTATTTCGAACCTTATTTTTGTTCTTTGCGCAGTGTAAACTATTTCCGAATATTTGCGACATACAATATTTTTCAACGAACGGGAATGAAACGGAAACTTGTGTTGGTTGATTGCGTGCAGTAATATTTTCTGTTTCTTTTGCTCCGAATTAATTTCGCATTTCAAAAATTTTGTTCACTTTTTAGTTGTAAGTTGTGGCAACTGCGAGATCAAGAGGTAAAAAGGAATCCCAAATAATATCTTTGGAACAATTTTTTCCCGAAATCTTTTATTTTGTTTTATTTCGCTGTTTTCTTTTGTTTTCTGTTTTAAATATTTACTATTTTAATAAAATAAATGGGGTTTTTTTTTTCATCACACGCAACACCACCACAAATTATTCGACTTAAAGTGGCAGGTAAGTCAGAATAAAGCAAATCGTAAGTGTAATTATGCCATTACTGAAAGAATAATTCTTTAAAAAATCCGAACTAGAACTTTTTAAACATTAAAAAATTCTTTGTCATAATGACAGGAGAAGATTGCGAAATACCACTATGGCGCATGCAGTATGCAAGAGTGCCACAAGCAAAAAAAATATCGTTTTGTTGACTATGACTGCTAGATCCCTCGCCGTAAATCGTCGTTTTTATTAATTGAGTTGAACATGAAAAGAACTTAAGAAAGGGAATTCCAAATCTCCCTCAAAATAGTATTTTGTAGTAGTAACCTTAGTGTCACCTTTCGTCATTTTGTAGATTAGTCATACAGCAGCAAGGGTGCGATGTGTGTGAAATGTATTACATGAATGGATATGCACGTGTAGAATTTGTGTCCAAAGTAAGTTGTAGAAATTATAAAGATGTCGAAAATTGTTAAAATATTATTTTATTCTACGAAAAACGTAAGTCATTATATATTTTTATCACCTCTTCATTCTAGAGTAAACCAATTCAAACCGTGTAAGGTCGGGTATTTTGCTAGTACTAGGGGGCCCGCCCCCTGCTCGCTGACGCTCGCCAACCCCTGGAGGATTGCTTCGCAGTCCTCATTGGTTCGCTGCGCGAACCTATGCTCGCTTCGCTCGCCTCAATAAAGACACGTGTCCTAGCAGAAGTTTACAAAATATTGTTTACAAAATAGATATATTGTTTACAAAATAGATAGTAGATTGTTTACAAAATATGATATTCCAAAAAAAATGTTTTTCAAATCTAAATTTGCTGTTTTACAGAAAATATATACAGTACCTCTTAAATCAGAATTCAAATGAAAACTTTGAGTAAATTTTGACTCGAAATGTGAGCGTTGCTTTGGAAATTGAAAACCCAGCATGTTGTTTGTGTGTACATTTCCCCAGCACTCGAACGACCGACACTTTTTCATAGCGTTTGTTGCCGAAAGTTGTAGTGCAAGCGTCTTGTTGAACTATAATTGTTGGCCCTGAAAAGGACCGTTTTTTAAATGGTCCTGAAAAGATCCTCCGCTTTCTTTGATTTCTATTAAAATCTAACTGCAAAAGTCTAACTAAATTCCTTTTTTTTTCAATAAAATTTCATCCGATAACGCTATAAATTCAATTGGTGCACGAGACTTTGTGGTAAACAAACAATCGTACAGTGTTGCCAAAACGCGATAAGAAATAACGTCTTTTTTGCGTGCCACGTAAGAGAATTATATATATAGATGATGTATAACTGTAGCATGATACAATAAACATGGCAATAATATGCGACAAGGAGAGTTCAGAAAAGAAAGGAATAATTCAATAAAAAAAAAGTCTTACGAATTTAATTAGGAATGTGATCGCCCCTGACTTGTACACACATATCACAACTTGATTTTATGCTTGCAATGATGTTGCTAACCACGGTTTGGGGAGTTAAGTTAGATTTCTCCAGCAATGAGGTTATCAGGGCATTTATAAGTCAAGGAGGAGGACGTCTCCGTGCAACTGCTTTTCCAAGGTAGTCACATAAGTTCTCTGTCGGTTTCAGACCAGGAGATTTTGCTGGCTACGATATTTGCTCATTGGCTTCATTTTCAAGGAATTCGTAAACGAGGTTTGCTCAATGTGGATGAGCTTTATCGCTCATAAATAAAAAACCAAATCCATATGCGCCTCTGAAAAGTCTTAAAAACGTTCTAAGAGAAGACATCATCTCGGTATCTCTGGCCGGTCACAGATCCTCTGTAGAAAACATGTAGGAGCGTACGTCATTAAATAATTATTCCTACCCACACCTTCACAGCTGCACCACCAAAACGGTGCAACGATCCTGATTCCCTCTCCAGATGTCTACAAATAACATGTAGGAGCGTACGTCATTAAAGAATTATTCCTACCCACATCTTCACAGCTGCACTACCAAAACGGTGCAACGATCCTGATTCCCTCTCCAGATGTAAAAACGTTTAGAATCACATGTTAAACTAAACCTTGACTCATCAGTAAAGAGAACATGGGTCCATTGGTGTTGACTCCAGTTATGATGTTATGTGCACCAATTAAAGCGATTCCTCTTGTGTTGTGAGGACATTGAGATACGTATCATTGGCTTTCTGGCATAAAGGCATTTTTCATTAAGCCTTCTGTATACAGTTTGCCGTGATACAACAGATCCCGTGGCGGCTGCAAGCTCTGAAATTCACTGCCGAGTAGTAGATTTCCTGTTACGACGGGCAGTTATTGCCATACGTCGATCTTGAAAAGCAGTTGTTATACGTTAACGGACATTGTCCAGGCCTGCTTACAACAGTTCCAGAGTTCTGAAATTGTTTCCCTGGAGCAGAGACTGTCAGTCTTGAAATATTCACACATCTCGTTGCTTCCATGATTGTCTGCCCTGCTTCTAAACGACCGATAACGTGCCACTTCACAGATCCTTCCGAATGATACTTCGGAGCCATAACAAACAGTTTTGAGTTGGGCTCCGTTGAATCATTAAGTTTTCCTTACACACTGAAATCAAACGCTGCATTGCAGAATTTCACTGAGATATTCACTTTGCGCAAAGCGTATGATTCACTGTCGGATGACGTATCCCCTTGATTTGCATATCAGGAACCGTTTGATCGCTTTTGATTGGGTGCTTATTAGGCTTGTCTTTCACACATTCCCTGCAAAAATGGATTACATCGATTGAGTATTACATAATGGAATATAATTATTTTGGGGTATGTGTATAGATAATTTTGGACATGAGTGTATTTTTGTGGTTCCATTCCAATATTTCTACGCGCGAATGAGAATAGAAAAACTATCCTTGTAAAAATAGGAAATATTTCTAACGTTCGCAACTATAAAATATACATTAAATTTTAAATAATTTCAAGATGTGGATAGTTTTGTTGGCGGAGAGGTGGACTAACATCACAACAAATATCCATAGGTCGTTCTAGTTCGTAGAATTTTAGTGACCTCAAAATATGCTGTTCAACTCCGTTAAGGGTTATCTCAAATTTTATTTGAGTTCCATCTCTAACCAGAAATGATTTTACAGAACGAAGAAAGCTTTTATTTTATATAATATTCTAACTTAAAATATACATTTGGAAGCAGGAATTAGTACCGTTCTTTGCATGTTTCGATAATGACTCCTTAATAGTTCAGAATTTAGCAGTTACATATAGTTCGTTTTCTAAAATAAGGATCAAGGGTTTTGGTAGTTTCTTTATGTCAAATACTAAAAATTTTTAAGAATCATTGAGTTTCCAATTCAAATTAAAAAAAATTTTAACTGCTACATAATGCATTTGCATTAGTCAACTTTGGGGAATACATATAACATAGAGCAGCTTAAGGGATATCTATCATTGTTTACAAGAATAGTTTCGTTACGTTAGCTCAGTGCTCCCCAACCTTTTTATCGCCGCGGACCGGATCAACGTTTGATAATTTTAACACGGCCCGCTGAGGGGGGGCGGGACGTTGATTGTTTATATTTTAAATTGTCTTGATTTAATAATTTTAATTTAATTGTATTTAAACATGCCTTCAAAATAAAATACAGTTACACCAAAAAATGAATATAAAGTGATTTAACATTTTAACTCACTAGAACGCTAAATCAATGAGCACCCTGAGCTTGTTTCTTTGCTACGAAATGGTTTCATCTGGGGGTAATAGCAGACAATGACACCCGAAGTGTGTTGCTTTGGTCCAGTTTATTCCGTTGTTTTGGTTGCTGTCACTGCAGAAAACCCCGCTTCACACAGATAGATTGTCGGAAATGGCAATAGGGATTTAAGTGCTGTGGTGGCAATCTCAGGGTATTCCGCCATGTCTTTAATCCAGAACACCGGCAGAGTTGTTGTCTCGAACATAGTTTTAAGGCCGCCTTCATTTGCTAACTCCAGCAGCTGATCTTCTTGCACAGGCATGCTAGATTCGCCTGATTTGTTGACAAATGGGTCGCGGATCCATTCCTTACTAGTTCGTGAGTCTTTTTTTGGTTGGGAAGTAGCGCTCGAACTCTTTTAAAAGCAAAGACAGGTGATCATGCACCAACTGGGAGAATGAATGTTTAGGCTCAGTCTCACCTAAAATTCCCGCTAACGTCTGAAACATGTCCAAATGACTCTGTTCACGCGCCGTCCCCACAACTTCAGTTTGGCTTTAAATGCAGCTACTTTGTCTGCCAACTTGAAAACAGTTGTCACATTTGTCAAAATTGGAAAATAGAGACATACAGAATTCAGAAATCATAATTGAAGCTCTAGTAACAGAACACGTTTCAAGTTCTGATCTACCGCCTCCTAATTTGAGTGGTCATTTCATAGATAAGAACCGCACAAACCCGAGAGAAATACACCACAGTAAATAAAATGGATCTAATTTAAAGTTTCTTGGGCGGCCCGGTACCATTTGATACACGGACCGGTACCGGTCCGCGGCCCGGGGGTTGGGGACCACTGCGTTAGCTCACTTAGCAATGCGTAGGTCTCGAGCATGGAGCAACAAGTAAACTTTAGTCGCTACTTAAAATCTTGCTCGACGAAAGCCTTTTTGTCTTTACGCTCCAACATTTCTGATTGTGAATGAGGTAATCAAAGAACTATACAATAAATGTTAAATGTTTTTTAACGTATTTAAAATTCTTAAAGCCTCCTAGTTAAAGTTTAAAATACTTCGATTCGTCGATAGCTCAGTAGGCAGAGTTGTGGACTGTAGTTAGTTGACAGCAGGAACCATGGGTAGCCGGCTTGTCAGAATTTGGCCTACAAATATTTTTACTACGCAACATTTTCGATAGCTCAATAAGCAGAGTTGTGGACTATAGTTAGTTGATAGCAGGTATCCATAGGTAGTCGGCTTATCAGAATTTGGCCTACAAATATTTTTACTGCACAACACTTAAATTTATGAGTAGCTTTTAATTTGTATTACTTATTTTCAAACCACATAAGTATGAATGCTCAAAATAATTATTTCCTGTAGTATGAGGAAAAATCCAAAATTTTATATTAGATGACCATTACGTTTCACGGGTTATTTAAAAAGTATTTTTTTACACACACTGTAAAGGGGTTTTTGATGTTATAAAGAAAGTAAAAGTAGATTTTCGGATTTTGAAATTAAAATTCTTGCAAACATTTCCTGCTTTTTAATTGAACTTCCAAATGATTGTACGAGATGACTCATCTATTCAAAGTGGTTCAAAATTACGAAGTGTTGTATACGAAGTGATCTTTGAAATTAAATAATTTATTCGAATGAAAAAAGGCTTGAAATATAAATCTTAAAAATGTGTTGAATCCTTTACAGTCTTGGAGATAATTTTTTACTCCAACTTGTATCACTATTTTGTCTAGTTTGTTTTACTATGAATACTGTTACGAGTAAACGATAAAATGAATTTAAATATGTATTTAAAATGTTATTCTGTGCTGAAATTTTTTTTATATGAACCCAAAATTAGAGAACTAAGAGGCTAAGGTTTAATCAACCAGAAAACAAAAGTCAGAAAAGTTCATGCATGCACTCCTAAGCCGCAGACATAGTATGGCAAGTAATACAGTATTAAATATGAAAGGCGAATCCGAAATAAATAAAAAAAATTTCAAAAGACATTTCTAGAATTCAAGAGGTGTTGGTGGATCAAGAAGGAGCCTGACCCAGACACAATCTTTGGGTATAGCCGACTTCCCAGTTGATTTTGTGGATTGGGTAATACATTCTTATTCTACCTTTTACCTTTATTGACATTTTGTCAAATCTATAATTATTTTTGTTCTTTATGGTGTTTGGTCTGGAAAGTGGCTACTTTTTAGCTTTTCTGTGGCCCCCACCCTCACAAAAAACACCGATCTATGTTGACTGGTGACTGGGTAGACTTCTATATATATATAAAAATACAATATTTTTGCATTGATAAATCAAATATTTTTTATACACTGAAGAGTCAGAAAAACTGATACAGCAATAAAATACGAGCCTCTAACGGGAGCGTAGGAGTGCAGAAATACAACAAGACATGATTCCACGAGCTTACAGAAGTATTCTGTGAGCATTGGACACCATACTTCATTCAGATCTGTTAACAATTATGTTGTATTGTATAAATGTTGTGTCGGCTTAATTTCCTATTGAAGAATTACCCATCAGAATGAACGAAGACCATAGACGGATGTAACTTAGCTCAAAAGCGCACGTCTGTCATAGTGCTCACCTGTAAGAGACGTTTGCAGATGCACCACAAGTCTCATTAAATTCCAGATAAACAAACTGCATACCATTATGGATTCTCCATCAACCTCTTCAACCCCATACTGACATGCGGGATTCATGGCTTCATGGGATTTTCTCTATACACAGATCCTCCCATATGCCCGAAACAATTGGAAACGCGATTCGTCATAACAGAATACCCGCATGCGAAGATATTTTTTAACTGTCGTTGAAAACATGTAATTTTTCAATTTATTAATATGCATGGAAAACCAATACAATTTTAAATCGAAATCTTGCTACTATTTAGAATGTAAAGATATTTGGTATTGTTACCTATTAATGGAAAAAATTAATCTAATGGGAAAATTTTGATTTATCGGGACAACTATTTTTATTTTGTGTTTAAATAGTTTGAATAATTGAATTTTGTGTTACTTTTCTCATAATAATTTCTAATTTTATAAAAAGTTTTCATAGAATTATACCGATCATCCGCAATCTAACGAATTAACATTTTTCACAAAGTTAGAGGCAAATTACTAATGATTTAATGTTTGAAAAAAATATAATTTAAGCTCAAATATGTTTTGCCAAACAAAGAAATGTTCATCCTTATGCGCTTTCTCATATCAACTCTGTTAGTAATTTTTTAAAGTTTATTTCGACAGCAATGTCTCCTTTTTTTCTCATTTCCCATTGAAAAACCCTCTCAAACCCATTTAAAAATATTCCTATTCTCATTCGTTAAAGTTATATTACTTGGAAACGAGGACGCTGCAATCTCAGTAAATTTATCGTGGTCTCTGTCTGACTATACAGTCTCCGAATCGATGAACTTTAAAGCTAACTGTAACTTTAGGTTTCGGCTTTATTGTGGTTGCCACCGCGTATTTTTGTTTTTGTTTCCTGTCCAACTGCTGTCATTGATATTGAAATGTTTACTTTTTAATGAGACAGATTGAATGATTTGTTCAGAAAGCATTTGAAAGTGCACGATTTATTGCAGACAGCAGACATTTGAAAATAAGCACATCATTGCCCATACGGTATTAACTCTCGGTTCATTGTTTACATTGTGTTATTAAAAATTTGAGATGCAAGTTACACTACTCCACTGTTGCATGTTTTGAAATATTGCTTATTGTTGTCCCTGTTTTATAAACATTTATTTTTATCTTGAAGTATATACCCAGGGCAGGGCAGTTTCGAAATTTTGTCGATGGTTACAGATACTGCAGATGTTTTCCATATTTCCGTTCGGTTTCACCTAAACTTTATCTCTAATCATTTCGGAAATGAACATATGACATAGTTGCAGTATAACTCCTAATTGTGGATAAACTGACAAATTAATGAAATACAATTGTGTCTAACAATTGAAACTTACGTAAGATGTGAGAGTTTCAATATGGCATGGTGTCAATTTGGTTTTTATTGATTTGCGGCGAAATGTGAAATGTTTGAGATCTTTAACGTAACACCGATTTCTCTTCACTCAGTGATAAGAAACCTTGGATTATTGTATTCCATGGATTTTATTTAGATAATGGTTGACCACCTCATAAAATTCTGAATGTTATGTAGTACTCAGGTTATAAAGAGATGAAACAAAATGTCATACAAATAAGTTGATTGGTGATGTTTTTATATCTCATACCATGACAATATGCCTCCTATCAAATATTCCTCCCTCTCAAGAAAGTGACAGTTAAATATAAAATTAATTTGCAATTGCACTTAAAGTTTTTTTTGCATTCAGTGTCTATGAGGAAGGTGATTAATATTTATGATAGATAAGTTTTTAATATTTGATAGTTTAATATAATTTTTTTTCAGAATTCAGGTTAGTGACTGACCACCATGCATACAGCATTTATTGTTTACTACCTTTAAGATTACCAAACAGATTGATAGACTTTTGTTCTGTGAAGTGGTCATTTATTGATGGGATGGGAAAATGGTCAATGTGTATGTGTGTGGCCAGGAATTAGATGGTTCACTCAGATTTTATACAAATAAATTTTTTTAGATGCTTTTTCAAAATGGTGCAATGTATTTATCTGGTGTGCAGAATAATCTGGAATTTGCTTGCATGTTTTGTAATATAGACATACTGAAGAAAATAATTTTTGCCTTCTCTCAAATTTGAAAATAGCATCTCATTCTAAAGTATACAGCAAAGTTCGCTGAGATGTTGTTTTAAAAATAAAGATTAACATATTAAAAGGATTACGTGTGCAGTATTCAACCAATAATTGTTTAGTTTTCTATAGAATAAAAGTTTCAGTTGAAATGACAATGACTAAAAATTCAATCGTAATTTTGATACATAAGGGCGTATAATGATTTCAACATTAGGATTGTATTTTGCTGCATTAAATTTAGTGGAGAATAATTTCATGCACAATAATCCCTCAATACATAGTTGTTGGGAGGTAAGGAAATACCAATATTCTGACCAGAGTGACAGTGAGAGATGAGAAAAACTTGCCTTTGGAATTAAAATTATTTACATTTGAGTTTGAGGACCCATTTCTCTTTTTCTAATTTTCTTCGCTTATATGATTCGAATTTCAATCGGCTACACCAGAAATGCCTTTTAAGGCAAATTTTCATCACCAGGCACCAGCTATTACGCATATATTTATGTAACCAAATAAATTAATTTGCAATCTGAACATTTTGAGGACTGGTATGGTATTTGAATAACGTTGTACTGGAGGAACACAACAGGCTATTGATGACGGCCCGGGATCAATCCTAAAGGGAAAGAACTGAGGACAATACCATGTAATTTTGAACCATGGTCAGATGACGAGGTGGCACCCCAATCTCCAAACTTCCACACCATGGCAATACAAGATTTTGAGGACTGATAAAAATTTTAGTGTTCCCGATTTCTTATTTTCTAGTTTCTAATTCTGAATCCCAGGAGTGGACTTACTTCCAAGGTGTTTGAAATACTTAAGCTAATCGAGAAAAATATGTACAAAACAACAAACTGGACATGATGAAATTTAGGGGTTAGATCTCAGGCTTCGAAGAAAGGAATGCACTGGTCAACTAATAAAATACTGCATTGTCTCCAGACATAGTATTTGATAAAATGTTGCTTTTGTTGAAATTTTAGTATGGTGTTGGTCCACATTTGACTTAATTTATATAGCACTTTGGGTCTAGGGGTATATATCACACATACACGAATCCTAAAATCATTGAAGAACAGGCCTTACATGGTGCCAACATATTAACACAGTCAGGGTTCTCACGGTCCTTGAAAAGTCATTAAAAGTCCTTGAAATTTTTTTTCCTAACTAGGGGCCCTTGAAAGTCCTTGAAAATTACGGAACTTGGTAAAAAGTCCTTGAAAGTACTTGATTTTTTTTACTAGTACAAAATTGTGTAATTTTGAATTGCGTTAGAATGTGTCCAGACTAGTTTTCTTCACGGCAGGCGCGCCATTAGAGTATTAGTCTGAATAAAGCTGGTGTTACTCACTTTGACACCACGTGATATATATCAAACTAACCACAGTTGAAGGCATGAGTAAAGGAAATGGAATAAAAAAAATTGTCATTTTTTTTTCACATTTTTCTTTTTACTTGACAACAATTGAATATACCTTGTTTTAGGTCGTTATAAAAAATTTCAGGTCCTTGAAAAAATGTATTTTGGTTTTGAAAAGTCCTTGAATTTTTTGCGGACAAAGGTGGGAGAACCATGACAGTCATCTTGACTTCCTCCCTTATACTATTATGTTTGTAGTGCAGAATTGCGTTCATTGTCATATAATGTCTTTTCATTCAAGCTACAAAAACCATCAATCCATCCAGTGCCATGATAAACAGCTCCATATCATGCTGTTACCACTTAATTTCACCCATGAGAATAGCACTGCTGCATGGAACATTCACTGTATTAAGCAATGATTATCAGATTAGAACAATGTAAAACATGATTCACTGCTCCATAAAAATTATTTCCGTTAATACAGCAACAATTCCAACTAATTTTATAACAGGCCAGACATGAATTTTTAGGAGTTATCAGTGATTTGAATGCAGCTGCTAGGCCACAGTAAATAGACATACTCATACAAATGGTTCTATTAAAAATGCTTAGTATCTGGACTCTTCAAATTAAAATCATGGCATGAAATTCGGATATTCCTTCCCACATGACTCAGGATAATTCCTCTGCATGGGGAAGTAATCAATTTGAGTCATCAAAGAGTGGTGTATTTCATAGCACTTTTCTACTAGTCACTACCAACTGATGCTAGTTGATAGCTATGTTGGTATCCCACTCTTTATATCACTAGTGAGTGGCATTTGCAAGATACGTATGTCTCACTTTTTGCTCTCACAACACAGGAAAATGCTTGATCTCCTTTTGTGTTAATTATTTTAATTTCCTTTAACAGTGCAACCTTTTGGTAAATTAAAGCTTTGCAAATATATAGTTTAAGAGATATCAAAGTTAATTATTTAGTCAAAATGGATTGATTTTGAACTGATTTACTTTGTGTGAATAAGTTATTGTGCATGGATCAAACTAGATTAGCTTGACCAACAAGACTGATTCCTGGAACTTTTCAAGCATATAGCATCGAGGGAAAGAAAAAGCTCTTCTGTCTATTTACATAATACTTACAAGAGAATTCAGCTCTGGTTAAAAACACATTTTTTTCAGGGTGGAATATCATAAGACATGAAAAACAATAGGGACTATAAGGAGTGCCTGTTTTCAGAGTGAGGGAACAGGAGCATCTGCATCCATCCATCTGCAGTGGGGTGTTTACTATTACATTTGTGTTGCAGAACTATAGACGCTTGTCCCCTCAAAATGTTTTCGTGATGGTAACAGCTGAAGTACATGAGTAGAACACAGTTCAGAGTTCTTCATTCTGTCAGTTTTTGTGGTCCCTCTGACTGTTTATTGCTGATATCATTTTCATTTATTATGCATACCCTGCACAATATATCCTAGGATATATTATAAATGTTATAATTTTATTGCAATCACCAAACACAGATAAGCGTGTCTCAAATGGCATAGTGCATCCTCTCTGTAAGTCTGTTGACTCAGTACACTCACTTATTTGTATCAATACGTACACTCAAGCTTGTTCTGTGCACTCTATATCTCATTATGTTTTGAAATTTGTTTTTGCTTTTGTAAAATTGTTTACTACTTTTTAAAAACAGTTTAAGTCTGCCTAATATTTAGATTCAGAAATGAAGATTGACTATCAATACAATTAGAGGGAGTTTTTCGGGATTTCCATGAAGTCCAATTTCATTTTCCAATTTTGCTTGAATTAAACTAATAAAACTTACTTTGTGTTATTTAATAGATTACTGCTCAGTGAGTTGATAATTTTCCTGTCCACATTATTGCAGAAATTAATTTGATCATTTCACGAAATTAAATAACATAAACTGATTTTATCGCTCGTTATTTTTAACGCCCTTTTAATCAATGCATCTGGCTAGTAATTTTTTTTCAGATATACATTGATTAACAAAGTTTTAATTACCAATTATTACCATACATGCCCTTTTTTTTTTGGAATTTATCAATTGATAATTTAAGGTAGAAGAGTATCTAGAATTATATAGTCTATATACCTACATTTCTTTTTTTCCCTGTACTGTCTGTTGGAATGGTTGAGATCCTGACTATCAACTGGAGGGTTGCGAATTTGAGACTCAAGAATTTACCTGGGGCTGTTGCATGTTAAAACTGTCAGAGGCTCGCATTGGCATGTGGTGTGGAATTTTGGACCCCTGTTTAGTTTGAAGTTACAATTCAACTTTGAACAATTGTTTCTGATTCAATGATTTTAAAATTAATTTGCTATATTAATCTAGTTTGCTGTCATGGGTCCATTGGACAGCATTGAGGGAGGTGTATATATTTTCATACCTTAATCCTTGTCATTAAGGTTTGGAGAGAGGGGTGCCAACTCAGGTGTGGTCTTGTCATCTGACCATGGTACTAAATTATATATGTGGTGTGTGTTATTATATATATGTGGTGTAATCTTGCCCTTGGATTGATCTTGAACCATCACCAACAGCCCATTGTCTTGCTCCAGTGTGATGCTAATTTAAAAAATACCCAAGTACTGTTTCATTGAGACTAGCAAATAGGTATTATGAAAATTCTTATTTGTATAGCAACTGGTTTATGATAACTTTATTCTCAATGTAAAATACTGTCTTGACATTACAAAGAACAGCTTGGGAATTTTCTTTACATATCTTCCTTAACTTCTCCAAGATATATTCTTGTGTGAAATATTCTAGACACCTCCACTGAAACAGCTACTGACATTTTTACAATCATGTTTTTACCCTTGGTCATTTTTTTAAGCTTTTTATATTGACTACCAGTTTGACTAAAATTCTGCATCTAAATTTCAGACATTGAAAGTTATGCTGTGAGATGCCAATACAAGATGAAAATCCTCCAGCTGAAGAGGAAGGTGTCTTAGCTCCTAGTTCTTCACCTACTAAGAAAACAAGCCCCTCAATGTCGGTTAAAAGCAAAGAAAAAGAAAGTGAGGGCGCAGCAAGTATTATGCTACAATCTGTGGCAACCGGTCTTTTGACAGAAACTCCCCAGCCTAGTGCAAGTGTCGCTGCATCATTTCGAAATGTTCCTGTCGGAACAGTAAGTTTTAGTTTCTTTTTACACACATTATCATATTTTACTCTTAAGATATCAATACATATATTTAATTCCTACGAGCTGCATTTCTTATTAGATGACACTATTCTCTTTCCCTTTAGATATTATTTGGACACAAAAGTATGTAACAGAATGAAAAATGCTTCCAAATTAACTTAACAACAAATGCAAAAGTTTTATCCTAGGTCTTTATATTTACTGCTATGAATACGTTGATTCATATTTGCTTTCATATCATTTCTAAAGCTTGATTAACTGTTTAAAACTTAAGACTTCCTAATTTGAAATAATTGCATTTTTTTTTAAATTTCAATACAATTGTAAATTTAAAAAAAAACTGACATTTGTTGATATACTTCTCAATTTAAATTATGTAGATGATAAAAATTCATTGGGATGATTCTCTTAACTTCCTGGTATTGTAGAAACTTTTCATTTTGTAGAAAGAACCTTTTTCATCTTTAAAACATTGATAAGTAATACTGGCAACAGTTGCATATGTAGTAAAACATCATTATAACTGACTAATAGGGGCCAAAAGTTGTGCATTTTAATGAAAGTGCAGTTTATAACAAATAATTCTTATAGAGGTGTAATACAACAGGATGTACATCAATGAAAGTACAGTTGTTAGCTATTAAAAGTGTTTATTATCTATCAAATAAAAAGCAGCCATCAACATAGATTGAATTGAAATAGATGTTTATGTATACACTGCATTAATCTTTAAAACAAGAAGGTTGTCGATTGCTGTTGGTTGTTGATTATGTTAATTGCTTACATTCATTGGTTTGAAAAAGTAATTTATTTTCTATTGGGTTTGTTTGCTGAGGTATTTTTACAGTTAATAACTGACGGAGGTGCCGTAACGAGTGTTCATAGTATGTAATCACATTTTCGTTTGCTGATCGTTCAACATATTGAATAACAAAATTTAAATGGTCTTTTCGCTCAATGTCCATTATAAGCTACATTCGTTATAATGAGGTTCTATTGTTCTTTGGACATCTTTGTCGCCACTGCATCTTTCCAGACAATCAAATTCCAAACTGCATCTGCATTAAACTGATATTATAACAGTTCATTCCATTATTATAATGACATCTCCTGAATGAGATTAAAACAAAACAGGTGTCCTTGAAGTTACTTCAATCTGCTGAGGCTACAGCTTGGGTCAGTGAACCACCCCCTCTGTTCTACAAAAAGTCCTCAAGGGGACACGGCTTCTCAGACCTGAGATACTCTAGTCATATTTTCTTTTCCTACTTGGTTTAAGGCCTATAGTAAACACTGGTGTCATGCACTTGGAATATCCAAGCGATGTTTTTCTGCCTTCATCTCATTATTCTATTCCCCAATACCTTTCCCCCTTTCACAGCATTTTTTATTTGGCGTGTCTGTTTTGTGTTTGGTGCAGCTTGACCAAATGTGGTCATTGTGCCACCAAATCCCAAGACAAACCAACCATCTACCACTAAACAAACAGGGCAATTAGCATTTGGACTGCCTGACCAGCATTTGGAGTCTGAGTCAAATGTCCCTATGGAATAAATAGATATTTTGACAGTTTGCATTTTCTTTGCTCTGGGCACTTCCAATGGTCAATCTCAAAATAATTGTACATAGTCTGTTTATAAATAAATGTTTTATGTAATGTCTAAAAAGAATCTGGATTATTTCATCATAACACTTACCATCACCAAACTTACAGAATTTGTTCCATGATAATTCCTGGCCATTATAAAGTTATCTCTACAAAAATTCACATTTTATTATACACCAGCTGAATAACCCAGCGTTGCTCGGGTCAAATACACCTCAACATTTCCCTGTGTTAACTCATACACTAACCCTGTAGAATGTGTTTCCTTGTCCATGTCCATTTATTGCAGAAAAACAAACTTTAGATTTTAAAATTGGGGCTTTAAGAGGCACTTTTAGGGCTACCTGTGTGCCAATTTTCATGGCTACAGATTAGTCTGAAGACAGGAAACAAATAGCCTATGTTTATCGCAATATTCAAAAGTATAAGTGTACCAAATTTGGTGTGGATTGGTCAAATGGTGTAGATTTGTATGGTAACGATTATTTCTTTAACATTGATAGGTGTTCAAGTATAACTTTCTCTTTGTGCAAAGCTAGGAGGGTAGAACTAAAATTTGACAATTTGATCAATGTTGTTCAGCTAATAAAGCTATGATTTTTCTCTAAAGCTAACATCAAATTTTTAGAATTGTATATGTAAAATATCTATTGTTAGAAGTCTTTCATACCTATTCAAACTATTCACAAAATTCAATTTCATTTTGATAAAAATGTCACAGCTTATCAGTCTTTGGACCTTGCACTAGAAAGTACTCCCGCACCAACCAACCAACCAACCAATCAATTTGATAAGTACAAAACCTACCCACTGATATGTAAGCAATACGCAAATAAATAAATTAAACCAAAGAAAATACCAGGATTTAAATAATTTTTTGAAATAGCTTTTATATATAAATTGAATTTTTAACATATTTACAAAACTTATACATTTAAATATATTTGCTGTTTTCCGTATTGAATTCTGATATTCTTTCGAGTGCTTCCAAAAATGTATTCAGATAGATTACACTGAACTCTATTAAACTAGAATCTGTAACATCTTGTAAAATAATTTATTATATTTTGAACCAACAATCTAAAATAGCAGTGTGAGTTTTGTACTGCTTGCCTTGCCATCACATACCATTATTTTCTAAAGAGGAAAGCATTGTTCATTATCTATTAGGTAAGGTGTAGTTTGATAACCATTACTCGAATGGATGCATGGGTGTAGAGTAGTTAAAAAAGAAATCTTTAACATATCTAACAAATTCATAATTTGTCTATTTGGAATAGATTATAAGGTGGATACTCAACTTATATTTATGTCATTCTTAAAAACATTTCTATTCACTAAAAATATTTTAGTTTTGCTGAGCTTTAGTCACATCAGACGTTTAAGATTTCCAAAAAGTGTTTCAAAGAATGACAAACATATTATTAAAAAAATATTTGGGGACATTTACTTTGTATTTCTATTGTAATACTGATTTTTTACAATTTTTTTGTAAAAATTAAGATTTTACTGAAGGTTAGGAATGACATTTATACAAATAATGTCAAGTAAACCATTTTTACTTCTTTAGTGTAAAGAGAAAAAAGGTTTAATGGGTCATAAATTTTAAAAATAATAAAATTCTATGAGAAACATAAATTGACACTCTTTATTTAGGACTCATAATGTAATTGTGGACAGCTAATAATGTAATCTCATAATGGACTGGTATTGTAATTAAACAGAACAACCCTTTTTCGTCTGACTAAAGTAATTGTCCATTACTCCTTACCACTTGTTTTATTCTAAGTACAAGAACTGATCTCCAAAGATATTTTGTTTGTAAAACCAAACACAGGTCACCTTTAATAGATTCTTGCTGGCTTTATGGTTGAGTTGGTTTATGTTCTCATTCTAGACATAACTGACACAATGTTTGGGTTCAATTCCTGCTAATGGCTTTAAATAATATGTTCTAATTCCTGGTCATTAAAGTCTAGTTCTTGATAAATTATTTACTTTATATATAAGTAATACTAAAATATAATTTTGATTCATTGAAAGTTTATTATTTATAATTTAATTACAAAATGAAAGACCTTTGAAAAGAGTTGTGTGCGATAAAGAAAACTTAAGAGAATTAATATTTTATCGCCAAAGCGATAATTTACTGACTCATTAAAATTTTAATTGCATGCATAGTATACATTTATTTGTGCATAGGGATATTTGTTCACAAGCTTTAAAAATGTGTGTTCAAAAGAAGAAATCTCTTTATGATTTACTATTGCAATTTTGATGAGAAAAAGATTTTGTAAATAAACACTTACATAGCATTCAATTACACATATGCTCTGTTAGTTATCAAAGCGAGTATAAGTTTAGATAATTGAGACATTGAGATTATTTGTTAATATTTTTGAAATGCATGAGGATAGGTAATACAGTAAAAACTGTTGAGATGATTTGTAAATAGATGTTTTAAGTTTAAAAAAAACCTAAACAGTTTTATCATCTTTACTTGTGTCTAATTATCAGTAAAAATCATTGAAATGATTTGTAAATGGATGTCTTTTAGCAGATAAGCAATTTCATCACTTTTACTTGGGTCCATTTAGCTATTGAGAATTACGGATGCAACATCAATGTTGATTTTTTCAAAACACATCGATGTATTGGAGCCGATGTTTATACTTGTCGATGTTTTGTTCTTAAATGAAAAAGTACCATTATAAAAATTTAAAAAAATAACCAGGTAGCATAACTTTTGTAGTCAGTAAATTGAACAACTTTGGTTGGAACTTTTGGACCAAAGTGGCCAGAGGTGAAGGGTCTGAAAAGTTTTTTTTTATCATATGCCCAGCTCAAGGTCTTTTGGCCATATGCTGTCTTGCCGTCCAATATAGCGAAGAAAGTCCTTGGGGAGAAGTATCTCTGATGTCAATGTCCTGTAAATTAGAGCACTCTGCAAGGTGTTGTCTGTTCATAAGACCATCGCAACAAAGCGGACAGATCGGGGAGGTAGCCACACCAATCTTATGTAGGTGCTGTTGAAGGTAGCCGTGTCTGGTTAACAAGTGGAAACAGGCCACTCCCATCCTTCTTGGTGGATCAGTAGGGATTCTTCCCTTATTACTCAGCAGGCAGTCCCAACTCCTTCCCTGTATATCCCTCTGATACTACAGTTTTCTTTGTTTCTTGAACTGAGATTTTATGTAAGTCCTACTGTTAAAAATAAAGGAAAAGTCTGAAAAGTAGGGATGCAACATTGATGTATTTACCTACTGTCGATTTATTGGAGCCGATGTTCGTTTAACAGTGATGTTATAATATTGTTGATTTATATTTGAAGGAAAAAATCACCATTGGAAACATTAAGAAAAATAACCGTGCAACTAAGTAGTTGTCAGTGATGGCGACATCTGTCCCATCAGATAGAGTTTTTTGCCCTAACTGGTGGGGTAGTTAGTGAAAAGAGAAGTTGGCTTAAGGTGGAGAGTTAACGAACTTCTTTTTTTTTACAAACTGTAAATAACAAATACTGGGGTATATAATAATAATAGGCCCCAATAAATAAAAAATATGTTTGTTGATAAATAATTAAGAATAACTAGCAATAATTATTGTTATGTATCTATCTAATTATACTTATATGTAGTTATTAATACCTATGTCAAATTGTTGTAAATATTATTTTCTTTTATATTATTCAATTTAAAATTAAAGGATTTGTTAATAATTAACAAAAAAGTAAATAAGAACAATTATGGTTTGTATTAATGTTTTTAACTTTGTTTTGGCAGTTAAAAAAGTCTTAGAAATATAAATTAATAAACATGACAAATTAAATCCCCCCCCCCCCACTTGGCTTAAGGTAAATATTATTTTCTTTTATATTATTCAATTTAAAAATAAATTGTTTGTAATAATTAACAAAAAAAATAAAAAGAACAATTATGGTTTGTATTAATTCTTGTAACTTTGTTTTGGCAGTTAAAAAAAGTCTTAGAAATATAAATTAATAAACATGATTAATGTTTGAGGTTGCTAAACCAGTTTTAAGAAATGGGGGGGGGGGGGGGAGTTCAAGTACGCTGATGTTTAAAAACATCGATGGTTTTTGGGCAATGTATTACCAACATTGATGTTTTAATTTTGAACACTAATGTTTCAATACATTGATGTTTTGCTGTGGATGTCGCATCCCTATTAGAAGCATAAAAAGGTCAAAACATATTAAAACCAGGCATATTTAATTTTTATTTACCATTTTACTTTACACATTTGTTCTTCAGTGATCAAAATTTAATTTTGACTAGTAAAAGCTTAGATATTTTTGAAAAAAACCATTGAAATTATTTTTAATGCCATTATAATTAGGTGTTAAGTATTTAAGGGGAGCTTACTTTGATCTTCATTTTTTACCTGCTTTTATGGCTTAGTGTAATTAAAAACTAGTGACAAACTAAACTATGTTTGGTTTCCATAGTTTGTAATTTAAGCTTTTGCTTGTAATTTTTTTATTAGCTATGTTTTTTTATATGTTTACTGAATATTGTAGTATGTCTTCAAGTAACAGACACTCCTTGACGTCTAAAAATTCTTTATTGTACCTATTATTTACATCATAGACTTGTCAGGTATTTCAGATGTTTCTGAAAACATGTTATCTCTTGGCTTCCACGCCACACACACCTTCGCTAGCTAACTCTCTCTCTCTCTCTCTCTGATAGTATTCTTGATGAGTAAAGGGCAACAAATGTCAATGTTATGTTGACTGTGCTGCCCTCTATTGATGGAGTGAAACATTAATTACATCATTGCTACAATATTCTTTAAAACATATGTATATTACCTTATAAACAGGATATCCTTGAAGTAAGATTCAGCACCACCACATTCCTTTTAAAATTAAATATTACTTTATCATTCTCAGAACATTGATTGTTTGTACTAAATCTGTTAGTGTTTCGTAAAATGTAGTTTAATTGTATTGTGAATTCTTCTATGTGGTTTGTTTTCTCACACGTGAAAGAGATATAATTCAACAATCTTAGCACATTTTGCTGAAGCAATAACATCCTGTATTGTTCCGAAGATATTAAAATTCATTTAAGAACTGATATAAGAAATTATATGTTTACTCACTTTTTCTTGAAAGTTTACACTCCTTTCTAGAGCTTGACAAACTGATCGAATTCATTGATGCCTTTGTTTATCCATGCTTTTTCATTTATTCTTCTTTTTTTTTTTTACAAAAACTTATCTCTTCATTAATGTAGTGAAGCTTAACCAAAAAAAAATGCATCCTATAAATTTCTCAAATCTTTAATTATGTTGACATGTATTTACGTTGGAAACAGAAATAACTGAAAAATTCTACTATTTACTAATCAAGTTCCAAGTTAGTTTTTTTTTTTTTTTTTTTTTCCAGCTGTGGGAAAAAGTTATAAGAACAAAGAACATTGCCTTAAACTAAGCATAAAAAATTGCAGTGGAGATAGATAGATACTAAAAAGTTCTAGATAAAACATTATCAACAAGAATTTGAAAAAAGTCTACACTGTGTTGCCATTTACTGGGTTAAATACAAAATAAATAGGCAGATTTTGAGATGCCCCACATTATAACTTTCTTATGTGTATTTACTCTGAATTTCCAGCAAAACTGGTATTGACAAGTCTGCAAAATACATAGTTAGGTCATTTATGCACATTATTGGTTGCATCTGCCAGTGCATATATAAAGTGGTAGACATCTGAAAGTAGCTAGAACTGTTCCCGCAGTGAAATCGGCAAGTTATTATGATATAAGTATGATTTTTAACGTGGTTTAATAGTTGAGGCTAGTGAGATGGGTTATATAACAGGAGTGGCCAGCTACACTACTCTTGGAAGCCACATTTCAGGGAGTGATATTTGAAAGAGCAATTTAATTACCTTTGATAAGAAAACAAACAATAAGAAATTGAAAATTAATTAAATTTTTTAAAGTTACCCACAAATCCCCCGATTAGCATGATTCATAGCTGAAACACAAAACTACATTGCATTCTTAGCTGAGACAACTATGACTCCAAGCCAAAGATTCTGCCTACGAAATGTGTGAGAAATAACACTATTGTTTTGCCGACTGAGAGTTGGTTTGACATCCTAAGTTGCACGAGTCTTGCACATAACAAAGCTCTCAAATGTAAGCAATTGTTGTTTTGTTATATCTTTTGCTTGCTTCAATATGAGTTTCAAACTCAATGTTTCGATCTTTTAAAGTTGATTTTTTCCCATTTCCTCCTGAAAAGAGGCCAACGAAAAACACTACTGTTGGTAAACTCTCTAAACGATTTCCGTAAGGGTGTTATATGCAACAGCTAAATTTATTAAAAGAAAGCATCACTCTGTTTGAATTGATCAGTATTTTACTAAGCTTGTGCAAACTGCACTAACAAGTCATTAAACAAGCTTTTTTTAAATTCTTTTAAAGTTGTTTTTTCCCATTTCCTCCTGAAAAGAGGCCAACGAAAAACACTACTGTTGGTACACTCTCAAAGCAATTTCCGTAAGGGTGTTATATGCAACAGCTAAATTTATTAAAAGAAAGCATCACTCTGTTTGAATTGATCAGCATTTTACTAAGCTTGTGCAAAATTACACTAACAAGTCATCAAACAAGCTTCGGTAGCTAACTGCCCAGATTTGTTGTATGCAGCAGCTAAATTTATTAAAAGAAATTATACTCAGTGAATTGATCAGCCTTTTACTAAGCTTGTGCAAAAGTGCACTAATAAGTCATCAAACAAGCTTTCGGTAGCTAACTGCTAAGATGTACAACATTCATAAAGCATACACACGCAAATCTAATTTTTGAAAATTTATCTTTAAAAATTTTTTTATAGAAACATAACAAGACTTTTTTTAATAAAATTTTTTATGTTTTTGAATAACTTTGTAATTTATGTTTTTGAATAACTTTGTAACTTATGTTTTTGAATAGCTTTGTAACAAGAAATGAAATAAAATAATTGCTTTTGGATGTTGATCAGTTTTAGTTTACCATATTTCATACATACATTTTATTTTCATAAGAGCCACATCACTCGCTTGAGAGAGCTGCCCTATGGCCTCCCCTGTTTTATAAGTTTGGATAAATACAATCAAATCCGAAGCTACCAAATATTTTGGCAAATGCTGCTCATTAGACCAAGATACCGTACCAGCTATTTAGGTATAGTAACTAAATAAAATAAATACTTGTCTGGGCATTTTATATTTGATACAAGGATAAATCCACTATAGATTTTTTTCAATTATACACAAGGAGAAATCCATTGTTTGTGGAAACCACATATCATACCACATAAATAAAAAAAACACACATTTTATAAAAACCTAATTTTGTTTTCTACACAAACATTTATGTGATGTGCTGAACTCTGGATTCACCTAATATCTCCTGTAATAAATTTTTTAAGCCAATATACTATCATAGAATGTAAAGCTCTGCTATAGTAGTTTCATTTTTAAAAATTGAAATAGTTTTATGTTTGTACTTTTAAAGTTATAATTCGTACTGGATAAGTATTCCTATTTTATACCTAGTACATTTTCGACTTGCAACCCTCTGGTTTGAAACTTGGTTCAAAATTGAAGAAACTAAAAATTGTGATTACTTGCATTTCTAAAATCTAAAAATTTTATTTCATTTGTAATTCGATGGCCATGTTTGGCAACTTCAAACATAGCTTAAAGTGGATTCTAAGTGACATATCCTGGCTGACACGTCTATAATATGGTTTCATATCTTTCATATGGAATAGTTTTAATTCTTAATTGAATATTTTAGGGGCCCACAGTAGAATGTTTTCTCTAAGTAATTAGACTGCTTGTCTTCTATTGATGTTCAGAGTTTCTGAAATTATACATTTCTTTTATATAAATCTCTCTTGTCTCTGAGAAATCAGATTTTTCTTTGGCAAAAATTCCACCTGTTTTAATCATAAATAAGTTATTAATTATTTTTTATCTCTGAATTTCGCTCCATAACTTGATTTTAAAATTCTGTACTCCACTATTTTAAATGAAGTTTTACTTGTATCGAGGTAGTTCAGCTGAAGATGAAAGAATGAAGTATGCTTACCCTAAACAGCCTTTCTCAATTAAATTTAGTCATGGTAATTTATTTCTTCTTGGTTTCTCGATCATATTAAAATATATTTACACTTTTGTGTCATGTTAAGTATTTCTGTTTGTTACATTTTTGACGCGTTATTTTAAAATTAACTTATAACAATGCAAGCGTAAGATGCATGTTTGGGAATTATTTGTTGCCAATTCTAAAGGGTTCCCACTCCAAAAGCTATAAAACAAAGACTGTTGCCAGAATTGGAGCAAATCGCTCTCAGATTTGAATCCCCCGTCCAATGCATCTTTAGTCAATTCTTTAACTTCAAAAACTAAGTTCCAGAAGCAAAGATATTATAATTACACTATGGCAATCCCTTCAGTCAATAAAGAAAAGATGACTCAATCATCTGAAAATTTTGCATATTTGGTCTCAATCAGTTGAGATATGCTGTTATACTTTATTTTATACTAAGGTTAAAATACATTGTAAGGGACATTTTTTTCACCAATCCAAAAAGGTTGCCACAACATACTTTTTGCAATGCATGTTTGCCCTTCTGCTTTTTGCTTTATCTTCCCACTTATTGTGCTGTTTGCCTTATGTTTGGCGGAGCTTGGCCAAGTACGGCTCTGTACCATAAAACCTGAAAATAATCAACCATATGCATGTTGTATATGAAATTTGGAAATGGTAGTTTTCTGTCTAAGCACATGACCCTACATTTGCAACATTTCTTGATGTAAATTCTTTCTCTCTATATTAAAAAAAGTTGCTGCCGTCGCAGGATTGAAAACTGAGTTTTTTAGACGGTTTCCCCGAGTAAGCAAGGATCAGAAAGTTACGAAATTAACTTGGTTTGTCTTTCATCGTGCTCCCTGGACAAATTTGAATTTTTTTTTCTGATGCGGCTATTACTTTAGGGTTTATGAAAAGTCAAAATTGAAAAAGTGAAATTTCTAACGTGAGTGAGCAAAAGACGTACAAATTTTCAGTCTTCAGTCGTGATTTTTTTAGAGTGCCTGTAAAAGTGAATTTTTTCAGATCGTCGAGTTTTTAAAATATTTAAATTTGGTCCCTGATATTATATATTTTTTTAAATTCGGGAAAAATGGGGACATTTTCGTTACATTTTTGTTAAAACTCATATCTATCTTATTATTAGTTTTTAAATTTGAAAACATTGCAGTATACCTTAGAATATACTCTTTCTCACGGTACAATTATTTCTGAAATTGGTTAATAAATAAATTTGATACGATCAAAAGTTTGTCATGCAAATTTCGTACTTTTTAGATCACGTTCATTCTTATTAGCAGAAATTAAGGTTACATTTTCTGACTAATGGCTTTGCCAGATGCCCTTGAAACTCACTGTGACGTCATGCTCGTATTTTCGCTCGATTCTCAGACGGTTTGCCGATTAAGTACAGATCAGAATATTACGAGATTAGCATGGTTTATTCAAAATTGTACAGGGAACAATATGGAGATGTTTTTTTTACCGATGCGACTAAAAGTTTAGGGTGCATTAAGTGCTGAAGTAAAAAAAAAAAAGCGAAATCACTTTTGCGACAGGAGTGTTGGTTTGCGAAGCAATCACCGGAGGTTAGCGAACACGAGGCGGAGCCCTCGCTGTGTCGTCATGGACCGGAAAGTCAAATCAGTATTATACGAATTCTTAAGATAGTTTCGCCGTCGAAGGGAGATTGACTCTGTGAATGGAGTGTTGATTAACGAAGCAAACCAAATGGGATTGCGTAGTAATCTCCGAGGGTTGGCGAGCAGAGGGCGTAGGCCCTTAGTATTATAAAAAGATGTAGGAACCAACAACTGTATACTATGTTGTATGAGATCTTATTGTTTGTGTGTTGTTTTCTAACAATGCTAGTGGTTTACTAGCTTTCTGAGATATTGACACTTGAAACACAAGAAACGTTTGCTCACTTCCAATGTTTTTTTAACTTCAACTAATGTTTTCAAAGTTTACTTTCCTGTAACATGATTGAAGTTTTGTTTGTACAGCTTCAGTCTACGTTTATAGCGGTGCAACGGCCTTGGCTTACTTCTAGTAGCGAGTTATTGCAGATTAAGGCAACCCATCTGTATAAATGGTTGCGGTTTTAAAGGCCACCTCGGCAAGTGGAAAGTTTAAATTTTCATTTTGAATATTCTAGAAAGCTCTTTCAAAATTCGTTTTTAACTGTCGTTTGATTTCATTGATTCATTTGAAATAGTTATTTTCCGTTGCCACCGCTATAAACGTAGACTGAAGCTGTACGGATTTGTTTATACGAGAGCAGTTACACAAGGAACCTGGATGCTGTTCTTTTCGATCACAATTCATTAAGGGTAGTTAATATTCAGTGATAAACCAGGTTATATTTAATTACGACTTTCCGAGTTACAATCAAAATAACACACCAGGGTTTCTAAATGCCTGATTTTTAATTAATATTTTGAAGGGCCTTTAAGGTCTTAATATCTGTTTAAAATTTTATTTTTTAAACAAAGGCATTTCATGTTTTATTTTGTCTGCTATAGCATGTGACCGCAGACAAGTAATTTAGCAATTTTAAGAAGTTCCATCACAATATAGGGGCTGCCGTGGCTGAATGGGTTTGGCCATTACACTAGCAATTTGCGAGTCGGCGCATGTTATGTGCTTTTCCCCCGGTGTAGTTTTCGCTTTTGTGTCAGTAAAACACTATTTGTGCATGTGTATGTCTTGAAGGTTGCAGCTTGGCTAAAAATGACCTTGCAGCATAAAATACTCAAAACCAACCAATCCTTTTACTATAGATCTTCTCTTACACCCACCAATAGCAATAGCATTTAACCTTAGACATGTATCATTACTGGGTTTAAAATCACAGTACTAGTATATCTAGTACCTCTGAAAGTACCCCACATTCACAAATTAGCCAACTTCAATTCATGTTAAAGGTAGCCTTAAAAAGACGTAAACGAGCCTTAAAAATACCGTATTTTTCTTTTGCTGACAAAATTGGAAACATGTAAAATAATTTCAGTACAAAGGGTGATAATATTTTAGTACAATACTTCTATAGCAATGAAAACAAATGTTAGATGTTGAGATAAAGTAAAAGGAAAGTTTGAAAATACAATTACTTATCAAACTTTCTTTGTATGAAAGAACAGCAAATCATAAAAAAGTTGCACCTACTCTAAAGAAGTAACTGCTCTAAAATTTAAATTGTGTATAAGAGGCAAAAAAGATAGAACATTTTAAGTAGATTTTACTTCTCAATTTAAATTAGAATAGTTAATTTGTGTCTTTAGTATTTGTAGCGCGAATGTCCTAATTTACATTTTTTAATTGAAAAAAAAATCTTCATTCTGTGTTAACACTTCTTGAAAAGGTATGAAGTTTAAATGTAAGATGTTGAGTTAAAGTAAAAGGAAAGTTTGAAAAGACAATTACTTATCAAACTTTCTTTGTATGAAAGAACAGCAAATCATAAAAAAGTTGCACCTACTCTAAAGAAGTAACTGCTCTAAAATTTAAATTGTGTATAAGAGGCAAAAAAGATAGAACATTTTAAGTAGATTTTACTTCTCAATTTAAATTAGAATAGTTAATTTGTGTCTTCAGTATTTGTAGCGCAAATGTCCTAATTTACATTTTTTAATTGAAAAAAAATCTTCATTCTGTGTTAATACTTCTTGAAAAGGTATGAAGTTTACTTATCACATTGCAATCAATTTACTCAACAAATAAAAAACGGATGTTTTAACTACCAGTGTCTAGTATGACTAATAGTTTAATTAATTTATTCCTGTCTCATTCGCTCTAACAATAAAACGAGAAGAAAATATTTCGTAACTTCATCCACCTTTTAATTCCTGAACTAAGTTTAAGCATTAGTTTTTTTTTTATCTGACTGTTGTGGTCTCTTGGAATACTGAGGATAGCTTTTTCGAACACTGTTTCTGCAACTGAGAAATCCTCACTATTTGACTTTTGCTTGCTCCCTTTTTGTGGGAGCTGTTCATTCTAATTGACTTTGCTTCAATGCATCATAGATCTTTTACCCGGAATAAATTATGTTTGTGGTATGATTTATTTTTTCTTTGCCAGTAAAAGTATTATCTTTGTATTTGTCTCCTAACGATGTCTCATTAGAAAATTAAAGGTCAAGCTAAGATGTTCCAGATTTTCAATGCCTTTGCTCACTGCGCTAGGGTAGCCTGGTTGGAAGGGTAACGTATTAGGAACGGGAGGGTTGCGAGCTCGAATTCATTCAAAGGGGTTCTGAAGCGTTTTAAATCTGTCATTGTCTCAAATGCCCTCATGGCGTGATGTTGAGGTTTGGAGAGTGGGGCGACAGCTCAGGCTTGACCTCGTCATCTGACCGTGGTTCAAAACTACGTGGTGTTGTCCTCGGATCTTTCCCTTCGGGTTTGATCCCTATAACCCGTTGTGTTGCACTGGTGCTATGCTAATTTATTACCTACTTAACCATTTAAAGCACGAGGTTTTTTGGTAATTTTAGTTAACGTCGTACTAGAGCAACACAACGGGCTATTGACGACGGTCCGGGATCAGTCACTTAAGGGAAAGATCCGAGGACAACTGCTCGTAATTTTGAACCACGGTAAGGTGACGAAGCAACACCTGAGCTGGCACCCCACTCTCCAAACTTCCACGCCAACCCAACGTGAGGACTTACGGCCACGACAGATTTAAGGTGCACCAGCCGCCTCTACACCATACGTTTACAAACATCCATGCCCGGAACCGGATTCGAACCGGGAACTTTCCGATCTAGAGGCTAACACCTTAACCACTATACCGGTTGGTCGGCTCGAGTTTATTTCCAAAAAACTGGTAATTTTTTTTTTTTTTTTTTTTTTTTGAGAGAAAATGAATACATAGGTATAGTGTAAGTTATTTTTTGCAATTTCAGTTGTAGGGTATGACTAGGAAGCGGGGGGTGGGGTAAAAGTTGTAAAACAAATTACTATACAAACAAAGTGTAAACGATTTGATTACATGTTTATTTTGAATTTGAAAATATTAAATCAAATTGTCATACTTACAAACATAAGAATGGCTAAAAATTCAGTTTGGTATGATATACCATGAAGTACGGCTCAAAGTCCAACATTGCAGTTCCTACAATAGTAACTTGTTTCTTTCCTTATCTTTTTACCCCTCTCAGATAATTTTTTCTAAACAAGTTACAAAAACACTTAGTAAAAATTAATTTATGTTTAACTGTTTACTTTTATGATATTTAACGCAATAAAAATGGATATATTACCTTATCCACGCCAAACAACTACTTTATAACAAAGAATTCCTAACAAACTTATAGCTATTCATCAAAATGCACCGCGTGGTTTACACAAGAAAAATGCTGCATAGTGGTGCCATCTATGGTAAATAAGTTTAATTATAATCCAGCCTATCTATTTTTACTAGAACGGATCTCAAACACGGACTTTAGAAATAAAATAACGTGAGATACAAGATCGCACGTGTGAGGCATGTGCAAATGTGCCGGTAACTTTCGCCCGTGTCAGACACGGCTAATGCTTTAAGGTGTTGACCCACTGCGCTAGGAACTTGCGAGTTGTAGGCATTGGGGGCTCGATTCCTCTCTTGAGTCAGTTAAACCTTCCTTGTGTATGTCCATTTGACATTTTTTTGGCCATCTTGGCCAAACATAACATGGCTCTTGCGCCACGTAATCCAACCAACCTGATTTCCGATGTGCGAGTTGTTGGCTGTATAGGTTCGTTGACTGTGTTGTGGTACTTACCTTGGGTGTATTTCTCTCTCCTATGTCAATAAAACTTGTATGTCCATTTGACATTGTGTGTCTTGTGTGTGGCGCTGCTTTCCTAAATATGGCCCATACGCTATAAAACCCAACCGACCAGCCATTTTTTCAGATCAAATAAACCTCATTTGTTTCATTTATGTATGTGGGATGGGTTTGATTTGATGGGGGTGATGTCCAAAAATTGCAAGCTACACCAATGTGAGTTCGGGAACTGTATTTAGTTCATGCAGATTATTATCAACTAGCTGATAACCCGGTGTTGCTCGGGTTTCAAATACATAGCTGCCAATCCTTTCGGATTACCCGGAAACTTTCCGATTTTTCATAATTTTTACGGTTTTCCGGCCGGAAACAAGTTTTTTCCGCTTTTTGCATTTTTTAAAGATTATCGCTAGATAATAGATTACCGAGCATTCCCAACTTGCGTGTTACCCAAGTAAAGTGTAAATAAATATTATAGCCAAGAATAGAAAGGTGGAGTGGTAGCAAACGGGACAGTGGACGATTTCTCGCCTAAGTGGCTACCTTCAATTTATGCTGTTGTTAAGGCAACCCTATTTAGAAGTTTAGAACGGAAGACTATAGCGCCACCATCTTGGTTTGGCGACAAAAAAAAAAACGCCTTGGCGCTACTGTCCCGTTTGCTACCACTCCACCAATAGAAATATTGTAATCAAGAATTGTGCATTTAAATTATTCTATTAAATGCTTTAATACATTGTATTACTGTTATTACTAAAATTTTTAATTTAAATCATAAATTTGTGCCCTTTGGTTCATATTTTTAATAAAATGTCGATGAATTATAAATTATTCTGTTTTTTACCCAAAATCTTCTGTTTTTTTTTACCTTATCCAGTTGGCAGCTATGCAAATATGACCGCGACATTTCCCTGTATTAACTCATGCACAAATCCTGTAGAACGTGTTTCCTTATCCATGTCCAGTTATTGCAGGAAAACAAACTTTCGATTTTAAAATTGGTGCTTCGGAGGGCACTTTTAGGACTACCAATTTTCATGGCTACAGATTGGTCTGAAGACAGCAAACAAACAACCTATGTTTATAGCAGTGTTCGAAAGTTTAAGTGTACCAAATTTGGTGTGGATTGGTCAAATGGTGTAGAATTGTATAGAGAATATACACCTACCCACATGCTTTTTTATATACCCTCTATAACTACAAAATCGACGCACCAACAAGGTGTAGAATTACAGTGGTGCCGTACTTGATCAACTTGGAATGGCGTTGACTGAAGACGTATAGTCTTCAGTAACGGCTTCCGTTTCCAACTGTGTCCTGACGACCACCGCAGTCGTTTCTGGAGACGTCCAGTGCAGCGTAGGGATCCTGCCCTTACTATAGCACGCCACACATGCCCACAACAGGGCGTTATGTTCTAGGGCAGTGGTCCCCGAGCCGCGGACCGGTACCGGTACGTGGATCAAATGGTACCGGGCCGCCCAAGGAACATTAAATTATTTCCATTTCATTTACTGTGGTGTATTTCTCTCGGGTTTGTGCGGTTCTTGTCTATGAAATGTCCACTCAAATTAGGAGGCGGTAAATCAGAACTTGAAATTTGTTCTGTTACTAGAGCTTCAATTATGATTTCTGAATTCTGTATGTCTCTATTTTCCAATTTCGACAAATGTGACAGTTGTTTTCAAGTTGGCAGACAAAGTAGCCGCATTTAAAGCCAAACTGAAGTTGTGGGGACGGCGCGTGAACAGAGGCATTAGTGGGGATTTTAGGCAAGACTGAGCCTAAACATTCATTCTCCCAGTTGGTGCACGATCACCTGTCTTTGCTTTTAAAAAAGCATAACAGACCCAGCCACAAAAGACCCACGGACTAGTAAGGAATGAATCCGCGATCCATTTGTCAACAAATCTGGCGAATCTAACATGTCTGTGCAAGAAGAAGATCAACCTCTGGAGATTGCAAATGAAGGCGGCCTTAAAATTACGTTCGAGACAACAACTCTGCAGGTGTTCTGGATTAAAGTCATGGCGGAATACCCTGAGATTGCCACCACAGCACTTAAATCCCAATTGCCATTTCCGGCAACCTATCTGAAACGGGGTTTTCTGCAATGGCAGCAACTAAAACAAAACAACGGTATAAACTGGACATAAGCAACACACTTCGGGTGTCATTGTCTCCTATTACCCCCAGATGAAACCGTCTCTTCGCAAAGAAACAAGCTCAGGGTGCTCATTGATTTAGCGTTCTAGTGAGTTAAAATGTTAAATCACTTTATATTCATTTTTTGGTGTAACTGTATTTTATTTTGAAGGCGTGTTTAAATACAATCAAATTAAGAATTTAAATCAAAACAATCTGAAATAGAAACTATCAACGTTCCCCCCCTCAGCGGGCCGCGTTAAAATTATCAAACGTTGATCCGGTCCGCGGCGATAAAAAGGTTGGGGAGCACTGTTCTAGGGGGTCATTTCCTTTATTAGCCGGGCCCCTTTGGTAGTCATTTCTGGCCCACTTACAGCCCCGCGGTACCTAGATGACATTCTACGACCGGTTGTGTTACCGTTCCTTTTGCGACATCCAGCTGCGTACATCACGTGTTGATATGAATTGTCTTAAAGCTTTCCCAACACTTCCTTGACCAGGTAGGTCTCCTGATCTCTCTCCCATGGAGCAAATTTGGGACGTTATGGGAAGGCAATTACAACCATCCCGGAATGTTGACCATTTAACCCGACAGTTGGAGACAATTTAGCAAGAAATTCAGCTGGACACCATTCCAGAGCTTTTTCAGTCTATGCCACGCCGGGTGACAGGTTTCATCCAGGCCAGAGTTGGGCAACTCCTTTTTTACTTCCTCCCTTTGTAACGGTCAAACTCTGAAATAAATCATTCAAGTGTGTTCTGAATTTGTAATCGTTTGGTTTATATGTTCTTCACCATCCACCAATTTGTATCGCATTTGTACAATTCCTAGGTGCGTCGATTTTTTTTTTGTTATAGAGTATATATGGATCTAGCTATATTTATAATGCTTATTCCCTTATGTTGGAGCCGACCAACCGGTATAGTGGTTAAGGTGTTAGCCTCTAGAGCGGAAGGTTCCTGGTTCGAATCCGGGTCCGGGCATGGATGTTTGTAAACGTATGGTGTAGAGGCGGCTGGTGCACCTTAAATCTGTCGTGGCCGAAAGTCCTCACGTTGGGTTGGCGTGGAAGTTTGGAGAGTGGGGTGCCAGCTCAGGTGTTGCTTCGTCATCTGACCGTGGTTCAAAATTACGAGGTGTTGTCCTCGAATCTTTCCCTTAAGGGACTGATTCCGGACCGTCGTCAATAGCCCGTTGTGTTGCTCTAGTACGACGTTAACTAAAATTACCATTACCTTATGTTGGAAGGAGGACAATCACGTTACTTTTTCCCTTGGTTAAGGTATAACTAGACCAAATCCAAAACACCAGGTTTTTCAAGTTGCAAAGTGACCAACTCCTGTTCATCCAGGACATAGCCTACCATTGTGCCATAAAAAAACAACGTCCCAACATTGATTTGTATGTGTATATATGTTACATTTATATTTTACTAGCCACTGCGTGGCTAGCACGGCGTTGCCCGTGCTGTACTTTGTGGGGTTAGGTGTGTTAATTGTGAACGTTTGCCAACCACCAGTGTTTGCTACACCATTTGGTTTGCTTCGCAAACCAACACGACGGACAACGCCGTGATGCCCTCGCCATTGTGAAATGCGACGAAATTGGAATTGCAAAAAGATCCAATCGGTGTGACGTCACAATCTATTAGAGGGTGGGGTGCCATCTAAGGTGTTATTATTTGACAGTGGTTGAGAATTACGCGATATTGTAAACGTATATTTTACTTATTGGATTTAACTCCGACCCTAGTTATTAGGTAGTTGTGTTGTTTGAGAACGTTAATTAAAAATTACCCAATTTTCTCGGATACTTTCCTGAGGGGATTGATCCTGAACTGTAGTAAATAGCCCGTTGAGTTGCTATAGTACGACGTTAAAAATTACCTTGTATTTTATTGAACTAAAATTATAAGCTTAAAACAAATATTTTCATGTTTTTTTTAAAATTATTTTTACTAATTTTGTTTTAGATTCGGAATCTCAATCGTTTTTCTTACACGTATTAGGTGTTTACATAAAGAATAACAAAATTAAGTGTGCATATAAAGTGCCTAGTTTCATTGAAAGAAAATAAGAGCGTCCAAACGCCTCTAAAGGTAATACATAGAAATTACATTAGCACATTTTGTGAAACTTCTTTATTTCGAAAAGTAATGTTCACTTACAACAGATCCAACTCAAAGAATTACTAGAAATAACGCGTTTTCCAAAACCGGGTTACAGATCTCGCAAAAGTTTCACATCACGCATATGTTACATGTATACATAAAAATAAAAGTATATTTGTGACGAAACCAGTGCACGTCAAATGCATACGCGTGAAAATAAGATGGTAGAAATTTGTGTTCATCATCTGAAAATTGATCAATACTCTGTTTCCCCTGGTTACATAGCCGAAAATAGGCTCCAAATGAATTTCATGACCTTGTTCAGAGTCAATTGGATGCTTTACAGTTATCATTATCCACGATACCTTATTGGGGAATTATGCTGACGTATTTCACGCGCCTTTGAATATTGAATGCTAAAAATATAGACCGACAGAAACGCTTTGCAATACCTCGAAACTTACTTTTCCGGAAACTCAAAGGATACGCAGAACGTCATGAATACCAACAGTTCCCACTTGATTTATTTAAATATCTGTTTAAAATTCAAAAGCCATTTCCTTCGCTGAACCTTCAACATATGATTAACTTATTTCATGTCAAAACGGAATAGTTACCACTTTAAGTAAAAGCTTTGCTTCCAAATAGTATGTAAATTATAGACAATTACGGAAAAAGCTTAAAATAAATCTACTACGGACAGTTTATATCTTAAATATCCAAACTGCAAAAATAATCTTTATGTAGGAGCAAACGAATAAGCTAACCAAATGCTCTCTCATGGAACATGATTCTATTAAACCGAAATTATAAATAGCAAATCAATGTTGGGACCTTGTTTTTTTTTATGGCACAATGGTAGGCTATGTCCTGGATGAACAGGAGTTGATCGCTTCGCAACTTGAAAAACCTGTTGTTTTGGACTTGGTCTAGTTATACCTTAACCAAGGGGATAAGTAACGTGATTGTCCTCACTCCAACACAAGGAATAAGTATTATAATATATATATATATATATATATATATATACAAGGGGGCGCGCCCCCTGCTCGCTAGCGCTCGCCCCCCCCCCCCCCGAGGATTACTTCGCAATCATCATTGGTTTGCTGCGCGAACATATGCTCGCTTCGCTCGCATCAATGAAAACATGTGTCCTAGCAGAAGGAATTGTTTACAAAATATGATATTCCAAAAAAATATTGTTCAAATCTAAATTTGTTCCTGTTTTTCAGAAAATATATATACAGTACCTCTGAAATCAGAATTCAAATGAAAACTTTGAGCAAATTTTGACTCGAAATGTGAGCGTTGATTTGGAAATTGAATACCCGGCATGTTGTTTCTGTATACATTTTTCCCTGCACTCGAGCCACCCATGCTTTTTCATTGAATTTGTTGTCGAAGTTGTAGTACAAGCGTCTTTTGTTGAACTATAATTGTTGGCCATGTAAATGACCTTTTTTTAAATGGGCCTGCAAAGATCCTCCGCTTTCTTTGATTTCTATTATTAACTGCAACAGCTCGACTAAAATTAATTTTTTTTTCAATAAAATTTCATCCGATAACGCTTTAAATTCAATTGAAGCGCGAGTCTTCGTGATAAACAAACAATCGTACAATGTTGCCAAAACGCGATAACAAAAAACGTCTTTTTTGCGTGCCACGTAAGAGTATTATATATATAGATAGCTATATCTATATACACTATAACAAAAAAAAAAAAAAAAAACGACGCACCAAGAAGGAGTTGTCCGATTGCGATGAAAATTGGTGGATGGTGAAAAACATACATAGAAAACCAAACGATTAAAATTCCAAACAATTGTATAATTTATTTCAGAGTTTGACCGTTACAAAGGGAGGAAGTCAATAAGGCGTTGGTCCACCTCTGGCCTGGATGCAAGCTGTTACCCGGCGTGGCTTAGGGTACGTACACTACGGAACCTGGAGTGGCGCATGTAGCCTTGCTGGTAGCCTACTAGCTTACCGCTTTGTAGAATTGACCAGTGTTTCCATACGGGAGCAAACACTACCGAGCCTGGCGGGTCACCTAGATTGGCGCAGTGAGCAAAGCAGGAAGCTGGATGATTTGCCAATGCGAATGTTTACATAGTAGTGCGCGGGTCAACTGAACGATCGCCTCGATTTTTTCGTCTGTGCATTTTTTGGCGTAAACAGTGAAGTAATATTATATTGGTTTGAATTTCATTATTTTTAAAACATAGTTCCTGTTATTAAAATGGTAATAAACAAAAACATAATACATAAAGTGATTAAAAATACTGAATAATGTAGTTCTTTGTTATAAAAATATTTAGACGGTAAAAAACTAAATGCGACTTAGGTTCAAATATATATAAAATACATTACATAAAATATGTTTGTGTGAAACATCCTAATATGTTAAAACAAACTACGGTCTGCAAACGTATACAAAGAAGAAATCTATTTGCGCATGTGCAACTCCGTTGTCTGCAGGCTCTACGCGTGCAAGATCAGCTCCGTTGTGTTTATACTACACGCTTTAATACTAGGTTACCTTCTAGGCTACATGCGATCATGACTTGCGACCAGCTAGGCTACATGCGCCCATCCAGGTTCCGTAGTGTACGTACCCTTAGACTGAAAAAATTCTGACTAGGGACGTGTAGTCTAGTGACGAGTCCCGTTTCCAACTGTGTCCTGACTACAACCTCAGATGTTTCTGGACAGTCCAGGTCAGCGTGTGGATCCTGACCTTACTATAATAGTCACACATGCCCACAACATGGCGTTATGGTCTAGTATGCCATCTCCTTTATTAGCCGGACCCCTCTGGTATAATCCTTTCTGGCACACTTAACAGCACAGCGGTACTTAAACGACGTTTTACGACCGGTTGTGTTACCGTTCTTTTTGCGACACCCCGGACTTACTTTTCAACAAGATAATGCCCGGCCGCACACTGTACGTGTTGCTATGAATTGTCTTCAAGCTTTCCCAACACTTCCTTGGCCAGCTAGGTCGCCTGAGACGCTTTGGGTAGGCGATTGCAACCATCCCGGAATGTTCACCATTTGGCCCAACAGTTGAAGACAATTTGGCCAGAAATTCCGCAATACACCATCCGGGAACTTTTTCAGTCTATGCCACGCCGGGTGACAGCTTGCATCCAGGCCAGAGATGGACCATCGTCTTATTGACTTCCTCCCTTTGTAACGGTTAAACTCTGAAATAAATCATTCAATTGTTCTGAAATTTCGAACGTTTGTTTTTCTACGTATGTTCTTCACATCCACCCATTTTTTTTTTAAATCGCAATCTGACAACTCCTTGGTGCGTCGATTTTTTTGGTACAGAGTGTCTTTACTTTATTTCCTACATCTAAAAGAGGATTGCTGTATCTTAGCAAGTTTGTCCACAGCGTTCGCAACCTGCGAATAGTAGATGGCGCAGGTTCGATATTTTCCTGGGTGTATTTCTTCTGTGGTCAATATAGCTTTGTGTAATCGTTACCTAGACATTGTTTGTGGCAGCTTGGCTTAATATGGCCCCTGCGCCTAATTTACTGGAAAATGAATCTTACATTTCTCTCTCTGGTGACCAAAAATTGTTATTTTTTCAAGTCCATGGTCTAAATAGTATTTACACCATACAGTGAAACTTCGATTAAAACACCGTGACCGTAGTTGTTAATCGAATAGAAGGATAACAGAAAAACCTTAAACAACAACCCACCCCCATCCATCCAACCGAAGACCTTCGTGTAGAATGGGGGCTGTTGCACGTTAAATATGCGGTGACCTAAAATGTCCTCACGTTGAAGTTTGGAGGGTGAGATGTCGGTTCAGGTGTTGACTTTGTCATCTGAACGTGATTAAAAATGACGAGGTCCTATCTTCTGACCTTTCCTTTCGGGATTGATCCCGTCACCAATAGCCCGTTGCTGCTCCAATGCGACGTTGGTTCAACTAACTACCCTTCTTTTTGGCCATCTTGTACTCGCCCTATAAAGGTGACGAAGAAAATTGAAAATCAGTCGACGGCCTGGGGAGTTAGTTTACTCAAAATACCCACCGGTTCTTTGAGAATATCTCTGTTTTAAACTTCCTCGTCACGCGTATTTTTACGTTGAGTAGCAGCCTTTCCCCGTCCTCCTCATTGATCTGGGACCTCAGTCATCTTGGATTTTGTCCAGGTGTGAGCCAGCAAGCACTCTTTGAAATTCGCGCATGGTGCCTCTGGAGAAACTGTGTCACCGCCACCAGCGACCTTGCGTTTCTTCCACTTGCTATACAGCAGCGTGAAGACGCGATCGTTTACTGTGTGTTGATTCTTTTTCATTGCTGGTCCATTTATAGTCCGTCTGAGCCGGTGTCGGTACCGAACGCCAAGGTTGCGCTGTCTCCTCACACTGAAGCGGAAGTAATGAGCGTCTGACAAACGGTTCCTCCGTTACTGGATGGGCGGCGATTTATTACTTGCTGACGGTGGGTCTTGTGCAACTTCTCGCGTGTATCTTCCGTCAGATCAGGGCTGGATCGATGCTTTGTTAGAATAAACTTGAAATACCCATTCCCATCTTAAGGGTAGCCTTTAGATCGGAAGGTTCCTGGTTTGAATCCGGGTCCGGGCATGGATGTTTGTAAACGTATGGTGTAGAGGCGGCTGGTACACCTTAAATCTGTCGTGGCCGAAAGTCCTCACGTTGGGTTGGCGGGGAAGTTTGGAGTGTGGGGTGCCAGCTCAGGTGTTGCTTCGTCATCTGACCGTGGTTCAAAATTACGAGGTGTCGTCCTCGGATCTTTCCCTTAAGGGACTGATCCCGGACCGTCGTCAATAGCCCGTTGTGTTGCTGTAGTACGACGTTAACTAAAATTACCAATTACCCATCTTAAGGGCCGACCAACTGATCTGGTGGTTAAGGTTTAAGCCTCTAGATCGGAAAATTCCTGGTTCGTATCCGAGTTAGGGCATGGATGTTTGTAAGCGTATGGTGTAAAGTGGGAAAGCGACATCAATGTTTTTCAAAACATCGATGTTTTTTAAAAAACATCGATGTATTGGAGTCCTATGTTTTTGTAGCATCGATGTTTATACTTGTCGATGTTTTTTTCAATGAAAAAAGTACCGTTATAAAAATTTAAAAATAACCAAGTAGCATAATTTTCATAATCAGCAAATTGGACATACTTTTAGAACAAAATGGTGAAGGGTGTGAAAAGTTGGTATACGACATCGATGTCGATGTTTTCAAAACAACGAAGTTTTTTTTTAAAACATCGTTGTATTGGAGTCATGTTTTTGTAACATCGATGTTTATACTTGTCGATGTTTTATTTTTAAATGAAAAAAGCACCGTTATAAAAGTTTAAAAAATAACCAAGTAGCATAATTTTCATAATCAGCAAATTGAACATACTTTTAGACCAAAATGGCCAAGAGAGTGAAGGGTGTAAAAAATTGGTATTCGACATCGATGTCGATGTTTTCAAAACATTGATGTTTTATAAAAAACATCGATGTAATGGAGCCGATGTCGCGTCACTAGTTGCTAAGCCAGTTTTAAGAAATGGGAAAAAAATAGTTTAAATTCACTGAATTTTTAAAACATCGATGATTTGGGGACGATGTATTATCAACATCGATGTTTTAATTTTGAACATCTATGTTTCAAAACATCGATGTTTTGCTGTCGAAGACGCATCGGTAGTTGCTAAACCAGTTTAAGAAATGGTGGAAAAAAGGTTAAATACACTGAATTTTAAAAACATCGATGTTTTGGGGGCGATGTATTATCAACATCGATGTTTTAATTTTGAACATTTTGTTTGGGTTGTCACTCTACGGCCAGTGTTTGTTACACGTGGTCTAATTAGACCCGCTCCTTGATTCAGAACGTTCATGCTCAGACCGGGATTGGGAAACAGGTTGTTAAATCGAGTACCCGAGAGACCGTAGGTTTACAGTTGAATTTACGTCGCGCTGGATCAACACAATGGGCTGTTGGCATCGGTATGCAATCAATCACGAAAGGAAAGATCAGGAGGCAACGCAACGCAATTTTGTACCAAGGTCAGATGACGAGGTCAACACCTGGGAAGTATGGCACCTAAAAATTCCACGCCAATGTGAGAACATTTGAGGTCGCGACACGGGCACTAGCCGTCTCGTACACGACGGTATATGGGTTGGATTGAGTCTCGAACTCGCAATCCTCCGGTTGGTAATTCCTTAATCTACAAAATAGACCCGACTAGAAACAACTTTGAGTGAATGCCGTGCTTCCTTCGAATTGATAAAATACAGAGTTATTCAAAATGAATCATCCGATTTCCAAATTCCTTATTTTCAAAAATAAACGACACAGAATGATAAGTAATACATGAATACAATATGGAAGTTTTTTATTGTGAAGAATAGATGGTACTCGTGTGTTATTCTTGAAACTGTTTCACGAAAGCTGTTTAGATGCTTTTTAGTAGCAGAAGTGATAATGGCGTATGTGGTTTGGATATGTTGCAAATCTGGCTTTACCCCCACATAAAGGAAGATCTCTCCCACTTCGTTCTCCAACAAGATGGGGGACCACCCCACTGGGCTATAGATGTCCGTCGTTTCCTTAACACGGAGCCACCTCGCAGTTGGATCGGTCGCAGTGGACCAGATGACTTGATGTTACACAGATGGCCACCTAGGTCACCTGATATGACCCCGTGCGATTTCTTCCTTTGAAGGTTTGTAAAAGATAAAGTGTATATGCCACCATTACCCACAAATTTATGTGAACTTAAACAACGGGTTTCTGCTGCTGTACAATCAATTATCCACTGACACTTTGCAACGTGTTTGGTAGGAATTTACAAACCGTCTTGACATTATTCGTGTAACTAAAGGAAGTTATATCGAATATTTGAAAAAAAAGAACTTCCATGTTTTTCCTTTGTGTTCATGTATTACTTATCATTTTGTGTCGTTTATTTATGACAATAAAGAATTTTGGAATTGGATGATTAATTTTGATTTACTCTGTATAATTGCCCATAATTTTCTGACTCTTCGGCCGGTGGGGCAGCTTTTATATTTACTCATTAAGTTACCTATCACCAGATTACGACTGGAGTGCATCAAATTCCTGTTATATAATAGTTCACGAGTCAGATATTAAAAAGAGTACAACGGTTTGTTTTTCTATTCTATTTTATAGCTTTGCAGCAGTTACTATAAAGGCGTGATTTTGTCGTAAATGCCCCAGAAAATTTCCGAATGGTTTTCCGTCTTTTATATCTGTATTTCATTTTAGTACTCTAATAGTTGTTTCCGGGCCTTTCTCCCTGGGGAAGTAGTAATACCTTTAAACTTTTCCTGGTTTTCCAGCCGAGTAGAAGTTCGATAAAATACTGCGTTTAATTTGGGGCAGGTTATTTTTTATGTGACTTGTAACGTGTCTTTCCGCCTCGCTATTCTTTAACAATTTATGATTGCGAGGTGATTGACTTTACAATTTATGATGGCAAGTCAATCAATGTGTGAAACAGTTCCGTACTTTCCTCTCCACACTTAGGAGGGTGCACGTGTGTTCCTCATCATTACCACCTGCGAGTTGTAGGTGGCTCAGGTTCGATACCTATATAACGTACCCTGGGTGTATTTCTTTTCTGTGTGTAAAATGTGTGTATAAGTCCATTACTAAACGTTGTGTACCTTGTATTTGGTACCTTGCCGCATAAAACCCAACCAAATAAACCTGTGGCGCCTTGAGCAGCACCACCGTTTTCAATGGGCTTGCTGGTAGGGATTAGGGATGTGACATCGATAGCAAAACATCGATGTTCAAAATTAAAACATCGATGTTGATAATACATCGACCCAAAAACATCGGATGTTTTTAAAATTCAGTGTATTTAAACTTTTTCCCCCATTTCTTAAAACTGGTTTACCAACTGTTGATGCGACATCGACAGCAAAACATCGATGTTCAAAATTAAAACATCGATGTTGATAATATATCGCCTCCAAACCATCGATGTTTTTAAAATTCAGTGTATTTAAACTTGTTTCCCCATTTTTTAAAACTGGTTTAGCAACTAGTGATGCGACATCGGCTCCAATAAATCGATGTTTTTTTTATAAAGCATCGATATCGATGTCGCATCCCTACTTTTCACTTTGGTCTAAAAGTATGTTCAATTTGCTGATTATAAAAATTATGCTACTTGGTTATTTTTAAAATTTTTATATAACGGTACTTTTTTCATTTAAAAATAAAACATCGACAGCGTAAAAACATCGACAAGTATAAACATCGTTTTTTCCAAAACATCGACCCCAATACATCGACGTTAAATACATCGATGTTCTTTAAAAAAACATCGATGTCTTATAAAAAAATATTGATTTATTGGAGCTTATGTTTGTTTGACATCGATGTTTTTCCACTGTCGATGTTTTATTTTTGAAGAAAAAAATCACCATTGGAAACATTAAGAAAAATAACCGTGCAGCTAAGTATTTGTCAGTGATGACGTCATCCGTCCCATCAGAAAGAGCTATTTCCTTAACTGGTGGGACAATTAGTGTAAAAAGAAGTCGACTTAAGGGGGATAATGTTAACAAACTTCTTTAAATAACAAACAATGGGGCGTATAATAATTATAGGTCCCAATATTTTTTATTTGCAGGACATAAAAAATAAGTTTATTTCTTCCCTTAAGCTTAAGTTGATAAATAATTAAATAATAGCTAACAATAATTATTGCTATGTACCTACCTACTTATAGTTAGTAGTACCTATTTAAAATTGTTGTAAACATTATTTTCTTTTGTATTATTTAAAAACAAGATTTGTTAGTTCGTATTAATTTTTTTGACTTTGTTTTAACAGTTAAAAACATCTGAGTTATAAATTAATAAACTCGGCAACTGATAAATTGAATCTCTCCCACCGGCTAACATTAATGTTAGAGGTTACTGAACTAGTTATAAAAAATGAAAAAAAAAAAAAAAGGTTTATAAATTATTGTTGTTTAAAAACATCGATGGTTTTTGAGCGATGTGTTATTAACATCAATGATTTGTTGTCGATGTTGCATGGTTGCATCCCTACATGCTGGTGAGAATCGCGAACTACAGTTTCAGTTCTCACTTCTTAAACCGTTCCTATTGGCTACTTATAGTTTCAGTTCGCATTTGTATATAACGCTTGCTTCTTTGTATGCTAGTGTGTTTTTGTGTCACTGCCGTTGTAATGTGTATGTGCTGTGACGTTCGTAAAATAAAAACCTGATTATGTCAGCTTCAACCCCATCAGGACATTCTGCTAGCTTTAATAGGGTGCAGTTCAATTCCTGTTACCCTGGATGAATTTTTTTTTTGTCAGTAAAACGTTTCTTGAATGTGTATGTCCATTGCTTGTCTTTTTCTGTCTTGTGGTTTGGCACTGCTTAGCCAATTATGACATTTGAGCCATAAAACCCAACCAACTCGTCATCGGCAATGGTTTGGTTTATTGTTCTCTACGGTTTTCTTTTCGCTACACGAACTGGACTCGTCACGAAACCAAGCATTCTGATGACATTGTTCCTTCCAGTGAAGTAGACTAAACATGTGGGCGGAGTCGCTGTCGTAAAATCTCAGAAGTGTAGGTCACGTGAATCGACTTGGGACTGGTGAAGATAATGTCCATCAAGAGAACTGCTCCCTTCGCTCTGTGTGACGGACGCTAGGCACAGGGCTGGTTTATATTCAGTAGGGATGGACTTGGTTGATGTGTATTGACTATAGATTATTTTTGGCATATTTTTTTTTCAGTGGAAACAGGTATCAGCAGATCTTAGCAAATATATTTTGAGTTTTTCTTTCTAGTACTCCCTATACAAAATGGGATGGAGCCCTTTTCTACGACAAGAGACTAGCAGACTCAACTGAGCAGTTCCATTGGTAGACAAGCATTACCTTTACGCGTGAGGTCTTCGATAATCGTAATTGTCACGTTTGTGCATCAGTTAATCCTCACAAAACAGATGCACACTCGAAAATATGAGTACCAAGTCCGATGGGTTCTAACTATCTGGTGTGGTGTCGCCCTAGTGGGACCATATCTTCTCGAATGTCTAAAATACTATCTAGCTAGATATCTTGGTCTAAGGCTTGACTGTGATGGTCTAGTTGTATGACTAAAAGCTTGCCGAATCTGTTAACGTCTAATGACACTCATACACTGACGGGTCACTCAGTGGTAAAACAACCTAATGGTCAATTTATTTCTCTTCAACAATCCATACTGTCTTTTGTAATTATTTTCATTACTTTTTATTGCTATTTTATTTATTAATCAATTGCTTCAGTAAATAATGTACCTGAGGATAGTTTCATCGCAGAGATCAAGCAAGTTTAAGGATTTGTCTTGTGATATAAAAGGCTATAATCACTGTGAATCTCCATCTCTGAATTATTGAAGTTATATTGCGATCAGTCTCCTGCTGTGTATTTTGACGATCTAGTTAGATTGTTTGCGATAGCTGAATTGCTTGGGGACTTAGAAATCTAGCTGCTTATGTGTATGAAAATTATGATTCACGTTTCCAGAACTTCCGTTTCACGTTTTAGGGAGTTTGCTTTTGATTTCCAGAACTAAAATCTGTCCAGTCTTTTTGTATAGCGCGGATTGCCTGTCTTATTTCTTCAACCATCCAAGGTCATTTCAGCTAATAACGAATGAAGATCCAAATAGTTAAAAAAGACTGCCCCTTCCCCAAAACTGGACAGTTTGGTACAATATTTTGCAGCAGAGACACTAGGCAGTTTTCAACTCAAAGATAAACCACCATGAGCGTTAAGGCATTTTTAAATTGACTGCTGCAATTTAACGCAATATACAATTTTTTTCTCACTCTGGCGGTCGCCGTGATTCAGTGGGTTTTCTCACTGTGCTAACAATTTAGTAGTTGTAGACGTCCTGTAGCTTTCCATCATAATTATTGAGTATTTATATCTTCTCTATCAAATAAACTTTCCTCGTGTATGTATGCCCATTTTAATGACGTTATCTGTCTTGTGTTTGGGACATTTTGTCCATATATATGGCCCTGGAACCCCCAACCAATTATTCTGATGGACATTGATATGATCATACATGATCGAGTAGTATCGGACAGTATCGAGACTTAAAAAATAATACGTAAATTGTTATGAGAAATTCGATTTGTAAAAATTAACCTTTAGACTACGGCCGGTGAAGCTGTTGTAACTTGATCGCGCCAAGAAAGATTTTAGACTACGGCCGGTACATTTGTTGTATCATGAAAGTTATAAGAATCGCGCCAGTTATATCTATAACCGTTGTCAAAAGTTTAAATACTCAATTTAGTACGTATTCTCTAAATTTACCATCAGACGATATTATTATTTCGTTTTATGCTTTTTTTATCCATCGGTGAGGAACGAAAATAGATTGAGAGTTCATAGATTGTTAAGCTTTTGACTACGGCTATTGATATGACTGGCGCGATTCCTATAAGGTTAAATTCGTATCACCACGTTCTGTAGGGCTGACAATTATAATCTCATTCATTACTTGGGTGTATTCTGAATCTTATCATGTCTGGCTTTTATCGCGTCGTTTTCACGGAAACCATTTGCAACAGGACCTGAAATACTACTCGAAATGAAAGTATCTCACGTTGATAATGTGTAGGGTGAGTAGAGTCAAGGCAGGTCTCATGTGTCTGATTAAATTACTAGATTGAATCTACATGAGAGGTCCTTTGAGTTAACCTGATACATTTTGTTCATGGAAGCGAGATTAACATAAATTGCGAGAAAATGCAATTACCTCTGAAAATGCCAACCACAAAAGCCTCCTCGATTTGTGTCACTGGAATATCAAATTCATAGGAACTCCTCCATTGGTAGTCTCCAAAGAAGGGTTTAAGAAAGTATGCAGTCCCTCTGGTTAAAAATCGAAATTCACGTGACTTATGAGACTTAATATGAATTTTCAGCATATATATATATATATATATATATTAGGCCTCGAAATATATTTTTTAATACAGGTGCACATTGTGCACTTAAGTTTTTAAATAAGGTGCACAGGTTATATTTTAGGTGCATATTAAAAAAAAGTAATATAAGGGCATTAATGTAATGTAAACTACTTTATTGGTTGGGTATGTTTATAAAGGTCAGTAGTAGATAGTAAATAAGAATATTTAAGCATCTAAATTCTCCCTTCCCCGGCGCACGGCTGTCGCAACAGTCGTTTCAACAGCGCCATCTGGAAAATGTTTCGATCATCGGAAAGTTCTGGTGGCAGTGGCACAAGTGAACCTTCCTCCTGTATAAACCCGTATATATATATATATATATATATATATATATATATATATATATATATATATATATATATATATATATATATATATATATATGTATGTATTTTATTGTATTTTTTCCCATCCGCTCTGTAATTTGTTGGCTTTCTTTTCGTAATTTTAAAAACATAATTATTGAAAGAGATAAATTAATCGCTAATGACACAAATGAATGTTTTAGTTTTTGGATACCATTTTCCAACAAACGTGGTCAATAGACATTTCAGTGTTACAGAATTTTAAATAAGTCACAAAATGTTTGATATGCAATGTTTAACTACAATGCGTAAATAATGTATTTTACCCGCATTGCTAAAATATGCTCTCTTCAATCCATCTTTTAAATAAAGGTCGATCGTGTAAATGTTACCAATCCTTTGAAAAAGGATGCAACTCAATGGGATATTGATTTTATATTTATCAATGATTCTATTAAATGCAAACTATGGTAATCAAATCAGGAAGTACTCTACACATTTTTAATGAGATTTAAATGAAATCTTTAATTTTCAACCGGAGAAGTCAACGAGACGAAATTTCCATTCTTTTTTCGGCTCTCCTGTGAAAATTTATTTGTTTTGGGTTGTGTCATTTTTCTCGAGACACGATGTAATTTATTACTTTAGTTTCACAACAGTGCTAAATTTAGTCGAGCAAGTAGACTTCTGCTCCCTTAGGAGCATTCTTCTATGTTGCAATGCTCCATAGCTGAAGTATTGCAACACAGTAAATAGAGTGCGTGAGACTTTATCTGTGAAGCTAAATGTAAGTGGCGGTAATGTTGTACATATCACTTCTTGAGAAAGTGACCCCCCTAAAAATTGTACTATTCGGTTGAGAGTAAAGAAAAGATCGAAAATCTATACAAGCATTTTTAACTTCTCGATTTGAAATTGGTAGACCTCCTTCCTATCTTTATTAAATTTATTGCATACTTCCGGATTTGATTTCCATCTTCGAATTGAAATTGCTTGTCAACAGAGAAAATGACATTTCCGATTTGAGTGATTACTAGGGCAACTTTTTGCAACAAATGCAACTTTTTTTTCACACGTTCTACGCAGCATGTAAAGTACTAAAACCAAAATTCCTCGTACATGGGGTGTATTGTAAGTGAGTTATAACCACAACATAAATGCAACTTTTTTTCACGCGTTCTACGCTGCATGTAAAGCACTAAAACCAAAATTCCTCGTACATGAGGTGTATTGTAAGTAAGTTATAACCGCAACATAAATGCAACTTTCTGCACAAATGCAACTTTTTCACACGTTCTACGCAGTATTTAAAGTACTAAAATCAAAATTCCTCGTGCATGTGGTGTATTGTAAGTGAGTTATAACCGCAACAAAAATTAACTTTTTGTATAAACGCAACCACCTGCAACTTTTTAAAATGTTAATGGTTAAAATTAAATAATATGAAATTACTATTTCATGTTTTGCCTTTTGAACCAACCCTTCGATCGCGTGTGTCTGATCTTGCGAACGCCGAAGTATTGCGGATCAAACAAGAAGTTCATTGAAAGAAGGGGTTCGTCTTAACAGACGAAAGTGAAATAAATGGCAAGTAACTTTTAACACACTAGGGGGCTCCGCCCCCTGCTCGCTCACGCTCGCCAACCCCCGGGGATTGCTGCGCAATCCCATTTGGTTTGCTTCGCAAACCAACACTCCTGTCACAGATGCCATTTGGTTTGCTTCGCAAACCAACACTGACCTGGTCGACCCACTCTACGAACTTCCACATCACGCCGACGAAAGGATATTTGAGGTCATGGCAGATTTAACGTGCCCCAGCTTCCTCTTACATGACGGTCTTTGGTTGGATGGAGTTTCGGATTCGCAACTCTCCGGTTGCCAATCCGATGCTGTTCCAACCGGGCTACCGCGGCCATTTGCAAAGGGCAATTTCTTTATTTCATTTTAGCAGTCATTTACTAGCTCGTCAAGAGATTTATTTAACCTCTTCCGCTCAACACCTAACCCTGTGACGTCTGGAAAATAGACGTTTTTAACACCCAGATCATCGTGGGCCTGCCACAAGAAGTGAGAAACCCCCCCCCCTTCCCCCGCCTCCTTTAAAAAGACCACGTGTGTTTCAGTTCTGAAGTAACTCAGGCCAGAAAGGCATTCAATCTATCTGAGAGTCAGCTTGTTAATCCGACTTCTTGCACCTGGTTGTCTCACACATCATCTTCTAACTTTTCCGAGATCCAAACAGGGTGCTGCCCAGCCGTGAGTTCACCCCCGTTAGGGTTGCAGGTGTGGTTGAAAAAATACATTCGAATCAACGTTCCAAGAGGGAGGTGGATTCCCCCGAAAAACAAAAAGGGAGACGACGGACAGAAGCCACTAGGGAAAGTGTGGACGATAAAGCTCTCGAGACAGCTATACGGTGAGGTTGAACATCGGTAAAAAAAAAACTAACTGTGAAGAGAAACTTATTATTCTTTATGAACATTCGTTCAGTGATTGCTCAGTGCAAATAATATTGTAGATAGTTCCATCTGTAAATTGAAACCTTTGAAGTATAATAAAAAACTTATAAAGGTATCCAGCGCTTTGTCCATTGTGTCTTTGTGCCCAAAACGCTACGACCTTAGGGATCCCGAGTGATCTTTTCTCCCTTCCGTCTTTACCAACGCCTACCCTTCTGCTTTTTCTTCCTCATTGTGTGTTGCGCTACATTTCTCCCTGGTGTATTTCTCTCTTATGTGTCAGTGAAACTTTCACTGCTTGTCTGTCTATTGCTTGATATTGTATGTCTTGTGTCTGGCCCAGCATGGCCAAATATGGCCCTTGCGCCATGTTAAATCCTCATACATTGTATAGGGCGCTGTGTGAGCGCGGGGAGTGTTGTCTCCCACATACTGTGTGAGCGCGGGGAGTGTTGTCTCCCACATACTGTGTGAGCGCGGGGAGTGTCGTCTCCCACATACTGTAGAGGGCGCTGTGTCAGCACGGGGAGTGTTGTCTCCCACATACTGTAGAGGGCGCAGTGTGAGCGCGGGGAGTGTTGTCTCCCACATACTGGAGAGGGCGCAGTGTGAGCGTGGGGAGTGTTGTCTCCCACATACTGGAGAGGGCGCTGTGTGAGCGCGGGGAGTGTTGTCTCCCACATACTGTAGAGGGCGCTGTGTGAGCGCGGGGAGTGTTGTCTCCCACATACTGTAGAGGGCGCTGTGTGAGCGCGGAGAGTGTTGTCTCCCATATACTGTAGAGGGCGCTGTGTCACACATACTGTAGATGGCGCAGTGTAAGCGCGGGGAGTGTTGTCACCCACATACTGTAGAGGGCGCTGTGTGAGCGCGGGGAGTGTTGTCTCCCACATACTGTAGAGGGCGCTGTGTGAGCGCGGGGAGTGTTGACTTCCTTACTAGGCTTCCTTAGGCTAAATGAGAGAGGTGTTGCTTCGTCATCTGACCGTGGTTCAAAATTACGAGGTGTTGTCCTCGGATCTTTCCCTCAAGGGACTGATCCCGGACCGTCGTCAATAGCCCGTTGTGTTGCTCTAGTACGACGTTACCTAAAATTACCATTACCTAAATGAGAGTGGTCCATCCGCGACGTTGTTAAGTTTACTATTAATAAAGGTTGTTATTTTGTTACAACAAATTGCAATAATTCAAATACAGTCCTCTATATATAGAGCTATCGGACCAATTCACGCCATGAAATCCCCATACAACCAACCAACCTCATTGCGTTGCATGTCGCGTGTTTGGCGCAGCTTGGCTAATGTTGTTCTCGCGCTATAAAACCCGAAAACAACCGACCAACCGCTCCACAGGTAATGGATCACCATTAAAAAATTCGTCTCAAAGGGAGGGAGCTTCTAGTTGTAGTCGGGGCAGTTTCGATGCCTGCTAGGGGTATTGCTCTCTGGGTGTATTATTTCTTTCTCCTGTGTCAGTAAAGATTTCACTGTGTGGCTGTCTATTACTTGATATTGTATGTCTTATGTCTGGCCCAGCATGGGCAAATATGGCCCTTGCGTCATAACCTACCCCTAAAACCAACCTCATTGCGTTGCCTGTCTTGTGTTTGGCACAGCTTGGCTAATATGGTTCTTACGCCATAAAACCCTAAAACAACCGACTAATCGCTCCACAACTAATTGACCACTCTATTAAGCCGACCAAACGGTATATTGGTTAAGGCGTTAGCCTCAAATTCGGAAGGTTCCTGGTTCGAATCCGGGTCCGGGCATGGATGCTTGTAAGCGTATGGTGTAGAGGCGGCTGGTGCACCTTAAATCTGTCGTGGCCGAAAGTCCTCACGTTGTGTTGGTGTGGAAGTTTGGAGAGTGGGGTGCCAGCTCAGATGTTGCCTCGTCATCTGACCGTGGTTCAAAATTACGTGGCGATACACCGAATGGTTTAATCTGGGACGGTGGTGCAACGAGTTGACCACTCCATTAAAACATTCCATTCGAAGGGAGGGAGCTTCAAGTTGTAGGTGGCGCAGTTTTGATACCAACCTAGAGGGAGTTAGTGATTGCCTGTCCTTAATGACGTCACCGATTTGTGTTGCTATAGAATCGTATGAATATTCCAGTTTTCAATACCCGCGGGGATCGACAAAGTCTCCTTGCGTCAACAATCCCGATACCAGGCGATCGGAATTCCAGTTGCGCGTTCGATGGAATTAGCCTCCTTATTTCGCGTCCCTATCAAGAAACGCCTTACCAATTTCTACGTACCAACCTGCGTAACGGTTATGATGCGTACGTCACATCCCCGTCAGTGAGCTTGCGACTACAGAACTCGTCCAACGGTGTGCTTGCTTACCTAACTCAGTCACTTACAGCTGCTACTACTACAGAAACCTCAGACATACTAATAAAGCGACAACCGGTGGTCTTTTTCTTTAGTTTTGTTTGTGTCGTTTTTTTTTTATCTGCCTCTGCGGAAAATCGCTTGTGATGCATTTATTTGTTGGTCTGGAGTTTGCTGCTCCTGTTTTCAGGTGCCATTGTAAAAATAAAGCGATATTGGCGCAGTGGGAAATCCGGTAAATTCCTGGCTGTGTCTCGGGCGGTCGGACGGTATGTATCGGGCTCCAGTTTTGCCTCTCGGATCCGGCAGGCCTCCGGTTATTTTCGAAGAGACGGATGCTTTTGATCAGGTAATGGCTCCCGGAATTTCGGTTTCGTTGGAGCGATTTGTCAGTTGATTTCATCCCGAATTCGTGTTGACGGATCGTGTTTCTGAGGGTGGACGTGGTTTTTTAGTATAGATTGGTTTGTGGTGATGTCAAGAATTTTTTTCCCGTTTGTTTGATATTTTTTTTCTGTGTCAATAAAACGTAACCTTGTGAGTTGGAGTGAATGGTTTAATTTCGGATTGGAATACTGGTGTCTGAGTTACATTGGACGTGGATTTTAGTGTTTGCTTTTGGGATGTCAAGAATTTCTATTTGATATTTTCCTCTTCTGTGTCACTTGGATTTTAATGTTTGCTTTTGGTATATCAAGAATTTATCCCTTTGGTGTCCGTAAAAGGTACCTTGTGAGTTTGAATGAATGGTTTGATTTGATAATCGAATACTGATCTCTGAGTTACGGTGTACATGGTTTTTAGTGTTTGCTTTTGTGGTGTCAAGAATTTCCATTTGTTTGATATTTTTTTTCTGTGTCAATAAAACGTAACCTTGTGAGTTGGAGTGAATGGTTTAATTTCGGATTGGAATACTGGTGTCTGAGTTACATTGGACGTGGATTTTAGTGTTTGCTTTTGGGATGTCAAGAATTTCTATTTGATATTTTCCTCTTCTGTGTCACTTGGATTTTAATGTTTGCTTTTGGTATATCAAGAATTTATCCCTTTGGTGTCCGTAAAAGGTACCTTGTGAGTTTGAATGAATGGTTTGATTTGATAATCGAATACTGATCTCTGAGTTACGGTGTACATGGTTTTTAGTGTTTGCTTTTGTGGTGTCAAGAATTTCCATTTGTTTGATATTTTTCTATTGTGTGCCAGTAAAATGTATCTTGTGAGTTTGAGTGTATGGTTTGATTTCGTATTGGAATACTGGTGTCCGAGTTACATTGGACGTGTATTTTAGTGTTTGCTTTTGGGATGTCAAGAATTTCCATTTGATATTTTTCTCTTCTGTGTCACTTGGATTTTAATGTTTGCTTTTGGGATATCAAGAATTTTTCCGTTTATATGATATTTCTCCCTTTGATGTCCGTAAAAGGTACCTTGTGAGTTTGAATGAATGGTTTGATTTAATAATCGAATACTGATCTCTGAGTTACGGTGTACATGGTTTTTAGTGTTTGCTTTTGGGATGTCAAGAATTTCCATTTGATATTTTTCTCTTCTGTGTCACTTGGATTTTAATTTTTGCTTTTGGGATATCAAGAATTTTTCCGTTTATATGATATTTCTCCCTTTGATGTCCGTAAAAGGTACCTTGTGAGTTTGAATGAATGGTTTGATTTAATAATCGAATACTGATCTCTGAGTTACGGTGTACATGGTTTTTAGTGTTTGCTTTTGTGATGTCAAGAATTTCCATTTGGTTGATATTTTTCTATTGTGTGCCAGTAAAATGCATTTTGTGAGTTTGAGTAAATGGTTTAATTTCGTATAGGGGAATACTGTTTTCAGGGTTACGGTGGACGTGATTTGTAGTGTGCGCCAAAACGTACATTGTGAGTTTGCTTACGTGGTTGGTTCGATTTCATATTGACGACTGGTCTGAGTTACGGTGAACATGGTTTTTAATTAATTTTTTTAATGACGAGGGACGTACATGATTTCAATTGGAATGAATTGTCTATCAGTTTTGTTTTGGAAAAAACTGTGGTTTCTGAGTTACGGTGGACGGGATTTTTAGTGTTTGCTTTTGTGCTGTAAAAATTTTTTTCCCGTTTGTTTGATATTCTCCCTTCTGTGTCAATAAAACGTACCTTGTGAGTTTGAGTCAATGATGTGATTTTGTATTGCATACTGTTCTCTGAGTTACGGTGGTCGTGATTTGTAGTGTGTCAGTAAAACGTACATTGTGAGCTTGCTTGAGTGGTTGTTTCGATTTCTTATTGAAGACTGCTCTCTGGGTTATGGTGGTTTTTAGGTGTTTTTTTTTGTTTTTGTTTCTAGTGATGTGGGACGTACATGATTTGAGTTGGAATAAATTGTTTATTAATTTAAAATAAACCCTGCAGTTTCCGAGTTAAGGGGACGTGGTTTTTACTGTATGCTTTTGTGATGTATAGAACTTTTCAGTTTGTTTGATCTTTCTCTTGTATGAGTAAAACGTACCTTGTGAGTTTGAGTGATTTATTTCATTTCGTATTGAATACTGTTCTCTGAGTTACGGTGTACGTGATTTGTAGTGTGCAGCAAAACGTACATTGTGAGTTTCAATGATTGGTTCGATTTTATATCGAAAACTGTGAACACTGAAATTACACGGTGAACATGGTTTGTAGTGTTGTTTTGGTTTCTTAATATGTGGTACGTACATAATTTCAATTGGAATGAATGATTTATCAATTTTATTTTGAAAACTGGTTTCTGAATTCCGGTGGACGTGGGTTTTAGTGTTTTAGTAGTATAGTGATGCTAAGAATTTCGGTTTGGAGGAGTGAACGATTTGTCAGTTTCACCTCGATTTCACATTGAAGGCTGATTTCTGAGTTTAGGTTAGATCGTAAGGTTCCGGGTCCGGGCATGGATGTTTGTAAACGTATGGTGTAGAGGCGGCTGGTGCACCTTAAATCTGTCGTGGCCGAAAGTCCTCACGTTGGGTTGGCGTGGAAGTTTGGAGAGTGGGGTACCAGCTCAGATGTTGCTTCGTCATCTGACCGTGGTTCAAAATTACGAGGTGTTGTCCTCGAATCTTTCCCTTAAGGGACTGATTCCGGACCGTCGTCAATAGCCCGTTGTGTTGCTCTAGTACGACGTTAACTAAAATTACCATTACCATCTGAGTTTAGGTGAACGTGGTGTGTAATTTATTTGGTGTGTGATGAACAGAATTTGAATGAATAGTTTATCAACTTAATTTTGAAGATTGTGGTTTCTAAGTTATGGTTTTACGGGTTTTAGTGTTGTTTTAAAAATAAAGATTGTTTTGAAAGCAATTTTGAATAATTTTTATAATTTTATTCAATATGCTCTTCTTTGGGAGAAATGACTGATTACTTAAGTACTAGTAAGTAAGTAGTAAGTTTTTATTGAGCAGAGCAAATTTTAATGATTTATATTCTTGAAACTCCATATTGAATTAGATTTTTCTATTAGAGCGAGACCACATCATTAACCATATTTTCTCGCTGGTTTGTCCATTATGAACATAGTAATTTTGAATATTATGTACCCTCTTACGCACACATAATGGAATGATTAATTTCCAACTTATAATCCAGGCAAAGCTATCACATACTCATGAAATTGAATGATTTTTGTTTATGCTTTGTTATGTATGATTTTGTCTGCCGTTTCTGTCTTTTCTAAGTTAAGAGGAGTCGCCGTGGCTGTGTTTCCCCACTATGCTAGCACCTTGCGAATTCTTAGAGGTTCGATCCCCTCCTGGATATAGTTCTATTCAGTGTCGGTAAAACCTTCCTTGTCTGTGTGTCTATTTACTTGCCGTTGTTTGGAACAGATTGAGGTATAAAATTCGTTTCTGTCTGCCGTTTCTGTCTTTTCTAAGTTAAGAGGAGTCGCAGTGGCTGTGTTTCCCCACTATGCTAGCACCTTGCGAATTCTTAGAGGTTCGATCCCCTCCTGGATATAGTTCTATTCAGTGTCGGTAAAACCTTCCTCCTTGTCTGTGTGTCTATTTACTTGCCGTTGTTTGGAACAGATTGAGGTATAAAATTCTTCTCCCCCCCCCAGAGGAACCGAAGTTAAGATTATTCAAATTTAATGGTTTGCATGTGCAAGAAGTGTATTACCTCACTGTCATGTGGGTTCATCTTTCCAGATAAAAATTTTCCAAGAATATTAGGTTTTTTTTAGGCTAATACGCGAATAAAAAGACATGACAACGGTAATCTAGTTACTAGATTTCCAGATTAGCAACCAGTGGGTTGAGATTTCGATACTATTCAATGCAAATGCCGCCGTGTACATGGGAGCTAGTGCATGTTAAATCTGTCGCGGCCTCAAATATCCTCACGTTGGCGTGGTGTGGAAGTTTGGAGATGCCAAGATAAATTTACGAGCTTCAGATCTTCCAAGTTAGGATAGATCCCAGATTGCCACTAATAGTCCCCGTTGTTTTGCTCCAGTGCGACGTAAATGCAACTAACCTGCCTTATAAAAGCGTGTTGAGTGTCCCCATTACAGCTCAAATTAAATTCCTTATCAAATGAATAATTAGAACTGCAGTGCTACTAAATTTGAGCATTTTATTACATTAACTAGCCGGAGATAATCGCAAACTAATATCTGATCTCCATCATTCAATAAGTCATCACATGTATTGCGTAGGCCCTTATCGACCTTTTAATGCAATAGACAAAGCATGTGGGCAGAGTCGCTGTCATAAGTTCTCAGAAGAGTAGGTCGCCGATCAACCGGTATAGTGGTTAAGGTGTTAGCCTCTAGTTAGGAAGGTTCCTGGTTCGAATCCGGGTCCGGGCATGGATGTTTGTAAGCGTATGGTGTAGAGGCGGCTGGTGCACCTTAAATCTGTCGTGGCCGAAAGTCCTCACGTTGGGTTGGCGTGGAAGTTTGGAGAGTGGGGTGCCAGCTCAGGCGTTGCTTCGTCATCTGACCGTGGTTCAAAATTACGAGGTGTTGTCCTCGGATCTTTCCCTTAAGGGACTGATCCCGGACCGTCGTCAATAGCCCGAAGTGTTGCTCTAGTACGACGTTAACTAAAATTACCATTACCATTACCAGAAGAGTAGGTCACGTGGGCGAACGAATCGACTTCCGCCGACTAGCAATCGAAGCGCAGACTAGTTTTTAATCACGCTCGGTAATCCCTTAAACTAATCAATCATTTTTACCACACTAGGTAAGGTAATTTTTAGTTAACGTCATACTAGAGCAACACAACGTGCTGTTGACGACGGTCCGGTATCAATCCCCTGAGTAAAAGATCAGAGAATAACTCGTAGTTTTGAACCACGGTCTGATGACGAGGCAACACCTGAACTGGCAATACACTCTCCAAACTTGAGGAGTTTGGGCCACGACAGATTTAAGGTACACCAGCCGCCTCTACACGCTTACAAACATCCATGCACTGACCCGGATTCGAACCAGGAACCTTCCGATCAAAAGGCTAACACCTTAACCACCCGACCTGTTGGTCGGCTACCTTCCAATAAGATTTGTGTTGTTCTAGTACGACGTTAATTAAAATGATCTTGCCTTACCCTCCAATAAGAGTTCAGTTGTGCTGCTCTAAAAAAATACGATGCAGCTACTATTCCCGCATTAGGTTTCATGGTTATTTTCCACATTCATGAGAGCCGACCAACCGGTATAGTGGTTGAGATGTTAGCCTCTAGATCGGAAGGTTCCTGGTTCGAATCCGGGTCCAGGCATGGATGTTTGTAAGCGTATGGTGTAGAGGCGGCTGGTGCACCTTAAATCTGTCGTGGCCGAAAGTCCTCACGTTGGGTTGGCGTGGAAGTTTGGAGAGTGGGGTGCCAGCTCAGGTGTTGCTTCGTCATCTGACCGTGGTTCAAAATTACGAGGTGTTGTCCTCGGATCTTTCCCTTAAAGGGACTGATCCCGGACCGTCGTCAATAGCCCGTTGTGTTGCTCTGGTACGACGTTAACTAAACTTACCATTACCACATTCATGAGAGCCGCGTTAGTCCTATTTTAGCCCGGTGCACACATCCGGTTTTTCAACGTTCGGCGCCACTGCGGCACCGAAGCCCAACTATGCACACATAACCGTGAAATGGCGCACGAACTGATTTCACGCCATTTCGATAAATATTCTATCAAAGAAAACGTCTTTTTTTTTTTTAAATAGAAAACGTGTTTTTTTTTGTTTTGTTTACATGGTGTGAAAAAAGTATATTTTGAAACAAAATAGACGTTACTGGATACAACCAGTTATTAATTATTATTTATATTCCTTTTGTTTATCAAAACGCCGACCAACCGGTATAGTGGTTAAGGTGTTAGCCTCTAGTTAGGAAGGTTCCTGGTTCGAATCCGGGTCCGGGCATGGATGTTTGTAAGCGTATGGTGTAGAGGCGGCTGGTGCACCTTAAATCTGTCGTGGCCGAAAGTCCTCACGTTGGGTTGGCGTGGAAGTTTGGAGAGTGGGCTGCCAGCTCAGGTGTTGCTTCGTCATCTGACCGTGGTTCAAAATTACGAGGTGTTGTCCTCGGATCTTTCCCTTAAGGGACTGATCCCGGACCGTCGTCAATAGCCCGAAGTGTTGCTCTAGTACGACGTTAACTAAAAAATTACCAAAAAAAATTGTTTATGAAAACAAGGTACTTCAGAACGAATACTCGTGTCCGGCGACCGTGCGGCGCCGTGGGGAACTGCGTTACAAATTCCACGCAAGTTGGACGTGTGTCGCCCCAGCGGCGCTAGAGGCATGTGTGCGCTGGTCCATTGGATCTAATGTATCTCAGACCGCACTTGCGTTGCGGCAGCGGCGCCGCACGTTGAAAAACCGGATGTGTGCATCGGGCCTAAAAGAGCAACGGACTAGCAACCAGAGGGTTGAGAATTTGAATACAACCAAAAACAGACGTATATAAAGGGGGCTGGTGCATGCTAAGTCTGTTGAGGCTTCAAATGTCCTCACGTTGGCGTGGTGAGGAAATTTGGAGAGCTCGGGTGGAACCTCAGAATTCAATCCCGGACCGATGCCAATAGCCCGGTGAATTACTCCATTGTGATGCTAATTAAATACCTACCTGCCTACCCACATCCACGCGACAGATCTTCAAACCAAGAGAAGAAAGCTGCGCGCACATATTCCGTCTATTTCATCAGAAGGTCAATGTACACTCGCGTGACGTGGAGCTCTCATTTCAATTCTTGCCTTTGTTTGTGTCAGTCATAGGGGTTTTATTCGCATGAATTCAATTCAGCTTGAACGCTTTGATGGGTTAAGGTTCTTGAGGTGTTTTTAAAGGGAGTCGGGGAAAGTGAATAGAATTGCATCGTATTTAGTATTGATGCATTAAAATAACCTTGAAAATTATAAACTTTTTTCTGTTTTTGTTCTTTAAAATTGGATCCGAGTTGTAAACGGCGCAGGTTTGATTGCTCCGTGGGCGTATTTCTATTTTGTGTTTGTGAAGATTTCTTTGTGTGTGTCCATTACTTGATAGCCGACCAACCGGTAGAGTGGTTAAGGTGTTAGCCTCTAGATCGGAAGGTTCCTGGTTCGAATCCGGGTCCGGGCATGGATGTTTGTAAGCGTATGGTGTAGAGGCGGCTGGTGCACCTTAAAGCTGTCGTGGCCGAAAGTCCTCACTATGGGTTTGTGTGGTAGTTTGGAGAGTGGGGTGATAGCTCAGGTGTTGCTTCGTCATCTGACCGTGGTTCAAAATTACGAGGTGTTGTCCTCGGATCTTTCCTTAATGGATTGATACGCTCGACGAGCAGGACGTTAACTAATAATTACCAATTTACCTTTAGTATAATCTATGTTGTTTGTAGAATATGATGAGGAAGTTTTATTGGCCTAGTTAAAACAGTTTCTTAAAAATGCTACCTGGAAGATAGTACTCGAAAAATTCGAATTAAAGGTTCTAAATCTGAGTTTATTCGATTGAGTTTAAACTTACTTTATTTATAATAATAATAATTTGGTAATTTTTAGTTAACGTCGTACTAGAGCAACACAACGGGCAATTGACGATGGTCTGGGATCCTTCAGGGAAAGATTCGAGGACAACGCCTCGTAATTTTGGTCAGATGACATGACGAAGCAACACCTCAGCTGGCACCCCACTCTCCAAACTTCCACACCAACCCAACGTGAAGACTTTCGGCCACGACAGATTTAAGCTGCACCAGCCGCCTCTGAACCATACGCTTACAAACATCCATGCCCGGACCTTGATTCAAACCAAGAACCTTCCGATAATGAGGCTACCACCTTAACCACTATACCGGTTGGTCGACTACCTTCCAATAAGAGTTGTGTTGTTCAAGCGCACGACGTTAATTAAAATTACCTTGCCTAACCCTCCAATAAGAGTTGACATGTGCTGCTCAAAAAAAATACGACGTTAATTAATTGGTAATTTTTAGTTAACGTCGTACTAGAACAACACAACGGGCTATTGACGACGGTCCGGGATCAGTCCCTTAAAGGAAAGATCCGAGGACAAACCTCGTAATTTTGAACCACGGTCAGATGACGATGCAACACCTGAACTGGCACCCCACTCTCCAAACTTCCACGCCAACCCAACGTGAGGACTTTCAGCCACGACAGATTTAAGGTGCACCAGCCGCCTCTACACCATACGTTTACAAACATCCATGCCCGAACCCGGATTCGAACCAGGAACCTTCCGATCTAGAGGCTAACACCTTAACCACTATACTGGTTGGTCGGCGACGACGTTAATTAAAATTACCTTATTTTACCCTCCAATAAGAGTTGAGTTGTGCTGCTCTAAAAAAATACGACGTTAATTAAAATTACCTAACCTTCCAATAAGAGTTGAAGCAGCAATGAAGAAGTATATAACAGACCCCAAATCTCACAAAACCGGTGTGTGAAAAAAATTATATTCTTGCTCCAAAAAAGGAAAGACCTCTCGGCATCCTTCCTATATTTTAGAGCCGACCAACCGGTATAGTGGTTAAGGTGTTAGCCTCTAGATCGGAAGGTTCCTGGTTCAAATCCGGGTTCGGGCATGGATGTTTGTAAACGTATGGTGTAGAGGCGGCTGGTGCACCTTAAATCTGTCGCGGCCGAAAGTCCTCACGTTGGGTTGGCGTGGAAGTTTGGAGAGTGGGGTGCCAGCTCAGGTGTTGCTTCGTCATCTGACCGTGGTTCAAAATTACGAGGTGTTGTCCTCGGATCTTTCCCTTAAGGGACTGATCCCGGACCGTCGTCAATAGCCCGTTGTGTTGCTCTAGTACGACGTTAACTAAAAATTACAAATTACCAATTATCCTATATTTTAGAAATTTTGTAGTGGAGGAAAGCTGTTTTCAGTATTTTAATTCTTCCACAGTAGTATTTTCTCCACGTGGAGCATGACAGGGCTGAATAAAAAGAGCAAACTGGCATCATATTGTCACGTGTGACATAGGATTTTACCATTGGGCTCTGATGTTCTTGGAAGGACGCCCACTATTGCGCAACATTGGAACGTTCGGAGCGGGCCGAAATCTTTCCATTTTTCAACCCACCACCGCAGAGAAAAGATAAAAATGTTTTCAACTTTATTTTTAAGCGCCACAGTTACATAAAAGCTTCCCCCTTCACAAGTGAGAGTCGTCGAAGCGCTCTTCGACCAATCCTCGGGAAAAAAAAAAACCTAATTTCCAGCCGTTAAATTAATTCGATACGGAACTTCCGCCGACACTGCCATCTTATTTACCCGCTGCAAATACCACACTTGCTTCACGACGGACGTATCCATCCCAAGCAACGGACGAAGGAAGGCTTTTGTTGACATAAGTCACCTTTTATCCGTTATCTTCCGCAAATCCGTCATCCCCGCTATCCGCATTGCATCACTCTGGAATCGTTGAAGGATTTCCAAGTGTGACTTCATCATCCTTTGGTGTTTTCGTTTCTCCCCCATATGAAGCTCTTCAGTTTGTAGGAGTTCCCCCGCAAGAAACTGGATGGAATGTTGCTCTGTTTCTTTCCCAAAGGATATCGCCGGGACAGTCAACAGTGTTCTCACAGGCCGTTGGATGCGCGATGGCTTAGGATACATCTGCGTGTGTACTTGTTTTCTTGAATATATCTCTTTTGTGATTCAGCGTTGGTGAGTGGGGTTGCCAGCTCAGGTGTTGATTTCGTCATCTGACCGTGGTTCACAAAACTACTTGGTGTCCTCGAATCATTGATTTCGGACCGTCGCCAAGAGCTCTGTATTGCTCCAGTACGACGTTGATGAACTACCTACTTCAGTGATAACGAAATCGTTGGAAAACGTGGAAAAGTTCCGACAAGTTGATTTCTTTGTGTTGTAAGTACCAGCTGGATGTGAGTTGTGTCAAATGTTCAACCCTCCGCAGACAAAATTATGGTTTTTCTCGACAAAATGTTTAGGTGGTCACTTTTATTTTGACCATCAGAATTTTTTAGCGTCCAAAAGCTATTGAGTTTGTTCACGATTAGTTGGATGAATGACTTTTAACGATTCGATTCAACTGTCGTAAGAATTGGATTCACTTAACTGGTACCCTATCTGCAGGATTAAATCGCAATACTTGAATTTGTATTCATGTCCATGATAGTCATCGGCTGACTAGATATAAATGCTCGTTTTTGTTCAACAGAGTACAATTTCTTTTCATTTTAAACTGGGCCTAATCTATGTGTTTGATCTACAAATTCCAAAAAATGCTAATGGATTATATTCCATGAAGCTGGCTTTTGAAGAAATGATGATACAATCTTGTCATACGTTTTTTTGACAACACTGCTGCACTTAAAATATTATTACTAAAGGTCAGTTGCACTGTAGGAAATCCAACTGCTTCCTTTCGTATTTTGTCTATGGCCATTTCAGGTGTTAATTAAATACCGTGTTGCTGGTTCTGTTCAGGTCATGGTCAATTTTCGATCACTTTGAGCGCATTTGTTAATGGATTCTACAACGAGCAAGTACTATTGTTATTGAAAAATGGAAAATTCTACTAAGCTCTCGACGCTGAAGGAAATGTTGTCAAAAACGATAGGAGGTTACCGCAAAGTACCTTCTTCTGACTTGAGTACATCCATTCAAATCTTGCTGACTGCTGCAGAGGAGTCGGAAGGTGAAGATAAACCTGTTGAGGACGTATCAGATGTAAAATTAAGTCTTGACACGAACTTGGACTGCCAGGTAAGATTTACTTCAGTAAAAGTATCAGATTCACAAATTATATCAATTTTAAAGATATTTAAAAAGGTTTTCAGTATTAAGATATTTTTCGAGGAAAATCTCTCTCTCTCTCTCTCTCTCTCTCTTGATTTGGGTTGACATTATTTTTGCCTGTCTTGAAGTCTTACATTCCTATTTCTACAATTCCAAATTCTATTTTTTCAAATTTAGAAATTTCTACTTTTTCTTTGAATTCCTCCCTGATTGTTCCTCAGGATTAAAAGCCTTGTAACTATAAACCGCTGACTGAATTGAAAATGATGTAAATTAACACAGATTATTTTCTCTCAAAGTTATTAAATTGTTTATTGCATCTCAGTCAATTTTACTGTTTATAATCAGGCAGATAGATCAATGAATGGTGTAATCATTTCTCTCGATTTATTAGGTGCACATGGTGTTGCTCCAAATTAAAATACATACCCACTTACCACTATGTTACGCCGACCAACCGGTATAGTGGTTAAGGTGTTAGCCTCTAGATCGGAAGGTTCCTGGTTCGAATCTGGGTCCGGGCATGGATGTTTGTAAGCGTATGGTGTAGAGGCGGCTGGTGCACCTTAAATCTGTCGTGGCCGAAAGTCTTCACGTTGGGTTGGCGTGGAAGTTTGGAGAGTGGGCTGCCAGCTCAGGTGTTGCTTCGTCATCTGACCGTGGTTCAAAATTACGAGGTGTTGTCCTCGGATCTTTCCCTTAAGGAACTGATCCCGGATAGTCGTCAATAGCCCGTTGTGTTGCTCTAGTACGACGTTAACTAAAAATTACCATTACCATTACCACTATGTTACGTCAATTTTTAAATAAATTCCTTTTGGTAGAGATGACTTGGAAGTAAAGATGTACGCATACTCTGCTAATTTTACGTCTGTTATTCCAGACAGATATCCTATTTTTTTTTTTTTCAGTATTACCATTTTTCTTTTGGGTTAATGTAAAATATTAAACACGTAATTCAAACCAAACCTATCACAAAACTGCTCTACCATTAAACAGTTGTTGGCCAATGACTTCTAAGTTGTTTATTTAACCTAATTTAAATCTATCACAAAGACTGTACACTTTTGTTTTTGCACAATCAAGGCGTCAGGTACGTTCACCTTTTCATCTAATTTATGATGATCTTCTATGCCTTATCTACATTTCCCTTTAAAGAGACTGCCTCAGTTTTTTGGAATAACTTACTCCAAAACTTTATGAAAAAAGAAAGAAAAAGATTTTATTTGATTTGTGGCAGCGTTCCTGAATATAAAAACCGAGAACCTTAAGAAGGGGAAACTCAGGGGAACGCGGTATTCTGTCAGAGCTGTGTAACAGCAGGTGATAAGAAAATTCGGTTAGGTAGGTTGGCAGGTAGTTTAATTTACGTTGCACTATAGCTACACAACGGGCTATTAGCAATGATCCGGGGTCAATTCCGAAGGGAAATATCCAAGAAAAATCAGGACTACCTTCATAGTGACTTCTTGTCTCCCGCTTTTAATGATAAGCGTCGTGGATAAATTTATTTTGGTCCATTCAAATTCTTTATTATACCTTTCTGGTTATTTATTTTAGCAATTTACGATTAAAAAGTTCGATGTTATGGGAAATTGTATCCATTTTGTCCTGGAAACTCAATAATTTAAGCGCTTGTCTAAATTCGTATAAACTTTGTTAATACTTTTGAGAATTTACCAGCGTTGTTTTAGATTTATTTGATAGAGAGATAGTTTAGATTTTGAGAATTTATCAGCGTGTTCAAATTTTGGGCTATGATCATGAATATTTTCTCTTAATATCCATGAATATAATTTCTTTATATTAATATAATTATTGAATTAGAATTAAAGAATTGGACAGATCCTCTGCACTACAAACTACTTATTCTTGTGCATTTCAAAATTCTAAAATTTTGGTTCTGTGTTTGAGATTTTATTTTAGTTAAAGTTCAAACCCATTTACGACCTTTTTTTGTACCTTTTGTAGTATTATCGCATACTCGCGTTATAACGACCCCAAGGAGACTTTGTGTCCAAGAGTGTTATATGAAATGGTTTTTATGACATATATCCCCTTTTTATATCTTTTTTCATACAAATAAAAAAAACTTGTTTTTTTTGGTCCCTTTGCCACAAAGGGAATGTGTAAAGGTTTGCACTTTTAGAAAACACTCCATCGCTCAAGGAACTATCATTCAAAAACAGTGTCAAATAAAGTATGGTCTATCTGGGTATAGTATAAAAGGATAGTAAAAATTTAAAAATGAATACCGTAAACCGGGGCAACTTTAGGACACTTTTCCCCGTTTCTTTCTACTGTCAACACGTATTAAGGTAGATTGCTGAAACTATGGTATTAATTAGCCTTCCTCTTGCCAAATATGGTCACGATTTTACTCTACGACCAATGACAACCTAATAAACGTCCTCCATCGTTGTCCAAATCGTACCCCATTAATGGGGGTACATTTTTTTCGATTAGAAACACTAGGATTGGATTGGATATTTGGGTTTTATGGCGCAAGGTCCAAATGCGGACAATCTGCGCCATTAGAAACACTAGGAAAAATCAATCTGTTCCAACGATACTCATAAGTGTGTTATGTAGATAAAACCTAGTCATACCTATAAAGAAGCGTCACTCTCTGTTTATATGATAGGACCGCGGTAGCCCGGAAAGAAGACTAACGGATTAGCAACATAAGGGTTGCGAGTTTGAATCCAATCAAAGAATGTCGTGTACAAAGGGAGCTGTGCACGATAAATCTGTCGTGGCCTCAAATGTCCTCACTTTGGCGTTGTGTGGAAGCTTGGAGAGTGGGGGTACCAGCTTAGGTGCACTCACGTAATTTTAAACCTCGTCATCTGACCGTGGTTTAATGTTACGTGGAGTTGTCCTCGGTTCTTTCCCTTCCGGTTTGATCCCGGACCGTCGCCAATTGCCCGTTGTGTTGCTCCAGTGTGAAGTTTGTCAAAATACTTACCTGGTAGATAAGAAAAGAGCCAGTAACACCCGTTGTTGTGTCACAACTACGATTTGGCGTCATCGGATACTCGCCAAATCGCTACTGAAGGAGCCCGCAATGAATGAAACCCAAATAAATTAAGAATCAAAGAGGCACTGCCGAACTGAAGGTCGTTGTAAAGAGATTTTTACTTGCTCGATCGTCGTATCGATCATAAAATAGCATTACCGCTGCAGAACTTCCTAATTGGCAGTCGTTAAATTAGTCGCTATAAAACGAGTACTCTCTCTCTCAAATGTATCTCTCTCTCTCAAAATTATCACTAAAATTTTTCACTTAAAATAATCACTTTTTTAATGTTTTCGGACAGATTTCCTATGCACATAAGTTATTAATATTCAATAATTTGACACTTTTTTGACTATCGAAATTCCAAAATACTATTCAAATAACTTAAAATTCTGTCACCTCAAAACCCACGTTTGTTATTAACTGTAGTTCAATGCCTTTTATTTGGATTTTTAATGTTAAACATTGTTCTGTCTAATTTCATATAATCATTGCTCTCATTGTAGTCATTCATATTTTAGTAAGCTCTTGGAACTGGTATCGATCCAATCGTTAACGGCATTGGAAAATAACAGTTCAGCTAGGAATTCATCTCAGTGTATTGTCTATACCTATCGGATTTATTTATAAACCGGGCGTTTTGCTTCATATAGTCAAGCACCGACGGTATCGATGTGTTTATTGATTTCAATATCAATCGATATGGAGTTATTTATTCAACTGTGTACAAAATGACGAAAATCAGCTCTTTGGTGTACACATAAGTGTGCTATTTTCAATAACCTTTTGGAGTGGCGCAGAAAATCGTTCATGCTTCCCTTTCAAGAAAATGCCAATATGGATCTCAAAGTATGTCAATGGATTTTTATGCGCGTATTTGAGCTTCATAGTTTGAGGGAGCGATGTTTTTCTTGTATTTATTTGTGTGTGCGACGGTATTTTGCTTTCATAGAAATATTTTCATTTCTGTGCTGACGCTCCTAACTGTTTTACGTTTCTGACGAAAATTGAACCCACATATACAGAGTTAGGTATAAATATTTTCAAGCAATAGTGTTTTAATTTTTACTTCATTTAATTCTATGACCGTGGTTTAAACTTAAGTGGTGTTGTCCTCGAATCTTTCCCTTAGGGTTTGATTTCGGAAAGTCGTCAATAGCCCGTTGTGTTTCTCTAGTACGACGTTAATTAAAATTACATTACTTAATTAAAATCTTGATTCATAAATGGTAGACAGTTGTGTTGCTCCTGTACAACGTTAATTAACTACCTACCTGAATCACAGGTGGCTTAGTGGGTTTATTCTCTGCTGTAGTAATTATAGCTCGTTGTTTTTTCTCTAGTACGACGTTAATTAAAATTACATTACTTAATTAAAATCTTGATTCATAAATGGTAGACAGTTGTGTTGCTCCTGTGCAACGTTAATTAACTACCTACCTGAATCACAGGTGGCTTAGTGGGTTTATTCTCTGCTGTAGTAAGTATAGCTCGTTGTTTTTCTCTAGTACGACGTTAATTAAAATTACATTACTTAATTAAAATCTTGATTCATAAATGGTAGACAGTTGTGTTGCTCCTGTGCAACGTTAATTAACTACCTACCTGAATCACAGGTGGCTTAGTGGGTTTATTCTCTGCTGTAGTAATTATAGCTCGTTGTTTTTCTCTAGTACGACGTTTATTAAAATTATATTACTTAATTAAAGTCTTCATTCATAAGTGGTAGCCGACCAACCGGTATAGTGGTTAACGTGTTAGCCTCTAGATTGGGAGGTTCCTGGTTCGAATCCGGGTCCGGGCATGGATGTTTGTAAGCGTATGGTGTAGAGGCGGCTGGTGCACCTTAAATCTGTCGTGGTCGAAAGTCCTCACGTTGGGTTGGTGTGGAAGTTTGGAGAGTGGGGTGCCAGCTCAGGTGTTGCTTCGTCATCTGACCGTGGTTCAAAATTACGAGGTGTTGTCCTCGGATCTTTTTCTTAAGGGACTGATCCCGGACCGTCGTCAATAGCCCGTTGTGTTGCTCTATTACGACGTTAACTAAAAATTGCCAAATTACCTAAGTGGTAGACCGTTGTGTTGCTCCTGTGCGACGTTAATTAACTACCTACCTGAATCACAGGTGGCTCAGTGGGTTTACTCTCTGCTGTAGTAAGCATGTAGAAAATATAGAAGTGGAATGAGCAAGGTTAATCTTGTTGTGTGTCCAAGATCATGTGTGTGACCTAAACTTAAAGTAATGTGATTGGATTACAGTCTGCTGATTAGAACCTAACATTAATTGTATGATTGGTCCACGGAACTGTAGATGACGCCCATCTATTAATTCATCATCTGATTGGTCCATTGATAGATGATCTGATAGTAGACTGGCGATTTCACCACTTTGTCGCCACTCTAGAAATGATCATTCACACTCCTCTGTCATAAAAGACTTAGTGATGTTACCAAAATGGCAAATCAATTCCATATTTCACCAAGCAGTCACGTGACTATTGGTCAACATGTTGGTCACACTTTATGATACTCTTCAATAGCAATGCTCAGTCCATTTACACACATGGACAAAAGTATTTGGACACTGCATGTTTTTCAGATAAAGTGCTTTATTGTTCAATTGGGTAATGGGTAGGGTCTTCCTTTTGCTTGGATTACAGTTGCAACACGTCGAGGCATACTTCTCTGTATGTCTGGAAAGGAATAGCTCACCATGCCTCTTGCAAGGCTGTGAGAAGAGATTGTTTGTGAAGATGGGCGTGCGTGGCTGTGTCGTACGCGTCGCTTCAGTTTGTCCCACAAGTGCTCGATCGGATTCAGATCGGGGCTCTGAGCAGGCCAGCCAAGCAAATTCACATCATTTTCAGGAAACCAGTCCAGCACACGTTTTGCAGTATGACATATAGCTCGATTCGGTTGGAAGAATAAACCATCATCGCCGCAGTATTGCCCTAGTGTTAGGCAAGGCCGAATGATCCAGAACGTCGAGGTACTCTTCAGCGTTCATGGTAGCCGGTACATAAAGCAATGAGCCGAGTCCTAACCATGTAAAACAATCTCACACTAGGATGAACCTTCCTGCGAATTTCTGCAGTGTCCAAATACGTTTGTCTTTATAGTGTATTTCACAATAGTGGTAGCAATCCGTTAGTTGTAAGCGGGTCAGGTTCAATTTCTCCGTGAGTGTATTTTGTGTGTGTTTCTGTTTGCTTGACGTTGTTTGGCGCAGCAGCTTGGCCAAATGAGACCAATGCGCCCTAAAACCCAAAATCAACCAATATGAATCATAGTTTATTTTTCATCTGCGTACTGGAGCTTCAACGGAATACGTTTCGAAAATCTTAGATTGGAATTTGTATTATTGTTGTCATTTTGCAGCGTTTTTTTCACTTCTGCACCAAGAGGGAATCTAGGTTTTCCTGTAGAGGTAATTTTTTTCGAAGGTAGAGATATCTGTCTCGTATTTTCTTTAGGTCATGGTTACTTGCTAATGAGGGATTTTCTGTTGCAGTGAAATAATCTCGAGTTCGGACAGAAATCAGGGTGTCTGAGAACAATTTGGGTTGATACTCAACTTCCTAAAAGGGCTTAAAATGTACATTTTTGATGTTAAAGTTTTTTTTTTTTGCATTTCTTTCATTTTTTTTTTTTTTTTTTTGCAGAGGTCTTAAGTGGAATTTTTGGGTCTGTGTACGCTAGTTATTTGGTATTGTTCAATTTATATAACGGTAGATTGGTTGATTTTGTTTTACGAGGTAAGTTACAAAAAAGTACAATAACATGAAAACATTAATAGTAAGATGGCGTCGGTATTAGACTTAATCCTCACTGCGTGGCGTGGAAGTTTGGAGAGTGAGGTGCCAGCTCAGGTGTTTGATCTCGTCTTCTGACTGTGGTACAATATTACGAGATGTTTTCTTCTGATTTTTCCCTTCAGAATTGATCCCGGACAGTAGCCAATCCCCCCCCCCCCCACCCTTACGACATAATTTCTGCACATGGGACATAAATCGTGCAATAGGATTATTGCTGCACAAGAAATAATTAATTTCTCATTGGCAGAAACCATAAACACTTTCTGAAAAGAAGGGCAGATCTCGACTGCATATTAATCGCAAAAAAATCTAATGACTGCTCTTGTATTACGTATAATACCTTGTACTACGAAGCCAGTACCCGATTTAAGTGTTCTATATGTGTTCTACCCACTCAGTGCCTCCCACGCAAAAAAGAACTAAATTCCGAAAAATACCGGACTTCAATTTCCGAAGGTAATGTACCAAATTTGGAATGGCGATAATTTTTAAAACCTACTCTTTACCTCTGAGGGAGTATGCAGAATACAACATTTGACGTCCACTTGTCAAACCTCGCTAATAAACTCAAGTTGACTGATAGATGATTTGAGTGTTTCTCCTTAGCCATTTGTCATTCGCTTGTTATTTTGATATGATCCCCTATCTTCTAGTCATTCAAGTTCAAAGGATTCACTGTTTTATGGACCGTAACTGGATATCACATGGGCCAAATCCTCGTACCGGATGCTGCTGAGCCAGTGTATTAAGTTTCGTATCGAATTTGTAGAAGCTGGCGTTATCTTATACGCGGAAATGTACCTCTTTTTTTTAGTGTGGTGATCGCCAACGATGTCGTTTTTCGGTGCCCTCTCGAACCTCTTTGATTCGGGCCTTGGTTTTGAGCAAAATAGATACGACAGATTAGCCGTCCTGCTCTCCATTCAAAGCGGCAGCATTTTAACTGATTCGCTGACATGCAAAACATGTTGGTGTACCGAGTCCTTCCTCCTCTTCTATGGTCTTCCCGAAATAGAGCTGTTTGGTGGGAATTTAGCTAGGAGTCTCACCCGGACTTCTGTTGTTCCGTGGGTGATCTCGCTGTGCTAGCAACCTGCGAGTTATAGGCGATGCAATTTGATTCCTGTAACTTATCCTGGGTCCGTTCCTCTCTTGAATGCCAGTAAAAATTTTCTTCAGTGTGTTTGTCCATTGCTTGATGTTGTTTGACACAACTTAACTCAATATGGCCTGTTCGCTATAGCATCAGACCAACACACGAGGACATTCCGCGATGGTTTGGCTTATCGCTATGCGATCTGGTGTTTCGAGTTGGATTAGTAAGTGCAGGTCACGTGGGCTTGGGAATCGGCGATGCAATTTGATTCCTGTAACTTATCCTGGGTCCGTTCCTCTCTTGAATGCCAGTAAAAATTTCCTTCAATGTGTTTGTCCATTGCTTGATGTTGTTTGACACAGCTTAACTCAATATGGCCTGTTCGCTATAGCATCAGACCAACACACGAGGACATTCCGCGATGGTTTGGCTTATCTCTATGCGATCTGGTGTTTCGAGTTGGATTAGTAAGTGCAGGTCACGTGGGCTTGGGAATCGACTTCGGCCGATTGGCTATCGAAGTGTAAATCGTGCTCGTCTGTTAGTCCTGCATTAGGATTCGTGCTTTCTTCCGATACCACGTAAACTTCACCCAGAGATCTTCAAATCCAGCAGATGGTCTATCGAAGTGCGCCGTATAACTCATAACGTATCCTGCTGGACTTTTAACCTCTAAGGTGCGTATGCATTTGCGAGCCGCTCGTGAACCGTTCGTTGAAATTATTTTCACAACGAACTTCCATCGATTCCATGGGAAAGGAGGAACCAACCGCGAACCACCAGGCATTCGTCATTCGTCAACCTCATTCATCAGCCTCCGATAATGACGATGGAGCCTGGAGGTTCGCGAGCAGAAAGAAAAGCAAGGAACTACTCACGACGCCGTCCCAATCTGAACGCCTTTGTGTTCGTCGAAAAACCGACTGGAAGCGTATCTCCACGAGCCGTTCGTTTGGAGCCTGAAACCCCCGTCCAAATCATGAGAACTAGATGCTAGCTTACGGTTCGGCTCGCATTTCGCACCCCTGCAAGAAAAGAAAAGTGACACAACTCAAAAAATAAAACATTTGATGTTAAGTCATTGTAAAAGACGTATGAGGTGCCCCAGCGTGTTGTATTACTATTCTATGGAATATAATAGAAGTTACCACCATAAATATTCGCCCAAAATTTAAAAGCAGCTTATACAATTTCAATATATGTTTCATGGTATCCTTCAAGTCGATGTTTCTCAAATTTTGCAATTTTGAGCTGTGTCACTTTTCTTGCCAGGGTGCGATATGTATACGCGCCTTTAGACTACGTCCGGTACAGGATTTGTTCCATGCTCTCGCCAAGAAAGCATTTAGACAACGACCAGTACATCAGTTGAACCTTGAAAGTTATAAGAATCGAACCAAGAAAGAATTTAGACGACGGCCGTTACAGCAGCTGTACCTTGAAAGTTATAAGAACCGCGCCAAGAAAGAATTTAGACGACGGCCGTCACAGAAGTTGTACCTTGCAAGTTATAAGAACCGCGCCAAGAAAGAATTTAGACGACGGCCGTTACAGAAGTTGTACCTTGAAAGTTATAAGAACCGCGCCAAGAAAGAATTTAGAGTTCGGCTGTGCAGAAGTTGTACCTTGAAAGTTATAAGAATCGCGCCGAGAAAGAATTTAGACGACGGCCGTTACAGCAGTTGTACCTTGAAAGTTATAAGAACCGCGCCAAGAAAGAATTTAGAGTTCGGCTGTGCAGAAGTTGTACCTTGAAAGTTATAAGAATCGCGCCGAGAAAGAATTTAGACGACGGCCGTTACAGCAGTTGTACCTTGAAAGTTATAAGAACCGCGCCAAGAAAGAATTAGACGACGGCCGTTACAGCAGTTGTACCTTGAAAGTTATAAGAACCGCGCCAAGAAAGAATTTAGACGACGGCCGTTACAGCAGTTGTACCTTGAAAGTTATAAGAACCGCGCCAAGAAAGAATTTAGAGTTCGGCTGTGCAGAAGTTGTACCTTGAAAGTTATAAGAATCGCGCCGAGAAAGAATTTAGACGACGGCCGTTACAGCAGTTGTACCTTGAAAGTTATAAGAACCGCGCCAAGAAAGAATTAGACGACGGCCGTTACAGCAGTTGTACCTTGAAAGTTATACGAATCTCGCTTTCGCCGTTATCAAAAGGTTAACTCTTGGGGAAAGACAACCTTCAGGATCATGGACTTGGTTGTGAATTGTAATCTTGGTCTTTTGTCCGGCTTTTAATCCCGTGTCGCAGCACTGCGTTGTTCGAGAGCGATTGATGTAGCGACATCCGTTTGAAGGCCACACTTGTTGCTAAGCGTTGCGTCACCTCCACCTTACCGAAAGCGGGGATGCCCTAGCAACTCCCGCGCCCCGGCCATTCCCCTCCGAAGCTCCAAGGCCACGAGAAAACTCTCCTCGGCCTTGAATCGGCGTCTTCACTTTTCCTTTCCCAACGTTTTCGGAATCCCCGACTTTCCCTTCAGTACCGGCGACCGGGTCATCGTAATCTGGAGATGGAAGAGGCCGAAAAAGGGTTTCGACCTCGATTCCCGACCCGGGTTCGACGGTATGTATCAAGGCCAAAAGCCTCTCTTCACACCGAGGTTCAACGCTTTCTCGCACCCGGTGTGCGTATGTGTGTAGCCTTTTTGGAGAGGTGGGAGGGATGACAGCACTGGAGAGATCTGGCCAATAAACTCTGCGGAGGCCATCACTGGATAACAGACCGGTTATCGACCACACGGGAGTCGACAGCCTCGTCGACTTGCACAAAATATAGTTTGGGAGGGTTAAGCCGCTTTCACACCGGAGTTACATAAACTTTTCTCCCTCTTTTTGTGGCGAGGACGTTTTACGTTCCCCTATGCTGACCCCTTTTCGTCCCTTTTTTCGACCCCGGTGTAAACGCTTTGTGAACTTTATCGGCAACCAACCGAGCGCTCTCTTCTCACCCCTTTGTAGAGAAGGTGATCACTTTTCATCAAGATGTCGAGTTCCTCACCCATTTCATCACTCCAGGCATTGTTCTTTTTGTTTTTGTCTTTGTACTCCGGTGTAGTTTGGTCTCGGAGGGGGTAGGCCTCTCTAAGTAGTTCTGCTAATGTTATTGTTATGTTGTTACCAGCTCTTTCGTCCACGCCATTTGAATCGAATAGATCACTCACTGGCAGTTTGGCGGGAGATGTGGTCAACACAAGCGATGGTGGCAAATTATCAAAGAGAGCGAACAAAAGACAGCGTGAGTGACCAGGGGGGGGGGCGAAGGATTTCGCACATCGGACCGCTCGACACCGGATTTGCAAGTACATTTCCCTCCCTTTTTGTGGCGAGGACGTTTTACGTTCCCCTATGCTGACCACTTTTTTCGACCGACTCCTGTGTAAACGCTTTCTGAACTTTATCGGCAACCATCGGAGCGCTCTCTTCTCACCCCTTTGTAGAGAAGGTGATCACTTTTCATCAAGATGTCGAGTTCCTCACCCATTTCATCACTCCAGGCATTGTTATTTTTGTTTTTGTCTTTGTACTCGGGTGTAGTTTGGTCTCGCAGGGGGTAGGCCTCTCTAAGTAGTTCTGCTAATGTTATTGTTATGTTGTTACCAGCTCTTTCGTCCACGCCATTTGAATCGAATAGATCACTCACTGGCAGTTTGGCGGGAGATGTGGCCAAGACAAGCGATGGTGGCAAATTATCAAAGAGAGCGAACAAAAGACAGCGCGAGTGACCAGGGGGGGGGCGAAGGATTTCGCACACCGGACCGCTCGACACCGGATTTGCAAGTACATTTCCCTCCCTTTTTGTGACGAGGACGTTTTACGTTCCCCTATGCTGACCACTTTTCGTCAATTTTTTCGACCGACGGTGTAAACGTGCACCTTGGAGGTACTGGGAGATGTGGTCAAGGCAATCGATGAGGACAAAATATCACAGAGAGCGAACAAAAGACGGCGTGAGCGACCACGTGGGGCCCGAAGGGCAGAGGGGAGCGGTTATTGTTAAGCAATCGTCTCGGAGAAATCTCCCCCAAAATTTGCAACCCTTTGATCTTTACCCACTCATGGCGGAAAACAAATTTCGCTCTGCAAACTCCAAATCGCCATCTCGACTCGAGAGCTTGACGATAAAATGAATGCCGTTGCTCTGAATAGCTTCGATGTTTGGAGTGAGAGAAGTTGTTCAAATCCGGTGTACACGCGCTTTACGGAACCAAAATAATCCATTTGCGCGGAGTTTTTGGAGGGAAGGGCATGTGCGAAAATGGGTTTGGTTCAAACACCTGTATCACTTTAAGTCACTTTCGCCACTTTGAGATAAGTCGTGTTTTCCTGTTTACTAACATGGGGAGTTGTTTTGAGGTTAAAGCGATTTTCTACTTTTGAGAGCAGTGGATATCAATTGGTCCGCTCACCGCCAGTGTTTCCTACTTTAGACCTAATTAAGACATAGTAAACAAGGAAAAGGGAAATTACAAATATTCTGTGTTTCTTTTTATACGTACTTTATGTTTTTGATTGTAAAAATGAAAGATGCTATTAAATTAAAATTTGTCTTCAAGACTGCTTTTTTAGTTGTGAATTCTGTACCACCTTAATCGTGGCTTCTATTGTACTGAATTTGTAAACATAATAATGGTGTGGAGGTTTAGTTTGGTTTAGGGGTGGTTTAATACCTGTACCGCTTTAAAGTGCGTGATTAGTCTTTTTTATCCTGTTTACATGGGAAGTTATTTTGAGGTGACAGCGATTTTCTACTTTTATTGAAGGCAATGGTCGGTCCGCCTAACGCAACTGTTTCCTACTTAAGGCGTAAGTGAGGCATGGTGAACAAGGGAAATAAGAATTACAAATCTGCTGTTCTTATAGAGGCTGTTCGAACATTTTTTGAACAATTTTAATGGTCTGAAAATCCAATTCTTTAGATGAAATTTTTGTGAGTCAAATATTCTATTTGATAGACCTTATTGTTAACTAACTTTCTGCCCCTTAACTTTCATGATAATTATGATTTCTGTAGTATTGACAGAGGTCTCATTCGTGTTCCATAGTTTTCCAAAGTCCTTGAATGGCACTCTGGAAAAGACATCTTAAATAGCCTTTCATCTTAGTAGCCGTAAACTTTCCTACTATACATTTCTGTATTCATACTTTTTATTTTTTACAACATTCACGTTTATTTTGTGGAAACAATTAATCATGGACTATATCCCCAATAGCTCGCTGTGTTGCTTTAGTGCGACGTTGATTAAGTTCCTACCTATCGATGTATCCTAAGATCTTACGACAGCGACTGCATTCGTATGTTCCAATAACCCGTTCTGTTGCTCCATTGTGACGTTAATTTAAAAAATACCAAATACTATTCATAAGATCTGTATGTTAGTCAAGTGAATGACGTGGACTATTTGTATTAGATGTAATATCGTTCATAGAAAATTTTTAAATATCATGAACCATTCATGGTATTTAAGCTTACCAAATTAACAAATCAACCAACTATAAATAATATTTACTGAATGTGTTTCACTGAAGTCTTGTGTCATTTCGATCTTGTTGACAGACTCGAAGGAAATGCAATTGATAAAATGTTTTCATCACCTGTCTTCAGTTGACTTTTTGAGACCAGATTGTTTATTGTTCTGTCAACCATACGATAGACGATATTTATTTCAACATTGTTTGATCTTTATTTTATGAGAACTGGAATCAAATCTTTTAGATACTGATATACGTTCACGTGATTCCTCTTCTGCAGTGCTTTCCTGTTTAGATAATTGCAAATTGCTACCACTGTCCGAAAAATTGGTTTCATTTGCCTGACCTGGCGAATTTTTTTACACATCAATGGAATTAAAAGGTAGGTAGGTAGTTAATTAACGTAGCACGGAAGCAACACTACAGGCTATTGGGGACAGTCCGAGATCGATCCCAAAGTGAAAGGTTCCGAGTACAACTCCACGTAATTGTGAGCGATGGTCAGATGACAAGGCAACACATGAGCTGGAGCTGTGACGTCGCATACACCGCCACTAATAGCGCGTCTTTCTAGGAATGGCTCTTCGTTGCGTGGACGATTCTATTTTGGAACGTAGGTAGGTCGGTAGATATTAAACTCGTGGAAAGTAGAGCCTTAACAGTTAGTGAACTAATACATGCAGATCTCAATCAATTGAAGATGAGAGATTTTTACTTCTAAAAGAGGAAAATGAATCTGAAGTGGGAAATATTTGAAGATACAGTTAAAAATCGTCGAAATACAAACTTGAAGAAAACATTAAAGTGTTCCGTGGTGACAGCAGTATAAGAATAACCAACAGAGCTAAGACGGGAGATGCACAAAAACTATTGAGGTTTCCCTCAGTCCGGTACTGGTAATATTTTAACAAGTAAATAATCAATCATAGCTCACTGTGGATCAAAACAAGTTACGAAAGAATCGAACTGAAGAATCGATTCACTTATCACGAGTTAATATCTACCGATCAACCTACGGTCCTGAATAGAATCGTCCACGTAACGAAGAGCCATTCCTAGAAAGACGCGCTAGTCACCGCCACTGACCTTTGATTCCAAATTCCTGAAACATATGCCCGAGCCCTGCTGACGAACAGCTGTCTCGTTTGTTTTGGGGTGCCAGTGATTTGTGGCTGGCGGAATGAGGGGTCTGCCGACAAAGGCAGATACGTTGGAGAACTCGAGGGAAACGGATGTTTTTGGTTTTGCGGTGCTCGTTGATGAGGCCTCGGCTGTTTTTTGCTCCTGTTTCGCACCACCCATGTCATAGGGATGCAAATCTCTACTGTACAAAGTGTACATAATTAATTGCAAAATAAAATGCAAGTTATTTTTAAACTAGGCTGTTTTATTTTGTAGAAAGGCACACCACTCGGCCCACTACGTTACAGGGTGTTGGCTGGGCCCCATTCTCCAATCTTCCACACCAACTTGAGGACATTTGAGGCCACGACAGATTTAACGTGTACACGCCGCCGTGTATACACCGTCTTCGGCTGAGTCTCAAACTCGCAACTTTAAGGTGGGATTGAAAGGTGCTCAAAAGTCTCCCACTTCCAATCAAGATTTCATTCGGACAAGTTGGTCTCATTCCCCGTAACTTAAAATCGATGTGCGATCCTAGTAGCATATCAATCTGAGCAAAGTGCGTTTAGTATTTCTATAATACCTTTGCTTGTATTAATCTGTGTAAAAATATCCTGCTCCAATATCGACTAGACATTGTATTTCAATCAAATACCTTTTTGAAAAGTAATTAGTATATTTAACTACTAAGGAAGTTGGATAATCTGTGCACAATGTAACTTTAAGGCTGATTGTTGTTTGATAGATGTGACCAAACATCAAACCTGGAATACTAACTATAGAAACACCGCTCGTAGATAGTTTAGAAATGCTGAGAAGTCTGTTGATATATAACTGGGATTAATGTGATCAAGCTCTTACAAGTCATTAAAATGTTTAAATACCGGTTTCCAATTAAACTGATACGTTTTTTTTTATCTCAAAGTAAGTACAAGATATATATATATATATATACCTCAGAAAGTATCTTTAGTACCCTCAGTGCCCATAAACTATACATAAAATACCGGTCCATGGAAATATCATTTTGCTTCTCGTCTGCTTCCAATTGGTACTCTCTTAGAAGCGCAAGAGATGAAAAATAAGCACAATAGGCGCTAAGGGAAATATTGACTGTAAAAATGTCAGGAACGGAAACGAATATAAAAATGAATGGACAAATCATCACCTCAGATTCACCAATAATAAGTTTACGAGCAAGGTCTAAAACTAAACGCAGCCAAAATGTACCAAAAAGTCATTTTTTAAAAAAAAGAACCCTTCAGTACAGTAGACTATTTAGGCAAAGATTTCAAGTATAAAAATTCTGTAATTTTTTTTCAAATGTTGGTTCTCCCCTTCAGTTTTTCTTTTACGAACATCTAGTTAGTTTTAGATGGAACTATTATATGAGTATCTGACCATTATACAGGTTTGATATAAAATTCAAAAATACTGTTGAGATAATTGATCGAAGTATATTTTATGTGTTGAACAAAGTTGACAAATTTCTTTAAATTTAGCACATTGCTGCATTCAAATGGTAACTAAAAATAGTTAAATATCCACCAAACCAGTAGGCTATATCACCTCATATAACCACACAAAACCGGTGTATTTTTGATGTAATAATTTTGTCCATCTTGATTACTGAAATGACACTGCGACGGTCAAATAACGAAGACAACACCTGTGCTGGCACCCCATTCTCCAAACATCCACACCACACTGACGTTAGGATATTCGAGGCCGCGATAGATCTAACGTGCACCAGTCTCTTCTTTACACGACAGTCTCGTAGGATCTAATACGCGACGCTACCAACAGGATCAACGCATCCCCTCCAAATAATGTTCCACTGAAGCATTTTCAAAACCCTTTTTGTAATTTTCTGAATGATCCAAAGCAACCTTCTTGGAAAGAAATCGTTTACAGCTGTCCCTTTCCCCTTCAGAAAGTTTTTATTTGGGACGTGCGCGCTCTTCTTAACACTGCCTTTCACCTGACTCCTGGTAACACTCCGTGCACTCCCAATTCCCGTGACCTGGTTTCCATTCCAGCAACCGTTTCCCCCTCTTTTCCAGTTGGCCGTCGCCTGTCAGCTGCCCTTGCTACCACAAAGGAAAGGAGGGGTGGAAATGCTTTACTAGCGCGTAGTGGCTCAGAGTTTCGAGTGCACCGACCCTTGGCGCTGCTTGGCAACTTTCGCAGGGTTGCCAGCGAAAGGAGGACTGAAAGTTTTAGGCGCGCAGCATTTGTTTGGTGGTTTTGGTTTTCCAAAACGAGAAAGTCGCGGCGCCTAAAGAGCGACTTATTGGTTCCCTGAACAGTCGAATAAATTCTGAGGTTGGTTTAACCTTTTGACTACGGATATAGATTTTTCTTTTCCTAATGGCGGGCACATTTGACCTAAGTCATTGGCCACTACAAGGCCGGAAGTGATGGCCACTTGTGAAGGAGCACCCAGTGGGAGGACCATCATTGTCCCTAACAATTTACAAATTCGCAATTTTGAACCATGTTCAGATGACGAAGCAACACCTGAGCTGGTATACGCTTACAAACATCCATGCCCGAACCCGGATTCGAACCGGGGACCTTCCGATCTAGAGGCTAACACCTTAACCACTATACCGGTTGGTCGACCGGATATAGATATAACAAGCGCGATTCTTTCTTGGCGCGGGCGACCAACCGGTTTGGTGGTTAAGGTGTTAGCCTCTAGATCGGAAGGTTCCCAGTTCGAATATGGGTCAGTACCTGAGTATTTGGAAGCGTATGGTGTAGTGGCGGCTGGTGCACCTTAAATCTGTCGTAGTCGAAAGTGCTCACGTTGGGTCGAGGAAGAAGTTTTGGAGAGAGTGGGGTGCCCGGCTCAGGTGTTGCCTCGTGATTTGACCATGGTTCAAAATTACGTGGTGTTGTCATTGGAACTTTCCCTTAGAGGATTGATCCCGCGGACCGTCAATAGCCCGTTGTGTTGCTCTAGTACGCCGTCGATTAAAAATTATCACATTACCAAAATGTTTTATGAAGGCGCAAATTTCAAATTATTTTGTGTACGTGAATGTGCTGAACACAAGATCATGGTCCGCATTGACATTTCCATTTTGGGGCCTTTTTACTCTCTTAAGGATCATTTGTTGGGGGTCAGTTTTGCATTCTGCCTCATTTTTAGTGAGCATATGTTTTTCGCTTCCAGATTGAAAAAATTCGGTTGGTAGTTCATCAGCGTCGCGCTGTAGCAATACTATTAGCGACTGTCCGGGAAAGATCCAATGACAACGCCTCGATATTTGAACCAAGTTCAGATGACAAGAACAACACATATGTAGAATTCTCAGAAAACTTTTTAATTCTGGAAAAATCAGGGAAATCTAGGAAAATTTCAAAATTTTACAAAAAAGTCAAGGAAATTTTGCTAACTTAAACGGCCACTATTTATTATAATACAGGGTGGCCTAAACGTTCCCGTACTGAAGATTCGTGAATTTATTATACAAAAACACCAAACTTTGAAACAATTATTTTTATGCCAATGGTATAAAGCACTTTTAACTTAACGTAGGAAAAAAAATTTGAACTTACATTTATAATAAATTTTCAAAATTTCTGCCTTTTTCTTGGAGGCAACGCCGAAATCGTTTGCTCATATATTTAGAAACGCGTATCAAGATGCTGGGAGTGACTTTTTGGTATCCTTTGAGTAATGGCAATTTTCAGATCACCTATTGTTTGGTGATTATCTTCATAAACTTTGTTCTTTAAATATCCCCACAGAAAAAAAATGTCAGGAATGCGCAGATGAGGGAACGAGGTGGCCAAAGGTTTCTTGATATGAGTCGATCACCAGAAAAATCTTGAAGCATGCCCATGGTTTCATAACTTGTATAGCAGGTTGCAACGTCGTGTTGTGGAACCATAAGTTTCGTTCATTCACTTCATATAATGCAACAAATTGTTGAATAACTTGATACAGCGTAACTTTACTCGGTATTGTATCATTTGGATATTTATGTCGCCACAATTATTTACATCTTTCATATGATTTACATTCAAAATAAGCCTCAAACAGCGCAATTCTCTGAATGCGTGATAAATTCATCTTGCAATGAAGAACAAAATGACGTGGAACTTTATTATCGCACAACTTGAGTGCGAAGAAAATCAAACGATAAAAATTAAAGAGTCGATAAAAATATAAGCAGACGATAAAATTTAATAATTAAAAAAAAAACACGGGCAGAATTTTTTTTATAAAGTTGGAGTACAGGAACTTTTAGGACACCCTGTAGTTTGTCTATTTAGAGATGCACTTTTCCGAGTGCTTTTGCGAATCGAATAAATCGTATTGGCCGAAATTGTTTCGAATAAAGAACCCTGGCGTCGTAATTTTTAAACACCGCGAAAATAACCGTTGCCGGGTTTTTTCGCGGCTGCAGCGTCTTGTTGCCGTAAGACTGGCGATACAGATGTAGTATACAATTTGAAATTTATGCATCTAATAATGCTTTTTTTGTGTATTAAATTAATGTTTTTGTATTGCAATTATAATTTTTGTTACGTATATTTGCATTTGATTTCGATGTGTAGTATTATAATGGTGGGTCAGGTAAAAAAGTTCATAATAAAAACATTTTGTATCGTTACATTTTGTATGAATTGGGGGAAGTAATTCACACGATATTTAATTCAACATATAGCACGGGTTGGGTACCAATGGATTGGAAGTTGGCCAATATAACTCCAATTTTCAAAAAGGGAATACAAAGTGATCCGGGCAACTATAGACCAGTAAGTCTAACATCAGTAATTTGCAAAATATTTGAATCTCTGTTAAAAAAGCATATAATGTTATACTTGGAGGAAGGGGGACTGTTATCAGAGAATCAGTATGGGTTTAGGAAGGGCAGATCCTGCTCTACAAACCTTTTGAAGTTCTACGAAAAAATTACTGAGGAGCTGGACAATAAGAGCAGTGTGGATATCATGTACATAGATTTTCAAAAGGCTTTTGATAAAGTACCTCATGAGGCATTACTGTTTAAATTGGAAAGGCTGGGGATTCAGGGGAAAACATTAATATGGATAAAGAATTGGTTATTGGGTAGAAAGCAGAGAGTGCAGATAAAAGGAAATTATTCACAGTGGACAGAAGTTATAAGTGGGGTGCCTCAGGGATCAGTTTTGGGACCAATTTTATTTATAATTTTCATAGATGATATAGGTCAGGGGATAAAGAATAGAATCAGTATATTTGCAGATGACTTAAAAATATGGGGGACAGTGGATACCAAGTTACAGATAGAAAATTTACAAGGGGATTTTGATAAGATATCCGAATGGGCTGTAAAATGGGGTATGTCATTTAATGTAGGGAAATGTCAAGTTCTGCATATGGGTTACAGGAACAGTGGAGCCGAGTACTGTCTGCACTGAGTAAAGGTAAAGGAGGGAGAAACAGTCAAGGATCTTGGGGTGATAATTCACAGGGATTTTAAAATGGGTCACCAATGTTCAGCTGCGGGTAAAAAGGCTAACAGGTTATTGGGGTATATTAAAAAGACTGTAACTTCAAGGGATAATATAATCTTGCCGTTATATAAGGGTTTAGTAAGACCACATCTAGAATATGCTGTACAATTTTGGGCTCCATATATGAGAAAGGACATAGAATCAATTGAAAAGGTTCAGCACAGAGCTACAAAAATAATAAAGGGGCTAGCGAATTTCGACTATAATGAACGTTTAAGTAAGCTAAACATCTATACACTGGAAAGAAGAAGAAGAAGAAGAAGGAGGGGGGATTTGATTCAGCTTTTCAAGTTTGTAAAACAAGGGGACACAGAGGGCTTAAATTTCAATAGGGATAACAGAACACAATTAAAATACTGCAGAAAACAAAAGAAGATATTTGTGCAAAGTTATTCTTTGACCCTAAATATTTGAAAATATTGTTGTGTGGATACTATATATCGATACCAATCACGGATCACAACTTTTCTTAAGGGGATTGTAAATTCAGGGAAATCTTTGTGAGACTATCAGGGAAATATCAGAACTTTTTTTTCGAGGATTTTGTTGTCACCCTGTTTGATTGAACCTAGTTTCGAACTCGCAACTCTTCGGTTGCTAATTCGTATTCTTTCAACCTGGTTACCATGTGCCCCGCCCCCTCCCTGTTTTGAAAATAAAAACCGAAATTAACGTGACATAGTTTGGCGCATATTGCGATGGCGCCTTGAAGTCCTATCCAACCAGCTGAAAACGTTAATTTATTGGGATCGCGACGGGGGATTAGCAACAGGAGTGTTGCGAGTTCGAATCCAATAAACACCACCGTGTACAAAGGGAACTGGTGCACGTTAAATCTGTCGTGGCATCGAATGGCCTCACGTTGGCTTGGCGTGGAAGTTTGGAGACTGAGGTGCCAGCTCAGGTGTTGTTCTCAGGTCTTTCCCTTTGGATTTGATTCCGGACCGTCGTCAATAGATCTTTTGATCCGGAGTACGACGTTAATTAAAATACCTACCTTAAGATATTGTTAAAAAAACGATCGTTATGTTTAATAGATTGTTAACATTTAAAATAATTTAAAATGCCATACTGTCTGATAAAACTTAGGGTTAGACATTTTATAATTCCAGTGAATTGGTTAGAAATGTATACTTTGGAGGGTGAAATATGTGCTAGAAAGTTTTCTTTTGTATATGGGGGTTTGATAAATGCCAACACATCACAAAAAATCAACTGTTTTTTTTTACCTCAACCTCCATTCTTTACTTTGTGTCGCAATAAAACCTGTATCGTGCTCAGTTCCGAGTGCGAAATCTGCTGGATGTCAAGGTCTGAAGCTTTCATTGTTGATACCATCCCTTGAGAAGCCCCTTTGCCAGACCATTTGTTCGTTTGCGTCAAGACAAAGTATAACACTTGCGGATTTCCAGTTGTGTGGAATACTTCAGGACACCTCGCAATGGTATCGCTCTTTAAATGTTTCTTTTCAATGTGGAAACTTTAACCCTAGAATACTAACTATACGTCTCGGAAACGTAGTCGGAAGTTCAAATGAACAGTGCACCGTTTGACCTTGAAGTGAGCCCCTTTCCCTCTAGATATGCATCATGGGGGTCATCTTCTTTCGATGCGTCATCCAGCCGCTATTTGATTTACTCAGGGTGAGTACTGTGCCATTTCTGTAACATGCGGGTTTTATTTTAGTTTGTATTCTAGCGTTCAGTAACCCCTTAGCCTAATAATGAATACAATAATTTCAGGAAGAATAATTGGTTTGAATGGCATGTACGTCCAAAAGACGTATAATTAGTAACATGCAGTTTTTATTTTAGTTAGTATTCTAGGGTTCAGTAACCCCTTAGCCTAATAATGCATACAATAATTTCAGGAAGAATAACTGGTTTGAATGGCATGTACGTCCACAAGAGACGTATAGTTAGTAACATGTAGTTTTTATTTTAGTTAGTATTCTAGGGTTCAGTAACCCCTTAGCCTAATAATGCATACAATAATTTCAGGAAGAATAACTGGTTTGAATGGCATGTACGTCCACAAGAGACGTATAGTTAGTAACATGTAGTTTTTATTTTAGTTAGTATTCTAGGGTTCAGTAACCCCTTAGCCTAATAATGAATACAATAATTTCAGGAAGAATAACTGGTTTGAAAGGCATGTACGTCTAAGAGACGTATAGTTAGTAACATGCAGTTTTATTTTAGTATTCTATGATTAAAAGTATTAGATTAAAGTTCTAAGAAGCTCGGGGAATGTTCATTTTTTTTCGTTCGCAGTATTTAGTCCGTTTTCTACATTTAAAGTTATAAACCCCTTTTCATTGCATGTGAATAATAAATGTGGGTAAGTACAAGGTGTTTCAGAAAGGACGAAACAGTGACAGATAAAAATATGAAACAAGTGGCATGTTCTATGAGCAAGCCTGGAGTTTGAAATAGACCGGTTTGCACAATTAGTTTCAACTTTGAATAATAGATGGATCTGCAATCTTTAATATTTTCCCCGGTAAATAGTGTGTAAATTGTCATTCGTAAACAGGCGTTAACAAATCACAGTGCAATGTATTCGAAATGGCCACCTTGAATATAAATCGCTTGACACAAGCGAAAGTAGAAGTTTAAAACCGCGTGCCTCATTGTTGTGCACTGAAATGGATAATACATGCCTCACAAATAAGCTATTCTAGCGTTTAAGGATTCTTACTGTAAACAATGACCTTCAAAAAGCTCCAGAGAAATAAGTCGTGTGGATTAAAATCCGGGGAGTATGGAGGCCAATCTATTCCGGTGCCGGTCTTTTTTTTTAATAATTTAGAGTAATGACTATCACTGAAGTTTTCATCAAGGAAGGTGAACACTGCAGAAGTACGGTGTGGTTGAGCACCATCTTGCGTAGACCACAAAGTGTCTGGTGCATACTAAGTGTTCCAATGAATACGTGTCTCGAATTTCGTCCTTGAACTACTACTGAACTTCCTGCCACGTTTTGCCAGTGGAAGAGACAGTAGTTTGAAAAATAGCTACTTTTCAGCTGTATTCCATTCTTCCAAGACTACAGCCTCATCTATTAGCCAAACTTATAACTAATTATTAAATCGGTGTATTTTAAAATCCATACCTGCCCATTAAATGTACCACCTGTTTCATATTTCCAAGTACCACAAATGTTGAATATACCACTTGTTTCATATCACGGTTTCGTTGTTATGTCATTTCAATGTTTAGGAATCCTGTTTGGAACACCCTGTAGGTAGTTTGGTTAAAGTCGCACTGGAGCAACAAAATGGGCTATTGGTGGCGGTCTGGGATCAAATCCTAAGAGCAAGAACCGAAGACAATACTCCTAATGTTGGGTCAGTGGTTATTTCGTCAAGGTATCTCAACATTAGAAGAAAACTGATTAGATCCTGCAGCCTCTAGTTTTTTTTTTCTATAAAACTCAAGCCACCGGCCTCTTGACCATCAATTGACGAAGGCCACGGCAGCTTGGTTTGAAGATATATTAGCAACCGGAATGTTGCTAGATCGAATCCAACCAAAGACCGTCGTGTTCATGGAGGGGCTCCTGCACATTAAATCTGTCGCGGCCTCAAATGTGCATTTTGAGGAGTGGTGTTGCCAGCTCAGGTGTAACCTCGTCATCTGACGTGGTTGGAAAATTACGTGATGTTGTCCAAAAATAAAAAAATTGGCTGACAAGTGCAACATTTTGACTCGGGCATTCTTTCTTCCTGCTCAAAAAAGTTCATTTTAATTGTTAAAAAAAAAAAAAAAAAAAAAAAGATCATTTTCAAAAAAAAATTAAAAAAAAATTAAAAAAAAAATAAAGAAAAAAAAATCTTTAAATTTCATATTTTTAAGTTTAAAAAAAAATATTTTGAAGTGTTTAAAAGTGTCTTCATAACCTGTATACATAATTTAAACGGATACACATAAAAGATTCTGAGAAAATGTTTCTTAAAATTTAACCATTTTTTAACATTACGGAGAGAGAACTGCGTCGGTCACCTTACCAGATGCTATACGCGCGAGTTGCAAAGAGGTTCTTGTCATCAGAGATTAAGGTATGTCCTGAACGCAAGATAAAGAGCGTAAAAGTGCATTCAGAAAATCTAGGAGTTGGTTCACATGCTCCGGAGAGGAATTCAATAGCATTGAATTTAGTTTCCTCTGGGACTATGTAGATATGAATAGCGAATATAAAGAGGGACTTACACATTCACCATTCACTACATGAACAAAAATATTTGGACACTGCAGAAAATCGGCAAAATCCATCTCAGTGTGGGGTTGTTTTTCCTAGTTAGGACTCGACCCATTGCTTTATGTACCTGGTACCATGAACGCTGGCGTGTACCTCGACGTTCTGGATAATTCGGCCTTGCAATACCACTATGGCAATACCACGGCGATGTTGGTTGTTTCTTCCAAGGATCGCGCTCCATGTCATACTGTAAAACGTGTGCCCGGCTGGTTTCCTGAAGATAAGGTGTATTTGCTTAACTGGCCTGCTCAGGGCCCCGATCTCAATCCGATCGAGCAATTTTGAGACGAACTGGAGCGACGAGTGCGACACCTCCACGGACGCCCATCTTCACAACAAACTCTTCCCATATCCTCGCAAGAGGCATGGCGAGCTATTTCTGCACAGATTTACAGGAAACTTGTGGAAAGTATGCCTCGAAGTGTTGCAGCTGTAAAATAAGTAAAAGGAGGTCCTACCTTATGAAATAGAATAATAAAGCACTTTTTCTGAAATACATGCAGCGTCCAAATACTTTTGTCCGTATAGTGTATGTCTGTTCTGCAATTTGCAGTCTTACCTGAGTGACTTCTGAACTGACGTCTTTGACCAATGGCAGGTAATTATTATTTTTTTGACATAATGTCCACAAGCAGACAAGCTACTCCAAACGCAAGGTAAAATACCAATACCTTGACCAATAGAAACTTTCCTAGTATTATTTTAACCGATGTGTTTTTTTGTCATGATTGTATTGTGCTAGTCAGAAATCTCGTGACGCTCGAAATGTTAAAATCTCGAAACATGCCCAAACAATCCAAAAGGACACATAAAAAACCCCTACAGAAAAAACCTGAAACACTTTAAACCAGTTTCGGTCTTGACTAATAAAATCTGCTTAGATCAACCAAAAGAAATGTTGTTTAATCGTTTTATGTGCGTTGTGAGCTTGAAGTCAATGCTGCAGTACTCGTAAATCTTGGTGAAGGACTACTGGTAAATCTTGTGAATGACTACTGTTGAATCTTGTGAAGGACTACTGGTAAATCTTGTGAAGGATTACTGGTAAATATTGTGAAGGACTACTGGTAAATCTTGTGAAGGACTACTGGTAAATCGTGTGAATGACTATTGGTAAATCTTGTGTATGACTATTGGTAAATCGTGTGAAGGACTACTGGTAAATCTTGTGAAGGACTACTGGTAAATCGTGTGAATGACTACTGGTAAATCTTGTGAAGGACTACTGGTAAATCGTGTGAATGACTATTGGTAAATCTTGTGAAGGACTACTGGTAAATCTTGTGAAGGACTACTGGTAAATCTTGTGAAGGACTACTGGTAAATCTTGTGAAGGACTACTGGTAAATCTTGTGAAGGACTACTGGTAAATCGTGTGAATGACTATTGGTAAATCTTGTGAAGGACTACTGGTAAATCTTGTGATGGACTACTCGTAATCTGATGGTTCAATGGAAGTATCTCGAGATTTAGTCAAATGTGTGCGTTGAAAGTTAAGCGCTTTAAGTACTTTAAATACATATTTGTATTTGAGAAACCTATTGTCACGGTGGTGCATGCTTCAAGAACAAATCAAAGTTGAAATAAGTATAATTTTTTGTCTTTGAAATAACAAGTATTTCTCTATAGGTTAAGATAAATATATTTATACATTTTATATTTCAAGTACATTGCATTGTTGTGTTAATAAGTGATAAAGTATAGAGTTAAGGATCTAATAACGGATAGAATAAATTGGATATAGAACCCCACCTGCCAACGTCCTGTTTCGTGCTGCATGAACTCTCACCATCCTTCTACTATAGGCCTAGACGTGCCTGCTGGGTATAGATGTCACTCTCTCTTCCTCTGTTGCTCCGTCTTGCTCTCCCTATTCAAACCACCACCACCCTTTTTATGGGGCTACAATGTTTGTCATAGAAGCTTCCAGTGATCACTAACACGCTGTTATCTATCAATTGTTTCCAACTTCCCCCCAGATGAACTCAAAAACTTAATTAGAGGTTAAGAAACAAAGATCCGAACTTGTGATGTATTACACCTCTGCCCTTCACCTTGAGATAATCAGGGAGAATCCCGTGATTTAAGTATCAAAAGGAGTAGAAAGGCCAAAGGGTGATCCAGAATAGTCTGGGAAAGTCAAGTAATTGATCACTGGTGTTTGATTTTCAATTGCTGAGAAAGGTGATGACACGGATTTCTATTCCAGAATCTTTCTAAACTTAACTTAAGCGATCGTGACGATAGCAGCGACATACTATTATGCAAACTGCAACAGGGGCCAGCATCTAAGTCCGTACTGTGTGCAGGAGTATTGATGTGGGCGGCCTGAGACTCGCACTTAATCGAAAACATTCCGTATTTTGATGACTGGTTTTCCCACTCTTGTATGCTTTTATCGCTACCATTCTTTACTACGTAAGAGGTAGAGGCCATCGACCTATTTGGAATTAGTTGGAAGTACTAAAAGTATTATTGTCTCTCCTTGTTTCTAGTACAATCAACTCTTCTGTTGCAGTCTGCAATGAAAATTGTTTTTCGGAAACAGTTTTTTGCTTTTGAAAGCCCAAAGGTATTCTCAAACACTGTTTTTCATTGATTTATCGTTGTGACCAACTATTTATTTTCTAAAAGGTCAATTTATTTATTTGTTAGTTTTTTATGGGCGTAAAGGGCAGGTTTGACCAAGAGTCGCCAATCTTGGTAATTAAATAATTTAATGATTTGTTCGCACATTCAAATTTAATTGTTTTGAATGCAATCCCTTCTGTTAGAACACATGTCTTCATTGATGTGATTGAAGTGAGCATAAGTTTGCGCAGATTAATAAAACAGATTTGCACGAGAAGGAAAATAAATCTGTAATTGTTGGATGATTAACACTCTAAAGGGATTGAATTTAATAGTAGTCAAATCACTGCATTCATTTAAAATGTGTCTGGTGAGATTATACCACATGTCGGATATGTCAGCTGGTTCTGAATCTACCAAATATCTTTGAGTTAAATATGTGAAACCATGCACTTCCAGTTCTGAAGAAACGGATTGGGAATTCGTTTTTGATTGGAAAACGAAAATTTATTGGGGACGATAAAGATAGATGAGTTACTGTATACAGTAAAGCAGATCGATATCACCGAATACGCGATAGATCGCGACAAGATATGACGAGGGGTGACTCCGAAGACGAGCAGAACCATTGGTTCGTACTCTCGTTTCTAAAGAAATAGATTGAGAATACTTTTCTCACGGGAAAGTGAAAATGTATAGGGGACAAGTAATAAAGAAGGGGTATAGCAGAATGTGCGATATATATTGATGAGTTACTGGAAACAGTAATAACCGCAGTTTCTGCTCACAATTCCAAAGAAATGAAATACAGCGAAACACCGATTTAATATATTTCAATTAGCTGGAAAGAAATCGCTACTATTATTAAAGGAAATGTCTGTATGCGTACTGTACGCAATGTCCTAACGAATCTATGGCACTTACAATAATGAAATTTGGCACATAGGTAATACGAATTTTTTGCAATTTTTTGTCGCGATCGAATTTGAAAATTTTATCGTGAACATTTTAAAATTGAATTTGTTAGTTTTTTCACCATTCTTTCTTCTCTCCGAAATGTGACGTCAGAAAGAAGAAGCGAGCCGATTTTGCTAGTTTCGACCGCTGACGTCACTAGTGTTTTTCGTCCGATTTGCCTTAGGAACCATGCCAAGTTTTCCGATTCTAGCTTGTTTTGATTTACACAACCACCTCGAGGCCGTTTTGAGTTCGTTTGCGAAGCAATCCAAATGGGAAAACATAGCAATCACCGGGGGTTAATGAGCAGTAGGGTCGGGTGTGACACCCGACCCCTCGATAAAAACTGTCACGGGCAACGCCGTGCTGGCCACGCAGTGGCTAGTAAAGTTATATGCGGGAAAACGTTAAATCGGGGTCGGAGAAAAACAAAACGTAGAGCATGATATAAAGACTAATTTAAGTATCATACCATTTATTTCTTGCTTTATAGTAGTTTATTATTAAAAGAAATATGTTATTTTGTTTGCGTTTTGCTTTTACTAGATAAAGCATGCAGATATGAGTTTTTGTAAGTCTTTTAGTAAATCTAATTTGCTTTTGACAAAGATATTCATTACGAACACAAAAAGGACTCTTTGAGATTTGTTATCTTCGTGATCGTTAAAGATAGAGTAAAAATTTCAACGGATTTGATATCTCCGGAAAATTTTATACCACACCAATACCTCAGGTAGTCCGAATTTTATGCGAATTTGTGACATGCATGTGTCATGTCTGGTGAAGGTGGGACTTATTCTTAAAATTATTGTTTTTTATCTTTAATGTTTTCAGTATCAGTAAGGACATGGAAAGAACTATAACTGGAACGCCGTGCTGGCCTGCTAGTATCTGACTATTTTAAGAAAATCGCTTTGAGTTCTCCCCCGCTGGAAGGACATTCAATGTGGGAATTATTTCGAAGCGATAACTTAAAATACGGAATATTTTAACATTAAAAGTATAGGAAATTATTTGGAACCATTGAAAAATGACGCTATATGCGGGTTACGTTAAATCGGGGTTCCACTGTAGTTCCTTTTTGTTTGCAAAACGAAAATTTACTGGGGACAAATAAAAAAAGCAGTGTGGTCGTATGCACTATACATCGTAGGGGCGTCTGCATTAGTAAATCTGATGTACAGTAGTATACCATCTGACTTCTGCCATCGATTGCTTTCCCCAACAAGACACCCACCCCTTTTGCGTTTACAACCCTTTGTGTTATTTTTGGCCAGACTTCGTGAAGCTAGTTGTAAGCGCCATTTTTGAAAGGAAGACTCATTTTCCTTTTATTCGTAGGAACAGCGGGGGTACAATTTACGGGCTCTTCTCTGTCGATCCGTTCTCCTGGAAAAGGAGTCTCTGGAGAAGGCTTCGTTTCCCAGAAGTCCTACTCCCGCTCTCTTTGGTAACTTAATGAAGCCTGACATTTTTTTTTTCTCTTTATTCTCCATCTTTTTTTCAGTCGATACTTTTTTATCTATTGAATTTCTTGAAACATTGTAGAGAGCTTTCCAATCAACTGATAGCAGTTCCGCTGTTTTGCCGGTCTATTAACTTCTCTGTTCGTCTTTCTGGTGCTGTGGTCTCTTGTAATATTTCATACGCCGTGCTCTTTAATGAGCATTTTGCTTGCAGGGATGTTTTATTTATGCTAATGTTTCGGTTGGAATTCTTCAGCTGGATCGTTTGTGTCGCTGGAATAATCGAGCTGTACTATGCTTTGCCGTTTTGAGGATTGTATGTCAGCCTGTTCTGACATTCCGATGGCTTCTTTTTATTCTTTAACAATTGGATGGAAGGGAGTAATTTCTTTCTAGTGTAGCTTTTGAAGCGGTTTGCTTTGAAACATTTAAAGGGCTATTTTTGGTTCCAATTGCGAAACATTTTCCCTTTATAAGTTGCTTTTAAAAGTTTTGTTCCATATCTGCCCCCTTATAAGAGACTAACCTTGTTGTACGACACTATTTCTCAACCTTTCAGAGACCAACGTTCGTAAATTATCTTTTTATTAGACGAAGCCTCGGTCCACTAATATTTCCTGATTAATACCCTTCCAATATTTTAAAGGTCTTACATAAAACTAATGTAGATATAAATAATTATGGAATAGTCATAATGAGTAAAAACGTATGTGTGTACTGTTTGTATGTATGGCAAATTTAAAATTTCATTTGCACCAAAATGAAACAAAGTCTCTTATTTCATCTTAAAATTAAAATGTAAAGACTTGTCTCTCTATATTAGAAAAAAGTTACCGCCGCCGCGGCAGGATTGAAAACTGTGTTGTTTAGCTCGATTCTTAGACGGTTTCTCGAGAAAGTACGAATCAGAAAAACATGAAATTAACATGGTTTGTTCTTCATCGTGTTCCCTGGACAATTGTAAAGATCTTTTTCCGATGCGGTTATTAGTTTAGGGTTTATTAAGTGTCAAAGTTGAAAAAGCGAAATTTCTTCCGCTAGTGAGCAAAACACATACAAATTTTCAGTCTTCAGCCGTGAGTTTCTTTTTTAAAGAGTACCTTTCAACGTAAATTTTTTCAGCTCGTCGAGTTTTTCTAGAATTTTCAATTTGGTTCTTGCCAATATTTTTTTGAAATTAGGGTAAAATCGGGACATTTAAGTTGCTTTTTTTTTTAAACTGTCGTATCTGTATCTTATTGCTATTAGTTTTTAATTTTTAAAATATAGCAGTATACCTCAGAATGTTTTTGAAATTGGTTAATAAATAAAGTCGATGCAATCAAAAGTTTGTCATACAATTTTCGGAACTTTCAGATCGTAATTTCCGATACTTAAGCGAGCAGGGGGCGGAACCCCCTAGTTACGAAAAAAGGCGCATATGTTGGGATTTCGAAACAAACACTGCAAAGCAAACGTTCAAAAAACAGTATTCAGTATTACTATATTTGAGACCGCGTGGATTTGGTGTGTTGGATTTCGAAACAAAAGCTGAAAAGCAAACAGGCGAAAAACAGTATTCAGTATTACTAGATTTGAGACCGGGTGGATTTCGTGTGGTTGGATTTCGAAACAAACACTGCAAATCCCGTCGATACAAATAAATTATCCCGTCGATACAGGGTTTTAACGCTATTGGAAATCTACTTCCAAACTAGTTGTTCATACTGAAGGAGGGAGGATAGTTGTCAAATTAAATCAAAATACATCAAATCCTTATCACTTATGTGTCTTACCAATCTGTGCCTTCCGAGGCCATTGGTTATCTTGAAGACAGGGCTTACCCAACAGTGGATAATGTTAGCATACTTGTTGATTCCAGTTAAATAAAATTCTGTGCTAGATAGGTAAGTAGTTGAATTAACTTCGCACTGGAGCAACACAACGGAATTTCTACGATCTTGACGAGGGTCGTCGTGACTCAGTGGGGTTCCGCCACTGCGCTAGCAACATATAGGTTCGGTTTTGCCCTGGGAATATTTCTATTTTCTGTGTCAGTAATGGCTACGTCCATTACTTGGCGTTGTCTTGTGTCTGGCGTAGCATTACTAAATATGGCCCTTACGCGATAAAACCAGACCAACCTATGATGGGGACATTTCAAGAAACTTCATCGGTCGTATTCATATTCAGTTTTGCTGTTATTGAGTTTATATCTACTATTATATAAGGAAATGTTTGTATGTATCTCTATGTTTGTCTTGACGAATCTATGGCACTTGCATTAATAAAATTTGGCGCACAGGTAGTCCTTATTTATTTCGATTTTTTTGTGTCCAGCCCGAATTATAAAATTTAATCTAGAACATGTTTTAATTAATTTACTAGGGGGCCTGCACCCTGCTCGCTAACGCTCGCCAACCCCCGGAGGAATGCTTCGCAATCCTCATTGGTTCGCTGCGCGAACCTATGCTCGCTTCGCTCGCCTCGATGAAGACATATGTCCTAGCAGAAGGGATTGTTTACAAAATATGTTACCAAAAAGATGTTTTTCAAATCTAAATTTGCTGTATTACAGAAAAAATATATACAGTATCTCTAAAATCAGAATTCAAATGAAAACTTTGTGCAAATTTTGACTCGAAATGTGAGCGTTGCTTTGGAAATTGAATACCCAGCATGATGTTTGTGTGTACATTTTCCCAGCACTCAAACGACCCACACTTTTTCATTGTGTTTGTTGCCGAAAGTTGTGGTGCAAGCGTCTTGTTGAACTATAATTGTTGGCCCTGAAAAGGACCGTTTTTTAAATGGCCCTGAAAAGATCCTCCGCTTTCTTTGATTTCTATTATAAACTAACTGCAACAGCTCATTAAAATTTCCTTTTTTTTTTCCAATAAAATTTCATCCGATAACGCTATAAATTCAATCAATGCGCGAGACTTCGCGATAAACAAACAATCGTACAGTGTTGCCAAAACGCGATTACAAATAACGTCTTTTTTGCGTGCCACGTAAGAGATATATATATATATATATATAGATTATGTTTTCCCCCTGCGTTCATATTTTCGCGTAGGTGACGTCACTGTTCCTCGATTGAAGAAAGGACGGATTCTGCGTTTTTCGTCCTCATGCCTTTGGAACCAAGTTATGACGTCACGTTTTGAAAGAGAATTGCAGCTTTTGTTCTTAACTTATTTCCGATTCCAGCGTGTTTTGATTTACGTTGTTGATTGATATAACTTCCCTGCTAGCGATTTTAACTTTGACACGGGCAAGGACTCTTTGAGGTTTTTGTCTTCGCGATCGGTTAAAGATAGAGTGAAATTTTCATCGTATTTGAAACTTGCGGAAAATGTTACACCAGATCGATACCTTAAATGTGATTTTCTTTAAATAAATAACTTTTCTATTGTAACCCGTCTTAAGTCAGGTGGAGGTGAGACTCATTCTTAAAAAAATTATTGTTTTTTTCTTTTAAATGTTTTTAGTATCATTAAGGACACAAAAAGAACTGTCACAGGCAACGTAGTGCTGGCCTGATAGTACATATAACAATAAAATAAAGCATATGTTTTTATTTTTATTGTCCGACCACTAATCTATTCCTTCTTAGGTATATCTTCGATATTATAAAAGCAAGTGTTTCTTTGTCTGTCTGTTTTGGGCCGCGGGGGGGAAAATTTTTTTTAAAATGAATTTAATAGTTTTATCCTCCATCTTTTTTTCAACCTCTTTCTTCCGCGAAAGAAGGAATACCCCAATTTTGACTTTTTCTACCCACATGACTTTGCCGTCGGCCTTTGGAAGCATGCCAAGTTTTTTTCATCGCGAAAAACAATAATAAAAAAAAAAACTTTTTTTTCGTTTCCGCTTTGATTTTGCGCCTCGGAATGATTTTCCAGCCACACGATAAATCTTTTTATTGGAGTCACAGTTCTTTTTTGTATCTCCTAGACCGTTAAAGATGGAGTAAAAATTTCAACAGATTTGAAATCTGCGGGAAATTTCACTTTAGATTGATGCCTAAAAATATGATTTTCCATATCTTTTATATTTTCGCAAGAGATTGTGTGTCACGTGAAACAGATTGCATCTTCTGCCCTTTGCGTTAAAAAAAAAGAAACAGATTACATTTCCTGTCCTATTCCATTTCAGGGAATGAGAGCAAACAATAAAAAAACATTTTGACTGGGATTGTTAATTCTTTTTCGTGAAATCGGAATCGCTAAAAGATAGATTAAAAATTTCGACGAATTTGAAATCTGCAGAAAATTTTACTCCAGTTTAATAACTTACATCACGGCGTTGCCCTTTGCAAACCAACACCACAGGCACGGGCAACGCCGGGCTAGACACGCAGTGTCTAGTCTTCGATATGTATGAGAGACCATTTGAGTTGCGGAAGTAAAGTGTTCACTTCCGTCTGGTTTGTGTGTTAACACTGTAAATTCCATTCATTGAATCCAATTTCAATACCTCACTTTAAATTTCGATTCCCACTTTCCAAAAACATAAGTAGTTCGGGGGTTGACCTCTCCATCTAACCGTGGTTCGAAATGACGAGGTGTTATCCCGTTGATCTTTACCTACGGGATTGATCTCGGACCGTTAACAGTGTTACTCCAGTTACACTAGAACCCCTAGTGTTACTCCAAAGTGTGGCTTAAATTCAGCTACTAATCTTTAAGCGTCATCTGAACGTGGTTCAAAATTACGGGGTGTTGTCCTCGGATCTTTCCTTTAAGGGACTGATCCCGGACCGTCGTCAATAGCCCGTTGTGTTGTTCTAGTTCGACGTTAACTAAAATTACCATACCATTACTAACCTTTAAGCATCAACTACTTCTTCGATTACTATAACGTACCCTTCTTCTGTGCGTGAAAAATTGTCCTTATGTGTGTGTTTATGACGCACATAAGGTAATTAGTTGAATTTATGTCGCACTGCATATTTATATATATGTCAAGCCTCAAGCTGTGTGCTATTTACATACATAAGTCAAGCCACAAGCTGCACCAAACACAAGCGAACATCAAGTAATTGACATACATGACGTTGTTCTGTGATTTGGACATCTAATACGACCCTCACGCCATGAAACCCAATCCATCGAACCTAAAGCCTCAAACATTGAACCATTGTGCAGATTCTTGGTTCTCGCCTGCTGACCGAAGCCATGTAAATACAGCTGACACAATATTGTGAAATTTTACCGTTTCAAAAACAAATTTGTGTGTGGGAGAACTTAATGAGAATGCCAACATTGATTGGTCGCAAAACACCGAATTCGCTCAGTTGAAAGAAACGCTAACGAGCATTCTCCGGATCTTATATTTTCCATCAACTTTTATATTTTCGCCCAGTGAGTTTTTCTCGTGGCTTAACGAATGCAGAACTCCCTTGAATGGAGAGACCGCTTTCACGAGCCGTATTTCTTCCATTGTTCACAGAAAATTGTGAATGTCAAACGCCCGCACGGGGATATTATTTCTTGTCTTTCTTGAGTGTGTGGGATAAAATTTTAATGGGCATGTCAGATTCATCGGACAAAGAAAAGAATTTCCATCACTATACAAAGGAAGAAATTTTATAGATGCCTGAAATTTTTTTTTGTCGGTATGGTGTATAATTAAGGTTGAAAATCGCGTCAAGAACGTTTTTTACAAAAATGAGGAGGTTTTGCCTCTTAGAGAGCAGTTAGGATTCGAAATTAACTGTCTTTAGCCGTATTATGCATCTATAAATTTCGTTTAGACCAGGCCTCGAAGTATATTTTATAATACAGGTGCACCTAAGTTTTTAAATTAGGTGCACAGGTTATATTTTAGGTGCACAGGTTATATTTTAGGTGCACATTAAAAAAAACTTAATATAAGAGCATTAACGTCATGTAAACTACTTTATTAGTTGTGTATGTTTACATAGATTTTAGTAGTAGATAGTAAATAAAAATATTTAAACATCTAAATTCTCCCTTGTCTAGCACACGGCTTTGGCTACAGTCGCTTCAACCGAGCCATCTGGAAAATGTTTCGATCATCGGAAGGTTCTTGTGGCATTTGCACAAGTAAACCTTCCTCCTGTATAAACCCGTTACGGCCCAGCTATTTTGCTTTCGAATAGTGTTTATTTAGGAATTTTACTTACGTTCCTTTAGAGCAAGAGAGGTTTATACTAATATTTTGTTTAAACATCAAAATAACATCAAACACGTTTCTCCCCCTTTGTTTAACGTTATGTGCACTGCGTGCACCTAGTGGAAAAAAATTAGGTGCACAATTTTATTTTCATGTGCATACAGGCAACGCCGTGATGGCCTCGAAGTGGCTATTATCAAAAACGTAAATCAAAACACGCTAGAATCGGAAAACTTAGCAAGGTTCCAAAGGCATTAAGACGGAAAACTTGTGACGTCATCGGTCGAAAATCGCGAAATCCTCGTCTTTCTTCTATGATGTTACATTTCGGAGAAAAGAATGACAGATGAAAAAAAAAGTAATGAATTAATTTTAAAATATTCTAGATTAAATTTTAAAATTCGGACTGCACGCAAAAATTCGGACTACCTGTGTGTCAAATTACATTATTGTAAGTGCCATAGATTCATCAGAACATTGAGCACAGTATATAGAGACACAGACAAACACTTCCTTCGCTGTCATAAGGGTTAGTCACGTGGGTTTGGGAATCGACTTGGGCCTATTGGCTATCGAAGCGCAAGCGAGCATTTACCGTCACGCTGGTGAAGTAGTCTGCATTAGGAATTGTACTTTCTTCCAATACCACGTGATCTTCACCGGGAGATCTTGAAACCGAGTAATTGGACAATTGTCTGCATTGATTGTTGGCAATTGGTTCAGAGAGACTAAGCATTGAAATCTTGAAGGTATTAAACCACATATTTCTGAGCTTATTTACTAAAGAGTAAGCAGCTTCATTGTTCACATTGAGATTAATGTATATATTTTGAGAGAGAGATTGCATTAAGATTTTACGAGTTGAGAGTCTTAAGAACTTTCATTTTAATTAGTAAATAAGAGAGTGTTTAGAACATTAACTGTCTATTTTATTTCATGCTTTTTGTTTCAGAGCTTTAAAGTGTCGTGAATAATCATTAATATGAAATTTTATAATCTAACATTTTTTTTTAACATATGACCGTATTGGAATTCAATCCGTATACACTGCGATGGTCTGCTCGTCAGAGGCTTAGAGCACCTTTTACCTTTTATGACCCGGGGAGGAGGGCCTCCATTGAGGCATGCCATTGAGGCATTATTAAAAATCAACTCATTAGGTGTACAAGTGGCAACAGGCCGGAATAAAAACAGGAACAGCGGCACAATGGCGGAATGTGAAAATAAATTCTGCTAAAAATAAAAACCGGAATATATCATCGGTCTGAAAAGGCATGTAAAAAATACATTAAAATAGGTAAAAGAGTTAACAATGTAAAAAGTTAAAATTTAAGGCTTTAAAATGGGGGCCTAAACATAGTTCGAGGCCCTATTTTATAAGACAGCAAAGAGTGCTTTAGAGCAGGGGTTCCCAACATTTTAGTAACTGCGTACCACTTGAAATTTTTAGCTTCATATTTTATGATTAATGCACTTGTGTTTCGTATTAATGATGTTTTAATAAAGGTAAAAATGAAACGATTATTGAAAATTACAGTTTTATTTTTACTCACAGGTTTAAAAACAAATTATTTTAAATAATTAGTACAAACTAAGCAAACAAAGATTAACATCATCAAAAATAAATTTTTAGGGCGAAACTTTTTTTTTGTCTTTTGTTAAAATATCAATATCAGGAGCAATGGAGCTTAACTTCACTCTTAAATCCTCTTCAACACTTACTCTGTTTCTATATTTATTTTTTCTATACAAAAGTTCAGAAAAACCACTCTCGCACAAGTAAGTAGTAACAAATGGCATAAGAAATAGCGTAACGTGGTTGTACATACTAAAAAATCGAAAAATTTCGTAGAATATTTGGGTTGCTCGTATCATCCTTGCGTACCACCTGAAACGTTGCCGTGTATCACCAGTGGTACGCGTACTACCGGTTGGGAATCCCTGCTTTAGAGTGTTGTTGGTTCTATTTTGCACTCCTTCCTGGGACAGACATGTTGACACCTACGCAGACTAAGTTAATTGCTTATATAAAACCCACGCCACTGAAATGGCTTCGAGCCCCGCTAAGGGAGGTAATTTAGCCGCAAATTAAAGGCATATTTGGCCCCTGGGATTCTTGCTTAGTATTCCGCTGATTTATTTGTACGCGCAAAATGTTAGAAGTAAAATGTGCAGGTGTGAATCCGAATATCGCCGCTATGTCATCGTGTTAGTGTGGTTAAGGTTTTGCAACGAAGTCCTGGTTTTGATTACCTGCCTGATTGGGATTTTTATTGCATAATAAAAACGATATCATTGTTGTGTCTAAAACAGTTTGCCTGATATTCAAGAGCTGTTTAGACCATTTGGTTGACTAGCGGATTAGCAACCGGACGGTTGCGAGTTCGAGACTCGATCCAACCAAAGACCGTATGGTAAGTGGGGGCTGGTGCACTTTAAATCTGTCTTGGCCTCAAGTGTCCTCATGATGGCGTGGTGTGGAACTTTGGAGAGCGAGTTACCAGCTCAGTTATCGACATTCTGACGACCGTGGTGCAAAATCACGAGGTCTAGCCCTCAGGTCTTTCACTTACAGATCAGTCCCAGATGCTCAGTGGGACGTGAATTCAACTATGCAACTTAATCTAACCTAATATTCAAGTGGTATATATTTAATTTACGTCACACTGGAGTATCTGGATACTACGGGCTGTTGGCGACGGTCCGGTATCAACCACCGAAGGGAAAGATCCGAGGAAACCACGTAATTTTGAACCACGGTCAGATGACGAGGCAACACCTGAGCTGGCGACCCACTCTACAAACTTCCACATCAACCCAACGTGAGGACTTTCGACCACAGATTACAGGTGCACCAGCCGCCTCTGCACCATACGCATACAAATATCCACGCACTGACCCGGATTCGAACCAGGAACCCTCCGATCCAGAGGCTAACACCTTTACCATCAGACCCTCGTTTTTGGAGAAAAAAGACACACCGTGCGGAAATCCCCACTTAGTAACCGATGACGCAACTGCTCGATAATCCGTTTCTCGATTTCCCGTCGCCAAACAGCGCGAGAATCCCTACAAACCAGCAACCCTTCCCCATAACTCTACCGTCCCGCAACGGGGTAACTTTTCAAAACACGGGAAAAGTCGGCCTTGGTGATCGGAAACTCCGCCCACCGCTTCTGCCGACGTCATAATGACATCATAATGGTCCTGACTCGTCACGGGCGCTGTGTGCTCGTTGGGCACTCGGGAGCTCGTCTACCATCGGCCGCGAGGAGTCTAGCGAACGGATTGCACGTGGTTTTTCGGCAACCGACTCGCTTTTCGAAACGTTGAATCTGGATATTGTAACGGCTTCCAAAATGAACGGTGCCGCCGCGATCAGCATAGTCCGTGATCCTTTGGATAACCATTGTGAGGGTGACAAGCACGCTATACACAATGCCCATGCCGTCAAACCGGAGGGAATGCTGGACAGAGGCCGCCAGCTGTCGGTGAGTAGTTAAAAAAACTAAACCATAACAATAGTTTTCGTGGCCCACGCCCCCTTTGGGTGACGTAATAATAGTTGGGCGCTGTGGAAAGGGTTGCCAATAGACTGCCAGTCAAAAGCATAAGATTGTTTTGAGAAGCGTTCGTTGAACTTTGTTTACCATCTCTGGAAGACCCTTAGTTGAAAGAATTTTCGACGATGTATTCTCGTCTTATTTTTCTTTATGTTGTGAATGTGTTCAAAAAGCGTGTTTCTGAACTAGTTCGTAATCATGCTGACTCCTTTGCTGAATCTACTACACATCGAAATTTTTTTTTTGCTACACGAAGTTTCAAACCGTGGAAGGAACACAAATTCATTGAACTCAATCCAAACTCACATTGGTGATCTAATTTAGTTTTGCGTTAAGAAACACGATTTTTAGAACATATATAAGTTATTTGGAATTATGGTGAATGACTCTTCCTAGACCTACTACACATCGAATAAATTTTGCTACATGAAGTCTCACTTCTTATTTACCTTTGTGTAGTGTATATGCTCAAAAATCATCTTTCGTAACTTATTAATCGGAATTATGCAACTATTTTTCTTACCTTTCGCTACACGAAGTTTGAAACGTTAAATATTGGGCAACTAGTCTTGGTGACCTAGTATCCATCATCGAACCACTCTGGCGATTTCATTTAGATTTTTGTGTTGATTATGCCCCTACTCACATTTCAAAAATAGCTTGGAAAAAGAATTATGTTCACATCAGGATGTTATATCAGAATACAAGCTTGGTTTGCTTATAAGGCGACATAATTTACTCATCAGTCAATGATCTTCATAGCTGGAGAACATACAAATTAATTTTATACCTCGCATACATGCCATACTTGTAGAAACGTTAAACTTGTATAAAGGTTTTACTTACTTACAAATGGTTCTAATAGAATATTCCAGATGTGATCATGCACCGCTTTAAAAATCGTGTTCGCACTCTAAAACTTGTTTGGAATTATGTAACTTCGTCTATACATATTCCATCGCCGTTGGGTTGCAGATACTTAACGACATTCGTACATATAAATTCTTTTGTTTTATTAACGCATCAATTTTTGTGAACCAACTACTCATCGATTGGTATTTGCTACACGTTGTTTCAAACCATAAATATGGGGTAGCAGGTTTCGGTGACCTAGTATCCTTCATATTAGTGATCGCATTTAGATTTAAGTTGTGTATGAGCTCAAAACATCGTGTCTCGTAACTAGTTAATCGAAATTATGCAGCTGTTCGTTTGTTATGCATGTTAGTTCATATGTTGCATCGCCGTTGGGTTGTACAAATACTTAACGACATCAGTGCTTGTCAATTCGTTCTTTTATCAACACATCAATTTTTGTGATCCTACTACATTATAGGATAACTTTTGCTTCACGAAATCCTAAACCTTGAATTTAACCACAAATAAAAATCTTGGTGACCTAGTATTCATCATGCATTAATCATATTGGTGGTCTCACTGTCATAAACTATTCTGCAAAACATGGGCATTGATTCTTTTTTAGGGTGAACTTTTAGTAAAAATATTTTAGTACAGTGCTATTAAAGATCAACAGATTTTTTAAAAAATACTGTGAACTTGGGATTATACAGGTTTGATTCCTGTGACATCCTGGATGCATTTATGTATTTTATGTCATATCTTTTATGTGTTCCATTATATGACGTGACCTGTCTTGTGTTTGGCGCAGCTTGACTACATATGGTCAGACATCAAACCAAAACTCACCAAAATGTAACAAGATCCTCATGTAGCAACAGAAAAAAAAAATTGAACATGAACCGTCCTATCACTCAATAACGTATATAACCCAGTTTAATAACACTTGGACAAAGATATGTCCAAAGAAAATTTTTTATTCTGACGATACCCATGTTAGATTGCTACGAAACTTGTAAATTAATATTGTCTTGTTCCTCCTCATATTTAATGAAATCAAAATAAGATATATTGCATTTTACTCGATAAAAGAATAGAATTTGCTTTGCATCAAAATCTGAATATCGTTGTGTATAGGAATGTTTCGAATGTAATTATGTGATGTTTGTATATTAAACTAGTTTATTTTGAAAAAAAATCTTTAAAGCTTAAGTGAATAAAAAATAACGCAATTTGAATGTAGTGATCGACAAAACCATAACATTGATTTTAAATTCTCGAGAGAAATTTAATTATCTTTTAGAATTTTTCAACGATATTAAGAGCTTTTTGAACGCCCTTTGAGGTTTTTGTTCCGAAAGAATTTTAAATTGGAAGACTCAAGTTTTTTTTTTTTTTGAGACATGTCTCTACCTAAACGTTAATCTCTGGATCTTTTGTAATAAGGAATTGCTTTTTTACTGAATTAAATATTTCAGTTCATTTTGCTTAAATTAAATGTTTATTGACTGTATTTTAGCTAAAATCAATTTAATTGTATCAAGTAAATTGCATATAAATTTTCTTTTGTGTTTGAATTTTTAAAAATTCAAATTAACTGAAAAAAGTTTCATTCAATTAAAATTTTCATAAGTGAACATTTTCTTCAAATTGGTGAACAAGTTATAAAACTGCGATTTGGATCGTGGCGCTTTCGATAAGGACCAAGTTTATTTAAATTTTTACTTATTGTGAAATGCAAGTTGAGGATATCAGCTAGCATTACTCAAATCGAGTTGCTGCTTATCGACTGGAATATTAACACTTTCCTTCCTATCGTATTCTGTCAAGCTAAAAATAGGTGGCCGTAGTGCTTCTGCGGCGGTACGGGTTTCCTGTATGTATTTGGAACGTAGTGTCAGTCTTTTTTTTATCCTTAGATACGGTTTCGGCACTTCCTCCGCATAAAGACTCCAAATAATACATTTCGAATTTAAAAGCGATTTTTTATGTCTCTCTATATTAAAAAAAAGTGACCGCCGCCGCCGCAGGATTGAAAAATGTGTTGTTAAGCTCGATTCTTAGACGGTTTCCCGAGAAAGTACTCATCGGAAAAAAATGAAATTAACATGCTTTGTTCTTCATCGTATTCCCTGGATAATTATTAAGATTTTTTTCCGATGCGGCTATTAGTTTAGGTTTTATTAAGTGTTAAAGTTGAAGAAGTGAAATTTCTTCCGCGAGTGAGCAAAACACATTCAAATTTTCAGTCTTTAGTCGTGAGGTTTTTTTTAAGAGTACCTCTCAACGTAAATTTTTGCAGCCCGTCGAGTTTTTTTTTAAATTTCAATTTGGTTCTTGATAATATTTTTTTGAAATTCGGGAAAAATCGGGACATTTTTGTTACTTTTTTTTAAAACTGCCGTATATATATATATATATCTTATTACTATTAGTTTTTAATTTTTAAAATATCGCAGTATACCTCAGAATGTACTCTTTCTTACGGTACTATTTTTTTTGAAATCGGTTAATAATTAAATTGGATGCGATCAAAAGTTGGTGATACAAAATTCGGAATCTTTGGATATTTTCGCTACTTTTTGTCGAGCGTTGGCGAGCAGGGGGCGGAGCCCCCTAGTAATGGAAAAAAAAAACACCCTTCAATTTGATAAAAAGCCATGTGTTGCCAAACGGCTAAAAACTTCATTTTATGGTTACATACGGGCAGTGACGAGATGTTATCGGATCTTTCCATTCGGGACTTATCCCGGACCATTTTTACCAAATGCCCGTTGTGTTGCTGCAATGTGACGCAATTCAACTACCTACCCGGTTGGAGCCGCGGTAACCCAGTTTGAAAAGTTGCGGATTATTTCAGGAGGGTTACGAGTTCGAACCCAACCAAAAACCGGTGGAGGGTGCATTTTAAATCTGTCGTGGCCTAAAATATCTTTACGTTGGCGTGGTGTGGAAGGAAGCCGACCAACCTGTATAGTGGTGAAGGTGGTAGCCTCTGGATCGGAAGGTTTTTTATTTGAATTCGGGTCCGGGCATGGATGTTTGTCTGCGTATGGTGTAGAGGCGGCTGGTGCACTCAATGATGAGAACAATCCAGCTCGACTCACGATGTAGGGTCGTCACCGCGATGAACGCCAATGAGTCTGATTGCTTCTCTCTTGAGGCAAGCATGATGAGTCCAGAGTGGGAGCACGGTGGCCTCGTGTTGAATGAAAACTATGAGCTGGGACGGACACCTTTTGCTTTGGGCGGTGCTGTGCAGGCTGTTGTTGGACTCTGACTACGTCTCGGATAAACTGGCGCACATAGCACTCCTCCCACATGCCCGGGTCTTCTTTCGTTTTTCATTAGAGACCTTCTCTGCTAATCCGCTGTGGGTTTTCAATAACTCGGTACGGAGGGATTGTTTCCATTCAGAAAAAGAAGAGGCGGCTGGTGCACTTTAAATCTGTCGTGGCAGAAAGTCCTCACGTTGGGTTGGTGTGGAAGTTTGGAGAGTGGAGTTCCAGTTCAGGTGTTGCTTCGTCATCTGACCGTGGTTCAAAAGTACGAGGTGTTGTCCTCGAATATTTCGCTTAAGGGACTGATCCGGGACCGTCGTCAACAGCCCGTTGTATTGCTCTAGTACGACGTTAACTAAAATTACCAAAAATTACCTAACGTAATGTGGAAGTCTGATGAGTGGAGTGCCAGCTAGTGTGGCCTCGTCATCCGACCGTGTCTCAAAATTACGTGGTGTTGTCGTCGGAATTTACGCTTGTGGACTGATCCCATACATTTGCCAATAGCACATTGAGTTGTTCCAGTGTACCGCCCAAACACGGCACAACAACTTCCAAGTAATGGGCATACACACAAAGAAAATTAAAATTAAAGAACACAGAAAAGAGTAATACAGCCAGGAGGAAACGAACCTGCGCCGTCTTCAACTCGCAGATTGCTAGATCAGTGGGCGTAACCACAGCGGAAGCAGTTTGTAGGTGGGTATATTTTTAATCATCGCCCCACTGGAAAATTACAACAGGCTTTTTTGACGACGTTCCGGGATCAATCCCCTGAGAGAAAGATCCGAGGACAACACCACGCAATTTTGAACCATGGTCAGATGACGAGGCAACACCTGAACTGGCACCCCACTCTCCAAACTTCCACGCCAAGCCAACGTGGTGAGTTTCGGCCACGACAGGTTTCCGGTGCACCAGCCTGCCTCTACTTTTCATACGCTTACAAGTATCCGTGCACTGACCCGGATTCGAACCAGGAACTTTCCGATCAAGAGGATAACACCTTAACCACCAGACCGGTTGATCGGCATAATAATACTTATGATTGGATTTTTGGTTTTATGACAAGAAAGGTCTGCAATGAGGGGGGGGGGCACATTTCCTTCTGGTGTGTGGACCCACGAACCTTGTGAAGAAAACAAGGGTGCCGTCCTCCCGCGACAACCCAACCAATCTTTTCCGGCTTCTATTTCCCAATCCCTCCCGGTTCCGAGGCTCAGTGGGTATGCCCACTGCGCTAGCAACCTTCGAGTTGGCGGCGCCGGTTCGATTCCCTTCGGGTGCTTTCGTCTGTGGGTGTATTTCTGTGTTCAGTAAAAACTTTCTTCTTGTGTGTCTATTACTTGATGTTGCATGTCTTGTGTCTGGCGCAGCATGGCCACAGGTGGTCTTGCTTCATAAAAACCCAGCCTATAGTCCCTCTTTTTTTCCCCTTTCCGTGACATTTTTTGCTTGAAGTAGTCTGTTTTATGTTTGTCGCAGTTTGGCCAAATGTGGCCTTAGCACCATAAAACCCTCAAATCACCAAGAATGGCCAAGTTGTGCCATTCGTGCTATTGGTACAACAACCTAGACTTGGCTGGTAGTGAGGCCAAGAAATATTGGTTTGTTTACTGTTCTTTATATACGTTCCTTAAAACGATTAACATTATCTATCATAAACTCTTCAGGGGTGAATAAGCAGTTAAACCTGAAGAAAAATTATAAATACCCACTAAAAAATACCCTATTTCCCAGGATATTGACCCGGCAAAAATAAATATACCCAGGTGTTCTATATCACTGATCAATTTTAAATCCAACACTAATACTCAGATATTTCCTTTCGTGTATTCGCTAAAAATATTTAGCAAAAAAAAAAGAAATTGCTCACGTTACAGGAAACGAACCTCCCCCCCCCCCTGTCGAATTTTAAGTTTGATCCAAGCATGTTCATTTTATTAGTTTTCATTGCAAATTTAAAACTATATACGTTCTACTAGAGAGTATTACAGATTGTTTTCAATTTTTGTGATTTTTATTCCGCGTTTCTCGCATTTTCATTAGTGGTATTTGGTATTTTTAATCAGGGTTCCCACGGTCCTTGAAAAGTCCTTGAATTCTTTTTTCCTAACTAGGGGCCCTTGAAAGTCCTTGAAAATTACGGAACTTGGTGAAAAGTCCTTGAAAGTACTTGATTTTTTTAACAAGTACATAATTGTGTAATTTCGTCTTGCATTGGAAATTGTCCAGACTAGTTTCCTCCACTGCATGTGTGCCATTTGAGCCTCATTCTGAATGAAACCGGTGTTTCACGCTTTGACACTATGTGATATACTTATAATACTAGGTCTAGATCTCCACAGTATGGCTATCCGTCTAAGTTGACACTTCTGGTCTCCATTAAGACGGCCGCTTCTCATACTCTTCTTCGTGCCACCAAAAGAATTTATCGTACGATATTTTATCGCACGACGGAAATCGATATGAGTGCAAGTAGCCTGAAAGTTAGCATTGAAACAAGAAGCCCACTCTGCAACAAAAAAAAATCAGGTTCTGTGAGAAAAGAAAATCCAAATTGTTCCCAAAATTGACAATAACCTTTCCCTTTTTTGACTAACAGTTGTATAAAATTTTTTTTTATTTATTTTTTTTTATTTTTCTTTTTAAGTGACAACTTTTGTGTATGCCTTGTTTTAGGTAGTTATAAAAAATTTTAGGTCCTTGAAAAATATTTTTTTGGTTTTGAAAAGTCCTTAAAAGTCCTTGAATTTATTTTGGATAAAGGTGTGGGAACCATGTTAATTAACGTCACACTGGAGCAACACAACTGGCTATTGGCGACGGTATGGGATCAATCCCGAAGGGAAAGCTCCGAGGATAACACAGCGTAATTTTGAACCACGGTCAGATGACGAGGCAACACCTGAGCTGGCATCCCACTCTCCGAAGTTCCACACCACGCCAACGTGAGAATATTTGAGGCCACTACGAATACAACGTGCACCAGTCCCCTTTGTACACTACGGTCTTTGTTTGGATTCGAACTAGCAATCCTCCGTTTGTAAAAGTAACGGATCACAACTTACATATACTAGTCAAAATCAAATATTCTTCACTCTAGAGAATCGGGTATTGAAATTGGTTTCTTGTTGTAAAACTAATATCTACTAGACCAGAGGTCTTCAACCTCCCCCACTTGGAACCCTTATAGAACCCTAAATTAGATAACAATTTAATACGGGTGTTTTTCAAACGTGTTATCTACTCAAGTTCCATGTAAACATGCTTTTACATACCACAAAAAACCGTGGGGGTTGACCACCCCCGGAAAAAAAAAATTTTGCAGACCATTCTTTCAGAAATACTGGTGAAAAAAGTGGGGAAAAAAATGCGAAATAAAACTTTATTTTCTATGAAACACGAGTACAAAATAATGCAAGGTAATACAAATAAAATATAACACAAATATGTGTTATCGGCAGTTATGACTATTTGTTTCACTAGTAAAATTGTTGAATTTCATCTCGGTAGTCTGTCCCATAAACGCGGAGGAACCCTTCAAAGCTTTTTCGTAACCCAGGTTGAAGAACCCTGTACTAGACCGACCGTAATAAACCTGGAGCCCAAAAATATCCAACCGATCTGTAGGAATTCCGAAAAATATTTCTGTAGTTTTTCACTTTCTACTCATGGAGGAAACAGAATAAATTTTAAATAATCATTTTTGTTCGGTAAATCGAATTTGAAAATGTCACGTTCCCTTTCTCTACTTTTTATTCCTGGGGTTATCTTCAAAGCAGGGAAGCTGTCAAAGATTTAGAGGGACATTCCTTTCTACTTTTCCTTTATGGATTTAAGTCTGGCCTAAAACCTTTCTGGTTTCTAAAATCCACCTACGCTATGCGGTCACTTTGACATTTTTCACTGTCAATAAGGACATACATTACTTGGGTTACACTGTTATAATTGTCAGCGAGTTTTGGACTTTTATTTCCTAAACTTTTTCTTTTAAAGAAACGTGTTTGATTGTTACGCTAGCCGAAGCCACGAAATTAAAAAAATAAATTGCCAATAATGTCAATCTATTGTTGTTGAGGTAAAAAACGTTTCATTTTAGTTTTGTTCTTCAAACCCAAAACAATTGTCTTGCACGAGCTGATACGGTTTTTCTAGTCGCACCCTGGTTTTACGTTTGTCAGTTTATGCTTACTTTGATTACTTAATGATAGTGATTTGGAAACGTCTAACAATCGTAATTGTTTAAGTTTGAAAAAACGATTGGTCCAAGCTAAGAATTTAAGCTCTCATGCTGGGTCTACCAGTTGAGGTTTTGTAAGTGAGTGTTTTTATACAATACTAGGGGGCTCCGCCCCAGCTCGCTTACGCTTGCCAGCTGTAGCTGAGCTGGCAGCGTGAGTTGTTTAAACACTAGCTACCAAAATAAGAATACCACTTTTATTTTTATCTCCTATAACTTAAATAAAATTGTTTTATTAAATAAACTTTCACACAATGGACCTATCATGCAAACAACTTCAAATTTTTTTTTTCTTCCAAGCTGATGATCTTTTTTTTAAGACCAATTCTTGTCTCCCAAATTCTCAATGTAATGCCGATTCAAAATGTCTTCGACGCTGTGCACTTATGATTCAATGAAATTACTGTAATGATCCAAGATTTCAATGCTCCTCAAGTTTTGCTATCTAAAGGCCAAAATGCTTTGCTAATCACCACTTTAAACAGTTTATCGCATATTCACCATTTACTTAACTCGCTTTTATTCGTATAAATATTCCCTCTATCGGAACAAGTTGAATCGGTTGTTTGAGAAACCCCTTAAGTCAGGTGAGAACAATTTTTTGTAAATCGAGAAAAAACTGTTTCTGTGTTAACCGACAACCTCTATATTATTATTTCTAATAAAATGTATTGTTTGGAGCTAAATACTATCTTTGTGCTAAATGGATGTCTTGAAAGATAAATAATTAAACTATTATGGAATTTTAAAGTCAGTTGACTTATAGGGTTTCTCAAATACATATACTGTTGGCAAAAAGTAATTGCATTCTGAACTGTATAAAATTAAAAGTACACTTAGTACACCTCAAATATTCATTTTAAACAAGTAGAAACATTAAATAAATATGAAACACAAATAAGATTATTTAGTTCTATGAATAAGAGTGGTATAAATGGAGAAATAAAATTTATTCATCAGTAGCGTAGTTCTCTGGCAACTCTGAATCAGATGCACCTGTAGAACACTGGTGAACTATCTCTTTGTAGAATGCTTGAATGTTTTCTTCATTTGGGATGTATTTCATCACTTTATTTATGTCTTCAATTTTTTTCTTGTTGATGGGGTTTTTCCCACTTGGATATAGTGGTTCATTTGGGAGTGTGATAGAAGCAGCTTTTTATTGTTGTTAAACCGAAAAGTGTGGCTGAAAAACCGATCATTAAAAGGTTTGGCTATTTGAACATCCGAATGTTTGAAAGAGTGTGAAAACTGCATGAACTGCGATATTTTAAAAGCGACTTTCTCATCCTTTGGAACTTTACGCGTATAAGTCACTTTTTTCTCGAAATCGAGTTTTCGGTAAAAATCTATTCCTCAGAGGTAGACGCATCTTTTAGAAGTGAAACCCCATGAGTCAGGTCATTCTACACAGAGTTGGCTCGTATGAAAGTTTTCGTTTGTTCGAGAAAGCCCATGAGTCAGTGACGTATGGGCTTCGTTTATTCGAGAAAGTCCATGTCACTGAATGATGGGCTTTCTCGAATAAACGAAGCCCATACATCACTGACTCATGGGGTTTCTCGAATAAACGAAAACTTTCATACGAGCCAACTCTGTGTAGAATGACCTGACTCATGGGGTTTCACTTCTAAAAGATGCGTCTACCTCTGAAGAATAGATTTCTACTGAAAACTCGATTTCGACAAAAAGTGACTTATGGGTTTCTCAAACAACAGATTGAGTTATACGTTGCATTCATTTCACGTTGCGAGCCCTTGTGCCATAAAAATTCAAGCACACTCAGTGAAGCACACTCAGGGAAGATTCTCACCTGATAGGAATCGAACCCACAATCTCAGGTTACCGCAGCAGGCATGCATAGTAAGTCACGATGACTCCACTAAAATGTAGATTTTGATATTTCAGAGGTCGCACTTTAAAAAAAAATATTAAACGTAATTTATCTTCACACACACAACACAAACAATTCGTTTTGACATAGATTTCGTTTGTATAATGCAAGAAAAACTTATATATTGGCGAATTTATAAATGTGAAATGTTTTGGACTCGAGAGAAGTATTCTCTATTGCTTTCACTATTTTGTAGTTTCTCAATTTTTTTTTGTAATAGCCCGCAGTGTTTCTCCAGTGCGACGTTAATTAACTTCCTACCTACTTACCCAATTTTTTATAATTTGTTTTTTGATTAAAAATTTTTCTGCAGCATTTTTTTGGCTTAGTTTTGAAGCGGACGAATCTTGAGTAAGTGAACATTTTAAATGGCTCAGTGATTAGTCCAGATCTGTTTTTTCATGATTTGTCTCGGAAATAATTTTATCTTTCCGATCAAGAGCCTACTCAAAAAAACATTTACAGTTCACCAGAATAAGTTTAATTTCCTTTCTCGCGACATGAAATCTTCTAAACCGTGTAAAAAACTTTTGCGTCCGTTATCTTTTCATTGCTTTTATTGAATGTAACACGGAGAACCAAACGTCTATAGCAGCTATTTTTCTTCAGATGCATATTCATACATCGTGTTAAAAATAATTTTATTATGAACTACTTTAAACCGATATAAAATCTATAAACTTTTCTTTACATACACTCTATTTGTTAGATGTCATTCAAATATAATCGCTAATTGAATTCAATGAAATTTGCTCGTTGCAATCTGGTATGTTAATAGCAATTTGGTATGCCATTCAAATATACAAAACCCGAGACCTTCAGCTTAAATTCAATGAAAATTTCAAGATGTTGAAAAGCCCATATTTTAGAGCAGTTTCTTCGTTTATTTGCCAGCTTGCAAAGGTGAATTTATTGATCTCCCGATTTTCAATCTATCTTTAACGATCCCAATTAAAAAAAAAAAAGAATAATAATAATAAATAAATGAAATTTAAAAAAAAAAAAATATATATATATATATATATATATATAAATATATATATATATAAATATATATATATATAAATATATATATATATATAAATATATATATATATAAATATATATATATATATATATATATATATATATATATATATATATATAAATATATAATTAAAAAAATAATAATAATAAAAAAAATGACCATTAAAAATGTTTTAATTTGTTTTGCTTTCTTTCGCTGGAATCGTTTGAGCGCAGGAAATGGAACCTGTAATTTCTCGAACGCGAAAGGTTGGCGCGATGTCACAATGCGTCTCTTGCGAAAATATAAAAGGTATTCAATTTAAAAATTTATTTATAGAAAATCATATTTTTTGGTATCGATCTGATGTGAAATTTTCCGCAGATTTCTAATGCGTAAAAAATTGTAATTTTATTTTTAACTATCAGGAGATAGAAAAAAGAATTACATAACTCCAGTTAAAAAACTTTTTATTTATTTTGTTCCTCCGCTGAAAGCGTTCAAACGGAAACAGAAAAAAAAAATTCAGAATCTGTGATCTCTTATGCTGTTGCCATTGAAAGGAAAATAATAATAGTTAAATATGTCATAAAATTAATCAAAAATGTTCTAGATTGAATATTAAAATTCAAGCTTTGCACAAAAATTGCAAAAAATTCGGACTACCTGTGTGCAAAATCTCATTACAGTAAGTGCCATACATTCGTCAGGACAGTACACGCATACAAACACAAACACTTCTTTTTATTATATTAGAGATAGCAAGCGATGATATCAGTCTTTCATCTCCTTTACTTTGTTTATGTTCTACGTGTTCATTTATTTCTTCTTTAACAAGTAAACAATTTGAGTGTCGAGTGGCAGTGCTTTATACTTCATCATGTTAAAAGCATTATCTTTGATTAGCGCAATTGCCGATACAAATTATCGCAGTTTTCTTTTTGGATATGTTGAACTTTCTATTTTCGGTTATTCACTCAATGTAGTACGAGCCTGTCAATGGCGAGCTTGGGACAGAGCACGTACATTAAAATCTTTTGTCTACAACTATAGATATTAATAGGGTGCTCCGCTCCCTATCCCCGATGATTGCTACCTGGTGATTGCTATTGATTTGGTTCGCTCCGCAAACCAACACTTTTTTTTCGCAGTTTTCAATCTCTTGCGACGGCTCTTTCCTTCCTTCCTTCCTTATGTGGATAAGAGCCTCGCTGTTTCGCCCTAACTTGGGCATATCAGCTTGCCGCTCAAACGTCCCCTGCTCGTTAACGCTCGACAACCCCCGGTGATTGCTACGCAATACCATTTGGTTTTCTTCGCAAACCAACACTCCTTTCGCAAGTCATTTCGCTTTTTTTTTTTACTTTCACACATAATGCACCCTGTTGAAACTCAAATGCTGTACAGAGGGCGCTGCGTGCACCCTGACGTGAGATAGATGTTGAAGCTCCAGTTAGTACTGCTTGTGTGAACGATGCAACACCATGATTATTATTCCGTGTTTCTTTGTTGTTCTCTTTGATGTTGTGTTTGTGTCAAATAAAGGATAAAATGGAAAAAGCCTAGATTGTCTTTCCCGTCTGACAGGTGGGAGAACCTTTTGAAATTAATTTAAGAACCTTGCGAATCAATGTGAATTAGAAGTTATATCACACCTTAAACTAATAACAGCATCAGTAAATAGCCTTCTCCATCTTGTTCCTGTACAATTTTGAACAAACCATGTCAATCTCGAAGTTTTCTGATCTATACTTTCACGGGATGCCGTCTGAGAATCGAGCAAAAAAAAGCAAGTTCAGCCTTTTGGACTTTCCGGGCCATTACGTCACAACGGCCAAATGAAAAAAAAAATAGTGGTTTTGGTAATTGTTGCTACGATAAATTTTATACCTGGCAAACCCGTTAGTTAGAAATGTAACCTTTCATTTCCGTGAAAAAAAATGTACGCTATCGCAAGATTTTGAAACTATAAATTATACTTTTCATCGCATCGAATTTATTTATGAACCAATTTTACAAATAATTATACCATAAGAAAGAGTATGTTCTAACCTTTCGCATGATATATTCAAATTTTAAAACTAACAGTATTAAGCTATATATATGGCACTTTTAGTTTTGTGTCGGAAATTACGTTCTGAAAATGATCACGATCATGGTGCAACTGCTGAATCAGTCGTAGTCTAAAGGTTAAGCACCATTTATGTGGTAAACAATTTTTATAAAGTCGTAACTTTTTTGAGATTTACTTTGCTTTGTGCATTTTTAAATACGTAAATTTTGTTTCGGACGACGTGCAGGCATTATCACCGTTTGCTCCGGTCCAAAAAGAGTATCTTCACCACTGCATGAAGGATAAAGCAATCTCGCTATTCTCGCCATTTACAGCCAATTCAAAATGATGTAAATTTTTCATTCAATATGTCAACAAATTCCATACCATGGATGAAAGATGGTCTTTGTTATGTCGTCACTTGTCCCGAGACGAAATGTAAATACAATTAGTTTCGTTTTCAATTAGCAGTTCTCTGTTGTCGAGTGAATATTAATGGCGATCGAACGTTTATTTGGGGGGCATTCGGGAGAATTTACAGAGTTCCCACGGACTTGAAAAGCCTAAATGTTTCAATTTTTGTTTTAATGGCTCTTGAAACACCTTAATATTTGCTGAAAGTCCGTAAAGATTTTTCAAGGCCTTAAAAAGTAAGAACACTGGACATTTTGTTTCACCTGCATTCAGGTGGGCGGTGGTATCTCAATTGTAGAGAAACTGATTAGCAACCAGGATGTTAAGAGTTCGATACTGTCCAAAGGCCGTCGTGTACACGGGTGGTGGTGGGGTACACATTAAACCTGTCGGGTACACATTAAACCTGTCGTGGCCTCCAATGTCCTAATGTTGGCTTGGTGGGGACGTTTTGGAGAGTGGGGTGCAAGCTCAGGTGTTGACTTCGTCATCTGACTAGTTCAACATTACTAGGTATTGTCCTCGAATCTTTTCCTTCGAGATTGATCCGGGCCCCCGCCTGAACCGATTGATTTTGTCTTAGAATTGTACCATATGGTACTAGCCGACCCTTTTCCCTAACACGTGGACGCTGGAATGTTTCGAAATGCAAAAACAACTTCAGACTTTGCACGTGCGGGTTTTCACAAAATACCGAAAGAGAGTATTTTCTCATCGGGGCGGCCCGGCCAGACACAGCTGGAGTTTCCGTCGGTTCCCTAATCCCATGTCTGGGATGAAGATTTGCTGTGGGGAACTCAAGTCGGCATGACAGACGGTTTTCGCATCTGTGTGGGGGTGTTTCTGTTCTGGAGAGGACATAAACATCTCTAGAGGGCTCGGAATTCACCCCCCTCTCGTTGGCAGCTGCGGTTCTGTTGAGCGAAGCGAACATGGATTTTAGGAGGGATTCGAACTCGAGATTCGACGAGAGACAGACGTCTCTGTTTTGCCACTTTTACTTTGGCTTCAGGCAGGATTCGGTTGTCGATGGCTGTGCCCTTAATTATCTTTTTAAATTTTCTTGTAAATATTTAATTTATCTAAATAAATAGTTTAATTTTTAACCAGCTGTCCGTCTAATTCTTACATGACGGTACAGAATATAACGGTAATATTTTTCCTAAAGAATATTTTTATAACGGTAACTTTTCCTTCGAGGTTGATCCGTGTCGTCACCTGAACCGATTGATTTTGTCTTAGAATATAACTGTAATATTTTCCCTAAAGAATAGTTTTATTACGGTAATATTTTCCCTATACAGTTTTTCAATGGTTGCAGATTCCAATGTACTTTTTATGCTTACTTGTTACTTAAATGTCGATGCTACTCAAAACAAATTGCTCATTGGCAATATACAACGGGAGTTAAACTTCAAGCATATTTTTACATCGTCCACTTCTCTGGCAGCACTTGTATTGGCTTAGGGAGTGCCTTGTCTCAGAAACATCGATGGGAATGCTAAAGCACGTATCTTGTTTCTGCTATCATTGACCTTTGGTAATTTAAATTATACTTCTCTTATAACCACCTATAGTTAATTTGCATCTTACCTTTCCTATTTTGAAACAGTGTCTGCTATCACACAACCCCAGACAGTCGTTAAAAGTGATTAGCATCGCATTGGCAATTCAATTACTCATCGTGGACCATTCATCGAAGCTTTTAAAGTGTGCGTGTTCAAATCACGTCCGTCTGTCACCAATTTGGCAAGCTGGAGTGAAACGGTGCAAATTTGTTAACGAAAAAGTACTTCATGCTGGAGTTGGGTTACACTGCTGTTTTTACTATTGTATCGTTAGTTAATTTTTGTGGTGGTTGTTCCCCGCACTATAATAACAAAGACGCCCCCCTCCTAAAGGATGACAGTTGTGTAACCGTAGACAACCCAGGCTCTGTATCTACATTATGAAAAACAGTAAAAACTACAGTAGAACCTCATTTATAACTGTGTTCAAATCACGTTTGTCGGTCACCAATTTGGTAAGCTGGAGTGAAACTGTGCATCTTTATCAACGAAAAAGTACTTTATGCTGGAGTTGGGTTACACAGCAAAATATAATATTGTATCGTAAGTAAATTTTTGTGGTGGTGGCCAATTTCCGCACACTATAATAATAGACGCCCACAACCCTTAAATGACGATATAGTTATGTCACCGTACACTACCTACCCCTATATCTACAAAATGAATGACATTATAAGCTACATAAGAACCTCATTATAACGGACTAATAGGGGTTGAAGGTTGTCCATTTTAATGAAAGTCCGGTTTATAACAAATAATTCTTGTAGGGGTGTAATGCAACAGGGCGTATATCAATGAAAGTACAGTAGTTAGCTGTAAAAGTGTTTATCTATCTATATTTAAAAGGATGTCGGTGTGTGTATATTCTCTACAAATCTACACCGTTTGACCAGTCCTCACAAAATTTGGTACACTTAGCCTGTTTTCCGCAGTGTTTTGAAGTATATTTCTTCCCTGTCTTCAAACCAATCTGTAACCGTGAAAATTGGCACACATGTTGTCCTAAAAGTGCCCCTCGAAGCCCCAATTTTAAAATCTAAAGTTTGTTTTCCTGCAATAAATGGTCATGGACAAGGAAACACGTTCTACAGGGTTTGTGTATTCAACACAGGGAAATGTCGCGGTCATATTTTAGCTGTCGCGTCCATATTTGAAACCTCAGCAAAGCCGAGTAATTCAGCTAGTGTATCAAATAAAAAACAGCCTTCAACAAAGATTGAATTGGCAAAGATGTGTATGTATACACTGCATTAATCTTTAGAAGGTTGTTGATCATGTTGATTGATTACATTCGTTGGTTTGAAAATGTAATTTATTTTCTGTTGGGTTTGTTTGCTGTTTATTTCTTCAGTTAATAACTGACGTAGGTGCCGTAAGTATTCATAATATGCAAACACATTTTCATTTACCGATTGTTCAACATATTGAATAACAAAATTTAAGTGGTCCTTAACTTCGTTCACTGTTTGTTATTAGCGACGTCCGTTATAATTATTACTCTATTAAGTCAAAAATGAAATCAATTTTGTATCACGAAACCGATTCTCCGAATAGCCTTGAACACGAACTTCCTACGAGAGCAAATTGAATTTTTAAATATGCATGGGTTTCCATTTTTTCATTCAAGAACTACAGATGCTTATTGATGCTTTGAAAGACACGCACGCTTATGTTTGAAGTTGTAGAAACTGTACGAGACTATATTTCAACCGGTGTTTTTTACCATGTATGATGGTAGGATTTTATATTCATAAGATGTTTCGCTTCCTATCGTTGCAATATTAATTTCATTCTACATCGCTCTGACAGCAGAAACTAGTGCTTTACAATTAAACACGTGGCTTCTCTTCAGGTAAGGTATAAAGGTAATTTAATTAACGTTGCACTGTAGCAACACAACGGGCTATTGGCTACGATCCGAGATACATATTCAAGGGAAGGTTATCAATGCACCTCGTAATTTTGAACCTATTTGAGGTTCCTATTCAGGTTTGGCCCTCGAGAGGCCCATATCCTTAAGGCGTGAACGGACTTCACGATCCCGAGGTACTCGTGCGATCTCCATCTTTTTTTACTGTCTTTGCACTATATTCCCCAATTCCTCTTTTCCCCCTTCACATTACTTTAGTTTGACGCTGTCTCTCTCGTGTTTGGCGTAGCTTTGCCAAACATGGCCCTTGCGCTAAAACACTTAAATACAACCAACCCATTCATATACGTTTTTCTTTTTTTATCCATTTCGTGTGCTGAGTAATACGTCGAAAAAAAAATAGTATTTGGTAATTTCTAACTAACGTCGTACTAGAGCAACACAATGGGCTATTGACGACGCTCTGGAATCAATCCCCTAAGGGACAAAACAACGTAATTTAGAACAATCGTCAGGTAACGAGGAACACCTGAGCTGGCACCCCACTCTCCTAACTTCCACACCAACCCATACGTGATTAATTTCGGCCACGATAGATTTAAGTTGTACCAGCCGTCTCTACACCATACGCTTACAAACATCCATGCATTGATCCGGATTCGAACCAGGAACCTTCCGATCTAGAGGCTAACACCTTAACCACCAGACCGGTTGGTCGGTCAAATCGAAAATGTTTAGGTACATATAACGATTTTTCCCCCACTGAATCAGACATTTTCTAATTCATTTAGTGCGGCTTTGACTAGAAGCAGTCGACCTTTAGTCAGTCGATTTTCGAATGGGTGTGAAAAATTGTTAGGAGGGCTGCCATTCGCAAATCACGAATGGGAATCGTTTCCCCTCCGCCAACTCCTCACTGTTACCACATCAAGCTATAAACTTAAGAATCAGAATCCGCGCTAGTTTTGGAAGCGCTTTGTTTATTTTAACACCTGCGCCCTAATTTAAATGATAGACTTGTCCAAAAACCACGTAACTCGACATCTAGTGGGAACCGGAATATACCAAACACACCAAAAAGGGCGTCATTACCCAGCTCAAAACTCAAGTCCAGTGCTTTTACTTGTTTTGATTTTCTAAGCCTGTCCATCGTGGAGGCAATTTGTTGAAGTTTATGAAACTCTCTATTTTAATTGAGATAAAGCTTTGGAATTTGGCAACACCCAATGCTATTTTCAATGTTATTTCTCACAAATTACTAAATATCATACAATATGGAAATACTGCTCCCAGCAAAGGAAGTTGAACAATTGAAGTCCTTCGAGCACCGATGCATTTGATGGAATTTAATTTTGAAGAAATTTTGATTCCGGTATTTCTCGTTTGTTGTGCTTCAAGGCAAGTCGTCATTGAAAATTATGCAATGTACCCTTTAAAGACAGGTTTTTCCGTTGTTGAGCTTAGACACCATGTCTGTTTCAAACTGAACATTTACCTGTGACAAGCAGTCAACTGTCATTAAAACTATTTTGATTGAATAAGGATTTAATATTCCTTAAGCGAAGTGATGTTCTGAAACCGTATCGAAATTTTTATTTTTAAATTCGAATGTCTTTAAATTACTTTCAATCTGTTGAAGTTGAGGCATATACTTGATCAATTTCCCTTCTGTCAAATTTAAAATTCTAACTTGCGTAAATTCTCTGGAGCGTCTCTTCTCTGATAAAGTGTTAGTGTCTGTTTCAAACTGAACATTTACCTGTGACAAGCAGTCAACTGTCATTAAAACTATTTTGATTGAATAAGGATTTAACATTCCTTAAGCGAAGTAATGTTCTGAAACCGTATCGAAATTTTAATTTTTAAATTCGAATGTCTTTAAATTACTTTCAATCTGTTGAAGTTGAGGCATATACTTGAAACAATTTCCCTTCTGTCAAATTTAAAATTCTAACTTGCGTAAATTCTCTGGAGCGTCTCTTCTCTGATAAAGTGTTAGAATATTTGAAAATGCATATTTTACTTTTAACGTTAAAACCCCCCACTTTTTTTTTATACTTTTTACGAATCCCCTTCTCAAACCGGAGGGTAGTCGCATTTTTCGGGGCAGTTTAACAAACTAGTCAATCACTGTCTTCAGTCATTTCCTGTGAACTCTACTTAAAACTAATCGTAGTTTGAAAAAATAAAACAAAGAAATTTCGAATATTTTTTGAAAGAACAAGTGTATTTTTTAAAAGGTAAATGCATCAGGGTGTTGGAAGCAGTGCTTACTATCATCTTCAAAGAACTCCTCGATTTAGATTGGTTGTTATGGCGTTCTATGACGCTATGACCATATTTGACCAAGCTGCGCCAAACTCAAGACAGCGCCCCTCTTGATTTAGGCGACGAGCAAAGGATTTATTTGTGAATTGATGATTTTTAAACAAAATATTTCAAGATATTTTATGTAATATGAAACACAAAATATTTCAGGCCATGTAATTCTTTCCTTCAAATTTTTTAATTTTTACATTTATAAGCGACTTTGTCTTGACGAATCTTCAAAAATTAGATTATTCCATTTTGTTTCAAAAACGGAGGGCATTTTGCTGACTACAAACATGTATACTACTTGTGCCATTTAAAATGTTTTAGAGGAGTTATTTAAAAGAGTTAATGCAAACAAAAGGCCCAACCCTCTTTTGACAGCTGTCTATCCCCAGACTGTTCTCAGAAAGCAATTTTCCAATCACCGCCATTTTTTACAAATCTGCATTTTTCCAGATGTGTTTGTATTTACCTCATTTCAGTTATGAGTTATATGATTAAGTTTTACAGATGTATGGGTTTTATGGGTAATTGAGTCAATTCTTTGTGAATTTAATGCGCAATACTATCTTCCCAGGTGCAGAATTATATTCAGTGTTCTGCCACACAACTCCAAGCAATTGCAGTTGTTCTGCAGGCATTTTGTCCGAATATTGACAACTGCAGTCAAATCAAAAACAGACGTAAAACAACTATCGGCTAAATATGTATTACATATTTCTAATTGAAACATCAAAATTAATTAACTTACATTATTTGAAACCAAGGCATACTTTCAGAATTTGCAATTCTGTTGATCACTTTTGAAGTTAAATATTTTGTCATTGACATAGAAGATGTGTTATTTATAAAATGTTTGTGGTAATTTGGGAGGTGTGGGGAGGTTGTTCCGAAGCTAAAAAAGATGAAAGGTGTGTCAAGGAGCACGCTTTGCAATGCAGAACATCGTAACTTATGATTAAAAAAATATTGGCCAACATCTTGATAAAATTATGGAAAAATTGTTCTGTTTTGTTGAAAGACTTTGTTCTGCGGACGTACGTCGCAGTTTTAAGCACTTTTTGCTACCGGAGTTATATTTTACTTAATATTTTAGTGGAAATTCTATGACATTTTATTAATTTGTTCTTTCAATATGTTTACTGAAAGTATGCATGGAGTTCTGTAAAATCTGAAATTTTCACTACCAATTATTTGTAATTAAAATTTAGCTAGATATCCTAACTGTCATGCAAAAAGTTGAATGTCTGTTTTGCTTAGGTTGATGTCACTTTTCGTGATCTCCGTTCATGTGTCCCAATCTGCTGAAACATTTACATCTTGACGAGATATTGAAAAGCAATTCACGTCTGTTCCTTTCCTTCTCACCTACCCAAGTCCCATTGAGTGCGGGGCTGCTGGGAAGAGACTGGTAATCGCTCTGAAATTCCCCAGTGTTGCATTTTATGTTCTTTTGTTACTCCCGTCAATGACGTTTTTCACGTGCTCACTCCGTGTTTTCCCGCCATGCCATAAAATAGAAACGATAAACCCCGCCGTGGAATTATCCTTGGTCGGAAAGGAGGACGTTTTCCTTTCTTGCTGGTGGCGCTCGTTCAACGGGGCTGTGATTTACGCCGTTTCTAATAAAGGGTTATTATGGGAGCTTTCGTGTTTCGACCCGACTGTAGTCCCACTGCTAGCATATGGAGAAATTTCACTTATCACGCATTTGCATTTAAGCAATGGGTTGTAGAGAATATTTAAAAAAAAAAAAAGAGTTAAAGGTGAATGGGAATTTTTGTGTTTCGACCCGACTGTAGTCCCACTGCTAGCATATGGAGAAATTTCACTTATCACGCATTTGCATTTGAGCAATGGGTTGTAGAGAATATTAAAAAAAAAGAGTTAAAGGTGAATAGGAGCTTTTGTGTTTCCACCCGACTGTAGTCCCACTGCTAGCATATGGAGAAATTTCACTTATCACGCATTTGCATTTGAGCAATGGACTGTAGAGAATATTTAAAAAAAAAAAAAAAGAGTTAAAGGTGAATGGGAGCTTTTGTGTTTCGACCCGACTGTAGTCCCACTGCTAGCATATGGAGAAATTTCACTTATCACGCATTTGCATTTGAGCAATGGACTGTAGAGAATATTTAAAAAAAAAAAAGAGTTAAAGGTGAATGGGAGCTTTTGTGTTTCGACCCGACTGTAGTCCCACTGCTAGCATATGGAGAAATTTCACTTATCACGCATTTGCATTTGAGCAATGGGCTGTAGAGAATATTTATAAAAAAAAGAGTTAAAGGTGAATGGGAACTTTTGTGTTTCGACCCGACTGTAGTCCCACTGCTAGCATATGGAGAAATTTCACTTATCACGCATTTGCATTTGAGCAATGGGCTGTAGAGAATATTTATATAAAAAAAAAGAGTTAAAGGTGAATGGGAACTTTTGTGTTTCGACCCGACTGTAGTCCCACTGCTAGCATATGGAGAAATTTCACTTATCACGCATTTGCATTTGAGCAATGGGCTGTAGAGAATATTTAAAAAAAAAAAAAGAGTTAAAGGTGAATGGGAACTTTTGTGTTTCGACCCGACTGTAGTCCCACTGCTAGCATATGGAGAAATTTCACTTATCACGCATTTGCATTTGAGCAATGGGTTGTAGAGAATATTAAAAAAAAAAAGAGTTAAAGGTGAATGGGAGCTTTTGTGTTTCGACCCGACTGTAGTCCCACTGCTAGAATATGGAGAAATTTCACTTATCACGCATTTGCATTTGAGCAATGGGCTGTAGAGAATATTTATAAAAAAAAAAGAGTTAAAGGTGAATGGGAAAGGTGAGAGACAATGACGGCGCAGGTTCGGTTTCCCCCCTGGGTATATTTCTCTCTTATTTCACTAAAGCATTCCTTGTGAGTGTATGTTAATTTAATTAACATTGTTTGATGCAGCTCTCCCCTTGCACCATAAAACCCAACCCGAGGTGTTAGCTGCCCACGTGCACACACACACAAACCTCAAAAGCTGTACCCTCATCTCAAAAGCATTTGATTTTCTAAAGGAACGTCCTTCATCAAGCACGCATTCAGAAAATAATTTCGGATGGTCCTGTCTTCGCTCTAGCCCGTTCTCTGAATGTCATCGTGGTAATGAAGTTTCCCCCCGGTCTTCACATCGGTGGCAGTTTCCTTATTATTGAACCCTGTGCCATAAACCGCAAACCAACAAACCACCGAGTGTTTTCGCACTGTTGGACTTTCAGACGCATTATTGAGTCGCTCAAAAGGCCAATGCAATTAAGTCCAGAAAACAAAAATTGAGAAAATTAATGTTTTTTGATACATTGGTTTTTTAAAAATTTTGGTTCATTAATTTGATCAGAAAAGTATATAAAGTCTTTTTTCAATGAGTAGGCGAGGCATAATAGTTTGAGCAGTATTATACAGCTATATTTTAATTCCAAAAACCTTTCGGCTCTCAGGGGCACATCTTCTTTAGGTGTTTAGGTTTAGGTGTCCTTTAGGTGTGTAGGCTGGTGGTTAAGGTGTTAGCTTCTAGATCGCAAGGTTCCTGGTTCGAATCCGGGGCAGTGCATGGATATTTGTCAGCGTACGGTGTAGAGGCGGCTGGTGTACCTTAAATATGTCGTGGCCGAAAGTCCTCACGTTGGGTTGGTATGGAAGTTTGGAGAGTGTGGTGCCTGCTCAGGTGTTGCCTCGTCATCTGACCGTTGTTCAAAATTACGAGGTGTTGTCCTCTCGGATCTTTCCCTTAAGGGACTGATCCCGGACAGTCGTCAATAGCTTGTTGTGTTGCTCTAGTACGACGTTAACTAAAATTACCATTACCTCACGTTGGGTTGGTTTGGAAGTTTGGAGAGTGGGGTGCCTGCTCAGGTGTTGCCTCTCGTCATCTGACCGTAGTTCAAAATTACGAGGTGTTGTCCTCGGATCTTTCCCTTAAAGGACTGATCCCGGACAGTCGTCAATAGCTCGTTGTGTTGCTCTAGTACGACGTTAACTAAAATTACCATTACCTCACGTTGGGTTGGTATGGAAGTTTGGAGAGTGTGGTGCCTGCTCAGGTGTTGCCTCGTCATCTGACCGTAGTTCAAAATTACGAGGTGTTGTCCTCGGATCTTTTCCTTAAGGGACTGATCCCGGACCGTCTCCAATAGCTCGTTGTGTTGCTCTAGTAAGACGATAACTAAAAAATTACCAATTAACATTCCGTATTGATCTCGGACCGTCGCCAATAGCCCTCTGTCTTACTCCAGTGCGACGTTAATTAACTATCTATCCCCTTTGCAATGGGACAAAAATTTCAATGTATGACGGTGATTTCAGGAAAAAGGACATTGAGGTTTGATATTAAATACCTGATATATATATATTTTTTATTAAAACCTTATACATGTGGGATAATTCAATCGCTCGTTTTTAATTTTGAAAGAGTATTCATAAATTAAGTCTAGCTGGAGACGATCCTTAGGAGCGTTTCAACGTGTACCGGCTTCACAGAAAAGAGGTACTCAATTGGTATTTTCTTTTCCTGTGGGGTGTACCGTCTTACGGCGCGTTCTCACGAATCAAGTTTAATTGACCGATTATAGTTGATTATCAAAAGTTGAATGAAAACTATAGTGAGAACCTTTGTTTCAATAGAGTTGATCAACTTTTTTGGTGGATCAAGAAAAGTTTGACCCATTCAAACTTTATCGTTCAAGTGATGAGTCATCCGCCATCTGCCATCTTTTTTTTTTCAGTTTTAAACTTGGTCTTGAAACGGGTGAACTTCAGTTGACTGTCAAGTTCGCTTTCAACTAATCACGCCACGCGTGTCTGTGTTTTGCTTTTAGTTACAAGAAAATTTAAAAAATGAGCTTTAAGTGTTTTAAAAGTGTGATACTGATATATTTAAAACTGTATCATAACCACCGACTAGATAAATAAAAAAAAATAAAGATGCAAGAGTTACAATTGATAAACTAGATAAAGAAGTGCAAAGTAATAAAAATTAGACTGATTATGAATTCGATATATTTGCTAAATCTGTCGCTATCCTGAGAAAACAGATGCCTCTTTACGATGCAATCATCTGCCAGGAACAAACTCAAATTTAAGTAAGACAAAAGCGAATGGAACTCTTAATACCATCACCTGCGTTTTCACCTTCTCATCATACAACTCAATAGTCGTCGTCAGTTTCAAATGAATCATTCAACAGAGAACGATGCGGAGATGATTCGCTGGAGCCATCTGAATATACCTGCTAAAGCTAAATTTGTTAAAATGACATTTATTACGATTTCTTCTCATCTATATAAATAAGAATGGAGTGTTTGTTTGTACATTCAATATTTTCGACCCATTTCAAGTTTTCTATCCGTTTTGGACCCTTCTGATGCCGAATCCGCCTTTTTCTCGTTTGGTGTCTGTCTGTCTGTCTGCATGTTGTGCCCTATACACGTCCACGCGGTTTAAGATATTTTCATGAAAATTTGCATACAGTGAGTACTTATCTTTATTTAGTGAGTGGCATTGGTTGCGAAAGTCTGTCTGTCCGTCTTTCTGTTCTATGCTCGATTTTGTGTTTGTGTGTTTGTGTAGACATCACATGAATTGTATTCCAGGTATTTGATTGCATTGTATTTTATTTTATACATTATCTATTAGTTTAGTAAATGCAATATTAAACATTTCTTTATTGTTATATTTAGTTGAGTTTCATGCTAAAACACCTGAATAAGTATACTTAAATCAACCATAATTTGGTAGTTTTGGAAAAATTGGAATGTCTATTGAATATTACGATTACTTCGATTGCTTTACCAGTACTGCTGAAAAAGTACTTATTCTTCAAAAAATTATTTTTTTTTATGGAATTTCATCTCTGATACTTCATTTATTTCGAGTCTCATTTTTATTCTTTGCGCAATGAAAACGATTTCCGTATATTTGGGACAGACGATATTTTTCAACGAAACGAGAATGAACAAGATCGCGCGAGCAGTGATATTTTTTCTGGTTCTTTCGCTCTGAATTAATTTCACATTTCTAAATTTTGTGCACTTTTAGTTGTAAATTGTGGCAACTGTGCGAGATCAAGAGATAAAATTGAATCACAAAGTAATATCTTTAGAACAATTTTTTGCGACATCTTTTATTTTGTTTTATTTCGCTGTTTCCTGTTTTAAATATTTATTATTTTAATAAATGAGTTTTCCTTCTCATCACACGCAACAGCACCACAAAGTATTAGACTTAAAAATGTTAGGTAAGTCAGTATAAATTTTCAGTAAATTTTAAATGTAATTATGCCATTATTGAAAGAATAATAATGTTTAAAAATCCAAACTAGAACTTTTTCCAACATTAAAAAATTCGTTGTAATAATGACAGGAGAAGATTGCAAAATTTCACAATGTCGCATACCGGAGGCAAGAGTGCCACAAGTAAAAAAAATATTGTTTTGTTGACTATGAGTGTGAGAGCACTCGCCGTAAATCGTAATTTTAATTAATTGAGTTGAACATGAAAAGAACTTAAGAAAGGGAATTCCAAATCTCCCTCAAAATCGTCTTTTATAGTAGTAACCTTAGTATCACCTTTCGTCATTTTGTAGCTTTGTCATACAGCAATTGTGCGATTTATGTGAAATGTATTACATGAATGGATATGCATGGGTTGGATTTGTGTCCAAAGTAAGTTGTAGAAAATATAAAGATGGCGAAAGGTGTTAAAATAAATTTTTATTCTACAAAAAACGTAAAGTTATTATATATTTTGATTATCTCTTCAATCTAGAGTAAACCAATTCAAACCGAGTAAGGTCGGGTATTTTGCTAGTGTTAAATAAAATTGTATTTAGGTCTTTCAACAAAACTTACTATCTGTACAACTTCACGCACAGCTGCTTTCGACGCCATTTTAAAAATGAAACTTTATCAGTTTCTATTGAAATGTGTGAACAGAAACTGATTCAAGTCGTATTCAACTTTTAATGATCAACTATAATTGGTCAATTAAACGTGCTTCGTGAGAACGCGCCTTTAGTAAATACGGGATCACGCTCAAGGGTGATCCAAGAGATCTGTTTCTGTTTTCGTCGTATTAATCTATTCCCCAATCCCTCTTTTCACGACATTTTTTAGTGAACGTTGTCTTGCATTTGGCGCAACTATGCAAGACAAAGGTATTCGGTAACATTGATAATTCTCTAAAAAAAAATTTCAAACTCTTAGAAATTCCAATATTATAATGGTTAATTCATTATTATCTTAATATTTCAACACGTTGGGTTGGTGTGGAAGTTTGGAGAGTGGGGTGCCAGCTCAGGTGTTGCTTCGTCATCTGACCGTGGTTCAAAATTACGAAGTGTCGTCCTCGGATCTTTCCCTTAAGGCAGTGGTCCCCAACCCCCGGGCCGGTACCGGTCCGTGGATCAAATGGTACCGAGCCGCCTAAGAAATATTTAATTATTTCCATTTTATTTACTGTAGGGTATTTATCTTGGGTTTGTGTAGTTCTTATCTATAAAATGTCCACTCAAATTAGGAGGCGTTAATCAGAACTTGAAATTTGTTCTGTTATGTTCAATTATGATTTCTGAATTCTGTATGTCTATTTTCCAATTTTGACAAACGTGACAACTGTTTTCAAGTTGGCAGACAAAGTAGCTGCATTTAAGGCCAAACTGAAGTTGTGGGGCCGGCGCGTGAACAGAGGCCTTTTGGACATGTTTCAGACATTAGCGGGGATTTTAGGCGAGACTGAGCCTAAATTTCATTCCCCTAGTTGGTGCACGATCACTTGTCTTGTGGTTGGAAAACCACAAAATACCCACGAATTAGTAAGGAATGGATCCGCAACCCATTTGGCAACAAATCAGGTGAATCTAGCATGTCTGCAAGAAGATCAACTGCTGGAGATTGCAAATGAAGGCGGCCTTAAAACTACGTTCGAGACAACAACTCTGCCGGTGTTCTGGATTAAAGTCATGACGGAATACCCTGGGATTGCCACCACAGCACTTAAATCCCTATCCGACCGCCATTTCCGACAACCTATCTGTGTGAAGCGGAGTTTTCTGCAGTGACAGCAACCAAAACAAAACAACGGAATAAACTGGACATAAGAAACACACTTCGGGTGTCATTGTCTCCCATTACCCCCAGATGAAACCGTCTCATTTTAAAGAAATAAGCTCAGGGTTCTCATTGGTTTAGCGTTTTATTGAGTTAAAATGTTAAATCCCATTATATTAATTTTTTGGTGCAACTGTATTTTATTTTGAAGGCATGTTTAAATGCAATCAAATAAAAAATTTAAATCAAAACAATCTAAAATAAAAACAATCAACGTCCCCCCCTCAGCGGGCCGCGTTAAAATTATCAAACGTTGATCCCGTCCGCGGCGATAAAAAGGTTGGGGAGCACTGCCTTAAGGGACTGATCCCGGACCGTCGTCAATAGCCAGTTGTGTTGCACTAGTACGACGTTTACTAAAATTACCATTATCTTAATCTTTCAAGTATTAAGCATTCATTCAAACAATGAAAAACTTGATCCGTTTGTATATTTTTTTTCTAATTTTTTATTATTACGGGTAATATTTTTGTAGTTTTTAATGGACGTCGTGCAAGAGTGTGACAGCGGGCTATTGACGACGGTCCAGGATCAATCCCTTAAGGGAAAGGTACGAGGATAACACCACGTAATTTTGAACCACGGTCAGATGACGAGGCAACAAATAGAGCTGGCACCCCACTCTCAAAATTTCCACACCAACCCAACGTGAGGACTTGAGGCCACGACACATTTAAGGTGCATCAACCGCCTCTATACCATACGCTTACAGACATCCATGCACTGTCCCGGATTCGAACCAGGAATCTTCCGATTTAGAGGCTAACACCTTAACCACCAGACCAGTTTGGTCGTCTTATTGTTACGGGAGCATGTCTGGATTATCACTAATGGCTCAATGTCCTTCATTTCAACAACGTAATTAGCTTAAAACAATATTCGATCAATAGATGCTACTTCGAATACCTTTTCACTGGAATGAGCTTTATTTGGTGTTCTCATTCAATTTTGTTAGCAAAAAAAAAAAAAAGATACAAGTACATCACCTGTTTTCTGACACGACTTCTAAAGCAACGTTTTACCACATTTTCACTTTGTTCAGATGCTTGCGTGAAAAGCTGACGTAACTCTGATGTCATGATCAGCTGTTCGTGTTGAAGCATCGTTAGATTACGGTAAACGTTATAGTTTCGTAATACCCGCGATTCATTTTTGTCTTCCGTCTTTTCAGCTAATTCGTTTCAACCTAATTGAACATTAGCTTGTGATATTGAATTTCTTCCATGCAATTTGGAATGTTTTGTTTTTCTGTATTTTCACATTCAATATCGAATATGTGTTAATTGTATGAACGCAAAACCTTTTTATTTATTGTACCTGATTTTGTTTCCTGCGCTGATGTTATTCCAAATTTCTTCGCATCAGTTCATCGAGTCGTAAAGAAATTGCAAAACCTAAGAAACATAATTTTTACAAAATGGTGTAATGAAGTTAAATTTTCAAACAAATTCACGCTCTCAGAATATGTTTCCAAATCGTTTGAAGAGTTCGTCATACTATTTTCAGAATGTATTTTCGTTCTGTGAAGATTACATTTTCGTTGACTTTGTGCCGGGGTTATTGGAAGTAATCGCTATACGAATATTTTGCTACTTCAAATATTGAGTAGTAGTTGATTCCACTAAAATATTTGTCAAAATTTGAAAAATGCGAAGTCCATGGAACATAGCTATGTCAGAATTTGTCTGAATTTCTGTAAAATGATTCTGTGTTGAATGAATGCAGACAATATTCTGTTGTGTGTTGTCGTTTTCGATTATCTGTTTGTAAATAGACATAATTTAGTATTTTGAGGTGCTAAAAATATGTTAGAGGCTCATTTTAAAACCATTTCTTCAAGAAAACGCAAAGTTTTTAATTTTTAAAATATCGCAGTATACCTCAGAATACCCGATCTTTCCCTTAAGGGACTGATCCCGGACCGTCGTCAATAGCCCGTTGTGTTGCTCTAGTACGACGTTAACTAAAATTACCATTACCGTAGTGGATATACCACGACTTTATCATGAAGTATTTGTTCGTATTTCTCAAACATTCATAGCATATTTCTTGAGGGCCACAGTAAACCGATTGGAATAGTATCGGACTAACGATCGGAGGGCTGCGAGTTCGAATCCAACCAAAGATCGTCATGTACAAAGAGGGCTGTTGCACGTTGAATCTATCGGGGCCGCCTTATCGTTGGTGTGGTGTGGAAGTTTGGAGAGTGGGGTGCCAGCTCGGGTGTTACCTCGTCATCTGACTGTGGCTGAAAATAATATGGTGTTGTCCGTTTTTCTTTCCCCTCGGTTGTTAATTCCATCGCCAATAGCCCGTTGTGTTGTTCCAGTACGACGTCAATTAAAATACCATATTTCAATGGTATGTTCTAATTTAATAGTGAATTTAGAATATAAAATCTTCACTTTGCTTTTTTTCATCACCCAACTATACTTTGATTAACGGCTTAACTTTTGACTGGCAGTTTATTTTGAAATAAGTTATGTTGGGTTACAGCTTACCGCGACGCCAAAACATTCCCGATTGTAACTACCGAATGTTGTACTACTGTTTGTAATTACCGAGCGTTGTACTACTGTTTGTAATTACCGAGTGTTGTACTACTATTTGTAACTTCCGAGTGTTGTACTACTGTTTGTAATTACCGAGTGTTGTACTACTATTTGTAACTTCCGAGTGTTGTACTACTGTTTGTAATTACCGAGTGTTGTACTACTATTTTTAACTTCCGAGTGTTGTACTACTATTTGTAACTTCCTACTGTTTGTACCGAGTTAGAATCGATTCTCGATTTCTTCCTAATTGTTGCACCCCTCTCGTATATGAATTCCTAGCCCAATATCAGATCAGATGACGATTCCCCCCCCCCCCTTAATGGAAGCCGACAAACTAGCCTGGTGGTTAAGCTGTTAGCCTCCAGATCGGAAGGTTCATGGTTCGAATCCGGTCAGTGCATGGGTATTTGTAAGCGTATGGTGTAGAGGCCGTTGGTACATTTTAAATCTCGTGTCCGAAAGTCCTCACATTGGGTTGGTGTAGGTTGGTTTGGAGAGTGGAGTTCTAGCGTAGGTGTTGCCTCTTCATCTGACCGTGGTTCAAAATGACGTGGTGTTGTTCACGGATATTTCCCTCAGGGGATTGATCCCGGGCCGTCGTCAATAGCCCGTTGTGCTGCTCCAGTAGGACGTTAATTTAAAAAATTACGAAAATTTCTTCTCTTTTAGGCGCGAAGTATTTTCTTGAGCCGCGTTAACGAATTTTGTACAGCGGATTCCTCTTGAATGTATACGAAATAGAATCGAAGCTTTCATTTCGTGCGACATGCCCACACAGAGCTAAAGATGCATGCGGGACAAGCATTAACCGCTGTCCTGGGCATTGAGGTTATCAAAAGCAAGTGATTCGTGTAACCCAATTCCGAAATAAATAACGGAAGAGCTGGTTTCAATTTTTTTTTTCTCTCTGCGATAAATTAATCTTTCTTCTGCAATAACGGCGTTTGGTATTAACGGTTAGTCAGACGGTTTGGAAATCTCGAAAATCGTTTCATTACGTCTGGTCTTTCCAGGTACTCAAGGGCTCTTCCCCAGACATGTCTCAGTGGAGGGATTATGTTCTGAACCACCCTATCATTTAAGTGCGGTGGCTGGGGACGTCTTAGGGGTGGTTTTAGGGGACTGGATGCCTTAGACGTTTTTGCGTTTAGTTTGCTTTTCGTTTCTTCAATGGAATAAGACGAAAGATTTCTGGTTATGAATTAAATGCATTACGGTAGTGAAGTGGAATTTGTTTTACACTCGGACTTCGTGTTTAAACGCAATAAACGGAGGGAAGAGAAAAGCTTTGTTAGAAATAAGGAAGCACAAATTAGACGTAAATTTACGATTTTTTTGTGTGAATAAATATGCGAACCTGCAGATTAAATTCAATATAAGAAAATAACTTTTCCTTTGTACGATCCCCACAACAGGCACATTATGTGTGTATTTGCACATTATGTGTGTATTTAAAAAAAAAACATCGACTGCAATATATCGATGTTTTTTTATAAAACATCGATATATTGCAGTCGATGTTTTTTTTTTTTTTTTTTTTTCCATCGATGTTCATACTTGTTGATGCCGACCAACCGGTATAGTGCTTAAGGTGTTAGCCTCTAGACCGGAAGGTTCCGGGTTCGGGTATGGATGTGGATGTTTGTAAACGTATGGTGTAGAGGCGGCTGGTGCACCTTAAATCTGTCGTGGCCGAAAGTCCTCACGTTGGGTTGGCGTGGAAGTTTGGAGAGTGGGGTGCCAGCTCAGGTGTTGCTTCGTCATCTGACCGTGGTTCAAAATCACGAGGTGTTGTCCTCGGATCTTTCCCTTAAGGGACTGATCCCGGACCGTCGTCAATAGCCCGTTGTGTTGCTCTAGTACGACGTTAACTAAAAATTACCAATTAATTATCATACTTGTCGATGTTTTTGCGTTGTCGATGTTTTATTTTTAAATGATAAAAGTACCTTTATAAAAATAACCAAGTAGCCTAATTTTCATAATCAGTAAATTGAACATACTTTTCGACCTAAGTGGCCAAGGGTGAAGGTTCTGAAAAGCAGGGGTGCGACATCGATGTTAAAAACATTGATGTTTTTACCATCGATTTAGTGGAGTCGATAGTTATAAATTAATAAACACGGCGAATGATAAATTAAATCTTCCCCCATCCCGGCCAACATTAATGTTTGATGTTGCTGAACCAGTTTTAAGAAATGGGGAAAAAAGTTTAAATACACTGATGTTTAAAAACATCAAAGGTTTATGGGCGATGTATTATCAACATCGATGTTTTAATTTTGAACATAGATGTTTTAATTTTGAACATAGATGTTTCTAAATATCCATGTTTGATGTTGCTGAACCAGTTTTAAGAAATGGGGAAAAAAGTTTAAATACACTGATGTTTAAAAACATCAAAGGTTTATGGGCGATGTATTATCAACATCGATGTTTTAATTTTGAACATAGATGTTTCTAAATATCGATGTTTTGCTGTCGATGTCGCATCCTATTGGCTTTACGAACCTGTACCTGAATGTTTATTCTTTTCCTATTGGGTGAACTGCCCCTGGTAAACACGAGGATCGCATCCTCAGAATGCCCAAGAGATCTATCTTTTTCTCCTTCCTTTCTGTTCACAATTACTTGACGTTGGCTGCTTTGTGTATTTATACAGCTTTGCCAAATATGAAACCTAGCACGATTAAAAATCAACCAACATTTAACCGATAGAAAATATTATATCTTCATTCTTTCGAGACACAACATTAACTTTAATTTTTCTGACTGCACTGTGCCAACCAACCGGTCTGATGGTTAATGTGTTAGCCCAGGGATGGGCAAACTTTTTCGATCGGGGGCCAAAAATAAAAAAATAAAAAGTTTGTCGGGCCAAGATATATTTTTCTAAAATTTTAAAAACAATACACAAGTATTACAATTTAAATATGTTAGTGAGATAAATGAAATTACGATTTCATTTTTAAAAGTTCCTTATATTGAGGTTCTAAGTGAGATGTACTGATTCTAAGGAACGAGGCTAAATGCTCATCTGTCAGTCTACTTCTGAAATAATTCTTTCTAAGGTTCATAGTTGAAAACACTTGTTCACATATTTAAGATGAAGCAAACATAGCACTGATTTTCTGGGCGTGAGATATTAAATTTGGGAAATTTACTTTCACTAATGATTTGTAAAACTCTAACTTTGGCATATTTAGAAACAAGTGTATGAGATGATTGTTAGATTACAACTCAATTAATTCAAGCTGCAAATCTGACCTCACTGCTTCACAATTTACGTTGAAAGGCATGGTAAAAATATCCAATTCTGTTTGAATGGCACTGAAATCTTGAAATCTGCGTTCGAACTCAAAATGAAGTTTTTTCAAGCCATCTTCATAATTCTTAAGTTTCTCTTCATTTACTGAGGGTATTGAATTTAACCTCGAGAAATGAGACAGGTCGTTCTTAGCTAGCTGCCCAGCAAACAGATTAAGTTTAAAAGCTTTGAGATGGGCCCAGATATCGTCGATAAATGGATTTTCCCCTTGCATCTTGACATTCAAGTTGCTCATATGACAAAGAAGATCTGTGAAAAATGCAAAGTCCGAAAGCCATTCTGTATCTTCTAACATTTCACACTTCGCAGAACACTGTTTCTCATGGAAGAACGACACAATGTCGTCTTTCAGCTGCCAAACTCGCTCGAAAACAGATCTTGCACTAAGCAACCTTACTTTCGTGTAATACAGTACATCAGAGTATTCAGATTGCACGGACTGAAGAAATTCTCGAAATTCTATCCGCGGGCCGGATAAAACCTTCTGGGGGGCCGGAGTTGGCCCGCGGGCCGTAGTTTGCCCATCCCTGTGTTAGCCTATAGATCGGAAGGTTCCTGGTTTCGAATACGGCTCAGTGCATGGATATTTGTAAGCGTATGGTGCACCGGCGACTGGTGTACCTTAAATCTGTCGTGGCCGAAAGTCCTCACGTTGGGTTGGTGTGGAAGTTTGGATAGTAGGGTGCCGGCTTAGTTGTTGCCTCGTCATCTGATAGTGGTTCCAAATTACGTGTTGTCATCTTCGGATCTTTCCCCTTAGGGGATTGATCCCGGACCGTCGTCAATACCAAGAAGAAATCTAACCTTCATGCTAAAAATAGACCCTGTGGCCTTAACCAATCTTAAGATGCAAAGTAGGGGCATCTAAATCAATAGACCAAACTGGTCCACGTGAGAAAAATAACTCTTTTTGACGAAAATTTTGATTGTGTGTGTTTCACTTGTAGATATTCAAAAACGAAATATCGTCGATTTAAAGCAGAAACTTCCAAGTGTAAAACTTGACTGAGTATAAAGAAATATCTCGTATTTGAATTCAGTTTCGATTGGATCATGCTATTAAATGTTTCCACCCATTGCCCGAATGCGTATGCAGTGTAAAAATATTTTCGTAATTCCAATTTACTGTTTAGTGAATGATTTTCTCAGGTGAATGACCTTTACAGCAAAACAGACCTTGGCTTTGAAAAGTAAGCCCGCCCTGCAGGGAAAAAACTCATGCTTTTCTTGAGATTCGTGGAAACGACTGCATCCAAGAGACCCTCCCCTTCGCCAACCAACCACCTCGTGTTATCTTTCAACCCCTCCCGGGTTATTGACACTTCGTGGGTTATTCTATGGACACTGTCACACTTTCTTTGCCGTGCGGCCCACCGGACTCTTATGATAGATAACCTTTAAGCGTACGGCTTCGTTTGCTCGGTAAACAGCCAACCGGCCACTCGGGAGTTAACGGAAAATCTATATAGGGAATCCGTGGTGTTGAAGTTGGACTTGTTATTAAGTTATAGTGCCAGAAGGGCAGTCTGTTAAGAGTAGACATTTTCTTGTGCAAGAACGCTCGATGTTTTGTCTGGATACCGCCCAAGCTTTCCGATAATGGACGAATGTTATCTTTGTTCGGTTCGAGTATGGTTAGAAACGGAAAATTTGAGAATATCAGGACTGCCACAGTAGTTTGAGTTTTGAAATCTAGTATGTCTATCCAGTTTTTAATGGTAAGTCGTGCATTACAAATCATTTAAGAATTATTTGGTGTAAATTTTTTTTTTCCAATGGCGGGCACTGGATTTTTTTCTTGACCACTACAAGGCCGGAAGCGATGGCCACTCCTTCCAATGGCGGGCACTAAGGAATTGTCCTTGGCCTCTACAAGGCCGGAAGTGATGGTCATTTGTTAAGGGGCACCTAGTGGGTGGAACATCATTGCCTCTAACAAAGGACAGCACAATTTACATCCATGCCCTGACTCCGGATTTGAACCAGGAACCAGAGGCCAACTACTTGACCACTAGACCGGTTGGTCGGTCTGGTGTAAAATAATAGGTGATCGGCCTGGATTTGGTGTAAAATAAAAAATTTTAAAATTGCACACATTAGCACGTGTAATTTTATTTGCAAGATCTCTGTACATTGATCGGGGATCGTAGTTGCTTAGTGGGTATGTCCACTCCGCTAGCAACTTTAGAGTTTTTGTCGGCGCAGGTTCAATTTCCTGTCAGGATTATTCCTTCCCATCGTGTATTTGTCTCTTCTCAGTCAGTAAAACCTTTGTTTGTCCGTATATTACTTCATATTGTATGTCTTGTGTCTGGAGCAGCTTGGCCAAATATGACCCTTGTGCCCTAAAACACCCAACTATACGTTGATCTATTAATTGAGTTTTGACCATTGCTTGAGTAAGCGTATGGTGTAGAGGCCGCTGGTGCACCTTAAATCTCGTGGCCGAAAGTCCTCACGTTGGGTTGGCGTGGAAGTTTGGAGAGTGAGGTGCGGGCTCAGGTGTTGCCTCGTCATCTGACCGTGGTTCAAAATTACGTGGTACTGTCCTCGTAACTTTCATTTTGGGGGATTGATCCCGGATTGTCGTTAATGTTGTGTTGCTCTAGTACGACGTTAATCAAAAATTACGAATGCCGACTGCACGGTGCGAGCTGTTGGCTGCGCCTAACATTAATCAAATAAATCTTCCGTCATAAGTTACGCCGACCAACCTGTGGTTATGGTGCTAGCCTCTAGATAGGTAGGTTCCTGGTTTGAATCCGAATCTTTCCTTTCTTTTCACAATTACTTGACATTGTCTCTTTGTGTTTTCATACTGCTTGGCCAAATACGAAACCTTGCGCCATTAAAAGTCCACCGACATTTTAGCGATAAAATGTATTATTTCTTCATATTTTGGATACACAACCTTATCATGAGTTGGTCGACTGCACAGTGCCGAACGATCGGTCTGGTGGTTAATGTGTTAGCCTCTAGATCGGTAGGTTCCTGGTTTGAATCTAAGGTAGTGCATGGATGTTTGTAAGCGTATGGTGTGGAGGCGGCTGGTGCACTTTAAATCTGTCGTGGCCGAAAGTCCTCATGTTGGGTTGGTGTGGAAGTTTGGAGAGTGGGGTGTCGGCTCAGTTGTTTCCTCGTCATCTGACCGTGGTTCAAGATTACGTGGTGTTATCTTCGCATCTTTCCCACAGGTTATTGATCCCTGACCGTCGTCAATAGCCCGTTGTTTGCTTTAGTACGACGTTAATTAAAATTACTTTACCTTACCCTCCTCAAGGAATACAAACATGTAATAGTAGTGCATAGTTATTAATTCACCTCGAGTGTATTTCTCTCTTTTGTGTGTCAATAACTTCCTCGTTTGTGGTGTAGACTACTTGATGATCTCATTACGCGTCGTCGCATCGGTTCTTCCATATTGAGGCACAGACATTTATGGGCGAATCCTCTCCATCGTACATTGTACGCCATAGTTTAACCTGTTCATATTTTAATTCCTCATGACCAATTTTATCGGATTTGTTGGGTCACCCCCTTATCCATCACTTTTTACCTTCCTTCATCCTACAGAATTTTTATCACATTTATAATCCATCATCTTTTAAATTGTATTTAATTTTTTTAGCATCGAAGATTGTGGTATTACCCATCTTAGTTTTTATTTTTAACAAGCTGATACATTTTCTTGTGAATAAAATCTTAGTCTTATTTTAATTTCAGGTAACTCAATTCATTTTATTAGTTTTTCCTTCACATTTAGTGGTAATGTCATGTTATTCTAATGCCTTTTAAGTGTATTTTATTGAATTTTATCATGTATTTAGCGCTGCTTAATAATTTATCTTGAGCCATAAAACTGAAACCCACCAACCTTGTTTGTGTGTTACTTGACACTGTTTGACTTGTGTTCGTTCAATGTAACACTGAAACGGAGTATTAATGTCCAATGTAACACTGAAAAGAAGTTTTAATGTCCAATGTAACACTGAAAAGGAGAGAATTTCGTGATTCACGAAGTCCAGTTCCGATAAAAACCCACAAGATGTCACTAACGTAAATTTAATCATTCTTCGCTCTAAAAAGGAGGTAGGTGAAACCTTCAACTTGCTTGTCTTGTAATATTTAGTTTTTGGCGCTTACCACCTTTCAAACTTCAACGCTTCAATTTATATACCTTTTAAGGGTTTTTTCGTAGATATCGTTGGTGGTCAGGCAGTAATCGTCTACGCTGTCTTTTTTTATTTGAAAAATTTTGGGTCTTCTTCGCTTACCGTTAGTATTAATGTCCTCTCTTCAGTATATTATGAGACAAAAATAGTGCTTAGTGTCCTTTCGTGCAGTGACTGCTCTTTAGATTTATTGTAACTGCCTTTTATCTTACATATATATAGTTCAGTACAAAATGTCTTTCGACTGTTACTAACTGTTGCGTGTTGAAGAACGCTTTAGTTCATAAGTTTCACTTAAAGAAGCGTTTTGCTACCTGTCTCTAGAAGTGTGGGTTGTCTAATCGAGTCGTGACAACTGTTGATCGGATATTCTAATCGTTGGATTTGTGATCTCAAAAATTGTGTTTCTTCTCTAGTAATTCGGAATTATGTGGCCGATTCTTTTTCTGAAACAACTACACATCGAATATCTTTTACTTCACGGAGTCTCAGACCGTATCCATGTTAAAACTGGCCTTAGTGATCTAGTATCCATCATCGAATCACTCAGAATGCCGATCTCATTTGACTTTGTTATGTATCTCTCCAATAAAAATGTTACCGCCGCTGCCGCCGCAGGATTGAAAACTCGCTTTTTTCGCTCGATTGTTAGACGGTTTTCCGAGAAAGTACGTATAAGAAAATTACGAAAGTAACATGTTTGTTCAAAATTGTGCAAGAAACAAGACGGATAAGATTTTTTTCCGATGCAGCTATTATTTTAGGGTTTATTAAGTGTCAAAGTTGAAAAATCGAAATATCTAACGCGAGTGATCAAAAGACTTACAATTTTAAGTCTTCAACCGTGATTTTTTATGCAAACTCGCGGGTTGATCTATTATACATGTGTAGCCTTTAAAAATCGTCATTGAAAAGGACCTGATATTTATTTTTCGTAAACAGTTGAATCGCTGAAATCCCAGACGCAACCAAAACACAATCAAGAGAGTTATTTATTTCGCGGAGAATTTTACATTATTTACTATGAAATTTTAAATTGTGGGCGTTGGTTTCTGACATTACAGGTGCCTGAAACTTCCGTTGAGTTCGAAAGCCCAAAAGTCTTCTCATTCCTTCAGTTGGCAGTCAGTCTTCCGCGGAACAGTTAATCAAGAGAGGGAGCAGCAGCCGCTGAACCATCTGGATGGGAAGGAGATCCCCCAGATGGATAGGGTGATAGAGTTACGACTTGCGGTCAGTTGATGACTTGCCATTGTTGAATCCCGATCCCAAGCTATGTGCGTTACACCTCGTGTCTTGATGCAGCATCCTATTGAGAGATAGTTACATAATTGTTATCTATCCCATATTCTGTTTGTCTAACATTTATCGATCGACCAATTCTGGTAGTCGAGAGGTTCTGTTAAAAAAAATAAAAATAAATCTTTATTGAAAGGTTCCCCGATTCGAATCCGGGGGACCTTCTTTTAAACTCAAAATGGAGACTACAGAACAATAAAGGTGTGATTCCTTTACCGCGTCTGTAGCAGAGTACTGCTACAATGGGATGTTTTAGGTTCATTGGGGGTCAATTACTTCATTACTCAACCGATTTTTACAGGTAATACATCAAATTAAAGAAAACAAACTGGCTTTAAAATGAGCTATAAAACATGAAAATCCGTAAGATTATTAAAGTGCTGTTATTTGTTTAAGTTCGGACGATTATGGAACTGTTTCCCTCAATGCGTCAGCTACGGAAGCGCCAGCCGTACTGCAATAGACGCACAACGTCAACCGTACTGCAATAGACGCACTGCGTCAGCCGTACTGCAATAGCACTGCGTCAGCCGTCCTGCAATAGACGCACTGCGTCAGCCGTACTGTAATAGACGCACTGCGTCAGCCGTCCTGCAATAGACGCACTGCAATAGACGCACTGCGTCAGCCGTACTGCAATAGACGCACTGCGTCAGCCGTACTGCAATAGACGCACTGCGTCAGCAGTACTGCAATAGACGCACTGCGTCAGCCGTACTGCAATAGACGCACTGCGTCAGCCATACTGTAATAGACGCACTGCGTTAGCCATACTGTAATAGACGCACTGCGTCAGCCGTACTGCAATAGACGCACTGCGTCAGCCGTACTGCAATAGACGCAATGCGTCAGCCGTACTGCAATAGACGCACTGTGTCAGCCGTACTGTAATAGACGCACAACGTCAACCGTACTGCAATAGACGCACTGCGTCAGCCGTACTGCAATATACGCACTATGTCAGCCGTACTGCAATAGACGCACTGTGTCAGCCGTACTGTAATAGACGCACAACGTCAACCGTACTGCAATAGACGCACTGTGTCAGCCGTACTGTAATAGACGCACTGTGTCAGCCGTACTGTAATAGACGCACAACGTCAGCCGTACTGCAATAGACGCACTGTGTCAGCCGTACTGTAATAGACGCACAACGTCAACCGTACTGCAATAGACGCACTGTGTCAGCCGTACTGTAATAGACGCACTGTGTCAGCCGTACTGCAATAGACGCACTGCGTCAGCCGTACTGCAATAGACGCACTGCGTCAGCCGTACTGCAATAGACGCACTGCGTCAGCCGTACTGCAATAGACGCACTGCGTCAGCCGTACTGTAATAGACGCACTGTGTCAGCCGTACTGTAATAGACGCACTGCGTCAGCCGTACTGTAATAGACGCACTGCGTCAGCCGTACTGCAATAGACGCACTGTGTCAGCCGTACTGTAATAGACGCACAACGTCAACCGTACTGCAATAGACGCACTGCGTCTGCCGTACTGCAATATACGCACTATGTCAGCCGTACTGCAATAGACGCACTGTGTCAGCCGTACTGTAATAGACGCACAACGTCAACCGTACTGCAATAGACGCACTGTGTCAGCCGTACTGTAATAGACGCACTGTGTCAGCCGTACTGTAATAGACGCACAACGTCAGCCGTACTGCAATAGACGCACTGCGTCAGCCGTACTGCAATAGACGCACTGTGTCAGCCGTACTGTAATAGACGCACAACGTCAACCGTACTGCAATAGACGCGCTGTGTCAGCCGTACTGTAATAGACGCGCTGCGTCAGCCGTACTGCAATGGACGCACTGCGTCAGCCGTACTGTAATAGACGCGTTGCGTCAGCCGTCCTGCAATAGACGCGCTATAGGAATTGTACCTTTACATACTTCCAAAAGCCTCCTCACCTCCCTCGAGCTTTAGTATTTTGTATTGGTGACGTCCTCCCCCTGCTGTGTGGTCTTCGGGAGTGGTTACGGGGCGTCGCCAATAGCCCATTGTGTTGTTCCAGTGCGGCGTGAATTCAGTATGGATTTGTCCTGGAAATAATATGTGGTCTCTAAAAATGGGTTGTTGCTTGAATGTGGGGAATGCTTGTGAGGTGTCAATCCCTCCCCCCGTGGTGTCACCCGACTGTATCACTCCTACGGTTCGACGTCCTAACAAGTGTTCGTGTCGGTCCTAACAAGTGTTGGTGTAACCGCACCATCGTGTCAGTATTGTCAACCTCTTTCTATCTCTGCTGTTATAAAAGGAAGTGTTTGTTTGTCTGTTTCGCGGCTGCAAAATCTTGACGATTTATGGCACTTACTGCAATGAGTTTTGGCACACAGGTAGTCCGAATTTTTTTACAATTTTTGGGTCGCGGCGAATTTTAAAATTCAACTGAAGATTTGTAAATGAATTTTTTTTTTATTTCCAATGGCAAGGCTGGGTACAGATTGCAAAGACAAATACAATACATAATACAACACAGTACAGAATTGACCGAAGTCATTGTAGCCTTATACAACGCCAGAAGTCATGGTCACTTGTGAAGGGGCATCCAGTGGGTGGACCATCATTGTCCCTAACAAAGGACAGCACAATTTACATCCATGCCCTGACCCGGATTCGAACCAGGAACCTTCGGATCCAGAGGACAACACCTTGACCACTAGACCGGTTGGTCGGCTGTAAATGAATTTAATAGTTTTATTCTTCAACGTGGAGAGAAGAAAGACTTTTCTACCCACGTGACCTTAACGTCAGACTTTGGAATCATGCCAAGTTTTTTTCATCGTGGGAACTCAAAGAAATTTATTTTTTTCGTTTCCGCTTTGATTAGGCGGGGAGGAAAAACTTTCAAGCCAGGCGATAAATCTTAACTGGAGTGACTAATTTCTTTTTTGTACCTTCTAGTCTGTTAAAGATCGAGTAAAAATTTCAACGGATTTGAAATCTGCGGAAAATTCCAGTTTCGATTGATACCTAAAAATATGATTTTTTTAAATAAGTAATTTTTTAATTGAATATATCTTGAACGGATTAGAAATCCAAGGAAAATATTACACCAAATTAATACTTTACACCACGGGCACGTGCAACGCCGGGCTAGCCACACAGTGGCTAGTTACTCATGTTTTAACATCTTGTTTTAGACAAGTTTTACAAATTTCTTTAAATCTTAACTCACGTATGTTATCCGATGTCTCGGGCCATAAAACGCCAAATCAACTGACAACAAATACCTATAAGACAATTAACTGAATAACCCGGCGTTGTTCAGTTTTAAAATATGACCTCGACATTTCCGTGTTAACTGAAATATACAAAAACTGTAAAACGTGTTTCCTACAGCGAAAGGAAGACATTGGTTTTATCCATCACATATAATTTTATATAGTAGTTACTCGTTATGTTTTGACTCAATCTCATTTAATTATTAGATTATACATCTGATTTCTATCTAGAGTTTAGTTTGGCATAATATGTCCCAAGAGGACTCAATGCCAGAAAACCATATCCAATCCAATCCAACAGCGAAATCCTACAGCGAACTGTAACCACGCATTTCCCTGTGTTAACTCAAATTGACAAACCGTGTAGAACGTGCTTCCCACCGCGACAGGTAAAATATGACCGCGACATTTCCGTGTTAACTCAATACACAAACCTTGTAGAACTTTCCAAGTCCATTTATTGCAGGAAAACAAACTTTAGATTTTAAAATTGGGGCTTCGGGGTGCACTTTTAAATCCACCTGTGTGCCAATTGTCATGGCCACAGAATGGTCTGAAGACAGGAAAGAAATAACATATTTTTCCGCAATGTCCTAAAGTGTAAGTATACCAAATTTGGCCTGGATTGGTCAAACGGTGCAGATTTGAAAAGAGAATATACACATACACACACACACACATCCTTTCTTATATAGATAGAAATAAAATCATTGTAATCGGATGCGATTCTTGAAATTGAAATCGGAGACACGTTTTCGTCTCATTTCTTCCCATGGCGTTGGAGATGTTAACCTTAAAATACCACCCCATCCTGCGGTTTCAGGTTGCTCCAGGCCATGCGATCGTTGTGTATTCCGTGCTATTGCGGTTTGCAAGGGAGCTTAATGTTTAGCTTTTGTTATTTTGTACTTCGGGACAGATGATCTTGACCGTCCTTGAATGTAATGAAGGTTATGCAACGTCTCCACAGTTATCAGATTACCATCTGCTAAGCGCAGAGGCGCCGTACTTACTACATCCCTGTGGTGAAACGCAAGTCTTGGAGATTATTGGTTCTCTTCTTGATCTACTTACACCTCTCTGGACTACGCGTGGAGTCGAAATAACATTGACAAATACTATTGTCTATCCCAAATACTGATTGTTTAAATTCAGTTTATTGCACGGCTTTTTTGTCTGAAAACTAGACAATGCGTGGCTAGCCTGGTGTTGCCCGTGCCGCGATGTAAGGTATTAATCTGGTGTAAAATTTTCCGCAGATTTCAAATCCCTTGAAGATATATTCAATTAAAAAATTATTTACAGAAAATCATATTTTTAAGTATCAATCTGAACTGAAATTTTCCGCAGATTTCAAATCCGTTGAAATTTTTACTTGATCTTTAACGGTCTAGGAGAGATAGAAAAAATAACTCATTTCAGTTGAAAACTTTTTCGTCTGGCTGGAAATTTATTCGTCCGCGCAAAATCAAAGCGGAAATGAAAAAAAAAATTTTTTTTCCCCCTCCGCGTTCGGCATGTGAAAAAAACTTGGCATTTTTCCAAACCCTGACTGCAAGGTCACACGGGTAGAAAAAGTTATCCCTGTTTTTAAAAGCGATGGAGAATAAAACTATTAAATTCATTTAAAAATCTTCTAGATTGAATTTTAAAATTCGCCGCTACCCAAAAATTGCAAATAATTCGGAATACCTGTGTGCCAAATCTCATTGCTGTAAGTACCATAGAATCGTCAAGATTTTGCGACAAACAGACAGTCAAACAAACATTTCCTTTTATAATAGTAGAGATGCAATGATTTTCGTTTAAACTTAAAGCATGATCTACAGATTACTAAATTACAAAGTTCCTCACTTCCCAGGCGTTCTCATCACGCATATTATAGCATTGGCCCCCTATGGGATCTTCGAGATTGATCCTGGACCGTCGTCAACCCACCAAGCGGTCTTGTGGTTACGGTGTTAGCCTCTAGTTCAAAAGGTTCCTGCTTCGAATCCGGGTCAGTGCATGGATGTTTATAAGCATATGGTAAATATGGCTGGTACACCCTAAATCTGTCGTGGCCGAATGTCCTCACGTTGGGTTGATATGGAAGTTTGGAGAGTGGGGTGACAACTCAGGTGTTGCTTCTTCATCTGACCGTGATTCAAAATTAAGTGATGTTGTCTTTGGATCTTTCCCTAAAGCTTCGGTTTCCTAAGAAAGCGTAGCCGTGATCTAGCGGCCGTGATGTATCGGTGGGTGACGTCACTAAAACGTTGTTTATACTAACACATGGTGTTGGTTTCCTAGAGAGCGTTGTTTATGAGCGTAACGAAAATGATCGGAGCCGCCATTTCCATGACTGTAGTCATAGCGGTCTCAAACAGCTGAGGAGCGTTTTTTCTCTTGTAGCTTTTTTTTATTTCAAGCACTATTCATACAAGAATAAATTGAAAGGAATCATTCAATAGGGAATAACATCCTCTACAAATTCAAATAAAAAAAAATGGCATAAGTGAACGCCTTTATATAAATTTTGCTGAAACTACGAGATTTCTAATAGAAACACTATGTTGTTTTGACGTCACATAATCAGATTCTGCATCGTGAAATCAGTCTAAATATACAGTTTCATTACTTTGCTGCCTTTATATCCAGAGATATTCAATACTAAATTTAGTGACGATTTCAGGGATCATCTCGACATAGAAAGATCTATTTGTAGATCGAGATAAATTGTAGTTCTAGCTACCCGAATTTCAAACTTCAACACTATTTCAAACGTTTTTTAGCAATCCGTGAATAATATATTTATTACGCAAATGCAAACGATTTGAGAATTACGTTATCTACGAGGGCTGTTCAATAAAGAATGATCATAATTTTTTTTAAAGGTGATTAAAAAATCAAGAAAAATAAATATGTATTGAATGTGTCGCGGGATAAGTGAAGAATAGATGGCTCAAATGTCACGGTCATAACGTCATTGCTGAGACCTTGGCAGCCGGCCAAGAACGCCTAGTTTTACTTTCGCTTGCGGCAAAAATCGACGTGACACGCGAAGTGCTATACAATGCATTGAAATTTTGTTTTCGCCTTAAAAAATCGTCACATCTTTCAAAACCCACTGTCACATATGCTCCCCATCCTCCATATAGTCTCATGCGATTTTTTTTTCTTTTCCCGAATTTGAAGAAACACCTCCGGGAAAAACGGTTTTCATAATCACAGGCAGTGGTGAAAGTTGTGTACTCGATTTTGAAGGACCTGTCAAAAAATGGCTTCCAGCATGTGTTTGAAGACTGGAAAAGAGGTGGGATAAGTGCATTGCATGTAATGGAGAGTATTTTGAGAAAGACCATAAAAATGTGGAGGATTTGTACAGAAAATTATTTTTTTATCAATTTATGATCATTCTTTATGGAACATCCCTCGTAATATACTGTAGTCGAGCCCACTTATTACGAGCTCGGATACAGCGAAATATCGGTTATTACGACTTTTTTTCTGTCCCTTTGGAACAACAATATTAAATAGTGTTAAAAAGATCGCATGTAGCGAAGTATTGGAGCGTGAATATCAGATACTGCGAAGTTTTGGGTTCTGGCAAGGAATAAAAAAAAACCCTCTCCCCTCCCTTCCTTATTGTTGACGACAGTTGCCAATTTTTACATGATGCCTGGCATTTGGTTCAATCGAAAACCATCCTAAACTGCTGGAAACATGCAGGAGTTTTAGTGGGACTTGGGGAATCAAGATTTCATTTCTGTGCTTGATCCTAAAAAAAAGTTCCCCGTGGAAAAATTCACAGAAAAAAAAAAGAATTTTGGATGGTGATGTTACTTTTGCTGATTATGTGGATAGCGATTACAACGTAGAAAGTGAAGCACAGCATACAGGCGATGACATCATTGCAGCAGTGTTACAAAATACATCTGATGATTCCGAAGAGGAAGACATTAAATTGAAGTAAATAGACAATTAGTGACATCAAAATCTGCCGTGGACAGTCTTCGAAATTTGCGTGCGTTCTTTAAATCGCATAACATTGACTGCCGTGATAATTTTAGTGCACTGGAAAAAGAATTATGCAACAGCATTGTAAATTCAACTGTTCAAAAGAAAGTTACAGACCTTTTCCCACTTATGAAATAAAATTTTAACCTTCGTGTGAAAATTCTTTTGCTTTGGAACACGGTTAGGTCAATTTTTTATTGTATCGGATATAACGAATAATTTTCAGTGTTTCGTGCGACTTCGTTATATGTGGGCTCAACTTTATTATAATAGTAGAGATGCAAGTGCAAACGATCCGAGAATTATTATCCAAAGGTTGACAAACGTTTTTTAATCTTATGGTTGCCTCTAATAGGAGAAAATTTAATATAGCGCGGATACTAATTATTGGAATGAGATGAAATGTTACATGGTCATACTAGAAATCCTTTTGAATCGATTGGCATCAACATTAGGTTCCAATTCCTAATTTTTTCAAACATCAATTTGGATAATTTTTTTTGGACACATAAAAACTATTTTTTAAATGAGATATTAGGTCAATTTTGTTCGATTTGTTTAACTGTAACATGGTATAAAATATCAGCGCTATAGAAATATTACTTCGGAAGATATCCATAAAAGTCTAAGAAACTGATTTAATATTAGGAGCTCAAATCTTTCTGTCCTCGTAACTTCGAAACGGCAAGACCTTATAACTTGTAGTTTGGTATCTGAAGTTAAATTGTGATATACACTTCCATGGAATGGACCGGACACCAGTGGATTTGCATAAAGTCCGATTGCTTGTTTGGGGGTATTTTTCGTGGTATGGCCTGGGACCTTTGCATGTTGTTCCTGGTCAATTGAACGCCGACGCCTACATGAACATTTTGGACAATCTGGTTCTTCCTATGCTCTGACAATTTTATGGAATGTACGAATGTTACTTCCAGGACGACTACGCTCCATGTCATGTTCCAGCCTCTGTCAAGCAGTGGTATCGGGTTATGGATGTAAAACGTCTTCTCTGGTCTGCTCATCGTCCCGACCTAAACCCCATAGAAGATTTGTGGGACGAGTTAGAGCGATGCTTAGGGACCAGGGAACCACGTCCGAAATCTACAGCTGAGTTGGCGATGTTCTTGCAGCAGGAATATAGACACAAATACCCACAGCTGTGTATCAAAACCTTATTGAAAGTATGCGCAGAAAAGTTGCTAGTGTAATTGCTGCACGTTGGGGACCATCCCTCTATTAAAGCATGTATTATTTCCCTTATGCCATCACATCTTGCTGTCCGGTCCATTATTGTTGGGTAGTGTGTATTCAAAATTGTGTGTCAAAATAGGGGGTTCCGATTGGAAACTAGGAAGTTGGTGCTCAATTTAATATGAAGACGTCCCTTTTTGCAAATGTTAGGGATTTGAATTTATATAAGACGTCGGTTCCTTTCAAACGCTATTTTCGAATTTTCTCAGCTGTTACAATTTCTGGAATGAAAAGAGTGGTGGTTCTCTTTTTTTTTCCGCGACTGGAGATATCACCAAAATGCGATTACAGCCATCGTTGCTCTGGGTCTGCCAACTGCACTAGCAACCTGAGAGTTGTGCGCTCCACTGATTATATTCCACTTTTTGTATGTTTTTCTTTTCTGTATCGGCAAAACTTTGTGTGCATGTCCATTTCTTGATATTGTCTGTCTTGTGAATCGTGACCAAATTGACATATTTTGCCAACCAACCGCCATAAAACACAACCAACGATGACCTGAATGAAGTTCGACAGTGAATTGAACTGGTTAAAGTTACAGTGGTGTAGGTCATTTTTTTTTCTCGAAAAAACCACCTTCAGGAAAACAGTACGTGTATAGGAAACTTTGATTCCAAGACTGGAAAGAACCCAAATTTATTTTGCACGTTTTGTTGTTTTACAAAAAAAATTTCTGTACCCTCGAACTCTACAAGGCACTCTCAACTCTTCAAATTCCTGTTTTGCAAAAAAAATTTCTGTACCCTCAACTCTTCAAGACACTCTCAACTCTTCAAATTCTTGTTTTGTAAATGAAATCAAGTAGCCATCCAAAATTAGGTGTTTTGAGGGATTAGTTATTACTAGGGGGCCCGCCCCCTGCTCGCTAACGCTCGCCAACCCCCAGAGGATTCCTTCGCAATCCTCATTGGTTAGCTGCGCGAACCTATGCTCGCTTCGCTCGCATCAATGAAGACATGTGTCCTAGCAGAAGGAATTGTTAACAAAATATGATATTCCAAATAAATATTTTTCAAATCTAAATTTTATGCTGTTTATCAGAAAAGATATTTACAGTACCTCTGGAATCAGAATTCAAATGGAAACTTTGAGCAAATTTTGACTCGAAATGTGAGCGTTGATTTGGAAATTGAAAACCCAGCATGTTGGTTGTGTGTACATTTACCCAGCACTCGAGCCACCCACGCTTTTTCATTGAGTTTGTTGTCGAAAGTTGTAATGCAAGCGTCTTCTTGAACTATAATAGTTTGCCCCGAAACTGACTTTTTTTTAAATAACCCTGAAAAGATCCTCCGTTTTCTTTGATTTCTATTATTTACTGCTACAGCTCGACTAAAATTCATTTTTTTTTTCAATAAAATTTCATCCGATAACGCTATAAATTCAATTGAAGCGCGAGGCTTTGGGATAAACAAAGAATCGTACAATGTTGCCAAAACGCGATAACAAATAACGTCTTTTTTGCGTGCCACGTAAGAGAATTATATATATATAGATGAGGGATTTTGAGTGATTAGCCATTATGAGGGATTTTGAGTGATTAGCCATTATGAGGGATTTTTACAGTGTGAACGGACAAACCAGACTGGAAACGGAGAGATTGGCATGCAATAACAAATTTGCCTTCGTATCGGGTTTACCTTGAAATGAAGTTAATCGTCTTGATGGCGACGTTTGATCAAATTTGCGTTGAGACTACTTATCATATACACGGGTTAAAGTTAGTGGTGTGTCAGTTTTTCAAAAGAAAACGATAGAACTTCCACTGCCATCAACAGATCTGGTTTCTCTGTCAAACTAATTATCTTCTGTTAAATTTGGTTACATTATATCTGGTTTCTGGTCCAAGTCTTTTTTGAAAAGGTGACTTACACCACTGTATCTTTAAGCCGTCCAAATGAGAGTTTTCATTGGTTAGGTCTTCGAGTCATGAAACATTACGGTGAAACTCATCATATAAAGTTGGCGATTTTGTGGGTCCTCTTTACTGGTTGTCAGGGCCCCGGGATGGACTCCCCTGGTATAGAACATAAATATTGACTACGTAATTTATTTGAACTTGAAGCGTAGAACTTTGTTTCCAAGACTGGAAATAACCCAAATTTATTTTGCTCGTTTTGTTGTTTTACAAAATTTTTTTTTCTGTACCCTCGAACTCTACAAGGCACTCAACTCTTCAAATTCATGTTTTCTAAAATTTTTTTATGTACCCTCAAACTCTACAATACACTCTCAACTCTTGAAATTCATGTTTTGTAAGTCCTCTATTTGCTCGTTCGGATGATGGTCGATATATCGTGAGATCCCGCACGCATTAAATAGCAGTAATGGCGATGACCCTAAAGTATTGGAAGTAGTCTTGGGATAACTACAAATAAAAGAAATCTATTTTCCGATCGTCAGAGCGGAAAGGCACAATTCTATGAATGTAACGGGTAACTGAAATCTTTAGTGTAATCTGAAGTTTTATTTCCTCGGCTTTGCCTCTTGCGATCTTTCACAGATTTTCTCTAATATTAACAGAATCTTGTCTAGTTGAGAAATTAAGTGAGACTATTTTAATTTCTTTTGCTATCACAGAAATTTTTAGGTTTTGAAAAGATGACGATGACTCCAATCTCACATGGAGCTGTGAACAGTTTTAACTGTAACAGCGTTTCGTGAAATAAAACTCAAAATGAGCTTAATCAGTTCCGTTGTTTTCAGTCTCATTTTTTTTCGATTACATCGGACAATGTGATAACCTAAACCAGTGGACACTCGTCAAACAAGAAACGATTCACCCGATCACAATTGCACAATTTACATCGCAGAACATAACGGAAGGTAGCAATCGATAGAGATGAATTTTTGTACAAATATCAATATTTGAAATTTGTCTAAGGGGCCGTCTTCATATAAAATTGGGTAGTAGCTCCGATAATTTCAATTCCAACCCCCCCCACCCCCTTTTTTTTATATCCCAAATTTGGATTCCACTCAAAACTTCAAGTGGATTTGATGAAAAAATAATGTAAAACGGCGTTAAATTGGACCGAAAAAATCCCTAACAACCATTGAGGGGTCGAGTAAATGTTCGTTCAATCACATAATAAATATTAATAAAGAAGTGTTGTGGCCGTCGCAGTCAATGACCTGTTGCAGGCGCCTTGGTATGGAGTCCATTGAGATGGTGACAAAGTCAGAATCCATTCTGATTGCATCCCAGGATCTGTTGGCAGAAATGTCTGTTTTCACTGTGTGAACAATCCCCAATAACGATAATAATCATCGAATTTTGCAAACAATCTCACTGCGCTACTCATTATGCACTTAATGAGCTGAAAAATTTGGAATTCCGTTGTTTCAGTAACAGTTGAATCACATGGTGTCAAAATTTGCATAGTTGATAATTGATAAAAAAAATAATATAATTAATAATTGATAAAAAAATAGTAAATTTACCTTGATAATTAAAATGTAAAAAGATTGTGTTTGGGTTTTTGAGTATCAAAGGATGAAAAACCAATTTCCAAGAAAAATTAATGTTTTTAGCGAATATAACAAAAAAAAAAAAAAAAACGCACCAAATTAACAATAGATCTAATTTTCAAACACTTACAAATCGGTGAAAGATCCAATAAAATTGATGAACTTTTTTTTATTTCCGCCCGAAATTGTGTGTATAATCCATATTTGTAATAAATGGTGGGGGTTCGTACTGAAATTATCGGAGCACGCACCCAATTTAATATGAAGACGGCCCCTTAGATAAATTTTAAATATTGATATTTGTAGAAAACATTCATCCCCTACGATTGCAACCTTCCGTTTTTTTCTTCGGTGGAAACTGTATAGTTACGATCGGGTGAGTCGTTTTTTTTGACGGGTGTACATCGTGGAAAAACAATTTCCATTAAATAAGTTGCTCTAGTACGTCGTTAATTTTCAAGTGTCAACTAATCTTGAAATATCCTACTAATATGGGTGCATCTTCATATTTCCTAAGAGATCGCGGTGGCTCAGTAGTTTAACTCGCTGCTCTAGAAACTACTGCGTGTTGTAGGCAGCGCAGGTTCGATTCCTCTCTGCGTGTATTTATTTGCTCTGTCAGTAAATCTTTCATTGTGTGTCTTTGTTCATTGCCTGACGTGATCTTGTGCTTACGCCATGAAAACCCCAAACCAATTAACCATCGGATTACTGAATCCACTATTCAAAAACTAAATACCTGATCAAAAATCGATAACTTCTTTTGGATTTGTTTTAAAATAATTATATTCCCTTTATAAGTACACAAATGCACATCATTTCAAATTGACCTAATTAAATATTCGGAATTTTGCAGTTAATGTTTAGTATACGTATACTTGTTTTAAGTGAGAAGCTCTAGTAACTTTTTGAATGGAGATAGTTTTGTTTTCACACGTTTTGACTCATTTTATCTTGCTTTTGGTGTATGTACACATTAGAAATCCTGAAAATCGACCAGAAAGTCTAAATTTTGCTTACTGCTTCAAAATATTCTTCAACTCTTAAGCTTTAAAACGATGCCAAGATCTTGCAAATATTCGAAATAGTTTTCTAGTTACAATGTTTTTTGTTAGGTACTGTCACCATGAGAGAACTTTCCAAAACTTTAAACTCAAATTCTAAAGAAACAATTTTTTTGTAATTGATGCTTGTTCAAACAGTGATAACTCAACAATATATTAATATATTTTAATTATTTTTGTATCATTATAATCTATATAATACAGTGGATGTTTTGACTCTCAATCATCTAGATTTATTAGTTAAGAAATACATTTTTAACGGATTTTTAAATGCTAAATATCTTGAAGAATATCTTGGTTTTTTTGTGCATTTTTTTGGCGAAAAAAACAGTTTGTAACAGAAAAACTTTTCTCTCTAGAGACTTGATTGAGGGTCAAAACATGAAGAATAATATTGGTTGTAATTTCCAACTAGAATTGTCTTTCAGGACAAATTAGAATTTGAGATATCACTGTTAAAAAAACATACGAATTAGCTCATTATATCATAATTAGCTAATTAGTAATTATTTTATTTTATGATTTTTTTTCTCACTGAAATAGTTTTAAGCATGATAAAACAATGACCTGCTGTGAAAAAACTTTATTTTTAAAGTTAAAACTAGAAAAAAAAACTATAGTGTGTACCTGCGCCTTAAATTCTGATTGGTTTCAATTCCAAAATTTTAAAATTGGACCACACGAAAGCAAAGCGTGTGAGGTTTCAGTCCCATGTATCAATACGATTGTCAAAAGTATTTTCACGTTTTACTCGTTTTCCAAAACACTGTTATGTGGAAGCTCAAAATATTTAATGGCATTTTAGAGTTTGTATTACGACGGCGTGTTTTTCGAATTGGCTTACCAACTACATAATTTGCAGGATACAAGGTTTTAGTCACACTTTGTGGTCATTTAATTATTCACCCATGCGTGCTGCTTACCAAGTAAGTGGAAGAGAGGAGAGAGAGGCCCCGTTCTGTATCACTAACTTTTTTTTCGAAACCCCAAATCGAACTGTGCAATACTTTCATTTTATTATTCCATTCATTTCGCATTTAATTACCAACCTGTTTTTGCTGTTTCATTTCCTAAGCATTTTCCTCGTGTGTTGTAGGAGTTTCTATGACTGTTGTGTCCGCGAGGTTGCATTCTTTTTCTTTTGTTGCTTTTTGTTTGGGTGATTAGAAGTAATGTAATGTAGCTTTGAAGGTTTTTCAAGACGCTCTTGTTTTCGTTTCCTGCTGCGATGACAGGCTGAGGATTGTTGGCTTAATATCGGTGTCTTGTGTGCAGAAAGTTGGAGGACAGAGGTATGGGAATGCCTAAGTGAAGCCGTCACGAATGTTTTGCAATTACGTGTTTAGTGAAGTTTATCAAGATGTTCTCCGTTATCGTATGTTCCCTGCTGTGGTGACCCGAGATCTGTTTGTAAAATATCGCTGTCTTGTGTGCAGAAATGTGGATGATTGAGTAGTATATGACCACCTAAGTGGAAACGTCACTAATGTTTTGAAATTGAGGTATTGTATAGTGAAATTTTTCCAAGACGCTCTTCGTTTGTTTCCTCTGATGACCTAAGGAAAACTGATGAGGCTGTTGGTAGTTTGTATCTTGTATAGAAAGTTGGAGTGAGAGTTTTTTGAACATCTAATTGAAAGCGTAACAGTTTTTTTTTTAATTAATGAACATATTGTTTAGTGCAAGTTTATCCAAGACGGCCTTAGTTTGTTTCTTCTGATGACCTGAGGAAGGCTGTTGGTAGTCTCGATTTCTTGTCTAGAAAGTTGGAGGAGTGAATACAAGAATACTTGAGTGAAAGCGTCAAAAAGTGATTTTGAAGTACTCTGGTTGGTCCAGGCTAAAACTAACGTCCAAACTAATATATTTATTCTCCGATTTTCCAACGGAACGGCCGAAAATATCCGGAATTATACCTACCGATATCTGGATTGAAATTCTCCATCCAAGACAATAAAAAGCACAATTCCTAATCTGTTTTCCAGACGTAATATTTTTTAACAATCGCATTGATTTATGGTCTTGCGCTATATAATGTGTGGGATTATATGCCATGTTTTAGTCGTCATAGATCCGGTACGGAGTTTGTTTCTTCTGCTATTGTCTGCTGGAAACTTCCTCTAAGTTTAGTATCGAAACAGACTTTCCTTCAATTACGTAAGAAGATATGTTTTCTTTTTCTCGAAGCAAATATCTGTTTAAAACCCACGTGATTGCCAACAAGTGCTTCTGTCAAAATTGTTTAGAAATATCTACCTTGGACGGATGTTATGATTTGTGGTGTTGACTACCGAAGCGGTGGTTGAATCTAAAGTATCAAGTGACTGTTTTTGATACATTGGAAAGTGCGAGGTTTTGCGTAAGTCGGTAGCCACATATGGATGCAATCAGTGCTGTACCACGCACCATGAACACGCTGAAGTTCAATCGCGTTCTGGCTGATCAGTCTTATCAAGAACTACCTGTGTCCAGCGTCCAATGTTGCTCGCAAAATAAACACAAGATGTCTCGAGTGAATAGAAATGGAGTTTGTTTCGTGGATGGAGAGAAACTTTTCTTCGGTGATCCGTTTCTATTGAAGTACTATGTAAGTAGAACATTCGATTCCCATCTTGATTTTTGTGTCTTCAATACCATATAGGTCCAATACTTTTTAGTACTTCAATACCATATAGGTCCATTACTTGTCGTGTGTTTGGCGCAGCTTAGCCAAATATGGCCCTTATCATACAAATTCCAATCAACCATAATTTCTTACTTAAAGTCAAATTAATTTATAAATAGTGCTTTTGCTTTGTAACTGAAAATTTGTCTCCTAACCAAAACGGTCAAATTATTTCTCGTGTAGCTAAAGAAGATCGTAATGCGACAAACAAAACCGAAAACTAGTTTTTTTTGTACTTGTACTAAGCAACTTCTGCGACTTGTATGAAGGGATAAAAACTATTTCTTAGAAGCGCTTCTTTTCTCAGTTTAATCGTTCATTGATAAGTCACAATTAAACTAAGTTTTGAGGCTCGAAATTATTCACTTGGAAAAGTATTCAAAACTTCGAACTTAAAATTTGGATGTGACGTTAAATTAGGTCGCTGTTTTATCAAATTTCGGTGTTGGGTTCATAGCATTGAAATGTGTTGCAATTTTAATTCGAATGTTTAAAAGTTGTGTTTGATTCTTTTTAGATCTTCTTATTTATTAATGTTTTTGTCATGAAATATCGCGGTTGAGATAACGAGAACCTTTACTCCAGAATTCTACTTCAGAGTACTGAGTTCTGAAACAGTATTTTCTAAGAACTTTATTTCAGAAATGAACACATTTTAAAATTTATTCTTTTTATTTATAATTACGTTATGGAAATGATGTAACAATGTTGATGTCAAAAAGTTTCTTCCCCTTTTGGGACCTATTACCAATTTAGATGATCTATTTTAGTTTTAAGAGCACGTGATTCGTAATCGTATTCTAAATGATCCGTTCTTTTAAGTTACAGGATAGTTACAAATTACTCTGCTTAGTATAGTGTTCTAAAATTGGGCACTTAAGTATGGCAGTTATAAGTGTTCATTGTTCTGCCAATCATTTGTTCAAAACCGTTCCCAAACATAAATTAAGTAAATACAACAGTTTAATTTTTCCATTTTAAGTATTGACTTACATTTTAAATCCACAATATTGCCTCCAACTCTTCTCTCCATAATGTTAAAAACAGCAAGCAAGTAAAAGTATCGTGTATAAATCATGCGTCTATAGTAATATTATAAAAGGAAGTGTTTGTGTTTGTTTGAGGCCGCAAAATCCTAACGATTCTATGGCACTTACAGCAATGAGATTTGGCACACAGGTCGTCCGAATTATTTGCAATTTTTGGGTCGCGGTGAATTTTAAAATTCGATCTAGAAGATTTTTAAATGAATTTCATAGTTTTATTCTCCATTGGTTTTTCAAACGCGGAGAACTTTTTCTACTCTACGACCTTGCAGTTAGGGTTTGGAATCATACCAATTTTTTTTCATCCGCAAAACGCGGAGAAAATTATCATTTTTGATTCTGCGCGATTGATTTCCCAGTCAGACGATAAATCTTTTAACGTAAGTCAAAAGTTCTTTTTTCTATCTCCTAGACGGTTAAAGATAGAGTAAAAATTTCAACGGATTTGAAATCTACGAAAAATTTCAGTCTAGATTGATACCTAAAAATATGATTTTCTTTATATAAATACTTTTTAATTGAATATATCTTCAACGGATTTGAAATTTCCGTAAATTTTACACCAGTTTAATACCTTACACCACGGGCAACGCCAGGCTAGCCACGCATTGATTAGTATCTCTCAATATTAATAAAAAGTTACCACCGCCGCAGGATTGAAAACTGTGTTGTTTAGCTCGACTCTTAGACGGTTTCCCGAGAAAGTTCTGATCGGAAAAAAACGAAATTAACATGGTTTGTTCTTCATCGTATTCCCTGGACAATTATTAAGATTTTTTTTCCGATGCGGCTATTAGTTAAGGGTTTATTAAGTGTCAAAATTGAAAAAGCGAAATTTCTTCCGCGAGTGAGCAAAACACATACAAATTTTCAGTCTTCAGCCGTGAGTTTTTTTAAAGAGTACCTCTGAAGGTAAATTTTTGCAGCTCGTCAAGTTTTTTTTTTTGAAATTTCAATTTGGTTCTTGATAATATTTTTTTTGAAATTCCGAAAAAATCGGGACATTTTCGTTATTTGTTTTTTAAACTGCCGTATCGATATCTTATTACTATTAGTTTTTAATTTTTTAAATATCGCAGTATACCTAAGAATGTACTCTTTCTTACGGTACAATTATTTTTAAAATTGGTTCATAGATAAATTCGATGCAATCAACTAGCAAGTAAAATTTTCGTGTATAAATCATGCGTCTATAATAATATTATAAAAGGAAGTGTTTGTTTAAGGCCGCAAAATCCTAACGATTCTATGGCACTTACAGCAATGAAATTTGGCACATAGGTAGTCCGAATTATTTGCAATTTTTGGATCGCTCGAATTTTAAAATTCAATCTAGAAAATTTTTAAATGAATTTCCTAGTTTTATTCTCCATCGGTTTTTCAAACGTGGATAACTTTTTCTACTCATACGACCTTGCAGTTAGGGTTTGGAATCATGCCAAGTTTTTTTCATCTGCAAAACGCGGAGAAAATTATTATTTTTGATTCCGCTTTGATTTTGCGCAATTGATTTCCCAGTCAGACGATAAATCTTTTAAGGGAAGTCAAAGTTATTTTTTCTATCTCCTCGACGGTTAAAGATAGAGTAAAAATTTCAACGGATTTGAAATCTGCGGAAAATTTCAGTTTAGATTGATACCTAAAAATATGATTTTCTTCAAATAAATAATTTTTAATAGAATATATCTTCAATGGATTTAAAATATGCGTAAAATTTTGTACCACCTTAATACCTAACACCACGGGCTTGCCACGCAGTGGCTAGTCTATATAAATAAGAATGGAGTGTTTGTTTGTACATTCAATATTTTCGACCCATTTCAAGTTTTCTATCCGTTTTGAACCCTTCTGATGCCGAATCCGCCTTTTTCTCGTTTGGTGTCTGTCTGTCTGTCTGTCTGTCTGTCTGTCTGTATGTTGTGCCCTATACACGTCCACGCGGTTTAAGATATTTTCATGAAAATTTGCATACAGTGAGTACTTATCTTAATTTAGTGAGTGGCATTGGTTGCGAAAGTCTGTCTGTCCGTCTTTCTGTTCTATGCTCGATTTTGTGTTTGTGTGTTTGTGTAGACATCACATGATTTCTTTTCCAGATATTTGATTGCATTGTATTTAATTTTATATATTATCTATTAGTTTAGTGAATGCAATATTAAACATTTCTTAATTGTTATATTTAGTTGAGTTTCATGCTAAAACCCCTGAGTAAGTATACTTAAATCACCCATAATTTGATAGTTTTGGAAAAATTGGAATGTCTATTGAATATTACGATTACTTCGATTGCTTTACCAGTACTGTGCTAAAAAAGTAATTATTCTTCAAAAAAATTTTTTTTTTCTTTGGAATTTCATCTCTGATACTTCATTTTTTTCGAGTCTTATTTTTATTCTTTGCGCAATGAAAACGATTTCCGAATATTTGGGACAGACGATATTTTTCAATGAAACGAGAATGAACAAGATCGCGCGAGCAGTGATATTTTTTCTGGTTCTTTCGCTCTGAATAAATTTCACATTTCTAAATTTTGTACACTTTTAGTTGTAAGTTGTGGCAACTGTGCGAGATCAAGAGATAAAATTGAATCACAAATTAATATATTTAGAACAATTTTTCCGACATCTTTTATTTTGTTCTATTTCACTGTTTTCTGTTTTAAATATTTATTATTTTAATAAATGTGTTTTCCTTCTCATCACACGCAACAGCACCACAAAGTATTAGACTTAAAAATGTTAGGTAAGTCAGTATAAATTTTCAGTAAATTTTAAGTGTAGTTATACCATTATTGAAAGAATAATACCGTTATTTAAAGAATAATGCCGTTATTTAAAGAATAATACCGTAATTTAAAGAATAATGCCGTTATTGAAAGAATAATAATGTTTAAAAATCCAAACTAGAACTTTTTCCAACATTAAAAAATTTGTTGACATAATGACAGGAGAAGATTGCAAAATTTCACAATGTCGCATACCGGAGGCAAGAGTGCCACAAGTAAAAAAATATTGTTTTGTTGACTATGAGTGCGAGAGCACTCGCCGTAAATCGTAATTTTAATTAATTGAGTTGAACATGAAAATAACTTAAGAAAGGGAATTCCAAATCTCCCTCAAAATCGTCTTTTATAGTAGTAACCTTAGTATCACCTTTCGTCATTTTGTAGCTTTGTCATACAGCAATTGTGCGATGTATGTGAAATGTATTACGTGAATGGATATGCATGTGTAGGATTTGTGTCCAAAGTAAGTTGTAGAAAATATAAAGATGGCGAAAGGTGTTAAAATAAATTTGTATTCTACAAAAAACGTAAGTCATTATATATTTTGATTATCTCTTCAATCTAGAGTAAACCAATTCAAACCGAGTAAGGTCGGGTATTTTGCTAGTATTATATAAATCTTAGTTATGAGAGCACCTTCCTTTATGTATTGACTTGCATTCTAAGTTGAGTTGAACATTTATCTTTAATGTTTCTCAAACAGCTTCGAAGTAAAACATATACGTATAAGCACGTATTATATATACACTCTATAACAAAAAAATCGATGCACCAAGAAGGAGTTGTCCGATGGAGACAAAAATTGGTGGATAGGAAAATTATGTACAGAATAGAAAATGATTAAAATTTCAGAACAATTGAATGATTTATTTCAGAGTTACAATAACGAGCTCAATAAGGTGTTGACCCGCCTCTAGCCTGGATGCAAGCTGCCACACGACGTGGCATAGACCGATAAAGTTCCCGGATGGTCTCCTGCGGTATTTCTTGCCAAATTTGCTCCAATTGTCGGACTACGTCATCAACATTCACTACCGGATGCAGTCGCCTTCCCATCATATCCCAGACATGCTCGATGGGAGAGAGATCTGGTGATCTGGCTGGCCAAGGAAGTGTTTGACAAGCTTGAAGACCGTTCATAGCAACACATGCCGTATGCTTGCTGAAAAATAAGCCCAGGGTACTGCGAAAGGAACGGTAGCAAAACAGGTCTCAGAATGTCGTCAACGTACCGCTGTGCAGTAAGTGTACCTCTAATGACGACCAGAGGGGTCCGGCTATCAAGGGAAATGGCACCCCAGACCATAACTCCTTGTTGAGGGCCCGTGTGGCGTGCAATACTGAAAGAAGGATCGGCACGCTGCCCTGGGCGTCTCCAGACACGTCTTCGATGATCGTCAGGACACAGTTGGAAGCTGGATTAGTCGCTAAAGACTATACGTCCCCAGTTAGCATCATTCCAGCCTGATCGAGCCAAGCACCACTGTAATCTGGCTCGACAGTGTGCAGGCGTGAGTGGCAGGTGGCGTAACGGTCGGTACGAGCGTAGATTTCGCTCTCTCAGCCGTCTGTGAATGGTCATGGTGGACACTCGTGTGTGGGTCACACGACTGATGGTTGATAGCGATGAATCAGGCGCTGTGACAGCTGATCTGACAATCACTCTGTCCTCGCGATCTGTTGTGGCCCTACGTCGACCGCTACCATCATGACGCAGAAATCTGCCATTGTCCACCCACTCTTGCCAGCATCTTCTAATCGCCGCATCGCTTCGACTCACATGACGAGCGATTCTTTGATTTGCCCAACCTGCCTCTTTCAATCCAATGATACGACCTCTTTCAAACTCTGAAAGTTGCTCGTAATGAGCTCGAATCCTGCGGCGAGGCATTTTTTCAGTCGTTGAAAGGTATCCTAAATCGCAATGCAGCAGAAATTTTTAACAACAGTTCAAGAACAACTCCTTATATACATCTGCTGGATGCTCAGTTCCATGCGCTGGAGATAGCACTTTTCATTCATTGGACACCAAATTTTAATCATTTGCATATTTGGTCAAAGCATTTTTGCATACGAAATTTCAAAGCAATCGGATGATTCCTTCTTGGTGCGTCGATTTTTTTGTTATAGAGTGTAGTACGAAACTCAAGGGGTGTGTCTTTGCCCACTGCTCTAGTAACCTGCGCATTGTAAGTGGCGCAGGTTGGAATCCTCCCTGGGCGTATTTCTCTTTTCTGGGTCACTAAAACTTTTTCATTGTATGTGTATGTACTTAAGAGTTATCTGTTTTGTGTTTGACGCTAACTTGGCCAAATGTGGCCCCATAAAATCCCCAATCAACCAAATTTGTATTGAAATGGTATATAATCTTCTCACATAGTAGGCACATCAGTTATTAGTGTTCTCACTCTCTTTATAATCTTGGGATTATATAATTGCGATCATGGAAGGCTTTGAATTGCAATAGAGAAGTACCTAGTTTTACTGTCATGTAATCCTCGATTAGCAGGTTGAGTGTCTATTTATTTTCCCAGACAAAAGCAACCGGGATAAAAACATTTCAACCATCTCAAAATATAACTCGTGCTCTAGTGAATTTATTTCCCCCTAATCTTTCTGCTTATTGCGTTAGCCGCTGGATAGGTTAAAGATATTGTGCTATATTTTTATAAAATCCCCTTTCGCAAAGTGCTAAAAAATTGCTTTTCGCTTCATCCGGCAGCATATTTAGACTTGCTAAGGTAATCTCAGCCTAGACATAAAATAGACTTTATTCTCTAGACGTCTGGTGCTAGACCTTTTCAACATCGCTATATGGAGCGTGCACAATAAGCAAGAATTGAGCAATTTTTGTGAAGTTCACCTGGTATTTCGTCGATATTTTTATACTGTTTGGGATGCAGACTACAAAAAACAGTTTCTTCAACTACTTCAATTTTAATCAATATATTGCTGCAGCAAATTAGATAAATAGTAATGCTTTCCTATGTTGGAAAAAAGTTTCATTTATGCTCTCAATCCAACTCGACTCGCGGTGATAAATGGTGAAGAATACGAATCAATAATATGTTGAACTCGGAATAGATCAGTAGTTTGCCCGTCGCTTTGCAAACATGCGATTTAAACGCGGCGCAGGTTTATTTCCTGCTTCGGTGTAATGTTTCAGTTGGAGTTTCTGTGTTTTACTAACATTTCTTGCTTTGTGTTTCTCTATTACTTAAAGTTGCCTGCCTGATAGTTAAAGTTGCCTGCTTTTTGGTATTTAATGGAAAAAGAATCTTATGATAAGTGCCAACATTCACTCCAAAAGTATATTTGGTATAAAGGCGCGAAGTGGTCCGGAATATGTTAACATTATACGGTGCTGTGCGGGGTTTGGGCGAGTGTTACTTTGGATTGCGCTGTGTGTAAACTCCTTAAGTGCTGTCATTCAAAAGCAGACGAACTACGCTAGTAAAGCAACCATCTCTCAACAGTTAACATCATTGAACTCTTTGATCGTTCAAATTGTAAATTAATTCTTACACAACAAACAATTGCTCAAACTTCTTACGTTTGCTCTATTCCACACACACTCTAACATCCGACCGAATATTCACGCCAAAACTACAATTTGTATTATCGACACAATCTACCTATTATTTTATGTTTCCAATTGTAGGCAACTAACAAAATACAATAAAAGGTTTGGTAACGAAAGAACTCACAAACAATGCATAAAATTGAAACGAATAGACTGAACGGAAATAGTGGACTGCCCATCCGTCCTTTAATGTCTCACCGAACGCTGAGGATCCCAACTTGTTCAAATTTGTAGATGGAAGATAGCCATTTCTTGGAATTGAGTACAAAAGATAGGGCAGCGGGGGTTCTGCATAACTTATTAGTCGAAAGATATGCTTTGTTAAACAATCGTGGCCGATTGAATAACACGAGTAGCGTAAAATATATAAACAAAAGTATTCGGGTGAAAATATGCAAATGCAAATACTGCAATATGCAAATACTGCAATATGCAAATACTGCAATATGCAAATACTGCAATATGCAAATACTGCAATATGCAATTTCTGCAATATGCAAATTCTGCAATATGCAAATTCTGCAATATGCAAATACTGCAAGAAATATTGCAAGTCCACACACGAAATACTTGGGAAACCTTTGCTGTTTGATAAGCATGTTCTGGTTTGATATGATGTGTTATGGGAAGTAGAAATTCATTTTTACTTGCTATGATAATGCTAAATTTGAAGTTTAAAAAACTGAAAATCCAATGGACACTGAGATGCTTATTTTTGAAAGATTTTCTTTGTTAACCCTGCATGGAATTCAGAGATTGAAACGGTTCATGCTGCAGCAATATTTTCACGTGTCGCGGTTTTCAGTCTAGCTATTTTGCTGTGGCTTAAAACTTCTGTGATCTTTTGAGTGATATCTGGAGATGGAAATTCCTTCACGCGGTCGTTTACCCCTTTTGCAAGAAAAAATCAGTGCGTGTCTCGTCAACCCCATTCCAAAATAAACAATGGCTTCCGCTTACTCCAGAAGTCGTGGTCTGCCAAATCACTATCCGCAACCCTGGCGGATAACCGAAAACTAGTTGACGAAGCCAACAGCCTACCTTAACCCCATCTTTCAGGGTTAGGGAGGACCGTTCCAAAAAAAGAAGAAAAAAATCACCCCTTGCTTTGTCTTCCCTCTTCTGATACGCTTGCACAAGGCCATCTTATTTTCTGCCATTGTCTTCCAGAGTTGTGAGCTACCCGCGATGGCGCTGCGTGGTTTCTTTTTTTGCGAGGCCCCAAAAAACTTGGGATGTTCGCGGCAGACGTTCTGAAGGGCTTAGTTCCAACAGGTAGAGGGTTCTCGTTGCTGTCCTGTGGAAGTATCTTTTGAACGAAGTTGCCTTACTCGGAAATATTTGCTGCGAGGTGGAAAGAAAGCCCATACGGGTCTTGGTCTGACTTTTCAGTTGCTGAATAATCTGCAGTGTGATATTCCTGAAGCGCTCGTGGCTTCATATTGACGTGATAGACTCGTGTTTCTGTTGAGATTGCTTTTTACCGAACTACACCACCGGACACTTACGTCGGAGTAGAACTTCCCACTTTGAGTTTACGCTTACATTGAACCCGTATATAAAATCTGAATAGTTTCCCCCGCTTTGGATTGTTAAAAGATTTGAACTTTATCGGTGTTCTTCACAATCAGAATAACTGACGTCTTCGTTTCATCCACCAGAAAGTGTGCTTTTATTTGGCACAGATATTGTAATCTGACATTTTTATCGGATATTTACATTTTCTGTTGCAAGTAACGTCGTCACTTTGCGCAATTCAAAAGTGTTTGTGCTGTTTCCCTACAAGGAAGTCAGTTATACATTCTCGAGATCGAATTGCATTGGATTTTGATCGAATTGAATTCTTCAACCGCTTTGCTGTATCACTGAAGAAATTGTTGCTTTCACACTGTTCAAAGATACCAAAGAAGTGTTTTTCGCTTGGATTGAACCATTTTCTCCCCTTGCAGCTGTGTTGATATAAAGTATAAGGACACAGCTATGAGAGAAATGATGAATAGTAATAATGAAGTGTCACAGAATGGTTGCGAGTTGATTACAAACTCTCATCGCTCTCGTCTCGCTTTGCAGGAAGGCGGCGTTGTGGGTAGAGCCAGATTTCGGAACCAGAACCGGAGCCGGTCTCATTCTGCGTCTTCCACCGACAGCTTTGGTTCAACGCACAGCTCATGTAAGTGTTTTATTATTTTTTCACTTGTTAAGTAGTGCTTTATGTGTTGTGAATTTTGTGCTTTATCTGTTGTGGTACTTCAATTTGATTCAAATTGAGAAAATTAAAAGAAAATGGTGGTGGTTGTCAAAGCTCAACAAATTTTCGTCTTATCGGCAATGCTAACCAACTATGACATTGTCTTGATGAAAAAATTGGAATCATGCCAAAGACGCACCGCTATCCCTCGTGGTTGTCTCGACCGCGTTATCTAAAAACTGACCAGATCTTTTATTGACGAGATATCTCGTCATTGGAAGAAAACTGCCCAGATCTTGATCTCGACCTCGTTATCAAAAAACTGACCAGATCTTTTATAGACGAGGTATCTAGTCATTGGAAGAAAACTGCCCAGATCTTGATCTCGTCCTCGTTGTCAAAAAACTGACCAGATCTTTTATAGACGATATATCTCGTCATTGGAAGAGAACTGCCCATATCTTGATATCGTCTTCGTTGTCAAAAAATGACCAGATCTTTCATAGACGAGATATCTCGTCATTGAAAGAAAACTGCCCAGATCTTGATCTCGACCTCGTTATCAAAAATCTGACCATATCTTTTATAGACGAGATATCTCGTCATTGGAAGAAAACTGCCCAGATCTTGATCTCGTCATCATTCCAAAATCGACAATATCTTGACAAGAACCTCGGCATTCGACAAATTGGTCAGATCTTGATGGACGAGATATCTCGTCAAAACCACTTGAAGATCTGTATTTTGCCAGAAAATGTCCAGTATCTATAGATATTTCCGAGTTTATAGTAGGAATATACCATCATATAACCATCGATCTTCTTATGAAATAGACGGAGCGAGTGGGCGGAGCCACTGTCGTAAAATCTCGGAAGTATTAGTCACGTGGGTTTGGGAATCGGCTGGGCTGATTGGCTATCGAATCGGAAACTAGTTTTTTTCATCTCGCTCCTATTGTAGAACAATTTGTTCTACAATAGAATTTCTGCTGTATTTTAATAGCACGTGACGTTTACCTGATCTGCAAACCGAGCAAGTGGAAGGAAAAACGAAGCTTCCTGGGCATATACATCATCTATTGTATTAGAAGGTGGATAGTCTATAACACATTGTTTCATACAAATTAACCGAATTCATTAATGACTGATACACTTCTGTCTAGTCAGACTATTCGTATTTTGTTTTCTACTTCAGTTTAGTCACACTTTGTATTTTGTTTTCTATTTCAGTTTAGTCACACTTTGTATTTTGTTTTCTACTTCAACTTAGTCACATTATTCGTATTTTTTTGTCTACTTCAGATTAGCCAGACTTCATATTTTGTTTTTTACTTCAGTTTCGTCAAACTATTCGTATTTTGTTTTCTACTTTAATTTAGTCAAACTATTCGTATTTTTTTTATACTTCAGCTTAGTCAGATTATTCGTATGTTGTTTTCTACTTTAGTTTAGTCAGACTTCGTATTTTGTTCCATTTTTTTGGCTTCCAGATTGCACATGTCCTTATAAAATGACCCTCTAAAGACAAAATCGAACCAATACACAAATTTCTCCAAATAAGCCAGTTTTCCTATTTTTCCAAATTTCCATACTCTTTAGAACTGATCACTTATCAACGTGTTGCAGAAAATGAATGGAAGATTATCGAGACATGCTTTTCCAGTTTATAACATTCATAAAACTAGCCATTCATTTTCACACGTGCAACTGCTGTGTATGGTTTCAGTTCTCAAGTTCAGAAATACCGGATGAACAGACTTGATGGCCTCATAGCCAATCGATCTTGGCAGTTGTCAACAACATTAGCAAGTCCAATTCGTGTGACGCTGTTATGACTTCGAAACACGAAACAGTTGAAGCAATTTAAACTTTCTACGAGTATTCTGTTTGAAGCCGTTTTATGTTTCAAGAAAGGAGGAATATTTATAACTACTAGGGGGCCTGCCCCCTGCTTGCTAACTCTCGCCAACCCCCGGAGGATTGCTTCGCAATCCTCCGGGGGTTGGCGGGGGTTGGCGAGCATATGTTCGGCAGAACATATGCTCGCTTCGCTCGCCTCAATGAAGACATGTGTCCTAGCAGAAGGGATTGTTTACAAAAAATATTACCAAAAAATGTTTTTCAAATCTAAATTTGCTGTATTACAGAAAAAATATATACAGTATCTCTAAAATCAGAATTCAAATGAAAACTTTGTGCAAATTTGGACTCGAAATGTGAGCGTTGCTTTGGAAATTGAATACCCAGCATGTTGTTTGTGTGTACATTTTCCCAGCACTCAAACGACCCACACTTTTTCATTGAGTTTGTTGCCGAAAGTTGTAGTGCAAGCGTCTTGTTGAACTAAAATTGTTGGTCCTGAAAAGGACCGTTTTTTAAATGGCCCTGAAAAGATCCTCCGCTTTCTTTGATTTCTATTATAAACTAACTGCAACAGCTCATTAAAATTTCCTTTTTTTTTTCAATAAAATTTCATCCGATAACGCTATAAATCCAATCGATGCGCGAGACTTCGCGATAAACAAACAATCCTACAGTATTGCCAAAACGCGATTACAAGTAACGTCTTTTTTGCAAGCCACGTAAGAGAATTATATATATAGATTCCAAGTCCTCATATTCTTGAAACATGCTTCCTTTCGTGTTTTAGGCTTTCTCTCTTGGCAATAGACTCTTCAATTTACGATATAAAACTTACCAATCGTTAGCTTACAAGTGAAACGCGCAGTCCAAAATGTCAAGGTACGAGTCTAGACTAGAATGTAGCAATCTTAAGACTGGCGTAGTGTATGCTCACCAAGTCATCCTTTCTTTGCGTGGAAGTTATATTTCTTTAGAAACGCCCCTGGTAAGTAGAATCACTCGGAACTTTTTTTTTGACGTTGTGCGGTTTCTTGGTGAGGCGGCGCAATGTTAATTAATTTACGAATGTCACCATCGGATGTCTGTTCGGATTCTTGATGAATCGAGTCTAGAACCCGAGAAGTTTAATCTCTGTCTGTCTGATTTTCGTGACCGCAAGCGCAAAAGAACCCACACTTCAGTGTCTTCATCGGCGACGTTTCCGTGTACTTTCAGATATCGACACTCATATTCCTGGGTGTGGAGGTTCACCGCTCATTCGATCAACAGAGAGCCCCTTTGTTTGCACAGTCAATATCGCGAGTGATATTTTCAGGGAGTTTCCGCAATTTCCTACTCGTGTTTGCACTAGGGATGCGACATCGATGTCGATGTTTTCAAAACATCGATGTTTTTAAAAAAACATCTATGTATTTAACATCGATGTATTGAAGTCGATGTTTTTGTAACATCGATGTTATACTTGTCGATGTTTTATTTTTGAATGAAAAAAAATACCGTTTTAAAAATTTAAAAACTAACCAAGTAGCATAATTTTTAAATTCAGCAAATCGAACATACTTTTAGACCAAAGTGGCCAAGGGTGAAGGGTCTGAAAAGTAGGGATGCGACATCGATGTCGATGCTTTCACGACATTGATGTTTTAGAAAAAAAACATTGATGTATTGGATCCGATGTCCCATCACTAGTTGCTAAACCAGTTTTAAGAAATGGGGAAACAAGTTTAAATACACTGAATTTTAAAAACATCGATGGTTTGTTGACGATATGTATTATCAACATCGATGTTATAATTTTCAACATCGATGTTTTGCTGTCGACGTCGCATCAATAGTTGGAAAACCAGTTTTAAGAAATGGGGAAACAAGTTTAAATACACTGAATTTTAAAAACATCGATGTTTTGCTGTCGACGTCGCATCAATAGTTGGAAAACCAGTTTTAAGAAATGGGGAAACAAGTTTAAATACACTGAATTTTAAAAACATCGATGTTTTGCTGTCGATGTAGCATCACAAGTTGCTAAACCAGTTTTAAGAAATGAGTGGAAAGAGTTTAATACACTGAATTTTAAAAACATCGATGTTTAAAAACCTCGATGTTTTTGGGTCGATGTATTATCAACATCGATGTTTTAATTTTGAACATCGATGTTTCAAAACATCGATGTTTTGCTATCGATGTCGCATCCCTAGTTTGCACACCAAGAAAAGGTTTCGTCTATCTCCCTCACGAACTGGTACGCATAGACTGGGTTCTTATTTCGGATCTGAGGTCTAGTGATGCGACATCGACAGCAAAACATCGATGTTCAAAATTAAAACATCGATGTTGATAGTACATCGCCCCATAAACATCGATGTTTTTATAATTCAGTGTATTTGAACTTCTTCCCCCCCCCATTTCTTAAAACTGGTTTAGCAACTAGTGATGCGACATGAGCTCCAATACATGGATGTTTTTTTATAAAACATCAATGTTTTGAAAACATCGACATCGATGTCGCATCCCTACTTTTCAAACCCTTGGCCACTTTGGTCTAAAAGTATTTTGAATTTGCTGATAATGATAATTCTGCTGTTATTTTTTTAATTAATTATTTAATTTAATTTATTTTACTTTTTTCATTTTAAAATAAAACATCGACAAGTCTTTACATCGATGTTACAAAGACAACGACTCCAATGCATCGATGTTTTTTAAAAAACATTGACATCGATGTCGCATCTCTACTGAGGTCTCGTTTTGACATAAATTAGTTAATATGCGAGACAATGGAGTAACCAGGATTTCATTTCGGAAGTGTCCCAATTAAAAATGCATTTTATGCCAAATGGAGAATTTTTTATCTCGGAATTTTAAAACGTTTGATTAAAATTCTTACAGTGTATTTAATCGCTGGATTAATTTTAAAGAGATTCGGTAAGCATAAAAAGCGACGCATTTTGATCAATCCGCGTACAGGAAAATATTTAAAAGACGTGTTTGCCAAAAATAATAACTGCCGGAGACGATAAATGCTTATTTTCAACTTAGAATCTGATTAATTTAAACCACCAAACAACCATGAACCTTATTTTAATCACAATGTTAATTTTGAAGAGATTTTGTATATATATTTTTGTCTCCAATCCATTCAGGATTCCAGGTAAGTGTTTCCAAATCATAATTTCGTTAAAATGACTTGAAAGTACATTAAATACTAAAGATAGGTATGCTCTACTTCATCTAGTTTTTAATAGTAGCGTCTAATTTCGCTTGGTTTGTGGTAATAGGAGCAGGGGTAGGAACCCACTCTTGAAAATTCTCTTCGGAAACTTTTTGAAGTTTTACTAGTTAACTTAAACTGACAAAAGTAAAGAAGGTACATGGAAATCAAAGGAGAATAGTTCCTAGTGATACTATTCATTTAGTTTCCAGCTTGATTTCCCAACCCAGGAGGCTGAGATAAAGAGAAATAGTTAGGGTATGGCGGTATCTGTGGAACACCTACCCTATAAAAACAGGGTGGTAACAGAACCTGGAAAACCGGGAAATCAGGGAATTCTCAGGAAACTTTTTAATTCTGGAAAAATCAGGGAAATCTCAGGGAAAATTTCCAAATTTTACAAAAAATCAGGGAAATTTCGACAACTTAAACGGCTACCATTGTCGTTTATTTAGAGATGCACTATTACGAGTGCTTTTGAGAATCGAATAAATCGTATTCGCCGAAATCGTAATTCGAATAAAGAACCATGGCATCGTAATTTTTAAACACCGCGAAAATCACCTTCGTTGTTTCTAAATTACAATTTTAAAATTTAAATGCAATTTTAAATTTGTGTAACTAATGATGTTTTTTGTGTATTAAATTAATTATTTTTGTTTGCAATTTCATTTTTGTAGAACTTTTTATGTATATTGCAGTTGGTTTTGAGGAATAGTATCATAATGTAGGGTCAGGTGTAAAAAGTTCATAATCAAAATATTTTGCATTTTTTCTCCATTTTTTTTTCAATTGTAATTATGAGAGTTCCATTAAGGGTTCCAATTCTTACAATAACAATTAAAATATCTGTAGAGAAAAAATACAAAATATTTGTGGAGAATGATCCTTTTACACCCTCTGACCATAAATATTTAAAAACAGTGTTGTGTGGATACTGTATGTCGATACCAATCACGGATGACAACATTTCTTAAGGGAATTATTAAATCAGGGAAATTTTTGTGAAACTATCAGGGAAATCATGGAAATATCAGGGAACTTTTTTTCAAGGATTTTGTTGCCACCCTGAAAAATTAGTTTTTCAGTGATCAGCAATAAGCTATTTTGTAATTATAGAAGACGAACCTTCACATATAAAAAAAATAAAAGGTCTTAGTAAGTTTTAATCATAAAATGTTCGGGATTTTGTGGGTTAGGCCACTCTTGCTGATATCAGCATTTCACAGGTACTTTGACCGTGTTCAGCCCTGTTCTTGTTAATATTTCATTGCCTTTGTGTGATATATGTCTACATTGTTTACACTGTATGAGCAGAAATGCGTTTTCCGACTGCATCGTTACAAGTCGTAATCCAGGCCTTAAATGCCGTTATTTGACGTCACACGCGCACTCGCCGGCCGCTTGTCAACCCCAGTTGCCCAATTAAATTCCCATTTCGTTCTCAGCTGCAATCTGCAACCGAAATCTCAGCATCGCGTTTCGTCAAAGCGCGCGTCATTTTTTTTTTTGCTGCCATTCAATCCCACTAAAAAACCCGAGTGTCGAATGACGAGATACGAGGCGGCGGATCCGACTTTTAAAACCATTCATAGACTTTTTATTGATTGGAAATACTAGCTTGTGTGAAAGTGCGCTGCTCCTGGGTTTACTTCACACACAGCATGGTTGGTGCTTTTATTTCTCTTTTTAAATTTACGTCGTACTAGAGCTACACAACGGGCTATTGATGACGGTCCGGGATTAATCCTCTAAGGCAGTGGTCCCCAACCCCCGGTCCGTGGATCATATGGTACCGGGCCGCCCAAGGAACATTAAATGATTTCCATTTTATTTACTGTGGTGTATTTCTCTCGGGTTTGTGCGGTTCTTATCTATGAAATGTCCACTCAAATTAGGAGGCGGTAAATCAGAACTTGAAATTTGTTCTGTTACTAGAGCTTAAATTATGATTTCTGAATTCTGTATGTCTCTATTTTTCAATTTTGACAAATGTGACAACTGTTTTCAAGTTGGCAGACAAAGTAGCTGCATTTAAAGCAAAACTGAAGTTGTGGGGACGTCGCGTGAACAGAGGCATTTTGGACGTTTCAGACATTAGTGGGGATTTTAGGTGAGAATGAGCCTAAACATTCATTCTCCTAGTTGGTGTACGATCACCTGTTTTTGCTTTTAAAAGAGCACAACAGTCCCAACCACAAAAGACCCACGGACTAGTAAGGAATGAATCCGCGATCGATTTGTCAACAAATCAGGCGAATCAAACAACAAAATTGTTCAACAAAACAGGAACAGCGGTACAACGTCGGAACTTGAAGGTAAATTTGGGGCGCCAGTCAAAGCACTTGTGCGAACTAGTAGCAAAATGTGTTTCAAATAGTAGCAGTCTACGCATAAATCTTATTTTGGTAGCTGATATGAAATTAATAGGCTAAAATACAAAATGTGCCAATTAACAATGTAACTGACATTGAAGATCTGGACAGATAATTTTTAACGTCGTACGAGAGCAAAAAAACTGGCTTTTGACGACAGTCCAGGATCAATCCCTTAAGGGAAAGATCCGAGGACAACACCTCGTAATTTTGAACCACGTCAGATGACGAAGCAACACCTGATCTGGCACCCCACTCTCCAAAGTTCCACACCAACCCAACGTGAGGACTTTCGGCCATGACAGATTTAAGGTGCACCAGCCGCCTCTACAAATTACGCTTACAAACATCCATGCATTGACCCTAATTCAAACTAGGAACCTTCCTATCTAGAGGCTAACACATTAATCGCCAGACCGGTTTATATTTCTCAGATATTGGTTTCATAAGCAATGATTTAGTATTGCCGTGACTAAGTGGAATCGTCTTTTGCACTAGGAACCACAGATGTCTTCCTTCGGGGGTGTTGACCAACCGGTTTGGTGGTTGAGGTGTTAGCCTCTTGATCAGAAGGTTTCTGATTCGAATCCGGGTTACTGCTTTATGTTTGCAAGCGTATGTTGTAGAGGCGGCTGGTGCACCTTAAATCTGTCGCTGGCGAATGTCCTCACGTTGGGTTGTTGTGGAAGTTTGGAGAGTGGGATGCCAGCTCAGGTGTTGCCTCCTCATCTGGCCGTGGTTCCAAATTACGTGTTGTCCTCAAAACCTTCCCTTAGGGGATTGTTCCGGGACCGTTGTCAATAGCCCTTTGTGTTGCTCTAGTATGACGTTAATTAAAAAAATTACCAAATTACGGCCGGTACAGCAGTTGTATAATGATCGCGCCAAGAAAGAATTTAGACAACGGCCAGTACATCAGCTGGACCTTGAAAGTTATAAAAATCGCGCCTAGAAAGTATTTAGATAACGGCTAGGTACATCTGCTGTACCTTGAAAGTTAAAAGAATCGCGCCAAGAAAGAATCGTGCTTGTTATATCTATAGTTCTCTGTGTAGTCAAAAGTTTAAAACATTTCATTTAACTCTAAAATTTAAATTTCTGGGCGTGGATGCTCAACGTCTCTTTCATACTTAGTCTGAATTGGCTGAAAAACAAAATTCGCTATTTGAGCTACTAAAATTTTTAAGTATTTTAAAGAAAACGTTTTGGGGGGCTACTACTTTTAATAATATGAGCTTTCACTGATGTTGTGACTGCCTTGGAATCGCGACCTTCTATGTATTCTATTTTGTGGTTTTTCTTATTTTAACGCTTTCGCTGTCTATCTCGCGTCAGCGCGGGACGCCACAGAGCCGATCACGTGCCAGCGCGTGACGTGGAGTGATATCTCAGTCACGCGTTCGCGCGGGAAGAGCTGCGCCTCAACATTTATTCTTCGCTTTAATTGGCATAAGTTAGGCGGTATTGGCGTGGAGTAAAGGTTAGAAGCTTGTTGTAAAGGTATGTGGTTTCGAATTTATAGCTTTGTTAGTTATGAAATAAAATCTTGTAATATGAGTTGTGGTAGAGACGATAACCGATGATGAAATTGCAAATTTATTGGCTGAGCTTTTGACAATCTATTCTGGTATTGGCGAGGCTGGTATTCGTATTGACTTCTTTCGTATTTGAGGAATTCCCCAGCCATTCACTTGGCAAATCTGATATACCCAAAGTTAAGGGCGCCACAGAGGGGTCTTCCTCCCCACAAGAAGAAGAAGGTATTGACTTCTGCGAAAACCCCATTTCTACGGCGGGGCAAGAACTATCAACGCACCATATCAGCTTTGGCAGTGAACGTGTTAAAATAAATTTCGCCAGGGGATTTTTTTTAAATCCATTTAAAGGGGGAGGTCTGCAGGTAGTAGGCTTTCTATTGTACGTGCAACCTGCGAGTTGTGGCAGGTGCAGATCTGATTCCACCCCTGACGGGCCTCTTTTCTGTGTCAGCAAAACTCTCCTTGTGTGTGTCTTGACGATGTCTGTCTTGTGTTAGCTGTAGATTGCCTTTGTGCCATAACCCTCAATCAACCACCCTTTAGGCTGAGTGATCACTTTTACCTTGGAAATAAAGGTCCTTTCTTTTATCATTTCAAGGTGTCGGTCAGTTAGTTTCATGACTCCTGTTATGTAACTCTTACGTTGCAAATTCAGTTCAGGAGCATAAAGGTGATGCAAGTGTTTTCAACACTTTCGTAGCTGCGTTAAAGCAGCTATTATCTGCGCCATCTGTATGGTTATTGGTACATCGAAAAGCCATTACTGTCCTGCTTTATTTAAAAAGGCAGTGCCTGTGTTTGATCCTTGTAACTCGACGGTTGTTACTTGCTGCATGTGGTAAGTATCCGATACTTGAACGTTTTGATGTGACGTAATCACTCAAATAACTGGATTGATTATCCTCTAACAGTTTTCCAATCCTTTGGCACTTTTCTGTGCTCCTTTTGCAATGGATCCGTTCTGATGTGCACCCAGAAATTACGGAACATTTCACGGAAGCTTCCTTCCAACTATTGCTTGCGCCAGAATGAACAACTCGTTGTCGCTCTATAATAGAGAGTGATAGATCGCCATCTCTAGACTGACCAGTGGACATCGGAGATCTAGTTCATTTGATCATGCTTGTGACTTTTCGGTTGGTCACGGCTCTATTTTCATTGACTTCGATGTTTTTTTTCCGCCTGTTTTGGCGCTGTTTGATCGTGTTTTTTGAATCTTGCGACTTTAAACCAAGCCATAATTTGATCTTTGTTTTTAGGTTTTCACAACCTACTGTAAATCTCTACTATTATCAAAGGATTTTATCTGTGTCTCTACGGTGGTCTGACGAATCTATGGCACTTACAATAATGTAATTTGGCTCACGGCTCCTATTTTTTTGCGATTTTTGTGTAGCGCTCGAATATTAAAATTTAATCTAGAACAATTTTAATTTTATCTTTTTTTTTCACCTTTTGTTCTTCTCTCCGGAATGTGACGTCATTGAAGAAGGATTGGATTTTGCGATTTTCGACCGCTGACGTCCGAAGCGTTTTACGTCCTGATGCCTTTGGATCATCATCAAATCATTATCATTATCAAAGGATTTTATCTGTGTCTCTACGGTGGTCTGACGAATCTATGGCACTTACAATAATGTAATTTGGCTCACGGCTCCTATTTTTTTGCGATTTTTGTGTAGCGCTCGAATATTAAAATTTAATCTAGAACAATTTTAATTTTATCTTTTTTTTTCACCTTTTGTTCTTCTCTCCGGAATGTGACGTCATTGAAGAAGGATTGGATTTTGCGATTTTCGACCGCTGACGTCCGAAGCGTTTTACGTCCTGATGCCTTTGGATCATCATCAAATCATTATCATTATCAAAGGATTTTATCTGTGTCTCTACGGTGGTCTGACGAATCTATGGCACTTACAATAATGTAATTTGGCTCACGGCTCCTATTTTTTTGCGATTTTTGTGTAGCGCTCGAATATTAAAATTTAATCTAGAACAATTTTAATTTTATCTTTTTTTTTCACCTTTTGTTCTTCTCTCCGGAATGTGACGTCATTGAAGAAGGATTGGATTTTGCGATTTTCGACCGCTGACGTCCGAAGCGTTTTACGTCCTGATGCCTTTGGATCATCATCAAATCATTATCATTATCAAAGGATTTTATCTGTGTCTCTACGGTGGTCTGACGAATCTATGGCACTTACAATAATGTAATTTGGCTCACGGCTCCTATTTTTTTGCGATTTTTGTGTAGCGCTCGAATATTAAAATTTAATCTAGAACAATTTTAATTTTATCTTTTTTTTTCACCTTTTGTTCTTCTCTCCGGAATGTGACGTCATTGAAGAAGGATTGGATTTTGCGATTTTCGACCGCTGACGTCCGAAGCGTTTTACGTCCTGATGCCTTTGGATCATCATCAAATCATTATCATTATCAAAGGATTTTATCTGTGTCTCTACGGTGGTCTGACGAATCTATGGCACTTACAATAATGTAATTTGGCTCACGGCTCCTATTTTTTTGCGATTTTTGTGTAGCGCTCGAATATTAAAATTTAATCTAGAACAATTTTAATTTTATCTTTTTTTTTCACCTTTTGTTCTTCTCTCCGGAATGTGACGTCATTGAAGAAGGATTGGATTTTGCGATTTTCGACCGCTGACGTCCGAAGCGTTTTACGTCCTGATGCCTTTGGATCATCATCAAATCATTATCATTATCAAAGGATTTTATCTGTGTCTCTACGGTGGTCTGACGAATCTATGGCACTTACAATAATGTAATTTGGCTCACGGCTCCTATTTTTTTGCGATTTTTGTGTAGCGCTCGAATATTAAAATTTAATCTAGAACAATTTTAATTTTATCTTTTTTTTTCACCTTTTGTTCTTCTCTCCGGAATGTGACGTCATTGAAGAAGGATTGGATTTTGCGATTTTCGACCGCTGACGTCCGAAGCGTTTTACGTCCTGATGCCTTTGGATCATCATCAAATCATTATCATTATCAAAGGATTTTATCTGTGTCTCTACGGTGGTCTGACGAATCTATGGCACTTACAATAATGTAATTTGGCTCACGGCTCCTATTTTTTTGCGATTTTTGTGTAGCGCTCGAATATTAAAATTTAATCTAGAACAATTTTAATTTTATCTTTTTTTTTCACCTTTTGTTCTTCTCTCCGGAATGTGACGTCATTGAAGAAGGATTGGATTTTGCGATTTTCGACCGCTGACGTCCGAAGCGTTTTACGTCCTGATGCCTTTGGATCATCATCAAATCATTATCATTATCAAAGGATTTTATCTGTGTCTCTACGGTGGTCTGACGAATCTATGGCACTTACAATAATGTAATTTGGCTCACGGCTCCTATTTTTTTGCGATTTTTGTGTAGCGCTCGAATATTAAAATTTAATCTAGAACAATTTTAATTTTATCTTTTTTTTTCACCTTTTGTTCTTCTCTCCGGAATGTGACGTCATTGAAGAAGGATTGGATTTTGCGATTTTCGACCGCTGACGTCCGAAGCGTTTTACGTCCTGATGCCTTTGGATCATCATCAAATCATTATCATTATCAAAGGATTTTATCTGTGTCTCTACGGTGGTCTGACGAATCTATGGCACTTACAATAATGTAATTTGGCTCACGGCTCCTATTTTTTTGCGATTTTTGTGTAGCGCCCGAATATTAAAATTTAATCTAGAACAATTTTAATTTTATCTTTTTTTTTCACCTTTTGTTCTTCTCTCCGGAATGTGACGTCATTGAAGAAGGATTGGATTTTGCGATTTTCGACCGCTGACGTCCGAAGCGTTTTTCGTCCTAATGCCTTTTGAACCATGCCAAGTATGCCCGATTCTAGCGTGTTTCGATTGCCACTTCGTGGCCATCACGCCGTTGCCTGTGGAGTTTGTTTGCGAAGCAGACCAAATGGGAGTACGTAGCAATCACCGGAGGTTGGCGAACGTCAGCGAGCAGTGGTCACACCTGACCCCACGAAAAGAACTGTCACTGGCAACAACGTGCTGGCCACGCATTGGCTAGTGTAATGTAAACCAGCATCTTCTTAACCCCCCTTTCTTGTCTGGAGCCGTCGGGACTCAATGGGATTATCCAATGCTCTAGCATCCTGCAAGTTGTAGGCGACGCAGGTTCAATTCCACCCTGGGTGTATCTCTGTTTTTTGCGTCAGCAAAACTGTGTATGTCCATTGCTTGACATTGTCTTGTGTATGGCGCAATTTGGCCTAATTTGACCCTTCCACCTTAAAATCCCAACCTACCAATCTTAATCCTTGAAGAGAAATTTTGATTTATCATTTCAGTCATAGGAACGTGTTGTTTTCGTCTACAATTACATCTGACCCTATAATTACTTATACAATTTACTTATTTCACCTTAACTAAGTGTGTTCGCCTACTGTGCCACCACCTTTGGAAATGTAGGCGGCGCAGGTTCGATTCCTCACTGGGTGCATTTCTCTCTTTTGTGTTAGTGAAGCTTTCTGTGCTTGTAAACGGGCGTTTTACTTGGCATTGTTTGACTCAGCTTGGACAATTTGAACCCTCGCATAGTAAAACCCAACTTCGGCGACACTCTTTTGGAAAATTTAGCCCTACATCAGAATGGTAACAGAACCTGGCAAATCGAAAAAAATCAGGGAATTCTCAAAACTTTTTAATTCTGGAAAGATCAGGGAAAATTTCCAAACTTAGTAAAACATAAGGGAAATTTTGATACGTTAAATGGCTACTATTATCGTTTGTCTTATTTAGAGATGCTTGATTCCGTGTGCTTTTTAGAATAGAATCAATCGTATTCACCGAAATTATAACTCGGATAAAGAACCCTGGCGTCGTAATTTTTAAACACCGCGTAAACCGACGCCGCCTTTTTTTTTCGCGTCTGCAGCGTCTTGTCGACGTGAGGCTAGCTGTACAACTTGTGGTATATAATTTGTAATACGTGTAACTAATAACGTTTTTTTTGTGTATTAAATTAATACTTTTTGTTTGCAATTGCATTTTTGTAGAATTTTTTATGCATATTTTGCATTTGATTTTGATGAATAGCATGATAATATAGTCAGGTGTAAAAAGCTTATAATCAAAATATTTTGCATTTTTTCTTCAGTTTTTTTCATTGCTATTGTATGAGTTCCATTAAGGGTTCCGACGACCCTCACAATAACAATTAAAATATCTGTTGAGAAGAAATACAAAACAATCGTGGAGAATTATCCTTTAACCCATGTGACCCCCAAATCTCTCTTTTAAAAAAAAGCTACGCCGCAGCCGCCGTCTTAGAATTGAAAACTCGCTTTTTTTCGTTCGAGTGTTAGACGGTTTCCAGAGAAAGTACAGATCAGAAAATTACGAAATTAACATATTTTGTTCAAAATTGTACAGGGAACAAGACGGAGATAATTTTTTTCCGATTCGGCTATTAATTTAGGGTGCATTAAGTGTCAAAGTCGAAAAAGCGAAATTTCTGCTGCGAGTGAGCAAAACACGTAAAAATTTTCACTCTTCAGCCGTAGCCCACTGGTATCTCAAAATATTGTGTGGATACTGAAAAGTGATACCAATCACGGATCCCAACATTTCTTAAGATAATTGTGTTAAGAGATGCCATACCTAGGTCCGGATAAAAGCAGTTCAAAGCGTTATCCCGACCCATAATTATTACAACCGAGCAAAAGAAATCCGAGGATTTCCTGTCCTATATGCACAGAACTGAAGACCTATTTCTTTCGCCATTAGTTTTGAAAGCTCCTACTGTCTTTTATCGGCTGCTTCGATGGTTGCGATAGCATTGGATAGACCGCAGGATGTGGCGGCAGTGGTTTCCCAGAATAGACGTGGTTATCGTCGTCCTGGCTAGTTTCAAGAAGCCTCGACATTTTGACAAGCTGGCTCTTTCCCTTTTCACGTCTGCCCGGTGTTATATCGGGTCGATTGCTGCTCGTTTTATATATTGTTTGCGTCATCCGAATTCTGCGAGGTGAATAGCTACGCTCTGCTTTCTCTCACCGCAACTTTTGTTTGGTTTGCCTCGGCGTTACACAGCACTATAGAAAGTTATGAGCTTGAAAAATTTCCGTTTCCATAAAACAGTGTTTCCCAAACTATTTTGGTCGAGGAACCCCCAAATTTGTTGCCAATGATCGCGGAACCCTGAATATTTTTTATATAACGACTTTTCAAAATTTAATATCTGATATTAAATGAAACAAGAATTATTTTGGTATTTCGGATTTTATTGAATTAAACGAAACGAAAAAAAATTATTATAGAAATAATTAATAAAAATACAAAACATCAACTAAAATAAATGAAAAAACTTTAATGTGAAGAATGCACCTGCTTCTTTGATTCCATGATTCTCTTAAAATTGGGCGTTATGTTTGATAACTGAACTCGCATATCTGGTGCAGCATCAAGTTTGTTACGATATTTGGTTTTTGTCGCAACATATTTTTAAAACCCAGCTTCACACAAATAAAAACGTAGTAAACGGCAATAGAATTCGAATACCATGTTTTGATAAAATTGGATATTCATCGAATACATCTGACCAGAATATTGTTAACGAAACTGTTCTAAATTTGGTTTCTAATTGTGTATCCGAACTCAATTCAATCAATTTTTCATAATCCATGGAATGAAATCCTTTTGGTTTTTCTTTTATTTTGAAAGGATTTTGTACCCAGTAATTATCTTGATTCTCTAGGTTTGGAAAGTAATCACTGAGTGATTGCTGTAAACTGGACAGATATGTTTTTATACCATCGCGGATTTCCATATCTAAATTCACTTCAGATTCTTAGAGAAAATCACTAAGCGTCTGGAAACACTCGAAGTTGTTTTGCTCCACAGCTGAAATCCAATATTGTATTTTCCTTGAAAAGGCAACCAATTTATCTTTTGTTTGGAATATGTTGACTTGTTTTCCTTGCAGAGCCAAACATAATTCGTTCAATTTTCCATATATGTCACCAAGGTATGCAAGTGTAGATAGCAAGTGATATTATTTAATCCTGTCTGATAATTAAAATTTATGACCAATATAATACGCCATCAGTTCCATTCACAATTCAAATATTTTTTTTCTTCTAATGGCGGGCACATTTGACCTAAGTCATTGGCCACTACAAGGCCGGAAGTGATGGCCACTTGTGAAGGAGCACCCAGTGGGAGGACCATCATTGCCCCTAACAACTTATACTTCATAATTTTGAACTATGTTCAGATGACGAAGCAACACCTGAGCTGGTATACGCTTACAAACATCCATGCCCGAACCCGGATTCGAACCGGGGATCTTCCGATCTAGAGGCTAACACCTTAACCACTATACCGGTTGGTCGGCGCAATTCAAATATTCGCACAAGCATTTTACCTCGCGATAACCATCTAACATCCGTATGAAGAAATAAAGTGGTGTGAAGACTGCCCATATCTTCGCAAATGTCTTTGAAAATACGTGATTGCAATGGTTTACTTTTGATAAAATTAATAATCTTCACTGCTTCGTCTAGAACAGATTTAAATGTCACCGAAATCCTTTTTGTTACTAATGCATATCTGTGAAGAATGCAATGAGTACTGTTACAGTTTTTTGCAACATTTTTAATCCGTGCTACAGCACCACTCACTTTTCCTGTCATTGCTTTTGCTGCATCGCTGCATACTTCAATACATTTTTCCCAGTTAATTTCATGCGTTGTCATAAAATTATCAATGCAGTTAAATATATTTTCTCCCGTGGTGTTAATGTTCACACTATCAAATAAAAGCAAATATTTTTCATCAAAATTGCTAATCTAGCAACGTCTGTGAGCTCATCTAGTTGTAATACATAAGCGTCACACGCCTGTAACCATGAAATGAGTTCTATTTAAATGTCACCGACAATATCGTTAATACCCCTTTTACAGTATTGTTAGAAAGAGACAAACTTTCAATTTGTTTGCTATACCCTTCGTCGAATACACACGAAACGATGTCTTGAACGCAAGGTTTAATAAGTGATTCACCAATAACATGTGCCTCGCCTGCAAGAGCAATACGGCAAGATACTTTATACGACGCTTCCGTTATCTTTTGATTATTGTTTTGAAATTTTTTATCATAAAACTCTTGCTTTTATTATGGTTTTCTAGTTTTCTTCTTAAAAAAAGAAATATTTTTGCCTTTATTTGTTGGGTGATTTTTTTTCAGTCGCCTTATTTAAAATTTTAAATTTAATGCGTTGGTCGATTGTATACTTTCCAAGAAAAATGTGAATATATTAGACGCCATTCTTATTTTTTTAATGAAATAAAATTCGTCACGCGGAACCCCTAATTTTTTTCGTGGAACCCCAGGGTTCCGCGGAACCCACTTTGGGAACCACTGCCGTAAAAGCACCGCATCGCCGTGTTATTTTCTCCCCATCTTCCTCACCTTGTTGTGACGTAAGTGCGGGAAACAAGTGTTTTCTCTTTCTTTTTTCGGTATCGCTGAGCTGAAAGTTGGAAAGTTTCGGAGCTGCGTATTCGTTTGCTTGTGTGGTTCACGGAGACATGCAGTGTTCACCTGCTCTTTTTTTTTGTCGTTAACCGAGTGTTTACGTTTCAAATTGTTCAAAAAATCTTCCCGATTGTTTTTTATGGTTCCATTCTTTTATGTCATTAACCGAGGGTTTACATTTCAAATTGTTCAAAAAGTCTCTTCCCGGCTGTTTTCTATGGTTTCATTCTTTTATGTCATTAACCGAGTGTTTACATTTCCAATTATTCAAAAAATCTCTTCCCGGCTGTTGTCTATGGTTCCACTCTTTTTCGTCATTAACCGAGTGTTTACGTTTCAAATTGTTCAAAAAATCTCTTCCCGACTGTTTCTGTAATTCCACTCTTTTTTGTTACTAACCGAGGGTTCATATTTCAAATTGTTCAAAAAATATTTTCCCGGCTGTTTTCTATGGTTCCATTCTTTTATGTCATTAACCGAGTGTTTACATTTCAAACTGTTCACAAAATCTCTTCCCGGCTGTTTTTTATGGTTCCATTCTTTTATGTCATTAACCGAGGGTTTACATTTCAAATTGTTCAAAAAGTCTCTCCCCGGCTGTTTTCTATGGTTTCATTCTTTTATGTCATTAACCGAGTGTTTACATTTACAATTATTCAAAAAATCTCTTCCCGGCTGTTGTCTATGGTTCCACTCTTTTTTGTCATTAGCCGAGTGTTTACATTTCAAATTGTTCAAAAAATCTTCCCGACTGTTTCTATGATTGATTGCTTGGGGGATTTCATGGCTCAACAACGAAATCAAACCAAGGATTGCTTTTTTTCCCGTCAAAAATCAACGAACACATGCAAGGAAAATTGCACTCACAGGAGGGGGGGGGTATTTAATTAACCGTCGCACTGGAGCAACTCTTTTATGCCAATCCAAATTTCCTTGAGTATGTCCATTTACTATACGTTGGCAGTCTTGTGTTTGGTGCAACTTGGACAACATATGGCTCTGACAACCCAATCAATCTCAGTGGGCAAACCCACTAAGTTACTGGGTCCCTCTACGTGAGATTCGACGCTTAGATATTTGAAAGTTGAGACGTCCTAGCCGGATTCGATGTTTGTGGGGTAATGGTAATGGCAATTTTAGTTAACGTCGTACTAGAGCAACACAACGGGCTATTGACGACGGTCCGGAATCAATCCCTTAAGGGAAAGATCCGAGGACAACACCTCGTAATTTTGAACCACGGTCAGATGACGAAGCAACACCTGAGCTGGCACCCCACTCTCCAAACTTCCACACCAACCCAACGTGAGGACTTTCGACCACGACAGATTTAAGGTGCACCAGCCGCCTCTACACCATAAGCTTACAAACATCCATGCCCGGACCCGGATTCGAACCAGGAACCTTCCGATCTAGAGGCTAACACCTTAACCACTATACCGGTTGGTCTGCTCGATGTTTGTGGGAGACTTGAATAAGAAATCTACAAGCCTTAAAATTACTATTTCATGACTGAATTTTATGTTTACTTTTGTCATTAAAAACACGGAAACTGGAAATAATTAAATTAACAGTTTCTGGCGTAGCTTGAGCCGACAGACCGGTCTGGTGATTAAGGTGTTAGCCTCTAGATCGGAAGGTTACTGGTTCGAATCCGGGTCAGTGCCGAAAGTCATTACGAATGCGGGTCAGTGCATGGATGTGTGTAAGCGTATTGTGTAGAGGCTGCTGGCACCTTAAATTTCTCGTGGCCGAAAGTCCTCACGTAGGGTTTGTGTTGAAATTCGGAGAGTGGGGTGCCAGCTCAGGTGTTGCCTCGTCATCTGACCGTGGTTCAAAATGACGTGGTGTTGTCCTCGGATGTTTCCCTTAGGGGATTGATCCTGGACTGTCGTCAATAGCCCGTTGTGTTGGTCTAGTACGACGTCATTTCAAAGTTACCTTTTCCTGGCTTAGCTTGATTAACGGCATAAAAATTCATGTCGGCCATCATCTATTTGATGGAAGTCTGTTGAATTCACATGTATAAGCTGCCGTTTTGAACGACGTTACTGGCGATTTGCAAAGGCTTTTCACTTAATAAGAGAATGTACGCTAAACGAAGATATGTATAAATGATTTTATAAAGCTGCTCTTATCTCGATTGGTGTTATGAGTGTTTTTGTTTAGTTTATTATGACATTTTAGTTTAGTATTTTTGCTCATTACAAAGCATTATTTGGGACTTTAGTTTTATTACCGGAAAGTTTATGGAATTCAATGATGGGATAGTTTTGTCTTTCAAATGTTGAAGAAGTAACTTATTTTTTTGAGCTTTCAATGTAAAGAGTTGTTTTGTTTTCAGCCTTCACTTTTTTATATTTCATCACAGAATTGGATTTCTTAATATTCATTGTCTTTATAATATGATTACATGATGACATTTAATTTATTTTCTTCGAATATATTGCATAACTCATCGCTTCTTGATATTGTTACTTTATTTTATTACTATGACAAGCACAGTAATTTTTTTATATTTTTGATTCAATTATTTTCGTTGTCATTCAGAATAATGAATCATTCTGATACTTTCTTTTCCTCCCTTTCTGATGTTGATACCTTCTAATTAAGATAACATGCTTTGTCTTCTGTTTTCGAAACGCTGTGCCCCTCAGATAAAATAACTTATCTTTTATTATAATAGGTAATTTTCTACAGTTTATGCAAATTTTTTTGTTTATTGTTTTAAAATGCTGACGTTTTATCGTAAAATATTCATCTGAAATATGCAATCATTATATTATGTTTTCCGTTTTAAATGATGAAATGAACCTTTTGCTAAATGTGCTTGATCTTATATGATCTATCTTTGATCTAGTTCAAACAATGAAAATTTAAAGGCACAACAGTTTTATTATCCTCCGTTTTTCTTTATTTACACAAATTCTGGTTTTTCGACTTTTTTGAGATTAAAAAAAATTATGGGATTCTTTTATCATTTTTGAATTTTTATCGTTGGTAGGTATTTCATTAACTAATTATCCTGTATCATGTTTTATTCGATTAAATTTTGTTTCTAGTTTCCCCTTAAAATATTTTTAGCGCTCATTTGTCTTCGCCGTCCGAATACAAAAATTAACTACCTCATTAAGAAAGAATACTACTACCAGTATCCCATAAATTAAAATTGCATTTGAAATAGAGTACTTTTAACATGCATTTAAAATTAATATTTCATATTTTTCATTTATTGTATTTTGAATTTTTTTTAAATTCATTCCAACGTCCGTGTGTGAAGTACCCTTTGCGATAAAATATTTTCCTCCAAAATTAAAATCCTTCGATCACGTTTTCAGCAAAGGAAATATTTTTGTTCAATATAGGCCCAATTATATAACTTTAAAAAAAAATTGCAGAATATTTCTTACGATAAACACGTTTTGAAGCGCCATCTATTTTATTGTATGAAACTTGTGTTTGTGTACCCACTTGGAAAATTTCGTTCCCCGATTATTACATTTGTTCTATTTTCTTTGAGGGAAGAAATGAATATTCAAATAATACTTCTGAAGGAAATGTGTGAAAAAATGTATTATTCCATTGAGTAGATCCCTCCCGTAAAATGGAAAGGTTTGAAATTTTTTGATGAGATAGAAAAAAAAGCATTGTCAAAACAAGTGACGAAATAATGGAAAAACACGCTTTAAAATATTCTACATGTTAGCATTGTACGAAGTGCTGCTGGACTGGACTGGACAATCACTTACGGAGTACCTGCTGCAAGGCAGCTTATCTCCCCGTCATAAGGTGTGTGTACATAAAATAAAAGCATAATTAGAGAAAATTTACAAAGAAAAATGGTTTAAATTGGCTGGATAAGCATAATAGAGTTCAGCTAGCAAAAAGTTTAGAGGGCGCCACTAGCGACCGCGGAACCAACATCTTGTTCGGTCACCCTCCCAAGTGCTGACCGCGGCCGGGAGTGCTTAACTTTTTGGATCCATTCAGCAGGTGCGCATCCATTGCGCTGCTTCTAGTTATCAAGTTTACTGCAAGTAGAAAAGATATTGAATTAAAGGAAATGTAAAAATGATCCGAGAGAGAAGGGATTTAAAACTATTGTGTTTTAGTGATTCAATTAGGGTCCAGTCGAGTCTCGTTAAAGCTCAACATTTACGAGTGACATCGGGGTCGTGATCCAGTATGGGATAGTGCAATTTTAAATTGCAGGGGGAGTTTAATTAGGAATCGAAGTCAAAGACGTCAGGATCCAAATGAGACAACAATCTTTGACGTTTTGGTCTCGGAAAGGTCTGCAGGTGTTGTTGCAGGAAAGCACGTGGTCTTTTCAAAGAGCTTTTGACCGAAGGGTCATATGGTGGAATAGCTCTTAATGCCTCATTTGGAACCTGAGGTAATTTTTCAAAGAACTTGGCCGAAATTTGCTGAAGGAACTCAGCTAGGGGTTTAATTTTGAGATCCGAATGAATGACATAACGAAGTGCTGCTCTTTGTAGCTCTCTTTTATGTAGAAAAGTGTGTTCACGTGCTGCCATCTCTTGGCGCTATATAGAAACGGAATTCAGTTATTCTTAGGAATATTTCGGTGTTTAATATATTAATTCATGTATAAATTATGTACTCTGTCACATTTCTATTCGTGATGCGTCTTGTTGGAAACAATTAGTATTTTTTCTGTACATTATCTTCAAACGTGATCAATTTAGAAACAGTAAGATTTTTTAAAATTTGCTTAAATTTCTTTTTCAAGGAATGCCGACTACACTTATCAAGTAGTACAACCACGTATTTAATATTTATGTGCAATAATTTATAAAGATTACATACATACGAGTACAAGAACAGGACTCGTACATCAATGGAAAACTGCCGTTTTCTCTTCACTCTGTATATTTACGTCGTTTTCATCGCGATTGAGACGAACACTTCAAATAAGTGAACAACGGAGGAGACAGTTCTAAATTCATTTATTTTATTTTCCTATCATAGATTGATTTCTAAAATGTTGTACACCTCAGTAGAACACACATTTGTACTTTGAATCTGAAGCAAATTTTTACATTCTTCATTGTCTCCACATATTCAGTCAAGTTTACTTTCGTCGTGTCTACAAAAGTAATCGACCTTAAAGTATTTAGTTAAGAATATTTTTTTATTAGTTTCACGTGAAGAAGATAATTGAAGAATTTAAATTATAGAAGAGCTGTCCTAGCATAGTAAACATTGCCTTCAAAGAGGGACCTAGAGACCAATGATTTGTTCATAGGTTGTAATTTTAGTTACTTGTAGTCTTAGGCTAGGCCTCCACTTGCGATTTCTAGACGCTGCGACCAAAAAATTGCTATCGCAGAAAATCTACAAGGTGCACACGCGATAGATAAATCGCTGAATTAGAACAGTTTTCCAATGGATGTCATGAAACTACTTGTGTGATCGCTCTTTTGCTTCGAGGCGAGCTTTTCTTGCATATTGAATTATGTTTATTATTCTTCTAATTCAAGTTTCTATCTTTGCGATCGTTGAAGATAGATTGAGAATTTCAACGGATTTAAAATGAGCGTAAAATTCTACATCAGATCGATAGCAAAAACATATTTAATATTTAATTATTTACCATTTGATTATTTAATTATTTACCATGTGATCATTTAATTATTTGCCATTTGATTGTTTTATTGTTTATCATTTGATTGTTTTATTGTTTATCATTTGATTGTTTAATTATTTATCATTTGATTGTTTAATTATTTACCATTTCATTATTGTATTATTTACCTTTTGATTATTTAATTAATTATCATTTGATTATTTAATTAGTTAGCATTTGATTATTTAATTATTTATTAAATAATTCATTGTTATTTACTTAACGAAAAACACATTTAGGTATCGATCTGGTATAACATTTTCCGCAAATTTCAAATCCGTTGAAATTTTTACTGTATCTCCAAAGATTGCAAAGATATAAACTTGAATCAGGTGAATTAAAAACGCAATTTAATGTATTAGAATAGCTGACCTTGAAAACCGCGCGACTAAACTATCGCAAGTAATCCTATCCATGCCTGTCCGTGTGATTCATTGGGTAGAGCGACAGTCGCGTCTCAGCGAAAATAGGACCGGTTGCAACTTTTTAATCGCTGCGATTGTTTAGTCACAAGTTTGTTCACTTGTATTTTAAACTATGAGTTTCCTTTTTGCGACTGAAAAATCGCAAAAGGAGGCCTAGCCTTACACCCAAGTAGCACAAGAGGTTTCTGTTGCAAAAGGTAGCAGCTGTTTCAATGATGTCGTGGTAGCAAAAATGTATGAACAATTGTCTTTATCACATCTTTTATGCCAAGTGCACAACACATCGCGTGCCGCATCGCAAATACATTGTTATGTTTCTATCTTTTGGCGTAATTATAAGAATAGCAGCGTTTACCACAGTCAGTGCCGTAACTAGGCAGGTGCAACAGGTGCTACCGCAAAGGCCCCATTTGGAAGGGGGCCCAAAAGAGAGAAGAACCTAAAGAGTTAAGATTATGGAAATAGATGAAACGTCAGATGAAGGAAGTAACTTGACACCTGAAGAATTATTTAAAATACAAATTTACAGTGTTCTTGACATATTGTCTTAACCCTTCTTTGCATAATGGTGGAAATTTCCTTCATAACATTGAACGCCGAAAAATTATATAAAAGAACAAGTTCACTTTAAGTTGATCGTGTCTGGATACCTTTTTAATGTCCATTGCATATAAAAAAAAAATAATTAAAAAAAAATTTAAAAAAAAAAAAAAACATAGCTATTAAAAATAAGCAAGTGTCACTATCAGTAAAACGAGCTTGAAGTTGTCATTCTGCTGTTTGTTGTAGTTGCAATAAACGTATGATTTCGTTTTTAATTTTGTTTTATTATATTTGAGTTTCTATTGCGAAAAAAGTGAAAATGAGTGGAAGAAAGGTTTGTAACATGTTTCTGTTATTTTTAGAGCAATTTCTGAAAAAGTTTGCGTTTAATTTAAAAAATACCACATGATACCATCATATTGTTTTTTGCTAAATTAAAACAATAAATAAATACTAAGATTTTTTTAACCATTTTTCCTTTAATTTTGAACATGAATTATATCACCTTGATTTATTTCACCAATAAAGAAAAAATCATGCAAAGAAGGGTTAAATAGATTGGCGTTATCAAAAAAATGAAAACTACCTGTGACGATTGTTGCTTTCTCTATGGCTTGTCTTTATAATATATGAGTACTGCCGATTAAAAAATTGTCTGCAGATCTCGCTATTAATTATAGTAAATATTTAAAAAAGTACGAATTCACATATGACATAGAAAGTTTTAAGTTTCGAGTAACGACTCTTTTACAAAATATAGAAACTGCATCTCCGCTTAGTATTCTACAGGCTCTTCAGGATTTTGGTTTAATTGAGTCTTACCTAAATATCAATGTCGCTCTTCGAATATTTCCAACTCTTCCCGTTTCTATTGTTTCGTGCGAGAGACGTTTTAGTAAGTTGAAATGAATAAAAAATTATTTAAGATTAACTATCGGACAAGAACGATTGTCCAATCGCTGTATTATTTCAATAGAATATAATGTCGTTAAAAATATTATTTTTGATGATGTAATTAACGAATTTGCTGAAATAATACCTAGTTAATTAAGGGGCCGAAATACAAATTCTTGCACAGGGCACAGGAATGGCTAGTTACGGCACTGACGACAGCTTCTCTGCTATTTACTAATTGAGCTCCATCATACACTAATGAAGCCGTTCCTCTCGTGTGATAAATATTGATTTTAGTCTGCGCATCTAAAAAACATGACTTGTTTGGTTAAGTGGCAGAAACTCTTTCTTTATATATGGATTTCAACTTTATTTTATTGGAAAAAATTAAATTGATCTTTTAATAATAAACATAAAAAAAATTTGACCGATGAATTGCAATTTTGGTTTCATTTATGCAAGCTAACACTTTGCTAAAAAAGCTTTTGTCTTGTAAAAAAGATTCAAATTGGCCGAATGGAAATTTTTTTGCATAAATTGGGAATTATTAGAAAATAATTGACATTTGGTTTCTATTTGGCATTTTTTTCCAGTTTCATTAGTATCAACAACGTGGCGCCATCTGTCGAATTGTTAATATACTCTTACTTTATTACTCTTTGATCAATTCAAATTACCGTTTGTGGAAATTGTTTGAAACAAATAAAAGTTAAAATGTAAATTTTCTTCATCTTGAAGTTATTTGAAATTGAAAAAATCAACTCTTAAATGTTACTATTCTAATTATTTGACTTATCAGTACGCTTGAGATTCACCAAGTTTACCTTTTACAAATAAGTTTTACGTTTGAATTTCTGTGTAGTTTTTCCTGTGCAAGCAAAAGCTTACGTCTTATTTTTCTATCATTTATCAAAATATTGCAAAATTTTTCGTTTTCCCCTTACCAAATTTAAGTTTCAGTTCACAAGTACTCTCGAAATTTAAGGTGTCTGTTTTATTCTTATGGTATTGTAAAAGACAAACCAACTGCTTTATTTATATCAATTTGATAACTTTGATTCACTGATTGAGAAGACTCAATTTTTTTTTTTTTTTTTTTTGCCTTGGTTCGTCAAGATATAGCAAGCAGGCCAAAATTTTTTGTTTCTAATATTTAATTAAAAATTAATGTTAAAAATGTATGAAGCATAGTAATTATTTCCTCCACGAACCTCATACTTTATAGCTGGCGAAAAATTGATGAAATACCTACCTGATTTTTTGTCAAACCCTAATGGATTTCCATAGAAGACGATTTTACACGCAAACTTGCGTGCGCCTCTCCAAGTAATAGGCCACGATTAAGAATCCATAAATTGCTCTGAAAATGAAAGTGTTTACTAGGTAAGCATTAATCTAACATTGTTTTTTTCTCATCCCGTACCCCTCAGCCTTGACACACATGGACTGGGCACGCAAGCTATGGTACTATTTTTTAGTGCTTTGTTTTTGACCGCTGGTGTCTGAGGTTTTCTGTGCTAGAATTCTCAGCTGGGTGTAGTTTTATGACCTAGTAAATATTTTCTTTGTAAAAATTGAGTATGGCAATAGGCGGAGGGTTTTAACTATACAAGATAATTTATTTCCAAGTAGTGAGTGATGTGTTTGCACACAATTGTATTTTCCTGTATGACCAGACTGATGAAATTGTGTAGACTTTTTACACTAAGATTAATACTGTGAACTTGCTTGTGGTTATGTTCCGACGATCACGAATCTGCAGTTAACCTTTAGACTACGGCCAGTACAGCAGTTGTACCATGATCGTGCCAATAATGAATTTAGACAAAGGCCATTATATCGGATGTTCCGTAAAAGTTATAAGAATCGCGCCAAGAAAGAATTTAGACTACATCCGAAACAGCAGTTGTACCTTGAAAATTATAAGAACTGTGCCAAGAAAGAATCGCGCTTGCTATATCTATAGCCGCAGTCAAAAGTTAATTGTTAGGGTCATATTATCTGTTGAAATCACTATTCTAAAAACGATTGAAGTTCTAAAACCGAGCAGGGTTGCCACAGGCGACTTTTGGCTACTACTTTTCAACCTCGTCGACTAGGGTTAGCTTTTTAAGCAAAATCGTCTCAAAAGCTGTTTTTAAAATTTGGGCTACTTGAACAAATTTTTTCCAACTGAAAATTCATCAAAGACTACAAAATGTAGTCCTTTTTTGTAATTGCCGGATGGAAAAAATATTTTTCGGGTTTTTCTTTTGGTGGAAAATTTTTCAAGGGACGCCAATTTCGAAGTTATGGCACCAGGTTGGGGCAAACATGAAGGAATAGCAGCTGTATATAGTCGCTAGATTGTCTTGAAAACTTTAGTAAGAAAATATTTAGTTTTCTAATATTTATATCTAAGCAACGAAAATTGCTACTTAAATAGGGTTTAAGACAGGGATGGGCAAACTCCTGCCCGCCGGAAGGTTTTATCCGGCCCGCCGGATAGAATTTTAATTTGCCGGTCCGACGGAAACTAAAAGAAAATATGATTTATATCCAGGATATATCCATCTCCTTTTCTACTTTGTTTAAATATTATTTTTTTTCTTCCTATTTTTCAAAGGGCTGATGATCTTTTTACTTTCTCTATTTTTGTTCTACAAAACATAAATCGACGGAAATAGCAAGCACAGGCGGCTTTCAATCGGTAAAGTGTTAAAAGCGGAAGTTCTTTGTTAGTTATAGCTGTAGACTGGCTCCAACAAACGTTATCTCTTTCTCGGGGAGCAGACATATGGGAATCCAATATAGGTGAATTAGACCTCACATGTAGCAGACTGCGCATTTTAAGCTCCAGCCAGCGGCTTTTTCTTTTGGCGCAGGTTTTAATATTATTGATTGCGTATGGAAAGATTGCGGACATATAGCACCATTGTTAATAGTGGTGAAAGTATTAAACGTATAGCGTAGCTAGTGTTTGTTTGGGTTATTCGTAAAATATTTCAACCCCAAAATGGCTACTAAAAACGTAAAGTTGATTCATAGTGCCGTGCTTTCAATGATGAATGGACCTGGAAATATTTTTTTACAGTTGTTAAAGATAAACCAGTGTCTCTCATCTGCAAAGAAGCTGTAGCAGTCTTCAAAGAATATAACATTTCCCGTCTCTCATTTCACATCTAAGCATAAGAATTCCAATTACGAAGCAATGTCCGAATATGAAAGAAAACAAAATGTAGAAAGTCTTTGTAAAAAATTATCAGGCCGTCAAAATTTTTTCAAGAAGGTAAACACTATCCAAGAAGCAGCTACACATGCAAGTTACATTGTAGCATACAATATTGCTAAAAATAATAAAGCTCTCAGTGATGGGGAGTTCGTTAAACAAAGCATGCTCCAAGTTTATGATGTTTTATGTCCAGACAAGAAAAATAATTTTGAGACTGTAAGCTTATCTCGAAAAACGGTGATTCTAGAATCGAAGCCATTGATAAAAATTTGACATCACAATTAGAGTCAAAGATTGGCCGGTTTAAATTTTGCTCCATACTTAGGATAAAAGCACTGATATAAATGATACTGCTCAATTAGTATTATTTATAAGAGGTGTTGATGAGAACTTTGAAATTACCGAGGAACTGGCGTGCATGCGTTCTTTAAAGGGAACTACAACGGGATATGATATTTTTCGTGAATTTCAGGAAGGGTTTTTAATTTTGAAAGTGCCTATAACAAATATATGTAATATTACGACCGATGGAGCACCAAATATGACAGGAAAAAAAATCTGGATTTCTTGGACTCTTTAATCAAAACTATCCCGGGAACAATGTTGTTTTTTTACATTGTGATGTACATCAAGATGGTCTGTGTAAATCTGCACTGAAAATGAAACCTGTGCTTGATGCAGTCGTGAAGATTGTAAATACTATTCGATCTCGTGGGCTTACTCACAGGCAATTTCGAGATTTTCTTCAGTCCGTGCAATCTGAATACTCTGATGTACTGTATTACACGAAAGTAAGGTGGCTTAAGTGCAGGATGTGTTTTCGAGCGAGTTTGGCAGCTAAAAGACGACATTGTGTCGTTTTTTCCATCAAAAATAGTGTTCTGCGGAGTGCGGAATGTTAGAAGATACAGAATGGCTTTCGGACTTTGCATTTTTCACAGATCTTCTTTGTCATATGAACAACTTGAATGTCAAGATGCAAGGAAAAAATCAATTTATCGACGATATCTGGGCCCATCTCAAAGCTTTTAAACTAAAACTTAATCTGTTTGCTGGGCAGCTAGCTAAGAACGACTTGTCTCATTTCTCGAGGTTAAATTTTATACCCTCAGTAAATGAAGAGAAGCTTAAGAAGTGGCTTGAAAAAACTGCATTTTGAGTTCGAACGCAGATTTCAAGATTTCAGTGCCATTCAAACAGAATTGGATATTTTTACCATGCCTTTCAACGTAAATTGCGAAGCAGTGAGGTCAGATTTGCAGCTTGAATTAATTGAGTTGCAATCTAACAATCACCTCAAGCAGTTGTTTCTACATATGCCAAAGTTAGAGTTTTACAAATCATCATCAAAAGTAAGTTTCCCAAATTTAATATCTCACGCCCAGAAAATCAGTGTTATGTTTGCTTCATCTTAAATGTGTGAACAAGTGTTTTCAACTATGAACCTTAGAAAGAATTATTTCAGAAGTAGACTGACAGATGAGCATTTAGCCTCGTTCCTTAGAATCAGTACATCTCACTTCGAACCTCAATATAAGGAACTTTAAAAAAGGAAATCTCAATTTCATTCATCTCATTAACATATTTAAATTATAATAATTGTATATTGTTTTTAAAATTTTAGAAAAATTTATATTGGCCTGTCAAATTTTTTTTTTCAATTTTTGGCCCGCGACCGAAAAAGTTTCCCTATCACTGGTTTAAGAGGATACTTTTTTTGCTTCTACTTTTAAAAATGTATGCTTCTAATGATACTATTTTAGAACTGGTTAACTACTTTGTTTTGAAGTTTTCACTGAAAGTGAAAGTTTTGAATCCTTTTCAAATCCACCTGTGCATAAATCTACACATCTATTCATGTAACATTCACCTAGGATCCAGGTGAACTGCACACCACGATAAAAGTATGTCCCCCTCATTCCTATGAACAGAAGGGTTTCTTGTTTGGTTGAAAAGTTTTAGATTGACTTTTAGGAATGTACGCGAATAAGTGTTACCTTATTGGGGATCTGCATGTCTGATATGTCTGCAGCATTGCTGATTGAATGTCTTTGAAATTTGGTTGTATTTGGATTGAAAATTGTGAAAATGATGTTTGAAGTCAGCTTTTGGAAAATTTAATACATATTTTCAAACATTAAAGCACCTGAAAGTAAAAAAACAATTTATAACTTTGAAATTGATACCTGTTATTAAAATATGTATTTTGACCAGGATGTTAGTATTTCTTTAATCAGCTCTCATTTTAAAAACTCATAAAACTTTACAGAAATGTTCGACTAGATAGATCGAATGTATGAAATTCCAGGAACAGCTTGTATAATTCCTTCGTATCCAGTCTAGCTTTAAACTTTTGCTCTAGTGTTGACATGGTCTACGAATGATATCAAATTTCTCTTTAAAATTCAGAATAGAACATAAATTATCCAGAATCACGCATTCTAGGTCATCTGTGTTTTTTTTTTTTTTTTTATTTATTTATTTTTTTTTTTTTAATTTTTTTTTTTTTTTTTATAGATACGATGCATCATAACGAATGTAGCGCATTGATATTGAATATCTAGAAAATTGAACGAATTCGAAATTTTAACTACACTGTTCAGTTATAAAAAGCTCCAGAGAAAAGTGATACACTTTGTTTTGCATTATAGGATAAACACCAACCCTCCAAGGGCTTTCGACGAGATATCTCGTCTATCAAGATCTGACCAATTTCGATAATGACGATATCGACTGAGCAATTTTGTTAATAACGGTATTTCGTCATCCAGCTGTTGTCGATTTTTTTTTTAGATGACTGGATCTAGATTTGGTCAGTTTTTCTAAAAACGAGATATCTCGTCCATCACGATCTGGTCAGTTTTGCTAATGACGAGATACCTCGTCGAGGCAGCCAAGAGAGTTAATAACGTACATCATTTTCAAAACAAAAATATTTTCATTCTTTAAAACAGAAAATTTGAATTCAATTATTCAGAAATATCGTTCTCCAATTTTTACTTTTAATTACGGTTAAAAAATAGTTAAATACGAAAACATCCGGAATTTTACTTAACCAAATTTACGCACCCTGGATATTCGTTTTCCTACTAGTTTTAATTGTATTATGCTCCGACTAAGATCTGTTTGTCTCAACTGAATTTCTATCCATCATTGAATTCTAGAGAAATGGACTGTCTCCATTTTCCCAGAAATTCAATTAACTTTCTTTTACTGAAATTGAAGAAAACTTTTTCAGTCTTTTTGAGTTCGTTTATTTTTAATCGCCTCTTGCTTTATTTGTTGCGCTGGAGTAATGCAATTTATTGGATTTCATAAACTATCGCATCTGTTTACTTCACTTCAAAATCTTGTGGATTATTTTTCAGTTTCCGAATTTATGTTGCAATGTCATGCGTAAAGAATACTTTTCTATGGAATATATTTTTATGCATGGTCTGAGATCTGTAATCTACCAGTTTGCTATTTAATATCCATCAGCCAGCTATTTGTATCTGTAATGCATCTACTAGCCGATAGAACTCCGTTCGAAAGATTGCTTGATTTGCTGGTCTCACACCCCTCCTCAAAGCTAATTTTATGTCAATTTCCGACATAAAATATCAACGAAACAAATTTATACTTTGTTTGTTACATTAGTTTGTATGTTTAAAAAAATTCTTATTCTGTTTTCCTTGCGTTTGAATGTGATTTTGACTATAAATGTTTTATTTCAACTTAAACCCATAAACAGTTTATTTCAAGAAGTTGTAACTACTACAAATCTAAAATTTAAATTGATTTGGTATTTTTATGTTCACATTTTCACAAAAATGTTATGTATTACTATAAGTAGAATTCATCATAATTAGAACAAGTGAAGAAACTTAACTTTAGTTTTATGAAAATAAGACTAACTCATTTTCTTTTATATTTCCGACGAGAAAACCTGGTGTTCTTTTTTATTGTTATTCTATGTTTAATAATTTAAAAATCATATCTAAGGAAATATATTTGCTACTTATTATAGACTTCTAAACCGTAATCTTTCAAAGGCGTTTGCTAATGCAAATAAACCACTTCTATTTGCAACAGTTCGATTCTTCCTTGGATGTGCTTCTCACTTCTGTAGCAGTAAATTTTTTATTTGTGCATGTTCAGTACTTGATGTTGTCTGTCTTGCGTTTGGCGCAACATGGCCAAATATGGCTCATTTTGCCATAGAACCCAATAACTTGTAACAGATCTGGTCGAGTATATGCTAGATGTTACTGTGGTTAACACAAATGGTCTCAATTCATGCTATAAATTATTTATTGGTTTCTAGCTGACTTACTCGGCGTTGCTCGGGTTTCAAATATGACCGCGACCTTTCCCTGTGTTAACTCAAATAGACAAACCCTGCAGAACGCGTTTCCTACCGCGACAGCTAAAATATGACCGCGACATTTCCCTGTGTTAACTCATGTATACAAACCCTGTAGAACGTGTTTCCTTGTCCATGTCCAATTATTGCAGGAAAACAAACTTTAGATTTTAAAATTGGGGATATATATATATATATATATATATATATATATATATATATACATACATACGTTACTGCTAAAGTGCACAAGTAATAAGTTATTCTCTACTAATTATCTAGGTAATGTTCAGATTAACTAGGGTGATCCGTTTAAGTGCCGAAAATTATTTCCATATCTTAAATTACCTAGGTAATCTGTAAATTACCTAGATAATCTGCACATTACCTAGATAATCTGCACATTACCTACTAGGCACTCGTTAAAGTGAATATAAGATATTTGCTGGAACAAAGAGGAACGTACAGTCAACACATCATACCTTTGAATTATTCGATAATCTCGAGATGATTATTTTTTCTTGGAAACTTTTATTCGCTTTACATCTTTAATTATGGAATCATACTTTTGTTTTGTCATTAAAACGCTATTATGTTTTAAATCTTCGCTAAAAAGGTTTGCTAAGAATATTTTCTTCATTTTACTCACCAATTCGGTGCTTGCTTGCATACTAGGAGTTAAATTTATCTGCTATAAAAAAAGCACGTTAAAAAAAAAATCACGACGCAAATTCACGCGCAGAAACGAATTTAAAAACAGAATTAGCTATGCTACGCACTGCCAGTCGACGCAAATTATGGGAAATAAAAACAACCGGCGACGATAAGACGCTGGCGAAACCAAACTAAAACTAAAAGTGGATGGAGAGGAGGAAGGTGTAGGGAAAGGAAATGAGGGAAACAGAACTTTTGAACTTTAACGATTCGGAAGCCGTTAATGTGCACATTACCTTGGTTAAATGCGGGAAAACTCTTTTGATTCCGCACGTTAACGGAGGAAATCAGTTAATCTGAGGATCAGCTACGTAATGTACACATTAACGGCTTTCGAGCTCTAGCGGTAACATAAAATAGATTTACTATTTACAGAATATTGTATACTAGCAAAATACCCGACCTTACTCGGTTTGAATTGGTTTACTCTAGATTGAAGAGATAATCAAAATATATAATGACTTACGTTTTTTGCAGAATAAAAATTTATTTTAACATCTTTCGCCATCTTTATATTTTCTACAACTTACTTTGGACACAAATCCTACACATGCATATCCATTCATGTAATACATTTCACATACATCGCACAATTGCTGTATGACAAAGCTACAAAATGACGAAAGGTGATACTAAGGTTACTACTATAAAAGACGATTTATAGGAAGATTTGGAATTCCCTTTCTTAAGTTCTTTTCATGTTCAACTCAATTAATTAAAATTACGATTTACGGCGAGTGCTCTCGCACTCATAGTCAACAAAACAATATTTTTTTACTTGTGGCACTCTTGCCTCCGGTATGCGACATTGTGAAATTTTGCAATCTTCTAATGTCATTATTACAACGAATTTTTTAATGTTTGAAAAAGTTCCAGTTTGGATTAATAAACATTATTATTCTTTCAATAAAGGCATTATTCTTTAAATAACGGCATTATTCTATAAATAACGGCTGTAGCGCCCATGTTTATGCTAATGACAGTGTCTCCCTCTGACGGTTAGCAATATGAAATAGGCAGTCGAGAGCCAAGTTTCCCATGCGCGGACGCATGGTCTTCTGTATCCCTAACTCTTAACTAAATTTAATATGTGTGTTGTGTGTAACTTAGATCTCATTAAAGATGTTACACTAAATTTTGGCTCACTAGCATTCCATTTTCTTACCCCAACAGAACCCAGTGGCTTTCCCCGGCCACAAACTGACGCCCAACGTGTGTTAGAATGCGTTGTTGAGGTCAAAATTTTAACTTGGCTCCTGGCTCGGTAATTTTTTCAGATAATGCGCACTTAGGACAAAGGTGTCGCTTGAAGAATCCTTCAACCGTTTTGGATTTTGCTAAGCACATGGAAACAGGTTAGTTTCTGTGCTGTACGGACCATCAGTCTCCGCTTATGGATAACAGGTATTTTCTGTTTACCTTTTGTTTCACCAGGCCAAACTGGGAAACCATTCTGTAGTAATAATGCATTCCTTTGTGTTCAAGTAACATCCTGTTACCAAAAGGCTATATCTTGTATAAATTACTTGTTTGAGTTTTGAAAATTTGTCTCAAAAATGATATATCTAACAATCTTTTAAGATTTTAATTATCTTTTAAGCTATATCATTTTCTGAAAATAAAATATTCTAATTTCGATTTGAAATTTAAATGTTCGTGCTTATCGGATAGGAAATTATTCGGACCTTGAAAGTATCATTCTTTGGTTTAGTAGACAGGAAACAATTTTTTTCTTGTATATTGTTGATATAAGATATATTTTATGTGTGATCTTAACGATTCATTTTCGAATTAAAAGCTTATGAATAGGTTTTTAGTGCATTTCATAAAAGGAAAAAAATATAATATAGTGTTGTATTATAGCATTTTTTAAATTTATGTATTATAGTATTTTTTAAATTTAAGAATGATTGGAGTAATAATTAGTATTATGAAGTACACATTTGTAATTTTATGTGGTATCTAGTTTTGAGTATCACGTGATCAAGGAGATGCTCAGGGACAATGTACATGTAAAGTAAGAGGGACTACTCATTCGTTCGAATTGCACTCCTGTGACCTTGTAATTGAAAGAGAAGGTGTTTATGGTTTTTCGGGTGCTCTGTTTATAATTGTGCATTTTGAAGGAGGATTTTTTCTTGACGAACGTTATTTGCTTCGCGAAAGAGAGATTTTTGTTTTTGTTGTTCACACATTTGGGGAGATTGGTATTTCAGAGCTCGGTTACATGAAAGTTTTTTGGGGGTTGTGTATAAAATACCAATTGAATTTCTATTGTTTTAACAATTGTGCATTATATAAATTTAGGATTTTAGTTTGATCATATATGTTAACTGGTATACATTTACTGTCATTGTTACTCATTCTTGCATAAAATATTTGTTAATGTCACAATATTGCGAACGTATTAATAATAGTGTTATTGTTAACCTTATATTTCTTACCAAAGGTTATTTCAGTGAAATATTGTCACTGTTCTGAGGATTTTGAATAAGTGTTTATTATACAAATTTAGAACTTTTACACACATTTTAGATGTTCAATTGAAAGTATTTGGGCTTAATGATGCAATATTCCGTTTAAATTAGTGCATTTTATTTATACTATTTTTAATGGTAAAAATATAAAGTGACTCTGAACAACAGAACTATAAGGAAAATGTCATTCCTCGGTAAAGCAAGAAAATGCGATCTGGTCGGTCTGGCATTAGAGATGGGGGAACATTCTGATGATAGCGATACAGTTATCAAATTAAGAACGATTATTACTTCGAGTCCGGCTTACGAAGAAGAATTTGTAAAGAACTTACTCCAGCGTATTATCACTGAGAGACAGGAACTGGAAGCAAAAATCAAGGAAGAGAAAGAAAGAAAAGAAGATTTAGAGTTCGAAGAGCGAAAGAGGAAGGATGGTTACGAATTCGAGCTACAGAAGTTGAGACTCCAGGAAGAAGCGGCTCGAACGTCAGCTTCCATAGAAAAGAATGAAGTTCCACATTCAGCCAAACCCAAACTGGATTTGCAGACTCTTATTCAACGATTTGATCCTGCAACAAACGATGTTAGTTTGTACCTCGTCATCTTCGAAAGGCAAGCCCGGAGAGCTGAAATCCCTAAAGAATTCTGGGCAGCACATTTAATTGGATTGTTGCCATACGATATTGCTGAAATTATTGCCAGGGAAGCTGAAGAAGTTTCCCAGGATTATGAACAAGTTAAACAGCTTCTACTCAAGCGCTATAAGTTAACTCCAGAGAAATTTCGTCAATCATTCGTGAGACATGCAAAAAGTCCAGAAAGCACATGGACAGATTTCGCATATGAAACGAGGAACTATTTTCAGGGTTGGATTTCGGGTCTTGAAATCACCACTTTCGACGGACTCTCTGATCTGATGATTGCAGATCAAATAAAACGCCGTGTTCCTCAGGAGATTCGAGAACATTTCATCGATGAGTGGACTCGGATAAAAACAGTAAAAGATCTAGTGAAGAAGCTGGACGACTATGAAACGGTTCGACCAAATAACAGAAAGGATTTTGCTCCCAAGACGCAAAATAAACTGTGGAATGGAACTCCAAATCCTCCAGCGCAGGGGGATAGCAAGGCCCAGCGTCGGGATTGGAGAGGGGTCAGCAACAACCGTGAAGTGCAGCAGGACAAACGAACATATCCAAGGACACAACAGGACAACGGAAAGTCCAAAGCTAAAGTAACTTGTTTCTCGTGTGGATTAGAAGGACACATGAAAGGAACCTGCCCAAATTGGGACAAGACTAAAGATGGTAGAGGTGCTAACAGAAATAAACAGTATCCTTTTAGTCAAGACAGAGCCCAAAGAACCTCTGAACTTCAAAACGAAGAAATCAGACCTCCCATAGCATGTTATGGATGTGGTTGCCCAGGAGTTATTAAATCAAGATGCAGCACTTGCAATCCAACCGTACCGAATGACTATTCGAAATCGCCAAATGTTAACCATCTGGAACTTTACAGTTGTTCCACATTGAGACACCCATTGAGCCTTATCCAGATCACAATTTGCAACCAACAGGCTGCCGTGTGTGCAGACACAGGTGCGACTTGTTCCGTGGCTGGAGAAAAGTTGTACAAACGTCTCCAGGAGTTTGGTCTGCATTTTGAGGACAGGAAGGTTGATTTAAAGCTTGCTGATGGCTGCGTGAGAACAACAGATGTCCTCAGTACTGTGGTTGACATTGGCATCAATGGTAAGGTGATCCCAACAGAACTTCTTGTCCTAAAACAAGCCAAAGGAAACAGAACTCTTTTGGGCGAGGACTTCCTCCAAGCAGCAGGGGTAGTTCTGGATCTTCAACAAAATGAATGGTTTTTCTCTGAAACCCCGCAAAAGAAAAACAGTTTTATTTCACCACCAACGGATGTGTCATTCCTGGCAACGCATGCTATATCCTTATTCGATCCATCCCTTCGAGAGGATGAAGGTACAGGACTCTCGGTAATGCAAAAACATCAAATAAATTCTCTCCTGAAGCAATATGAAACTTGTTTCCAACCAGGGGGAGAGCCTACCCCGTTTATAGAACACCGAATCACTACGCGTGATCATCTTCCTGTTGCAGTGCCCCCCTATAGGATGAACCCTGTCAAAAAAGGAATCCTGAAAGTAGAAATAGACAAGCTTTTGGAAGACGGGATAATAGAGGAATGCGAATCTCCCTATGCATCTCCCGTGGTTCTTATTCCAAAACCAAATGGAAAAGTGCGACTTTGTGTTGACTATAGGAAATTGAATGCAGTTACTGTTCAAGATCCCTATCCCCTTCCTCGTATGGATGACCTCCTACACGAAGCAAAACCAACCTCCTATATGTCAACCATAGATCTTAGGTCAGGATATCACCAGGTCAAGGTCCATCCAGATGATCAAGACAAAACCGCATTTGTGTGCCCTTTCGGAACATACCGATTCAAACGGATGCCTTTTGGATTACGGAACGCGCCCGCAACGTTCCAGAGATTAATGGATCGTTTTCGCAATGGTCTTGACGGTATTCTGACACTCACGTACCTCGACGACATAATAATTTTGTCCGAATCGTTCGAGAAACACATCTCGGATCTTCAAGCAGTATTCGAAAGACTCTTGCTATTCAAGCTTCGAGCTAACAGAGTAAAGTGCCACTTTGCTTCAAATCGTGTGAAATATTTGGGTTTTTGGGTTACTCCAGACGGCATTGCGGTTGACCCAGAAAAAGTTTCTGCTATCCAGCGAATACCTCCACCCAAATCAGTGAAAGAAGTGCAGTCCTTTCTACAAACGTGCTCTTGGTTCCGAAGATATATTCAAAACTTTGCCGATATTTCCAGACCCCTTAGCAATCTGACGAAAAAGAACCAACAGTGGGAATGGGGATTCGCCCAACAAGCATTTGAGAAATTGAAAAACTGTCTCATCACACCTCCTGTGTTAATGCAGGCAGATGGAACTCGTCCGTATTGTATACGCACAGACGCAAGTAGCTACGCCATAGGAGCAGTACTCCTTCAGGGAGAGGGACCGGAGGAACACCCGCTCGAATACGCCAGTCGCTTGCTGTCGCAAGCTGAGCGAAATTACTCCACGACAGAAAGGGAAGCCCTCGCTGTTGTGTGGGCACTGAAAAAATTTCGAGGATATGTTGAGGGAACCGAAGTGACAGTGGCATCTGACCACCAACCCCTCAAGTGGTTACTCAGCCTCAAATCTCCAACTGGACGTCTTGCCAGATGGGCGCTCGAGATTCAGTCCTTCAACCTGAAAGTGCAGTACATCCCTGGAAAGGCAAATGTCATTGCTGACATGCTCTCCCGCCCTGTTTGTAAAGAAGATCAAAGTTCTTCATGTGAAATTTCCAACATCGTTGTTGCGGACTTGCCCGCAAGAAGTTCCAAAGATATGAGAGATTCCCAAATGCAAGATGAAAGTTTGAGGAAAATTATTGAAAGTTTTGAATCCCCTCTGAAAACAGAGGAATACGCCAACTGGACTGAGCGTGGTTTCTTGATGAATCAAGGAGTTCTCTACCGATACGTACCAGACGCGGATTCTGAAGAGGCGCAATTAGTCATCCCGACATCAGAACGTTTGGCAATAATGAAGAAACACCATGATGACCCAATGGCTGGACACTATGGAGAAGAAGGGACTTTCCAACGTATCAACAAACGATATTATTGGACAGGAATGCGGAAATACATATCAGAATATGTAAAAAATTGTCCTGATTGTATTCGTTACAAGGCTACCAACTTGAAACCAGCTGGACTGTTGAGAACCCCCGTCCATTCACAGCGCTTCGAAACAATCTCCATTGATCTTTTTGGACCATTGCCACGCTGTGACACAGGCATGCAGTGGATTTTTATCGTTGAAGACTGTGCCACAAGGTGGGTTGAGTTATTTCCTCTTCCTCAAGCCACGGCACGTGCGTGTGCTACGACCCTTATTGAAGAAGTTTTCATGAGACATGGGATCCCTAGACGAATAATCAGCGACAACGGAACTCAGTTTGTCAGCGCGGTGTTACAGCAGATTTGTTTCACCCTCAACATTCAACAAAATTTGATTCCCGTTTATTTTCCTCAATCAAATCCAGTGGAACGTAAAAACAGGGATCTCAAGCCACGTCTCGCTATTCTGGTTGGAGACGAACACGATAACTGGCCCTCAAAACTATCCGTTATACGCTTTGCAATGAACACTGCAGTTTGTGAAACCACTGGACATACTCCTGCTTTCCTCACATATGGAAAAGAACTACGCACAGTTGACGATGTGGTGCAAAATTTCACATCGGTCATCGAAAATGACAACTTTGTTGCTGAAATTACCCCTTACCTACGAAAATTCGCAACCCTTTCTCGAGACATCAGAGAACGAATCGAAGGTAAACAAGATCAACGAAAAAGACAGTACGACAAAAACCGTCGTCAAGTGTACTTTTCCCAAGGAGACAAGGTTTGGATAAATCTACATCCTCTAAGTAATGCCCGACATAAGAAGACAGCAAAATTTATGCCCAAACGAGACGGACCATACATAATACTCACTCAGAAGTCCCCCACTTCTTATGTCATAGCCAGTATTGATAAACCATGTGAGCCACTTGCGACTTACCATGTCTCTGCTCTCACACCCTTCAGAGACATTGACACTACTCCAGTAGCCCCTCTTCGTAAGAGAGGTCGACCACCCAATGTACCTGGGAACTCGAACTCAGATAAAGAACTTTCAAGTCCTTCAGGAACTGCTTCCCGGACTGGTCGCTTTCCACGGAAAGCCAAAAGAATTTGAACTTGACCATTACCACTGCAGAACTTTCCGATCCTGGTCTCCTCACCGGGACGTCATCGGGACCAGAGGGGGAGTCTGTAGCGCCCATGTTTATGCTAATGACAGTGTCTCCCTCTGACGGTTAGCAATATGAAATAGGCAGTCGAGAGCCAAGTTTCCCATGCGCGGACGCATGGTCTTCTGTATCCCTAACTCTTAACTAAATTTAATATGTGTGTTGTGTGTAACTTAGATCTCATTAAAGATGTTACACTAAATTTTGGCTCACTAGCATTCCATTTTCTTACCCCAACAGAACCCAGTGGCTTTCCCCGGCCACACGGCATTATTCTTTCAATAACGGCATTATTCTTTCAATAACGGCATTATTCTTTCAATAATGGTATTACACTTAAAATTTACTGAAAATTTATACTGACTTACCTAACATTTTTAAGTCTGATACTTTGTGGTGCTGTTGCGTGTGATGAGAAGGAAAACACATTTATTAAAATAATAAATATTTAAAACAGGAAACAGCGAAGTAAAACAAAATAAAAGATGTCGCAAAAATTTTTTCTAAAGATATTAATTTGTGATTCAATTTTATCTCTTGATCTCGCACAGTTGCCACAACTTACAACTAAAAGTGTACAAAATTTAGAAATGTGAAATTAATTCAGAGCGAAAGAAATAGAAAAAATATCACTGCTCGCGCGATCTTGTTCATTCACGTTTAATTGAAAAATATCGTCTGTCCCAAATATTCTTAAATCGTTTTCATTGCGCAAAGAATAAAAATAAGACTCGAAATAAATGAAGTATCATGAAATTCCATAAAAAAAAAATTTTTTTTGAAGAATAATTACTTTTTCAGCAGTACTGGTAAAGCATTCGAAGTAATCGTAATATTCAATAGACATTCCAATTTTTCCCAAACTACCAAATTATGGTTGATTTAAGTATACTTACTCAGGTGTTTTAGCATGAAACTCAACTAAATATAACAATAAAGAAATGTTTAATAGTGTATTCACTACACTAATAAATAGTGTATAATATAAAATACACTGCAATCAAATATCTGGAATACAATTCATGTGATGTCTACACAAACACACAAACAAAAAATCGAGCATAGAACAGAAAGACGGACAGACAGACTTTCGCAACCAATTCCAGTCTCTAAATGAAGAAAAGTACTCACTGTATGCAAATTTCCATGAAAATATCTTAAACCGCGTGGACGTGTATAGGGCACAACATACAGACAGACAGACAGACAGACAGACAGACAGACAGACACCAAACGAGAAAAAGGCGGATTCGGAATCAGAAGGGTCCAAAACGGATAGAAAACTTGAAATGGGTCGAAAATATTGAATGTACAAACAAACACTCCATTCTTATTTATATAGATTTACGATGCATATTTATAGACCAAGGCGACATTGCATTGCTCTCTCTCTCTCTCTCTCACTTCGAATATCTGTTCTAAACTGAACTACTCTACAATCGCTTAAATCTACATCGAACTAAATCTACAATCCCCTAATTTATTTTGTGACCTTTATTTGAGGCCATGCACTTGTAGCATTTTGTGCTTAATAAAATTTACTTTATTTACTAGTTATTATTTTTACCCGTTTTCATCTTCGCGTGAAATTGCGACCGTTCAACGGAGCACACATGATGTGAATCTCGCACTGTTTATCACAATTATGATGTATGATGGTCCCCAAGCACCACCTGTTGCAAGTGCGCTTCACTGCGGCTGCTGCACCCTCGCAAGAAAAAGTGTTTTACAGATTCGTGAAATAATCTAATTTTCTCCTAGGAAAATAAAATATGTATTTATATTTTAGAGTTAAAATTTCTTTGTTCAGCTATTTTAAGCTCCTTTTCATCGGTACATAGCGACGTTTCCAGAAATTGCGCAGATTTGCACCAGACAAAAGTTTAACGAACACAGTTTTGCGGTATTAATGTATTTACTTATAGTAACAATCAACTGTATTGTTGCTTTATCATAAATTACTGTTATTTCGGGAAGCGTCCTATTTGATACCCCTACCACTATCGATAAACTTGCCTTGCTTTCGAATGGTGTTGTGTTATTGTTTTAGCAATTCTGGTGGAACAATATTGTTGGAAACTTAATTTTTGATCAACACTGGTAAAACAATGATCTGCGTACTGCAATCGTTTTATTCGTGATGTTATTTCTATGGTGGTTTCGAATGTTATGATTTTTAATGTGTCGTATCTCGTTCGCTCGTGACATCACACAACCAATAAAAACAATTAGAAACTCCGCCACGTTACACAACCAATCAAAACTTAAATAGCCACGGAAACACAGCAGGTCTTATAATTTTATGTAATAAGATGCTTTAATAAATATAATCCTGCGCTTATGTGATGCGAAGTAACTCATTATAAAATTCAAGGAAATGAACATGGGTGTATTTTTCAGTAGAGGATATAATTGCCTATTTCATTCGACTCCAACCTCACAGTTCTTTTTAATAGAATCTAGCGTATTGTGTTTACCATGAGCGTCGGGTATCTATCATGAATCCCCAGCGATCCTTTGTTTTCCAATAAGCTAATTAAGCCCCCTATAAGGTTACGCCATTTTACCTTTCCCTCCGTCCCACTGAACTTCATTTGCGCTGCCCTTCACGTGGCCTGGTTTTTCTGTGATCTCTTCTTTCCTCGCTGTTCAATTTCTGACGGATCACTTGGTGATCTATTAAACGAGTCACGTTGCGACCTGCGTTTCACGGGTTTCGCCTTTTCAAAGATTCACTTTTCGTCCCTTTATGCGTTGTTTGCCGTCCCTCACGTCCTCTGGGGATGCGACGTGACTGGATGTCGGATGTTCATCGTCCGTCGTCTCTGGTGGGATACCGTTGGGGAGGTCGGATTGATAGTACATTCAGAGGGAATGGTGGTGATGGTATTATTTTGAAGGATTATATGGAACAAGGTGGTGAGTAATAGTGAGAGTAGAATTGTATGGAACGAGATGGTGATTAATAGTGAGGGTACTATTTTAAAGAATGATATGGAGCATGGAGTGAACAATAGGGAGAGTAGAATTGTATGGAATAAGATAGTGTAATAGTCAGGGTAAAAACTTTTTAAAGAATGTTTGGAACTAGATAATGGATAAAAGTGAGGGTACTATTTTAAAGAATGATATAGAACGAGGATAGTGAACAATGTAAAGATTCATCGAGTCCAAGAATCATCGAGTCCAAGAATGTCTTTTTGTGATTTATTTTCGGACATCAAACAAACAGTACAAACGGTACAACACAACACAACAAACGATAATATTACGCTGAGATACATAAATTCAAGTTTCAAGAAAAAGGAGGGAGCTCATCAAGAAAGCTCACACCCGAAGCCGTGCCATTCAGGAAGTCTTTTGAAATTGTTTTGAATCACATTACTTTACGAACGATCACGTGGTCTCGCCGAGAGTGTCAGCAAGAAGCTCCACTCTCAACAACACCCACGTGGTACATTCCTATTCTCAACAAACAATAGGGATAGTAGAATATATGGAATAAGATATAATGTAATATTGAGTGTAGTCTTTTTTTTTAAAGAATGTTTGGAACTAGGTAGTGAATAATAGTGAGGGTACTATTTTATAAAGAATGATATAGAACAAGGATAGTGAAGAATAGGGATAGTAGAATTGTATGGAATAAGATCATGTAATATTGAGGGTTCTACATATTTTTTGAAGAATGTTTGGAATTAGGTAGAGAATAAAGTGAGGATATTATTTTGAAGAATGTTTAGAACTAGATAGTAAATAGTATTATGGGATCAAATAGACAACTGCAAGTTAGGATACAGACACTTTATTATTTAAAAGGCGCATGGGACAAAACAAAACAGTTAAAATAAAAAGGAAGAAACATCGACGTCTATAAATCATTCAATAGAATTCGTCAGAGCTCAGTTAGTTAAAGCGCGAAGCTCTTGCTTCCGCGGCTTACATTTAACGTCTGATTAGTTACAATGTGATGCGGCGCGTCACCAATAATGTATACATCCGCGCGTGGGATGGGAACCGTGGGGACTATTTTCCCACAATATTGAGGGTACTATTTTGAGGAATGTTTGTAACTAGATAGTAAATAATATATATAGTGAGGGTACTATTTTGAAGAATGATGTAGACCAAAGATAGTGAGCAGTAGGGATAGTAGAATTGTATGGAATAAGATAATGTAATATTTAAGGTACTACATATTTTAAAGAATATTTGGAACTAGATAGTGAGGGTTCTATTTTAAGGAATGAAATAGAACAGTGTGATTTGGAGAACGATAGAACAAGTCAGTGAATAATAGTGAGAATATTTTGAAGAATCGTATTGAACAAGATAGTAAATGTTAGTGGAGGGGTACTATATTAAATATTGATGTAGGACGAGATAGTAAATAGTATCGGAGGGTACTAATTTTGAAGAATGCTTGGAACTAGGTAGTTAATAAAAGTGAGGATACTAATTTCGCGAAGTCTCCTAAAGCACAAGGTTAGTGAATAATAATGATAATATTTTGATTTGTATAGAATAAGTAAAAGGTGAACAATAGTGAGGGTGCTGTTTTGAAGAATGATGCATAATAAGAAAAAGTGAATAATAACGAGGGTATTATATTTAAGAACGGTGCAGAAAAAGTGAATAATAATTAGGGTGCTATTTCGAAGAATGATTTATGTGGGTGTACTAGTTTGAAAAATGATAAATAACAAGGATAGTGAATAACTAAGAATATTTTGAAGAGTGATATAGAATAAGATTGAGTGAATAAGCGACGGTACTATTTTAAACACTGATAGAGAATAATATAGTGAATAATAGTGAGGGATTTTAATTTAAGGAATCGTACATTTTTGAGGATGCGTTATTTTCTTTCAAACGAAAATCGTCTTTTGTCTACCACAAGAATTCCCGACACCAAGTCTGGAGATGGAAGTCGTTATAAAACGGGAAGCGTTCATTTTTATTAGGGGTGACTATCAGGGATGAAAATTTTATTTTTCACTGATGGTGACAAAGGAAAGAAGTAGTTTACTGGTATAGATCTGAGCGACACGCACAAAAATCGTAGCAAATATATCTATATATATTTCTCTTACGTGGCACGCAAAAAAGACGTTATTTGTTACCGCGTTTTGGCAACATTGTGCGATTGTTTGTTTACTAGGAGCATCGCACCTCATTTGAATCTATAGCGTTATCGGATGAAATTTTATTGAAAAAAAAAATGAATTTTAGACGAGCTGTTGCGGTTTGTAATAGAAATCTAAGAAAGCGGAGGATCTTTTCAGGGCTATTTAAAAAACGGTACTTTTCAAGGCTAACAATTATAGTACAACAAGACGCGTGCACTACAACTTTCGACAACAAACTCAGTCAAAAAGTGTATGGGTGGCTCGAGTACTGGGGAAATGTACACACAAACAGCATGCTGGGTATTCAATTTCCAAAGCAGCGCTCACATTGCGAGTAAAATTTTGCTCAAAGTTTTCATTTAAATTCTGATTCCAGAGGTACTGTATATATCTTTTATCTAATACAACAAATTTAGATTTGAAAAATATTTTTTGGAATATCATATTTTGTAATCTATCCCTTCTGCTAGGACACGTGTCTTCATTGATGCGAGCGAAGCGAGCATAGGTTCGCGCAGCGAACCAATGAGAAATGCGAAGCAATCCTCCGGGGGTTGGCGAGCGTTAGCGAGCAGGGGGCGGGCCCCTAGTTTCCATATAATCATTAAGTGCGCCATTGTGACATTTGAATACATTTCTTCTAGCATACCTTATGGAAAATAGGACAAGGTCCGTTTCTGTTTCAATATTGAGACTGATTGTTCAGAGAGTTTAAAATTATTACTGTGCAGAGAACTTTATTAAACTAACTCGAATATAAAATTCTAAATATTTTCGACATAACTGAATTTTTGAATAAACTTACTGAATCGAATAAAATCTAATGAATAGCAAAGTGTTTTATTCTCAAAAGTTTTGTCTCAAAGTTTGTTTGTCACACGAAAAAACTCAACACTTTTGACGATTTTTTTTTCTTGTTTCAGCAAAAAAGGTGTTGCGTCGTTGAGAAACATGAAATATTTTAAATTCCTCCAGCGTGTACTTGGGGAAACTTACTTTACAGCTCTTCCTTCCCATCAGAAATTCAATTCGTCCCAAGCATATTACGCTCGATATCAGCACCACGTAGTCAATATTCATAGTAAACTCGGTCTTCTAAACTCGTTACTAAACTATGCATGGACCAGCTATTCATTCGCTCGAACCTCAAAGCACGTTCCCGATTCTGCATATTTTATGGAATAGAAATATCGACTCCGGTTGCGAATTCAAAGGTCATGAAAAAGCGTCCGACTCTTGGGGTATAAACGTCTCCGGTATTAAAACTTAAACGCTAATGGGGCTGATTCAAGCCCGGGCAGAAAGGGGCGCGGAATGCGGGCTATCCTCCTCCTTTGTGCGGAGGGTGCATTCCGGGAGGTTTTGAACGACGTTTTTATTGCTTTCGGGCCCAGTGTGAGTTAGGATTTCCTCCTGCGTCCAATAAATGGGGGAAATTAAGCTCCGAGGAGGCGGCTGCCTTTAATAAACTACTCTGTGAGGTATTCCTTTGTGCTTTTGTTTTGGGCGTGGATTTATTCTGCGCGTTTAACGGGCGATCGATTAGGTGTAGGAGCGGTTTTGATGGGTTGTGTTGTTTTGTTTGGGATCTGATGGTGGGGTGTAAACGGGAGGTTAGAGATGTGGTTGTGTTTTGTGGTCGATAGGTTGGGAATTTCGCTTTGAGCAGAAGAGGTTTCTGTTTCTGAATCCTTGAAATAGGAGACAGCGGTGGCTCGGTTGGACGAGCAACAGGAGGGTAGCGAGTTCGAATCGAACCGAAGAACGTCGTGTACTAAGGGGTGTGGCGTACGTTAAATCCATCGGGGCCTCACATTTTTCTATGGCGTGGTGGAAGTTTGGAGACTGAATGCCAGCTCATGTGTTGCCTCGTCATTTGACTCTAGTTCGAAATTATGTGGTGTTGTCCTTCGATTGGGAATTGATCTTGGTGCCTCGTCATCTGACCCTGGTTCGAAATTACGTGTTGCTGTCCTTCGATTGGGAATTGATCTCGGTGCCTCATCAGAGTCTGGTTCAAAATTACGTGTTGCTGTTCTTCGATTGGGGATTGATATCTGTGCCTCGTCATCTGACCCTGGTTTGAAATTACGTGGTGCTGTCCTTCGATTGGGGATTGATCTCGGACCGTCACCGATTGCTCGTTGAGTAGCTCCAGAGCCACCTAATTAATATACCTACCTATCTTTAAGTCGGGACTCGGCAGTCCAGTTGGAATGGAATTGGATAAGCAACCCGAGGCTTCCTAGTTCGAATCCAACGAAGACCATCGCGTACCAAGGGGGCTGGTGGCCGTTAAATCCATCGGTGCCTCTAATGTCCTCGCGTTGGCGTGGCGTGGAAGTTTGGAGACTGGGTTGCCTCGTCATCTGACCCTGGTTCGAAATTACGTGGTGCTGGCCTACGATTGGGGATTGTTCTCGGACCGTCGTCAGTAGCCCGTTGCGTTGGTTCTGTGCGATGTTAATTAAAATACCTACCTATCTTTAAGTAGGACCTCCGCTGCCCGGTTGGTTGGGTAGCTGATTAGCAACCCGTAAGGTTACGAGCTCAATACTCAAACCAATCAGACTATCGTGTATGGGGACCTCAAATGTCCTTACTTTAGTGTGGTGTGGATATTTGGAAAGGTGGGAACCCGGTGAGGTGTTCGTCATCTGCCGGTGGTTCAAAATTGCTTGGAGTTGTCCTCAGATTTCCCATCGGATTAGATTACCGACCGTCACCCATAGCCCGTTGCGTTGTCCAGTGACACGTTAATTCAACTATATAGCTACATGAATCCAGGAATCGCCATGACTAAGTGGTTTTGCCTGTTGCACTAGCAGCCTGCAAGTTGCAAGCGGCGCAGGTTTGATTCGTCTCTGGGCGCATTTCTCTTTTCTGTATCCGCAAAAATTTCGTAGTATCCATTTAATTTTCGTTGTTTGGCTCAGCTTGGCCAAATATGGCTCTTTCTCCATTAAACTGTGTGATCTTTATTCCCTTTCATTTTTACCCTCGCTAACCCTTCTGATTTACCTTCTGTTTGTACCGTCTGTCTTATGTTTGGCGCAGGTTGGTAAAATCTGATCTTGGTATCATAAAATCCGCAAAAAACAATCAATTCTCCATTAAAACCAACCAACTGTGAAGCACTGACTTCTGGTGTTTCAAAATGTTACTCAAGTTTTAAAAAAAATACCCTCTCTTCGTATATTGTAGGATTATATTTTCTACATCACTTACGGGGTGACCGTGGATAAGTGGATTTGCCCACTAGGCTAACAACCTACGAGTTGTAGACACCATAGGTAGGTAATCCTGTAACATTCTGGGTGCATTTCTCAGTAAACATTTCTATTTATGCACACATCCGGAATGCAACGTTGTCTGTTTTGTATTGCATGAATTTTACACAACAACAAAACAACCATTTTACAAAAACAACCATACTTAACCTTTAGACTATGGCCGGTACAAAAGTTGTATCTTGTAAGTTATGAGAATCGCGCCAAGAAATAATTTAAACTACGGCTATATATAGTACAGCAGTTGTACATCGAAAGTTACGAGAATCGTAAGAAAGAATTTAGTCTACGTTCGGTACAGCAGTTGTACCTCGATCCCGCCAAGAACGAATTTAGACTATTGCCAGTACAGCAATTGTACCTTGAAAGTTACAAGAATCGCAAGTAGAAATAATTTAGAACTACGGCCGGTACAGCAGTTGTACCGTGAGAATTCTAAGTTTCCCGACACGAAAGATTTGCACCAGTTATAGTTAGCCGTAGTCTAAAGGTTAATTGTGAGATTTTTTTTCTGTAAAATTCTTCAAAAAATATGGAAATCGTGTAGTTTAGGATACGTGTGTCTATGAAAACTAAAAAACACTTGAGAATAATGTTTCATATTGTATGAAAGTCTAGATTTTATCCTCAACCATGTGAAAAGCATCAAGAGTTTAGTGCGAAGTAACAAAACACCAGGCGTTTACCATTCAGTTAGACAGGGTAAGTGGTTTAGAAATAGTTGGCAGTCTCACCGTAGAATCCAGAAACTGAAGAGTCGATTCCCAAGAACGTTGTCGCGCCGTCCCATCAGCTAATTTAGTTTTTTTAAAAGCCTCTTGTCATGATCAGTTAACTGAGTTTAGAATAGCTATTAGGTTCTACGAGTGACAGCAATCCGTACCAGGTCAAGGCTGTATTAATAGGATTGTAACAGTTGTATTCTCCCATTGCAAGCTTTACTTTTTTTCCCTTTTATGCTTCTGACTTCTGCTTGCTGTTTTTCTTTACACAAGATGAAAATTTCTTCAGATTCGAATAGTTTTTGAGAATGGATGACTTCCATTATTGTCTTCTCACCTTTTCCCTAAAAGCTTTCTTGCTCCGAAACAAGCTGTTTATTTTCCCTTCTATTTCTGTATATATATCAAATATGCTTGCTCCATGTTCCATTTTATACACTAAAAGATTGGATTTTTCTCTCTGCTTTTAGTTCATTTTAAAACTGATGTTATTCCATTGAATTCGAATATCATACTTTTAGCGCTTGCAAAACATATTTATTTCGCTCCAGGGCTCGAAATTTGCGGTCTGATTAACTTTAATTTTTGTATGGAAAAAGGTATTTAAACATTTATCTAATTTAGATATTCGTAAATGTTCTTTGGTAGCACATATGTATATTTTAAATGCTACTGGTGGTTTATTAAACACGATACATTAAAATTTAGCAAAAATAAAATTTGATGTGTAAACAGAAAAATTGTCAATTTGCAAAATAAGATTTTGTATTCAAAAATTCGTTTCTCATATGTTGCATCAGTTGTAATTTGTGTTTTCGGAATTCGAAATAAATCAGCGTTGGTCGTATTTGAACCCTTAAGTTGTCACATAGCATGGCCAAATGGCCAACCCCCCCCCTCCCCCTAACCAACTTAAGACCATCTTGTACGTGGAGCTGGTGCACGTTAAATATACTGTTTCCTTACATTTCATCTCGTTGGAGTGATATGGAAGTCTTTAGAGTGAGTGGGATTCCAACTCAGGTGTTGTCCTTGATCTTTTCCCTCGGGATTGATTCAGAGAGTCACCAATAGTCCATTGGGTTAGTCCAGTGCAATGTTAATTCAACTACCTACATACCAATACAGTCTAGTGTTTAGTTTTACTCTTAACGATCTATTCAAACCAGTTTGAATACGTGCTGTAAATACAAAGCACTGACGACCGAAAGAAATGATTTGAAGTGAAAAACACCCCAAATGCTCTTATCTATCGTTCAAGTCCTTGACAATGACTTCCTAAATTGAAACCCTATTTTGTTCTGATTATAAGAACATTGAAAAACTGATTTGTTAAAGATTATGTAGTAAAATTCCGAGTTTATCAATCTAATTGCAAAATATATGATTGAGGAACACTACATCAGCACATTGATAAATTGTTTTATGATGTTCTAAAACAGAGCACTAACACATTCACTCTTATCGGTGTATACTTTCTCACCGTGTATAGAAATTCATTCTTCTTAAAATAATTTGCTAGAAAGTGAACCTATTTATATCATTTTGAGCTTTAGTTATTGTAGATGTATATTGTTCAGATTCGAATTTAATAATCGAAACTACAATAGAATGGAGTGCCCAGAATTTATTTCCTCTTATACATCAACAAAATTCTGCTGCCATTTTAATGGATCGCCAGACCATTTATCCAGCTTTCCAATCAGGAAACAACATCGATTGCCTGTGTCAAATAGAAGGGGAAATGCCTCTAATAATGTGCCAGAAAGCAGATGTTGTATACAGCTGTTACTACATCTTTCGTCATTGTAGGTAAACAAATTCACCATTGTCGTACAGAAAGCTTTGTATGCGCCTTTGTCTTTTTGTGGTAAACGCATAATTAACATGGATTGATGGTTCAGTGTCTCCATTCTTTTTTAAACTTAAAGCTTTCATTAGTGGTATAGTGCGTATAAATTCCATTATGAAAGTTTCTGTCATGTTCTCATTTGTTATGATTAACGATAATTCTTTAAATATTACTTTCTAAATTATGAAGCTTTGTTTATATGTATGGTTAAATTAAATGTAATCAAGCTTAAATTCCCAAATGGTTAAGTGGATTATGTAAATAGATTTTGCCTTAACTGTGTTTCACGTTTAAATCTCAGTTCAACGAGGTTTTCGAGTAGATATTTATTCTTCAAAGCACATAATGACTAAATGGCCATAGTGAAGAATCTTTGGTAGGATTTCATTGGTTGAAACATCAAAACTGATTAGAAGTCATGCAGGGAAAACAAGTTTTCATAGTGGAATAATGCTTGCGTAACCCTTACAGGGTTAACAATGTAATAAATGTTTACGCACTATTCTGCTGTATTTGTACTATTTTGATGATTTAATGTGATACATTAATTAGCTAGGATGAATGGCTCGAAGTACAAATGACTTAAAAGAAAAAACGAATTCAGGAATATAATACAACACATAATTTAAAAACCAATTTAAATGTGAAAATCATTAAATTACATTGTAAAACCTAGAATTGGGTTAAGCTAAATAAATTCACAAAACACAGTTTCACTTAACCAAATCAGATTAATATTTGAAGAATTATTTACTTTAGAAAAATTTATATACCAGCGGTGTAACGAATTTCTTGATTCTTTTAATATTATTTGTATCTTAATTTTATTCCCGAAATACGCTTAATTGAGGTTTTAAGACAAACGGGATTCAATATGCCATCAATGTCACGTAACAGAAAAAAAAAATCAATCATTTTTCAAAAAATCATTTTTTTTTAATGGAATTTCAGCTCTGATACTTCATTTATTTCGAGTCTTCTTTTTATTCTTTGTGCAATGTAAACGATTTCCGAATATTTGGGACAGACGATATTTTTCAACTGACGGGAATAAAACGGAAACTCGTGTTTCTTTCGTTCTGAATTAATTTCGCATTTCTAAATTTTGTTCACTTTTTAGTTGTAAGTTGTGGCAACTGCGAGATCAAGAGATAGAAAGGAATCACAAATTAATATCTTTAGAACAACTTTTTCCCGACCTCTTTTATTTTGTTTTATCGCGCTGTTTTCTTTTGTTTTCTGTTTTAAATATTTATTATTTTAATCAATTGGTGTTTCTTTTTCATCAGGTAAGTCAGAATAAAGCAAATTTTGAGTGTAATTATGCCATTATTGAAAGAATAATGCTGTTATTGAAAAAATAATAATATTTAAAAAATCCGAACTAGAAATTTTCAAACATAAAAAGTTCTTTGTCATAATGACAAGAGAAGATTGCGAAATTCCATAATGTCGTATGCCGGATGCAAGAGTACCACAAGTAAAAAAAAATATATTGTTTTGTTGACCATGAGTGCGAGAGCACTCGCCGTAAATCGTCGTTTTTATTAACTGAGTTGAACATGAAAAGAATTTAAAGGGATTTCCAAATTTCCCTCAAAATCGTATTTTGTTGTTACAACAAAATACGATTATCATCTTACGTCATTTTGTACCTTTGTCATAGAGCAATGTGCGATGTATGTGAAACATATTACATGTATGAATCTTCATGTGCAGGATTTGTGTCCAAAGTAGGTGGTAGAAATTATAAAGATAGCGAAAGGTGTTAAAATATTATTTTATTCAACGAAAAACGTAAGTCATTATATATTTTGATCATCTCTTCAATCTAGAGTAAACCAATTCAAACCGAGTAAGGTCGGGTATTTTGCTAGTTTTATTATAATAATTAAATTATATACTTAATGAATGAACAAACTTCATTTAAATTAATCGTTAGTTACACTTAATTTAAATCAAAGGTTCTACGAATCAATGACTGGTTGGGTAAGTTTTTATGGCGCAAGGGCGCCACAGCCAAGTTTCGCCAAACACACGACAGGCAACATGAAGTAATGGACATACATACATAAGTAAAGTTTCAGGTGAATTTGTTGACCTACAAGACATGCACATCGAGTACGACATAGCAATCGAACTTTCGCCGCCAACAAAGCGCAGACCAAACCATGATATCGAGAGAAAACAGTTCTTCGACATACCTCGTCGAGACGTCTGACAGCTAAGATATCTCGTCATTAGCGAAACTGATCAGATTTTGATGGACGAGATATCTCGTCATTCGAAGAATACTATCCAAGTCTTGGTGTCATCACAAAAAAAAATATCCGCAATATCTTTGCGAGGTATCTCGTTATTAGGTAGCCAACTTGGTTATATCTTGATGGACCAGATATCTCATCGAAACACCACTTGGAGGTTTGACAATTTATTTCACGAAGAATAACTATGACATATAGCGGTGCAAAAAGAACATTACCAATTTCAAATAATTTCTAAAAAAATTTTCTAAGTATGGGCTAAAATTATACTTGAAAAGTGAAAATTCTTAAATACATGTAATGTTTCGATGAGTAACATATACTTTACAATCTTATTCAAGGGTTGAAAGCACTTTCTTCCTTTAACTACGAGTATAATCCTAGAAATAAAGCAATATACACAAACAATTCTTCCAGCACTAAATAAATTATTTAACAAGAGTATGTTTATTCAGAATATTAGGAAAACCATGAATACCCAGTTGCCTTTATCTTTCTGAATGAACTAGTGCTTTCGGTCGAATAAAAACGTAATATTGAGTTACATGCTGCTACCTTTTTCAAAATTTTCCAATAATCTAAATTTTTAAACATTCAATCCATTAGTCTTGTCGACTTGTAAATATTTTACCAGTACTCTTTCTCTTTTAAAACTGTTTAACATCGTGAAGCATTTGTTTGAAGTTATATCCTTAGTTTGTTTAGCATTACTTCAGCATATTTGATTTTTACTTAAAAAATATCCTTGTATTATAATCGAATTTTGCGGTCGTTGGTGTTTTGAATATTTAATCCGATGTATAAACCATGATGACCTTGTTTCTGTTGGTATAAGGTAAGTGAGCTGATGTGTACTGTCGAATAATTTGAAAGTGGTATTGGTAATTTTAAGTAACGTCGTTCTCAACAGGTTATTGACAACGGTCCGGTATCAATTCACTAAGGGAAAGACCCGAGGACACCACATAATTTTTAACCATCGTCGGATGACGAGGCAACACCTTTATCTGGCACCCCACTCCCCAAACTTCCACACCAACCCAATGTGAGGACCGAATATTCTGAAACAAAATTTACGATTCTTAAAAGCTGTTTGATGTTTTAAAATGTCGTCTTTTGCTTTAATTTCCTGTCGAAGGGATGACATGAATGGATGGCATATGTAGGCAGTTAATTAGCATCGCACTGGAGCTACATAACGGATCGTTGCCGGCGGTCCGGGATCAATCCCGCATACAACAGCAAAGGTCTGACGACGAGGTCACACCTGAGCTGGCACCCCACTCTCCAAAGGACATTTGGTACTGGTAACGGTAATTTTAGTTAACGTCGCACTAGAGCAACACAACGAGCTATTTACGACGGTCCGGGATCAGTCCCTTAAGGGAAAGATTCGAGGACATCACCTCGTAATTTTGAACCACGGTCAGATGACAAAGCAACACCTGAGCTGGCACCCCACTCTCCAAACTTCCACACCAACCCAACGTGAGGACTTTCGACCACGACAGATTAAGGTGCACAAGCCGCTTCTACACCATACGCTTACAAACATCCATGCCCGGACCCGGATTCGAACCAGGAACCTTCCGATCTAGAGGCTAACACCTTAACCACTTTACCTGTTGGTCGGCCAAAAGGACATTTGAGGCCACGACAGATTTAACGTGCATCACTTTGTACACGACGGTCTTTGGTTGGATTCGAACTCGCAACCCTCCGGTTTTTAATCCGTTACTCTTCCAACCGAGAGTGTCTGCTGTTATTAATCCGTTGTTTTATATTCCTAGAGCATTCCCATTCATATACAGCCAACGTTTTTTTCCCCATCCGCATTGATCTTCTGTAGGTGTAGCAAGTAATGAAGCCTTGAAAAGCCCTAGTTTTTCTTTTGCTCGGGAAGCCTGTGTATGCGCGTTGGATTATTCTCCGATCTGCAAAAACAGCCGTGAATAATGTTTGAAACAAGCTGAAGTCACTGGTATTCATCCTGGCTGCTTTCCGGAACGTGCTTCGTTGAGGCTCGCTTTATTCGAAGGGATTGGGAACAAAGCGGTCTCAATTTCCGTTCCCTGACGATTTCGCCGCTTTCTATATCCCCCGGCTCCTATTTTCGGCACAAACAAATGCGCGTTTATCCCGTCTTATATTTGCCCCCTCATAGATGCGTTTTATTCGTATGATGATTGAAATTGGTTTTTCACGGTTTTCTTTTCAATTTTGTTTCCTTGTGCGGTTTATCTTATTCCAGGGCTTGGAGTTGCGAAGAAAATTGCGATCGATTTCTATTTTGAATACGTTTATTTGCGTTTAATTTTTGTTGGTGCGAGATTTGCCGTGTCATTTGATCCGCTTTCTCAAATTGCTTTGTGGTATTTTTTTTTCGTGATTACTAATTTTTAATTAATTAATTGCGAAGTTATAGTAAAAGTGTAATTATAATTTAAAACCGATAATTGATTAACAGTAAGAAACTGGTAATGAATTTCTGGTTTTGGAGATTGGTGGGAGCTAACATTGCTGTTTATAATCATCGCCCATTTTTTAATTATGATCGTACCCTAATTATAACCATAAAAAGATCGCTATTAATCAATTGATTTGCAGATTATACAAAAAAAAATATTATGATTATTTGAGAAACCAGATCTTCTGAAGAAATCTATTTGATGCATTGAATCTTGCCCAACTAAAATTGGTAGGTATTTGGCTTTTCAGTTAACGACGCTCTGGTCGCACAACGGGCTATTGAAGACCGTCCGAGATCAAACCAGAAGGAAACTATCCTAGGCAAAGCACCACTTAATTTTCAACCACGGTTAGATGACAAGGTCACACCTGAGCTGGCACCCCATTCTCCAAACTCCCACACCATGCTAACGATAGGACATTTTTGGCCGCACAGATTTAACCTGCTCCAGACCCCCTTGTACACGACGATATTTGGTTGGATTTGAACTCATAACCCTTAGGTTGATAGTCCGTTAGTCTACCTTCGTATCTTTCCCTAAAGGGACTGATCCCGGACCGTCGTCAATAGCCCGTTGTGTTGCTCTAATACGACGTTAAACTAAAATTACCATTACCGTTAGTCTACCAAGCGGACTTCCGCTGCCCCACCTTAAATTGAAAATCAAAAAAAGAACCGGTTTTCTTCGCTTTTTTTCTTCTTGGCTTTACACTTGTGCCAAAAAAACTAGTACACCAGTCTGATACTTGGTATGTCTCCCATGGGAGCTTTGAACTTCAGAAATAAGACGTGGCATGAACTCTACAGGTGTCCATGGCTTTATATATGCACTACGACGTGACAATGACGCGTATGTGGCATTGCCATGTGTTTTGTTTAGTGTCGTCTTTAACCTGTTTTGGAGCACTTCAGTGTATATCAAAGTACGAGGACCCCCAGCTACGCAACACTTTGCTATACCAATCAGAAGATCTCTAGCTAAACATTTACATTGTCAACATGCGTCAAACAGCGTCGAGTAAGTGGGCAGAAACACTAGGAAAGCTCTGATAATGCTGAAAAACACATACATGAATTTTCAAAAAAAAGTAGCCAAAATTTTCGAATAGGAACTTTTGAAAAGGTTTAGCTCAAAAGGATAACCCTATAGTCGTAAAGGTTGAAAAATAAGAGCTTAAAGACGCTTGTGGCATCCCTGGAAAATACTTACTACTAGAATTTACTTGACTATGGCTATAGACATAACAAGAGCGATTCTTCTTGGCACGATTATTATAACTTTCAAGGTTCAACTGATGTACTGGCCATTGTATAAATTCTTTCTTGGCGCGATCATGGTGCAACTGCTGTACCGGCCGCAGTCTAAAGGTTAAACCAGGAGTTCTTTTACTGTTATTAAACGGAGGTTCACAGGCGGATACCGAAAACCAATACACTGCCAACACAATGTCATTCACAACTACTGTTGTCATAAACTGATGCTTGGTACTCAATATACATTTACGTCTTGGTATACTTATTGTGTCTTGTTGTATTGGATATAAGGGGCAGAATTAGAAGAAATAACTCTGTACATTATAAACTGTTTAATTAGATTGAAAAGTCATGGACAGGTATTTGCAGAAAATCGAATTGAGTTCAGATAGTTTGAACATCCACATGCAAGAAAACGCATTAACAAAAAAAGTGTTTTATTGGCTTTCACCACAACAGCAATTTCAGTCATTTCCAAAAAGTGCTTGAAACAGGTGACTGCGATCTGAGGGCAGAACTAGGAGAATATATATTTCCATCGGCGATTTTACCTGTAATAAGAACATAGATGGTATTAAAACCCCTGATCACCCTTCTGACACACAAATCTTTTCTAAATCGCTACATAAAACATTCACTAAGATTACCAGTTGTTGAAGGGCGGATCAGAAATGAAGAAGGTTCCATTAAACGCCGAAAATAGCTGATGGTTGTGTTGCGTGTGCGATGTACGTTGAATTCCAGTGGAAAGGGATTTTTATTTCGGGCATTTTCTTGCCTTTGGATGAGCGTGAAGATGGAATCCGATTGATCGGTGGAGCTCTCCTTTTAATATTAGTTTATCTGAATATTCGGGTACTTTCTTGCGTTTTATATTTTGTGGAACAGGCTGAAGTTAACTAATACGTTGTTGCCGTTTAATTACGTATGGCAAGCACTTAAAATTGACGCAATTATCTATGCGCTAGGTGTGTGAATAAGAGTCGAGCATTTTAACCGTGTTTCCTTAAATGTATTTAGGTAAGAAAGTCTGGTACTTCCCGTTTTCATTAAAGTAACTTCACACTGACGATAAATGTATTTCCAATATAAATTTCCAAGTCATATTCTCCTTGGAAGAAATATTGCGGGTTCAATGACTTTTTTATTTTATTCACTTTTATACATTACATTTTCACAATTTTGCTAGTTAAATTCGTACACAATTAATTCAAATTCGGTTTTTCGTGCAAAGGAGGTGCTGAAATTTACGTTTAAGCAGAGTCAACAATAGACATCCTTTAAAGAAGTTCGAAAAAGCAATCTTAATGAATTTCTTTTGGAGGAGAATCGATTTGATCATAGCATAAAAAGTAGGAACAAGTTTTTCACAAGAGCACGTATTCTACCTGTAATTCTATATTGACTTAAGATTGGTAAAAGGTCTCTTTTCTAGCAACCCAAGCTATATAAAACGTTCCGTTTACTCCTCAACTCTGTTTACTTTGCCTTCTCTTTCATTCGTTCTGCAGCTTTTACAGGCAATTCAATCTTTTTAAATAACAATTGTGCCCTTTATTTGATTCTGGTATTGACGTTCTTTGCTGTAACTAAAAGAGAATCCTGTACATCGCTTTAGCGACCCCTGTCCAAATATTTTTTCGATATGAGTATGCTTTAGTCTTTAATGTATGAGAAACTATTTCAGTTCCCCTTTGTAGAGGATATGCGTGCGTGTTCTTTCTGGATCGAGTGACTGATATTCATACCTACCTTCATCGTTCGCAATTCCAAGTAAGATGTTTATATTTATAATTTATTAGTATAGGATATTGGAACAGTAAACATTATGATGCCTCTCGTAAACGTATTCTTTTAGTAAACAAAACTGTATGTATTTAGTATCGATGTTCTAAGGTCTCATGTCCACCGGATCTACCATAATTTGCTTGTCTACCATAATTCGTGTTGTCACTCACGATTGTATACAAAATTGGTTGGGACGCGGTAATCCGGTTGCTAGAGTAACGGACTAGCTACCGTAGGATTACGAGTTCGAATCTTACCAAAGACGCTCGTGTATTAAGGGGAATGGTGAACTTTAAATCTGTCGTGGCATCGAATGTCCTCACGTTGGCGTGAAGTTGAAGTTTGTGCAGTTGGGTGCCAGCTCTGGCGTGACCTCGTCATCTGAACGTGGTTGAAATTGACATAGTTTGTCCTCGGATCTTTCACTTTAGGTTTGATCTCGGACCATCACCAATAGCCCGTTGTGTTGATTCAGTGCGACGTTAATTGAAATACCTACCTACTCGTTGTTTTATGTCTTATGCTTTGAGAAATACCTTTTGAAACCCTGTGAAACCTTGTATGTTAAACATATACCCTGATATTTGTTAGCCATGAATTTGACTGTACCCGTTCGATGCCGTATTTGTTTTTGCATTGTGATTTGGTTTTGCTTCTCACGAGAGAAGGCAGTCTTCCTGGGTCAGTTGTTTTAGGATTAGTTCTTAAAGCGTGTAAGGCTGCCATACGCCGTGGAAGTTATCCCCATGCCAATTTATTCTCATCTAGACGGCTCAATTTGCGTTATTGACGCCAATTACGGAAATGATTTATTTTCGTTTCCATAGTTGCCACATGCGAATAAAAACAGTTTTTACATTTTTCAACCTTGGCGACTAGGGAAATATTTTTAAGCAGTCGTCTCAAAATCTAGGGTTTCCACGGGTAAATTAAAACACCTAAAAAATCTTGAATTGTTAAAAAAATTTAATTTTGTCTAAAAAAATCAGGGAAAATTACGAATTTTCGTCGAAAACATGGAAAATCGCCTCAATGACCTGGGAAATGATTGACTATGGCTTATCAGATGCTTTGGAGAAAAATAGCCAATAAGATTCTTACACTTTCGTATCACTTTATTTCATCAATTGAATTTTTCAACCGATTTAAAAAGAAACAGCTAAACAGCTGAATTTTGTTTCGTCGACAGGCTTAAATTGAAGAATTTCATGCTTAATGATACATTAATTCACAAATTGATTTTTAAGTAGAATATGTTGCGATTATTTGAATGTATTTTAATGCAAAATTATTCGGTGATTTGTGTATTAATTTTTACAGTGCATAGTTCTTAAATTGGTTTTTATTATTGGCTATTGAATGTCAGATTGTTTCTTGGTTTTTCACCGTAAAAATGTCATGGATTGCTTAAGCGTGACCTGGAATTTTGTAAAAAGTCGTCTGGGAAAACCTGGGAAAGTGAATTTGGGAATTTTATTTCTGACATACAGTGGGAACCCTGAAAATGTCACATTATGGAACATTTTCGCAAATACCAACAAAAATGTGACGGCTGAAATTCTAGCTATAAAAAAATTCCTATTTTTCTTTGGGAGAATATTTTCCATGGAACGCCAATTACTGATGCCGATTCGATGCAACCATGAAAGAAAAGCTTCAAACTCTAATTGTTAGATTGTCATGGAAACCTTATTAAAAATATTTAGTTTTTTTTTTTTTTTAATTTGTTACTTAGATCTTCAACGTCTGTTTCCTAAAATGACACATTTTATATTTTAGTCTTTTGATTTTGTATCTGAGCCACTAAAATTGCTTTTAATTAAGATTTTTAAGAGGACACTTTTTGTGCAGCTATTTAAATAAAATTAAATTACTATATCACTAGTACTTTGGCTGTGACCCTGTTATTATCAGTTCCCTAATTCCACTAATACTCATCCAAAACCACGTGACTCCATTGTGTTGTCCCGTGAGCCGCTGTATAAGATGTTCTCAAGTATAGAAATGTGGATGGCAAGGTTAAGGTTTTGAACCACTGCTCTGAACCCTTTTATGCCAAACTCCCAAGGATTAACCTAGACTCTATTTACTAGTAAATTTCTCACCTACAGACAGCGATGGATAAAACTCCTGTTTTAATGCATCGTCCATTGTTTTCTCAAGCGTAAATATTAGCACGGAAGAAAAACATCTGAATCTGATTGCTAAATTGTCATGCAAACCTTATACAAAAATATTTAGTGTTTGAATTTTTTGTCCAGGTCTTCAACGTCTGTTTCATCCTTAATTGGCGCATTTTAAGTTTTAGCGTATTCATTTTGTATCTGATATACCAAAATAAGATTTATGCGGAGATTTTCCTGCTCTTTGAAACAAATTATGCTAGTATTTCGCTTTGACTGTTGCGCCCTTAATTTCATTTAGACTCATTCAGAATCACGAGATTCGACTGTCTTCTCCAGGGAGCCGCACTACAAAATGTCCTCAACTGTAAAAGTGGATGGTGAGGTTAAGGTTTTGAACCAATGCTCTATACTCATCTATGCCAAACTCCCAAGGATTAACCCAGTCACTATTTGCTAGTAAACTCACCTACACACTACAGACTGCTCCGAATAAAACTCCTGTTTTGACGTATCGTCCATTGTTTTCTGAAGCGGAAATATTAGCATGGAAGAAGGACATCCTAATCTGATTGCTAGATTGTCATGGAAACCATATTGAAAAAAATATTTAGCTTTTGAATTTTTTGACCAGATTTTCAATGTCAGTTTCATACTTAATTGGCACAGTTTGTATTTAGCCTATTCATTTTGTATCAGCTACCAAAATAAGATTCATGCGTAGACTGCTACTATTTAAAACAAATTTTGTTACTAGTTCGCTCAAGTGCTTTGACTGGCGCCCCTAATTTCACTTAGACTCGTCCAAAATCCGAGACTCCACTGTCTTCTCGCGCTATAAAATGTCCTCAAGTATAAAAGTGTGGATGGCAAGGTTAAGGTTTCGAACCACTACTCTTAACTCTTCTATGCCAAAGATAAACCCAACCACTATTTGCTAGTAAACACTTCTCATCTACAGACAGCACCGAATAAGACGCATCTCCCATTGTTTTCTGGAGCGTAAATACTAGCCACCCGACCACACCGCAGCGAAAGGCGCGTCCCAAAGTTTCTAAAAATAGAATCCTTCTCACCTATACCGCGGTGGATGAAACCTCTCGCATGGCTTATGCATTGATATCATCTCGTCATCAGCTCCCGCTCCGAATTTTGGACAAAAGCCCGGATTCGGGATATTGGGAAGACTGATTAGTGGCTCTGCAAACACTGAAGGTTTGGTTTGTAAGGGATGAGCTTCGTTTGTAGTCCTGAGCTCTTGAGCGCTTTCTAAAATTGCGGAATGGTCGTTGGAAGGCTCCTTTGTATTCGGATGGTGTCGTTCGCGAGGTCGCTATTTTAATCAACGTGCTAAATCCCTGATTCATGTCGATCGATATTTCGGATGTGTTAATTCTAAGTCGAGACTACGCCAAGCTGCTGCAAGTGTTTTTTTTTTTTTTTCCAAACTAGCAGACTCTTGTGTAGCATATGCGTTAAACTTTCTTAATTGCTTGTTACCATGGATGGCGGTTGCGAGTTCGTATCCAACCAAAGACCGCCGTGTATATGGGGACTGCTGCACGTTAAATCTGCCATGGCCTCAAATGCCCACACGCTGGCGTTTGGAGAGTGCCCGTTCAGGTGTGACCTCGTCATTTGACCGTGGCTAAAAATTATGTGGTATTGTCCTCGAATTTGATCCCGGCATACGTTTCTCCTATGCGTTCCTTCATGGGTAAATTTCTATCTCCAGTGCCAGTAAAACTTTCATTGCGTGTGTCTATTACTTGATATTCCATGTCTTGTGTCTGGCGCAGTATGGCCATTTGGGCCATAAAACCAACCAATCATTGATGTCAGAGTATCGCTACTCACATTTCATATCTTATTCCAATCCATTTATAATGAATGCAGCATCCTTATTGACATAAATGGATCGCAATAGATGAAGACATTCCCGTCTTATTTTCGTGCGCTCTATATTAATCCTGGTGTCTGATTATGAAGGCTTACAAAAGTACGCATGTACTTAAACTTATCAGCTATACTATATTATTTCTCGTTGTGGCAGTTTGAAGAGTGGGAGACATTTCAGGTGTTGACCTCGTCATCTGACCGTGGATCAAGTTACGAGGCGTCCTCGGATACTTCGAGATTGATTCCGGACGTCGACAGTCGTCATCTGATCGTGTTTGAAAATTACGTGGTTTTGTCCTCGGATATTTTCCTTAGGGTATTGATCCCGGACCGTCGTCAATAGCCCGTGTTGTTGCTCTTGCACGACGTTAATTAAAATTACCTTACCGGACGTCACCTATAATCCATTGTGTTACTCATGTGCGACGTTAATTAAATACTTACCTTCCTCTTTCCCCTCGTTGTATTCAAATACAACTATACTACGTTCGTAATACAAAAGCACTCGCGTGTTTGATGCCTTAAAATGTGAGTGCTGCTCTTTTTTTTATCATTGCATTCAAATACTATAGTATTTATCCAAAGTACTCTAACACCCAAGTACTGAAATATAAAAATAATAGTGTTGCATTGTATTCGATCCATGTCGAACGTGTCAAAAATATCATTTGCGTGTGGAAATTATAACAATACGAACAATACGATCCACTTGCAGTGGGCTTATACTTTGATCCACTATGTCACATATCCCGTGCAATAACCACAATCTGTAGAGAAAATAAGACAGTCAATATCACAGTTTGCTGATTCTTTCTTACTATTAGTTGCTGTTTGTAAATTTATTCGATCCTTGAAAGTACTCGAATACCAAGTACTCGATTCCACTCGTCTACTCCTTTTCGCCCTTTGTATGCGCCATTTCAATCTGGATCTTTTGTACCCAGTTGTTTCCTCTGATTTACCATATTTCTAGTTCTGTATTTGTCATTGATCGCGTATTTCATCCTTAATGGAATTCCCAATATAAAGATGGAAATGTGTATCCATCATCGTTTTCTTCTGCTGTCATCAGCGTCAAGCCCATTAAGTGTCTGCCGTATGGAGAGTGATTGATTAAACGGATGGCCGCTTACAAGGCACGGAATTTTTTTCACCCTTCGTTTCGTAATTTGATCCTTTAATAGGCTCCACGGTATGGAGCATCTCAATTACCCTTATGATCGCCGTCCAATAACGCTGACCCATAAATGATATCGCTTCGGGAAAGGTTTTGTTAGGGTGGTTGCTTTTTTTTATAGATATGTGGAGTTGAAACGAGTCTGGGAAATGAGCCAATACCTGTATGTATTTTATACCACACGTCTGGGAATGTTTAGCTTTCTTAATCATCCTTAAATGTAAGGTCTTCGTCATGTTGCGCAATAAAAATGTTACTATTCGCACGTGTGATCTTAGCGTTATTTACTACTTTCGTGACTGTTTTGGAAAAGATTCCAAGGACTTTAGTTTGACTTGGTTTTGCACACTTCGACAGTAACATGTGAGTTGTAGGTGCCGCAGGTACGATTCTTGCTGGATTTTTTTTTTTCTAATATTATAAAAGAAAGTGTTTGTTTGTTTGTCTGTTTGGGGCCGCAAAATCCTGACGATTCTATGGCACTTACAGCAATGAGATTTGGCACACATGTAGTCCAAATTATTTGCAATTTTCGGATCACTCGAATTTTTTAAAATTCAATCTGGAAGTTTTTTAAATGAATTTCATAGTTTTATTCTCCATTGCTTTTTCAAACACGGAGAACTTTTTCTACCCGTGTGACCTTGCAGTCAGGGTTTGAAATCATGCCAAGATTTTTTCATCCTCAGTACGCGGAGAAAATTATATATATTTTTCATTTCCGCTTTGATTTTGCGCGGACGAATAAATTTTCAGCCAGACAATAAATCTTTTGACCTAAGTCAGTTCTTTTTTATTTCTATATCCTAGACCGTTAAAGACAGAGTAAAACTTTCAACGAATTTGAAATCTGCGGAAAATTTCAGTTTAGATTGATACCAAAAAATATGATATTCTATAAATAAATAATTTTTTAATTGAATATGTCTTCAAAAGATTTGAAATCTGCGGAAAATTTTCAACCAGATTAATACTTTACACCACAGGCACGGGCAACGCCGGGCTAGCCACGCAGTGGCTAGTGTGCTAATAAAACTTTGTGTAAATGTCCATTCCTTGGTTTTTATATGACATTGGTTTCATCCATCACATATAATATATATATAGTATTCATTTTATTACGTCAGTTCTTATTTCATTTTCTTGCGATATTATGTAGTTGATTTTTTATCTTCATTTGGCAAAAAAAGTCCCGAGAGGACTCAATGCCACAAAATCATACCCAATCCATTCCTTGTTTTTTTTTTTTTTTTGTACGTGGCGCTGCTTTACCAGTGATTATAGTAGATGTCATTTTAACGTTCTCTATTTTGTGTCTCACGCAACTTGGCCTAGTATGGCTCTTGCACCACAAAGCCGAAACCCAAAGCCAACCAATTCTAAATACATGCCAGTTGACAGAGTAGCGAATTAGAGCAACAGGTAGGTTGAGAGATCGAAACTTGGTCCAACCAAAGACTCGTGTACGAGGGAACTGTGACACGTTAAATCCGTCGTAACCTCAAATGTCCTCACGTTGGCGTGGTGTAGAGATTCGAAGAGTTGAGCTCCATCTCAAATTTTGGGACCTCGTCATCGGAAGGTAATTCAAAATTACAAGGATCCTCCCTTTGGGATTGATCCCCGATCGTCACCAATAGTCCGTTGTGTAGCTTCAGTGCAACGTAAATTCAACTACCTTCCTATCTGGAAACAGACGATACTCACTGGGTCCCCTCTCCCTGACTCTTTCTAAAAACAAATGTATGCGAATCAACTTCCAGAGTTGCAAAATTAATTTGAAGAAAACAAGTCTGTATTCGCCAAGCTGTTAAATCACGTTAAGACATTAGTCATTCGTACTGCAATATTCAACCGAATCACAATTCCCAGTGATGATTGACCCCTCTTCCAAACTCTCCACAGAAAAAAAAATGTCTGCGAATCAACTTCCAGAGTTGCAACATTAATTTAAAAAAAAAAAAACAAGTCTGTATTCGCCAAGCTGTTAAATCACGTTAAGACATTGGTCATTCGTACTGCAATATTCAACCGAATCACAATTCCCAGTGATGATTGATCCCTCTTCCAAACTCTCCACAGAAAAAAAAATGTCTGCGAATCAACTTCCAGAGTTGCAACATTAATTTAAAAAAAAAAAAAACAAGTCTGTATTCGCCAAGCTGTTAAATCACGTTAAGACATTGGTCATTCGTACTGCAATATTCAACCGAATCACAATTCCCAGTGATGATTGATCCCTCTTCCAAACTCTCCACAGAAAAAAAAATGTCTGCGAATCAACTTCCAGAGTTGCAACATTAATTAAAAAAAAAAACAAGTCTGTATTCGCCAAGATGTTAAATCACGTTAAGACATTAGTCATTCGTACTGCAATATTCAACCGAATCACAATTCCCAGTGATGATTGACCCCTCTTCCAAACTCTCCACAGAAAAAAAAAATGTATGCGAATCAACTTCCAGAGTTGCAACATTAATTTAAAAAAAACACGTCCGTATTCGCCAAGCGGCTAAATCACGTTAAGTCACTGGTCCTGCAGTATTCATCCGGATCACAATTCCCAGAACTTTTAAGAAATATCCCTCGTATATCAAAAAGAGTGAAGTGTTAAAGAATGGGAGCTAAATGTTAAAAACTGTCACTTGTCCATTGTTTTCGAAACAATGCCCAATACACTTATGATGTTTTTTCGTTCGTAGGTTATCAAAATACATCGATAAGTTGAAAAAAGTAATTAAGGAACTACTTAATGTCGTGAGCACAAAAACTAAGTAATGGCCACTTTTTTCTGAACACATTTATTATAATGTTTTGCTGTTTATACTTTTATCGAATTTTATTAGTAAAATGAAGTTATATTTTTCATTGTTTAAGCAAAGCCTTGTTATATTATATATGGTAACCAGATCTTACTTTTAGTTTTAAGATATTTTTGTTTCGATAGTCTTAAATCAAGATTGGTTGGTTTGATTTTACGCAAGAACGATATTTGGCCAAGCTGCAATTAAAAACGTCAAATAAATAGGCCTACACACAAGAAAAGAAAGACTAAGACGAGAGAAAAATACCAAGGGATGAATATAACCAGCCCTCCTAACGTCCTTTCACCTCTATTCAGAAATTGACTGACCCAAGGTCGACTGCTCGTCACAGCCGCACAAGAACTTACTGTTAGTTTAAATGTTAAACGACATCTCATTACCTACCTATTAATTACATTACATTTGTCCAACACAAGTATTTTCGTGTTGAATGCCTGCGGAGACAGATTTCGTCATGGTTAAGTTCGTCTTCAATTCTCACCTTATACGTGAATTTAACATAAGAATATTTTTTTCTATGGGTATTGGCATTCTAAGATAGCACTTGAAGTCAACATGCTGGCTGTATAGGAACGTTTAGTACTGTAACGTCATCTAACAATTAGGCGTACAAGTGATTAAAGTCAAACATTTATTTAAAGTAATTTGAATATTATTTACAGGAGTTATATTTATCTAAATCCAAAGTCGTGGTAACAGCAATTGGTATGGAACCGCCTAAAAGCCAGGAGCGTGACTCCAAAAATCAGTCTGGAGGATACCAGTCTGTTCCTCTCAGAAGTTAAGTTTCATCTCCCTCAAAGTCTTGTCAGAATCATGAGCTCACGTGCCAGCTCAAACATGTGATAAAAAATGGTTTTAAGTTTGAACTCGGTGACCTGACATCTGCAAGTAAAGATTTTGCAGTTTCCCTGGCGTTCTTACAGACGTGTTCATGAGGTCGAGATCTTGAGATGGTTCGTCTGCAGTTTTGTCACGGAGAACCCGAAATGCAGGTGTTGGCGACTTGTTTGTCGCTTCGGGGGTGATCTGTATCCCAGATGTGGGGGTGCGAGATCAACCGGTACAGTACACTTTATTCAACTAGGGACGGACTGGGACAATAGAACAAGTCACTTACACATTCAGAACCACATCTAGTAACTACTGGGAATGCTGTGGGAACACGAATTAAAATAAACATACTCTAATTGAGAAGTTAATAAATAAGAAATGTGCCGACCAACCGGTGTAGTGGTTAAGGTGTTAGCCTCTAGATCGGAAGGTCCCCGGTTCGAATCCGGGTTCGGGCATGGATGTTTGTAAGCGTATACCAGCTCAGGTGTTGCTTCGTCATCTGAACATGGTTCAAAATTACGAAGTATAAATTGTTAGGGGCAATGATGGTCCTCCCACTGGGTGCTCCTTCACAAGTGGCCATCACTTCCGGCCTTGTAGTGGCCAATGACTTAGGTCAAATGTGCCCGCCATTAGAAAAAATAAATAAGAAATGTTAAACATTCCTATGTGTATTAGAGTGGTACGACTGAATAACTATATTATAAGTAATGGTGATGCTATTCATTTATTATTTGCTTTATAAATTGTATAATACAAGAATATTCCATCAGCGTGAAATCTACTTTCTATGGTTCGCAACATATTTGCTGTTTAATTGTTTTATCAAATCACGGTTCATTGTAGTGTATTTTTCCGTTGAGACTTCATTTAACACCTACACATTTGTAAATAATTTGTTTACTGCATGGGCCCACAGAGACGTCCGGAACATTCACATGTTTATGGCATAGATTAGCACATTCTATTTAAGGTGTTAATGGTATTAAAACAGCTGAATGTGTAGTGTACAGTGTTTCCAATTGCTATTGAATTAGTAGAATTTCAGCACGAAGGATTAGTAGAATAGAGCTTTGGAAATGTCAATACTCGAAAGGTTAATGTATTCAAAGTGCTTTATATACTAGCAGTTGGCGATCGCTTACACTAAAACTGACGTTGAAGCTCGGCCCCGTTTAACCACTGTAACGCATTACTGTTTTACCATTACTTGAATTAACTCTACAAGTAGTTTAGATTACATATCTCGTATATCAAGATCTGACGATTATTAATTACGTCAAGATATTGCCGATCTTTTTTATGATGACGAGATCAAGATCTCGTCAGTTTTCTTCTAATGATAATGATTAAGGTAAGAAGGCTTTGTGAAGTGTGTGTATATAACAATTAAATCTGCCAAGTTTCGCGTATGTACAAAATTCCGCAGTGGTGATAAATTTTATCATACCATTTTAAAACATGGACTTCTCTCTGAAAACCAGTGTTCTGTGAAATTTGAGAAAGGTACACAAGCATTTAATCTATTGAAATTACTGAATTTGGTTTCAAATTAGTTTCTACCAGTAAACAAATATAGTCGCTTAAAAGGCGATGTAGTTAAGGTTCGTAAACCTTCTCTTACACATAACACACATAATATTGTCAGAAAATTAACTGCTAGATGTTTCTGAAAAATTGAGCTTTTAATAAAAAAAAATCTTAAATATATGTAAAACACCATTTGAATCTGTAAAATATGCTATTTTTGTAAGTCCAGATTAGAAATATGCAAAAAGAATTTATACTGAATTCTTCTGAGAATTGTAGACACAGCGTAGTATTGATTCCTCTGTGTCCATTACTTTTTCTTGTATTTAGTGCAGGAACCATTCTTACTGAATTCCTGATGCGACCATGTACTTTCCGAATGAAGCATGTTTTTACACGTAAAAAAATGTTTATTATTTTACTTATAATGCGATGTTTTGAGTTTATACAGCTATAAATTCATGCGGTTGAACATTTCAATCACATGACTCACGATATACCTTCTTCACGCGACTGTATCTCTTATGTGTTTGGTGCTAGCTTGGCCAAATACAGTCCTTGCACCATAAAACCTAATAAACAAAGCATTGAATTCGCAATGAGCCCATGTGTTTTCCAATGAATTTGTGTTTTTTACACGAAAAAAGGAAAAATACATATTGCGATGTTTTGATTTCATACAGCTATAAACTTACACGAAATTCTATATATCTTGTTTACACGTTCTCCATATTAAATATCGACTCATTGTCGTTTACACTGTAAAACTGCTTACCTGATTCACCCACCCTGTGTGTTGCGGATTTTACCATCAATTTATAATACCCTTGTCACGTTTCGGATTCCCGCGGCTTTTCAATTGCGATACTCTAATCTGTCTCCTTAATTTTTTGTCGCAAGATACCTGTGTCGTCCTGCTCACAATTCAAGTGTCTTCTCCGATACGGATTTTATCTTCGATAGCAACCCTCGTTTCATTCAAGTGCTTAAGCAGGATGCTTTAACTGGGAAATTGAAATTGAACTCATAGTTGATTGGAGTGATGTTTGAGTGAGCCTTTAGTGTTAGTGTGGATGGCCATGGATGCTAGAGTGTTTCCAAGTAGGCACTGTAAGTTCAGTTCCATTTCTTTTTATCGAGGCTTGTACCACGCAATGGCGATGGCGATTTCTGATCCTTGAAGAGACGTTTGAGATATTTCAGAGTTGTTTAATTTTTAGAATAAATCTGCGACGTACGTTTGTAAATTTGTGTTTTAAAAAAAATACACGGGCATATCTTAAAAGTGCTTATTTTTAGTTTGGTACTTAAAAGTGATTCATTTTTGTAAGAATTCAGCTTATTTTCACATGTTTCTCAGTTAATTACTCGTATACCCTCTGAATTTATTCAGATTTTCCGCCAAGGAAATATATTTTCCTCATTTTTCATGACGGAGGAAACCGCAAATTTGGAGGTATTTTACTTTCTGTTATAGTGTTCTCTTTTTCCTTGTGTGGAATTTTCACTAAGTAAACGTGAAATTGTATGTAATTTTTCCTTCTTTTTACTTAGCATTTTCTCGTTCTTTGCAATGCATTTTTATTATGGACTATATACTTAACTCCTTAATTGGCTACTCATACTGATGGGTAACCAAGTTAAGCACCAGCCATTGAAGAGAAAAGGAGTGCTTTATTTTCGTTACAAGCTTTATAAAGTGTTTTATTCCATCAGTGTTCCTTCATGCTCTTGCAGATTTAAAGTAACCCATACATTGAGGTACTGTACGATACTTATCAAATTTTGTTAATCCTTTATGACTGCGATTTTGTGACCCTTTTGGAGGTTCGATTTCTATAACCAGGGTGTTTTCCTATATACTGTGTCAATAATTTTTTTATTGTATATCCATCGAAGTGAAAAACCATTTACATTTTGTTATTCAATATGTTGAACAATCGTCAAATGAAAATGTGTTTGCATATTAAGAACACTTACGGCTCCTCCGTCCTTAACTGAAGAAATAAGCAGCAAACAAACCCAACATAAAATAAATTATCTTTTCAAATCAATGAATGTAAGCAATAAACATGATCAGCAATCAACAAACCTGTTCTAAAGATTAATACAGTATATACGTACACATCGTTTTCAATTCAACCTATGTTGAAGGCTGTTTTTTAGTTGATACATACTAAACACTTTTTATAGCTAGCTACTGTACCTTCATTGGTGTATATCTGTTGCAATACACCCCTCTAAGAATTTTTTGTTGTAAACCGGACTTTCATTAAAACGAACAACTGTCAGCTCCTGTTAGTCCGTTATAATGTTCTACTGTATTAGCAATATACTTTGTCAAAAAATCTATCAACATTTTTCGAAAGTTTAGAAGTTATAAAAGTCAAAAAGATGTCCAATTTCTCAAAAAGCCAAATTTTCATTAGACAGTCACGAACGCAAATTTTGAAAAATAATTTTTAGGCCACTTTCTTCTTCGCTTACCAACCTCAACTTATCCATCCATCTTCCTCACAAGCAACAACAAACGAGAGATGGAAAAGCACTCATTTTGATCACTTATCTTCTGCAAGAGAAAAAACATGCTCCAACCTGCTGCTTTTTCCACGGTAAAAAATAACGATCGACCCATGTCATTTCCTTTCCTGAAGCCCTTCCGAAAAATCCCGTCTCTCTCCTTCGAAAAAAAGCCTTTTGTTTCCTTAATTACTTTCTTATTTAAGACGAACAATATTTTACCCTCCTTGTCGTTAATTAAAGAGTCGAGGGTGGGTAATTCTTTTAACGGTCTCTTAAATCCCCAGACTTTACCGTCTCGCGTTGTAGGAATATGATTTCGTTTCAACAGCTTTTGAGGCATGTGTTTCGACCGAGAAACTGTTTCGGATTATGTATCAGAATGAATTGAGGTTCGATTTGTTTCCCGATCATAGCTCTGTTTTAAAGTTCTGTGTGTAATGGAGCTCATATGCTGAAATTCTTGTCTTCTTTCTAAATGCCTGGAGTATGCCTAATTTCACACTGTAGTTTTTAGGAGCCTTTGAAAAGTTTTAGTATCGGTTTATAGTGGGTAATAACGATCAAACTGAAACTGATAGTGGAAATGTAAAACTTTAAAGTATAAATAATAAAGATTAAAAAAAATGGAAAACAAAATCATCGATGGCCATTTTAGTAGAGCAAGACGTCTGCCGTAATACCAGTACAAAAGCAGGCCACGATAGGAAAAGGTTTGAATATGTTAACATTACCATAACTCACTTTTTTAAATTTCGCTTTTGCAGGCCTCGTGTAAAGGTAGCCCAAGTGTGTTCAATAACGTACAAATCAACAGGATTTTATGTGAATAGATTGACATGTGAATAAATTTTCAAAAATGAGGTTCGCTTGTTTTAGTTTTTGAAAACAATCTCAGAGATCTATTGTCAAGTTAAACACCAGCTAGATCTTGTCTGTTTTTACGCTAATGAATAAATAGGAATTAGCGTTTACCCTCTCTTTACACGCGGTCCCACTGGAAAGGCTTAGTTAAAAAAATTTCCTTGCGGCCTAACACTAGATTATCATAAGTAAACTTGTTGGGTTGGCGTGGAAGTTTGGAGAGTGGGGTGCCAGCTCAGGTGTTGCTTCGTCATCTGACCGTGGTTCAAAATTACGAGGTGTTGTCCTCGGATCTTTCCCTTAAGGGACTGATCCCGGACCGTCGTCAATAGCCCGTTGTGTTGCTCTAGTACGACGTTAACTAAAATTACCATTACCATAAGTAAACTTGCGTTTTCGTCTTTAGCTTACTTCTGTACCGATGATGGTAGGTTTTTACTCCACTCAAGTTGCCATTCACAATTTTTGTACCCGTTTTTTATTTTTATCTTTAACTGAATAACCCGGCGTTGCTCGGGTTTCAAATATGACTGAGACATTTACCTGTTTTAATTCCAATACACAAACCCTGTAGAACGTGTTTCCTACCGCGACAGTTAAAATATGACTGCGACATTTCCCTATGTTAACTCAAATACACAAACCCTGTAGAACGTGTTTCCTACCGCGACAGTTAAAATATGACTGCGACATTTCCCTATGTTAACTCAAATACACAAACCCTGTAGAACGTGTTTCCATGTCCATTTATTGCAGGAAAAGAAACTTTAGATTTTAAAATTGTGGCTTCGAGGGGCACTTTTAGTACTACCTGTGTGCCAATTTTCATGGCTACAGATTGATCTGAAGACAGGAAATAAATAGCCTGTTTTCCGCAGTGTTCTGAAGTATAAGTGTACCAAATTTGGTGTGGATTGGTAAAACGGTGTAGATTTGTATATAGAATATACACCCACATACACACCCACGTCGTTTTTTATATATATACACTACCCTATAATAATGGACCGGACGCCAGCGGATATGCATAAAATCCGACTACTTGTTTGGGGGTGCTCTTCGTGGTGTGGCCTGGGACATTTGCATATTGTTCCCGGTAAATTAAACGCCGACGCCTACATGAACATTTTGGAATGTGTGTTAAATTAATTAAACGCAAGATATCAAAGAGAGAAAGTGTTGTTTCTCTTAAATCCAACTTAACAAAATGCTTTATGGGTTTTTATGTATTTCTCAACCGCCAAGCTTTCAAAAACTACATCTTTAGTAGTATTGATTACGTTTTACTACACTATTTTACCAGTGTTAAATATTTATTTGTTGAAGTATGATGACGCGAGACCCTTTTGTATTCTTACGGTATATTAAGAAAATTTCTATAATGCTTTTTTTTACCTCAAAAGTTTTTGTGTTCTGCCAAATCGGATAAAAAAGCAGTATGCGTAGGAAAACGTCTAAAAATGGCAGCGGATTTATATATTTTTTAATTAACTAATATTGAACAATCAATATTTACCTGAAAACTTCCCGCCTACACCTTTCCTGTGTTTATCTTATTAATTCAACACCTTTCAAAAGTAATTTTGATGAATAAAATAACACCCACATAGTATGTGTGTTAATGGTATACGTGTTTTATTTCATGAAAGATCTATATTTTCGTCCTTAGTTTCAAGCAGCGAAACTACTTCATTTATAATTAACATCCAACTCAATCATACGAAAACTATACCTCAAAACCACATTGAATTAAATTAATATACTACGCTTCTCAGAAAGTGCTATGACTAATTAATTTTCCAGCGTGAACGTTCAGCAAGAAAAATTCTGATGTTACGCATTAATTTATTCGTACTAATTAGTGTTTCTTGGTTAGAATAGAGCTCGCGTTGTTTACCTACAGCGGACGTAGAAAATAATACTTCTTTCTAGCGTATGTTTAATATCCTCTGTCCTAACAATGAGGCTATACTTTGGCTTATATTTCTGAATCAAGTTTCTAAGTGTGTGTGTGATAATTCTGCATTGTTTCATCCAATAGGATGATTCATGGCTGCCAGTGGCGACTAATTTTCAACATTGGCGACGTCTTTTTAGCAAAATAGTCTCAAAAACTCCTATTTTCGAAAAATGTGCACCTTTTTTGAAAATCAATCAAAGATCATTAAGATTTTTAATCCCTTTTCTTTATACCGGACGGAAAAAATGGATTTTATTTGTTTCAATTCCCTTCGCTCGAATCGTTTGTGTGCAGAAAATGAATCTGTGATCTCTTTACTCTTCAACGATCGGGAGAAGATATTTCAAGGGATGCCAATTCCTAAGCTGTGCGCCAAACTGTGACAACCATGAAAGAAAAACACTGGAATATGGTTGCTAGATTGTCATGAAAACCTTATTAAGAAAATATTTAGATTTTTGTTTTAAGAGACCTTCAACGTCTGTTTTCATACTTAATTAGCACGTTTTGTGTTCTAGCCGATTCATCCAAAATTACTGCTAAAATTGGGTTTAAGAGACCTTTTTTTGCTTCGATTTTTAAAAATGTATGCTTATACTTCACAAGAGTGCTTTGGTTGTAGCTGCCTTGATTGTTTTAGTTAGCTCCAAAACTATAGTGCAGTTGTTAATTAAAAAAATTTGTTTGCTCATCGGAGACCGTTTGTTTTGTTTGTTACATGGGCATTTAAGCGAAAAGGTACTTATTCTTGACTTAGTATTTTTATTATTTAAATTCCCTTACTATTTTGTTTATCCTAGATTCTGTAACATTGATTGAACTTACAGTCACTCTTGATGACAATGGTAATTTGATCTTTTAGAAATTGAAACCATATGAAGCATCTGTTTTAAGTTACGAGGAGTGATATATTTAATCCGGAGATTCATATCCTTTTTAGGCCGACCAACCGGTCTGGTGGTAAAGGTGTTACCCTCTAGATCGGAAGGTTCCTGGTTCGAATCCAGGTTAGTATATGGTTGCATGTAAGCGTATGGTGTAGAGGCGGCTGGTGTACCTTAAATCTGTCGTGGCCGAAAGTCCTCACATTGGGTTGGTGTGGAAGTTTGGAGAGTAGGTTGTACCTCGTCATCTGACCGTGGTTCAAAATTATGTGGTGTTGTCCTCGGCTCTTTCCCTTGGGGAATTAATCTCGGAATAGCCCATTCTGTTGCTTTAGTGCGACGTTAATTAAAAATTACCGATTGCCATATCCTTTTAGGGTTCACCGTGGATCAGTGGTATTGCACACTGAGCTTGAAATCTGCCAGTTGTAGACGGTGCAAGTTCAATTCCATCTTGGGTACGTTTTTCTCACCCGTTCCAGTAAAACGTTCCTTGTTTGTGTGTCCATTTACTTAATGTTGCATGCTTTGTGTTTGGCACACGTTGTACAAGTTTGGCCCTTGTGCTATGAAAACCAATCAACCATCCTCTTTTAACCATTTTTAAAATTTTAGTGGTTGGATCAACTAGCTCTAATATCGGTACCCGTCATTGTACCCAGATATCAAAAGGCGCTGAATCATTTATTTTAACGAAGCCATTGGGATAACGAAAGTTCGAACTTCCTGGTTTTAAAACGTATTGGTTTTTATGAATTTGAATGGCTTCAAATCAAGGACACAGTGGTTTTATTTTGACATTGGTGAGTTTTATTTTGACATCGTTCAAAATGTTCACCAAATAATCTTAAAGACGGAAATACGAAATAACAGCTCAACACTCGTCAAAATTCAGCAATTTATTTCCTGTTTTAGGATTTTATTGTCTACAGCTGAGAAGACAAAAGGAAGTTAATAAATGTAAAAGTAGTTGTGTTGATTTATTCACTGTCTCCATTTATCTAAAACCAGTCACCTTTTCTTCACTCTCTTCAAGTCAAACATTGAATGTGAAATCGAAACAGAGATACTTATCATTCATTACTAATATTTTTCATAAATACCCGTGCGACATCGTGGAATACTCCGACCGGAAAAATAGAACAATCATCGGAATGTCGAATGTGTTCCGATTGGTTTTATTTCAGTTCTTGTGTCGCGCCCTTTGCGACTTGACAAGAGCAGGTAGAAACAGAAGAGTTCTCTGAAGGTGTTGTTCTTCCAGAATGATCTATGGTCTTCGACTTTTGCCGTTGGGCAATTTTAAAAACTACGGCAGAGGCCGTTGGGGAGACGACAGAAGATAGCCAAAAGGAACGGGTGAGGTTGTTCACCCCCCCCCCTCCGCGCTGGTCTGTGATATACATATTTTGATGCATGGGAATATGTTGAAACGATGATGTAAGTAGTGTACATATTCCTGTTTTCGGAATAATAAGAACGTAATTATCTTAGATGTTGGCTGTTTTCTCCTTGTGTACGATTCTTACAGTTTTCATGATACCCTTTTTGGGACGAGGACACCACACCCGTAAGACCTCGAGGCATCTTAGCCCGATACACTTTCGTTTACGGACCCCCACCCCCCCGAAAAGGGACCCCCTACACTAGTACTACCGATTGCCCGCTCGCATCACTTCCACTTACGCAACCCCTCGATCATGTCCTCACCAGGATGGCTGAAATTGGACATCGGACATAAACAGTTTAGGGCCTACATTCACGAATTTGATGGGCACCCTGGCAACGCGGTGTCAGGTTTTCATCGTAACAGTATAGTGTTTTGTAAAATTATGTGCCGACCTCCGCATAATGCCCTTGATCGTACTGTTTTGTGGAGACTAGCTTTATGAGAGCCTGTGATATCGTCCGACTCGGTCGAGTTGGCATTTGAGTTGCATGATTTTGAACGAGTCTTTAAATTATTTGAAAAGTCAGAACGGAAACAAAACGTTTCCACAATTGGCGATTTTAGCATAAGTTTATCGTTCGGTGCTGAAAGCGACAATCCATACCGAATTGGCGAGGAGGAAGGCAAATATCCTGGTTAATTGACATACGGATTGTAAGGGAGTTCTGATTAATCCTTGTAAGGATTGGAAAGGAGTTCTCCTGGTTAATCCCCATAGGGATTAGTAGGGAGTTCTCCTGGTTAATTCTCATAACGATGTATGGGGAGTTTTGGTTAATCCTCATAAGGATTGGAACGGAGTTCTCCTGGTGAGCTACCTGGAGATCATGAAAGTGCTACTGAGTACCCTAAAAATATCGTTTTAGGGTTCACTTAGTGATTCATCGACTTAGCGTTTATAAAATATTGCAACGATGCCGTTCCAGTTTATGAATTGTTATCTTAAACGATCTAGCGTTTGTTTTATTCCTTTATTACATCAGTTTTTTGTACATTTTTTTAGATATTTTTCCCACGTATAAAGATAAATCAAAATGGAGCAAAATAAGAAATATTTAATATAATAAGTAAATACATTGCATACAAAGTATGAAATTCGTAGAAGTGTTGCGTATGATCAAACTTAGATTTCAATCCGTAATTATATTATTTTGCTTTTCGTATCAACTTTTTCAAGAGAGAACCAAACCTAGTGGTGTTAGAAAATAAAACCTTATCAACACAATCAACCATAATTAAAATTGTCTTTGCGAACTACTTGGAACTTTAATTGTTTTAAGAAACTTTTGAGTTGAAAACTTACGTCGTAAGATGTTCAAAAATGTTTAAAAGACGTGAACAAAATGTCTGTTTTATTGTAGTTTACCTTAGTGCATTATCAGTTGTATTAAAAAGAAATCTCTTAACACAACAATTTATCAGCGATTCTCTTGGACTTACTTTCTTATCTTTTAACGCAGTTTTCATAATCTGCACTCTAGTTTGAAAATTAAAGATTATTACTTTTCTTTAGTGGCAACTTTCTTTTCCCCTTAGAGTAACTATTTTATTAATTTGTGTCCTCCCAGAGCGAAGGCATTTTAAAACTTCCTAATCATAGTTCGTTTGAATTTATTTTTCTTTTTAGCATTCAATTTGTTGAAATTTGCATTTCCATGTTTAGGATTTGTGTTTTATAAATTCGATTCCCCCCCCCCCCAAAAAAAAATCACTACTGCTCGTTCATAATCGCTTTATCGTAAATAAATGAAAGTTTGTGTGCTGTGTTTTAGTATGTTTGGAGAATACCGCACTATTTCTTACGAAATACAACTTTTGTAATTCTTTCTAGAAAAATTTCACTCTAGATAGACCAAAGGAAAAATGCTTAGAGACGAAGAAAATAGAAAAGAAACAAAGAAATAGGAACGAAACAAAGAAATAGGAACGAAACAAAGAAATAGGAAAGAAACAAAGAAATAGGAAAGAAACAGAAGAAATACAAAAGAAAGAGAAGAAATAGAAAAGAAACAAATGAAATAGAAAAGAAACAAATGAAATAGAAAAGAAACAAATGAAATAGAAAAGAAACAAATGAAATAGAAAAGAAACAAATGAAATAGAAAAGAAACAAATGAAATAGAAAAGAAACAAATGAAATAGAAAAGAAACAAATGAAATAGAAAAGAAACAAATGAAATAGAAAAGAAACAAATGAAATAGAAAAGAAACAAATGAAATAGAAAAGAAACAAAGAAATTAGAAAACAAACAAATAGGAAATGATTCGGAAAAAAAACAGGAAAAATAATTCCAAGAGACGAAAATAATTCCAAGAGACAAGAAGAAAATAATTCCAAGAGACAAGAAGAAAATAATTCCAACAGACTAGAAGAAAATAATTCCAAAAGACAAAGAAAATAATTCCAAAAGACAAAGAAAATAATTCGAAAGGAGACTAAGAGAAAATAATTCGAAAGGAGACTAAGAGAAAATAATTCGAAAGGAGACTAAGAGAAAATAATTCGAAAGGAGACTAAGAGAAAATAATTCGAAAGGAGACGACGAGAAAAGGATTTGAAGACAAGCGAAGTGACTAAATGAAACGTATTCTAAAAACTGAAACAAGAATTAGAGAAGAGAAAAAGTTCAAAAGATTGAAAAAAAAAAACAGACAAAATGAGTGATTTATTTTTCGATATTAAATTTTTCTAAATATTCCATTGAATTCAATTGGAAATTCAATATACACTGCTTCCTTTTGTGACTTTTTTTTTTACTTAAAGCATCAAACGAAATTATACTTCACATCAGAAATAAACCTGCATAGAATATTCGTGGAATTTTAAAGAAGCTTCTCGATCAAACTGAAGTGAAAGACGCATCTGAGCTCTCATCCTTAACGATATTTGATATCGTCCTCAAATTGCATTTGAAGCCGGTACAAATTGCTTAAATATGATATACCGCGGAGAGAAATGAGTCTTGAATAAAAACGATACCCCTGGAGATTAGGAATGCTGAGAACAACTGTTTTCGGAACCCATCATTTCTTGTTCCATTTTCTTATTGCTTTCTTGGCTGCTCGAGTTTACATGCGGAGAAATATTTTCTTCGAAATTCTTCTCGCCTACCTACAACTCCATCTAATCTATTATTCTCTACTGTTGTGCTTTGCGTTTCGCGTTGCAATTGAAATTTGAGGCATTGCTTTTTCAGAATTCTTTTTAAAGATAAAATATCCTCCTGTATGTGAGAAATGCAATTCTTGCGAAAGGCCGAAACAAAACTCGATTCGGCTGAGCGTTTTTATTTGTTCCGTTTCGGGTTTTTTTTCTTTCGTTTTTAATTTTTTTTTACTCAGCTTTATTTGATGTTTTTGTGGAAATTGAGGTGGATGTGTAAGTTTCGATTTTTGAAACTCAATATGAGCTTAGAACTCAATATTAGCTATGAACGCCAATGATTTCTTCATTAATAAGAGAACCTCGATCTTTGACATTTCGAGCAATCTTTTCACCATCTTGATTGCATCAAGCGTTTAGTGTTTCGTTAATTACTCCGATATTCATTCGTTACTTCGAAATATTGAACAACATTTTAACTCACGAACAAAAGAAAAAGCCGTGGTTGTTTATTCTAAATATCCCATGAATATCCATTTCGCATAATTCCATTTAACATCTTGATTATATTAAGCATCCCATTACGCTTTATATTAACTACCCATTTTGATACAGCGTGGTGTGGAAGTTTGGAGAGGGGTTTGCAAGCTGAGGTGTTACCTCGTCTTCTGACCGTGGTTCAAAATTACGTGGTGCTGTCCTCGGATCTTTCTCGTTAGGATTGAGCCCAGACCGCCGTCAATAGCCCGTTGTGTTGCTCCAGTACGACGTTAATTATAATTACCCTTACCCTTACCCTGAGCACCAATTTTTGCCGACCAACCGGTATAGTGGTTACGGTGTTAGCCTCTAGATCGGAAGGTTCCTGGTTCGAATCCGGGTCCGGGCATGGATGTTTGTAAGCGTATGGTGTAGAGGCAGCTGGTGCACCTTAAATCTGTCGTGGCCGAAAGTCCTCACGTTGGGTTGGCGTGGAAGTTTGGAGAGTGGGGTGCCAGCTCAGGTGTTGCTTCGTCATCTGACCGTGGTTCAAAATTACGAGGTGTTGTCCTCGGATCTTTCCCTTAAGGGACTGATCCCGGACCGTCGTCAATAGCCCGTTGTGTTGCTCGAGTACGACGTTAACTAAAATTACCATTACCATCATTACTTTGCAATAGTCAAGTATTAATAAAATCGATTCGAGTACTCATTAGGAATGACTGGTACGGGTGTGTTTAATTCATTTTATTTCGATCATTGTTTGTAATTCTGATTTGCGTTTTATTCCATCGAAATGGCTATCGACCAGTTTTATCATCTTGAGGATAGGCGCACGGAATAAGTCTCAGTCGTGAGTGACTGAAAGACTCTTAAGAACGCAAGAACTTAGATGAAGATTTGAAGTCTAGTATACACGGTTATTATTTATTTACTACATCCTTGCTAAGTGTACTTTAGTATGTACAAGTTAGTATGGGTTTAGTGAACAAGTAATGTAAAGGTGCTAATGACTTTGAGGCCAAATATCTCGAAACTACCAAAATGTCTCATAAAAAAAAATCAACTTGCCCTTTGAATTATTGTGAGGTGTTTTCTATTTAGTCCATTTTATAAGCAGCCATTATGTCTTATCCATAACGTCTGGTCTGATGATTTTCTGTTGGGTTCGATCCCCAAGGAGACGAGATTATTACACAGGGCCCCAGAGATTACTTAATTAGTAAGAAGTAATTTTTTTTTACATATTGCATTAAAAAAAATATGAAATTTACTTCGTCACTTGACAAACATTTCTTTTTTCTGAGCGAAGAATTTCGATGCCGATTGGTGGAAAGAAATATGAGTAACGATAAATTTAAATTATCTTGTTCTACAAATTTTGCGGAAATTTTTTAGAAGATAATTGAGGTTTTTTTTTTTTTTTTTATTTATTATTATTTTTTTAATATGCATTTAATTTTTTGTTCGAAGTACTATAAATATTACGGATTTTAAGCTACACGTCTCTACTATTATAAAAGTGTTTGTCTGTTTCTTGCCGCAAAATCCTGACGATTCTATGGCACTTACAGCAATGAGATTTGGCACACAGGTAGTCCAAAGTTTTTGGGTCGCGGCGAATTTTAAAATTCAATCTAGCAGATTTTTAAATGAATTTAATAGTTTTATTCTCCATCGGTTTTTCAACGCCTTTTTTCCGCGAAAGAAGAACCACCCCAATCTTGACTTTTTCTACCCACGTGACCTAACCGTCAGCCTTGGAACCATGCAAAGTTTTTTCATCGCGGAGAACGCTCAGAAAATTATTTTTTTTGTTCCCGCTTTGTGATTTTGCTCGGAGGAATGATTTTCCAGCCAGACGATGAATCTTTTAACTTAAGTCACAGTTCTTTTTTTCCATCTCCTAGACCGTTAAAGATGGAGTAAAAATTTCAACGGATTTGAAATCTACGGGAAATTTCACTTTAGATTGATACTTAAAAATATGATTTTCCATATCTTTTATATTTTCGCAAGTGATTGTGTGTCACGTGAAACAGATTGCATCTTCTGCCCTTCGTGTATCTGGTGTTATGTATTATAATGGCTAGTCTCTACTATTATAAAAGGAAGTGTATTTCTGTATTCACTGTACTGACGAATCTATGGCACTTGCAATAATGAAATCTGACGCAAAATTAGTTCTAAATTTTTGAGAATTTTATGTCCACCCCGAATTTTAAAATTTAATCTAGAACATTTTTGAATTAATTTATTGGCACTTAATTATTGTATTGTTTTCCTTTGAATGGCAACAGTATAAAGAGATCAGATTCCAAATTTATTTTTTCCCTTTCATTTTTTGAGCAACGCTATCAGCGGACGAACAAAACAAATAAACACTTTTAACTAGAATTCTGGAGTTCTTTCTTTTATATCCTGTATCGTTAAAGATAAAGTAAAAATTTCAACGGATTTGAAATCCGGGAAAATTTTACAAGAGGTCGATATGGTCGGGCGAGTACGCCGACCAAACCATACGAGCAATTCTCTCTCTCCAGGTAGTCGTCGATCCAGCTCTATGGGGACGCGCATTATCATTCATTAAAACGAAAGAAGGACGTACTGCTGCAGCGTACAATCTCACAGTGGGTTCACAAAGTTCTAAACACTTTTTATCAGCACTTACATACAACTCCTAACCATTTACAATGCTGGCTTCTTATACGACTGACTTTATTGCATATTTCTCGACTAGAAACCGTTATTGGCTGTTACATAACACATTAGCATACTTCCATCTACGTCTGCAGCAAATTTCAGCCTGTCAAATTCAGATTGGTTTCTGGAAACTAACATATTCCTCTCCGTGCTTAACTTTTGGCAGTGAGTGTATTTTTAATACGAATTTAACTTTTGTGATCGTTGAAGAGTAAAGGGATCACAGATTCATTTCCTGCGCACAAACGATTCGAGCGAAGGGAAGCGAAACAAATAAAAATTTAAGACTGGCAATGTTTAACGATCCCGATTTTACAAAAAAGAATGAAAGATAGATTAAAAATTTTAATCATTGGAAATCTGCGGAAAATTTTACAGATCGATTCCTTACAGTTGATTTTCTTTAAATAGATAATTTCTAAATTGTAATTTTTTTACTTCGAATCTAAAATATTCTTTAATTTATTGGCATTTATTTATTTCCAGCCGCTTTGAGGTCATCACGGCGTTGCCTGTGGTGTTGGTTTGCGAAGCAATCACCGGGGATAGCGATCGTTAGCGAGCAGTGGTCACACCAGTCCCTACGAAAAGAACTGCCACGGGCAACGCTGTGCTGGCCACGCAGTGACTTGTTACTATATATACATGAAAACAAGCTGAGAACTTGAAAAATACCTTTAATCCCTTGGCTCCCAGATGGAGCTACCTTCACATAACATGTATCCACCAGTGAATACTTGGGAGCAAATGGATTAACAATAGATAAAGAGAGCTTTTGATCTTTCTTTTTTTATCAATGAAATTTCATTCCAATGAGTCGAAAAGGAAAAAATACGACGACAAAAGGAGTTTGAAAAGGAACAAAAGGAATAGAATTCTAAACGAGACAAGAAAAAGGAATTCAAAAGACAAAAGAATTAGACAAAAAACGAAAAGAAATGTCCATTGGTCGAAAGAAATCCGAAGCGAGAAAGTATTAACTAAGCTTTGAAAATCAACTAACCCCATGTCGCTCTAAAAATATTGTTTGTTGCGTTTAAGAATTCATTTTGTTTTTTGTGTAAAAATTAATTTGCCTGAATTTAAGGTTAGCCAAATGCTAGTTTTAAGTTATGTATAAGAGCAAGATACATGCTCGAAAAATATCTTTGTGTTTTTGAATGAATCATGATCAAAAGAATTTTAAAGGAATACTGTCATGGAAAGTAAGTTTGGTAATCTGTCTAATCAGTTTGCCACTTCGAGCCTAGTCTTCCTTTTTCCTACAATCAATAAAGTCTTTTGCCTTTCCTAAATTTTTCTTGGAATTTCTTTTGCCTTTCCTAGTTTCTTCGGTCCATTCTTTGACATGAGCAGCGATCAAACACTTCTATTCCCCCTTTGTGAAGGTCGCTCCCATCTTCAATTTTCACCCATTCCTTCAGGATTCATTCAAACCGCGCTGAGTTGGGGCTTCACCCAGCGCCCCCTGGCGGCCCTATCTGGCCCTCTTCAGTCTTTCCCCCCGTTCAACCTTCATAAGTATCAACGGATAGGTTCGCTGTGGAGTTGAGGAAACCATTCACGCTCTTCGCGCGCTGAAGTTGCTTTTGGTATCGTTTTGAGTATTTAGCTCCGCGTTCGATTTTTATTTAATATTCGCCTTCTAATTTTTTTCACCTGCTTCCAATTAATTTGTCGTCTGTTCTGAACAGCCGAGAGTCGATTTTTTTTGACCCTCTCAGAGAGTTTATTAATTTGATCGTGGAATTTTTTGGATGGTTTTTTCCACCACTTTATTACGATTGATTAGCTTTCCAAAAAGACTCAAGTGGTGGTGTTCGTTGCATTTTTATTAAATTTTTACCCTCGTGCCAAGTATTATTTTATACCTGAATGGTTAAAATGGCAGAAAGTGGTCATGGCGAAAAGGTACTGTGTTCTTTTCACTTGTCTTTAAATGATTTGATACATTTATTTAGTTCTTAGATAATCTGACCTTTATAATTTTTATTCAGTCTCAAAAATCATTTTTAATTACGTGTTTTTTTAATTAAATTATTTGCAATAGTTGCTTTTTATACTACTCTTCTTGCTGCATGCAGATGAAATATTTATTAATTTTGTTATTTAGGGTATCAGCCATGGAAATTGCTCATTTCACATGTAGAGGTGATGCAAATTCCACTAATAAATATGGTTGATACTATATTAATGGCATTAACGTAGGTGTTAAATTCGTGAAATACCCCTTTCTAAGAAACTATTTTATTTTTCATAAATCAGAAAGTTTGAGGACCTATGTAATCCTTAAAACTTAATGTTTTCTACTTTCTTACTTTCTACTTTCTTATTATATACATTTTGTGACATTCGCTGCAATTTCGTATGGAAACGAGTAATTTCTTTTCTATCAAGATTATATCATTCGATCAAAATTGGATGAATAATGTAATTTTCGCATATCAATCTATGGGGCCAGCCCCATCAATGATTTATATATACTTTATTTGAAAACATAATTGTCAATGAGATAAAAATTTAAATAATTCTTCTACCCTTTGATTTGAATTCGAGTATAAAATTGTAAATTAAAAAAGATTTAGAATACATATTATTTAAATTAAAGTAAACTATTGTGATTTGTAAAATAATTCTAAAACGCATGATTTTAATTAATGTATAAAATTTTAAATTGAAATAATTCTAAAACCTGTGCTTTAAAATATCAGATTGTAAATTGGAACAATTTTGAAATTGAAACTAGCTTTTTGTCTTTCGCAACAGAATGGAATATTCATGGAATCATATGCAGATTCAAATGAAAAAATATATACTGCATAATAATTTTTCAAATTTTCTAATTCAACCTTTTTTATGTCTTTGATTAAAAAAAATGCGATTAATTGACCTATGTTGCTTTTAGATTACTATAAGCACATATTCGGTGAATAGTATATTGACAAATTCTTTCTTTGACTTAGTATCCGATTTTTTTAAATCTTGTACATCTAATGATATACATTTGAGCGTATTGCTTTACGTGCTCATTGGTGATTAATCACAGAAAACCCATTTTTATTAGAAGTTAGTCAAAATTTTCGTATGGAATCGGTTTAGGTGGTTGAGTACTAATAATTTATGTGTAGTTATATCAACATATGTTTTAACAATGATAGGAATTTATATTCATTTTTGAAACTTAATCCCAATGAGACTTTTTTTAAATGATCATATCACTTAGCCGAAATCAAAATATCCATTCATCTACGAAATGCCATTAATATTAAATAAACTACAATGATTTCAAATGAGTCTACCCTAATACATAGAAATTGTTTAACAAATTATTTGTCTGTCTTTATTTTAGCTATGTTAATTATGTTAATTTATTTTTTATACTAAAATTAGCATTTGTTTGAAAGTGAAAGAGCTGAAAACTGTGACATTTACGAAAAAGATTTTCCGATTTCTCTATCCTCAAGAACCAAAGGAAAATTATTCCGAATTTAATGTTGATCTGTTCATTCCGGACATTTTCGAAGCAGTGCAAATCTGTCTGCATCATTAAGTAATGGATTTCGTTCCCCAGCATAGTGTAATCTCGACGTGAATACTCCTTTATGTACTTAATTGTGTTATTTCTTGATCTGGAAAAGTCCGGATTTTCTTCGTAATCTCTTTCCTTACGAAGATCGGAAAGTTTTCCGTTTCTCTTCATCGAGTCAGCTTTGAATTACTTTAAGTAAAAATAATTTTAGGTTTAAATGTATCGAAATGGATTTATCGAATTATTATGGAAGGAGTGGCCCAAAATATTTCAATTACAATTACCTTCAATCCAGTAATTTGTTTTACAGTTATATTTAGCCGATAATTAAGTGCCATCAAGTCAACATAATTAATGTTAATAATAATTTTACCCAATTATACTAAGAGAACGTAATGTTTTCTAATCGATATTGATCATCATATTACTGTTACTAAAAATACTTTTGTGTTAAATTTTATTCATCAATTGAACGTTTTTCAACTATCATAAGTCAAAAGATTTGAACATTTAATGCTCAAAGGGTTTGGATTTTCTCAATTTCTTACGTATTTTAGTTTTAGTTAATAAATAATTTTTTACTTAATTTCACCATGAACTGAATTTTCAAACTGAATTTTAAATCTCGCCGTAGAAGGTTGGTTTCAACTTTCCTGCAACACAGATGCGATATGAAATCCAATTTACCGGTAAATTCACACTGAATTCAAGTTTCGTTTTGTTTAAACGGTCTCTGGATTGAAATACATAGGAAAATAAGATTTAATTGGAATTAAATTACAACTAATACTCTTACATTCCGTTGAATGTCCGCCATAAAAAAAATGCAAGAACACTTCAAATATAATCTTTCGCCATGAAACACGAACCCTTCATGTCCGTCACTGGTTATCGGACAAATAATCTGGAAAATAAATAAATTAAACCCGCATTGTTCTGAGGTTTCATGCTGTGGCACCGATCTCTATTGAATTAAGTAGGTAATAATTATTTAATTGGAATTAAAGTATAACCAACGCTCTAACATTCTGATCAATAACTACCATAAGAAATGGAAGGACTCTAATACACATATTTTTTTTTGCCTCTTGTGTTAACTAACAAGTAATCCCATATATCAGTAAATTAACACTGAATTGATCGGAGCTTTCATAGTAGTAAACTGTCACTGAATTAAAATACTTAGGAAAATACTAATTAGAATACTAATTGGAATTACTAATACTTAGAATACTAATTGGAAATGTTGTCTAATGCGCAGGGATTCATTCTGCGCCATAGGAAATGTGAGGTTCTTCACTGAGACACTTCAAGGAGCCATAAAACAGTCTTTCGAAATTTACCGCTGTGTGTGTGAAATGAACTAACAATAAATAAAACCCTAAATTATACTATTACATAGTGGTAAGCGTTTTCTGTAGTGAAAATACGTAGAAAAAAAGATTTAATTGGAATGTGCTTGATTTACCGATACATATATACGATTAATCTCGGAGACATTCTCCGTCATAAGAAGTGCAGAAACACTTCAGAGACATCTTTCTTCTCTTACTATTGCCGCTGAGGTTAACTGACGCAATATAAATGAAACTCTTAATTATACTGTTACATAGTGTTAAGCGTTTTCTGTAATAAAATACATAGAAAAATAAGATTCATTTGGAATGAAGTTAGGTCCAGTTAAATCTTATTTTCCTATGTATTTCAATTGGGGAAACGTATGTCATTATGCAACATCGGTGTACTTCAGTGTTTAATTTACCGATACGATTCATCTCGGGGGCATTCTCCGTCATAAGAAGTGCAGAAACGCTTCACAGAGCTATCTTTCTTCCCAAACTCTTGCCGCTGAGGTTAACTGACAAGTCGTCGCGTGGATAAATGCTTCATCTCTTATACCTCATTCACCTCTCCTCTCAGAATAAATGAGTCCAGAAATAGATTTCTCTTGGAAGTCTTCTGCAGCGAGTCGGCTACTCTGCGACGCAGGGAGACCTGAACACGAACCCAAATAAAAGCCCGATTGTTTACACATTTCCTGACTGCACAAGGTAGGAGGGGGGGGGGGGGCGAACTTCATTAGGGTTTGTTTTCATGGCGGGGTGGAGTAATGGTTTCATTAGGGCTCCTCTCTTCAAGGTTGGTGGGTCTGTTTGCTGAAGGCATTGTCAAGGTTGGTAAGGTACCAGCTCCTGGTGTTCGTTTGGAGGAGGATTCCGTTTATCATTTGCTCGTGGTCGTGTGTGGTTTTTAATGCGTTGAAGCTGGGTTTGAGTGATCCTTCACTGTACATAAACAACCTGGTAGTTTTTTGTTCAATATCATCCCAGTTTTGATTTTTTTACTCACCTTTATTAACTCTGAATCAAATGTGACTTGCTCGTAAGTCAGAAATGGTAATTTTATTGTTACCCGGGTTTAGTTTCTAAGAATTCAATGGATTTGCCGACTGCTCTAGCTATCGGAGAGTTGTGCTCAGCGCAGGTTCGATTCCTGTAACTTAACCTCGGTGTCATTAAATCTTCTCGAGTGTGTGTATGTCCATTACTTGACGCCTTCTATCTTGCATGGCCAAATTTTAACCTTGTGCCATAAAACCCAACCAATAATTCAGTTAAGCTAAATCCTTGTCTTAAAAAGCTTGTGAAAATTGTAATGGATGAAATTGAAACAATAAATACTTTTAGTACATTATGTTGGGTATGTATGTACATTGCTGGTATAACGAATGAAATTGTAACAATAAATACTCTTTAGAACAGTACCCTGTGTGTGTATGTCCATTACTTGATGTCTACTATCTTGTTTGGTCAAATTTGGACCTTGCGCCCTAAAACCCAACCAAAAATTCAGTTAAGCTAAATCCTTGTCTTAAAAAGCTTGTGAAAATTGTAATGAATGAAATTGAAACAATAAATACTTTTAGTACATTATGTTGGGTATGTATGTACATTGCTGGTATAACGAATGAAATTGTAACAATAAATACTCTTTAGAACAGTACCCTGTGTGTGTATGTCCATTACTTGATGTCTACTATCTTGCATGGCCAAATTTTAACCTTGTGCCATAAAACCCAACCAATAATTCAGTTAAGCTAAATCCTTGTCTTAAAAAGCTTGTGAAAATTGTAATGAATGAAATTGAAACAATAAATACTTTTAGTACATTATGTTGGGTATGTATGTACATTGCTGGTATAACGAATGAAATTGTAACAATAAATACTCTTTAGAACAGTACCCTGTGTGTGTATGTCCATTACTTGATGTCTACTATCTTGTTTGGTCAAATTTGGACCTTGCGCCATAAAACCCAACCAAAAATTCAGTTAAGCTAAAGCCTTAAGTCTTAAAAAGCTTGTGAAAACGGTAACGCGAATGGAATTGCAACAATAAATACTTTCTAGTACAGTATTTTACGAAGTGTTTTTTTATTTACTTGCATGAGTAATCTGTATTTGTATACGTGCAACACATTCGTCATGTGTTGCATAGAAGGTTGTTGCGAGGTTTCAATTTCCAATGACTAAAATCATTTCCGAACACACCGATTTTACCGATTTAACGTTGTCTACATTGTGTTCGGCGTAGTATGGTCTTTGGGTCATAAAAAAATCCCAACTATCCATACCATTGCTTTAGCCCATTTTCTACAAGAGATTCTTAGGTCAACATTAGCGGAAAATGAAAATCATTCTCCTGGGAGGTGAGTTAGAAAAATATATGTGGCAACGACTTGATTTTTCCATCATACAGTGTAATCTGTTCAACTAAATAAGTTAACAAAGAAAACTACTAGCCCTGATACAAGTTTTTTTCTTCTTAAGTGATTTTATTAGAGTGGCCGACGAATTTTGCATTCACATGCTTTTAAGAACGATGTTTTTTTTCTAAACTAATGGGAAAACAAGATAATTCTATCGCCTCCTTATTTAATGCATGTGCTGCACTTTCTTGATGCTAACCGGGACGGCTTTAATTGCATTAACTGGTTCAACCAAGCATAATGTGTTGCCTTAGTTATTTCACTTTTATTTCGTTAAATAATTTTCAGCCTATACATTTGCGTTTTTCAGGTTCTGTCTTGTAGAAAAAGTTCTTACTCCAAGACAGAAAAGAAATATTCAGACTATTGATTACCCCTACATTTAACCCTCTGAGGAATTTACACGCTTAACCCACCCTGCAGTCTAACGCGCAGGACTAACCAGTTTTGACCTACTTGACAAATATAACCTTTCCTGAAAATTCTATTTTAAATTAAGGAGCAATATAATATTTTCGAATAATTATATTCTAAGGAATGGAGCATTAGAATATTGGAATAATTCTATTGTAAGGTCTAATGAGCAATCAAACATTTCCAGATTATTATATTCTAAGGAAAGCAGCAATAGAACAGTTCCAAAGAATTCTATTGTAAGAGCAATATAATATTTCTTAAAATTCGAAAAAAAAAATTAGATTCGTTGAATCAATAGATGTGTGGTAATTTAATCATTCAGTGTGTTGAAAGACGTTCAGAGTCTTAAACTAAAATTGAGTCGGTTTGAGTGTTTATTTGGAATGTTAAATTGTGGTGTCTCAATGGGTCTGGGCCACTGTGCTAACAACCCGCGAGTTTTGGGAGTAACGTGACTTGCCTAAGTGTTTCTCACTTCTGTGACGGTAAAACTTTCATTACGTGCATGTCCATTACTTGAGTTTGAGCAGCTTGACAAAATATGTCTTGTGTCGTAACACACAACCCAAACAGCTAGTGTTAAATTAGAAATGGTTTTCATTCTTCAATCATATTTCTCAGTTTTGAGTTTCTTAATTTCCGATATGGGAGTCCCTTGCGTCAGTTGAATATAAATACCACTTTCAAGGCCGTTGAAGCAAATTTACATTTATTATTTGATTGCGAAACTAAAATTACCCCTTTCCTTTCTATGACCTTAAACACTAATGACAACTATAGCGTTATTTCCTCAATTATTTGTCTCGTATTTCTAAGAATTCATATAAGACAAACATAAAGGGCAAGAAATGTCATTAACATGTCTTGGACCAGTGAGCATCACTCACATTGTGAAAAAATAAGAATATAATTTTACTTTCAGAAAAGTTTATGTTTTTAGAGCTATTTTACTATGTGCGATTGTGAAAAGGATGGAATTTCTGTAATTATTTTCACTCTGATGAAATGATTCTGACCATTTTTATTTGAGCAGTCTTAAAAATACCTCGATTTAAATTTCGTAGTCACATAAGGAGTCCGACTATCCACCGGTTTTTAATGTCTTCAAATATAATAAATACGCTTGCATGAAATAAATTTTGTATTCTTCAAATGAAATAATTTTATATCTATATAAATAAGAATGGAGTGTTTGTTTGTACATTCAATATTTTCGACCCATTTCAAGTTTTCTATCCGTTTTGGACCCTTCTGATGCCGAATCCGCCTTTTTCTCGTTTGGTGTCTGTCTGTCTGTCTGTCTGTCTGTCTGTCTGTATGTTGTGCCCTATACACGTCCACACGGTTTAAGATATTTTCATGGAAATTTGCATACAGTGAGTACTTATCTTCATTTAGAGAGTGGCATTGGTTGCGAAAGTCTGTCTGTCCGTCTTTCTGTTCTATGCTCGATTTTGTGTTTGTGTGTTTGTGTAGACATCACATGAATTGTGTTCCAGATATTTTATTGCAGTGTATTTCATTTTATACATTATCTATTAGTTTAGTGAATGCAATATTAAACATTTCTTTATTGTTATATTTAGTTGAGTTTCATGCTAAAACACCTGAGTAAGTATACTTAAATCAACCATAATTTGGTATTTTTGGAAAAATTGGAATGTCTATTGAATATTACGATTACTTCGATTGCTTTACCAGTACTGCTGAAAAATTAATTATTCTTCAAAAAATTATTATTATTTTTTTTTTATGGAATTTAATCTCTGATACTTTATTTATTTCGAGTCTTATTTTTATTCTTTGCGCAATGAAAACGATTTCCGAATATTTGGGACAGACGATATTTTTCAATGAAACGAGAATGAACACGATCGCGCGAGCAGTGATATTTTTTCTGGTTCTTTCGCTCTGAATTCATTTCACATTTCTAAATTTTGTACACTTTTAGTTGTAAGTTGTGGCAACTGTGCGAGATCAAGAGATAAAATTGAATCACAAATTAATATCTTTAGAACAATTTTTTACGACATCTTTTATTTTGTTTTACTTCGCTGTTTCCTGTTTTAAATATTTATTATTTTAATAAATGTGTTTTCCTTCTCATCACACCCAACAGCACCACAAAGTATTAGACTTGAAAATGTTAGGTAAGTCAGTATAAATTTTCAGTAAATTTTAAGTGTAGTTATGCCATTATTGAAAGAATAATGCCGTTATTTAAAGAATAATGCCGTTATTTAAAGAATAATGCCGTTATTTATAGAATAATGCCGTTATTTAAAGAATAATGCCTTTATTGAAAGAATAATAATGTTTATTAATCCAAACTGGAACTTTCAAACATTAAAAAATTCGTTGTAATAATGACATTAGAAGATTGCAAAATTTCACAATGTCGCATACCGGAGGCAAGAGTGCCACAAGTAAAAAAATATTGTTTTGTTGACTATGAGTGCGAGAGCACTCGCCGTAAATCGTAATTTTAATTAATTGAGTTGAACATGAAAAGAACTTAAGAAAGGGAATTCCAAATCTTCCTATAAATCGTCTTTTATAGTAGTAACCTTAGTATCACCTTTCGTCATTTTGTAGCTTTGTCATACAGCAATTGTGCGATGTATGTGAAATGTATTACATGAATGGATATGCATGTGTAGGATTTGTGTCCAAAGTAAGTTGTAGAAAATATAAAGATGGCGAAAGATGTTAAAATAAATTTTTATTCCACAAAAAACGTAAGTCATTATATATTTTGATTATCTCTTCAATCTAGAGTAAACCAATTCAAACCGAGTAAGGTCGGGTATTTTGCTAGTATATATATATAATTCCGCGTACGGAACACAGCAGGCGATAAATAACAAAGTTCCAACTTCAAAAATGACACAACTGTTGTCTGACGATATTTTTTCCTTAGCTAGTTTTTCATTTAAATTTAAATGTTTGATTTAGAATTATTGATACTGACATTATAGAATTTTCTTTAAGCTTCTTGTAACTAATTCTAAAGCATCAAACAGTGTTTACTATTATATCTATCTTGTCAGATCAATGTCCAAATTCGCTGATTTCTCATGTTCGCAACTCACATTAATGTTATGAAAGTTAAAATAGGGGGGGGGGGAGGGAATGCTTATATCTCCTCCTATTAATGCATTATAAATGAATCAAAACATTGGTAAGTATTTTTTTGTCGTCTGTACTAAAAAATTAAGAAATAAAAATTACTAAATCAGCTGTTTCCAAACACTTGCAAAATGGACATTGACCTTTTAAGATTGACATGTAACTTTTATTTGTTATTTATTGATTATTTTCTATTCCACTTCTGCTATGCTCTGCATTTTCTTTTGAATTTTTTATTATGTCAACGCTACAATATTAATTATTCTTATGATTTTTAATGAATATATTAAGTGTGAGAGTAATTATGTTATGGACAGTGTTTTTCTACGTAAATCAAGCATCTTTTAAATCTACGTATTATACCGGGCAGCCACAGGCTACTAAAATTGCTTCTTTTTAAAAACCCTTAGAACTATCATTTCTGGATGAAAAAATATTTTAAAGATTTTTCTTTAGCGAAAATATTTACTAAATAACGTCAATTTCAAAGTTATGCGCCAAGTTGTGGCAGCTATGAAAGAAAGACATAAAAATATCGAAATCTACGTAGTTGCTAGGTTGTCATGAAAACGTTTTAGAAAATGTTTGATTTTTAATTTTAAAATTTAAATATTTTTGTGAGGTCTTCAACATATGTTCCATAGTTTGTATCTCAGCAACTAAACTAGGGCTTAAAAAACTTTTGCAACTGTACTTTAAAAATTATGCTACTAATGGTTCTATTTCACAAGTGTTTGGGCTGTGCAAGTCCTGATGGTATCAATCACTCAAGAGGCGCACAAAAGTAAGAAATGAACATCCAGATACAATGTCCGAAGCAATGTCGACCAATTCTATTGAGTGAAATAGATTTTGTAAATCTTTGAAGAAAACCACAGGATTCGTTCATTCGTGTACTTAGATCAACCGAGATTTGTCGCTCTTTATCCGCTTACTGTAATCTTTTTAAAGTTCGTAGTCCCAGTAACCGAAAACAACATAAAGGATTTTTTTTTTAATGTTATAAGAGATCTTTGCTTAAGAAATTCTATTTTTAACTTTAGGCCCCCTTCGAAGTAGTAAAACCATGGCTTTCTTGCTGCCTCGACTACTCTTAAGATGATTTTATTGTATAAAGCTTATACTACAGCAGTGGTTCTCAACTTTTGAGAGACAACAGCCTGGTAAATTTGTGTTTGTAAATTAATAATAAGACGAGGGCCAAGTCACAAAAAAAAAAATTCCATGTAAATTCCTTCTTAATTTTTAAAAAGTTCAAGCATTAAGCCAACGTAATTATATTAATTAGTCTTTGCAATATCAATCTCAAACTAACATAACTTTATGTTAACTTATTATAGTTTTGAACTAATGTAATTATCAATTCTGACCCAATCATAAAGAGTATTTTAGTACATTTATGTATTTGGTGTGGTATGTTGACAAGTATAACATTACATTTTAATCCTGGTGCTTGTCTCATCATTAGAAAAATTTTACGAATCTTGTCATATCTACATATCTGTTAGACATATCGTCATATCTACTATTATGAAAGGAAGCATTCAGCTACTTACCACCGTCCCAGCCTAAGCCATTCGGTGTATCGTCACGTAATTTTAAACCACGGTCAGATGACGAGGCAACATCTGAGCCGGCACCCCACTCTCCAAACTTCCACACCAACAAACGTGAGGACTTTCGACCACGACATATTGTATGTGCACCAGCCGCCTCTACACCATACGCTTACAAACATCCATGCCCTGACCCGGATTCGAACCAGGAACCTTCCGTTTGTCTCTGTTTTCTGTGATCAATGTCCTGACGAATCTATGGCACTTGCAGTAATGAGATTTAGCAGGAAGTCCGAATTTTTTACAATTTTTGTGACGCGACGAATTTTAAAATTGAATCTAGAACATTTTAAATTGAATTTAATGGAATTTAATTATTACTGTTTTCCTTATATACAATGACAACACCATAATAAAATAGCAAATTCTCATTTTTTTCCATGTTTCCGTTTGAACGCTTTCAGACGAAGAACAAAACAAATAAAAAGTTTTAACTGGAGTCATAAACTTTTTTTTATCTCCTACATTCTAGTCATAAGATTATGACTACATCTCGTCATTAGAAATAAACCATTTTTGTCATGACATGATGACCAGATCTCGTCATAAAAAAATTACCAATATCTTTATGTCGCGACATCTGGTCATTCGCAATATTGGTCAAATATTGATAGGCGAGATCTCGTCGAACTCACGGTTTAAGTAGTTAGCAATCACCGAACTACTGAAATATTGTAGTTTACAATAGTTTTCTCAGTTCAACATCATCAAATTAATTTGTGTAGATTTTTATTGACACCATTCTGATCACCAATCATGTATTTTTTGCGTCATAAACACCGTGATACAAGATATCTTAACACCAAAACAAAGCAGTCCCGTATATCCTCGGGGCAACATCTCCCTTAGGTATCTACGGGCTTTACGAACCCGAGGTTCTCTAAGTGATCTTTCTTTCCCGTAAGGATTAACTGTATCTAGCAAACACTGGGTCGCTGTCTCGGGATATGCACAAGCGATCTTTTTCTATTTTTATTCCCACTACTCTGTTATCCCATTACCCCTTTTTTACTTTCCACAATATTTTTTACTTGGTGTTGTATTCTGTGTGATTAAGCTTGGCCAAATATTACCTTTGCGCAATAAACCCCCAAACCACCATCAAAAGAGTTCCGTGTATATGATTCATCTAATTTTTTTTTCTCGATTATTTCTACTAAAAATATTCATAAACATGCTTAAAAAAAGCAAAAAGGACTTACCGTAAGAACCTCTCACGGTTCAGTTTGATTGATACCAGAATTTGGCACATGATCGTGCCCTGGTTGTTAAGATGGTTTGTTGATTTTTTTTGAGTTTTATGGCGCAAGCTCCATATGTGGTCAACCAGCCGGTCTGGTGGTTAAGGTGTTAGCCTCTAGATCGGAAGGTTCCTGGTTCGAATCCGGGTCCGGGCATGGATGTTTGTAAGCGTATGGTGTAGAGGCGGCTGGTGCACCTTAAATCTGTCGTGGCCGAAAGTCCTCACGTTGGGTTGGCGTGGAAGTTAGGAGAGTGGGGTGCCAGCTCAGGTGTTGCTTCGTCATCTGACCGTGGTTCAAAATTACGAGGTGTTGTCCTCGGATCTTTCCCTTAAGGGACTGATCCCGGACCGTCGTCAATAGCCCGTTGTGTTGCTCTAGTACGACGTTAACTAAAATTACTATTACCATTACCATTACCGGATCAGTGCATGGATGTTTGTACGCGTATGGCGTAGAGGCGGCTGATGCACCTTAAATCTGTCGTGACCGAAAGTCCTCACGTTGGGTTCTTGTGGAGGTTTGGAGAGTGGGGTGTCAGCTCATGGGTTTACTCGTCATCTGACCATGGTTAAATTTACGTGATGTTGTCCCATATCTTTCCCTTAGTGGATTTATCCCGTACCGTCATCAATAGCCCGTTGTGTTGCTTTAGTATGACGTTAATTTAAAAAACATTACCATATGTGTTCAAGTTTCGCTGAACCCAAGATAATAAGGGAGATAAGGGGGGAAAATCAGAAGGGAGAGATCACTCAAATACCCCAGATTTATGATGTCCGTACGTACCGAAAGATGTGCTCCTGAGGAAACCGGTGGTTAAGAAACACTGCACTAAAGTACGATGAAAAAATTTGATAAAAGGATTGTATCGTTCCGGAAACTTCCCTTATCGGTTATTGCTATTTGCTGAGAACATACATTGCCGAGTGCTCGGCTAATATCAGCCAATTCAAGAACCTCTTCGATTAAAAGGTCGATTGTTTGAATAAAAAAATGGCTTGCAATGAATTTTTCTTCTTCGACATATCCCTGATTCATTTTTCGTGCCGATAACCACTTTTTGGTTTGAAGAACACGCAACCGCAGGTACTTAGCGGTGTTCGAGCTTTAAAGACTAAAACAATCTATTGATTTGGTTCCCGAGTATTCACGGAATGCATTCTTGAATGAAACCTCAAGCGAAGGAAGCAGTGTAGCGTATTCAAATTTTATTAAGCGTTCTGTTTCACCTGACGAGGTTAGAAATCTTAAGTGCCTGTCTTTTTGGATCATTAGCTTAATAAATTCGACTTGCGATATTTTGAAGTTACGAAGCTAGAATGAATTGAACACAGTGTTGGGAATATGGAAAATATGCGGTATAATTCACCTTTCATGGCGTCGAGCAGTGTTCTGAATATGCAAATTTGTTACGCAGATATGTCGTAACTGTGACTTCTTATTTGTTGCTAAAGTGATTTATTGTTTGAAAGTTTATTGGTTCGCATGCGGGGTTAGACTTGTATGTTTGTCTATCGGGAGTCTCTTTTAACGGGTTGCACCTTGAATGCGGTATGCATGTGAGATGCAACGTGTACTCGCACCCCGGGGTGTACCAGGGTAACTAGCGCAAAGTGGTTCAGAAAGCCACGGTGATTAAAATAAATGGAGCCATGATTATGAATTGTACTTTCTGTAGTAAGTTTCTAGTATGGGATGTATATATTTTAGATAATTAACAGGTACTCAGTATTAACGAAATAATAAAACTGCTTCAATTTGTTTAGGTTTGAACCCTTATTTCTAAACAATTAGTTTCCTCTTTAAAATTCTTCACTCAACTTTCAAAAAGTCGTATTAGTTAATGTTCCTTATCTAAAAACGAGTCTGCCTGATAACTAAGGAGTTAGCGCTCTGGTTCCCCGATCAATAATTTCTTGGTTCAGGGCATGGATATTCGCAGTTGTTCACTTTACTTCGTATGCCCCGGTGTAATTATCCCTCCGTAGCAAAGCATAACCTCAAAGAGGGAAAACCATATCTAAACGAGAAGGGGTGCATTCTACTAGTAATAAGGTAATTGCAACCTTTCTGTAAGTTTTGCAATGCTTAACATGTATTGCAGCGACTAGTGGGGCCGTCTTGACTCGGTGGGCATGTCCAATGCGCTTGCAGCATGCGAGTTGGATGCGGCTAGTCCTCTCATGTGAATCTCCCCCCTGCATGTATTTCTCTTATATGTCAGTAAAACTTCCATTTTGTGAGCATGGCTATTGCGCCATAAAACCCCAAACAACCAACAATTGCAGTGACTAGAGATTCGGGGTCGTGTCGCGAACTATCAACAGTGCAACCCTCAACCTTTCCACTTTAAATATATGCTGTTACAATTCTCTCAAACTCGTGGGTTTGGATCGATTCAAGCAACGCAAGTTTTTTCTCTGTCCAGGTAATTTTAAACGCGTCATGTATCGGATTTAATGTGCAAGCAAATGTGTAATTGCGACATCAAATCTTGCCGAGAAAATTGCCTCGCGTCAAGAAATGAAATTTCACAGGAGCCCAAAAGATTAAACATTTCTTAGCATATTGTACTTCTCAATTTCAAACTTGTTGGATTCGCTTAATACCTTTATTAAAAAGGTAAGCGAATCAAACAAATACCTTTACCTTTGTTAATACCTTTATTAAAAATGTAACTCACTAGTTGATTCGATTTCGGTATATTCAGCTCAGTCGTTAGTCCGCTGCTTTTGCAAACTAATTTATAGACGCCGCTCTATAAATCACAGGTTGCGAGAGCACGGTCAATTCATGTCAGGTTCGATTCCTCCTTGGGTCAAACACGATTCACCCTCAGGGGCACATTCTTATGTGGTGGTATTCTTTCTTTAGGTGTGTACGGAGTTACGGACTGCCCAAACTCGAGGTACCTTAATGATCTATTAGTTTCCCATGAGGCTTACTGACTCTGGTAATCATGGAGGGGGTTTCTGTTAATCATCAATTTCGTTGTGGGTATGCCCATTACTTGATATTGTCTATCTTGTGTTTGGCGAAACTTGTCCAAATATGGCCCTTGTGCCTATAAACCTCAATCCAACCAAATCCTCTCTGAGTGTATTTCTCTATTTTTTTTATCAGTAAAACTTTCATTGCAAGTATGTCCATATGTTGTCGATCTTGTGTTTGACGCAACTTGGGCAAATATGGCTTTTGAACTATAAAACCAAAAAACAACCAAATCCTCCCTGGGTATATTCTTCTCTTTTTTACCATTAAAATTTTCGTTGTGAGTTATCCAATACTTTATGTTGTCTACATTGTGTTTGGTACAACTTGAAACTCCCAACAACCGGATTTGATTTCCATAGTTTTGTTCAAGTTTATATACTATTTAACTGAGAAAAGGTCTTCCTTTTGGAGTTTTCTTTTCTCAAGGTGCTAAATATATATCACGTATCGAATGACATAAACGTGGTTTGAAGTATAAAAGAAAAGGTAAATCCTATTTCGCTCTTAGACAAAAGTAGGATGAAAAAGGAACTTCACTTTGGAATAAAAGTAGCTATGTCACATTATTTTTTACGGCTTTCTCGCTGCCCGTCTATCTCTCAATCGGCCGGGAAATCTTTCGTCTCTGGGGAAAGAAATGGGGATTTTTTGCTCCAAGTCCATTTTTCTTATCGGAACTTTTCTCGACCGCATTTAATGGAAAGCGAATGGTTGTGAAAAAATTTGCACCGAAATGGTATCTCCTCGTTTTCACATCCATGCGTCCTTTGCGTGTACCACCGCATTTGTGTTGTTTTTGATCTGCTTCGATTCATTTAAATGCTTGCACGAACCTACTCGAGAAAATAATTGCATCAGTCGAGTTTTTTAGTGCTGTGGAGAGGAAGCAAAGTTGCGAGTCGCACGAAAATTGCATCGAGCATTCAACATCCCTCACCAACCTCAGAGCTTAAACACGGCTCCTACAGTCCTTGAAGAGTTCTTGAATTTTATTTTTCTTACGTGAAGAGTTTGGAAACTAAGATGTTATAACTAAACTAGGGGGCCTGCCCCCTGCTCGCTAACGCTCGCCAACCCTCGGGGGATTACTCCGCAATTCTCATTGGTTCGCTGCGCGAACATATGCTCGCTTCGCTCGCATCAATGAAGACATGTGTCCTAGCAGAAGGGATTGTTTACAAAATATGATATTCCAAAAAAATATTTTTCAAATCTAAATTTTTTTTATGTTTTTCAGAAAAGATATTTACAGTAGCAAATTTTGACTCGAAATGTGAGCGTTGATATGGAAATTGAATACACAACATGTTGTTTGTATATACATTTACTCCTGCACTCGAGCCACCCACGCATTTTCATTGAGTTTGTCGTCAAAAGTTGTAGTGCAAGCGTCTTGTTGAACTATAATTGTTGCCCCTTAAGAGGACCTTTTTTTAAATGGCCCTGAAAAGATCCTCCGCTTTCTTTGATTTCTAGTATTAACTGCAACAGCTCGACTAAAATTCATTTTCTTTGAATAAAATTTCATCCGATGACGCTATAAATTCAATTGAAGCGCGAGGCTTTGTGATAAACAAACAATCGTACAATGTTGCCAAAACGCGATAACAAATAACGTCTTTTTTGAGTGCCACGTAAGAGAATTATATATATAGATAAAGAGTTAATAGTGACACGAGGTGTTGAAAGCGTTTTGATGAGAGAACTATATTGAGTCGAATTGAATCCAATTTCGTCGCATCTTTCCCTTCGGGATTGATCCCCAACCGTCGCCAATAAACCGCTGTGTCGCTCCAGTGTGACGTTACACCTTCCAATCGAATTTGGTATTTATACTTCTCTTACTTTGGAATTTCGTTTCCTTAAATAATCTGTTTCTCACACATCCGCATGTTGCCAAATTGTATCTAGCTCAAATATCTTCACGTTGGTGTGGTGTAAAAGTTGGAAGAGTGGGGTGCCAGTTCAAGTGTGACCTCCTCATCTGACCGTGGTTCAAAATTACGTGGCAGTTTTACTCGAATCTTTCCCTTCGGGATTGATCGTGGAGCGTCGCCAATAGCCTTTTGCGTTGCTCTATTGCGACGTTGATTAACTATTCCCCAATAAACCACTTGTATTATTATTTATTAAAAAACATCTGATAACTATTCATAAAAATGTACCTAAATAGACCTATTCATCGTGGAATCCAATATAGGACACCTGTTCCCTTAAAGGAGGCAGTTGTCGTGGCATTTGCGTACATCGGATTGAAGCTTTTGTGAAAACGTGGCTGGAAAGACGAATTAGAGCAGAGAAGTTATTCGAACCGAATATACCTCCCACTAGTTTTCATAATAGCACTAAGTAGCAGTGGCAACAGCTGTGGTTGATGGAGTGAAAGGGAAATCTGGAAATGTCTGGAGTTCTCTCTTTCCCCTTTTCTTCGCGTCGTGAGGGGGATATAGTGTCTGTGCCCTGGGATGGAAGGAATAAAAAATGTATTTTTGCCTCAGTGGCTTTATTCCCTCCTTATCTGCTTTTCCTCGGCGTCCTAATGTGTCGCGAGCTTTCAATTTATCTGATGTAGAAACGACTCAGTATAAGATGCCTTCTGTGATTCTAATGCGATGGGGTGTTGGAAGTGGCAGCGGATGAAATGTATGTATTCGGATTGGAAATACGAGAGGAATTCTGGAGCATTGTTTATAATGGCAAATGATACAGACCATGTAGCTTAATTCCGGGGGCCATCGTGACTCAGTTGGGCGCTAGCAACCTGTCAGTTGTAGGTGGCGCAGGTTCTATACCTCCTTGGGTGTGTTTCTCTCTTTCCTTGTGTGTCTACTTGAGAACTACTGTTGTATGAACTACCGCAGCATGGCCATATATGGCACTTGCGTCATCAAAACATAACCAATCATCAAACCAACTGTTGAGAAAGATTTCCTGTTTTCGATTTCTGTCATATCAAATAATCTGCCGAGATCTACACCTATTTGGCTTGTTATACTCTCCAACTTGCCGACATGACAGGAACCCTTCTCAGTAATTGCCCTGATCTTACGTCACAGTGAACAAAACTTTTGAGAGTCATATTTTATTTCTGTTTCAAGATTATATTGGGTTTTCAAATGACGAAAAGTCTGAGGTCTGTACAGACCGTGTTGCTTAATTCTGAAGAGAAATGTTTCTTGTTGTACGAGGCCCGCCGTGTCCATTGTCAGGCGAGATCTCCACCGATTTGGCTTGCCATACTCTCCAACTTGCCTTTTAGACATAACATGCACCCACCTCCATAGTTGTCCTTGTCTCATTGGCATATCAGTGAATAATGCCTGCTATTGATAGAATTGGGCATTTTATTTCTGTTTGAAGATTATATTAGGATATCAAACCGACTTATGACAAAACGTCTGAGGTCTGTACAAACCATGGTGCTTAATTCCGCAGAGTAATATTTCCTGTTTTATCATGTCCGCCGTGTCCATAGTCAGGCGAGATCTCCACCGATTTGGCCTGTCATACTCTCCAACTTGCCTTTCAGACATGACATGCACCCACCTCCATAGTTGTCCTGGTCTCATTGGCATATCAGTGAATAATGCCTGCTATTGATAGAATTGGGCATTTTATTTCTGTTTGAAGATTATATTAGGATATCAAACCGACTTATGACAAAACGTCTGAGGTCTTTACAAACCATGTTGCTTAATTCCGCAGAGTAATATTTCCTGTTTTATCATGTCCGCCGTGTCCATAGTCAGGCGAGATCTCCACCGATTTGGCTTGTCATACTCTCCAACTTGCCTTTCAGACATGACATGCACCCACCTCCATAGTTGTCCTGATCTCATTGGCATATCAGTGAATAATACCTGTTATTGATAGAATTGGGCATTTTATATCTGTTTGAAGATTATATTAGGATATCAAACAGACTTATGACAAAACGTCTGAGGCCTGTACAAACCATGTTGCTTAATTCCGCAGAGTAATATTTCCTGTTTTACCATGTCCGCCGTGTCCATAGTCAGGCGAGATCTCCACCGATTTGGCTTGTCATAATCTCCAACTTGCCTTTCAGACATGACATGCACCCACCTCAATAGTTGTCCTGAACTCATTGGCATATCAGTGAATAATGCTGTTGATAAAGTTGTATATTTTATTTCTGTTTTAAGATCATATTGGTCTACCCGACAGACGTATAGCGAAAACAATGACGGCTGTAAGGAGCCGTTGTAGATCAGTGGGTATGGTGCTCCTTGGGTGTATTTCTATCTTTGGTCGTAAATATTACATTGTGTCCACTTGGACTTGAATTAAATACCTACCTTCTCTCTTCTGTGTAAGTAAAACTTTCCTTGTGTGTACATGTCCATTGCTTGATGCAGTCTGTCTCGTGTTTGAAACAGCATAACCAAACATTGCCCTTATTTCACTAAAAACCCAATCAACCAACTGAGGTCTAATATAAAGGTGAAGGTGCACTTTTGGGAAAATGACGCTAATGTCACCCCCAGTCCGAAACAAAAAGAACTGATTACAAAATAAGCTCTTTGCGTTTGGCGAAGTAAAGATTTAAATCCTACTCTTCGATGCGGTCGCTAACATTCGCTATGCATCTATTCTATATCTATCAAACATTCTCTATATCTTTCCGCTAATGTTACCTCATAGAGCTTCTAATAAAACAAAGGATAGCATATGGACAGAGTCGCTGCGTGGGATCGTAGAAGTGTCGGTCACGTGAGCTTGAGCCGATTGGCTATTGGTTGTTTAGTTTTTTTTTAAATCTCTCGTGGATTGGCTATTGGTTGTGTAGTTTCTTTTATTGCTCGACGATTGGCTATTGTTTGTATAGTTTTTTCTCGCCGATTAGTCCTACATTAAATTCGTGCTTTCCACCTGACCTTCACCTGTAGTTCTGACCGAGCGATCGGGAGGTATAACGTGAAGCTGCTTGCACGTGCTCCGTCTATTTCAGATGTTAACCATTTGGCGTTGCCTTGGCGAAAAAAGGTTTATTTTCTCTTTCGCCTTAAAATATTTGGGCAGTTGGTCGAGTTCAAGGATGCTTAAATGCTCAGAAATATGGAAATAAATGAACAAATCAAGTCGGGTTTTCATCCAGATTTCTTTAATTACGATTTCATAAATTTGTGATTGTTGAAATCCAATCAAAATAAATTTCGTTTTCCAGCTTTTTGAGTTTTAAATATTGGGCACTTGTTAAATCATGTATTGAAATCTCAATTGCACTCTTAGAAATTATGTGAACCGAACATTCGTTAAAATTTATTCCATCGGCACTGAGGGGTATTAATACGCGCTATTCTTTCCCCAGCCATTTTATTAAATTCAAATGGATGTTCTTTTTTATTTATTTAATTAGTTTTATTTGATTTCAGCCATTACCCAATTATAAATGAATTAATTGTTTTATTACAAAATCTCCCTCGGATAGGAAAAAAATAATTTTTAAATTCCATAATTCTAAATCGGTGTTATATAAATGAGCGTTTTGTTGAAAACTATACAGATGTTTAAAAATCCATTTCACAATGTTTGAAAAACTATTTTATTCTCTATGCGTGTTTCACTTGTGTCGGCTGCATGTGGAAATATATGTTGGGAATCTGCGAAATTACTTAAAACTAGATTTTTGTAAGGATTGAAAACAGATTCGCGATTCAAAACAAAGCACTAAACAAGTATTCTCGCAATCTTGAGTTGGCCAATAAATCGAAAAACGTGTTAGTACATTGAATTATTTTAAATTCGTAAAATGTTCTCTCAATATTGCGAAATAGGCGAAACGGTTGCATCACTTGTGTTAAGAAACGCATTTCGGCAAATGTCAATGTTATGAGCGACTCATGATCTGAATCTAAATTGTTTTGTGATAGAAAAGTCATCTCAATATAGACCCTTAATTTTTTTTTTTTTTCATTTAATAAATTAAGTGGAGAGTCGATTTAAACTTTATTTTTTACATAAGTGTTGGGAAATTTTACTTCATATCAAATCAGACCATCTGGATGATTATCTTAATTTAATGTGTAGCCTTTTAAATTTTTCTTTAAAACATGTATTCTCTGACAACTGAAGGGCTTTACGTTAAAACCGTTCTTTAACAATGGGAAATTTGCCTAAAGCATTCTTAAGTTTAAGAAGAGTTTTTCGATAAATGTTATTCTATGCCTTACTTTTATTTTTACGGTCGGATTGGAAATGAAAATAAATATTTGGCCGTTATTATGGATGTTTCAATTTCCCTTCAGCAAATATGTAATGAATGACTAATGATCAGAATCCTAATTGTTTTGTGGAAGTCAATATATATGCCCTCTCTCTCAATTATCTAACGTACTTTGTGCTAATGAACCTTGTCAATTGGAAAGGCTTTGGAGATAGAACTTTCTAAAGTTGGAATCGCGGTTAAAATAAGTCTATTTTATTGATCGGGAATTTGAGTAAATTCTATTGATCGGAATTTGAATAATTATTTTGATTGGAATTTGAATAATTCTATTGATCGGAATTTGAATAATTCTTTTGATCGGAATTTGAATAATTCTTTTGATCGGAATTTGAACAATTCTATTGATTGGAATTGTAGAACTACTGATTGAAATTTAATAACTATTGATTGGAATTCAAGAATTCCATTGATTCGACTTAGACAGTTCGTACAGTCTTTGTTCTCAATCTATTTTGTATGATTTTAAATTAGTTCTCAATAAGTATTTCTATCACTGCCATGTTTCATAATTCTCTTTAATTGTACTCGCACAATACAAAACACGTTTATCGTTTTAGTTAGCTGGTTCAGCATAATCGCAATAGAACGACCGCGGGAGTTCTGCTTTTATTTTATCATTGTGTAAATCCAAATTAATCATATCCAAAACTGTTCGATACTACTTGCGTCGTCAAAGTTCTCAAGGTGGTACTCTTAAATTCTAACTCAGAAAATATTTTGATAGTTGTAATTTGTTTAAATGAAATTTAATTTAAATGAAAATTGTTTGAATTGTAAGCGAAGGACATGTCTCATTAAAATCTTCTCTGAGAAAGTGTAAGTGGAGTTATTAATTGTTTTAAAGAATAATTGCGTATTAAGTAAACTAAGCAATTAATTATCTTCTAAGAGTACTGAATTTGTGAAGAAATGTATAATTTTTTCATGGATATTAATTATAGACAGTCGATTCAATCTTTATTTTCGATGGTTGAGGAACTTTATTTCACAAATGCAGATCATTATAAAATTTTCTTTATTTGAATCGAAACATTACAATTTTTCGAAACGAACATGGTGCTGAAAAATCTAAATGTTATTGGTTTAAACCCGTTCTTAACAATGGTATACTTGCATAAAGTATTCTTAGGTTGAAAAAAAAAAGTACTTTGCGACAAAAGGAATTTCATGCCTTTCCTTACATTCCATCGGATTTCGAACTAAAAATAAATGTTTTCCCGGGATTACAGTTAGTGCAGTCTCACCAGGCGTTTCCTAAATAATGCATTTCACATCCCTAAGTGATTCAAAAACATTTTATTGGAAATTCTAAAAATCCCATTACGTGTTTTTCAGCGAATAAAACGAATTCTTCGAAGTCAAACGTCTTGAAAGCAGTTGATAAAGCTGTCTCGATTTAATAAGTGATGCTTGACGTGAAGTCTTCAAACCGAATTTACAGCCTCTCATCGCGTAACTCGATTGCAAAAGTACTTTCTGGATTCTCTTTCAGAGTAACGGATTCAACAATTCTCATTCCCCGATATTAAGATTCACTATAAGTATTCTCATAATGAATGGTAATTGTCCTGCTCTTACCTTATGCCCGAATTGCTTATAACCAAACAGATGACAGAAACTTTGAGTTAATGACAATTATGGTCTAGGTAATTGAGAGTATTTGAAAGGGATATTCCTTCAGGATATCTCTATCCCTCCTATTCGTGGCAATTAAAGGAGTCCTTTGAGTGAGTTTGTTGCGTAAAATATTTGTTTAGACTTCATTGATTGGTCTGTTCCCTTGTATCGGTGCGAGGAGGAATTGCAATATTTCTATCAATCCTTTGGAGTTGGGCGTTTTCAAAGAATGGGCGAAAGTTCCTTGAATAGTATCACTTTAAATGTGAATTATTTGGCCAGAAGGGATTTATCTTATCCTTAACGTTTGAGGGTCTTTGTGGCTTAACCCACTGATGTAGCAACATGCGAGTTGTAGGTGGTGCAGTCTTATTCTTTGTGCATTTCTATTCGTCAATACAATTTTTCTTGCGTGTCTGTTCATTACTACATTCTTTGGAATTTCTATTGACGTCTTTGGAGAGTGGGGTACCAGCTCAGGTGTTGACCTCGTCATCTGATCTTGATTGAAAATTACGAGAAGTTGTTCCTTAGATTTCTCCCTGTCGCGTTGTGTTGTTCCATAGCGACGTTATTAACTACCTATCCATTGACGATATGCTGAAAATTTATTCGATAGACAAGCTAAATAACGTCACGGCTGGATTACGTATAGGCAGGCAAGAAAATACCAGGTCAACTGTCGTTCAACGAGAACAGGGGGCACCACGTGTAGGCGACTGTCATCCCTTATTACTCAATAGGATTTCCTATTGAGTACTAAGGGAAAAATCTCTACTGATCTACCAAGAGGGATGGGACTGGCCTGTTTCCACTTGTTAACCGGACACGACTATCTCCAACAGCACCTACAAAGGATTGGTGTGGCTACCTCCCCCGATCTGTCCGCTATGTTGCGATGATCTTATGAACAGACATCACCTTGGCGGAATGCTCTAATTTACAGGACATTGACATCAGGGATACTTCTCTCCAAGGACTTTCTTCGCTATAGTGGACGGCAAGACAGCGTATGGCCGAAAGGCCTTGAGCTGGCCGTAGGATAAAAAAAAACAAAGGATTACGTATAGGAAATACGTAATGCCGCAGAAACACTGCTGCCACCTATATTTAGCTTAATATAAAATAACCCTCATATGCCGAAAAGTGTCGGCTTCTAAAGTACTCAATGTGAAACTGGTATCGGGGCCATTCGAGGCAATTCTATTTACCATGCATTCTGTAAAAGGCGCACAGAATGGCATTCTCTAAATATCGCTCAGTATCATGGATCATTCCTTGAAAAAGTTCCAAAGATCCGTTTCTTTTGCATTTTTCCAAAAGCAATGTGCAATTTTGCTCTCAGTAAGTGCGTTTTAATTAATCGTCACTTAGACGCAATTGATGGAACCTGTCAAGAAGACTGGAAGTGAAGAAAAACTGAGAGGCTTCTATTCTTTCTTTCATTTCTTCGCACGAAAGAGCAAGATTAAAGCAATTAAAATAATCGCATTATTTGGGTAAAGTAAACAGTGGAGAAAGAATTAATTCAGATAATTAAAGCTTATCCAACTCTTGCTAATTAGATGAATTTTCCTTACGTCAGAAAACGATGCAATTAGCGTGTTTTGGTATTAACAAAAAATTCTCTTTCACAGAAAAAATAATGGATTGAGCAATAAAAGGAAACATTCTAGCGAACGTTTAATTGAAACTTCGGTAAAAATAACTGATGACATGCAAGAAACTTTATTTGAAAGGTAAGGTTGAAAGTAAGAGAATGTTCAGCATGAGCGTGCATTGAGTTCTGGTTCGTCATTTCCATCGCAAAACTTGTCGATTAAAATCATTACACCTTTTTAATCCAATCTGTCTATATTGCCCTAGATTTTGAAACCAGCAATCGTCAATCGTATTTTGCAACTTTTATTCTATTGTTGGGAGGCCGAGATTTTAGACCCAGCTCTCTTGACTGTTTTCTGATGATTTTCGCTTGTGTGACACAGTCCAATAAATCAAGCGTTTACTGTTCTAGCAATCTAGCGATGGATTTGTCTCACAATCTCAATGGATTTGTCTACTGCCCTATCAATCATCCCATCAATCGCGTTTAAGTGAAGGTTAATTGAAACGTACTTTCTGAAAGCAAAATCCCACATTCCTTTTGAAAAAATGTAAAAGAAACGGCTCTTCGGAACTTTTTCAAGGAAAGATCCATGATGCTGAGCGCCATTTAGAGAATGCGATACTGAGCGCCATTTAGAGAATGCGATACTGAGCGCCATTTAGAGAATGCGATACTGAGCGCCATTTAGAGAAAGCGTGTTTTTTGGAATTGTTTCGAATGACCGCGATAGCAGTTTCTCTTTGAGTACTTTCGAAACAGAATATTTTTCGGCATATGAGAGATTAGTTGTTGTCGGCGCAGGTTCGGTTCCTCCGTGAATGAATTTCTCTATACTGTGTCAGTGAAGCTTTCTTTTTATGTACCCTACCCTACAATTATGGACCGGACGCCAGTGGATTTGCATGAAATCCGACTATTTGTTTGGGGTGTTTTTCGTGGCATTGCCTGGAACCTTTGCATGTTGTTCCTGGTAAATTGAACGCCGACGTCTCCATGAACATTTTGAACAGTCAGGTTTTTCCTACGCTCTGGCAATTTTATGGAATGGACGATTGTTACTTCCAGGACGACAGCGCTCCATGTCAAATTGCAGCCTCTGTCAAGCATGGGTATCAAGATATGGATGTAATCCCTGGCCTGCTCAAAGTCCCGACCTAAACCCCATGGAACAGTTGTGGGACGTGTTACAGCGTCGCTTACGGACCAGGGAACCACGTCCGAAATCTACAGCTGAGCTGGAGACATTCTTGCAGCAGGAATGGACACAAATACCCATAGCTGTGTATCAAAACCTTGTTGAAAGTATAACCAGTAGGGTTGCTAGGGTAAATGCAACACGTGGAGGACCACCCCCCTATTAAAGCATGTATTATTTCCCTTATACCATCACACCTTGCTGTCCGGTCCATTATTGTAGGGTAGTGTATGTTCATTTACTCGACGTTGTTTGACACAACTTGGCCAACTATGGCTGTTGCGTCATATAACCAAACTATACCTTCTAGAAAAGTAGGTACTCCAATTTTTGTACTTTGAATGCCCCCATCAATACCCCTAGCAAAAAGTTTGAAGGAAAAAGTTATCCGAGTCGAAGCTTCCAAAGGCCTTGACCTTCCTGTTAGTTGAGTCGACGAGATATTTCGTCATTAGCACAGCCGACTAAATCGTCTCGTCGCCATAATTAAATCGGCAAAATATCTTGACGAGATATCTCGTCATTACCAAATTTGTCAGTTCCTGATAGACGAGATGCCTCGTCGAACCATTTAGAAGGTTAAAACCTTATTTGCTGAATTTTATCATGAATTTTTTTTTCAAAAGCTTGGGTAGAACATTTTTTTTTACTTCATTTGCAATCAAAACCGAAACTCATCGATTGCTGTTCGTCCAAGATCAATTGTCATCAAAACCTGCCATAAAATGTATAGATTCGCTTAACATTTATGTTTATAAAACTAGAACTGAGACTCAGTCCCCGCACAGAAAGGTTTCACCTGTTGTTCATCTACGTGTTCACATTAATTTTTACCGAAGCTGGACTCTTAAAACTTTAAATGAGTCCTAATTTTTCTTTTCCTTGGAGACTGAGAACTGCAAATGCATATAGCTATCGTGTTCTAGTCGTTAATTCTACTGTGTTTATGTACATAAACTTTAACAGTATATACTTTGAAATTGAATCCGAGTAGAATATTTAAACAATGGAGTATGTTTAGGTCCTCGACTCCTGATACTACACGCTACTATTCGACTACTGATACGCTTATAGTACACAAAAATTCTGTTGGAGAAAGTCTTTATACATCAACGAAGAAATATATTTCCTGGTAATTAGTGTTTCATGAATACATTATCTTGCGAACTAAATAATACAGAGTTAGAAATTAAGAGTAAGAAGGCTAGGGGTAATAATAGCTAAACATCCTTCTGTCGCCATATGCTGTAATTGGGTACAATTTAATTTGTATATAGATGTGTATAAACAGTCAGTAATAAGGACAATATTTTTTTGGGGTCATTCTACAGTACCTAAACATGTGAGATACATTTTAAGGACTTCATGTTTGGAGTTATTGTTTAATATTAATGTTTATTGTGAACCTAAAAGAAGACAGCACGGGTTGTTGCAGAATTTACAGATAAATTAGATTGCAAATTGTTAGGAGGAAGAATAAGCGATTGAGTCGTCTATATTTGCGTCACTTAAACGAAAATGTTTAGCAATCTTAGTTGTCAAAAATGTCAACTGGGTCTAAAGCCTCAGTCGTAAAACCAAACTTATTAGGATGCAAAGTACGACTGATTGTCAATTATGAATACCGAAAACACCAAAATTATCACCAATGCGACGTATAATAAAATATCTTAAATACAAGATTTTATTGTTCGAACTGGTCGCTTTTTACAATTCTATTAACGCATCCTATCGCCAAACTGCAATAATAACTGCATTATTCAAAACATTATTTTGCGAAAATATGTACTGAAATCTAAATTTGAACCGTTTCAATGCTTTTTAACTTAACAATATTATCTTTTTGAAAATAAATTATCGTTTGATATAGAAGTGAATATTTTGACCTTGAACGCTGATAAAAGGTTTTTATTCTAAAGCTGCTCTCTGATTGTTTGATAGTCTCTTTTATGTAATTATCGTCAGTGAATTGGAGTTTGAATAAATTGACTAGTGAAACCGAATAAATTATCTAATCAAATTATCAAAACTAAGCAGAACACAATAACTAGTATTTTTTTAATCGTTTCTAATTTTTCTAGGTTTATTTCTCAATCTAGTGTATTAAGAGTTACTTTTTTGTTTTATATGAAATATCGAGTCATCCCAGCCACTGAATATAGCAGCGTAAGAAGAAGAATTTTTTAATAAATAAAACTTTGAATGTTCTCTTTCCATTCTTCCGCCTTTTCATGAAAAATTCTCTTTTCGGTTGAGAACTCCTCTTTCCCATCTTGAGTAATGTTTTATTCCATCTATGTATATTTATCTGGTTAAACTAAATCTTAAAATGGAATTTATCAATTTCAGTCCATTTAAATACGATGAACGAGAAGGCAGTTCCGTCTTCAGGGCTTTTTCGCGTCAACTTCAACGCCAAGTGAGATGGAAAAAATAGATTTCAGTTTTTTTTTATTTATTCCACCTATTTATTTCCTGTCCTTACCTTTCCTGGAAAAGCTAAAAAGTGGGGCTATGGGTCTCTGGAATTTTTATTCGTAGAAAAAAATAATCCTCATCTCTGCTCAGGGTGACGGTGCAGTTACACGTCTTCCTGTGCCCTATCGATTCCCTCACGTATCCATCGTAATCGATATTCCGAGTGCTGCTTGGTTTGCCAGCTCCGCGCTCACTTCAGGAACGCATTGTTTCAGAAATTGCAAACGATATACTGCCATTTAGGATTGCATTTTGTCGAAGATTTGTCTTTCAGTCTTTTTATTTTAAAGGCATGAAGGAGGATTGACAAAAAAAGAATTGGAAGTGTAGAATTCTCGGAATTCCGCTTAGGTCTTTGGTCGTGATTCTTTGACTTTCGCGTAACAAAAATGAAATGTTCTCGTATTTTTCTGATCGTTTTTGTCGATTACAGACATTTATTTTCCTGGAATACTTTGTGAATAGAAAAAGGTTTTGAATGGTACGTTTTCGTCTCATTGTGAATTTGTATTTGCACCCATGCTGTATTTTCTTCAAAGGATCATACACTCAGTTTGATTTTATTTAATCGTCCTTGTAATGAGAAAGTTATCTAATATATTGTCCCGAGAGTCAATAGCCTTGCTGGTTGTTTTCTTTTTCTGACAAGTAAAAATTTATTCTAAATAAATAAAAGATCAATATTTTACCTTGTCTTTCGTCAGTTTGCTTATTTTTTTGTTTGATATTCCTTCTTACAAAATGTTGTTCTTATGTTTTTGTCAGATTACAAATAAAATACAGATGGCGCCACTGTAATACGACTAGACAAATGAATAAGACGATGAGAAAATAATTTGCTTTGATGAATAGTCATTCAACCATCGATTCATATGAATATAGGTTGATATAGGATTTTCCAACTAACCTGTATTCCATTTCTAAAATAAGTTTACACCGAATTTCTACTGGTTGAATATCAGATATTCAAGGCAATGCCTTTTTCTATATTCTTAGTTGTATTATTTTCTCCCAATCTTTCTTGATAAAGGTATTAACAATTCAGAAAAGTGCACCGTCATCTTGAAGTTTCACATCCATCATCTTAAACTGGCAGCGTTAACGTTAAATGTTTGTCCCACTCCAAGAATACTTTGGTTGACATCCAGCGAAATATCTGACGTCATATATGTCGTTTAGTTCTGTTTGTGTTTCTCCTTTAGTCCAACCTGGGGTTGTTGCACCTCGCATTTCTCTTCACATTAACGGTTTTACTTGGAAATGGTATTCATTTCCACAGAGTATGAAGTGTTAGAAATGCGGTCGAGCTTAAGTGGGTGGAAGATATATTTAGAATTGCGTATAAAGAGTTTCACGGTAAACATTTCCAAAGTTTTCTGTTGCCGCTTTTGATCGTTATCGCGGTCCTTGTCTGTAGCTCGACACTTGGGATGATATGTAATGTAAACAATTTTCGCATTTTCTAAGCTGAAATGAGGGGAATATTTTATACCTACTCCTTTTGTAAAACCGGTCTGTTGAGACTTTAACTTACTTTAAGGCAGGGTGCACACATCCAGTTTTTCAACGTGCGGCGCCGTTGCGGCATCGAAGCCCAACTATGCACACATAACCGTGAAATGACGCAACTACTCATTTCGCGCCATTTGCGATAAATATTCTATGGAAGAAAATGTGTTTATTTCGCTTGGTGTAAAAAAAGTATGTTTTGAAACAAAATAGACATTACTGGATACAACCATTTATTAATTGTTATTTATATTCCATTTGTTTATGAAAACAATGTACTTCAGAACGCAGAAGAACTGCGGCGCCGTGGGGAACTGCGGTACAAATTGCACGCAAGTTGGACGTGCGTCGCTCCAGCGGCGCTGGAGACATGTGTGCACTGCTTCATTGGATCTAATGTATCTCAGACCGCACTTGTGTTGCGGCAACGGCGCCGCACGTTGAAAAACCGGATGTGTGCACCGAGCTTAAGACATGAAAACTGGAAGAACTCTCCCTCTACTATCCAAAATGGGACAGTCCCATAACAAGTCCTGATTCTGTTGGAACAATAACGATTCGCTTATTTTTCGATCTATTCACATAAAAATATATCAGAGGATTGTGATTTACCATAAACAGCCCATAAAAATAAATGACCCTTTTGATAAATTTACATTCTAGTAACCTCTTGCTAAATCATTCCTGTCGCCTTTCCAATTTATTATCTATGGCCTTCCCAATTCATTCTCTATGGCCTTCGCAATTTATTCTATGTGACCTTTCCAATTTATATCCTACGACTTTTTAATTTATTCTCATGTCCTTCCTAATTCATTCGTACGGGGCCGCCGTGGATGAGTGGATTTGTCCACTGCGCTAGCAACATGCAAGTTGTAGGCGACGCAAATTTGATTCTTCCCTGAACGTATTTCCCTCCTATGTGTCAGTAACACTTTCCTTATGTATAATGTGCACCTATGTACCATCACCCTTCTAGAATACTCTTATTCCTCAGAATATCAAATGAAACCATATTGATATAATTATACGCTTTACGATATAGGCTTAACTTTTCAGAGAAGGGGGACGTCAGGCACTCCATTCGTCATCTGACCGTGGTTCAAAATTAAGTGGTTTTGTCATTGAACTTTGGGGATTGCTCCTGGACCGTCGCCAATAGCCCGTTGTGTTGCTCCAGTGCGACGTTAATTAAACTACCGACCTATCAGACGCTGTACCACTCTGGAAAATTTCAAACGTTGGGTTTCTGATATTCTTTGAAAACATTTTAATCAATTTTGCTGTCCTTTCGAAGAATTCAAAGGGCAGAAATATATTATATTGGACATTATTAAATATGTGCTTTCATAAAATATTCATTTTTGAATATTTAGCCTGTTTTTTTACCTTGCTCGTTCGTGATAGTACAAAAGCGTATTCACATTTAAGACATTTTGAAAATATTTCATATTAATTTCTAATTAGCGTTTTATTAATTCCCCTATTAGTCACTTTCATCCATTTAAGGTTTTTTAAAAAGTAACAAATTATTGTTGACTCTTTATTATTTAGATTTACTGTTAAAAATTTTTTTTCTTTAAAATGCAAGTAAAAAATTTACTGATTATCAATTGTTAATTTGTCACTACCTATATCATAATATAAACTCATTTGTTAATTTGTTTTCGATTGAAATCGCGTAAGTGAACCAATTTTTGCGAGACTTTTTTTTTTCTCACCAAAGAAGCATGGTGTATTCCTGACTTTTATTCGCTTCTGTCAATCAGGAATATCTTTTTATTTCAATTGAAAACTTTTCTCTTGTATCAATTTTTCATTGTTCAGTACAGAGTGAGTGCATCGCCTCAATATATTGTCAAAATATGTTGATATAATATTTGAAATTTATTCAATGCACTCTAGTCAATCTGCAAGAGTCGAGGAATAGGAATTGTTTGAACAGACGGCTTTCCTTTAATACTCAGTGTGTTGTCAATGCGGAAGGATATGCTGCCGCCTTTTTTCGTTTTCCTAATGTAGAGCCGTATCATTATCTACGTTTCCTATCCTTTTTAGTTGCATCATGCTTCCTACCTCCTGTGTAACATTGCGGTTTGTTTTGCTTAGTATCTGCTTTGGACAACCTTCAGTGAAACTGTCGCGTGTAAGCGATAGGAGCATGTGCCATCCAAACTTCAAGAAATAAATGAAAAATGAGGGATTTTTCAATGTGAACGTATAAAGGAAACTGGAAACGGAGATTTTGGCTTGCAATCACAAACTTGCCTTCGTATCGTAGTTACCTTGAAATGAAGATAATCGCCTTTGTGGCGACGTTTAATCAAATTAGCGTTGTCTACATCATATAGACGGGTTAAAGTTACAGGGGTGTGTCCCTTTTTCAAAAGAAAATGACAGAACTTCCACTGCCATCTGTTGACTGTTGAATGAAGCTCTGACATACTTCACGTTTCTTTTAACAGCTTGACTTATCTAGATCTAGATCCTGTGTCTACTAATTATCTAAAGTTAAATTTGGTTGTAATATATCTGGTTTCTGTGTCAGTCTTTTTTATGAAAAAAGTGACTTGCACCACCGTTACTTTAACCCATCATGTCGGAATTCATTCTTTGGAATATCTGTTGGCGACATGCCGAAGTCGTGTTTTATAAACAAGTTAAATGACGTCATGTTCGTAATACGTACATGGTACACGTATTGCCTGAAAAACATGCGCCACCTGCATCTGCATGTACGTGTTTCATACTTAATTACGCATATAGCGTAATCATTTTGGGTTTGAGCAAGTAAATAGGGTTTAAGAAGAGCCCTTATACAGGGTGTACTGACTGACCCGTAAGTTCCCGTACTGACGATTCGTGAATTTATTGTACAAAAAAAAAAAAAAATCTTTAAAACAATTATTTTTATGCTAATGGTAAAAAGCACTTTTAACCTAACGTAGGAAAAGAATTTAGACTTGCATTTATAATAAATGTTCAAAATTTCCGCCCTTTTCTTGGAGGCAAAGTTGAAGTCGTTTGCGCATATTTTTAGAAAAGCGTGTCAAGATGCTGGGAGTGACTTCTTGTATCCTTTGAGTAGTGGCAATTTTCAGATCACCTATTGTTTGGTGATTATTTTCATGAACTTTGTTTTTTAAATATCCCACAGAAAAATAGTCAAAAAAAGTCATACAAAAATGCGCAGATCAGGGAACGAGGTGGCCAAAAGTTTCTTGAGATGAGTCGATCGACAAAAAATCTTGAAGCATGCCCATGGTTTCATAACTTGTATGGCAGGTTGCAACGTCGTGTTGGAACCAAGAGTCTCGTTCATTCACTTCTAATAATGCAACAAATTGTTGTATAAGTTGATGTAGCGTATCTTTACTCGGTATTGCATTATTTGGATATTTATGTCAACAAAATTCTTTACATCTTTCATATGATTTACATTCAAAATAAGCCCCAAGCAGCGCAATTCTCTGAATGCGTGATAAATTCATCTTGCAATGAAGAACACAGTGACGTGGAACTTTATTATGGAATAATTCGAGTGCAAAGAAAATCAAACGATTAAAATTAAAGAGTCGATAAAACTATAAACAGACGACAAAATTCAATAATTAAAAAAAACACGGGCAATAAATTTTTTTAAAGTTGTAGTATGGGAACTTTTAAGGCAACCTGTTCTGTTTTTAAAAGCTTCTATGCTACTAACGCAACTATTTTGCTAGTGCTTTGGCTCTGGTCTTGAGATTGGTGGTTTAATAATACATTGCACTCAAAGGTCTAGATGACCGATGGGTCAACAGTATCTCTTCTACCGTCCCTTAATAAAACTAAATACTAAATCATAGTTTCCATGGGCTTCCTAAAGCCCAGGTTTTTTCAGTTTACTATAGTAAAGTCCTTACAAATCTACTTCATCTGACCGTGGTTCAAAATGACGTGGTGTTGTCCTCGGATCTTACCCTTAGGGGATTAATCCTGGACCGTCGTCAATAGCCCGTTTTGTTGCTGTAGTATGAGATTAATTAAAATTACCTTACCTTACAAAAATACTATTGTAAAAGGAAGTGTCTGCAAAATACTATTATAAAAGGAAGTGTCTGCAAAATACTATTATAAACGGAAGTGTCTGCAAAATACTATTATAAAAGGAAGTGTCTGCAAAATACTATTATAAAAGGAAGTGTCTGCAAAATACTATTATAAAAGGAAGTGTCTGCGTACGTGTGGTGTCTAGACGAATATAGTCGGGACTTCCAGAAATGAAATTTGGCATGCTGGTAGTCCTAATTTTATGCAAAGCCCGAATTTTAAATTTTCATGTAGAACATTTTTTCATTTATTTATTATTAGTTTTCCTTGGAATGGCAACAGTGTGAAGAGATCAGATTCTATAATTTTTTTTTTTTTACCTTTCATTTTCCTGAGCACAAACGATTTCAGCTAAACGAAACAAAACAAATAAAATTTTTGACGGGCGATTATTTCTTTTTTATTTTTTAATCCAAATTTCTATCTTTGCGATCGTTAAAGATAATAGTGTGAAAATTTGAACGGGTTTGAAATCTGCGGAAAATTTTATACAAGACCGATACCTTAAATGTGATTTTCTTTACATAAATAATTTTTCAATTGCAACTTATATATTTTCACAGTACGAATCCGAGCGCATTTGACGATTCATTCATACACAAAAAGGAGTATTTGAGATTTTCTACCTTCACGATCATTAAAGATAGAGTAAAAATTTCAACGGATTTGAAATCTGGAATTTTTACACCAGATCGATACCTCAGGTAGCCCTAATTTTATGCGAATTTTTTGGACATAGAAAGAACGGTCACGGGAAATGCCGTTCTGGCCTGCCAGTTTTTAATGAACCTTAATTTTTACAACTCTGATTATTTTATTATTGCACCTGAATTCAAAATCCATGATCGTGTCATGAAAAATCGAGGCCATAATGTTTGTAGGTTAGCTTAAAAAATTGATGTTTTAAAACTAGGTCCGTGAAACCCAATCGGCATTCGTGAAAGTTTCTCTGCCGGCGCACTCGCAGGTTTAATCTATTGCTGTGTTTGAAATGTAGTCGAACCCATAAAAAATATCCTTGGACCAAATTGGTCCTCATTTTTAGTGGGGATCCTTGTATATATTTTTTATTTTCAAATAAAAGGTGTGGGTCTTCACCCATTGAATTTTTATCGAAAAAAGTGGCTCAATATTTTGTCCACTGCTCTAGCAGCCTGCGAGTTATAGGCGTCATAGGTTCGATTCTTCCATTGTTCTTTCTGTCCTGTGTCAGGAAGAACTTCCTGTTACGTGTATGCTCGTTTCTTGACTTCGTCTATTGGCCTAATATGACCCAGACGCCATAAAATCCTATCAACTAAAAAGTATCTTTTTAGCATAATGCCCTTTTCAAAGGGTTTGAGATTGAAAAAGCCAATCGAATCTCCCTCTTATAGCAAAAAAAAAGTATCGATTGGGAAAAGGCCAAATATGTCCATTACTTGACATCGTCTGTCTTGGCCAAATATGACCCAGACGCCATGAAACCGTACCAACCTAAAAGTATTTTTTTACACAATGCCCTTCAAAGCGTCTGATTGAAAGTGTGTCAAACGGCCGAGACGAATCTCCCTCCAAAAGCAAAAAGAAATATCGATCTCGACAAAAAGCCATGTGTGTACATTTCTTGACGCCGTCTATCGGCGTAGAATGACTCAAAAGCCATAAAATCCTACCAACTGAAAAGTATCTTTTTAGCATAATGCCCTTCAAAGGGTTAGTTTGAAAGTGTCAAACGAACCTCCCTCAACTGAGCAAGTAAAAACAAATCTCGATCGGGAAAATGCCATATATTTCCATTTCTTGATGTCTGTTTTGGCCAAATATGGCCCAGACGCCATAAAACCCTACCAACCAAAAATATTTTTTTATACAATTCCCTTCAAAGCGTCAGGTAAAAAGTGTGTCAAACTGCCGAGACGAATCTTCCTCCAAAAGCAAACAGAAATATCGATTTCGATAAAGCCATGTGTCCATTTTTGACGCCGTCTGTCTTGGCCCAAAACGGCTCTATAAAATCCTTCCAATCAAAAGGATTTTGTTTGGCCCAATGCCCTTCAAAGGGTTGGCGATTGAAAGTGTGTCACACGGCCGAGACGGAACTCCCATCATCAGAAAAATAATCCTCTACCGGGTTAGAGCCAAGCAAATACCCAACCCAAGGATGGACTTGGCAGGTCTTTCGGGATTCGTGTTACTTTCTTCTCCCCTGTATTGCAGCTGGAGCCATTTACGCAATGCAGGGGTCCACTAAGAAGTCCTCTCCGCTCACCCCTCGTTCACACGGCTGCAAATTTCGATTTCGACCGCCTTTTTGGCAACTTTCCATGTACCGCATCTCGCGAGGGGGTGGCCCCGAGAAAACGCACTGCAGCTCTGCAACTACCGAAGATCATCCCGGGGAAAAGTTCGGGAACTCGTGGGAAATCCTCCTCCTCCGACTGGAACTTCGACGGGGCGCGTGCTAAAAACGGGCAAAGGGATTTGTTTCGTTCCCGTCTGGATGGTAATTATCTAGCGCGCTCTGCTTAAATTGAATAGCTGAGTTTCTCTGTGCGATGTAATTAATTTAGTATTCTGGCAACCATGTTGGCGGGGTCCGCTGCACTGAAGGTTATTAAATACGAGACAGGGGTTGAGAAAATCGGGAAAGAACAAGGCTTCGAAGTCTATCGAAATATTAGCGGTTAATCAAGATATGTTTAGAATTTAATCCAAGTGTTTACGTCCTTTTTATAAACCAGTGGAAATTCGAGTATCAAATATGACAATTTATTCTAATTATAAAAGCCGGCCAACCGGTCTGGTGGTTAAGGTGTTAGCCTCTAGATCGGAAGGTTCCCGGTTCGAATCCGTATAGACATTTGTAAGCGTATGGTGTAGAGGCCGCTGGTGCACCTTAAATGTCTCGTGGCCGAAAGTCTTCACGTTGGGTTGGCGTGGAAGTTTGGAGAGTGGGGTGCCAGTTCTGGTGTTGCCTCGTCATCTGACCGTGGTTCAAAAATACGTGGTGTTATCCTCGGATTCCCCTCAGGGGATTGATCCCGAACCGATGTCAATAGCCTGTTGTGTTGCTCTAGTACGACGTTAAGTAAAATTACCATTACCATCTAATTATAAAAGGGCTGGAAGGTTTTTTTTTTCTGTCCTGCTAAATTTGGCGTGGTGTGGAAGTTTGGAGAGTGGTGTGCCAGATCATGTGTTGCCTTGTCATTTGAACGTGTTTCGAAATTACTTGGTGTTTCCTTGGGGGATTGATCCCGGACCGTCGTCAATAGCCCATTGTGTTTCTCCAGTACGACGTTAATTAAAATACCTACCTACCTGTCCTGCTAAATTTAGGTGAGTGGTGTTATTGTGGCGGGTCTCGTGTTTTCATTACGTATTCCGAACGTAACGTCATTTGGCTTCTTTTCCAAAATACGTCGCCAATAAAACTTCCTAAATTATATGTTAATTGATTAGTTAACACCTAGCGTTACCTAAACGGCGATAAGTCACAATTTAAGATAACCTCAATATGTTTCATACCATTCCTTCATACCATACCTTCATATGTTTCATGAGGGCCATTTCGGTTACAGGAATAAAATTTCCGAATTCCACATGGTTTTTTTTTACACTGTAAAACGCTCATTATTATCGAATCTCAAAATATTACATGAACACCTATTTAATGCACGATTTACTTTAGATTTTGAAAAGAAGTAAAATAGCATTGCATCTCAAAAGCATGTTCGTTCGCACTAAACTGATTCAATTTTGTTTTAAATTATATTTAGCCTGCCACATCAATGTCACAATTTTAAATGTTCTTGTATGCAAGTAGTCTAATTTTGATTTTGGATTTAAAAAATTTTTCTTTACCTACCTAATTTTTTCGCGTCTTTTTCTGAAATTCTGTTTTTATAAAATTGTTCCATCGTGTATTGTTCTGAAATAAACAGCGCTGGGGTAGTAAGTTTCAGTCCAGCTGATTTCAGGAAACAAAATTTAATTTTGCGTATTTTAAATCCCCAAAAGAAAGCATAACCATCTCTCTATTTTGTTTAGTTCTGAAATGGATGAGAAATCATAATACGCGAACACTTCCCAGCGTTCGAATTGTCTGCCGATGCTAGAATCATCAACACAACTTTTAATATACAATGGCTTCAGCCAATATTATCTCCCGTCTGGCGACAAGATATCCAAGAATCTCATTAGTACATTGTATGAGTGATGCAACATCTAATATACAAATATTCTTTTTTTACGCGATAGATACGTTCCTGAAGAATACGTGTCAATAAAGACATTGTATCTATGGAAGAAAAGAAGATTTGGGTTCCGGATCTTTCCCTATTAGATAACAGACACTACGGCGTTGCCCGTAATGGCCTTATCATTGTCAAATGCGGCCAAATTCGAATTGCGAAGAGATCGAGTCGGCGTGACGTCACAATCTCTTTCGAAAATATAAATATTTAACTGAAAAATTATTTATTATAAGAAAATCAAACGTATAAGGTATCAATCTAATGTAAAATTTTCCGCAGATTTCATATTCGTTGAAATTTTCAATCTATCTTTAACTATTCCGATTTTACAAAAAAGAACTAAACAATGCCAGAAAAATAATTTTTATTTGTTTTGCTTCTCTTCGCTGGAATCGTTTGAGCGCAGGAAATGGAATTTTGATTTATCGATAGCGAAGGTCATATTCGTATGGGAAAAATATAAAAGGTACAATTTAAAAATTATTTATTTAACGAAAATAAATTTTTTAGGTATGGATATAATGTAAAATTTTCCGCAGATTTCAAATCCCCTGAAATTTTTACTCTATCTTTAACGATCTAGGAGGTAAAAAAAAAGAACTACATAACTTCAGTTAAAACTTTATTTGTTTTGTTCGTCCGCTGAAATCGTTCCTCGGAAAATCAAACGGAAACGGAAAAAATAAATTTAGAACCTGTCATCTCTTTATATTCTTGCCATTCGTAGGAAAACAATAATAATTAGATTCCAATAAATTAATTTTGAAATGTTCTGGATTAAATTTTAAAATTCGGGCGCGGTAGATATTTCCTTCTGTTATCTCTTGTTCAAAATCAGCACAAGTCTCCTCTGGTGGTGATGTTTCACCGGTTTTACGAACGAATTTAGTTATTAATCGCTGTATTCGGTAGTTTGGTTAGGCTATTATATATAATTCTCTGTTAGAGGCTATCAACTTCAGGTTACATTGAAATTTCCCAGCGATTTCCTCATTAGTAAGTGCAATATAGAAATGATACTGTTATGCCACAAATTTTAAAAATTCTTAGAATTTAGGGAAAAATAATTTTTTTAAAGTGGCTTCGCTTCTTCTCCCGGCTTATTACTTATTATACGGATTTAGCAACATACAATGGCAACTTTAGAAACTGTACTCTAATGCTTAGTGGTGACATTGTTAAGATCTTAAAAGGTTTTTTTCCTTTCGCTTTTTCGAGCAAGATGCATTCGTCTAGTGCGCCATTTTCCTTTTGAGTTTTTGAGACACGAAACTTTCTTTGGGATATGTAAGGAAATTCTACTCCTGCGCGCTAGATCTCAGTTGCACTTTCTTCCCCATTTCCCTATTGTCATTTAAACCAGGCCCTTTGAAAGGAGTATAGCTCCTTTTCTAACAGAACTGAAGGAATAACTGGCTGACGTTTGCTACTGCGGTCCTCTTTTCTTCGAAATTCAGTCCTAAGTGAACGATAACGCGTGTCAAGTTTCTCTCCGGAACACATTGTTTTCATTATTTCACTAATTTTTTTATTCAGATGTCCATACATGGATTAAACGTGCAGAAGAGTGCAGTTTGTAAAAATTTTGGTAGATATATTTCATAAGCCTTACATCGATTATATCAGGTCGTGATAGGTTCATTTGGGATTTCTCATTTTTCGTTTCTATGCATTTTTGGTTAAGTACGTTATGGTGGAAATATTCTGATTATAATGATATTCGTGAATGTGTCGAATTACTCAGATCCAGAACGCCTAAATACTGTGTGTATAGCTAATGGCAGTGATCAATCATCACGAAAGCAAAAAGAAAAACGATCGCTGTAGTCCGGTTGCAAGAGTAGCGGATTAGCAACCGAATGGTTGCGAGTTCGAATCTAACCAGACCGTAAAGGGGACTGGTGCACTTTGAATCGCCTCAAATGTCCTCCCGTTGCCATAGTGTGGAAGTTTGGAGAGTGGGGTGCCAGCTCAGGTGTGAACTCGACATCAGACCATGCTCCAAAATTACGCGATGTTGCCAGTGCTATTGTTAAAGGAAGTGTTTGTGTGTTTCTATCTCTGTGTGCAGTGTCCTGACGAATCTATGACACTTACAATGATGAAATTTGGCACTATGGCAGTCCTAATTGTTTGCAAATTTTATGTCCAGCCCGAAATTTAAAATTTAATCTAGAACATATTTAATTTATTTTTTAGTTTTCCCACCTCAGTTCATTATTTTCGCGGAGCTGACGTCACAGCTCCTTCATTGAAGAAAGCAAAGGATTTTGCGTTTTTAATCCTTTGGAGCTGTGACGCCACACGTGGAGCGGACGTCACAGCTCCAAAGGACGTTGTTCATTAGCATAACTTTTTTGCTAGCGGTTTTAACTTTGTCACGGGCAAGGACAATTTTAGTTTTTTTTTTAATCTTCGCAAATGTTAAAGGTAGTGAAAATTTCGACAAATTCAATATCTGCGAAAAATTTTACACCAGATCGATACATTAATAACTAATAAATGCAATTTTATGTTTGTAAATTTGCCCACTGTATACATAGGTGCACTTTTCCTCTTTCTGATTGTCGTTAAAATCCATGTCAGTTTTAATACATGAATTCAATAACTGGAATGGTTTCTTCCAAGGAAATTTGTTGGAACAGGGACATTGTCTTATAAAAGATGCATTTACCGGCCGTGGTCTCACAAAGGTTGAAAACCAGTGATGGTGTAAAACAAATGAAGAGAAAATGTATGCATTCGTGTGTTAAACTCTGAGTACTTGGGATACATGCCGTTTATTTCTTAACGGGCCTCACTTCTTTAAACTAGGCCATAGAAAGTACAGATGTGATGAGCTCGACTGTGATACCAAACAATTGTTTTGAGACATTGATTTAATGTACTTAGTGCATATTTTACGAATTAAGATACTACAAACGGGTGTTGTGTGACTTTCTCTGGAAGATGTTTCTAATCGTCCACACAGTAGAAACTTCTGGCTTCCATAATTCATTCCTGATGTGCACATTGCATGACCTTCTCTCCTTTATCACCCAAAGATTAATACACGGCCTTTAGTTGGTTTAACTTCTGTCTTCCAATCCCATTACCATTTATTACATCGAACATCTAAAACGGCGCTCAATTAAGCACCATGCCATACGTCCCGTATTTTTTTTTCAACGCTACGTGTACTGCTTTTCGATCCGGAAAACCTTCTTTTCCTCATCCCGTCAAAACGACCTCTGGCTGACGCTGCGATTGCTTCGATTTTGGCAGCGAGCCCAGAACCCGGAGTAGTCATACCACTGGTCTGCCACTCGTTGCCACCCCCGATTGCGCCCCGGCTCGGGCGGCGCGTCGAGGAGGGACCTTGGCCGGCCCCTGTTGCTGACGAGGGCTGTTTGTCATCCGAGTTATAGGACCGGGAGATTTTCCGTCTCTTCTGGGGATTACTTTTTTACTCGGGACTGGCGATGCGGCTTTGCTTCAAGAGGATCATTAGAAGAGGGCGTTGTGGTCGTTGGACGTGATGGTGGACCGGTGAGGGTTGTGGAGTATTATAATGCCTTAATCAGTCTGTTGGACAAAAGCGGAAATGTTCGCTTAGCCTGTCTCTTGTTCGCCAACTGAATTGCCGCTGAATAAATTTGAAGTGGAACAGGTTTGCTGATATTACGGAGGACGTTATGGTCGTTCTCTTGCCGTGAGGTGGGTCGGTGAGGGTAATGTAATATAATGCCTCAATCAGTCGATTGGACAAAAGCTGTACGATTCATGTCTTTTTACTCTCTTCGTCAACTTAAGTGACGCTACATAAATTTAAAGTGGCGCAGGTTTGCTGGTATTATGGAGGACGTTGTGGTCGTTCGCCGCTGTGAGGTGAGGGTTTATTACATTGCCTCAATCAGTCGGTTGGACTTAAGCTATACGGTTAACCTCATTTTAGTCTCTTCGTCAACTTAAATGGCACTACATAAATTTAAAGTGGCGCAGGTTTGCTGGTATTATGGAGGACGTTGTGGTCGTTCGCCGCTGTGAGGTGAGGGTTTATTACATTGCCTCAATCAGTCGGTTGGACTTAAGCTATACGGTTAACCTCATTTTAGTCTCTTCGTCAACTTAAATGGCACTACATAAATTTAAAGTGGCGCAGGTTTGCTGATATTATAGAATATGTATTTTTTCTACTTAAAGTGGGTCGATGGAGGTTGTAGAATATTATAATGCTTCAATCAGGCGGCTGGATAAAAACTGAAAGATTTACCTCGTTTGTGTGTCTTGTTCTCTAACTTGGAGTGGAGCGGGTTTATTGACATGGATGACGTTGTGGTCGTTCGCCGTGAGGGTTGTGGAGTATTAAATACCTCAATCAACTAGCTGCACAATAGCTGTATGGTTCAGCTCGTTTGTGTCTCTTGTTCGCTAGCAAAGGTGACGATAAATAAATTTGAAGTGGAGCAGGTTTGCTGATATCATGTATTGGTGAATCTCCTGTTGCCCGAAGAGTTACCAAGTTAGATAACTTGTCTGTGTGTCTTGTTCTCTAACTTGGAGTGGAGCGGGTTTATTGACATGAATGACGTTGTGGTCGTTCGCCGTGAGTGTTGTGGAGTATTAAATACCTCAATCAACTAGCTGCACAATAGCTGTATGGTTCAGCTCGTTTGTGTCTCTTGTTCGCTAGCAAAGGTGACGATAAATAAATTTGAAGTGGAGCAGGTTTGCTGATATCATGTATTGGTGAATCTCCTGTTGCCCGAAGAGTTACCAAGTTAGATAACTTGTCTGTGTGTCTTGTTCTCTAACTTGGAGTGGAGCGGGTTTATTGACATGAATGACGTTGTGGTCGTTCGCCGTGAGTGTTGTGGAGTATTAAATACCTCAATCAACTAGCTGCACAATAGCTGTATGGTTCAGCTCGTTTGTGTCTCATGTTCGCTGGCAAAGGTGACGATAAATAAATTTGAAGTGGAGCAGATTTGCTGATATTATGTATTGGTGAATCTCCTGTTGCCCGAAGAGTTACGCGAGTAACGTGGTTTCGAATTTGTCTGTTAGTTAAATTAGAGCACTGGTGGTAATATAAAACAAAACGCTTTACATTTGAAGTCTTTATTAGTCCTAAGTTTATAGTTCGGTGCCAAAGTCAACATGCACGAGTTGTCGAGAGAAACACATCCACAGCAATCGTCATTCATGTTTTTGCTTGTTTCAGCCTTCACGATGTTTCTTACATTGTGTTGGGTTTGGCATAGGTTGGCAAAATATGGCTCTAGCAACATAAAACCCTAACGAAGTTTATCGCTTTTTCAAAAATAGACTGAGCCAAAGCTTGGCTGCCTGCCTTGTAGTCCGAGCCGCATTACACTTAAAATAATCGCAATTCATTAATGTTTTAATTTTTTTAATTTAAAATCAACTAAATATTTTTGCAAACTAAGTCGTTGTTCTTCTTGTCTATCTTTTTAAACTTCTGCCAATTCGACAGAAATAAAGTTCTGTCGTTCCTTTTACTTCAATCAGACAAAACTTTACACTGTATATAAGGGCTCGAAATACCCGGGTGCACTGTGCACATGAAAATAAAATTGTGCACCTAAATTTTTTCGCGCTAGTTTCACACAGTGCACCTAACGTTAAAAAAGATCTGGGAACGTGTTTTTTTGTTGTTGTTATTTTGATGTTAGAACAGAATCTTAATATTAGTATCGACATCTCTCGCTCTAAAGGAACGTAATTAAAATTCTAAAATACACACTAAGCTAAAACAAAATCGCTGGGCCGTAACAGGTTTATACAGGAGGAAGGTTTACTTGTGTCACTGCCACCAGAACTTTCTGATGATCGCAACATTTTTCCAGATGGCTTTGTTGAAGCGACTGTCCCGACAACCGTGCGCCGTAGAATTTAGATACGTTTAAATATTTTTTATTTACTATCTACTACGAACCTATATAAACATACCCAACTAATACAGTAGTTTACATTACATTAATACTCTTATGTTACGGGTTTTTTGTAACTGTGCACCTAACATATAACCTGTGCACCTAATTTAAAAACTTAGGTACACCGGGTGCACATGTATTAAAAAATATATTTCGAGGCCTGCTGTATGTTCTGCAATTCGCTGTATTCCTACTCTGACGAGTTGGCATTTAAGTCGTGGTTTCGAGTCTTCGTAAAATTAGGATGTTGGTTGAACAAGCAATACCAGCACAACCAGCGTCGCTTGCGCGTTTTCTAAATCCGGGTTCATTGTTCGGTGTATGATGATCCGATGGCAGTGATAACGAGTTTGCAATCGCCGAAGATGATTGTATGTTTCACCGTACACATGATTTTGTATATGCAAACCCTTCCCATGGCGAGCTTTTCACTTTTCTAGAAATGAACTATTCCCAAGGTTATCTGCTATTAAAGAGTAGTTGGGATTTTCTGTGTAGACACACACAAACAAAGTCACGCAGAGGACGCGTATTTTACTTCCTGTTAACCTCTCATGCTACATATAGGGGCTATCTTAGTTATATTATACTAGCCACTGCGTGGCTAGCTCGGCGTTTCCCGTGCCCGTGGTGTAAGGTAGTAAACTGGTGTAAAATTTTCCGCATATTTGAAATCCGTTGAAGATATATTCAGTTAAAAAATTATTTATTTAAAGAAAATCCTATTATTAGGTATCAACTTAAACTGAAATTTTCCGCAGATTTCAAATCCGTTGAAATTTTTACTTAATCTTTAACGGTCTTTGAGATAGAAAAAAAGAACTGACTTTAGTTGAAAGATTTATAGTCTGGCTGGAATTTTATTCGTCCTTCGCAAAATCAAAGCGGAAATGAAGAAAATAATTTTCTCCGCGTTCTGCGAATGAAAAAAACTTGGCATTATTCGAAACCCTGACCGCAAGGTCACACGGGAAGAAAAAGTTATCCGTGTTTGAAAAATCGATGGAGAATAAAACTATTAAATTCATTTAAAAATCTTCTAGATTGAATTTTAAAATTTCGCCGCGACCCAAAAATTGCAAAAAACTCGGACTACCTGTGTGCCAAATCTCATTACTGTAAGTGCCATAGATCGTCAGGATTTTGCGGCCGCGAAACCAACAAACAAACATTTCCTTTTATAATATTAGAGGTGATAGTTTTCGCGATGTATGACGTAAAATCTAATTGTGACTTTGATTAGTTTAGATATATCTGTTCAAAATTGTAATTTATTTTGCGATGATGCTGAAATCGTATTCGGAAAAAAAAAAAGGTGGTCTCACGTCTGAAATACTTACCAGAAGAAAATTCCACCATAAAACGCTAGTTAAACACAACGGTAAAGCGTCATCGCTGTAATGTCCCGTCCATGTTGGATGAATTTTCATAGTTGACTTTTATCGGTTAATTTCTCAAACATGTGTGGTTCTGTTTTAGCACTACCTAACAAATAAATACCGAGTCCAGAACACAATAGGCAGTTACAATTATCTAATTAAAATCGTTGTATAAAATACCTCTACCAGGCGTCACTTCATTCCCTTTGATCCTTTAATTGTGAAATAAAATATCCGTGTTCGCATTTGCCTTTGAAAGCGAACTAACAATTCCCGGAATTCGGAACTATTCTTCCTGAAGTCTTATTAAATCTCTTCTCGTAAGTTATCATTTCCACGACTTTATGAAGAGTAGTTGCCTCCCGCAATTATCGTCAATCCTTCCCACCCTTTGAAAACGATCCCGTTTTTTTCCCCTCCCAACCTTAATTCTTCCAGCAATTTAACTTTCCAAAGTTTATCTTAATTAACCCACAGAATGGAAAAGAGGATCTTGTTTCTTTTTGGTAAAAATATTCCCCCTCCCTTCTCTTGCTGGGAGATTAAAAGAGGAATTGAAAGACCGAGCAGTCGGGAATGCTTTAACGGGCGTTTAACTGAATAACTGAGAATAAAGACCCTCCAGGGCGGGGAGGGATCGGCCATCGTCGTTTCTTATCTCTCGGCTCTGCATTAAATCCTGATATCGGCAGTTTTGAAGAGGATTGGCTTTTTCTTGCAAAAAACGAAGATATCTGCATATTTCAATAGGGAATTGATGCGCGGTGTGAGGGGAGGTTGTTTCAGTGTTCTTGTTTAACCCTCCAAGCGGTCGCGATGAGCTATCTTGTCCGTCAAGATTTAAACAATTCGGCTGACGAGATATCTCGTTACCGAGGTAATGCCAATTTTTCGAAGATGACGAGGGAAAGATTTGGTCGGTTTTCCAATGGCGAGATGTGGATCAAGTTCTGCTCAGTTTTAATGGTGAGATGAGGGGCTTCGTCTCGAGATAACCACCAGGAGGGTTAACTGGCGATGTCCAACTGAAAACGAAATTATAATACAGGGTTATTCGAAAAAATGGACCCAATTTAATTAATTTGTATTTAATGAAGTACAAATTCGACATGGACAGTCTACGTACTAATGAAAAGAGGACGTTTCAAAGTTTTTTAACACAGGTTATTAATAAATGTTCAATGTGTCCCCCCTTTGCTGCACGGCAAACATCTAAGCGGTAGCCAAACTTGTCCCACACGCGAAAGAGCATGTCTTGTGTTGTGCGAAAAAGCATGTCGCGTGCACCGCAGCAGTGACACGGTTCCGAAGGTCAACCAGAGTTGTTGGTAGAAATGTGACGTATGCAGCCTCCTTAACATAGATCCACAAGAAAAAGCCACATGGAGTGAGATCAGGAGATTTCGGCGGCCAGAAGTGTAGAGCCAGGTCTAGATTTCCCATTGCGACCTATCCATCGCTGAGGAAGGGTCGACTAACCGGATGGGGTCTGGTCCCAATTGATCCGCATAATTGGAGTTCTACTGTACCTGGAAAACTAGTTTTTTATTGTTAAGTAATGAGTTGGATTTTCTTGATAGTAAAATTTGTAAAGCGTCATGCTCGCGAAAAAACTTCAGACTTCACATCAAACATGACGACTGGGGACCATGCAAAATTAAAGTTTGGCGTCAAGAAAATTTAATAGAAACCCAATTGGGTACGAAATACGACTAACCATCGCCAATTTCGAACCCTGCTCATAAAACAAGTCAGATTAAACAGCCGTATTCGGTATTTCTGAGAATTTTTTCTTTTATATTAAACCGTTTATATTTTGCTTGGGAAATATCCTGTTTACAATACTTCCTCGTATCCATCTTTACTAAGTCGTTCGTGCTGCAATCTATGTCGGAACAGCTACAAACAAATAATGGAATTCAATTTATTTTGTTTGTTTAATACCTCTTTTCGAGGAAATACTGTAATCATACGAAACTTTTCTCACTGCATTTTAAATTACTTTTAAATGCAATGATCACTAACCATTTCGAAATGTTCCTTTGAATTCCCCGCTGTATTAAATAATCCTATTAAATATTATATAGTCTAATGGATCCTCGCGGAACTTCTGCGATGTGTCTATCGATTGTATTTATTGATGGCAATGAGTATTGACAGTGACTATGGTAAGTGTACTGTAAAACTAACGTGGTATACTGCCAACCTTGAGTACACTTGTGGTTGGTAAGGTGTTGGGGTTTCCACGCCAGAGAGGCAACTAAAAGATGACTGGCAGACGCAACCAATGACGTGCATACTTTGCATATTGTATAGGATCTTCTATAATTGTATCAACCTAACTTTCTAATTCTAGATGCTTTCACTAATGTATTATCTCTATGCATTGGGCAACTGTTAGACGCTACGAATGACGTGCATACTTTACATGTTGTATAGGCTCTTCTATAATTGTATCAACCTAACTTTCTAACTCTAGATGCTTCCACAAATGTCTTATCTCTATATACAGGATGCACTGGGCAACTGGCAGACGCAACCAATGACGTGCATACTTGGCATGTTGTATTGGCCCTTCTATAACTGTATCAACCTAACTTATAACTAGATGCTTCCACAAATGTCTTATCTCTATATACAGGATGCACTGGGCAACTGGCAGACGCAACCAATGACGTGCATACTTGGCATGTTGTATTGGCCCTTCTATAACTGTATCAACCTAACTTTCAACTAGATGCTTCCACAAATTTCTTATCTCTATACACTGGGCAACTGGCAGACGCAACCAATGACGTGCATACTTTGCATGTTGTATACGCCCTTCTGCACCAGTGTCTCTGGCACCTTCAGTGTATGCAAAGTATATTCCCCATCATTCTTCATTTTTCCTAGCGCCTCATTTCCATTTATACAAACTCTTTCACGCCTGTTTCCTATTTTCCCTTTCGCTCCACAAAGCAGCACGACCTCAGTATTTCCCAAAATTCCCTATTTTAATCTATCGCGTTTCAGTCACGCCTGTATGAACTAACTCCTTTGAAAGTCGAAGGGTAATTGTATCAACCTAACTTTCCACACTTGCGCGATGTTGGGAAATTAACGTGAACCATCTGCGTCCGTGATGTGTTGGGAAAATTGGGGACGGATTTTTTCTCGTGTTAATTACGTCTCGTCTGCGATTTATCTTTGGACAGTAAACACCCGCTATCGATTGCCCACCGTTAGGACATGACAGGTCTACTGGATTCTATTAATTAAACGCAAGAATCGAGGGCGTTGGGTTCTTCTTTGGCTGTCCTTTCTTTTAATTGCTCAAATTTACCGTAATTCCCCCTCCATTATGCCATCGGAGAATAATTTTGCCTTGAATAAAATCTTACGTCGCGCCAAAGAGGCTGTCCTTAGATAAGATCTTCGAATGCGTCTATAATTTAAATTATCTGATAACGTGTCTCGGCTAATTCATTATGCTGGTGATGAAGTTTTTAATTGACTTTTGACTAAATAAATCAACAACGCCAATGAACGACACGTAAGGTATTATGACCCTTGTTAAAAAAGATAACTTGGGTAGTGTTTCGGAGACCAGAGAGCATCTCTCATCTCTCTGAACTACTGATATCTATAAATAAAAAATTTATAAATATGCCAAGTCATGGGATAACGTACTTTACTTTTAAATTGCTTGGTGTGATACAAATTTTTACATGTTGACCATTCTGCTCTTTCATACTTTGTCATCGCGCAACTTATCTTGTCCTAACTGAATTACTCGGCGTTACTCTGGTTTCAAATATGACCGCGACAGCTAAAATATGACCGAGACATTTCCTTGTGTTGACTCATACGCAAACCCTGTAGAACGTGTTTCCTTGTCCATCTCCATTTATTGCAGAAAAACAAACTTTAGATTTTAAAATTGGGGCTTCGAGGGGTACTTTTAGCACTATCTGTGTGCCATTTTTATGGTTACAGATTGTAGTGTAACTGTAGATTGTAGCTACAGATTGACAATAAAGTATGAACACATGAAAGAAATAGCCTATGATTTTTGTAGTATTCTAAAGCATAAGTATACAAAACTTGGCGTGCATCGGTTAAACAGTGTAGATTTGTATAGAGAATATACACACACCCATTCTTATATATATGCATATGCACTGAAGAGCCAAAACATTATGACCACCTACTCAATAACGCGTTTCGCCTCCTTTGGCCTGCAGCCTGCAAAACAGTTGCAACTCGCCTGGGCATAGATGCCATAAGTTCCTGGTACATGACTGGAGACAAGTTGTACCAAATGTCTAAGCAGCTGTCACGCAAAGTTAAGATATTTGGACATGGTGGTGTTTGAGCTCTGAGCTGCCACTTTGCAAATTTTTCGGTAACCGGGACCAGATAATGCTACTTACACTCTCATTGCAGTTTTGAGTTTTGCCGTGTAAGCATTTGGTAAACAGATCAGGATCTGCCAAGTCTCTATAAATATATTTTAAGTAATTGATAACATCTGCTGGTAATGTGTTTTTATGGTTATAATTTTCACCTAATTTGCTTCATGCTTCATGTCTAATGCAGTTGCTAGATTATAACCACAACGAGTGTCTTCGTTTGTTGGGCAAAGACCATGCTGTGGGTTTTCATATGTTGATACCTTATGAAAGAAAGCCCATACAGCTTGTTTCATGGACTTTATGCTATCGGTATTGTTTCTTATGGCATCAGTTAACCTTCCACGTCCACCCAATTACTTTTTATCACATAATTTGTTTCCCTTTCAACTTGAGTTTTAAATTTCTTAGTCGCGTTCCCATTCGCTTTTCAATGTACCCAACACATTCCATCTTTTCTTCTTGCAAATCTCCGTACGGTTTCAAATATTTTACCGCTTTGTAGTCCCTAGAATCCCCGTCACCTAAAAATTTCAAGTACCGCAGACCATGCAAAATTTGTGAGCGCTGAAAAATTTTAATCACACCAGAAACTTCCATATTACTGCTATTTCCAAAATAGTTGGCACTACAACTATTACTAAAACGTGGCATTGTTTATTTACTTAAAATACTATGCATTAAACAAAAAATAACACAATAAGCTAAACTAAAATGATATTCAAACAACAGTCGCCGAAATAAAATCAAAGTTAGAAGCAAATACTTGAAACTAGCATGAAAACAGCATGCTTTAAAATGAAAACACGAGAGTTAATTCAATTCATTTCTTCTTCTAGACGTTGTCACTCATACAATTTAAAAATAAGTGTTTAAAAAAGAAATAGGGAGGCTTAGAAAGCAGTAAGATGTTTGTTTTGGTGTGAGTGGATGTGGCACTCGGCATTTGACGGAACGTAAACAATTTTTTTTTAATATTTAAAAATACTTCTGTTATATTCTGTTATAGCGAGAGAAGTAATTTTTACACCCTTAGAAGCACAAAAGTTCATAGTTTTCAAAAATGCGAAAATTGAAAAATGGGTGTTTTGGTCGAAAAGTGCCGCTTTTACACCATACGTTTACAAACATCCATGCCCGAACCCGTATTCGAACCAGGAACCTTCCGATCTAGAGGCTGACACCTTAACCACTATACCGGTTGGTGTATATATATTTTTTCTCATTCAATAAATAAAATTTTTCTTCTACATTAAAAAGAAATAAGCTACTAATGCTGTGGACCTTTAAAATTCCAGAAATCTTTCGTTAAAAAGTCGCTGTCTCTTGTATCAAGTAAATTTCTTTCCAAACTTACCCGTATCTTTATTTAACGCGAATTTAAATTAACTGGATTTGTGAAAGCTTCAATTGCTGAGTAGCGAAATTCCCCAATGAAATTCGTTGTAAATTTGAAAGCCTTAAGCTCTTTGTATCTCAACAGCGCCGCATAATTTCTCCCCACTCTTCGAGGCACTAATTACGATTAAGCTTAAATGACATTAATTCGCCTTTTAATTTATATGCTAATCGAGTTTTTAGGAAAAACTAGAAATGCACGGGATAGACAAAACTCTCGAGTTTTCATTCGTTAAAAGTTCGAATACTTCAATTTTTCCCCACTAATATCACAAAGTAATTAAATCTTATCACGGTCTTCTAATATCATCCTGCTACTTCATGTCACCATCTCCTAAACTTTCGGAAGCTTGCTAACTGAGCATGAGAGGCAATTTCTGTCAAGCTAAATGGATTTGTCGCTACTGTTTTGGTGGGATGTGCTTCCTGCGCGTATTCCGAATGTGACGTCAGTTCGTCCTGAATACGTTTTCGAATAAATTTTCAGCACTTCACCCGTACTAATTCCAAAGAACGAATTTCGAATTTATGTGTGTTAGTTGATTGGTCAACGCCAGTTAGATTGAACGCCAAACGTTGCAAAAACGATGATAAACTTTATTTTAAGTCAACCCCGACATGTATCAGATGAGAGCATTCGGACAGCAGAAGTAAAATGTTCGCAGACCGCCTTTGTTTACCCTGAAAATCCTTCTGATTCTGCTTCAGTGGGTATGTCCACTATGCTAGCAACTTGCGAGTTGTTGGCGACGCAGTTTCTATTCCACCACGGGTATATTTGTTTTTTCAAATATAGCCCTTTGCGCCATAAAAACTCAGCCCAACCAACTATTTCTATTGCAAAAATCTGATCTAAAATCTAGTTTTTCGTTTCAGTATACGAAATAATGCAAAGAATTCAAAGCAAAGAATAAAACACTAGAGTCTATTCAGAAAGCGCAATTTTCTTCAATTCATTTTTAATTATGTCGCGAGCTCGGAAGGACTTCGGCTAAGCACGCAAAGCCAGTTGGATTTAAGCAAAGCGGTTAAGATTTACGAACGCACCCAAGTTCTGAAAAATCGTTTGTTCTGGGGATTTGGAAGGTTGACTTGTTTAACGGAATTCTGAACTTTTGCTAGTTTTTGCAAATTACTTGTTGGTTCTTGAAGGAATTCGTCTTGATTAATGTTCTTTTTTTTTAATGTTTCATTTTAATTAGACTTGGAATTATCTTTTCTGTTTTTAGTTCCTCAACATTGAATTTTCTTGCATTTTTCAAGCAACTTTTTGTGTTACCCCTGAGTAATTACAAGTAAATTCACATTGAGATATTTTTACTTAAACTGGTATTTCTAAAATGAATGTTTTGAATTACTTTATCACATCTACTCCAATTTTATAATAGCTGCATCATATTGAACTGGATTTCCTCGAAAAAGAATTTTTTTATATATTATGAGTAAAATTACTTGATTTGGTTAAAATTTCAGACCACAAACATTTATGAATCTTAACATACAATATAATTGTATAAAATATACCACACATAACTAATTATCATGCAATCTATAACTTTATACTAACTACTGTGTGTTTATGTTTATACAAATATATATTATTTTATGAAACGAACTAATATAATTGCATAAACTACAATTAAAAACTTATTGTATAAACACACAATATGAGAATTAAAAAAGTACATACGATTTTAGATATACCTTAAAATTTAATTCATCATCCTTTTATCAACGGTTGGCATTAAATTCCTTCATTCCAAATTATTCGTATTGAGCGATAAGGCCAATCTTCACAAGAATACATTGAGTGTTACTTTAAAAAAAAATTGAATACAATGATCAAAATGTAAGCTACGTGGTTGAAAAATTGCATTCAGTTACATACCAACATATGTCGCTTACCAAATTAAGATAGAAAATACGTACTACCAGAAACACTAGCGCCCTCTATATCTAACTTTACAGGTGTAAATCCTCTCATAAATTGCTTTGAGTTCGAAAATTACAATATCATATTGAAAAAATTTATATTGCCTTTTTAAATTTTAGAGCGTTGTTACAAAGTCATCTGTGACAACGTTTTGGCGCAATGTTTTGTAGTGATTTGTGGCAGGGGCAAAGGCAACCACGCTTTTTTAGGATTATGGCAACCACATGATTGTTTAAGTCTTCCTTATGTTTGTAATCATTATCTTTTTTTATTTTACCATACCTGAATAATTCTAGTTTGCTAGAATGAATGTGATCTTTCATATCATTCATATTATATAGTTTGGTTTCATTAGACTTGAAATGGAGTAAATTATATTTTTTAACTTGATCAAACTTTAGTAATATTTCAGAAAAGTAAGGATTTTTTCATTGAAATAAATTTTTCTATATGAGTTTAAATTATTAGTTGTGTGAATTTTGTTTTCTATTTTCCAAATTATTTTCCTTAATTTTTAAATTATTTTCTGCTAAGCCTAAAATATTGCTTTTCTAAAAACATTCCACTTTGGTCACATAAAAAGCACACATAAAAACATTGCCACAAAAAAGTCTATTAAAGCTGTACCTAAATTTTCACACACCTCTACATCTTGGGTGAGTGAAAACTTAATGCGGTCATCCAATAAAAAGCATCCTTGTGGCCATCTAATGTTACGTATATTTTCGTTTTAGAAATTCTTCCTAACAAGGTTTCCCTCTGAATTCAGAAATAAAGTTTTATTTCAAGTTCTTAAAATCAATGTAGCGGAAGGTCTTGTTCGTAGTTCTTAATTTAAAATTCCGTCACGGATTCCTAGTTTTTATTGCAAATCTTTTTCAGCTCGTTTTCGTCACAGGTAATTTTAGAAAGTCGCTTACGTTTGAGTGAATCAAGCTTGAAATATTCTAAACTAGGAGAGTTTTTTTTTTCTCTTACAATCCGGCATATTTTCTTGCGACAAATTTATATTCTGGTAGAATTCCGTTTTTCCATTTTCTTTAAGCTTGCTTTTAGGATTCAGAAATACACGACACACTCTTTTTACTCAATATTTATGAGGGTTTTCGTTTCTAAATATCGCATAAAAAGTATATTCGTACATACTCGTGGGCATAATACTTTTTGCTGTTCAAACTTTTCCCATAAATATTCTGAAATATGCTAAAAGGTTTTAAGTATGCTTGAAAAATATTCTACTCGGAACTTTTCCTGTTATTTCTTTAATGATTTATTTAGCACGCGAAAACTTCGCTCTTAATTTTCATTAAGAACATGTAAACTCCACGTCATCATTCGAACTTTCTAAAACTTGTTAACTCGGAAATCTGTACATTTCTTGTTTTTCCCCCCATTGGTTTTGAACAGAATATGGACTTGCCCCGAAATTTTGAATCTTAGTCGAAAAAATCTTTAGGATTACATAGTTTGCTCTAATTGTTGACGTGTCTAATTTATTGGGCTCGAGGAAGTGAAATCGTCGCTTCCGTCTGATTTGTTTCTTTGCGTCTCCTGCTTTCCAAGATCCATTTCTTGGCAAATCCGCCATTGGCAACATGCTGAAGCTACATTTGAGTAACTTGCCGTTACCCCAAAAGTACAAGAGTTTACCAAAGAAACTAAAGCCCTTTCAAGGAAAACTTCATACTTGAGGAATACTTTAAAGTTTTAGCTTTAGTACCGTGTGGTATCAATGTCTTGAAAGTTTGCAAGATGCTTTACTTGTGGAGTGGGAGTCGTGTTAATGAATGAATACTCATTGCATACTGTGTCGAAAAGTATTGACCTCGAAATGCATGATCAGTTTAATTGAGATTTTTCATACATCCAGCATTGGTGATTTGAAACGCCCTTTGTACTATGTGAAGCAGTCTGACATTGAATTAATCCCAGAATAATGCTATGCCCTCGTCTCTTTTAGGTGTACGGGCTTCACGGGCTACTCTAGCGATCTTTTCGTTTTTCATGTCCCGCGATATTTTCCTACTCTTATCTCGCTACTCTGTTTTCCCATCTCTTTTTTTCTCCTCACGATATTTTTTTACTTCACTTTGTCACCGTTGTATTTGGCGCAGCATGGCCAAATATGGCCATTTTACGCCAAAACAATAAACTGAAAACGGGCTATATTGTTAAGTAATGTTTGAATGTAACTATAGAACTCCAATTATCCGGATCAATTGGGACCAAATCCCATCCGGATAGTTGGATAATTCAGGAAAAAAGATTATTTTGTAACAAAATTTTTTTTGTTTTAGTATGTAATGTAATTATTTAATGACTGAAAACAATTTTGTATTGAAATGTATCATTGCTTGAAGATATTGGTCAAAGTCAGTTGTTTCGCTATCTTTACTCATTTCCGTGCAGCAGTCTCATGTGCTTTCTGTTGAGTAGCTGTAGATTGTCGTAGTCTGTCGTTCCATTTATTTTAGCACCGCTGTGTTAAGGCACTGAAACGCCTTACTAGCTGACGGTCCAGCGGTATGTTGAGTAGGAATGACGTCGTCATCTTCCGGGTCATCAATGAGTTCTCTCACACTTTGAATGAGTTCTCTCACACTTTGAATGAGTTCTCTCACACTTTGAATGAATTCATCGTCACTGAGAATTTGGAATCCAGGGTCCGAAGAATCACACACCAGGCACTCGCCTATGTCGTCTGCACTGCACTCGGAACATCCAGGAATTTTTCACTATAATGTTTCTTAGGTCCACAACTGACACTTCGTTTGTATCATTCACCGATAAGAAACTCTTAAAATGAGGATTTTAGTGATTTCTTTTGCTTTCAAAGTGATCCGGATAACTGGAGTTGGTATAATTGGAGTTCTACTGTATATCAATAATGTATTTTTCAACGGAACACAATTTTTTTATGCCAGAATTCCCACGGGCCTTGAAAAGTACTTGAATTTGGCCCAAAGTACCTGAAAGTCCTTAAATTTAGTTTGAAAAATTTTAATCTGGAATTTTCTTGTATGTATTGGTTTGAAACGCGCACGCCTCACAACGCGCTTAGAAGGCGTGGCTTTATTCCGATTCTGAAGAATACACCAAATATGCTTGTTCATCAAGGCATGTGTTTATTTTCTTTGCTCAAGTTCAGTGGGATTCTGTGTCAGTTTGAACACATAGAACATAAGTATAACTTAGCTACTTTACTTTTTCTTTTTAAGAATTTTTTCTTTCCCATAACACTCTTGACTATTGACTACAAATATATTTGGAATTGTTAAGTATATGTGAATGGTAATGAAGAGGTTATAGGGGAGGAGGAGATATTATAGTATATAGGAGATATTATAGGAGAGGTTCTTCAGAAAAGTTGTCTACTAAAATGGGGAGTTACAGATTTAATTTCTGCCTTTTTATGATAGTCCATGAAAAGCTTCAAATGGACCTAGAAAAGTCCTGGAAAAGTACTTGAATCTTTTTGCCACCAAAGAATAGGAACCGTGTTATGCGTAGCAGACTCGCGAATCTTACTTTCAACTCTTGCTATAGAATTTATCTGTTACCAATAATTCGTGAGTGTTTGCCGATTTGTCTTCATGCAGACACCTGTGAAAAGGGAAGTGAGAGCTCGAAAAATGACTTGTTTAGCTCTTAATTTTTTTTTTATTCAACTGCCTTTACTCCGAACACGTTTCGTTGTCGCCTAAAAATTCTTCTAACGTCATAAAAACATACAAATGCAGTGGTAATGGAAAATATCCGTTTCTATTCCATTCAAAAGAGATTTATGCCGAGATTGTAGGACGGGTGTGTAAATAGGGCTAATAAATCCAAGCACTTCTGTGCTGTAATATCAAACACCCGCTGATAAAATGATGCGATTCGCATGATCTTGCGTACATTTTTGCTCAGTCCCGTGTCAGAATGTGTTGGATTTCCTTAGGCGAGATTCTGCTGTGAAGGATTTAAAATTTTGAGCATTTTCTCTGACTGGTGTTCTGGCGAAATGTGTTCGGGTGAGTTTGTATAATTATTTATTTGTCATAAATTGTCACGTATTCATTAAATGGTAAATATATCAACCCTTTCCTACCAAGTACAACTCATATCGTCACCTAGTTAACACAATATTTTGGGGTTTTGAGATTAAGGGGAAAGCAGTTTGCTGCCATTCCCAATTTCATATATACGGTTGACCCTTATTACAACGGACTTTGTTGTAATAGTCAGTGAGCGAAGAGAAAGACCTTTTAGATTTTGTTATTCGATGTGTCGAACGATCGGCATATGAAAATGTATTTTGCACATTATGAACACACACACAGCCTCTCATGAAATAAAAGTATGTATTCCTAGTACTCAATGTATCTTGCATAAATATTACGTTGGTTTTAAAAACTGTTTATAATTTGCATTTCGACCTAATTTCATGTTGGAATCGGAACTAAATTTTGTATTCGGTAAGTTCCCTCGATTAAATTTATCCAAAAACTTTTTAATGTTTAAATACGCGATTGGTGTGGTGTTGTTTCGTTCTACTTCAACTAACATAACTATAAACTTTTTTTTCGTCTTCGCTAGTTGTGCATCTTTTTAAACTACAATGAAAAATTTTCGAGCTTTTAAATCGGACAGAAAAAAAATCTAGAACATAAACATCTTCATTTTTTCCTCCTTTGTTCTCAGGCCCCCGAAGATTTTAATCACTCTCCTATCGAAACTGTTACAAAAAAATATGTGTCTACTGTACCATTTGATTTATTTTATGCGATAATAATCTTTGTAAATAATCTCGTGTAATTTTAAATCGTGAAATTTTACAGAATCTGTTCAATTCTGTAAAATTTGCTTCAAGTTTACTAAGATACTCGCCTTCTTGCTATATCTGGCCATTGTGTCTGAAAACAAATTTAAGAAAAACCAAATACAAAACTAGATAAATGCAAGGAAACTCCAAAAGAGCCATCATAAGTATTTACTGCTATTCGTTGTAAATAATTGAAAAGTCTTTTTAATTTTGTTAAAACTTTTCGTTTAGACATTTTGACTTAAAAACTGAAACTAACTGAAACCGAATGCAAAATGGTAAACAAATACCAGAAAAAGTTTATCCTAAGGAACTGAAAATTATTTACTGCGATTCTTTTGAAATCCCACATCCTACTGAAACTAAATACAAAATGGCGAAAAAAATGCCAAGAAAACATTCTCCAAAGGAGCCTAGGATGTTATTTACTGCGGTTCTTTGTAAATAATTTCTTGTAAAATGAAACCACAAAAAAAATGTAATTCTGTTAAACTTTACCTTTTGACATATTGACTCAACCGAGTGCAAAATGGTAAACAAACTCTAGGAAAAAACTCCCAAAAGCCAGGAAAAAACAAAAACAGTCCCAAGTTTCGTGACTTCGTTCCAAACTTTTTAAACTCCTATCCGAGCACCTAATCTTTTTTCGTAAGACGAAACTGCATCTCCCTCGAAAGGAGTTATCTTCGGCGGGATCAAAAATAAATCCAAACATTGTAAAAAACGCTGCTCGAAAAAAAAAGGCAATTGAAAATATGCCCCTTTATTTCCTACTTTCCCCCTACTCCTTTAAAACTGAGGGATCTTCTTTTTACGAAACCTCTGTGTCGAAGATCTGCTTCACTTGCGCTTGAGCCATCCAATCAATAGCATCAAAGTGACCTTGTGGCTGTGGGCCGCCCGTTGTCGGGCGCAAGGGCATTTCCGAATTTCTTAAGTGGACTTTCGTGTCCCCCGGCGCGTGTTTTTGGGTCGCGGAAGACGAGTTCTTCCCTGTTTTCGGGTCGAGGTTTCATTTCGCGTTGTGAGAAGTCGGGAGTTTCAAATCCCCGATGTGTGTTTGAGAGACAAGTTACACGGGCAGTTGGTTTTGGTTGTTGTTTTCGGAGATGGGGTATCAGAATTGCCTTTTGTGTTGGCATGCATATTGGGATGTTATTGTTTTTTGCAAGTGAGATGGGGTTGGTTCGAGGTTTTTTCCTCTTATCTGTTGCGTTGAATTTTGTTTGGATCGTTACTGGTACTGAAGTCGAGGTTAGATGGGTTTTGTAGCGCAAGGGCCACGTAAGTCTGTCTCCTCCCACCTTTGGAACGTGAATTGGACTCCTAATTGTATCAATTAAACTCTATCGTCTATCTCAATTATTTACCTTTTTCACAGTGCATTGTCACTACCTTCAACTTTCTTCCCTCATTTTTAAGTCTACAATCATTAAATTCTTTATTAATTCTGATGTGGAGGTTCGCAGTTCTCTGCAAGGTACTCCGTAATTGATACGTCCGTTCCGTTCCAAGTCTACGTGAGCCTGCACTTCTTCTCGTGAATATAAAAACCTAAATCATTCTCTGAACCTTGAAGGTGGGCTAGGAGACCCGTTTTCCCCCCAAATTTTACCCAAGTGGCATATTACTGGGACACATCGGGTGATGCTTAATGCCACTGGGTTGATCAATGTAGTCATTTTGCCATAAACCCCTAACCAACCTTCAGTATGAACATTTACTTACTTGACATTGTTATTTGTTCGGCGGAGGTATGCCACATATGGCCATTACGCCACAATCCCCAAAGCAACCATCCTTTATCTTTATTAATTATTTCACAAATAAAATGCTTTAAAACATTGAACGTCACGTCTGAGAGTTCGGAGAATAGTGTGTCACGTAGTTTGACAGCTGGATCACTCCGACAGAAAGGCACATGAATTTTTTATTCATCAACAGCTTTTCTTTCGAGAGAGAATGTCCTTTATGTTCTCATTTCTCGCAGAAAGTTTCACCGCTTTTAGCCGTCGGGTCTAGGAGGTGAACTCCCCACCCAAACCCTTTTTCATATACTGAAACTTATAAATATCCCGCCTCGTCTGCCGACAGAAGCGCAAATAAAACCGTTCCAAGGAGCGCAGAAGTCGGTGTGGGTCACACACTGGAGTCATCAAGAATCCAATTTTGGGCTTATTTGCCATTTTCTTCTGCTGCTCCCATTAGCACAAATTGAAACTTCCCTCTCTGAGAAGCGTTGCCTAGCAACCTTTTGGGCGTCTTGTTTGCAGAGATGTTTATCACACTGAGCATGGAGAAAATAGAGTTTAAAGGGTCCATGAGTCGCACTTGAATTATTTAATGTCCCTCGTATTGCCATGTGGTTCTCTTGCCAAAGAGTGGGTCTTAATTGGTAGTTCGGACACCGCGAGTTTTCTTTTTGCTGGAGGTTTCTATTGGAAGCCTTTTTATGTTGGCGTTTGGCATGCTTTGTTTAATGTGTTTCGGACTGTTAAAGCCTGAATGTCTGATTAAATTATAATAATTACATAAAAAATACTTTGAAATAAGTTATTTTCGAATGGATTTCTTGCGTATGGTAACTCTCAATTCGGACTGATTTCTTGTGTATGAGTTTTAAATGAGGGTTTCACATGGAAAACTCCGCCATGAAATCTACAGCTTTCCCTGCATGACCTCTCCAATTGTGACCTTCTTGACCTATAGAATCTTTCCGAAAAAAATGTATTCTAAAGAATGGAGCAGTAGAGTACTCCGAAAAGATTATATTCTTTAAAAAGGAGTTGAATCTTTCCAAAGGTTTCTTTACCAAGGAAAGGAGCATTACAATCTTTCCAATGGATTTTGCATATCTTCCTTAGGGATTGATCCTGGACCGTTTTGTTCCAGTCTGACATTAATTAGCTACCTACCTACATACCTTTCCATGAGATTCTATCCTAAATAAAGTAACAGTAGAATATTTCCAAAAGATACTAATGTGAGGAGAGAACCAATAGATTCTTTCCAAAGAATTCTATCATACAGAATAATCGAAGCTAATCATTCCAAAGGATTCTATTATGTAGAATGAGCCATGAAAAATCATTCCAATGGATTCAATTTTGAGGAAAGAACCAATAAAATGCTTCTAAATGTTGAAAATATTCGTGGATTCTTTAAACTTATAATAACCAATGTCAAGAATTAAGTAAACCCATAAATATGTCTTACTTCTTATTTCTAAATTTTTTTAGCTGCTCTAAAATTACGCAAACTATCGATTTTGTCCAAAATTGAATTCTCTGTATCTATAATTTTATTTTAATCGCTTGCAAAGTTAACTATTTTCTGGCATCTGGTGACAAATTGAAAGCTGTTGCATGTTATCCCGTTTAGAATAAGCGTTTCATTTAAACGCATTGAGTCATCAAATATTCGCATTGAAACGGCCCATAGAATAATTGTTGGTTACGAACTACGGACGGACATTTACCATAATTCCGATGCATTTCCTTGCAGATTGTAAGCAAAATATACCAAAAGCTGCAATTTAACACGAAAGTGACATAGAACTGAATCGTCTTCACACATTACCTCTCAATTTTTTTATTTATTTTCATCATTCTCAGCTCAACTTGGATCGCCCAGTTGATTACATACATGTTCTGAATATGAAAAGTCAGTGCTGCTTCATCAATTTGCATTTGTGATTTGGTTGCATTTGTCGTTGCGTTTTTCCAAGTACGAGAATCACTGACAGTACATTGACTTAATTCAGAACAAAACTGACAGGTTTCCATAGCAACCTTTAATTGAGTTTTATCTTTCTTTATTTAGTTCCCTCCGTAACAACAGAATTGTTAAGCTCTTTTCCATGCATTTGTGAGACAACTGATCAAGTTAAGCATCCCTGAAAGATAAAAGATTGCGGAATTTTATTTCTGGCTTTAATCTGCTAGAATAATATTTTGTCTTTTCTCGTGCTGTTTTATTTCTGAAACTCGCTTAACTTTTATCTTCTGTGTTTCTATTCGAAATTCTAAAGCTGAGAGAAGAGTTGATTCCGAAAGACGTAAAATCGTGTCTCCGTCGAACGGTAAAACTTTGCAACACTTGTGTGTACATAAAAATTGTGCAAACTCCCGTAACACGTTTTTCATCGCTTTGGCTTTGAACTACTGCGTTTTATTCCCCCGTCTGTTTTGCGTTTATTCGCTGCGGAATACGGTTTCCTCTTTCTGTAGATATTCACAAGATATCAAATGTTTGTTCTGTCGAGTTATTTATTTTTAGTAGGTCACCAATTCAAAAGGTTAAAGTACGAATTCCTATTTTATATTTGGCACAGAATACCGTTTTATGTCCATGTATGTTAAGGATTGGAAGATGAAAGTCGGACATCGATGACATCTAAGTAATTTTCCTCTTCCTAAATGGCTCTGCCCGGGTGCAATTTCGAAGCATATTTTGTTTACATATTTGTGAATATATTAATGACTAGGGACAGGACTTCATGATTTTTTGCATTTAGGATACGTTTTCTCTTAGAACTTTAGATTATTGCAGGGGGTTCCCAACCTTTTAGTAACTGCGTACCACTTGAAATTTTTAGAAAATTTTGTTGTACCACCAGTCCTATATTTTTTTAGAAACATATATCTAATGTCAGAAAAGTGCCCAGTGGCTTGTTTTATTTTAATTAAAATACTAAGAAACTTCATATTTTGTGATTAATGCACTTGTATTTCGTATTAATGATGTTTTATTAAAGGAAAAAATAAAACGATTATTGAAAATTACAGTTTTATTTTTTACTTACAGGTCTCAAAACAAATAATTATCTCGTGTGAATTATCCGTGTATATTTCTCATACATAAAGATAAAGGAATTCTTCGTAAAACGATTTGACAAAGAGAGATATCAGCTTAATTTCGCCGAGATAGCCATTGAATAGAATTAGATAACCAGCAACGAAGTTTCTCTTTAAATAATGTGCTACTGTTAGCGTCGTTTATTACAATGTAATAAAAACGTTAACCACAAAACTGATTTCATATCATCCCATTTTTCCTATAACGTGGTTGTACATACTAAAAAATCGAACAAACTTCCTAGAATATTTGGGTCGCTCGTATCATCCTTGCGTACCACCTGAAACGTTGCCGCGTACCACCGGTTGAGAATCCCTGGATTATTGTATTGCATTTATACTACAGATTGTTGTAGTTGCAAATAATTCGGAGTACGAGAGATTTTCAGTGTAAACGAACCAAAGGAACTACGAATAATTTTTTTTCCTCTGTCCAATGCACGGGAATATTTGTAGTCACTCGAAAACTCAAAATCAAATACTGTAGTAGTCACATTAGAAAAAAAAATTCAGCCGAATTGCGACTAATATGAAATGGATTAAATGGATGAATTCAACATTTATGTATATGCGTCCGAAGTGAATTGTAGAAGCGATGGAGAAGTTAAAATGGATATTAAATTTTTTTTTCCCGTACACACACTTAAATGATGCTAACATTCCTTTATGAAAAATAATTGATGATAACTTTTCAATCAACATATTATTAATTCAACCTGAGGAATGCCGATACTCTGGCATGATCATATCGGGATTATCTTAAAATGTAGTTTATCGCCGTTTTGGCAGCGTTGTGCGTTTTGTTTTATTGGTGTTTGCCAATCAGCTATCGTATATCAAATCGAAATTTGTTCTTTGGGATTTTTTTGGCGGACTGCTGAAATCGTATTCCAAAAAACATGTATCGCTGCCGAAACACTAACTCTGCCTACAATTTTGATCGACAGAAAGTGTCTCATAGATTGTTTGAAGAAATAATTCTTGTTTGATTATCGGACTGTGGGAATATTCAGAAATTTTACTCATCTTTTCTGACGACAGAATAAAAATGGCCGTCAATGCTAAATTTAACAGTGCCATATGTGATTAATTTGCAGTTTCTCACTGTATGTATTTAGTCTTTCTGTGTCAATAGGATTTTCCTTTGTGTGTATATCCATTGCTTGATACTGTCTGTCTTGTATATGGCGCAGCATTTCCAAATATGACTGGTCCTTGCGCCATATATTCCAACCAACCTGTATTAACCAGGTATTCAGAGATCAAGTCAGACATGGGCAGTTGCATTTGGAGGCTCCTAGTAAATTAAAACAGGGTTCCCACGGGTCAAAGACAACCTGAAATTGTCAAGGAATTTAATTTTGTCCAAAAAATCAGGGAAAATTACGAATTTTTGTCTAAAACCTGGAAAATGATCATGACTTCTCAGATCCTTTGGAAAAAAGTAGCCAATAAGATTCTTACACAGATTTATATAATTTTATTTTATGAATTGAATTTTTCAACCGATTTGAAAAGAAACTGCTAATGCATTACAGGTAAAGAATTTTGTTTCGTACACTTGCTTAATTTGAAGAATTTCATGCTTATGATACATTAAATCACAAATTGATTCAAGTCAAAGATGTTGGATTATTAGGAATATGTTATTTTAATGCAAAATTGCTTGTGCTTTGTGTATTAATTTTTACAGGGTTAACTCTTAACTTTGTCTTTGTTATTGGCTATTGAGTGTTAAATTATTTCTTGGCTTTCAACCTTGAAAAGTGAATCGGTCAAGTATAACCTGGAATTTTGTAAAAATTTGTCTAGAAAAATCAGGTATTTTTATTTCTGAAATAGGAAAAAGTGGAACCCTGATTAAAAATTGCAGAAAATTGAGTTATTAAGCCCGAGCCAAACCAAGACCTGCTTCCCTCCTATATATCATGGTCATCAACATCTTCGGCCCGTGCGATTAAGTTAAAAGAATCTCGAGATTCAATGCTAAATAGTTTGTTCTCTGAATGATAAGTTGTCTTGTACAACTTTCCTAAATAATATTTTTTCTTCTCCCGGTATCAAAATTAGATCCGTTCTATAATACCCCTTCCTGCGAAAAAGGTCCAAAAAAAGTCGAATCATCATGGATGTCCTGCCTCGACATCCCGAGACGCTTCAGTAAGCGGTTAGAACTAGTCATGCTGTTACACTGACAGTTGTGACAGTCAGGGTAAATCTCATTTCCTACCAAAAATTTCATAGCTGGGGTATCGCGAGTTCTGAATCTTGATAATGCTGTCTATCCTTTGCGTGACTTGAAGTTGGCCATTTTTCCAGGTTTGTCTTCAAAACCATTACCCTAGTGCCCTGTCCCGGAATTTTTCTTTTTTGTACAAAGTCTATTTCTTTAAAATGAGTTTCTTTCAAGTAAATTTAAGTGACATTGAACCCTAGCATGTCCGTCGGTCATTTCATTGTCCTATATCCTGACATGACTGGAGGCTTCGCATCTAAAGCTGTTGCGCCATAAAACCCAAAACTAACCAAATTTACTTGACATTGTCTTGTGTCTGACGCAGTCCAAAATATGGCCCTTTTGCGCCATAAAACCCAAAACTAACCAAATTTACTTGACATTGTCTTGTGTCTCATGCAATTCAAAATATGACCCTTTTGCGCCATAAAACTCAAAACTAACCAAATTTACTTGACATTGTCTTGTGTCTGACGCAGTCCAAAATATGGCCTTTTTGCGCCATAAAACCCAAAACTAATCAAATTTACTTGACATTGTCTTGTGTCTGACGCACTCCAAAATATTGCCTATTTGCGCCATAAAACCCAAAACTAACCAAATTTACTTGACATTGTCTTGTGTCTGACGCAGTCCAAAATATGGCCCTTTTACGCTATAAAACCCAAAACTAATCAAATTTACTTGACACTGTCTGGTGTCTGACGCAGTCCAAAATATGGCCTTTTTGCGCCATAAAAACCAAAACTAACCAAATTTACTTGACATTGTCTTGTTTCTGACGCAGTCCAAAATATGGCCCTTTTGCGCCATTAAACCCAAAACTGATCAAATTTACTTGACATTATCTTGTGTCTGACGCAGTCCAAAATATGGCCCCGCGCCATAAAACCCAAAGCATGCCAACCAAATAGCATGAGAAAGAATCCACATCAAATGTACCAATCTTTCCTGGTACACTTGATGTGGACGCCTTGAAAGTCTCGCGAGTTCTATTATCTTAATGTAGGAATGAAAGTATTACTTTTGCTTCCGACTACATTGATAAGACAACGTTTTCTCGATCGAGGTGGTTTTCTTTTTACCGCAAAACCTGCAAGTAGTTTTGATTAGTTTTCGATGCATGTCGCAACCAGCTTTTTGCATTGTCTTTGCCATGCATTGTTAATGAAAGGAGTTATTATATGTAAATGATAAAAGGTACTTCGAACAACGACGAAATTGTCTGATCCGGTTGCTAGTAAATCCTCGTCATTCTTCAATTAGATAATGGTTGGCAACGGGAATGTGTCGTATTAAGCCATTAATAAATCAGAGTAGGAGGAAGCCGACATAAGAACAATTAGCCCGTTTCAACAGTACTCAATGTGTTCGCGTGGAATCCATTAAATTATTGTCGTCCATGATGCTCCGACAGCACTCACTCAATTGTGTTCTGCCGTCATGGCGAACTATAAACGAAATGAATTATTCGCTTTATATTTTTCTGCGAACCTTGATGGAAATGCAAAAGTAATTATCTGCATTTCGAGCCATCACAGCGTTAGAACATTTATTTTTTGTTACGTGGTGCACGAATTTCTATACAAAATGTGTTTTCCTGGCAACCGTCTGGTTTTTCTTTCGGTTGCTTGGTTTGAAGATCTGTTATACGCTTGTGGGGAAAAAGCATGAATCCTAAGTTATTGATTGGTTAAAGTTATGGATTGGTTAAAGTTATTATCCATCGTGATCGAAAGCGCTAGTCTGCGCTTTGTTAGCCAATCGGCCCAGTTTGATTCGTAAGCCTACTTGACTTACCCTTCAAAGATCTTATGCCAACGATTCCGTCTACATGCTCCGTCTATTTCACAAAACGTTGGATGCTTATAAGTGATTATGTGCGTCATCACTTCTATTTAACGTTTAGACTCTGCCTCGTTCAGTAGTTGTACTTCGATCGCGCCAAGAAGGAATTAAGACTACGGCCGTTACAGCAATTGGACTTTGAAAATTATAAGAGTCACACCAAGAAAGAATCGCGCCTGTTACATCTATAGCCGCAGTCAAAAGGTTAAGTTAACTATCTTCGAATAATTGCTACTTCTGAGAAACTCGATATCCAAACGAAACTTAAAAGTTTAGATGGATTAATTTTAGGTATCTCTTGAAACGAAAAGTTTCTGAATATCATTAGTTTGGAAAACTGTTTTTCAAGGGTTGTTTTAGGGTTTTAGTTAACTGTTTTAAGGCCTTGATAGTCCTAGTTTTGTGTCCCAACCTGTCAAAAAAAAATTGTGATACCTTAATGACCTACCGTTTTTTTCATTTTAACCTTGTCTTTTCATGAGCATTCATCTTTTTCCCTCGTTTGTTTAAAATTTTGATTGGACTTGCGTTTGACTCAGCTGTCCATCTATAGACCATGTGGCGTTAAATCTAAATCGATCTACCTAAGAAAGCGTTTTTAAAACTTTTTTTTTATGTTCTTATGTTCTTATTTATGATAGCTCGATCATTAGAGTGTGGCATTGATGTTATCAATGTCTCACTCACTCAATAGATGGCAGCACAGTCAACATGATATTGACATCGTTGACCGTTACTTATCAGGAACTTTATAAAGAGAGTTAGCTGGCGAAGATGTGTGCGTGGCGTGGGAGCCAAGAGAGGTCGGGTATCTCAGATGTTTCTGAAAAGATGTAAAATCCACGATGTTAATAGTAGGTAAAATAAAGAATTTGTAGATGTCAAGGAGTGTTTTTTACTTGTCCACCAGCTTCAAGGAGTGATTTTCTAATAGACTACTAGAGTAGTTTTCGGTGTACATGGTTTGTTGCCAAACGAAACCCGTTAAATGTTTTGGGTATTTGCGTACAAACTGTTAAAAACTGTTCGTGGAACTTGTGTTCCATAGAAGTTTTATGTAGTCAAAATTATTTTTAAAAGTTGGGAATCTCGAAGATAATATCGGAAAGGTTACCGAAGTAGTTGAAGATTTTTTTTGGTGGATTCTTTATTCGGGGGCTTAAAAAAGCAAAGGAAGCAATTCATTTTTGCTGCAAAACCTGATATTTGTGGTAAAATACTAAAATAAATGCTCTCTTTCTGATTTTCGAATAGATATGATTGAGGTGGGGTGGTTGGTCTCTTATGAAAGGCTTTTCTGGTCTAGCTAAATGTAGGTATTCCGAACCTGACGTCACTTTGCTTTCTTTTGAAATACGGTTTCAACACTTTGCTAATAAATATTCCAGCGAATGAATTCCGAATTGATTCATGATAGTTCATTGGTCAACGCTAATTAGATTGTACGCCAAACGTTGCAAAAACGGTGATAACTATATTTGAAGGTAACTTGTGTTTAATACGAGAGTAATTGGGAAATGAAAGTAAATCGCAAATATCTGGGGTTTTTTTTGGGGGTGGGGGGTGGGGGGGGGGCGTTGAACACTGCGTTAGCTACCTGCGAGTTATTGGCGGCGCAAGTTCAATTCATGACAGGTACAATTCCTCTCTGGTTGTATTTATCTCTTCTAGTCCAGTAAAACAAGATTGTGTATGTCTATTACTTGATATTATATTTCACTTTTATGGTCAAATATGGCCCTTGCGCCATAAAATCAAAGCAACCGTCTGGTTTGTTTGCACTGAAAATTCCTTTGTGACTACACATAAATAGAAAAATTACATTTCAACTGATGATGATAAGTGGGACTTTGGTGAAAATTTGATAACCTCCCGGCAACACCAAAATGCTTTTCCTACGAGATAAAATAAACATGTCTGCTTATAAAACAAAAATTATGCATGCTTGTATGCATTTTCTTGATCGCAAAAGCCGGATACAAGTTTCACTAAGATCCTTTTCCACAAACAATGCACATCGACGTAATCTTGCTTCGAAACTGTTTGCATCACTTCCCGTGTGAAACCATCCAGGAAGTTTCGAGGTGTCACAGTTTTCAGCTCCGTCTCGTTAGTACGATAGAATTTATCGATAAACCTTCGCTCTTTTCTTTAATGATCTTTAGGTGCTGATGAACAATATGCCAGCGTTCAAGGACAGAACGCGTCGACGCATGAGCCTTCCCATAGGTCCTTACCTCAATTTGGACAATCGCCGATCCTCAACGGCATCCACTGGCTCAGACTGTAAGTTTGAGGCTTTGCAGTCTCAGGCCGTAATTCCCATACTTTTACTGTGTGCTGCCATCTAGGTGACAAATGTGGCGTTAATTGTCTCTTTTCACAACCCTTGTCAAGTTTTATTGCGCCCATAAGGTTTATTATGACTTCGTCTCTCTTCATTGTGCAATATCACTTCCTTAAGCATGAATTATTTTTATTTTTTGAAAAACTGTGCGATCATAATGAAGGTTAGCTTATTCTAAGCACTGTAGCTTCATGTGACTTGACTCCCAAATACACTGAAGTGTAAACCTTAAGGTACACGATACTTTTTAAAAGCTACAACCTCGAAAGAAAACAAAATAGCCTTTGACGGTTTGCTTGACATCATACTCAGTAGAAAGCTGGTGCATGTTCAAATTTTCAGAGGCTCTTTACATAAATTTTTGCAATGGCAGGAACTCACCCGCAACCTCATACTCTGCAGATGTGTTTTAAAGCCAGCATCAGTGGTCAAGGTGTTCATTACAGCCAACAAAGAACCTCTTCCTCTCTTTTTCTTAAGTTTCCACAGTTACCCTTCTGTCTCATCGCATCCAGTGCAGTGTTACCACTTCATTTCATACACTTTTTCTGCTGACTTCTGTTCTTATGTCTTTTTATCTATTCATGGAATTTGAATTAATGAAGTTCAAAAATTGTCCGCCAGGGAGCGCTTAACAATTGCAAAGAACAATGAAAAAGCGTTTATTTGTTCAAAACCGGACATCCCTGCTGCACAGACTGTTCAGTGATGCTTGGCGAGTTTCGTCATTCAGGTGTTGTAAAATTTCAATACTGAACAGTGTTCAACGACTGAGCTCCCACATGCTTCGTAACACGGTTCTTGAAGTCTTCCGAAGTAACATCATTTGCACAATGAACCATGCCTGTGGTTGTCCTGTTGGTGAAGTCTGAAGTCGCCGATTTCCAACCGGAAGGTTGCGAGTACGAAGCTCCAACCGATGATCTTCGTGTACGTGGTGCGCGTTAAATCAGACGTGGCCTCAAATGTCCTCTCGCTGACCTGGTGCGGAAGTTTGAATAGTAGAGTGCCAGTTCAGACGTTGACCTCGTCATTCGAGCATGGTTTAAAATTACAATTCCCCGCATTGCCAAATCATTCATTTTACTTATTTTTTGATAGTACAATATTTCTCTGTGCGTTATTTTATTGCATCTGTTATATTGATTTATTAGTAAAATATTTCATAATTCGATAGTTTCGATGACTGACTAAAGTAAAAGAATTATTGTTCAGTAACGGGGTTGAACCTGTTAAATGCTCGTCTTACAATGAATTGGTAAAAGATGGTTTATGTCTCCAAGAATTAATTGTCATCTTCCTATCATTTATTGCTCCGGTTAGATAGTTGTTTTTGCTTTTTAAGAGATTTTACAGAAAAATACGCATCGCACCCCGGCAAGAAAAATGACACAAGTCAAAAAATAAAAGTTTTGATGTTATTTCATTGAAAAATAAGTATGAGGTGCCCCAGCGTGTTATATTACTATTCTATAGAATACAATAGAAGTTACCACCATAAATACTTACCTAAAATTTAAAAGAAGCTTATACTATTTCAATATAAGTTTTATAGTATCCTTTATGTTGATGTTTCTCAAATTTTGCAATTTTGAGTTGTCACTTTTCTGGCCGGGATGCGATATGTTTATATTGTATTTGCATAGAATAAAAATAATACAACGTTAGAGGAGTGTCAGCCTTCGCCAAATACTAGTAACTTAGAAAAGAAATTGAGGAAAATTTGTATCTTAATAACCGGAACTTTAGTTTTTCGTAAATGATGGTGGAAGGCATTATCATGCAACTATTGTTTAGAATTCCACGTTTTTCGTAGCACCTCGCTTGTATACGTACCTCACTTGATGGGCGGATTGCGTCAGAATCCAACAATACAATCCAAAATAAAGATGTCATTCATTTCTCTTGATATCCGGGTTACTTATGTGAATCTTTCCCTTGCAGCTTCCTACTGCGACACGAGCTCTGATGACGAGGGTAAAATGCCCAGGGATAAACACCAGGTCAACTCGTCTGGTATTTCCGACTTCTGCGTCAAGAACATCAAGCAGAGCGCTTTCGGTCGCAGAGAGATAGAAATCGCTGAGCAGGGTAAGTACCTTTGCAAAATGGCCGGTCTTGGCCTAGTACGCCATGTCGCTAATAAACACACTTAAACCGGCCTGCCTTTCTGCTTTCCTGTATTTGTTAGCTATTTGCGAAATAGCTGTTGTCCTGGTAAGTAGCTTTTGTCGTGATTTGGGGTTAAGTGGCGTCCATGTAAACCCGTAAGCTTAAGGTATCGGTAACGAACATGTGCGTGCACTTTAGCCGCTTACCAGTATTCAATAGAAATAGCTGTTGTGTCCTGGTTGGGGTCAGGTGGCGTCCACGAAAACCCGTAAAATAAAGAACCGTAATATCGCTCACGAACATGCACTTGTGCTACTCTTTTTACTTTCCAGTGTTTCTAATCTGTTTGTGAAGTAGCTGTTGTCTTGGTTGGGATCATGTGGCGTACATGATAACCCATACACGTAATATATACGTATATAATACACATACGTATATAATACACATGCCATACGTATATAATACACATGCCATACGTATATAATACACATACATATATAATACACATACGTATATAATACACATACCATACATATATAATGCACATACCATACGTATATAATGCACATACCATACGTAGATAACACACATACGTACATAATGCACATACGTACATAATGCACATACGTACATAATGCACATACGTACATAATGCACATACGTACATAATACACATACGTACATAATACACATATGTACATAATACACATACGTGCATAATACACATACGCGTATAATACACATACCTACATAATACACATACGTACATAATACACATATGCGTATAATACACATATGCGTATAATACACATATGCGTATAATACACATACGCATATAATACACATATGTATATAATACACATATGTATATAATACACATACGTATATAATACACATACCATATGTATATAATACACATACGTATATACTACACATACGTATACAGGGTGGTCCCGAATTCATGGTACAAACTTTAATGGTAGGTACAGGACATTGTAACAATGATTTATTGTATAGGAATGTATAGTCGCAAGTGACGCGGTGAGGCGTAAACAGGGGAAATAAAAGGAAAGAGAAATGGAGTGATCGGTTGGTATCATTGCCGGTAGAGGGCAGTAGATGTCTAGCCGCTGTTGAACATGATGCATCGCAGTAGGGAAAAGCGCCATTCACAATTGTGCTGCCGTAGACGATGGGTGACTTTACGTATGCAGAAAAAGCAGACATGCATTACATGTACGGCCGTGCAAATGGTAACGGCAGAGCTGCGTTACGAATGTATCGCGGAGTATCCTGATCGACGAATGCCGGATCATAGAATTTTTCAACGGTTACATCGTCAACTTTGTGAAACAAGTGCGTTCGACGTCAACAGACATGGCGCTGGTCGAGTAAGAGCTGTACGCACTCCAAGGCTGGAAGAAAGCATCTTGAACATTGTGGCTGATAGACCCGAGTCAAGCACAAGAACTGTTGCGCGTGACGTAGGTGTGAGTCATCAGACTGTATGCAGAGTGTTAAACGAAAATCGCTTACACCCCTTCCATTTTCAGAAAGTACAAGCATTGAATCCGGCAGATTATCCTCGCCGCGTGAACTTCTGCCTGTGGGTGATGCAGCAATGTGCGTTGCAGCCGGATTTCGTAGATTATGTGCTATTTACAGATGAAGCGACATTTTCACGCGAGGGTGTCTTTAATGCGCACAATTCCCATGTGTGGGCAACCGATAATCCACATGCAACGCGTCGACATGCGTTTCAACAACGTTTCAGTATTAATGTGTGGGCTGGTATTGTGAACGACTTTTTGATTGGCCCATACTTACTACCCACGCGGCTCACTGGCGGAAGCTATCTTATTTTTCTGAAAGAAGTGTTACCACAACTGCTGCATGATGTTCCGATCGCCATTCGTAACCGCATGTGGTTTCAGCACGATGGGGCGCCAGCACACTTCAGCATTGATGTACGGAATTACCTGAATGCCACGTTTGGTACTCGATGGATTGGGCGTGGTGGACCAGTCCCTTGGCCACCCCGATCTCCCGATTTATCGAGCCTCGATTACTTTTTATGGGGACATCTAAAGCATCTTGTTTATGAGACTCCAGTTGACTCAGATGAGGATCTCGTCGCTCGCTTATCTGTAGCTGCTGCAGGTGTGCGTGAAATACCAGGCATCTTTGAACGTGTACGCCAATCGCTCCACCGACGCTGTCAAGCATGTATCGATACTGGTGGACGCAATTTTGAACAATTACTGTAAACATGACACTTGTCAACAACGCTTTCAATAAAATCTTTGTTTTTCCTTTCGGCCGTTATTTCCCCTGTTTTCGCCTCACCGCGTCACTTGCGACTATACATTCCTATACAATAAATCATTGTTACAATGTCCTGTACCTACCATTAAAGTTTGTACCATGAATTCGGGACCACCCTGTATAATGCACATGCCATACGTATATAATGCACATACCATACGTATATAATGCACATACCATACGTATATAATGCACATGCCATACGTATATAATGCACATACGTATATAATGCACATACGTATATAATGCACATACGTACATAATGCACATACGTACATAATACACATACGTACATAATACACATACGTACATAATACACATACGTACATAATACACATACGTACATAATACACATACGTGTATAATACATACACGTATAATACACATACGTATATAATACACATAGGAATATACACATACGTATACAATACACATACGTATACAATACACATACTCGCGCTGCAGTTTTGTTATCGGTTCACTCGTCATTCGCCTCGTTTCTCGCCCCGTGGCTCGTAGCGCTCGCATCGGAAGCGGTTTTTTGGGCACGAGTCAAAGGCTTGGCGACGAGGCGCCATTCAGTGAGTGTGTTCTGTTCTCAATGAGCGCGTTTAACCTATACGCTGCGGAGCTTAGATTTTTTTTCAATCGTCTCACAGAACGGCTCTTGGCCTGACACTCTCCGAGCCCCTTGCCTAATTACCAAACTGAAGCGATAGAGCCGTGAGTGGCATTTACGCCTGACGCTTTCCTTTCATAGTATTGCGTGGCGTATCGTTCGGCGTGAGAAGAGATATCATCGGAGCGACTTTCTGCTTTCGCACCTCACCGTCGCCAGTGTAGGGGGAGGTACTGAACAAAAGGAGGGACCTTCTAGAAGTTAGGTCAGTCGCTGACAGCTCGTAAATGGTGATCGATGCCAGCGGTCACTTAAAAGGGGGATAACATCCGCAGATCTATACCACGCCTCTGGTGTGAACGAAATTGTTTACCTGCCGCAACGTAAAGGTTCATGAGCACGTGCAGGGCAGATGTCGCCACAACTCGGCGAGTATGTAAACCGTCCTCAGCGTAGTGGGAACGAACGTGCGATTGTTGGCGAGTGACGAGGCGAAACACGAGCGCGATAGTGTGTGAATGCGCTTTGAGATAAAGGACCGTGATGTCGCTAACAAACATGCACTTGCACTTATCTTTTTATTTTCCTGTGTTTCTGAGCTATTTGCACTGTGGTCGTGGTTGGGATCATGAGGCGCCCACAAAATCCAGTACACGTAAGTGAAAGGACCGTGCGTATGAGATGTCAAGGAGTTGTTAGCGAATAGGTTTACCCTGTCTGCAGACCAGATACGGCCACCCGTGTAGGTTTAGGAATTGCCATGGCATATTGGGTTTGCCTACCTTCAACAAACCTTCAGTTGTATGCTGCGCAGACTCGATTCCTCCTTGGGCATCTGTGTCAGCAACTTTCCGGGTGTGTATGGATGTCCATCACTTGACACTGTCTTGTGTTTGGCGCGTCTTGTTCAAATATAGTCCTTACAGCCATAAAGCGCAAATACAACCAACCGAAAAGGTTTACACAACCCGCAGACCAGGTACTGACCTCCGGATTGGTTTACCCGGCGCACACACACCAGAATAACCATAAGAAAAAATGGCGAAAAAATGTTTGTCTATTTGAATTTGTTTGCTGCATTTGATTGTGCTGTTTTATATCCCTCTTTTTAATCAATATTATCTATTGGAGTATCTGAATTTTTGAAAAATATATACCTCCAAAAAAATATAGTATTTTGTAAAAACACAAAATTAACGATCGTTCGTGACTTGCGACATTTTGCCATAACTCCATCGGCCTATAAATTGTGTCAGGACAAACATTTTGACGCTGAAGACCTTTTTCGGTCAGTTGGCGGACTCTCCGCAGTGATGAAAGAAGTCCGTATTGCTCCCACGCCTTCAGCCAAGATTACCGCCCTCATCGAGGTCCTCACCTCCCAGATGTGACTGACCCATCAGACTACAATATACCTGAAATCACCACTCATCAAGGAACTCACCATCAATACTGGAGATGAAGGCCGCTACGCGGCCATGTGCTCCATAATCTCAACTACATGACTTGATTTTGACGCTGAAGGTATAAAATATAAAAGTTCAAAAACAGAATATATAGATAGCCATCTCCTTTCTAGTAGCTAAATTCACGCGCTTGTTCAGCTATGATATTGTACATTTGGACAAGATCGGCCCTTGAATCGACTAATGTCTGCCAATTGTGCTCCCTAACTTACTCAGCGACTGGTTTCGCCTTCGATTCATTTAAGGACTAAAGTGTCCTTCAAATTTCGTAAGTGGACTGTATTGGGGAAATAGTGCATGTAGTAGCTGCGTTGGAATTAAGACTACATTTAAAACAAGACATTTCTTAGAGTTGCATATTGACATGACACCAAACGTTGAACTGGCGCATTCTATTCTGCCACTTTATCGCTTTTTCAAAAAAAGAAGTCCAATTCCGGTTAAGGCCCGGTGCACACTGCCAGTTTTTCAACGTGCGGCGCCACTGCGGCACCGAAGCCCAACTATGCACACATAACTGTGATATGACACGAGTACTCATTTCACGCCATTTGCGATGGATATTCTATCGAAAACGTGTTTACAGGGTTCCCACGGTCCTTGAAAAGTCCTTAAAAGTCCTTGAATTTTTTTTCTCTAACTAGGGCCCTTGAAAGTCCTTGAAAATTACAGAACTTGGCGAAAAGTCCTTGAAAGTACTTGATTTTTTTAAAACTTGTACATAGTTGTGTAATTTTGTCTTGCATTAGAACTTGTCCAGACTAGTTTTCCTCCACAGTAGGTGCGTCATTCTGAATGAAACTGGTGTTTTGCGCTTTCACACTATGTGATATCCTAATAATACTACATCTAGATCGTCCATTTTCCACAGTATTCTGTACGTCTAAGTTGACACCTCTGGTCTCCGTTAAGACGGCCGCCTTGTTATGCCTGCCGCATCATGACGTATCTTTGGCCGCTAGGTAACTGCACCGCTTTCTTAGGAAACCTTAACTTTTGTAGTCAATACGTCATTGGTAACCTGGCACGCATCCAAAGAAATGAAGCCAAATTCTCATTGCAAAAATATAAAAGTTGCAATTAAAAAATCAAATTTTTTAAGATATCCTTCTGTTGTAAAATTTTCTGCAGTTTTCATATCCTTTGAAATGTTTACTCTATCTTTAACGATCGCAAAGATGGAAACTTAGACTGGAGAATAAAAAAGCCCTAATACTAGTCAAAACTTTTGTTTTGTTTCTCAAACAAAATAAACCATGACAGCCGTCTGTTGTAGGCAGTGGACGACAGCAAAATAGAGATTGTGTCGTGTAGATTGAACCGTGTGCAAGCTCCTCTACTCTTCTTCGTGCCACCAAAAGAATTTATTGTACGATATTTTATCGCATGACCTAAACCGATGTGTGTGCAAGTAACCTGGTAGTTAGCATTGAGACGAGAAGTCCACTATACAACAACAACAAAAAAAACACTGGTTCTGTAAGGAAAGAAAATCCAAATTATAACAAAAATTGATGATAACTTTCCTTTTTTTGAGTGTCAGTAGTTTAAAAAAAATTATGTCTTTTTTTTATAATTTTCACATTTTTCTTTTTAATTGACAATTGTTGTGTATGCCTTGTTTTAGGTCGTTATAAAAAATTTTAGGTCCTTGAAAAATATTTTTTTAGTTTTGAAAAGTCCTTAAAAGTCCTTGAATTTTTTTTGGATAAAGGTGTGGGAACCATGGACTTTATTCTGCTTACTTGGTGTAAAAAAGTATATTTTTAAACAAAATAGACGTTACTGGATACAACAATGGACATTACTGGAATATTAAATATTATTTATATTCCATTTATTTATGAAAACAAGGTGCTTCAGAACGAAGACGCATGTGCGGCGAACTGCGGTACAAATTGCACGCAAGTTAGATGTGCGTCGCCGCCGCTGCGCCGGAGGGATGTGTGCATTGGATCTAATGTATTCAGACCGCACTAATTCCATTGGATCTAATGTATATCAGACCGCACTTGCGTTGCCGCAGCGGCGCCGCACGTTGAAAAACCGGATGTGTGCACCAGGCCTAAGTTGGAATCAAAATTACGCGGGAAAGTTGCGCAAACGATAAATATGAAGATGAGAGTAGATTGACCCATCAATCACAGTTCGAACTCGCACGCTCCAACCGTGACCATGGAAATGTTTTCTGCGATCGACACTCCGAACCAATTTAACCACTTCAGTTAAAGCGAGGGATTCATTTGTTTGGTGGTTAGGTGAAATCTAAACACAAGACGAAAGAGGTGTGGTAAAAGTAAGCATAGGTTGCTACCGCAGCTTAACTTTTCCCACTCCGAATAATAGCTGATCCATCGTCTTAAACCGTCTGAGTAATTGATTTATGATTAATTAAGAAGGGACGGTAAGGGAGAAGATTCGTTATTTTAGGTCAGGTGTGACCTCGTCATCTGACTGTGACTCAAAATTATGTGGTGTTGTCCTCGATTCTTTCCCTTTGGGGTTGATCCCGGACCGTCGTCAATAGCCCGTTGTGTTTCTCCAGTGCGACGTTAATAATACGTTGTACTGAGAAATTTGGTTGATTAGACATGGCTTTATCATATTAGCTTGATATAACTAAGCTTACCAAAACATAGTTCTAGGACTCATTCAGAAACAAGCGTTATCATCTTTTGAAAATATCTGCTAATTTGTCCTTGTGTGTCCTGTTATTTAAACTCTTTGTGCGTATGTCCATTCACTTGGTGTTTGCTTGGCTAAATCTGGCTCTTGCACCATAAAACCCTACCTACCACAATTACCCTATACTGTCATTAGAATTCTTAGTGTTTTGGATTTTTGTTTCTGATATATTACGCACGACCGTTTCATTTCCAAACTGAGTAAATTGTAAATGGTTTCATCGCGTTTATGTAAAAATTGAGTGCCCGGTAGTATATCCCACAACTTATTCTGCATCCATAGCAACCGTTAATTTTCAATTGAAATATGGTTGTGGTTGGATATTTGCGGCCATCCTGTAAAGGAGTTTCATTTCCCTGGACGACTATCAGATGAGTAATTGGACCTTAAAAATGAATTGCATTGCGTGATAGAATTTTGTCATCGATTGAGCCAGATGCCTCCAAGAACGGGTGAGTTAGTTAAAGGCTCTCTCTTGACAATGATTTGGGGCAGTCGGACAATATTTTGTGGGTTACAGTAGATTTTTTTCTGGCTTTTCACCCGCAGCTATCTTTACCTAAATGTAAATCTTGGTGGCTTCATTGTATAGAAATGTCTTTTAGAGTAAACATTAAAGAAATTGAATCTTAATCTTCTGTACCAAAATAGAATTGTGTTAAACTATTTGCATTATATTTTTTGTATTACATCTTAATGAACTTATAACAATAACATTTAAAACTATGGCATTGATGAACTTTCTTCTTTTTCACTTCGGTGTACATATATAACCTGCTATTTGCATATCTTGGTATTAAATCATATCCTGCATATAGTTTCACTTCATTGAAAAGCAGTCTTTGCACATTTAATGAGTTAAAAAAGAAAATAATTTAAATTTCTAAAAGCTATTCAGTTGTTATCCGCCTCAAATTATCCCTACTCAGATAGCGTATGGATCACGCCATTTAAAACCCAACCAACTGCTTTAAAAAGTGAACTGATAGACCGTACGACGTATATCACCTGTTGGACGATCTGGCGAGTAGACATTTGTGTCGAAGGTTTTGAACGAATTCGTTCATTAATTAGATTTACGTCAATAGTGCATTCCCACAGTTTCTTTGCAGACAGTTACTTTTTCCCGCAGATACAGTGCGTTCCCAGCGTCTTTAGCGTAGATTCAGACTCCGCCTTTATCTTTCGATACCGGTATGGTTTTTCCTATGGCAACAGATCTCTCGAAAGTTTACCACTTTTCTACAAATTGGCTTCCTTAATTTCATTTGCTCTCCTCAACATTGCCACGCCATATTTTGAATAAGATGTAAAAAAATTGCTTAAAACGTATGACTCAATTTATGGTAATGCCCTGTGGTAAAGGGAACCCAGTGTTATACAAAGCGGAGAAAATGGCAAAATGGTTCCAAAATAATGATCTGGATAACAATCAAAACCTTCTCGTCAAATAGCTGTTCTAAATTTCTAGGTGCTAAACCTGTTTGAAAAATATTTGGTCCCGTACCTTTTATCTGTTTATTCTTGGTGGTATTTGATGTTTTCCAGCATTCAAACCGAAAACAAACTATTAGGGGAATTTGTAGTGTGAACGAGGATAAAGGACTGCTGAACCTTTACTTGCAATGTCCATATACTCTGGCATGATGGAGGTAGCATTAAAAACAAGTTATCACAACCACCTCTTTTTTCAATCTGGTGAGTGTGTTATGGTTCGTGCTGTCTACGGTAGAGGACCACACTGCTTAGATATATTTGCAACATTTATAGGACAATTCTTGGTTTTCTAGAAATATATTGCACAATAATATAAAACAGCAGCAGAGAGCCATTCATCCATCCGTTCTCTACCGTCTCCGCGGGTCGAATTCTTCTTCCTTCCGTCTCTCCCCTTTTCTCCTCCTGGCCCGGGTGACCTTTCACCGACACCCCCGCCAACATCCCTAGAGGATTTTCTTCCCTAGATTGGCAAGAAAAAACCCCCCAGAACCTCACAAGTTTTCCGCCGTTTTGGTGGCAATAATTATTTTGGTTATTTTTTAATTAGCGTCGTTCTAGAGCATTACAACGGGCTATTGACGGTCCAAGATCAATCCCCTTAGGGAAAGATCCGTGATTACACTCTGCAATAATGGACCGGACGCCAGTGGATTTGCATAAAATCCGACTACTTGTTTGAGGGTATTTTTCGTGGTATGGCCTGGGACCTTTGCATGTTGCTCCTGGTAAATTGGAGGCCGACGCCTGCAAGAACGTTTTGGACAATCAGGTTCTTCCTTCGCTATGGCAATTTTATGGAATGGACGATTGTTACTTCCAGGACGACAACACTCCGTGTCATGTTGCAGCCTCTGACAAGCAGTGGTTATCAAGATATGGATGTAAAACGTCTTCCCTGGCCTGCTCAGAGTCCCGACCTAAACCCCATGGAACATTTATGAGACGAGATAGAGCGACGCTTACGGACCAGGGAACCGCGTCCGAAATCTACAGCTGAGCTGGCGACATTCTTGCAGCAGGAATGGACACAACTACCCATAGCTGTGTATCGAAACCTTGTTGAAAGTATGCCTAGAAGGGTTGTTTGTGTAATTGCAGAATGTGAGGGACCACCCCCCTATTAAAGCATGTATTATTTTCCTTATACCATCACATCTTGCTGTCCGGTCCATTATTGTAAGGCAGTGTATATTTATCTCGACAGAAAATGACTCGGAAATTTCACCGTGTCGCCGCTAGAGTTAAATCAGTGACTAAAAATAATTTGCGTCCTCTTATGCCTCACAGGGGTGACTTTAATAGCCGGCTCATCAAATTAATTCTCCTCCGTAGAATTAATTGATCGTTTCTCAGGGTGGGAAACGGATGGAATGCGTCCTTTGAGAACATTCGAAGGTATTTTGTCACCGTATTTCGACTACAGTTCAGGACAATTCGAACGGAAAATAAGTCCCCGCAGTTCGAGCGAAGGGATTCTCCGTCGACCCTTTCCTGGTAGTTTGGAAATGCTGAGCTTGCTAGTTGCGGAAATTGAGCTTCGAAGGGTAATTCGCTCTGATATTCTAAATTGCGCAGAGGGATATTATTAGATTGGGAATGGAGTGATGTTCGCTTGACAATCCTCCTGGAATGCGGTTGTATGACATTTGGGGTATCAAAGCTTGATTCAAATTTTCAGATTGCGTCGGAGGCTTTGAGCTTCCTTTCGTGTGATCTAGTTCAGTTACTATCAGATTTCGTCCGTGAGGTGAAGAGCTTAACATCATCGACCTATCAATGCAATGGACTTAGCATGTGGGCGAAGTCGCTGTGATACGGTAAGATCTGAGAAGTGTAAATAAACGCGAGCTTACGAAACACATTGGACCGATTGGCTATTTAGGCGCAGTCGTAGAATTTAGTATGTGGGCGAAGTCGCTGTCGTAGGGTAAGACCTGAGAAGGGTAAATCAACACGAGCTTACGAAACACATTGGACCGATTGGCTATTTAAGCGCAGTCGTGTTTTTTATCTCACTGGATAACTTTAAACATCAATAAATAGACGGAGATCCTACATTAGGATTCATGATTTCCCCCACAACTTCATGTTACAGGTTTTCAAATCCGAGCTACCGGAAGAAATAGCATGAAGTTGCTCGCGCACACTCCATCTATTTCATTAAAAGGTCGATGATTGACGTATAAGGTTTTGTCGACACGGTGCTCAACTCAATCGGCTTTGTATTGCAACGAGTAATTTGATAAAATATAAGATTTCCTATAATGATTTGTTGGTGTTTCTCTAACTCATCGTCCATATTTCCACGTGTGACGGCAATTACGATAAGAGAAAATTGTTTTCACTTCGAACTGACTTACGATGTATCTGAGCAGAAAATAATAAACAGAGTTAATGTCAGCATTTTTCATTTGCCTATCGTTTACTTTGCAATGTAAAAGAAAACAAAGGCAGCAGCGTATTCATAAGTGAAGACATTTGGTCGTCTAAATATACCTTCAGTCATTTAGTCTGTTGTCGAATCACCTCACGACCATGAAGTAAAAATAGTTAGACTAATTTTCAATGGCGACAAGCAAAGCAGATTGTTGCTGAGGTATGTAGATGTCTATCGTAGCGGTGCACACCAAAATGCATTTTATATCACAGTAACCTGTATTTGCTTCAGGCTAAAAGAAATATACGTCTCAGTATAATACGAGATGTATCCTTCTTACATCCATATCCTTATCTCGGTACAATTCTTATCACATATTTTGCCGGAGCATCTAGCACTTTTCCAACAAGCGCCATCTGGTGTTATTAAAGCGATGGTTATGATCTTGTCCACTGGTAACTAGAGTACTTATATAATAAGAGTGGCGACAAGGGACCAAATTTGGCCCAATGCGCATGTGAGGGCAGACATTTTTCTATCAGAATCGTCTCAAAGAAGGTTGCTGAGCGAATTAATGTATCATTTCAGGGAGAACAAAAAGCATATGATTGGTATAATATGGATACATTCGGTATAAATGAATCATATGAACGCTCAATTACATGCGTAATTGATGAGAGGGATTGGGGGACACAGCGCGCTAACTTAGACTACGGGAAACATCATGTTGTTCCAAAAAAGCTATTTACTTAAAATTTATACTGACATAACACTAAAATAATAATAAATAAACATTCTAGAACACGAAATAGAAAATGAAAAAGCTATATTTTCTTTAAAATTTAATATAAACACGTTTTTCTGGAACACACAAAAAGTTCCCATGTTAAGTCTACGGGAGCTAGGATAGACCGCCTCGTGCGGTAGAAAAGGTCAATCAGAAAGTGTTTCCCGTATGTCGCCACTCTTATTATATAGGCACTCTACTGGTAACCAATGTTGCAGAACAATCCATCAGAAAGGTCTTCATTGGTTAGAGTCGTTGCGCTGCTTTATTACTACTGTGATGTATAACTATTGTTGTGATGGTTATAATCCCCACAGAATGCCCTGCAACCAGTAGTGTAGTCGGAACTTTTTTTAAGGAGTTTGACTGGATCCCCATTTTTCACTAACGTGTGTATGCATATCCGGAAAAGATCAGAAGCCTGATTTAACAAAAACAGCTGACGAATTCAACAAAAGAACCGATGCCTCATTTAACAAAAACAGCTTGATTAATAGAAAAGACCACACGCACTCACACAGAAGCTTCATTTAACAGAAAGGACCGAAAGCTTGATTTAACATAAAAATTCTACTTGACCTTCCTCTAGCATGCTCTATTGCACTTTTGATTTTACTCGAGATTTTTTATGAAAGATGGTGATTCGAAGGACTAATGAGGTGTCGAATAAAAAATATAATATTTTTTCATGTATTGCACCTCTTGCATATTGTTAGCATTCGTGCCTCCATCTGTATTCTTTTATTCAAAATAATTGTCCGATAATGTCTAGAATAGAACAAGCATTAAAATTTATTCCCTGACACTTTCGATTCCTGACCGTCGCCAATAGCCCATTGTGTTGCTACAGTGCAACTTACCTACCTCCATAGTAGGAAGAAAGACGTAATTCTACGTCAAAAGACCTCCTGACCAAGTCTTATATGGAATGTACACGTAACAAACGCCGTGTGTTTTCTTTTATTTTCGATTCGAATTCTATTTCCAAAGCAAACTTATTGAAAACCTCTCTTTAGATATAAATGTGAAATCTATTGAAATGGTCAAACAAAATATTAGTTTAGTAGCATGGTTAAATTAGCAAAAAGATCAAAATAGAGAAGACATGCTATATATTTTTTTTATTTATGGAGAGACGATAGATAACTATTGTACTTTGGGTTTCAGGATTTATCTCATGGAATAAATATGCACAATATAGTTATTATATTGTAACATAAAATAGTATGTTTCCGTGCTACTACAAAATTTTGAAATTTCACATAAATATGTATGTACACTACCCTACAATACTGGACCGGACTGCAAGATGTGATGGTATAAGGCAGTGCTCCCCAACCTTTTCATCGCCGAGGACCGGATCAACGTTTGATAATTATAACGCGGCCCGCTGAGGGTGGACGTTGATTGTTTATATTTTAGATTGGTTTTAAGTCAACAAATTTAATTTAATTGAATAAACATGCCTTCAAAATAAAATACAGTTACACCAAAAAATGAATATAAAGTGATTTAACATTTTAACTCACTAGAACGCTAAATCAATGAGAACTCTGAGCTTGTTTCTTTGCAACGAGATGGTTTCATCTGGGGGTATTAGGAGACAATGACACCCGAAGTGTGTTCTTATGTCCAGTTTATTCCGTTGTTTTGCTTTGGTGCTGTCACTGCAGAAAACCTCGCTTCACACAGATAGATTGCTGTGGCGATCTAAGGGTATTCCGCCATGACTTTAATCCAGAACACCGGCAGAGTTGTTGTCTCGAACGTAGGTTCAAGGCCGCCTTCTTTTGCAATCTCCAGCAGTTGATCTTCTTGCACAGACATGCTAGATTCGCCTGATTTGTTGACAAATGGGTCGCGGATCCATACCTTACTAGTTCGTGGGTCTTTTGTGGTTGGAAAGTAGCGCTCGAACTCTTTTAAAAGCAAAGACAGGTGATCGTGCACCAACTGGGAGAATGAATGTTTAGGCTCAGTTTCGCCTGAAATCCCCACTAATGTCTGAAACATGTCCATAACGCCTCTGTTCACGCGCCGTCTCCACAACTTCAGTTTGTCTTTAAATGCAGCTACTTTGTCTGCCAACTTGAAAACAGCTGTCACATTTGTCAAAATTGGAAAATAGAGACATACAGAATTAAGAAATCATAATTGAAGCTCTAGTAACAGCAAATTTCAAGTTCTGATTTACCGCATCCTAATTTGGTGGACATTTCATAGATAAGAATCGCAGAAACTCGAGAGAAATACACCACAGTAAATAAAATGGAAATAATTTAATGTTCCTTGGGCGGCCCGGTACCATTTGATCCACGGACCGGTACCGGCCCGGGGGTTGGGGACCACTGGTATAAGGGAAAGAATATATGCTTTAATAGGGGGATGGTCCCCCATGTGCTGCAATTACACTAGCAACCTTTCTGGGCATACTTTCAACCAGGTGTCGATACACAGCTATGGGCATTTGTGTCCATTCCTGCTGCAAGAATGTCGCCAGCTCAGTTGTAGACTTCGGACGCAGGTACCTGGTCCGTAAGCGTCGCTCTCACTCGTCCCACAAATGTTCTATGGGGTTTAGGTCGGCACTCTGAGCATGCCAGAGAAGACGTTTTACATTCATATCTTGATACCACTGTTTGACAGAGGCTGCAACATGACATGGAGCGCTGTCGTCCTGGCAGTAACATTCGTCCATTCCATAAAATTGCCAGAGCGTAGGAAGAACCTGATTGTACAGAATGTTTATGAAGGCGTCGGCGTTCAATTGACCAGGAACAACATGCAAAGGTCCCAGGCCATACCACGAAAAACACCCCCAAACGCCCAAACAAGTAGTCGGATTTTATGCAATTCCTCTGGCGTCCGGTCTATTATTATAGGGTAGTGTATATCAATGTCAACATATGAGGCGTTCAGAACTAGAATGTCCTTTTTATAACATTTTCAGATACAGCGAGTTAAATTTTCCTCTCGTGTATACTTTTCCTGTTCGCCGAGCTTTTCTTCTGCCATCTCTCGGGAACCAAAGCAACTAGGGACTTGATTCGAAGATGCACTAGAAGGATTCAAGTTAAAGGAGTTCGGGTGTGTGAATTATCAGACTTTGACCAGAAAGTGGACTTGATCCACTCTAGTTCCGAACGCTTCTGCATATGGGTTACAGGAACAGTGGAGCCGAGTACTGTCTGCAGGGAGTATAGGTAAAGGAGGGAGAAACAGTCAAGGATCTTGGGGTGATAATTCACAGGGATTTTAAAATGGGTCACCAATGTTCAGCTGCGGGTAAAAAGGCTAATAGGTTATTGGGGTATATTAAAAAGACTGTAACTTCAAGGGATAAGAATATAATCTTGCCATTATATAAGGGTTTAGTAAGACCACATCTAGAATATGCTGTACAATTCTGGGCTCCATATATGAGAAAGAACATAGAATCAATTGAAAGAATTCAGCACAGAGCTACAAAAATAATAAAGGGGCTAGCAAATTTCGACTATAATGAACGTTTAAGTAAGCTAAACGTGTATACACTGGAAAGAAGAAGAAGGAGGGGGGATTTGATTCAGCTTTTCAAGTTTGTAAAACAAGGGGACACAGAGGGCTTAAATTTCAATAGGGATAACAGAACAAGGGGCCATGGGTATAAATTGAATAAGACACATTTTAATCGGGATTTAAGGAAAAACTACTACTTTAATAGGGTAATAGACAGTTGGAACGCGTTGCCAGAAAATATAGTTAATTCAAAGGGAGTGTACGAATTTAAGACACAATTGGATAGTCAGTGGGAATTGGAGAATTCATAAACAAAGGACCAGCCTTGTTGGGCTTGAGCCTGTAGCTGGTCGTCAATATTTGTATTTGTATTTGTATATGTACTCTTAGTAACTTTAGAAAACATTTTTTTTTTCAAGAGTGATGTGTTTTGAGTTGTTGATGGATATTTTTACTATATTGTGTGATTCCGTTTATAAAATACTAGCTGAATAACCCGGCGTTGCTTGGGTTTCAAATATGACCGCGATATTTCCCTGTGTTAACTCAAATACACAAATCCTGCAGTGGCGGATCAAGTCAAGTGGGGGCCCCTAGCGGTAAAATTTTCGTGGGCCTCAAACGTATTTTTTTATATAAATTTCTGTCTTGGTTTATTTTTTTTAAATTCGTCAATTATTTTGGCTTTATAAATTCGGTTTTAAATTTTTTGCTCTATGTACAGAAAGGCCATATTAATTAATCTTTCTTTTCCCATATTACTCTTTTATTAATTTTTTACACGCTTTTAAACAAAAAACGATCTTTCTCCTGACGCGTCAGTTAAGGGAATTGTTAAAATATTTAAATAATGTTTAAACATTCGTAAATGTGCAAAACATTTCTTTGAAGGCTCGATAGATGTCTGGTGTGGTTTTTATGGTGTCCCCCCCCACACACACACTTTTAGAAATATTAAAAAATTGTCAAATTCATCTTCAAAAGTACAAACAACAATGTCATTTTTGTAAATTATATATATTTTTTATCCAACTTCCAGTTAAAGCCTCTTCTATGGTTGAAACCAAGTCTTATGGCTTATTCAGTATTTACTCTTGCTGATCATCTTGTATTAGAAACTCTTTTCACTGCACTTAAAGAAGCACGTTGTAAAGACGCTGTTACATCTTTCCTCGAACTCTAATAAAAAAAAAACATTTTAAGATCTCGGGGCCCCTGCATATTCCGGGGCCCTACGCGGCCGCTTAGTCCGCCTCTGAAACCCTGTAGAACGGGTTTCCTTGTCCATGTCCAATTATTGCAGGAAAACAAACTTTAGGTTTTGAAATTGGGGCTTCAAGGGACACTTTTAGGAATATCTGTTTGCCATTTTTCATGGCTACAGATTGGTCTGAAGACAGGAAATAAATAGCCTATGTTTTCCGCAATGTTCTGAAGTATAAGTGTCCCATATTTGGCGTGAATTGGTCAAACGGTGTAGTTTTGCATAGAAAATATACACACACGCAAGCACCTTTTTTATTTATATAGATGATATGAATTATCATTGGAATGCATTTTGTGATAATTTTGATGACATCTGTACCTTGATAGAAAAAAAGACCATTCACTGCCTTAGAGTTAATGTTCGAAATCTCCATGTATAGTGCGGTGTCCGAGAGAACGTGATTCAACTGCCGGCAGTTGAATCACATGGTTTTGATCGTGTCTATTAGAACAATTAGTGGACTGGTGGATACTTAAAATCCCTTCCGCAGGTACGATACAAGAAGCGTTAGCATTGATAACGAGTTGGTAGGGGGAAAGCATCCACGGCGATCGACATTCATGGCAGACGTCTCACGCGCTTTCACACCTATTCAGGAATCAACTGACCAGTGGTGGACTACCTTCTTCTGGAAACAGTGATATAATGAAAGCTGTTTTAGAAAAGTGTCAATGATTATTAAAGTATCAAAACATTGGAAAGTATTTTTGTGTGCTGTTTTAAATATTAAAATAATGAAAAAATTACTGCATCAGCTGTTGCCAAAAACTTGCAAAATGGACATTGGCCTTTTTTTTTTTTTTTGTGCCTAGGTACATATTTGTAATATTATATTCCCTGTACAAACTAAAGTTTTCTTTTCCTTTTAATTTCTCAGGAAGAAATTCCTACCTCAAATTTTCTGATTATTCACCTTTAACAATAAAGATGATCAATTGCTTATTTTAGTGCATGCTACTTACTTACCACTAATTTTTTTTTCTGTTAAAGTATTCGTGATGTGTCTGAAATAATTTGTATCCTTTTGTTTAGAGATGCCGGGGATTGTTGCTTTGAGGCAAAGAGCTAATGGGGAAAAGCCTTTGAAGGGAGCTAAGATTATATGTTGCACACATATTAATGCTCAAACAGCAGTAAGTATACATTTTTATGAATAAAAAGTTATTGACATCTGTTACTGTGGATTTCCGTCTTACTTCTCAAGATATTTTTCGAAAATTTCGCAGTATTTTTAATAACTAAACTTTTTATTAACGTTTTGATACATGCTTTTTGAAATTGTGTTATCATTCCAGTAATGAGTTGGTATTGACTATCAAAATAACGAATTATAATGTTTTGTTTAGCATTATTTCAATCCCCGAAAATGTGCATGGACATTTTTGTTAAAAGGAATTGAATCATTACCTTTGTAATATTGCATGTTAGTGCAGGAAAAATATGTTTTGATTACAAGTAAAACACTAAGTAAAAAGAAAAAGAGTTCAGACTAAACCAGGGGCAGGAACTGTACTTCCTTTCACTTTACTCACCAAGTTTGTTTCTCTGAAAGTCTAACCTTCGGGCAAAGGAAAAATAACTTAATAGATTAACCAGTCTGATTATCCCTTCATTCCAGCTTTGAAAAGTTAAAAAACTCATTGTAAATTTTTTTTACTTGGATCTTTTGGACATCATGTGTCAATTGAAAGACGACGATTTAATGTATAGAGATCTATAGCTTATAGTATGCAGCACATTATGCTGTTTTGTTTTTAATTACATAGAACTACATTAATTTTGATTATTTATTTTTAACATACAAGAAATACAGAGAGATGTGAATTCGGATTCCAAGCGTTGTTAACTATAATTGAATTCATACTCATCTGACATTTAATAATGGAGTTACTTGGAGAATTACATAAAAGTGGCTGCTAAAATAATTGATCTTTGTGTGGTGGAATTGGCTGGAATCCAGTGTGGTGGCCATGAGCCAATAGCCACAAATAAGAATGAAGACTTTTTGAAAAGGTGAAACCTGCTTTGATGTGGTGGATGTCTGTATGCAGTGGTTTTTGTCATCCTTGTCTTAAAAGTATTCCTTCTATTTGCAGATTGAAAGGATTTCTTTCTTGCATATCTATTGACTTAAGGTTAATTGATGCTTTCGTAGCAAGCATTTTACAGTGTTTTTCGTTTTGCATTTTTTGTTCTTTAATTTACACCTTTTATTTTACATTTTTTGTTAATTTTTGTTCTACATTTTATATTTGTTATTCTGTTTTACATTTTTTTTTTACACTTTTTGTTCCATATTTTATATTTATCAATGTAAAATATGGAACTAAATTCTTAAAATAAAGTAGACTGAGGTATCATTTGCCAAAACATTATTAACGTTTTTATCCATATTATTGATTATTTATGCTTTTAACTAAGCCTTTTTATATCCTTCGTAACTCCTTTAATTCAGATGTTAGATTACTCCTTTGCTTCCTTGAATATTTAATTCAGTACTAAGTGCAATTCAATAAACAAAGCATATTTGCTACTTTTATACTGAAAATGACACATCATACTGTAATTTTTACAAATAACCTTGCTAGCTCCAATATAAAAAAAAAATTTAACTCCTGCTGTAGCAGATGTGTAATTTTTCTCTATTCCATTATATTCCCACAACTGATTCAAATTTTAATGCATAAGAAATCTCATTCTCATCTATATCTTAACCAACAGCTTTAAACCAACTTCTTATTTCTGTATGTATAAACCACTCCATATTAAATTGTAATATATGCATAAAAGTTATGAATAAAGAGTTGAACAATTTTTGTTTTTAAATATTTATACATTTGTCTAGAAATGACATATTTTCTGACTATTAAAGAACTAATTCAAAATGAAATATGGATCTAACATAAATGATAATTATTATTGTTCTTATTTAATTTATTAAGATTGATTGTTACCATATTGATTGCATTATTTATTAGTCTTACAAGTTGATAAAAAGTGCATTTGGAATTTTCGATAGTTCGTCCTTCTTTCAGACTTAAAAATGAAATCCTTTACCTAAATCTGCATCACAGTATTGCTTTACAAAATACTGCCTCTAAGTTTCACCAATAGCTTATGCTTTTAATTCCAGTCCAAAGCTGTATGGTTGAAAATTTTATTTTTAATTCCACAGTGAGGGGGGAATTTCACAATTCCACACAACCACAAATGTAAAATTTTTCTTCCAAGTCAAAAATGCAAAATAGTAACATTCCTTAAATTTTCATATTTTTTTGTTTTTTTACAACACATTTACAATTTTTGATATTAGTCTAACTTTTAGTTAGTTTTCAAAGAGGTCCAATGTGAAACTGTTGAATTTATACTAAATTTTTTAATCAATATTTTTCAGGTTTTGATTGAAACTCTTATTGCTCTTGGAGCGAGCATTCGATGGGCTGCTTGTAATATTTACTCCACTCAGGTATGCTGTAATATTGTTTTTAAGCCTACAGGCATCTTTACAATTATGTGATATTTTAAAAAATTGGACAAACAACACCTTATGTGAGCACATCTGCTTTTAGATTACTTTCAATGTATTATTGTTCTTTGCAGAATGAAGTAGCTGCCGCTGTTGCTGAAGGAGGTTTGTTTCTTATAATTCTTTTATTATATTTCACTTTGCTAGCTGTCTTTTATCCTGAGTTTACACATATATCCATTCTTAAACTTGCAATCATCTTGCATCACTTATAACCAACTTTTATCTCAACCAGTACAATTCTTTTAACCAATACATGTGGTTATTTAGTCATGTGTGTTGAAGGGTTAATGCCATACTGAATTACTCGGATATCAACTGCTGCAATGAGGGTTAAATTTTTGTTGAAATGAAATCTATTAGAATTCTCTAGTAAAAATTGAATGCTAGACACAGTACTAACTTGCTTCTTTAAGTGAACACCATTTAAATCTCATTATTAATGCCAGATCAAACTTTTTCTATTTAAAAAAAGGTTGTCCCCCCTTCAACACAAAGTGGTGTCAAGCCATTATGTATATTAAACCAACAGCTTTAAACCAACTTCTTATTTCTATATATGAATCAACATCATATTAAATTGTAATATATGTATTAAAGTTATAAATAAAGAGTTGAACCGTTTTTGTTTTTAAATATTTATGTAATTGACTAGAAATTACATATATTCTGACTCGTAAAAAAATAATTCAATATGTAATGTGCATCTATCATAAAATGACAATTGTAATTATTATTTAACAGGACACAGTGATATATGCTGCTGTCAGTTAACAGTTATAATTTTTTCTTTAATATGATCCCATTCCTTGTCCTATTACTTTGATGCCCTTTTCTGCATATTTTTTTTTGCTTACAGCTGCTGTAAGTATTCTGTAAATTGAGGAAAAGTTAAATGTAATTGGAAATTTTTGATAAAATGTAAAATAAATATTGGTTTTGTTTTAAATGAATCTGAAAACGAATTGCAGCACAACTAAAATATTGTACTTTTTAAATGCCTGTAAAGAATTTGAAGTACTTTCCTAGAGGTGAATAGCTCCAATACAATTATTTTGGAAATATTTTATTTTGTGGTTACATAAAACCCATTAAAATTTGACTTTTGAGTAACAATCACAAGATTATATAAAATGTAATCTATTATTTACCTAAAATTGAAGTCTGAGACATTTGTACAGCCTAAGTGCAATGAGTTAATATCTTTAAATGTTTTGAAAATTGACTGTACTGTTAACATATTCAAAACTATATAACGTATCGTAAAAATTGCTCATTGTATGTCCTCAGGTGTTCCAGTGTATGCTTGGAGAGGGGAGTCAGAAGAAGACTTTTGGTGGTGCATTGATAAGTGCATCCATTCTGATAATTGGCAACCTAATATGGTAAGTCAAAGTTGTGACTATTAGCATATGTATTATTAAGGGGGTCCGGGACACAAAAATCGTCAAATTTTCGAAATTTTTTTTATTATTTTAAGAAATTCTCTGTGTTTTTCTACTTAAAATGACTTCTAAATCATGTTTCTATCTTAATTAGAACTAGAGATATAATAATTTTTTTGGTGCGTTGTTTTGAAAATCTAACACTCTTGACAGTTGTTGTCATGACAACAACATCTGTCTTTAAAAAATTAAATGCGTTTTTCTCCATGATACATTTTTTCAAGATTTCCTGTATTCAAATTGCTATAAGTCGAAAACCAATAAAGTTTAAGGGTTGAAATTTGGAATATATCTTTTTCAAACATTATACTTTAATTTTGATTCAGCAAATTTGAAACAAATATTTACTTTTAAAAATATGACTTTTTAAAAAACAAGTACCTTAAAATTTTCAGAAATTTTCATTCAAGTATTTTTTATTTTTTATTAAATTAATATTTTTTAAATTGCTGAATCAGAATTAAAGTTTATAAATTTGTGAATAATTTATTGCAATAATTTTAAAAATTGATCAAGAATGTTTTGAGTTTTAGCAATTTAAAATGACCCCTCTTTTTTCAAAAAATTTTAATTTAAAATTTTTAAAAAACTTTTGGAAACATTTTGTGCTGTGATTTTGCTTATTAGTTAAATGGGTAATCAGTACAAAAAAATTCAAAATTCTAAATTAATTAATAAAAAAAAATTTTGAATGTGTCCCAGACCCCCTAAGTGACTTCACAACTGGTTTGTTATACTTGTATGTGGTCTGAACCCAACAGTACTCTTACATATGTTTCCTATATACCTTACTAGTAGGCCAGCATGGCGTTGTCCATGACAGTTCTTTTTGTGATCTTACTGATACTGAAAACATTAAAAAGAAGAAACAATAATTTTAAAAATGAGTCCCCCCTGATAAGACATGGGCATGTTGCAAATTAGCATAAAATTCGGATTGCCTGAGGTATCGATCTTATGTAAAATTTTCCGCAGATTTTACTATCTGAACGATCGTGAAGGTAGAAACCTCAAATTCTCCTTTTTGCATTCGTAAATGCATATCTTTGTCCAATGCGGCCAAATTCGTAATGCAATAAGATAAAAGTTACATTTGAAAAATTATTTATTTAAAGAAAATCACATTTAAGGTATTGATCTGATGTAAAATATTCCGCAGATTTCAAATCGATTGAATTTTTTACTCTGCTTTTAACGATCGGGAAGATAGAAACTTGGATTAAAGAATAAAAAAAGAAATAAACGCCAGTCAAAAATTTTTATCGTTATTTTATTGTGAATATGTTTTGTTTCACAACACTGCAATAGTTTGCGCTCAGGAAATGAAAGGAAAAGATTAAATTTAGAATCTAAACTCTTTACATTGTTGCCATTCTTAAAAAAAAATTATAAACAAATGCCCGAAAGTTAAGATTGTCTGAAAACAGACACACAAACACTTCCTTTTCTAATAGTAGGAATATATGAAGTAGATCGTATTCATTGCAGAAGCTTTATCTTATTAATAGCTGAGTTTTAAAATGTCACCTTTGATAACAAAGTATTTTGAATCACCTGTCTTTGCTTGTGAGAAAAGTGCAGTTTCTTGACCAGATGTGTTCAGACACAAGGCATGCAAGGGCTCTGTGTTCCACCAATTCTTCATCTCTATCCTTCCAATACATACAATTCTACATACTGTACAAGAGTGTAACTGGACTTGAACTAGATATTTTCTATACCACCATATCTCATATCAGGTTTTTTTTTTTTTAAGAAGCCGCAGATTTAGTTACATTTATGATAGATTAAAAAGACATGAAACTGATTAAATACCAGTAATTCAGGATTTCTTTGACAGTTTTGATACAAACTTGTAAAAATGCATATTGTTGGAGAACATTGACAAAAAGCTTCAACGGATATATATGCGTTTTGGCAATATATGACCAAAAAAAACCTGCTGAAAAGAATAAAAGTTCTCCAGTTGATACACAATCTTTTTACATTTTTCCAATGGAAGTTTATATCAAAAAGCTGACTGATCAGTTTATCTGATGCTTACTTTAAAAGGAGGAATTTTTCAATTGATATTTTCAAAAGGTTATACATTACATTGGCTCAGGTTTAAAAAAAAACACTGGATAACAGGCATGAGCTTTCCACTAGCAAAAGTTAATTGCACCAATTAATTTTATGTACTTCTAACAGTTCTAATACTTCTAAGTTCTACATCTTTCTAAATTAACAGTCAAAGTTATTTTAGAACAGAAACACCCTCATGTATATGTAGTAAGCATCTCATACCTAGTAGATAACCTAGAACCCTCTAAATATTTGGAACGTCTTACATTTTTACTACCACTTAGTTGTACTAGGGTTTCATGTTATCGGCATAGCATACCTGTTTGGGGGATATTACAACCTAACGTGAGTGCTAGTGTAAGTAAACACAAGTTCCACTTGGTTAATTGAGGTGTGTAAATGCAGTTCGAAAATAAAATTAATTGTAAGAATCGAAGTTTTATTTTAATGATAGTTATGGCATCTGTTATTCTTCAGATTGTATTTTGTGGATGCATATAATCTAAGATTTTCATAATTCCGAATGGCATTATTGCAAATAAGTAATATTTAAACATGCTTTCTAGATTTTAGATGATGGTGGAGATGCCACACATTTAATGCTGAAGAAGTATCCAGCTATGTTTCGTGGTATTAAAGGAATAGTTGAAGAAAGCGTTACTGGTGTTCACAGATTATATCAGCTTTCTAAATCTGGAAAACTTACTGTTCCAGCCATGAATGTGAATGACTCGGTTACAAAAGTAAGCTGCTTTTTTGTGTTTATTGTCTGAGAAAATAAAAAAATTTTAGGAAGATTTTTTCTAAATCAGAAGGGTTTCTAAAGCATACTAAAATTTACTGAGAATATTTTATTTGAGGATTTTCTATTAATTACATTTTAAGATGTATTATAGAATTTTTGCATAAATTATATATATATATATATATATATAAACACCAGTGTTTTAAATTTATCCCTTGTCCAAACAAGTTTGTTGATGATATAAGAATCTACCAAATAAAAATATTTTTTAATTTCTGAAAATACGTTTCATTCAAAAATACCAACAGTTATATATACTTACAATATTTCATTAAGTGCATAGATTAAATATTTATTCTCCCCATTGTTACTAAGTTATGAATTTTACATCCATTTCATACAAGCTGAGTTGACTGCTCAGGTTTGATTTCTGTAACTTACCCTTGGTGTATTTCTCTCTTCTGTGACAGTAAAACTTTCCTTGTATGTTTACGCTAGTGATCTATTGTTTTCCTATGGGATTTACTGTTTCTTTTAAACACGCGGAGGTCACAATCCCAGGATGCCTAAGAAATCTTTACTATACCTTCTCCTCTCTATCCTTTCTTTTGGAAATTTCTATAATTAAAAAAAAAAACTTGTGTGTATATCCACTATTTTATGCTGTTATCTTTGTTTGGCAGCTTTGCCAAATATACCTTTGTCAGGGTGGCGACAGAACCGGGAATTCAGGGATTTCTCAGGGAAGAATCATTTTCTGGAAAAATCAGGGAAATCTCAGGGAAGTTTCGTTTAACTCAGGGAAAAAGTTGAAATTTCGTTTTGCAAATGGCACCCATTTGGTACTTTTCCGTTAGTCATGCGGGCGCCACTTTAAACCAAAATCAAAATATCGCCAATTTTGTTTTCATTCCGAAAAAGAGAAGTGTATTTTTTACGTAAACATCCAGCAAAAAGAGTTGTATACATTGTATACTGTTTTATTAAACCTGTAACCGGCGGAAATCCTGTAACCGAAGTCTACAGCTGTGCCACGTTCCCTAATGTCAATAATAGGAACGTAGTGCCTTGCGGCTTTGAAAAATACTAACGGCCGGAAAAACGTGCAAAAGTTAAACATCTGGTTCCAATTTAATCAACATTTAAAAAAAAATGATTTTTTTTTCTAAAATACCTAGATTGGCGATTTTGATTTTGGTCCAAAATTGTGCCCGGTTAAGGGAAAAGTACTCATTTAGATTATGCTTATGTTTTTTAATACATATGTGTTAGAAGTTATTATTTTTTTCGAAAATTTTCGAACTCATAAGGTTTTTTTTTTTGTTGAAAAGTTTGCGTTGCCCGTTACAGTTCTTTTCGTGATGGATTCGTCACTGTCAAATGCGGCCAAAATCGTTTGCGAAGAGATCCAATCGGCGTGACGTCACAATCTCCTATGAAAATATAAATATTTAATTGAAAAATTATTTATTAAAAGTAAATCAAACGTATAATTATCTATGTGGTGTAAAATTTTCCGCAGCTTTGAAATCCGTTGATATTTTCATTTTATTTTAAACAATCGCTGATTTAGAAAAAAGCTCTGAAGAACGCCAGTCATAACTTTAATTATTTCTTTTGCTTCACTCGAATCCGTTACTTTTCAAAACGAATGAATCTCGAAACAAACGAAGGTCATTCTTCTCGGCGGCGAAATTCGTATTGGAAAATATATAAAAGTTACAATTTAAAAATTATTTATTTTATCATATTTTTAGGTATCGATTTACTGTAAAATGTTCCGCAGATTTCAAATCCGTTGAAATTTTTATTCTATATTTAACGATCGCAAAGATAGAAAAAAGCAACGAAGAACGCCAGTTCGAACCTGAACGAACGAACTGCTTGCTCAGGAAATCAAAATGAATTAATCTGATCTTTTTAACCACGAAGGTAGAATTCTTCACGGCACCGGCGGCCGAATTCGTATTGGAAAAAATATAAAAGTTACAATTTAAAAATTATTTATTTAAAGAGAATCATGTTCTTAGATATCGATCTGTTGTAAAATTTTCCGCAGATTTGAAATCCGTTTAAATTTTTTTTCTATCTTAACGATCTAGGAGATAGAAATAAGAACTACATAACTCCAGTTTTAACTTTATTTGTTTTGTTCGTCCGCTAAAATCGTTGCTGAGAAAATCTAACGGAAACGGAAAAAATAAATTTAGAATGTCATGTCTTTATACCGTATGCCATTCTAAGGAAAATAATAATTAAATTCTAATTAATTAATTTTTAAATGTTTTAGATTGAATTTTAAAATTCGGGCGCAATAGAAAAATTGCAAAAAATTTTGACCACATGTGTGTTAAATTTCACTATTGTAAGTGTTGTTCACGATTCATTAGGACACTGCGTACAGGACAGACAGACAAACACTTCCGTTTATAATAGTAGAGATGTATCAAGCGCTGGCGCCATTGACGGATTCAGGGGCTGATAAATGCTTTTACAAACACATCAAAATAGTTAAAAATGTAAAATTAAATATTCTATCTATAACTTTATATTATTTGGTCTATTAAGGAATACAGTAAAAATATTTTTTACTTATCTTATTTTTATTCATCTATCAGTCTATAGTTTTTTAGTTCATCAAGTGTCAAGTTTATCATAATTACCGAAGAATTGTTCTGCAAATGGATGGAGAAACTCAGGGAATTTCATGAAAAATACTCTGGAAATCAGGGAAAACTCAGGGAATTTTTTACTTCAATTTTTGTAGCCACCCTGCTTTGTGCCATGAAACCCAATAACCCTTTTATTTACTCATTTTATCCTGATTTAATTTTACTTGCAATGAAAACATTTTATGAAGGTTTGTAAAATTAAATATTTTCTTCAATTTTATGATATCTGCTAGATTTGTTTTATGTTAACAGCATGATAAAATTCTATAATTTCCTTTTTTTTTCAGACGAAGTTTGACAATCTGTACAGCTGCCGGGAAAGTATTCTTGATGCGTGAGTGTGAATCAATGTATAAAAAAAAGTTTAAAGATGTTTGCCTGAATTTTTGTATCAATCTCTTTTTCTATCATTTGCTAAATTCAATCTTGGTTTCAGTAGTGTATTGTAAATTTGACTACTGGGAATGCTGAAATTGTATTAAAAGCAGGAAAACTAATCATGTTAGATTTAGATAATTTGCTGTTTCTTTTCTGACACTACAATACATATTATAACCCTTAAGTTTAAAAGAAGTTCCAAATACACAATTGCTCCCAATCTCATCAGTTATGAATTATCCACATTCATTCTTGAAGCTCTATCAAATCTTCTACAAAGAAAGGGAAATATAGAGTTAATGATAGTCTGCATGCTAGTATCAAGAAGAGCCCATACTGTCTCAACTAGATTCTAGCATCCATTAGAGGCATGAAGAAGGGAGGAAAGGTCAGTACTGAAGATACCCATAGTGCATGACAAACACCATAATTTTTTAAAATCATGGCGGGCATTCGACTTTTAATCATAGATTACTACAAGGCTGGAAGCTATGTCTATTTGTAAAGGAGCACCCAATGGGTGACCAGCATTACCGCTAACTAAGGACAGCACAATTACATCTATGCCCTGACCCCGGATTCGAACCAGGAACCTTCTGGTCCAGAGGCCGACCCCATAGGAAAATGAAATCATAAAGTGTTCTCATTTTTTGCTGTCTTGCAGAGTAAATCAAGAAAGCTTAAAATCAAAACACGTCTCACTCCTCAGATTTACATGGTATAAAGTCATAGTTTTTTACTGAAGGTATTTTTAATTTCGTTGTAATGAATTTAAAACTTTTTATCAGAGGCTGCTGAGCTTCTAGGTTTTTAGGTTTTCATTGGATGCTACACTTTGTATTTTGATTTTCACTGTGATTGATATAAAAATAATATGGATGTGTAAGATTTTATTGCTTCAGAAAATGAACTTTAGTATCATAAATGGACAAAAAAAAATTTGATTTGATCTCAGAACTTTTATCCTTTTTTCCAAGCAATTATTCAAGTGGTTAAAATCATTCAAAAAATTTCTGTTTTGAAAGTGTTATCAAAAGGGTTTTTTTTTGGTTTCCGTAACATGAGTTTTTTTCAAACATTATTTCAGGTATCCATTTTTATTTCGTGATTATAACAACTCACATTTCACATTATTAACTATATATTTTAAATGATCAACTTGATTAATTTTATTTTGATTTCAGATTAAAACGATCAACTGATGTCATGTTTGGTGGAAAACATGTCCTTGTTTGTGGTTATGGTGAGGTAATATATCCTTCAATAAATTTTGTGTTTGCTTACTTATAACATCTTCATAAAACCGGTCTTTTTTAAATGTGCATTTTAATAAGGAATTTATATTTGAAATATGACGAATTTGTAATATTTAATAATGAAAAATAATGCATTTGTTTTTGTGGAGAAAATGAAACTCCAGGGTTCCCTAAATTGATGAACTAAATACAATTTAACTCTACACAAATTTAAAAAACTATAGAAAATATACAATGGTTTATCAATGCAAGGTCTTTTGATATCATGATTTAGAAGTAGGAATAAATAAGTGAAAGATAATTCTTGTTTGAATAAAAAATCTTATTCATTTATTCAAATAAAAAATTCATGCGCAACTGATTTGATTTATTTTTTGCACTTGCATCCTGTATTAGAAATGTTAAAAGCCGTGAGAAGTTATTTCTAATTGTAATCTGCTTCAGGGACATGCCCCAAATTTTTCTATGGGAGGGGTTCATAAATAAATATGATATTTTTTGGAAGTACCAGTAAATTTTTATAAAATTTTAAGCAGAAAGTTAGTAACTGTTAATTAACAAACAAATTATTTTAATATGCCTATAAGTAAACTGTTATGACATAAAAACTATTACACCCTCAATCTGTGTACTGCTGGGGCATAGAACAATGGTAAAAGTTGAAAACAAACACTAATTTATTAACCATCTTGTTTTCTTGCCGAGGTGTCTTGTCATTAGCAAAACTGACCAACTTTTGATGGAAGAGATATCTCGTTATTAGAAGAGAACTGACCATATCTTGATTTTGTCATCATCGAGATATCTCAAGTGGAACTGAGTGTATTTTTCTCTTCTGTGTCATTAAAACTTTCATTTTATGTATGCCCATTACTTAATGTTGCCTGTATTATGTTTGCATTTTGGCAAGTATTGCCGTAGCACCACCCTAACAAACCTTGAGTCAAACATCTAAGAAAATTGCAGGAAATCTCTAAAAAATTAAATTAGTGCACTCAAGATCGTTCCTGAAGCATTTGCCCAAACACTCAAACCTCACTAAGCTGCCCCCTCTTCAGAAAAATAGTTGGATTTTCTTAAAAAACGCCTTTGTTGAGTGCCTTGTATATTCTAGTGTAAATTAATAATATATCTACACAATTTCATAAGTTTTTTTTATCACAATCACAGAAATAATTAAAATGATGACTAATGAAAGGTATGAGAAAACTAACAATTATTAGAAAAATTGCAACTAAACATTTTTGTTTAAAGTTGAAAGCATACCATGTCATCTTTTGTTTTTTAAATATCCTTGTGAGTATTCTAAGGCAAGTTAGGATCTGCACAGTGCCCTTTGTTTCTTTTATCACAATCTCAAAAAGATAAAAATTGTAAACAGATGAGAAAACTAACAGTTTGGATACATATTCTTGAAAGTTGGAAACATACTGTGCCCTTTTTAATATTCTAGTGCGAATTAATAGTATATATATATATATATATATATATATATATCGCACAATATGTATGATGTATTAAACAAACAATTGAAATTTACAACAGATCCTTTTCGTTTAAAGTCGAATGTGCACTGCACCATCTTCTGATCACTCCTAATTTTTCTAACATGCAAGTGCGTAGCACTGAGGAATGGCTCTGTGTTCCTTAAGTTACTGTTACCCACTAATCTAAATTTTCATTTCATGCTGGTGTAAGACTTACGAAAATTCACTGTTTTAAAATTGAGGAAACTTTAAACTTTCTATATTTCTGGGAGTGACTGAAAGCTATAAGCCACCCCTATTGATGCGCCACCAATCTGCTTAACACTTAGTTATAGTTATTTTGTTGCAGGTAGGGAAAGGTTGCTGCTCAGCTTTGAAAGGTATGGGTGCCGTGGTGTGCATCTCAGAAATAGATCCTATTTGTGCCCTACAAGCTTGGTAAGATCTATATTCGATATATAAATGAGTGGTTTGTCATCCTTTTGATTAGTAAATTGCTTTTGCTCACATCTGCAGCTCTTACAGCACTTAGATTATAAAGGCATTTATTTTTTCCAAGTTGGAAGTTGCTCCTGTTCTACAATTAGCATAAGCAGTATCTTATTTCAGAGCAAGGAAGGGGCAGAATTAGAATTTTAATTTTCATGCCGAATGAAGCCATGGAAAATTTCTAAATATTCAATGAATGTATTATTTTATGCATCCTCCTTCAACACTACATTAGTATTAAAGCAAGAGATTGCATAAGAATAAATGGTAACACATCTCAGGTAATCCAAGAATGATTGTGTTTGCTAGATATAAACACTGAAGAGATATTGAATTAGAGATACATGTCTAGTAGCGCATAGCACCACCTTTTGCCTTGGTGATGGCGCTGATTCGTCTTGGCATGGACTCGACAAGACACCGGAAGCGATGGTAAGGCATACGTATCAACGACTCCTGAACATTCTCTACAGTCAACTGGTAATGTTCTCATGCCCATGCTAATCGTTGCAACCTGTGTTGTGCAGTCAACAACAGGGACTCTCGTGGGACGATGTCTTCTGTACCCCATAGAGAGGAGAGGGTTTTCAATGGTGTGGCAGCTTACACGTTGGGTATAGCTACACACTACGTTTATGAGTGATGGCAACTGCTTGGCGATTTTTTTTGGCGCACTTCTAGTAGCGAGTTACGATAAATTAAGGCAACCCATCTTTCGTTGCTGTAGTTGTGGTTTTCACGGCAACCTCGGCAAACGGAAACTTTCAATTTTCATTTTGAATATTCTAGAAAGTTCTTCCAAAATCCGTTAAAATCGTTTGATTTCATTGATTCGTTTGAAATTTTTTCTTTCCTCCCATTGGTTATTTTGTTTTTAAAATATCCTTTTATTGCATTGGTCCATTTTAAATCGTTTTCTGTGATACCATTGGTCCATTTATTTGTATTTTGACAGTTGTGGAATTTTTATTAATATTATAATAGTTTTCACGACAGGATTAAGAGTTTTGTTTTTTTTGATCATTTTCGTTTTCATTATTTTTTTACGAGAGAATTCTGACGTTATCAGGTATTATTTCTTGCTTTTTTTCTTTTGTAAATCTTTTTCTTTTTCAACATACTCACTGTATTTAGTGTAATTGATAAGTTTCAGGGTATTCTTACAGGTATTCAGGGTATTATTAGTTTCAGGGTATTATATTTCGAGGTATTATATTATATTTCAGGGTATTATTAGTTTCTCTGCTGGTTCACAAATGTGTTTTGATATGTGATTAAGCTTACTACTTTTTGTGAAAAAAGTTTTTAAATATACTTTTTAAAACGTTCTGAAATGTGCTTAAAAAGTGTGTTGTAAAAAGAAAAAAAATTGTGACAGGAAAAGAGTTAAGAAATAATTCTTTCCTTGGTGACTTTAGAAGTGCGCCAAAAAAAATCGCCAAGCCGTTGCCATCAGTTATAAACGTAGAGTGTAGCTGTACCACACGTTGTGTACCATCATTGAATCGATGGGTGATCTGTTGCAATGTGGCCAATCTATCTGCTGTTACAATGCGGGCTAGATGAAGACGACCTTGCTCATTCACGCTGTTGTCCACAGCAGTTGACCCTGGCAGTTTAACCGGAATCGACATACTCACTGTGCACCCCTGACGCAGTGGTGCATGAAAATCTTAGTGTCTGCACTAGTTCCGAGATAGAGTGACCCATTCGTCGAGCCCCGACTATTAATGATACCGTGAGCAGCACTCCTTATCATGTCAAAAGCTGCTTACCTCATTTGCATACCGCTTCCAGGCCTTCACATAGCTCCAAATTTGCATAATGCCAGGTATTCCTAATTCAATCGCTCTTCAGTGTGTGATAATTGAAGTAATAAGTAAATAATAATTAAAATTTAAAAAATATTTTAATATTTCTTATAGGTAAATAAGATATTATTGATTTAATAATATTTTAAATAATTTATTATAAATTAATATTAATTTAAAATTATTTGTTCTTGTTTTATCTGAAATACAGTACATTACTTTTTATTCTGTTATATTATTCTATATTTATTCTAACGTAAGTGTGAAATAATTCTAGAAATTAACTTTTTATTTCGTTGACATTCTTGAATAGTTTATGATACGGAGATATGTAATACTAGCAAAATACCCGACCTTACTCGGTTTGAATTGGTTTACTCTAGATTGAAGAGATAATCAAAATATATAATGACTTACGTTTTTTGTAGAATAAAAATTTATTTTAACACCTTTCGCCATTTTTATATTTTCTACAACTTACTTTGGACACAAATCCTACACATGCATATCCATTCACGTAATACATTTCACATACATCGCACAATTGCTGTATGACAAAGCTACAAAATGACGAAAGGTGATACTAAGGTTACTACTATAAAAGACGATTTTGTGGGAGATTTGGAATTCCCTTTCTTAAGTTCTTTTCATGTTCAACTCAATTAATTAAAATTACGATTTACAGCGAGTGCTCTCGCACTCATAGTCAACAAAACAATATATTTTTTAAACTTGTGGCACTCTTGCCTCCGGTATGCGACATTGTGAAATTTCGCAATATTCTCCTGTCATTATTACAACGAATTTTTTAATGTTGGAAAAAGTTCTAGTTCGGATTTTTAAACATTATTATTCTTTCAATAACGGCATTATTCTTTCAATAACGACATTATTCTTTCAATAACGACATTATTCTTTCAATAATGGCATAATTACATTTAAAATTTACTGAAAATGTATACTGACTTACCTACCATTTTTAAGTCTAATACTTTGTGGTGCTGTTGCGTGTGATGAGAAGGAAAACACATTTTTAAAAATAATAAATATTTAAAACAGAAAACAGTAGAATAGAACAAAATAAAATATGTCGGAAAAATTGTTGTAAAGAATTAATTTGTGATTCATTTTTATCTCTTGATCTCGCACAGTTGCCACAATTTACAACTAAAAGTGCACAAAATTTAGAAATGTGAAATTAATTCAGAGCGAAAGAAACAGAAAATATCACGGCTCACTCGATCTTGTTAATTCTCGTTTCGTTAAAAAATATCGTCTGTCTCAAATATTCAAAAATCGTTTTCATTGCGCAAAGAACAAAAATAAGACTTGAAATAAATGAAGTATCAGAGCTGAAATACCATTAAAAAATATAATTTTTTGAAGAATAATTACTTTTTCAGCAGTACTGGTAAAACAATCCAAGTAATCGTAATATTCAATAGACATTCCAATTTTTCCGTAACTACCAAATTATGGTTGATTTAAGTATACTTACTCAGGTGTTTTAGCATGAAACTCTTCTAAATATAACAATAAAAAAATGTTTAATATTGCATTCACTAAACTAATAGATAATGTATAAAATAGAATACATTTCAATCAAATATCTGGAATACAATTCATGTGATGCCTACACAAACACACAAACACAAAATCGAGCATAGAACAGAAAGACGGACAGACAGACTTTCGCAACCAATTCCACTCACTATATGACGATGAGTACTCACTGTATGCAAATTTCCATGAAAATATCTTAAACCGTGTGGACGTGTATAGGGCACAACATACATACAGACAGACAGACACCAAACGAGAAAAAGGCGGATTCGGCATCAGAAGGGTCCAAAACGGATAGAAAACTTGAAATGGGTCGAAAAATATTGAATGTACAAACAAACACTCCATTCTTATTTATATAGATGACAGATTATGTGATAAATAAGTATATATTGCTGCAACAATCCTACAACATCATTGTATAAAAATAGTTGGTTTCATTTAGTTGTGTTTTGATTTTAGGCGTTTATAGTGCATTGTTTAGAAAAAAGAACCTCTATTGGTTGTAAATTACCTGACAAATTTTTATTTTAGTATGGATGGCTTCCGAGTTGTTAAAATCAACGAAGTTGTACGAAACATCGATATTCTTGTGACTGCTACTGGTAGGTTCTTATGCTTTACGATTGTTTTTCTTTTCAAGTGCAAAAATAATTTAGAATGCATAAAGTAAAATCTGGTTATATATTTAATTTAGGAAATAAAAATGTTGTTACCAGAGAACATATGGACAAGATGAAAAATGGCTGCATATTGTGTAACATGGGTCATTCGAATACCGAGATTGATGTGGTAAGAAAGATAGCTAACCAGTTCTGTAGTTTTATTTACATTTTCTAAGTCTGTTGTGTCTGGTTTTAAAAGTAATCCTCTTCATTTTGTTTTTCTAGCAAAGTCTTAAAGGCCTCACTTGGGAAAAGGTTCGCTCCCAAGTTGACCATATCATATGGCCAGATGGCAAAAGGATTATTCTGTTAGCTGAGGTACATATTCCCTTTTTCAAATCTCATAATTCTCAAGTTGAACATATTTACCATAAAGATAAGCATTATATTTCCAAATCCATACCTTCATTTATTCATAATATCGACAATTTTACCATGTAATTTCCTTTATTAAGCTATATCTTAAAATTATTTTACTCTACTAACTTTTGTGTGCAGTTTATATTTTTCTAATTAGTTTCTTTTAGTAGATAGGGGAAATATATTATCAAATTGAGTTTCGTAATCTTACAACTCCTTTGTCAGAAATGATATTTATTTACAGTTGACGATTATATTACAAGAGCCACTTTTATAACTTAACCATTTCACATTTAAATCTTATTAACAAGCAAATGTAGTCACATTTAATTCTTTTTTGATATAATTGTATTGTAAACTATTTATTTAAAATTTGTTTACTCTTGGTTTTATAAACTCATGTACCCACACCATCCTCTTTTACCCCAACTTAGAAAATGCCTCTTTATGCTCTGAATTTAATAATTTATCACCAATGAATTGACATGTGGACTTTGCATAGAGAAAACCATATAAAGAGCCATAAGTAATATGGAACTTGGTTGACTGTTTCAAGAAAATGAAGCCCAACTTTTTTAAATTGTCAAACGGGTTGATTATTATGAGCAAATTTGATCATGTGATTCTGAGTATTATTGATGGCTGTTTTAGTTTACGTTTTACCCAAATTTATATTTTTGATAGGGTCGCCTAGCAAATCTGAGCTGTTCTACCATTCCGTCATTTGTGGTATCAATCACAGCTTCAACTCAAGCTCTAGCTCTAATAGAATTATTCAGTGCACCAGCTGGAAGGTATAAAGGAGATGTGTATCTTCTACCCAAGAAAATGGGTGAGTAAAAATAATCAGATTCAAGCAAAAATATTTCCAAATGAACTGAATTATGCATTCATGTTTCTCGTTAAAGTTTGTTGGAGCTTTTACCTTTGTAATGTGTCAGAGCTTTGGCCTTTGTATTATAAAAACAATCATATATTCAATCAAAGATATTTGTAAATGGAGAAACTCAATTATGCGTTTATGTTTCTCTTTAAAGTTTGTCGGAGCTTTTACCTTTGTAATGTGTTTGAACATACCATTGGTAAGGGTGTTGATATGAAATTGCATCATTACTATTTTTGGATCAACCTAATATGTATTAACGTTTTCGAGTTGTCTTGAGATTTCATCATCATAAAGTTTTGACTAAATAAACATTCTGCAAGGGGTAACAGAACCGGATCACAGAACTTTTTACTTCTGGAACAATCGGGGAAAATTTCCAAATTTCACAAAAAAGCAGGGAAATTTTAAAAACCTCTGCGGCTTCTACTATCGTTTGTCCTATTTAGAGATCCACGATTATGAGTACTTTTGAGAATCGAATAAATCGCATTTGCCGAAATTGTAATTCGAATGAAGAACACTGCCGTCATAATTTAATATTTTTTGCTTGCAATTACGTTTTTGTAAAAAAAATTATATATATATTTGCATTTGTTCATAATCAAAATATTTTGTATTTTTTCTTTCCAGTTTTTTTAATTGCTATTGTAAGAGTTCCATTAAGCCTTCCATTCCAACCCTTACAATAGCAATTAAAATATCTGAAGAGAAAAATACAAAATATTTGTGGAAAATTATCCATTTACCCCATCTGACTCTAAATCTCTATATTAAAAAAAGTTACCGCCACCACAGGATTGAAAACTGTTGTTTAGCTCGATTCTTAGACGGTTTCCTGAGAAAGTACTGATCAGAAAAAAACGAAATTAACAAGGTTTGTTCTTCGTCGTATTCCCTGGACATTTAATAAGATTTTTGTTCTGATGCAGCTATTAGTTTAGGGTTTATTAAATGTCAAAATTGAAAAAGCAAAATAGAGACATTGGCGAGCGTAAGCGAGCAGGGGGCAGAACTCCCTAGTATTTAAAAATAATGTGTGTATACTGTCCATCGATACCAGCTCACAACATTTATTAAGGGAATTGTAAAGTCAGGGAAATTTTTGTGACACTATCAGGCAAATATCGGGGAACTTTTTTTTCGGGAATTTTGTTGTCACCTTGTCCTGATTAGTTTCAAGAATTGCATAAAACATTTTCTTGTCAATGAAACTAAAACCGGTTTAGATTGTGAATCTGAGAATTTTCAGGGTGTCTACAAAATATTTCGTCACCTTAAAGGATTAAATATTATATTCATGTTAATAAAAAGCCAAGCAATTGGTCTGGTAATCCGGATTCTGGTTTCGGGATCGAAAGGTTTCTTGATCAAATCCAGGGTAAAGTATGAATGTTTCTCCATCTGAAGTGAATGTGTGGCCTCTAGAAATGGATGTGCCTTGTATGGTAAGGTATGTATGAGAGGTGTAATGTGAAACCACCCCAAACCATGATAACACAAAAAAGGTTTGAAATTGAATAATGTTCATTTAGCCAGGTATTTGGGAGGGAAAAAATATTGTAAATTGTTTGCTAATTCTTATTTTTGTCAAATGTACTATTAGATAATAACATTTTTCTATGGTATTACAACCTTCATCCAAAGTTTTAATACATATCATTTCATTGAATTAAGTCTAAAATTTTTTTTAATGTGTGATTTATTACAAGGTTGTTATGGCTAATTTTATTTGTAACAATATTATCTTCTATGCTTTGTAGATGAATATGTTGCCAGCCTTCATCTGCCCACATTCGATGCCCATTTAACTGAAATGACTGATGAACAAGCTCGATATATGGGCTTGAACAAAGCTGGTCCTTTCAAGCAGGCGTATTATCGGTAAGATAATGAAATGCTTCCTTGCAAAAAATATCTACCATAGGGTTTTTTGAAGGTTCAGAGGGTTTCATAGAGTTTTCTGGGCAGAACAATATTTTTTGGATATTTCCATTCGATGTTTGAAATTATCGAATGGCGTGACATCATGGCAATCCATAAAATAACACTATTGACATATTGTTAGTGAGTTGCCAAAGCATTTGCTTTGGGCAAGTCTACTAAGGGAAAGAGGGATTTCGCACTTATAGTGAACAAAAGACTAGGTGCGAATCCTGAAAGAAAGCAGTGGGCCTTGGGCCAGTTTATTTCTGAACTGGTGTGAAAGTGCGTTTGGAGAAAGTTGCAATACTCAAATGCAAGAATGTTGATGGCCGTGGATGTTTTTCCCCTGCCAACTCGTTATCCATACTATCTCTTTTGACACTAAATGATAAACTTAGAACCTCAATATGCACTAAAGATGTCCATTGTGGAAGAAATTTATTTTCGTTACCACCAGTCCCCTAATTTAACTAATGAACTCATTCAAAATCATGCATTTCATATGCCATTTCCTGGGAGCCACACCATTAGCTCCATTTTGTTTTTAAAATTAAAGGATTAGCGGTCTAATCATTTGGTGAGTTAGCATAAAAATTTGCTTTGGCCTTCAATTCTATGAAACATATTACATGCACATACTGCCAACTTTTACGGATTATCCGTAATTTTTACGGATTTCCACTTAGTGTTACTGATTTACGGATGGTTCTGCCTTTTTTACCGATTTTTAATATTTTGATCTAGCAATCGAAATACTTCATTCTCTGCAATCATTCTCTAAAACTTTCTATCGGAACATAATGAGTGCGAAGACGAAGAAATGAATGAGTTGGAAAAGGAGTTTTATCTTCAGCTGGGAGATTTATGTGTGATAATAGAAGGATATGAACATATTGATGTGCTGTGGGTTGAAGTAGGTAAAATAAGAGGGGCTGATGGACATCTAAAATTCGCTAGATTGGCGGAAATTATGCTTTGTATTCTGCTTATTCCCCATTTCAATGCAGAGTGTCAAAGAATCTTGAGAAAGAACCGCCAACTGAATACCGTTCTCTCATTTCTAATAAAACATTGGAAAGTTTATTGGTGTTCAAAATCTTTGTTTGAGCAGAAATTCAGTGCAGAATTATTAAAGACCAAAAAAGCTACTACAGCTTCATTGAATTTTTCTGCAACTCCCTCTTCTGGATGAAACACTAAATAAAACATTGATTTTCTTTCTTATACTTGTAATTAAGCTTTATGAACACTAATGATCTGTAATTGTGACACAAGTTGAAATTGTATGTAACATACAGTAACAATGTGTAGGTACTCATAAAGTAAATGTTTTCTTACAGTGGACGTGTTCAGTTTGGTATTAAATCACTTCACAAGGTTTCTGTAGTTGATAAAAATGTGAAATTTTACTTATGCATTTTTAAATACAAATAATACTAGTTATTGTGACATAGACTGTTTTCGAATACACATTAATTCATATATTTATGTTGTGTTTTATGTCAAGAGGCATTTGCGCAAAAGGTTTACTAATGACAGTTTTCAAATGTGGCAAGTATGGTACTGAAATAATTTTTAAATTGCTTGAAGTATAACTTCAATTTGTGTTCACACTTAGTGACTTTGTATGCTGCTACAAATTACAGATTTTTTTCCTTGGAAGTTGGTCAGTATGCCTTTTTTGAAATTTGTAACAAAGATTGCGCAGTCAAATTGTATATTTGTTAAAATATGCAAACGTCTCTTAAACTTATGAAATAATACCACATAGGATGAAATTTATTTTTAGATTTAAAATCCCTTTGTCAATACAATTTCAATTGTTAAAAAATTTGAAATAAATATGTCTGATCATTTCGTTTTTTAGTTTTAATTTGACCTTAATACCTTGATTCAGTTTGCTAGATATTGAATTATTTAAAAACAATATTAATGAAACTAATATAAATATACTGATGTCTCAATTTTAGTTATTGATTATTAAAATTCTTTTATTTTTAGGTATTAAACGTGTCAAGTCCAACCTATGTAAATGGGAGTTTTATCATAAGGTCCAACACAGGGTTTGATTGAATTTCTATCATTCCAGTACATTGTATTTTCAAGTTGCTGAAAGTTGAGGATTCTTCAGATAGTGATGCCACTCTTAATGAACAGAATGTTATTATTTTTAGATATTACCTCAAGAATATATTTTCATGACACTTCAAAATTCTGTTACTTCAAGTATTATTCCAGTTCCGAGTAGGATTAAGAATGTCTCAAAAATATGTATCGTTTTTCATTTTCTTTTGGCTCATGTTCTGTGATCTATTTCAAAAGCTACGTTATGTATCTCCTTTTTATGTCTCGCATTTGTTTTTCTGCTTCTTGTGAAAGTGATATTGATATATTTATTATTTTTGTGTTATGTAGGATGAATTTTCAATATTTGTGCATGTAACTAAATGTTCTTTTAATCGAAAGTATTTTGTTGATGCTTAGCATAAATTCCATAAATGCTTCTTGTTATCCATGGTTGTTTATGTATTGCTATTTAGTGTTTGGTTTGTGTACCTTTTCTGACGCAGAATATTGTACTTTTTAATTTTGTGTTTCGGGTTGTATTAGTCCTTTAAAAACTTTGTTTGTCACATGGCAGGGGTTACAAAAAAGTTCTGGTTTCTCTGATACCCAAATGAAGCTTGACAAATCATCTGAAATACTTTTTAAGTCTTCAAGTTATTTATTCTCTACAGTTTTTTAAATAAAAAGATGTTGACCTTAGATTTGTACTCGTAGAATGTACTGTAGATTATTTACCTCCATACAGATATATTTAATATATATTTTAGTACTCCCTGTTATTATTTCGGATGCTGTGTTATTTAGTAAAAGAACAATGACAACTTAGGCTGACATTTGTTATGCTTGGAAGTAAAGATTTATGCTTTTGAAATTTTATTTTCTGCTTGGAACTATTCGATAAATAAGTAGTATATTGCTGTTAGATGATTAGTTTTCTTATCAAATATTTGAACCTGGACTGCTCTCCTTTTACTTGAAACATTTATCATACAAGAAGTGCATTTGTGTACTTATCACACTGCAGTGTTGGTATAGTTTCAAATAACTTCTGAAGTAACCACTGAATAATAAAATTATTTGGAAACTTTTGTTCAGTAGCAATGCTTGTATAGATCTTACGTAGACTGGTTATGAAACACTTGGCGTGTTCTTCTGGACCAGTAGTATTCCTATAGAATTTGTGTCTAATTGCACTTCTGTTTGATTTCGTGGACTCCGTCGAAATATAATACCCTTTCAAAATTGTTTCGATTAAAAAAATAGTGAAAAAAGCTAAATAATTAAGTCCTTTGTCACACAATTTGACAGTTTGCTTGTATTGCAACATTGAAGAAAAATAATATTCTTACGCACATTGATTGAATTAACAATAGTTAATGAGAGTAATATGAAACTGTGCTCTTTTCTGAATTTTGTATTGGACAATTCAATGCACAATTTTTATTGACTGAAATTATCATTTTTACTTCCTTTGTAATAGTTTCCAATATTTTTCTTGCATTCATTGATAGCTAGTTTTTGTTAGTTGGAAATGTGCTCGTGAGAACTTACCGTATAATTTAAAATGTAAACATCTTTATTAGTGTTTGAAAGTGACTAAATGTAGATGCCTTGTTGCGGGTATTGTAGACATTCCATTGGGCATTTTAATTTTCTGACTTAAAGATGCACTCTTTGGTTCTGATAATATGCACTTAAAATATTTTAAAATGTGCCCAATTTCTTAAATAGTTGAAAACTTGTGTGGTGTTTAATCTTAGTAAGTATCTTATAAAGTTACACTTCAGTGTAGGTAAAAAAAGGATTGTCTAGCATCGAAGTTGATATATTAAGCAAATCCTTTATTTTTATATCTTTTTAAATATAATTGACCGTCTTTAATGACTCCATTCAAGTTACCTTTTTGAAGAGAGATGACTAAATAGCAATAAAGTTATAATGTTCAAAGTAAATAGATACAAATGAGTATTTTTTCTTGTTAAAAATATTTTAGCTTTGTCTATGCTTCTTCAGTTAAAAAAGAACAGTACAAAGCAAAATTTATTTCTGGTTTTAGAGATAGTTAATTTTTTGTCTTGATCAAAACATTTTTACCACCTCAAACAAAAATTTAGGCATGTGTTAGTTTATAATTTTTGTATTAATTCAATACAAAGGATGAAGCTATATGTCAGAATTATATTAAAATAAGTACTCTTTACATTCAGATGACTTATTAGATACTGTCAAACTACAATTTTTCTGGAAAGGGAAGTGAAATTAAAGAATGAGAAACTCTATTTAACATCTTTTTGTCTGCAAGAATTTTCTAAAACCTTAAATCCTTTGAAGGGTGAATTTGTGATACGATAGATACATATTATAGTACTTAAAGCGTGCTCATATCGGCAGTAATGTATTTTGTGTGGGATATGAAATTATATTGTGTAGTGGAATTATTTTTTTCAAATTTCATGAAATTGTTTTTATTTTTATATAAATCTGGATGTATCATTGTGTGGTCATTTGTGATTTTTAGTGTTAGCTAAAATTGAAACATAAAAATGTGTGATCCTATCACTCAGTACATTATAGTATTATATTACAATACATCGGATGAGCCTTTTGAAGTTAACGCTTTCTAAAGTGTATTCTTTTTCTAATGAGGCAACAGTGCTACTCAGATAATATATGTATTATTTGTGTGGTATTGTAATACACATAGAGATTGCAAGTTGTATTAATTACAAATAGAACACATAATATCAAGTTGTTCTTTTAGCAATTTGTAACTTCAAATATTTTGAATTTAATCAATTATAAATAAATTAACTATTTTCCTGTTTCCAAGGATTTTTAACATTATAATTTATAATAGTAATATATATAAAAGGCAAGATAATTCTAAATTTTGTTATGTTTTTAGTCTCACTTCAAGCACATTGTTTTGTGGATGATATTATAATGGTCATTATTAACTTTATTTACAGTGAAAAAAATATATTTTCAAATATTGCCTTATTTTAATGTTCAATTTCAAATAGAAATCATTTTTATGGATGACAAAAAGTGAATCTTTCCCTATGACAGGCCTCGAAATAGATTTTTTTTAATACAGGTGCACCTTGTGCACCTACGTTTTTAAATTAGGTGCACTGCCTGCACCTAGTGGGAAAAAATTAGGTGCACAGTTATATTTTCATGTGCACCCGGGTATTTCGAGCCCTGCCCTATGAGATTCAAAATAATTATTCAAGTCAATGCTTATAATTTTACTTATAAATCCTTAATAAAATGCTATAGTTATTTGATTTCACTGAATTTTAATTTAAATATGTCTGCTTAAGATACCAGTTTAAAAAAATACTGTTTGTGAAATGTGGAGTAATTTTTTTAGTTTATTTTTGTTTTTAAATATAACATTTACTTAATACAATTCTGTTTGTGTATGAGTTGATAATTTTAATAAGCTATGATTATTAATAGTAAAATTATGAAAACAAGTTACTTGATTTTGTTAAACTTTTCTTTTAGTTTATCAAAATAAATAAGCAAATTTAATAAGCAATTTTCTTGTGCTTGTACAACCTTTTTGAATTTCATCTATACTTTTCATGTATCATGTGGCTCCATTCATTTTATATTTTTGAAAATTAAGTTTAAAATTTTTTTATTCCAATCTACTGGGCTTTTTGAGTTTATTGTTAGAAATATTAAATATATTTTTGTGAATGCAATATTGTTGAAAGACGATACTTTTTAAAGCTTTTTGCTTTCCAAAAGTACTTAGAAGCGGAATTTTATTGAAACGTATTTTACTCTTCTTTTTGCATTATGAACTATAAATCTTTAGGCTAAACTTAATACCGAATTGTTAATTTTTACTACAATCCTTTATCACTTTAGTGCACATTTGTTGGTTGTCTAACATTTAGGTTCGACTTCAATAAAATAGACTTACAACACCAGCCACAGATTGCATTACTTATGTTATTGAAATAAGATATTTTTCAAGCAAATCAGTCATGTATTAACTATCCATATTCCATTAAAGAAAACAGGAAATTCGTCTAATTATGTGCTGTAAGATGTGTTCTATATGAAACTTCCGAATGCATATTTTTCTTTTGCCTTACAGGCTTAATCCTCTAATTTGTAAAACAATTCAAAAGAGGAATTATGCCATCTGTGTATACCCTACCTGTTGTGATAAGATTTTGGTAAATAAAAAGTGTATAGAATTGAAAATCTAGTCTGTTCATTGATTTTATCTTGACATATTTAATGATTATACACACATAGCAGTTCTAGATCTATACTGGTGTGCAAAACTTAAGGAGCCATTACTTTTAAAACTCAAAATAAAAGGAACTAGACTGGTGTTTTGAATAACAGAATATTCAGTAAAAAGCTAGCTATTGAATCTTATATATACACAGTCCAGTCACATTAATGTGACCACCTGTCAAAAGCCAGAATAACCACCTTCGGCAGAGCGGACCGCTGCGAGACGTGCAGGAAGAGAGTCAATTAGGTTTCTGAAGGTGTTCACTGGGATGTTGAGCCATGCGGACTCCAGTGCCGTGGCCAGCTGCGCTAGATTACGCGGCTGAAGATCCATGGCAATTGCTGCAGGGTGTTTGCTTTCAGACGTTTCACGCCGTATACGCCAACGTCTATCAGTCTGATGGAGCATAAAACGTGATTCATCGGAAAAAGCGACCTGTCGCCACTCTGTGGACGTCCAGTTCTGGCATGTAAATTTCAGCCTTTGTCGCCGATGAACAGCAGTCAGCATAGGTGCATTAACCAGGCGTCTGCTGCGGAAGCCCATGCGTAGCAACGTTCGCTGAACCGTTGTTGAGGATACACTCTTGGTAGCCCCTTGGTTCATCTGGGCGGTCAGTTGCACGTCTATTCGCCCGAACGCATCTCCGTAGCCTTCGTTCGCCTCTGTCATCTATAGCCCGTGGTGCACTACATGTGCCGCTGATTTTGGATAGTGCCATTTTGCCATGCACAGTATACTTTTACCACGGCGGCACGCGAACAGTTCACAAAATTAGCCGTTTCCGAAATGCTTCCACTCTTGGCCCGAAATCCAATAATCATGCCCTTTTGGACGTCGGATAAATCGCTACGTTTCTACATTATGCCAACGATTGAAATGCTTTCCGATGCCCTAGGACATCCTTTATATACACTCCACTGCAATATACTGCCTTTTGTGATTGGTTATTTCACGTTGACGTCGAAAGTAGGTGGTGGTCACATTAATGTGACTGGATTGTGTATATAATTCTCTAACGTGGCACAAAGACGGTTTTGAGCAAAAAGACGTTATTTGTTATCGCGTTTTGGCAATACTGTACGATTGTTTGTTTACCACGAAGCTTCGCATCTCAGATGAATTTATAGCTATATCGGATGATATTTTATTGAAAAAAAAAATGAATATTAGGGAAGCTGTTGCAGCTTACAAACAACATTCTGGGTATTCAATTTCCAACTCACATTACGAGTCAAAATTTGCTCAAAAGTTTTCATTTGAATTATTCTGCTAGGACACGTCTTTATTGATGCGAGCAAGGTTTTTTGCAGCAAACCAATGAGGATTGCAAGGCAATCCTCCAGGGGTTTGCGAGCAGGGGGCGGGCCCCCTAGTTCTGAATTATTTCTTGCTTTTTCACCTTAAAAGGTCGTGAATTGCTTTAGTATGACCTGGAATTTTCTAGAAAAAACTCAATATTCTTCCTTCCTTTCCTATTAAAGAGAGAGACCCGGGTGGAGGAGCAACGGTCTATCGAATGGAGGATCGGGAGTTTGAATCCAACCAAAGACTCGTGTATAAAGGGATGGTGCAAGTTAAATCTGTCATGGCCTCAAATGTTCTCGCGTTGGCGTAGTGTGTTAGCTTGGAGAGTGGGGTGCTAGCTCAGGTGTGACCACGGTTCGAAATTACGTGGTGTTGTCCTCGAATCTTTCTCTTTGTGGGTTGACCACGCACTGTCACCAATAGCCCGTTGGGTAGCTCCAGTGCGACGTTATCTAAAAATACCAGTCCTACAAGAAAACTTTCAGTGTAAACAAATTGCCAGAAAATTTTTCTACCGATTGATTACCCAATAAGAATTACATACAGGAAACGTGTTCTTTCACAAAAACACTAGCGCCATCTATTACAGGGGTGGGCAAATGCGGCCCTTTGTTAATATAAAGTGCGGCTCCCATTGAAATTTCAATCCTGTTTTTTTTTTTATTTATTATTTTCTCATAACTTTTTTCATGAATCATGTTAAATTGACTAAATGAAGCGTGAGTTAAGAAAGTGAAGATGTGAGCGAATCAGGCAGTGCAACTGCAGCACAAATCTATATCCGTAATTGAATTTTGTAAACTCCGGCCAGAAGCAAAACATCCACGTTTAAAGAAAGCTGCTTGCCGAATAATTTCAATGTTTGGTACAACATATTGATGAGAATCTTTGTACTCCACAATGAAGCTCGTGAAGTCGAAATATGGTTCACAGTTGGCCAATCATCTCATTGAATTGTTGGGGACAACTTTTACGCCAACAAGATTTGGCCAGAGGTCTTAGTTAAATGTGTTAAACATTTTATTATATAAATTTTCTATTAAAATTTGAAATAATTATTTTGTTTTTCTTTCTCCCATGTTTTTATATGTGTACTTTACATAGCACTTAAGACTTGTTTAGATTATGTAACCATATAAATTAAATTAAATCTGGATTTTGTACTATTTAACTATGGTGTGGCTATTTATAATATACTAGCTCAATAACCTAGAGTGCCTATATAATAAGAGTGGCGACAAGGGACCAAATTTGGCATAATGCGCATGCGCGTCAGCCATTTTTCTACCAGAATCGTCTCAAAGAAAGTTGCTGGGCGAATTAATATATCACTTCAAGGAGAACAAAAAGCATATGATTGTTATAATATGGATTCATTCGGTATAAATGAATCATATAAACGCTCAATTACATGAGTAAATTGATGAGATGGATTGCACAACGCGCTAACTTAGATTGCGGAAAACACCATGTTGTTCAAAAAAACCTATTTACTTAAAAAGTCTTCAAATTTATACTGACAAAATGCTAAAATAATAATAAATAAACATTCTAGAACACGAAATGGAACATGAATAAGCTATATATTTTTTTAAATTTAATGTACACACGTTTTTTTCGAACATATAAAAAGTTCCCATGTTAAGTCTACGGGAGCTAGGAAAAGACCGCCTCGGGCGGTAGAAAAGGTCTCTAAGCCAATCAGAAAATGTTTCCCGTATGTCACCACTCTTATTATATAGGCACTCTACAATAACCTGGCTTTGCTCGGGTTACGGCGTTCCTTGTGTCAAGGTATGCTTTAGAGAAAAACGCGCGTCCAAAATAAGAACCATTGTATCCTTTCAATTTCCTGTATACCGTGTTTCCTTGTCCATATCCATTCATTGCAGAAAATCAAACTATATTTTAAATTGGAGCTTCGAGGGGCATTTTTAGGACTTTCTGTGGGCCAATTTTCATCGTTGTAAATGCTACAGGTTGGTCTGAAGACAGAAAAATAATAGCCTATGTTTTCCGCAGTGTTCTAAAGTATAAGTGTCCCAAATTTGGTGTGGATTGGTCAAAAGGGGTCGATTTGTATAGAAAATACACACATCCCTTTATATATAGAGATAAAAAAAACACCTTAATGGAAGCGGGTTTGTATGCCTACCCCCGATCTATTAGTTTCACAGAAAGCCTTCAGATGTGGAACAAAGATTTGAATATCAGTACAGTAGCTAAGGGGTGGTTATGGGAGTTTTGAACCCCTTTACTTCCATGGGTGGGTCATAGTTTAATCAAATGTGAGATTAAATATTCATTATTATAATTAAACCTTTTGCTTCCCTCTCTTCGAAATAACATCTATTTAACCCTTTGAGCATCACTGAACTTTCGAGTAGAGCTTTTACTCCACAATACGCGTAGTTGTGTTGCTCCAATGTGACATAAATTCAACTACCTGCTACAGCGCAATGATTAACCAATATTTTTTTTGGTTAAAAGAATCTTGAGAAAGATCTATTAGTAGCAACTGATTAGCAGCCATTCGGGTTGCAAAACGGATACATGTCGTACCCCGGTAAGAAAAATGACAACTCAAAATTGCAGAATTTGAGAAACATAAACTTAAAGGATACTATAAAACTTATATCGAAATAGTACAAGCTTCTTTTAAGTTTTAGGTAAGTATTTATGGTGGTAACTTCTATTACATTCTATAGCATAGTAATATATAACACGCTGGGGCACCTCATACATATTTTTCAATGACATAACATCACAATTTTTATTTTTTGAGTTGTGTCACTTTTCTTGCCGGGGTTTGATGTGTTAACAACTCTCATGGTTAAAACTCAATTTTGTTGATTATTGGCATACAAGGCAATGTACAGGATAATAGACTGCGTTTAGGATCCAGGAACTCGATGATGTTCTGATATACATAATTTAATTTTGTGTTCAATCCTTATGTTCATAGATTGTGTGACATAAATTCAACTGCCTACCACACACAACACAATGGTTATATAATCACGTCTATTTTTTTGGTAAATAGTTTCCTGGGAAAGGTGCTATTGGACGCAACTGGTTATCTGCCATGTGGGTTGCAAAACGTATACATACTTTGAAGAGCCAAAACATTACGACCACCTACTCCAACGACGCGTTGCGCCTCATTTGGCCTGCAAAACAGCTGCAACTCACCTGGGCATAGATGCCACAAGTTTTTGGTACATGACTGGAGACAGGCTGTACCAAATGTTTAAGAATGGGTCACGTAAAGTCAAAATATTCGGACATGGTGGTGTTTGAGTTCTGAGCTGCCTCTCCATGGCACCACAAATGTGCTCTATCGGATTAAGATCCGGCGAGTTAGGTGGCCAGTACATTAAGTGGAATTTATCAGTATGCTCCTCGAACCACTCCAACACAATCCGAGCCTTGTGACATGGGGCGTTGTTCTGCTGGAAGATTCCATTTCCAGTTCGGAAGACAGACGCTATGTAAGGGTGCAAGTGATCCGCAATGATGTTCAGATAGTTCGCAGCGTTCATGGTCTGTTTTATCACAACTATGGGTTCCAGAGTCGCCCATGAGAGCGCCCCCCAAAGCATAATACCGCCACCACCAGCCTGTGTATGACCTGCTGTACAAGAGGGGAGCAACTGTTCGCCTGGCAGACGGTGTACCCTGACACGACCATCGACGTGATGAATGAGAAATTGGGATTCATCTGACCTTGCAAATTTCTTCCACTCATCCATGGTGCAGTCTCGATGTTCCCAGGCCCACTGTAGGCGTAATTGACGATGACGCTTGGTCGAAAGAGGTACACAAGTGGGACGTCTGCTGTACAGTCCCATATCCAACAGTGTCCGCTGAACTGTGTGTTCCGAAACACTTGGGCTTGGACCTGCATTCTATTGGGATGTCAGCTGAGTCATTGTCTCGCGCCGATTTTGCATTACCAAGCGGGACAGTCTCCGACGTCCTTTTTCTATGATGACGCGTGGACGACCAACACCTTAGCGTCTACTGCTGGTGTCACCGTCATTCATCCACTTTGCATGAATACTAACAACGGCAGATCGTGAATAACCTACCAGTCGTGCAGTTTCGGTGATACTCGTTTCGAGTCTTCGTGCCATTACGGTCTCCCCTCTATCAAATTCGCTTAGATCAGCAGCCTTTCCCATCACTTTCAAATGTAAATGCAAGAATGATTACTTAACTTCTCCAGTAGCAGTTAAATACCATTCTCACTTAATCACGGCCCCTTCTCGTCATCCAGACGAGTTCATTGAAAAATGTGGTGTTGGTCATAATGTTTTGGCTTGTCAGTATATGTTAACAACTCGTGGTTAAAATTCAATTTTGTTGATTATTGGCATACAAGGCAATGCACAGAATAACAGCCTGAGTATAGGATCCAGGAACTCGCTTATGTTCTGGTATACATAGTTTAGCTTTGTGTTCAATCATCATGTTCAGAGATTGTGTAACAAATTCAACTGCCTACCACACTACACTGATTATATAACCACATCAACACTGCTGGCCACCATAAATGCAACACCCTGAAGGAAGCGTGCAAATAATATGAAATTTACAACATGCATTAGCAGAGGTGAGATATGCAAATGATTAGAATTTCAGCTCAGACGCACATCACGCGCGCCTGTGGCGTCACTTCAAAGCGCTATTTAAGGCTTAGAGATTTCGACGATTTCTAGTACGGCAATTGTGTTTTTCTTGTGGTTTTTTCAAAAAAACGATCAACTATGCCTCGTAGAAAACAGCGATCATCTTTTGATCAAGTATCCGAGTTCAACAGAGGAAGGATAGTGGCCTACCGAGATTGTGGATTATCTTTCAGGGAAATCGGTAGTCGTGTTGGACGAAACCAAACAACTGTAATGCGGATATGTGATCGTTGGATGTAGGAGGGTACGACGGACCGACGTGTTCGATCGCATCCACCTCAGTGCACCACTTCACGTGATGACAGGCATATTGTGCGTATGGCAGTGACGGATCTCTCAGCCACATCACGAACCATAGCACAGCACATTCAGTCTGTAACGCATCATCCAGTGTCGGCGCGTACCATTCGACGCCGTTTACAGCAGAGTGGTCTGTCAGCAAGACGTCCATTGCTTCGTCTACCCTTGACACAGAACCACAGACGTCTCCGCCGCCAATGGTGCGATGAAAGAAGGATGTAGACGGCAGAATGGAATGAAATTGTCTTTACTGACGAGTCACGCTTCTGTCTGCAACACCACGATGGTCGGATTCGAGTCTGGAGACACCGTGGAGAGAGGATGCTGAACAGCTGTGTTATGCACCACCACACTGGTCCTGCACCGGGTATTATGGTATGTGGCGGTATTGGATATCACTATCGCACTCCTCTAGTACGCATTGCCGGTACTTTAAACAGCCAGCGCTACATCTCCGAGGTGTTGGAGCCAGTTGTCCTTCCTTACCTTCAGGGCTTGCCAACAGCCATATTTCAACAGGATAATACGTGACCACACGTGGCACGCATTGTCCAAGGGTTCTTCGTCAATCGCCAGATTGAATTGCTTCCCTGGCCAGCTCGCTCTCCGGATCTTTCGCCGATAGAAAACATGTGGTTCATGGTTGCTCAACGATTGACCCAGATTACATCCCCAGCTGCCACACCATATCAACTTTGGCAACGTGTGGGAGCTGCTTGGCCTGCTGTACCCCAAGAACACATCCAACGTCTCTTTGAATCAATGCCGAGGTGTGTGGCAGGGGCGATCTCCAACAATGGCGGCTACTCTGGCTACTGATTTTGGCAGGAACCACACTTCACAGAAGTCTATAAATTTAATTACTTGATACTTGGTCAACATGTTATCTGCAAAATAAATTTTGTTGTGATATCTCTTGTCTTTCTTGGTGTTGCAATTTGGGTGGTCAGCAGTGTATTTTTCTGGTTAAAAAAAATCTTGAGAAATATGCTATCGGTCGCAACAGCAGCCATGCGGGTTGCAAAACGGATACATGTGTCAACTTCCTTGGTTAAAATTCAATTTGGTTGATAATTGGCATACAAGGCAATGCACAGGTTAATAGCCTGCGTTTAGGATCCTGTAACTCACACACTGATATATTCTAGTATACATAATTTAGTTTTGTGTTCAATCCTCTTATGTTCATATATTTTACTTTTGTTTCAATAGTGTTTATTTGTATTGATTCTGCATCCAGAAAATCTTATGTTATTTGAACGGGTCCTACTGTGGACATCCTATACGTCAGGGGCAAGCAGCCTTGACCTCTTAATCGCGTAAATTTTGCTCGGCAGTGGGTGCGTTTCCTCCTCGGGATGTGCACAATCCGTTGTTCACAGTTTAGATCTCTGGCAATATAAAGACTTGATAGTTATCACACTCCTAATATTAAACCTGACCTCAAATACAAATACAAATACAAATATTGACGACCAGCTACAGGATCAAGCCCAACAAGGCTGGTCCTTTGTTTATGAACTCCCCAATTCCCACTGACTATCCAATTGTATCTTAAATTCGTACACTCCCTTTGAATTAACTATATTCTCTGGCAACGCGTTCCATTTGTCTATTGCCCTATTAAAGTAGTAGTTTTTCCTTAAATCCCGATTAAAATGTGTCTTATTCTATTTATACCCATAGCCCCTTGTTCTGTTATCCCTATTGAAATTTAAGCCCTCTGTGTCCCCTTGTTTCACCATCTTGAAAAGCTGAATCAAATCCCCCCTCCTTCTCCTACTTTCCAGTGTATACATGTTTAGTTTACTTAAACGTACATTGTAGTCGAAATTTGCTGTCCCCTTTATTATTTTTGTAGTGACTTGTACGTCGTACCATCTCTTGTAACCCCTTATTGATTGAACGAATAAGAATCGCGGTATGGGATGGAGATGAAGAGAGGAATAAAGAGGTTTGAGCAGTGGGAGGTGTGTTCCAATGTTTGGTTCTGAAGAGAACGAATCTCTACTATTATAAAAGGAAGTGTTTGTTTGTCTGTATGTATGTTTGTTTCGCGGCCGCAAAATTCTGACGATCTATGGCACTTACGGCAATGAGATTTGGCACAGGTAGTCCAAATATTTTGCAAGTTTTGGGATTTTGGATTTTGCAATTATGAAATTCAATCTAGAAGATTTTTAAATGAATTTAATAGTTTTATTCTTTTCCTGGTTCTTCAAACGCTTTTCGTCCGGACGAAAGAAGAAACCCCCTAAAATGAACTTTTTCTACCCACGTGACCTTCTTTTATAATTGCGCAAGAGATTGTGACGTCACGTGAACCTTCTCTTTCCAAACCGAAAAAAAAAACAGATTGCATATTCATCGCTTCGCTTTAAAAAAAGAAACAGATTACATTTCCTGTCCCCTTTTCGGCGAATGAGAGCAAGAAATAAAAAACATATTGACTGGGATTGTTAAGTTTTTTTTTTCGTAAATTTGGAATCGCTAAAGATAGATTGAAAATTTCAACGGATTTGAAATCTGTGGAAAGTTGTACGATTGTTGAACCAGATTAATACGCCGTGGTGTAATAATCATCACCACGGGCACGGGCAACGCCGGGCTAGCCACGCAGTGGCTAGTAAGGTTTAAAAAGATTCAACCATCAAATTGAAATCCTTAATACTTGTCGTATGCCCTTTTCTTTGTGTGATGTCAATAAACCATTTGAACATTACAAGTTCATATCAATGGACACACCACATTTACAAGTATAGTTTGTACGGATTTCGGCTTCAAACCTTCCCACTGGAAAAATGGTGTATGCGGAGGTTAATCTTGCACTTAAGCTTTACCTCTCAGGGGTTTACTTTCTGTAAGTAAACACTGGCTTCACACTCCCTAGGTACTCAAGTAATATGTTTTCCCTTTCGTTTTCCCTTTCGTTTTCTTCTCTTCTACCTTTCCTCTTTTTACTTTTTCTTCTCTCGGTGGTGGGGCCATCCAGACTGGGTATACCCACAGCGTTAGCAACCTTTGGAAAGTAGGGAGAGCGGGTTCAATTCCTCAAAGTGTGTATTTCTTTTCTGTGCTAGAAAAACTTTCCGTTTGTGTGTACGTATATTACTTACTGGTTGTCTTGTGTTTGGAGCAGCAGTTCCAAATATGGCCCTCGCGCCATAAAACCTAACAAAAAACCGGACTGCGGTAGACCGGTCGGATAGGTATTTGGTATTTTTAATTAACGTCGTAGTAGAGCATCGGATCTATCCCTTTGGTAATTTTTAATTAACGTCGTACTAGAGCAACACAACGGGCAATTGACAACGGGCCTGGATCAATCCCCTAAGGGAAAGATCCGAGGACAACACCACGTCATTTTGAACGACGGTCAGATGACGAGGCACACCTGAGCTGGACACTCTACAAACTTCCACACCAACCCAGCCGACCAACCGGTCTGGTGGTTAAGGTGTTAGCCTCTAGGTAGGAAGGTTCCTGGTTCGAATCCGGGTCAGTGAATGGATGTATGTAAGCGTATGGTGTAGAGGCGGCTGGTGCACCTTAAATCTGTCGTTACCGAAAGTCCTCACGTTGAGTTGGTGTGGACGTATGGAATGTGGGGTGCCAGCTCAGTTGTATCCCCGTCCTCTGACCATGGATCCAAATTACGTGGTGTTGTTCTCGGATATTTCCCTTAGGGGTAATTGGTAATTATTAGTTAACGTCGTACTAGACCAACATAACGGGCTATTGACGACGGTCCGGGATCAGTCCCTTAAGTTCCTTTAGGGTATTGATCCCGAACCGTCGTCAATAGCCCGCTATGTTGCTCTAGTACGACGTTAATTAAAAATTACCAAAATTGTAATGGCAATGGTATATTTAGTTAACGTCGTACTAGAGCAACACAACGGGCTATTGACGACGGTCCGGGATTAGTCCCTTAAGGGAAAGATCCTTGGACAACACCTCGTAATTTTGAACCACGGTCAGATGACGAAGCAACACATGAGCTGGCACCCTACTCTCCAAACTTCCACGCCAACCCAACGTGAGGACTTCGTCCACGACAGATTTAAGGTGCAGTAGCCACATCCATACCGCTTACAAACATCCATGCACTGACCCGGATTCAAACCAGAAACTTTCCGATCTAGAGGCTAATACCTTAACCACCAGACCGGTTGGTCGGCTCTTTTCCTTTGGAATTGATCCCGAACCGTCGTTGTGTTACCTCTAGTGCGACGTTAATAAAAATTCCAATACGTACTAGAGCAACACAACAGTCTTTTGACGACTTTCCGGAATCAATCCCAAATGGAGAGAGAGCCGACCAACCGGTATAGTGGTTAAGGTGTTAGCCTCTAGATCGGAAGGTTCCTGGTTCGAATCCGGGTCCGGGCATGGATGTTTGTAAACGTATGGTGTAGAGGCGGCTGGTGCACCTTAAATCTGTCGCGGCCGAAAGTCCTCACGTTGGGTTGGCGTGGAAGTTTGGAGAGTGGGGTGCCAGCTCAGGTGTTGCTTCGTCATCTTACCGTGGTTCAAAATTACGAGGTGTTGTCCTCGAATCTTTCCCTTAAGGGACTGATCCCGGACCGTCGTCAATAGCCCGTTGTGTTGCTCTAGTACGACGTTAACTAAAATTACCATTTACCATTACCCAAATGGTGAGATTCGAGGACAACACCACGTAACTTTTAATTGGAAGAGCAACAGATTAACAACCGGAGGGTTGCAAATGCGAATTCCGTTCTGTCAGAACGTCGTGTACACAGGGTGTACACGGTAATGGTAATTGGTAATTTTAGTTAACTTCGTACGAGAGCAACACAGCGGGATATTGACGTCGGTCCGGGATCAGTCCCTTAAGGGAGAGAACCGAGGACAAGACCTCGTAATTTTGAACCATGGTCAGATGACGAAGCAACACCTGAGCTGGCACACCACTCTCCAAACTTCCACACCAACCCAACGTGAGGGTGTACACGGAGACTGGTGCATGAAAAATCTGTCGTGACCTCAAATGTCCTCCAGTTGGCGTGGTGTACAAGTTTCGAGAGTAGGGTGCCAGCTCAGGTATAGACCTCGTCATCTGACCTTAGTTCAAAGTTAAAAACTGTCCTTGAATCTCTCACTTAGGGATTGAGCTCAGCTGTTGCTTCGTCATCTGACCGTGATTCAAAGTTGCGAGGTGTTGTCCTCGGCTCTTTCCCTTAAGGGATTGATCCCGGACCGTCGTCAATAGCCCGTTGTATTACTCTAGTACGACGTTAACTAAAATTACCTTACCTTATTTTACCCTTAGGGATTGATCTCGGACCTTCGCATGGCGGTTTACCAACCGGAGGGTTGCGAGTTTGATTGCAACCAAAGACTGTCTTGTACACAAGGGCTGGTGGACGTTAGATCCGTCGTGGCTTCAAATGTCCTCGCGTATGTGAGGAATAGAAGTTTGTAGAACGGGGTCAGCTCATGTGTGACCTCGTCATCTGACAGTGGTTAAAAATTACGTCTTGTCTTCCTCGGTTCCTTCTATTCGGGATTGATCCCGGACCGTCGCCAAAAGTCCGCTGTGTTGCTTCAGCGTGACGTTAATTAACTAACCTATCTACTCTACTATTTCACCTTTTTTTATTGTGTGTATGTCCATTACTCGACGCCGACCAGCCGGTATAGTGGTTACGGTGTTAGTCTCTAGATCGGAAAGTTCCTGGTTCGAATCCGGGTCCGGGCATGGATGTTTGTAAGCATATGGTGTAGAGGCGGCTGGTGCACCTTAAATCTGTCGTTGCCGAAAGTCCTCCCGTTGGGTTGATGTGGAGGTTTGGAGAGTGAGGTGTCAGCTCAGGTGTTGCTTCGTCATCTGACCGTGGTTCAAAATGACGAGGTGTTGTCCTCGGATCTTTCTCTTAAGGGACTGATCCCGGACCGTCGTGAATAGCCCGTGTGTTGCTCTAGTATGACGTTAACTAAAATTACCATTACCGTTGCCATTACTCGACATTGTATTGTTGGCCATTGCGCTCCAAATAGAAGACCCAACAACGACATCTACACACAAGGCAAGTTTTACTAATACAAAGAGGGAAATGCACCGTTGTGTTACATGAATCCAAACTGGTCCTCTTACAATTCACTAATGACATAAAATAGAGATAAGTCTGCACACAAATTCGTCCAATAATTTTTGAAGCACAAAAGTAATGATAAGGTGGAACATTATCTTATCTTTTGAAATAAACGATAAGGAAATAGGTAAAAAACCCAAAGTGTTTTTAAAGGAAGGATTGCTATGTTTATAAGCGTAATGCTGTAATCAGAACAAATTTCTTCTACAGTGCTGTGGGATATTTTGATGAATATTTTATTTTGGTACTGTAGTAAATTCTACAAAGAATTTGCATTTAAATGGAGTGGTCGTGGATTGTCTACGTAGTGAGCAGTGTTTGGAATTGAATGCAAATGTTTGTCTCAGCTTAGATGAAACCACACTGTACTTTATGGTAAATATTACTGTTGTTTCGTTCATTCGTTTTAGCCGCTTAGGATCATGTAAAACATTAACAGCAATATTAGCGATGAAACGAAGTATAGTGGCGGTCATTTAAGCCATCGCTTTGAAGGTGTGCGATGATCTGAAAAGACGTTTCTTTATTTTTGCATTACCGTTTTATCGTATATGGGAGATTCTTAAAATGTGGGAACACTAAATGTTAACTATGAGTAATTTTTATAATTTTGAAATTTAGCATCAATACTTTTTTAGTGTATTGCTTATACAGGGTGGTCCCGAATTCATGGTACAAACTTTAATGGTAGGTACAGGACATTGTAACAATGATTTATTGTATAGGAATGTATAGTCGCAAGTGACGCGGTGAGGCGAAAACAGGGGAAATAACGGCCGAAAGGAAAAACAAAGATTTTATTGAAAGCGTTGTTGACAAGTGTCATGTTTACAGTAATTGTTCAAAATTGCGTCCACCAGTATCGATACATGCTTGACAGCGTCGGTGGAGCGATTGGCGTACACGTTCAAAGATGCCTGGTATTTCACGCACACCTGCAGCAGCTACAGATAAGCGAGCGACGAGATCCTCATCTGAGTCAACTGGAGTCTCATAAACAAGATGCTTTAGATGTCACCATAAAAAGTAATCGAGGCTCGATAAATCGGGAGATCGGGGTGGCCAAGGGACTGGTCCACCACGCCCAATCCATCGAGTACCAAACGTGGCATTCAGGTAATTCCGTACATCAATGCTGAAGTGTGCTGGCGCCCCATCGTGCTGAAACCACATGCGGTTACGAATGGCGATCGGAACATCATGCAGCAGTTGTGGTAACACTTCTTTCAGAAAAATAAGATAGCTTCCGCCAGTGAGCCGCGTGGGTAGTAAGTATGGGCCAATCAAAAAGTCGTTCACAATACCAGCCCACACATTAATACTGAAACGTTGTTGAAACGCATGTCGACGCGTTGCATGTGGATTATCGGTTGCCCACACATGGGAATTATGCGCATTAAAGACACCCTCGCGTGAAAATGTCGCTTCATCTGTAAATAGCACATAATCTACGAAATCCGGCTGCAACGCACATTGCTGCATCACCCACAGGCAGAAGTTCACGCGGCGAGGATAATCTGCCGGATTCAATGCTTGTACTTTCTGAAAATGGAAGGGGTGTAAGCGATTTTCGTTTAACACTCTGCATACAGTCTGATGACTCACACCTACGTCACGCGCAACAGTTCTTGTGCTTGACTCGGGTCTATCAGCCACAATGTTCAAGATGCTTTCTTCCAGCCTTGGAGTGCGTACAGCTCTTACTCGACCAGCGCCATGTCTGTTGACGTCGAACGCACCTGTTTCACAAAGTTGACGATGTAACCGTTGAAAAATTCTATGATCCGGCATTCGTCGATCAGGATACTCCGCGCGATACATTCGTAACGCAGCTCTGCCGTTACCATTTGCACGGCCGTACATGTAATGCATGTCTGCTTTTTCTGCATACGTAAAGTCACCCATCGTCTACGGCAACACAATTGTGAATGGCGCTTTTCCCTACTGCGATGCATCATGTTCAACAGCGGCTAGACATCTACTGCCCTCTACCGGCAATGATACCAACCGATCACTCCATTTCTCTTTCCTTTTATTTCCCCTGTTTACGCCTCACCGCGTCACTTGCGACTATACATTCCTATACAATAAATCATTGTTACAATGTCCTGTACCTACCATTAAAGTTTGTACCATGAATTCGGGACCACCCTGTATAGGCCTAGAATACAATTTACAATCATTCAAAGCCAGGAACGGTTCTCCAAAATTACTAATTAAAATATTTAATTTCAAGGTCCGTAGGTTACAGATTTTTGACATTGCTTTCCCGTAGGTTACAGATTTTTGTCATTGCTTTCCCGTAGGTTACAGATTTTGGACATTGCTTTCCTGTAGGTTACAGATTTTGGACATTGCTGGCCTGTATATTGCACAACTTTGGCATTTCCGAAGTCTAATGACTTTCGGACATTGTGTTATTGATTTTTGAATCATTTATGTAAAGAGACTAAGAATATGATAAATTGCTACAAGATTGCTAAATGCATAATGTAATTTTTTTATCCCTTATATGCATACAGTACAAAGTCCAAATTTCGGAATCCTCCGGACCTCGGCCATTCCAGATTTTGGATTATTTGTAATTTTTGTCAAAAGAAACTTTAACCTCCCCCCGTGCGAATTTTGCGTTCAATCAACAGTAAAATTGCAGATATATGAAAGAGCAAAATAAAAAGCAGGTTTATTCAACCAGAAAACAAAAGTTAAAACGATAGTTAATTTGCTCGTTAGAAAGAAATCGTTAATTTGCTATATATATATATATATACATACATACATATATATATATAAATATATATATATATATATATATATATATATCTTTTTTCTATTCTAGAGTTGAACGTGATGAACATGGAATTGACGATACGTATGAATGATTTGTAATTACTAAGCAAGAAAATTGTCATGATTTTGCAGGGTTGTTTTCAGGATTGAAGCATTCAATTCAGTTCAATAGAAATTCATTCGTGTCAATCGAAATTAGTTTCATCTCTAATATTATAAAAGGAAGTGTCCGACCTCCACTACGTCCTGACGAATCCATGGCACTTACAATTATGAAATTTGCCACACAGGTAGTCCGAATTTTTCGCAATATTTGTGTCCAGCCCGAATTTTAAAATTCAATCTAGAACATTTTAAAATGAATTTACTGGAATTGAATTATTATTGTTTCCTTTGGAATGGCAACAGCATAAAGACATGGCAGTTTCAAAATTTATTTTTTCCGCTTCCGTTTGATTATGTGGAAGAACGATTTGTCAGCAGACTAAAAAAACAAATAAAGTTTTAACGGGAGTTTTGTACTTCTCTTTTTTATGTCCTAGATCGTAAAAGATACAGTAAAAATTTCTATGGATTTGAAATCTGCGGAAAATTTTACATTACATCGATACATACAAATATCATTTTCTTTAAATAAATAATCTTTTAATTGAGACTTTTATATTTTTTCCAATACGAACGGCGGCTGCGAAGAATGTCCTTCGTTTGATTCGAGAAATCACCGATTTCATTTCCTTCGCTCAGCAACACAAATAAAAAACATTTTGACTGGCATTGTTTAGTTCATTTTTTGTAAAATCGGGATCGTTAAAGATAAATTGAAAATTTCAACGGATTTGAAATCTTCGGAAAATTTTACACCACATCGATATATTTGATTTTCTTTTTAGAAATAATTTTTCAAATAAATATTTAGATTTTTGTAAGGGATTGCGACGTCACGCCGATTGGATCTTTTCGCAATTCAAATTTGGCTGAATTCGACAATGACGAGGCCATAACTTTGGTGACTGGCTTGCGAAGCAAATCAAAAGGAAAGCCGTAGCAATCACCGGGGTAAGCAAGCACTGGTCACACCTGACCCCACGAAAATAACTGTCACGGGCAACGCCGCGCTGGTCACGCAGTTGCTAGTATTAATTTACTTCATAGGAGCATTTTTCGTGATTTTTACGCTAAATGGTATTTTATTTCATGTTTTCAACCACTTTAAAACATTTTATTTAATTTTTTAATTATGATTTTCAATATTTTTGTTTTCCAGGAAAAGAGACAACTTTGAATGAATTTCACAAATTTTTTCATCTGTCAAACACAAATTATGTTCTTGGAGAAATTTCACTAGATTGTGATGAAAGTGACGTAGTGTAATTACGGTACGTTCTTTTTTTTTGTTACAAATATAATTAAAAAAGTTTTTCGGTCTGAGAACATGGCTGATCTTAGAGAATCATTCTCTTAAAATCTTTTATTCAGCATCTTTATAAAAACGTTTGTCACAGAAAATGGTTTTTTTTTATTATATATATATATATATATATATATATATATATATATATATATATATATATATATATATATATATATATATATATATATATATACAGGGTGGTCCCGAATTCATGGTACAAACTTTAATGGTAGGTACAGGACATTGTAACAATGATTTATTGTATAGGAATGTATAGTCGCAAGTGACGCGGTGAGGCGTAAACAGGGGAAATAAAAGGAAAGAGAAATGGAGTGATCGGTTGGTATCATTGCCGGTAGAGGGCAGTAGATGTCTAGCCGCTGTTGAACATGATGCATCGCAGTAGGGAAAAGCGCCATTCACAATTGTGCTGCCGTAGACGATGGGTGACTTTACGTATGCAGAAAAAGCAGACATGCATTACATGTACGGCCGTGCAAATGGTAACGGCAGAGCTGCGTTACGAATGTATCGCGCGGAGTATCCTGTACGCCAATCGCTCCACCGACGCTGTCAAGCATGTATCGATACTGGTGGACGCAATTTTGAACAATTACTGCAAACATGACACTTGTCAACAACGCTTTCAATAAAATCTTTGTTTTTCCTTTCGGCCGTTATTTCCCCTGTTTTCGCCTCACCGCGTCACTTGCGACTATACATTCCTATACAATAAATCATTGTTACAATGTCCTGTACCTACCATTAAAGTTTGTACCATGAATTCGGGACCACCCTGTATATATATATATATATATATATATAAGACCTATAAAACAACAAAAATGCCCCCCAAACAATATATATATATATATATATATTGTTTGGGGGACATTTTTGTTGTTTCATAGGTCTTAAATGCGCTTTTATCAGGTACTTTCGAGCAACTTTTAGGTCAGCAAAATCATTGTTCTAGTGTTGTGTGTATGCCCATTTACAACCCCCACAGTATTTGGCGCACCTTGGTCAGATAAACGTCCTTTGTGCCATAAAATCCATCCAAACTAGCCATGGTGATAGTCAACACCTTTGTGTAGTGCAACGAGACAGAACCTGATAACGGAATCTCGAGTAACATGATAACAGAATCTCTGTAAGCATTGATAACAGAATCTCACGTTTTTAATTTAAACAAATTAGAACTAGGACTATTTAAAACTTTTTCCGGGTTGTTTTTCTGTAATGAATTCAATATAGGATTACTTTTCAACACAGGGCGTTTCTGTTCTCGGAATGAAACACATAATCATTAATAGCAGAATCTCACGTTTTTAATTTAAACAAATTAGATCCATGACTATTTAAAAGTTTCTCCGGATTGTTTTTTTTTTCTATAATGAATTCAATAATGGCCACTATTGAACACAGGGATCTTCAGTTCTTGGAATGAAACACATAATCGTTGATAACAGAATCTTACGTTTATTATTTAAACAAATTAGAACTATAACTATATAAAACTTTCTAAGGATTATTTTTTCTATAATGAAATCAATAATGGCTACAATATACACACAAGGAGTTTTAGTTTTTGGAATGAAACACGTAATCAATACAAAATTCCACGTTTTTAATTTAAACAAATTGGAACTATGACTACTTAAAACTTTCTTCGGATTGTTATTTCTATAATGAATTCAGAAATGGCTACTGGCTAACTGAAGTAATACTAACAACATATTAATTTGTCTAAATCCAACTAGGATAAAATTGAATATTTTCGTCCTTTAAAAAGTTCTGCTTAATTTCGATCGAATTATACCAAGGTCTTTAAGTTGAATTTCATGGTTCAAATATTCTAAACTGAAAGTTTTGAAAATGAACATTACGTAAGGGTAGATTACGTAGGAGTAGTAAAAAATATCAGCATTCGATTATTTCGTACAATATGATTAAACAATCTAGATAACTAGTTTAACACAAGGAGTTACACACCCTTTTGCATTCATATATCAGTATCGCTTGATCAAAATAACTTGGAACTTGGTATTCAAGATTAAATGTCGTTTCAAATTCTAAATTTGACGTAGAAATTGGGTGTTGCTCTTCAAAATTATGAAATTCATATGGAGACAGCTTCTTATGCAAAATTAGTGTACAGGGTGGTCATAAAAAAACTTGGCCGATATATGGACCTCTAGCGGCTGTTCCGTTCAACCGATCGAGATGAGACTTCAGATATAGTTATTCAGAGGTATGAGCTCGGGATTCTGTGAACGACAACAAAGTGGCAATCACGGTTCGGTTAAAGTTATAGGTAGAGAAACTCGAAATTTTCGAATGGCAACGCCCACTTTTTCCTGTCTCAAAATGCTCAGCGCATGCGAAAACACTAAAGAGCGTTGGAACGGTACGTGTATCACAAAACATGGACGCGTTATGCACGCACAAAAAACAGTTCTGCGAACGGCCAACAAAACCACGTTCTGGGCGCACGGAGAAAATTTGCATATGACAGAGGTAAGACACCAACCACAGAACGCCTTTCGCCAGATACATGGGCCTCGTATGTGGCGTTGGTTTCGACGGCAAAAAAGCAAGGCCCTTCCACGGCATTCATCCCATTTTAATAATAGAATTTTATCAATTTTCCATTAACTTTCGCTGACAGAGTCATTTCGTTGGCATGTGCGATCTCCCGACTGAAGATCTGGCTCAATATTTGGCGAAAGGCGTTCTGTGGTTGGTGTCTTGTCTCCAACATATGCAAATTTCCTTCGTGGGCTCCGATCGTGGTTTTGTTGGACGTAAGCAGAGCTGTTTTTTTGTGAGTGCATAACGCTTCCGTTTTTTGTGATACACGTACCGTTCCAACGCTCTTTAGGATTTTCGCATGCGCTGAACATTTTGAGATAGGAAAAAGTGGGTGTTGCCATTCGAAAATTTCGAGTTTCTCTACCTATAACCGTAACTGTGAGTGCCACTTTGTTGTCGTTCACAGAATCCCGAGCTCATACCTCTGAATAACTATATCCGAAATCTCATCTCGATCAGTTGAACGGAACGGCCGCTAGAGGTCCATATATCGGCCAAGTTTTTTTATGACCACCCTGTATATGAATTGATAGATGTTAGCCCCCGTGTACCTTCGAATTTGCTCTACTTTATACGATCACGAATAAAGCTGCGAAAGAAGACTCGATTCTTATTGGAATTTTAATCTTTTGAGAGTCACGAGATTTCTGAGTAGTGTTGTATTGCTCTTTTCCCAACTAACACATAATAACTAAATAACCACATCCATCAGACAAGAAGGTCGAAACTAGTTAGAAATCAGAGAGGGAAGACTGCAGGTTGCAGAGCGGATATATACGTGTGAACCGCCCACAGGCTCAAATACAGTCATTCAACAGTCTTTAATACAATTTTATCATTCACAAACTTCAAGAAACATCGTTTTACGAATTAAAAATAGAAATATTCAATATTGGTTTAGTTCATATAGAACGGTAATACACAGTCCAGTCACATTAATGTGACCACCTGTCAAAAGCCAGAATAACCAACTTTGGCAGAGCGGACCACTGCGAGACGTGCAGGAAGAGAGTCATTTAGGTTTCTGAAGGTGTTCACTGAGGTGTTGAGCCATGCCGACTCCAGTGCCGTGGCCAGCTGCGCTAGATTACGCGGTTGAGGATTCATGGTAATTGTTGCAGGGTGTTTGCTTTCAGACGTTTCACGCCGTATACGCCAACGTCCATCTGTCCGATGGAGCACAAAACGTGATTCATCGGAAAAAGCCACTTGTCGCCATTCTGAGGACATCCAGTTGCGGTACTGGCGTGCAAATTCCAGCCTTCGTCGTCGATGAACAGCAGTCAGCATAGGTGCATTAACCAGGCGACTGCTGCGGAGGCCCATGCGCAGCAAAGTTCGCTGAACCGTTGTTGAGGATACACTCTTGGTAGCCCCTTGGTTCATCTGGGCGGTCAGTTGCTCAACAGTTGCACGTTTATTCGCCCGAACGCATCTCCGTAGCCTTCGTTCGCCTCTGTCATCTATAGCCCATGGTTCACCACATGTGCCACGCCGCTGATTTTGGATTGTGCCATTTTGCCATGCACGATATACTTTTACCACGGCGGCACGCGTACAGTTCACAAAATTAGCCGTTTCCGAAATGCTTCCACCCTTGGCCCGAAAGCCAATAATCATGCCCTTTTGGACTTCGGATAAATCATTACGTTTCTGCATTACGCCAACGATTGAAATGCTTTCCGATGCCCTAGGACATCCTTTGTAGACACTCCACTGCAATGTGCTGCCAACTGCCTTTTGTGAATGGTTAGTTCACAATGACGTCGAAAGTAGGTGGTGGTCACATTAATGACACTGGACTGTGTATTTGTACCATTCATGACTTGTATAATATTACAGTTCATTAAATGCTCTTTGTTTCCATTCCAGAATATAATTCAAATTTAAAAAAAATTCCTACCATGAGGAAATGGTGAAATAATACATTCCGACTTTGGAATAACAGACTCTGAATAGGGAGATGATCTGTCATGGCCTAACGAGACCTTAAAAACATACACAGTGAAACATGAGTGCACAAAAATCGGAACTGCACCTCTGGACCCCGTTTTCTTCACTTACGACTAGATCGAAGAAAAAATTCCGAGAAAAATACTCCAAATGGAACAATGAAGATAAACGTAGATTTTATTTGGAACTCTTTGAGCAAATTCAGAGGGCTATTGTTCTTGGCGATGAAATTCATTTGGAAAACTTGAGTTGGTTCATTGCTTGCGCAAGTTTAGAGAGGGATGCTTCACTGCTGCGCGACTGCTACCAAGATGACGACAATCGAATCAAAAACACCAATTTAATAATTTTATCGACTCGTAGAGAAAAGTTGAAGTCTCTGGAATATATATTTTCAGAAGAAAAGGGAACTATTTTTAACTTGCGTGAAAACTGCGGAGGAAAACCCACGTTGCCAGGAGATGTAGACGAGAACAACCACACTGTCTTTTACTATGCAATGCAAAAAAGTGGTACCACACTGCTCAAGACTATAATGGATGAGTGGCCGGGTGAATATTTGATTAAGAACCCAGAAGAATTAGATGAGCTTATTTCCAAAGCCTATAAGGAACTGAAATTGAGAAACGTGAGCTTATCGGACGAAATGGATGTTTTTGTCATAAGCAAATTAGTAGATCTCCGCTTTTTTTCGAACGCGTCGAGTCTTCAATCTGGCAACAGGAATCCGAAGGATGACATCATGGAACGTATAGATTTACTTTTAGATTCCTTCGACCACATTATACCAGAGTGGTTCACCTATGAGGAAGTGGACGAAGAACTTTTAGTTGTGGGAGAATTCATTGCAAAAAACATCCACACGCTAAAATATCAGTTAAAATCTACTTACGACAGAATTCCATGGGAAGAGATGGAATTTTGCTTAACAATTTTTATTCATAAGTACATGGAACCACTCGAAACGAATCTTTTCTACAGTAGCATTCTGAACAAAACGAAAATGGGCATGCATTTGAGAAACTTCTCTGAAGCTCTCAAAGCCGAAAAGGGCTGCATCCAGAAAACTGATATTAAGGCACTTGCAAAATTCCCCCATCCCCGAAAGCAACGTGAAGTTGTCGTATCGCAAATTGTGCGAAAATTTCCTAAGTTGAAACAGTTGTACTCTGACTACGATGAAGTTAGAGACTTCTATTCTTTGGAATTGATTAAAACGTATGCCCACATAGCCACGTCCACAGATGCCACAGAAAAAGGTCAGTTGGTCATCATGAGAGCTTTGCAAGTAATTGGCGAGTGTTTGAAAATTACCGCGGAGTCCCCAAAGCTGTCAAATCCCACTCGAGAGAAATTAATTTTAGCCTTACGTCCAGACACTCGTGAAGTTCTTAAGAAGTTAAGAGATTCGCTTTCGAAAGAACACTCATTGCACTTAAGAGAACAGATTAGAGAACACGGAGAGCATTTCTTTCAGAATGTCCGAACAGACATCTCTAAAATTAGTTCCGTTATCACTGATATCCTCATCAGGCAAAAGTGCGAAGCGATCCAAAATCTATGGATTAAAATACTCGGTTGTGAGACGGTTGGTGACTTCAAAAAAAATTTCGAGATATTTCACTTTTCTAAAACCGTTTCAATGGGAAAGGAAATTGAGAAAGTCCGTTCTGAAAACTTTCTCCAGAAGCAGCTTTACCAACTAGAAAAATTGATATCAGATTGTAAAAGCCTTATAAGCAAGAGCGTTAAGTTGCAAGATGCAGATAACAAATTTAAACAAATTTTAACGGCTGTACATGCCAAGAGACAGGAGTATGAAGAGCTTTTAAATATATTCCATAGGAACTTCAAACTACTCGAAGATGTATTCTTTAATTTTCATACCAAAGTATGCACCGATGATGACGGTTTCGAAGCTCTAAAATGGCTTCTTTCTCAAGCGACAAGGGACAAAATTCCAGATGATACAACTGAAGAATTACAATTTGTAATCTTTGGATGTTTAAAACACATCATGCAGATAGTTAGACCTAATGTAGATATCACAATATTCAATAAATTTATGTCATTCTGTGATGAAATTTTCTTTCTGATGGGAATTGAATTAAATAAAACAAAATGGATTGAAGAACTGAGAAGTACAGTTTCCGTAGATGGTAAAAAACATCCTCTTGGTGATTCGGAACGTAGAGATTTGATAACAATAAAATTGAATTTACTGAGTAAGGTTTTAAAAGAGAACAAACTGTTTGAAACAACAGAGTTTTATCAGAAGGATTCGAAACTACGTGCTGTAGTAGACATGCTTGTCCTCGATATAATGTCACTTTTAAGTAAATCGAACTTAACCCACAATCAGTTCTTTTTAGATAGTATTTATCCTCTAGCAGTAGGGAAAAATATGAGAAATCATTTAGCGCATGGAAATGTTCTATTTAACGTCTTGTTGCCAGAAGATGTTCAGGTTTTAATAAACGCAAGAAAAATATTAAAAACTACTATCGACACTTTGATGGCCACAAAAATTGACAGAGTCGTACGATGTGACATTTATGCGTTGAAACAAACTCACAATCATAATTTATTCATTGTAAAAGGCCAAAAGGAATTTTATAATGCCATAACACGGAGTAATTTAGATGATATAAAAGATCTCATAAAGAAAGGGGCAGATGTCAAGGGTCGAAATGTCAAACTATGGACTGCAGTGCATTTCGCTTCTGCCCACTCCGATGAAAAAATCTTAGAATTTTTCTGTGATAAACACTTGAATATTAATGCAAGAGATATCAACGGTCAAAGTCCGTTGCACATAGCTGCAGCGTTTGGAAGAAAAAATGCAGTTCAGTTTTTTGTAAAACAGCGTAAAATTTCAGTCGATCTTACAGATGATAACGGTAAAACGCCACTTCATGTAGCTGCCCAAAATGGCCAAGTTAAGGTCATTGAAATTTTGTTAAACCGAAATGCCAGCACAGTTTTGAGAGATAACGTTGGTCGTTTGATGCCTATTCACTACGCCTTTCTAAACAAGCACGTGGAAGCATCCTTACTTCTCTTAAAATATATGATGAAAGCGAAGCTGCATAATGACACTGAAGCGTTCGGGGGACAGACCTTGCTACACATAGCAGCACAAAAAGGGTCATTAGAATTAGTCGAAACTTTGATCGAGAAGAACTTCGATATGGAGCCTTGGAACGACAGGTGTTGCGTTCCGCTGCACTTGGCTGCGTGTTTCGGTCATTTGATGGTCGTACAGCGTCTCTTGAAGTGTGGTGCGAATGTGAATGCTAAAACCATCGACAACGTGACTCCCTTGCATTACGCCGTAGCAAACCGACATGTGAATACAGCCCGTATGTTACTAAGGAATGGAGCAGACGTTAATGCGGACAATTCATGCTTTAAAACCTTTACAAATTGCCTACAGGGTTCAAAAATCGCGAATTATTTGCTCAAGAAAAAGATACAATTTCGACCTTTGAATACGTTGTGTAGAACCCCGTTACATTTTGCCGCCAGAGCAGGCTGCCTGGAAGCTGTGAAGATTTTACTGGAGTATAAAGCTTCCATCGATGCAGCAGATGTGCATAAAGTTACGGCATTATATTTGGGTGTTGGTTTCGAGCAAAAACATGTGGTGCAGCTGCTCATCGACGAAGGGGCCTCGGTAAACAGCAGGAATATTTTCGGATCCACTCCGTTGCACCAGGCAGTTTTCAATGGACATTTAGATATTGTGCAGATTTTAATTGCTGGTAAAAAAGCGGACATAAATTCCGAAGATTCTTTAGGTAGTACGCCGTTGTTTTTGAGCGTTGCGTTCAAACATGAGCAGATTGCGAAACTATTGATACAAGAGGGAGTTGTTTGGAGCAAAGTCCAGCTTCAATTGGCTATCGACCAAAACATGTCTGAGTGTTTCATCAGCGAAGGTATAGATATGAGTCAAGTGTGTTATGGAGACGGGAGGACGGCATTGCACGGAGGAGCCTCCAGTGGAAATTTAAAGTTCGTCGAGTACTGCATCGAAAACAAATGCGATGTTAACGCTAGAGATCAAGGTGGCTACACGCCGTTGCACTTAGCAGCTCAACTCAACGAGAGGGAAATCGTCACTTTGTTAATTGATAGAGGATCCAAATTGGATCTGGAAGCAATCGAAGGGTATGTGGCATTGGATCTAGCAGTCATTAACGGCCACAAAGAAATTGTGGCATGTTTAATAGAAAAGGGTGCAATCATGAATAACAGGACATTATTTGCAGCAGTACTTTACGATCGCTTAGATATATTACAGATACTTTCACGGAGACACACTTTTAATGTAAAAACTAAATTTCACGATGATATTACTTTACTTCACGTGGCTGTGAAGAACGGAAGCAGGGAGATATCGAAAGTTTTGTTGGATGAAGGTGCAGAAACTGATGCAAAAACTTCTGAGAAAGGATACACGCCATTGCACTTTGCAGCGATAGAGGGCCATCGCGATATTGCCGATTTGTTGCTTTCTCACAGCGCTTGTCCAAACGCTGCATCATGTGATGGTTCCACTCCGCTTCATTTAGCTATTCGTAAAGGACACGTGAGCGTAATTTCAGTTTTGTTGGATAAAATCGTGGATACTTCCGCTGGAAATATCAATCTAGAATCAGCATTTGAGTTGGCAGTAGAGGTCGACAGCATGGAAGCTCTAACGGTATTGCAGAGTCGGAAAGGAATCGACACCCTAAATGCAGGTGAAGGTTCAAGGACTCTATTGCATGTAGCTTCCCAGAAGGGTCGTTTGGAAATCGTCAAACGTTTAGTCCGTAGTGGATCTCGTGTTCGTGCTACAGATTCCGATGGATCACAGCCCATTCATCTAGCATCTTTAAACGGTCACACGAACGTCATTACATACCTATTAGATCAAGGGTCAAGAATTGAAGACCTTGGTGCTAACGAGAGAACGCTGCTGCACTACGCTGCTTTGGGAGGACATGAAAGTACTGTGAAACATATTATCCATGAAGGTGTAAGCCCGAATTGCGTAGATGCGAATGGTGAGACGCCTCTACATTTAGCATCCAGAAATGGTCACGTCCGTGCAATCGGAACTCTGTTGGAGCACGGGGCATATTATAACGTCCGCAATAAAGCCTCTAAAACGCCTTTAGAAGAGACACGGTGCCCACAAACTGTCGCCATCTTGAAATCAATTGATGTGCTTTTTGAGGCTGTGAAAACGAACGACGTCTGTGAAGTTGAAAGAATAATCAGTGAAGTTGAAAGAATAATCGATGAAGCTGACAGAATGATAGGTAAAGATGCTTTTCTGAATGCAAAGTGTGACAAAAACATGACGCCGCTTCTATACGCAGCCTGGAAAGGTTTGAATAATGTAGCTGACAATTTGCTGTCTGGCGGAGCTGACCCAAATATATCCGGTAATCATGGATTCTTCCCTCTGCACTATGCATCGCAACTTCCTCATGGCGATTGTATTGTACGGATTTTATTGTCAAAGAGTGCAATTTATAACTCTTTATCGAATGATAGAAAGACGCCATTTGATATTTCGGATCGCGGAAATAATCTGCTGAAAACCGTGGAACAAATTTTCAAACATGTTCTAAAAGGAAAAAATTCGGAATCAAAAGTTCTTGAATGTTTGAGAAAGATCAGAGATATTGATGAATTGAAGGCTGTTGTTAGGGCCAGAAATAGAAATGGAAAATCTTTAGTAGCTGTTGCAATATGCAAGGGGTTTTCAAAAATGGAAGAATTGAAGGACATTTTGTTGAAGGAGGTATCGATGCTTACTGAAAATGGCGAAGATCTACTTTCAAAGGGAAAATATCAAGACGCATTACCCATATTCGACAAGGTTTTGAAGAAATTATATGAAACCGATGTTTTGTGTTCTGAAAACCCTTTTGTGTTGGATATTCAAGAAAAGTTAGCCATTATACATATGAAACACTGCGATTGGAACAAGGCGCTGTCTATTCTGGACAACATTAAACAAGTACGTGAAAAGACATTAGGGGGTGATAACATTTACACTCTAGACACAAAATATTATATCGGCGTTGCTTTAAAAGCGAAAGCCATGACTCAGGAAGCACTGGAGATATCTGAAGAAGTACATCAAAAGCTGAAAAAACATTACGATGGGCAAGGGCGTATGATTACACGTTCTGAAACTGTTCTAGCCGAGATTAGGTCTACAAGCAATCCATGTGAGGAAACATTAAGTTCACTAAAAAAAATATTTGAAAATACTCAGAAATGTACTGAGAGTAGTTTAAGTATCCAGCTTCATATAGCAAAGTTATGTAGCAAACTGAGAAAGCACGATGAAGCCTTAAATTGGTATGAAAATGTCTATAAGATGAGCAGGGAAATGCATGGCGAATCTCATGTTCTCACTTTAAACGCTTTACAGGACATTGCAAGGGCCTTCTGTGATAAAAAAGAGTGGAATGCAGCATTACCTATTTACAAAAAAGTTTTCTGTGCTCAAAAAAGAATTTTGGGGTCCTCTCATCCTGATACTCTTGCTACTCAGTATGAGATAGGAAATACATTTTACTACGAAGTAAAGCTGCTGGGAGCTCTCATAATATACAGAGAAGGACTTGAGCAAAGGAAGGAGATTTTGGGACCTCAACATCCCGACGTAGTAGACACTCAGGAGAAAATAGATTATATCGAGTCTAGTTTCAGTTGTGAAGGAGATGAAGGTACGTATCTAATGGAACAGATAAAAAATTTAGTTTCCTAAAGATGCTTTTGTTTTATGAAGGAAATCCAATAAAGGCTTAAATCACTTGTGGTGTTCACAAAACTTAAAAACGGAAAGCATCAATGTTTTAGCTGGGAACTATCCTAATTTACAGAGAAGCACTTGAGCAAATGAAGTAAATTTAAGGATCTCAGCATCGCGGCATCCTAGACACTCAGAAGACAGTATATTCTGTCGATTCAGATTCACATATGAAGAGGAATTTGTGTTAGGCTAATGTAACAGATCCAAATACTTAGTTTCATAAAGAAAATTTTGTTTACTTGAGAAAATTCATAAGGCCTACATCAGTTGTGGTGTTCTCAAAATTTAAACAAACCCATTAATATTCCTTGTGGGTTTTATAATAATTTACAGAGGACTTGAACAAAGGGAAATCTTAGTATCTCACCATAGCGACATCATAGAAATTCAGGTGATTTTTGATAAGGTCGAGTCCCGTGCAGGGGTACGGACTCGATATTATTTATTTCTCTACGAAATAATCCATTTTACCACGAAAGAAAGTGGCTGTGGCTCTTTTGATATTCAGATATGAATTTGAGCAAAGGAAGGAGAGATTTTGATATTTTAACATCCCGACATCTTAGACAGAAGAAAATAGAAGTCAAGTTATATGTAAGAAATACATTTTACTACGAAGGAAAGTGGCTGGGGCTTTAGCAGACAAGATGACTTGAACAGAGGAAGGAGATTCGGGTTTTAGCAACCCAACATCGTAGACAGGAGAAAATAAATTATATCAAGTCTTGTGCAGGGGAATACATTTTATCACGAAGGAAAGTGACTAGAGGATCTAATAGTATACAGAGAAGGACTTGAGCAAAGAAAGGAATGGGATTAGAGGATCTCAGCTACCCAACATCGTAGACACTAAAGAGAAACTTTATGATATGAAGTTTGGTTTCTAATATGAATGAGAGGAAGGTGTGGTTAAAGCAACAAGTCACAATTTTAGTTTCCTAATAGAAAAATCCCATGACCTCTTAATCAATTGTGGTACTCTCAAAAGATAAAACAAAATATTGATGTTTCATATGAAGGTGTAAAACTTATTTCGTGAGCAATGTGACTGTATCTCATATTGTTCACCTTCCTAATCTAATGAGTTCCATAGATTCTACCTAAAGTTAATCAATTGCGAAAACTCAAAGGTTTTTAATATTATGAGTATATATATTTCCTGCCGCCCAGCCAGAGTATGGTAGCTATTATACCTAGTGGGCCCGGGTTCGAATCCCGGATAAGGCATGGGTGTAAAATTGGGAAAAGAAGTCGGACTTTCGCCTGGAATGGATTCCCGTCTTGAAAGGAAAGCAGCGCACCCCTTCTGCTCTTTGCTGGGTTCATCGTTTGTAGTAATAAAATTCTTCTTCTTCTGTACTTGTCTTGAATGTTTCTGTTCATCCCTTGCTTTCATATGTATCCCAGAAGAACATACGACAACAACAACAACAGTATATTTCCTCATGAGTTACCTTGCAATGGATCATTTCGACCTTTTAACCAGCTGTTGAGCAGCTTAGAAAGTATTTTCATTCCTTGGCACTATGTATCGCTGCTTTTTATATGGTTATGTTATGATGATTTAATTGCCGAAGAATGCCATTTATAACTCTTAATTGTATGGTGGAAAGACACCACTCTATTATTAGATAGCCGCATTAATCAGCTAAAAGTTGTGAAACAAATGCCCACGTGTGTTCAGAAAGACTCGAGTCTGAAATTCGTAATCATGTAAAAAGTATGTTAATGTTGATTTATTGATTTTGTGATGGCCTGAAATAAATAAGAGGCCTTTGTTATAAGAAGGCTGAATTGGCAACGAATTATGAAGTCGTGATCGATGTAGAATAAGTATGTGTTGTCATGGATCATATCACAGACTCTCTTATATTAAAACAGCTGTTGAAAGTGATTATATCATCTTAGACCATCCGTCGAAGTGCATGCCGTTTTTGACAAGTGCCATTTGGTATTTCTCGGCTAGTGCCATTTTGGCTTGTTTGAAAGCCTGAATGTCCATAGTCTTTTCTACCAGTCATCAATGTAACAATGTGCTCTTATATAGTGTAATTCTCCGTTTACAGAAATATACCTCATGATTAAGATTAATTCCATTACTATGTATACAACAATATTGAAAGTTAATTATAATGATATATTGTTAACCACAAATTATTTTTAAGCACCTCAAAAATTCAGATTCATGTTCCCATCTCTAACAAAATGAATGAAATGGTCGTTTTGAATGGAGAAACAGCTAAAAAAAAGCTTAACAAAATTTTTCAATAAAGATAAAAAGTTTTAGCAATGTTATTTTGTTCCAATTCCTGATACACAGTACTGTTTTACACACATTCATTAGACGCATTCTATTCATTTTAATAATTTTCTTGATTTTTTCCACTGCTGTAAATATATACTTTTCAACGAACTTTATAAATTGCACAGTACTAAAATTCTTTCTACCACATAGTGAACATATAACAAAAAGCTGACACTTTTAAGGTGTTTTAACCTTTCTGTTGATTTTCTCGTCTAGGTATCTTTGACAATAGTAAAAATCTAATCAGATCTTGATTGACGAAGTATCTCGTCATTAGTAAAGAACTAAACAGATCTTGATCTCGTCATCATAAACAAGTCATCTATATCTTGATGACTTGATATATCTTTAACAGAATTGGGTAGACCTTGATGGATGAAATATCTAGTTAAAACCACTTGAAGACTTAATACACGATCTTGAAGTTGAATTTTAGCGAAAATTGAAAGGTATGTTTAAAAACGTGAATAGAATAGAATGGAATGTATGAAAGAATAAAGTTCAAATTTTCTTCACCAGATGACTTTGATACAAAAAATACAATTTTCAGAAAAACAAAGACTTGAAAGTTCAAAAATACAATTTTAAAATTATTTGTTTGTTTTGTCAAAATAGAGATGTCCTAAGAAGATTTATCCTAACAAAATTGGGACTTTAAAATAAATTTTAACTAATATCCTAAGAAAAAATAAATACCAAAGCAAATGATATTCGACGTAAAGTATTCTAGCATCATTTATATTTTTACCTCTGGAAATCTTATAAATAGGTAGAGATATGAACTTTTCTGAATCCTTAAGTTTACGTTCTAGATAAAATATCCTATTTATAATTTATTGTATTTGAACATATCCAAGTAATCATAACAGACAATTACAATGCTTATAGCCTGGGTATTTTGGAAACTGAGACAATATATTTACAGCAAACATATATTTGGTCTTGTACGACCAACAATACAGGAAAGACAACCAATAATATTTCTATAAGGTAAAAGAGATATTTCAGAAAGTTCTTGTTCAATATTTGGACAGTCCAATTTAAAGATAATTATACCCTTCCCTATTACCCTTTGTAATAGGAAGTGAGAAAAGAGGAATTTTTTTACTCTCTATATTTACTTTGCTTAATTAACTATGTTGATGCATATAAAGTTTTCCATTTAGTTCCTCAAATTAAATTCCTAAAAGTCTTTTAGTTTTACCCAAAATTTTTAAATCAAATTTTAACTCACTAGATTTCCCAACTAATATTATATCATCTACATACAATAGCAATACAACTTCATTTTTAAATACGTATGCAACACAATTGACCCATTCCAATTTCTTAAATTTTAGTTCTTCCAAAACATTTAACAACAGATGGTAGATATCTGATCAGTTGGAAAGGCTTGGTATAGATCCTCGAATGGATGACCAGCGTCTTTCAGCTGAGAAACTATGTTTCAATTGCGCACCGTATATTCCAATTTCTTCATCGCAGTATTTCATTCCAAAGAAGTCGTCAAGAGTGCTATAACGCGACGCCGGTTCAAAGTGGTCTTTCAAGCTGGTCGAGGCGGTGTAACGATTGTCTTCACCAGAAATTAGAATACGATAATCCTTGTCAATTCTAAGGTACAAGGTTGCGAAAACTCCGATCTCGCTTCGCATCAAAATTTCTCTTTTCTTTAGGTGTAGCCGATTCTTCAAGCTTTAGATTCTTCGTAGGCGTTCTAACAAATTCGTAGTAGCCCTTCTCCATCACCACAGCCTTGATGCCGTCGATCCATGAAAAGTAATTCCCCGAAATCAATTTGTCTATTTGTATTGAGTCCACCGATGTCAATGCTAGCTCGCGAATTCGGGTTCTTTAAAAGCAGAAACTATTCGTTGTGCTTACCGACCACAGGAATACTTATCCAATGGCAAAAAAATCTTTTGCGTTGGTTGGACAAGAACCTTCACACACCGGCTGACTGTGCATGCAATCCTGCTTCGGCCTGGTCCCATAACCAATTGTTAAATAAACGGGCTATTAATTTAGCAAACGTACAGTGCCGAATGCATGATTTGGCACAGTTAAAAAATATACAAAGTACTTGGATCGGGAATGTGAAAAAAAAAATCATCTTTGATTATATATTATATATATCAAAGTATAGAGACGTTTCACATGCAAATCGGGCCAGTCTTACATTAGTAAGTTAAATCATACTATTTTCAAACTGCTAAGCGAACAGGAAATTATCCAACAATTTCGAAAACGTATGACCCGATTCGGAAATGGGAATTCAAACCACCCGTAGGGGTAGGGAAAAGGACCTGTTCTTCTGTTACCTTAACAGTTATCACTCTGCTCTCTCTTGTTTGCTACCTGAACAGTTCTCCCTCTGCCCTCGCTGTTTGCTACCTGAACAGTTCTCCCTCTGCCCTCGCTGTTTGCTACCTGAAGAGTTATCGCTGGTTTGCTACCTGAACAGTTCTTGCTGGTTTGCTATCTTAACAGTTCTCGCTCTGCTTTCGCTGGTTTATTACCTGAATAGTTCTTGCTCTGTTCTCATTAATTTGCTACCTGAACAGTTCTTGCTTTGTTCTCGTTGGTTTGCTATCTGAGCAGTTCTCGCTGGTTTGCTACCTGAACAGTTCTCGCTGGTTTACTACTTGAACAGTTCTCGTTCTGTTCTCTCTGGTTTGCTACCTGAACAGTTCTCGGTCTCCTCTCGCGAGTTAGTTACTTCAACAGTTCTCGCTCTGTTCTGGTTGGTTTGCTACCTGAATAGTTCTCGCTTCGCTCTCGCTGATTTGCTACCTAAATAGTTCTCGCTCCGCTCTCGCTGATTTGCTACCTGAAGAGTTCTCGCTCTGCTCTCTCTGGTTTGCTAGCTGAACATTTTCGCTGGTTTGCTACCTGAACAGTTCTCGCTAATTTGCTACTTGAACAGTTCTCGCAGGTTTCCTACCTGAATATATCTCGCTGTGCTCTCGATGGTTTGCTTTTAAACATTCTCGCTGGTTTGCTACATGAACACTTATAGCTGGTTTTCTACATGAACACTTATAGCTGGTTTGCTACATGAACACTGAACAGTTATCGCTGGTTTGCTATTTGAACAGTTCTCGCAGGTTTGCTACCTGAACAGTTATCGCTGATGCGTCCCCGGAACTGTTCTCGCAGAACAGTTCTCCACTGAACCAAAGCCACGGCGTTTGCCGAATTTGTGAGAATACTAGGGTGATATTTGTATATTTCATAATAGTTAGACCCTGACATATTTTGTTCTAAGCAATGTGATCAATTTTAAGTTTCAAACAAATTTTAAAAAACTTTAGAATATTAGTGATGAGCTTTCTGCTAGCGCATGACTTTTGGTACTTCAGTGTTTTTCTATTAAAGGTGATTGTTGAATAATTAATCTGTAATTCTTAAACACAAATTGAAAAAGAAACACGAGAGATATTTATATAAATATAGTGTGCTTGTATTGTAACGAAATCGCTTAAAAGTCATGCGCTAAATTGTAGTTAACCTTCCCTGGTGATTTAATGGACAACGTATCTCGTCATAGGCGACACTGACCATCACTTGATGAACATTATTGGGAGAAAAACTGACTAGATCATGATCTCATCACAAACAATCCTGCAATACCTTAATGACGAGATATATTGTCATAGGCAAAATTAGCCAGATCTTGATGTACGAGGTATATCCTCGAAACCATTTGTAGGGTCAAACGAAAACGACTGTAAATATTACAAGAATCGATTTTCGATGGACTCGAACAAAAAAGCTCACAATACATTAAAAGTATACTTTATGTATCCTAAGTTAATTACGTTTCACAAATATAAGTAATACAAAAATATATAAATTTTTATATTCGTGTATTTAAGACAGTGATTCTTTTTTTTTAAATTACGTTGAGGAATGGGTCGTATTGACCATTTTCCTTCGTGCAGCTCAATATAAACTAGCATTTGAAACATAGTTGTCAAGAGGTAGAACATTAAAATTTGAATTGGACATAGTAGCACAAACTGTCAAGTGGCTAAAATTCATAGTATCTCCAGTGGAACACAGAGGGCAGTCAGGAATGTCTTTCACACCAATCCGGTGGAAATGTCCTTGGAGATACTCATGTCCGTTTAAAATTCTGAAGTTGGCCGTAAAGATTCGCCTGAGGAGATCCATTGGGACCGGATTACATAATAGGCTTTCCCAGATTTTACTCTTAGCATCAGTTTTGCGTATGTATCTCCTCACTGATCTTACAATGGTGGAAAATGCCTGGTTGTATGGTAAGGCAGTGTTTCCCAAAGTGTGGTACGCGTACCCCCAGGGGTACGGAAGAGTTTTGTGGGGGTACGCGTTGCACCGGAGTTTGGAGGGGGATACTGCACTGTGTTTAGCTGCGCCTAATTGTACGTTCTCATGAGTCAAGTCAAGACAGTCTTGTGAGACGTAAGATGGTCTGGAGTGACGGAAATATACCAAACTTCGTTACAGAAACAACTTACTTCGTTAACCCTCCGTCGGACGCAACCGTTTCTCTCGTAGAAGGGGTAGAAATCTGCTTATTCTAGTAGTCCCTTATCTTTACCGGATGTTTGGACCTAACCTTTTAATTTTATTCGCGCGCTTCGTGGACAGCTGTTAGCGTCATTTGATCTCTCAGGCACATTGCGTCCGAATGCGTTACACATATAAATGAACGTTACAAGGCAAAGAAATTTCATTGTTTCACGTTCAAGATAAAGTGAACGCTGCCATCGCAAAACTAAAGTTATGGCAAAAGAGAGTTGGTCATGAAAAAGTAGACTCGTTTCCCTCTCTTCATGAGTTCAAACAAGTTCGACTACTAAAATGGATGCTGATACTCTGAAATGCATTCCACAGCATTTGGAGAGTTTGCAAGTGGGCTTGAAAAACTATATTCCTGATTAAACCAAAAATATTGAATGGATAAGATATCCGTTTAACATTAACACAACATCCATGCCAGAAGATGTATCGCATGCGGAAGAAGAGCAGTTGTTGGAATTGGCTTCAGACGGATTCTTGAAAAATAAACATAAGGAGAGCACTTTAACACCATTCTGGTTACAAATCCAACTTGTGTATCCGGTTTTAACAGAAAAAGTTCTAAAATACATCTTGCCTTTTCCAACTTCATATTGATGTGAAGTAGCTTTTTCAGCATTTGTAGACATTAAGTCGAAAAAAAGGAATAGACTATTGGACGTGAAACCACATCTCAGATTAAAATTAACAACCAGGGAACCAAATTATGACGATCTGTTATCTCAGCACAAACAATTTCATCCTTCTCATTGATCCAAATGAACGTTATTTATAAAAAAACTTTTATTTGTATTTTGTTATGAATAATTTTATTTCTCTTTTCTTATTATTTTGTGTAGGTCACAAAAAATAAAAAATAAACATTTGATTGTTAGTAAAATATATCCATTTTTTTGACGAGGGGTACTCAGAGTTACGAAAATTATAGAAGGGTACACATACGTCAAAAGTTTGGGAAACACTGTGGTAAGGCAACAAGAGGCTGTGGAAGGTTACAACCCTGTTTAGCCAGCGAGTCTGCCTTCTCATTACCAGGAATGCCGCAATGGGTGGGTATCCATTGGAAGAGAACCGTCCAACCAGCACAGTTGAGTTCGTAAATATTTTGTTTTGCCTCTTCTACACGCGCCAAATCGCTATTGTGTAATGAGCAGAGGGAGAGAATCGCTGACTGTGAATCGACAAGAAAAACAGCGTGTCTGAAGGAAGGTTTTAATTTGGACAAAGAAGATGTTGCTTGTCCAATGACCTCAATTTCAGCCTCAAAGTTTGTAGCATTCAAACCTACAGCTTATGAACCCTCAAAAAGCCCTGCACAATAATAACCCGCTCCAGCTAAAAGTGATTCAACATTTCTTCCTCGACCTGTCGGTTTCTGAAAATTGGTTTTAATTAGTATTTAACGCCGAGTGTTAGGTCTCAAAGAATTACGAAGAGGGAAAAATTGCGAGTTTAGCCATAGCTAGATTTTTTAGGTTGCTAAAAGTGTCCGGTAATCAGTTCCATGCACTTTAAATTTCCGGTTCGTAGGTGCATTCTCTAACGATTTCTTTCCAGATCCTCAAATTTAGAACTCAAGTCGACAAACACTTGATACCAGATGCTGTCTTAAAATTTTGCAAGTTGCATTTCCAAATCATCAAGTTGCAACCATTGGAAACCATTTAATTCCATAGCACTATAAACTACTACATCCGGATGCTAATGAGTTTACTATAGGCTGGTACTTTAAAAACATGGGTTCCATTTCTTGTTCACCCACTAGTCAGGGAAAAAGATCTTTCTGATGGGACGGAGATCACTGACAAATACTTATGTGTACGGTTATTTTTAAAATTTTTACAATGGTACTTTTTTCATTCAAAAATAAAACCCGAACAACGTAAAAACATCGTAAATGTAAAAACATCGATGTTAAACAAACATCGGCTCCAGTAAATCGATGGTAAATAAATCGATGTTTTTTATAAAACATCGATGCTTTGAAAATATCGACATTGATGTCGCAGTCCTACTATGAAAATTCTATTGTTTTAAATAGGTTGATTTTGTCATATAGAGAAGAGTGCAGTGAGATTATGGCATGAGTTTTCGAAAACGGATGTTCCAGTAAGGAAATGGGCATTGAAACCACACCAGTAAGGATGAGAAGAAATGAACCTTTTATCTTTCACCTGTTCTTCAAACACAACTGGAAAAACAGCCTGTTCCCACTTTTCACACAAAAACATATTCGCTCTTTTTGTAAAAAGAAATCTTTCATTTCTTTTTCATTTACATTTCAACATTAACGGTTGAAATGGGAATTTTGTAAAGAAAATAGTATGTTCTTTCTCGAATTTCCAAAGTTCACTAAAAATGTTCGTATTTTCTAAATTATGTTAAGTTTAAAACGGAACTGTTCATCCTACAGTTCTCGACTAAATGTTTCGTGTTCTTGATTTATTCACCTGTTCTCTGCCCATGAACTGATTCCTGCTCTGAGACTACTTCCTGTTCGGTAACTGCTTCCTGCTCTCCAACTGATTCAACACTGCTCTCCGTTATCGCTCTGCTCTCGAATGTTATCTCCGTTCTCATAAGCACTCGATTTTGAAAAATTTGTTTTAAAAAGTTAGTTTCTGTTGTAATTGATTTGGAAGCAAAATCTTATACAAATTGAGTATGAAGGTCAATAATTAAAATCAGGTATTTTTAGTTGAATTGTAGTGGTTGAGACCACCTACACTATCAATTGTAATCAAGTCAAATGACTGGTCAACAGGAGGCATTGATTGTAAAGGGGGCCAAATTGTCTTTGTCGGGACCTTGAATTTACAAGACATGTATGACAATGTTTATTAAAATTACCAATATCAGAAATTATATTTTGCCAATAATAGACAGGGGTGAGCAAATTATTGGTTTTTTGGAATACCAGTATGGCCAAATTCTTCATGAGCAACCTTGATTATTTTATGACTTTAAGAAAAAGGGACTACAATTTTAGTAAATCCTTTTTACAAAGATATGAAACATTATTAATTTTGACAAACTTTGCAGTTAAATTGTCATTGTTTTGAGTCTCTGTAATTTCACTTCACTGCTAGAGATGTGATACCTGATTTTCAACATTGCTTACAACATCTTCATTTTGCACACTTTTATCTGGTGTATCCTTAGAGAGCATATCTGCTTCCATGTTTGTGGTGCCCTTTGTATACTTAATATCGTACTCTTACATACATAATTGCAAGGACCAGTGGAACAACCTTCCTTTCAAGTTTTTTAACATTTTTAAGCCAAACTAACACCGCATGGTCAGTATGTATGGTAAATTTTTGTCCGAAAAGATAATGATGAAATTTATTTAAAGAATCCACAATAGCGAGACATTCCAGCTCAGTTATACCAGAATTTCTTTCATAATCCTTTAATGAGCGGCAGTTCAACATTTCAAAAGCTTCTTGACATTTCTCAGTCCGTTTCCAAGATGTATCTTTTCTTAACAAGTTATTCAGTGGGTGCCTAATTGTTGCGTACTTATCGATAAATTTATGGTGTTCATTAATTGAACCCAGAAACCTTTGTAAAGTTTTCACATTAGTTCTGGGTTTTAAATTTTTAATAACCTCAATATTGCTGTTATCTGAAGTGACAATCCCATTGGAAATTTCATATCATAAAAATTGAATTTTTTTTTTGTAAAAAGGAACATTGAGAAAATTTTAGTTTTACGTTTTATTGCCTGCAAATTTCAACATTTTGTTTAATGTGTTCAATATGATTTGAATAGCCATCAGAAAAAATTAAAATATCAACAAAATAATTTGCAGCAAATTTAATTTTATATTTAGTTAGGATTCGATTAATTGTTTTCTGAAAAATGGTGGGTGCATTGCGCCAACCGAAAGGTAAACGATGCCATTCTTATAATCTACTATGTGTTGCAAAAGCGAGTTTTTCTGTGTCATCTGTGTGAATAGGGATATGCCAATAACCCGAGGCCATGTCCAATTTTGGAAAATACGAATTTTGTGCTAATTTATCGATTAATGTCTCGACCAGGGGTAGTGGTTCAGCATTCGACCTAGTCACTTACTTGATTTAACTTCCTGAAATCAATACATAACCTATCTTTTTTTTTGTTTTCATTCTTTTTATATACAAGTGTTACCGGCGAAGAATATGGAAATGAACGTTCTTTTATGATATTAGCTTTTAATAATTATTTGACTATCAATTTCTTCTTGTTGTTTTCGTAATTATGTCCTCGTATTCTTATAAAATTTCCATTATTTCGGAACTTCCTACAGTTTTACTTATTTTCGTGTTTTCTTCAAATTCAATCTGATAATGTGTGCACCCATTACCAGAATACGTCTCAGAAACACTCGAAAATTAAAAAAAAATTAATTTATTCTTTTTCCTTACTTTATTTTTCTCTTTAACATGACTAACAGTTAGCTCAACAGGATTTTCAGGCATGATATGCAAAGACAAATTGCAGCATTCAGAACCACAAAGAAAGTGATCAGGTTTCTCCCATCCTTCACAACAACTTGGTTCGCACAATTAATTGCCAAACGAAAATCAATACAATTCTTTAAACCTAAGAGGGCATACGGTAAATCGGTGTCAAGCACGAAAAACTCAGCTGATTTAACTATGTTACCATCTTTAAGGTAGATATTGCATATTTTGTAAGGCTGTTTCTCCTAGACCGTTAAAGATAGAGTAAACATTTCAAAGGATTTGAAATCTGCGGAAATTTTGACATTATATTCGTAATTAAAAATATGATTTTCTGTAAAAAAATTAATTTTTAAATTGAATATATATCTTTTATATTTTCGCAAGAGATTGTGACGTCACGTCAACCGTCCCATACCAGAAATTATCAGGTTACATTTCCTGCGCTCATAACATTTCAGCAAAAGTGAAAAAAAAACATTTTGACTGGCATTGCTAAGTTTTTTTCTTTGTAAAATCGGGATCTTTATAGACAGATTAAAAATTTCAACGGATTTGAATTCTTCAGAAAATTTTACACCAGATAGATACCTTATATCTTTGATTTTCTTTAATTTCAATTTGTTTGCGAAGCAAACCAACACCACGGGCAACGCCGGGCTAGCCACGAAGTGGCTAGTTATTACTAAGTAAGAAAATTGTGATAATTTTGCTGGCTTTTTCAGAACTGAAGCATTATTCAAGTCAGTAGAAATGTGTTTCCTATTAATATACGTGCAAAATTATCTAAGTTAAGACAATTTGATTTTAGTGTCGTTATAGGAGTGATTTTACACAAAGTGGTATTTTATTTCATGTTTTAGGCCACTTTTATTTTTAACTATGATTTTAAATATTTTGTTCTCCAGAAAAAGAGACAACTTTGAATGATTGTCACTAAAATCCCATTTGTCATCTCTCATACAAAAATTACGTCCTTTCTGAAATTTCATTAGATTTCTGATGAAAGTGACGTAATGTTTTTAAAGTAAGTTCTTTTGTAGTTACAAATAGAATTCAAACAGTTTTTCTGTCTGAGAAATTGGCTGATCACAGAGAATCAATTATTCTCTTTGAATCTTTTATTTTGCATCCTTTTTGTACATTTAAAACAATGAGAAATTTCAAATAATTTCAGAGAAAATGTTATTTATTCGAATATATTTGTTGATTTTTGTTGTTTTATAGGTTTTAAATACATTTTTATCAGGCACTTTTCAGCAACTTTTAGGTCAGTAAAATCATTGTTCTAGTGTTGTGTGTACGCCCATTTACTCAACGCTATTTGGCACATTTTGGTCATATAAACGTCCCTTGTGCCATGAAACCCAACCAAACTAGCCCTATTGATAGTCAACAATTTTCTGTAGTGGAATGCAACTGAACAGGGAGTTTCAATTTTTGGGATGAAACACATAATCATTGATGACATAGTTTCACGTTTTTAATTTAAACAAATTGGAACTATGACTATATACTATATAACTTTCTACCGATTGTCTTTTCTTATAATAAATTCAACAATGGCTAAAAGGATATTTTTTGGCGCCCGAACAGGGACGCTGGTCTTAGAAGTTGTTCTAAAGTAAAGGTATACGAATGAACTATGAATAGAATAATATTCCATATTAAATTAAATTTGAGTTCGTGAAATTTATGAAGAAATGTTAATAAGGAATTAATATTCAATCAAGAGTTTTAATGGATTGGATGAAGGAATGGAATATATTCTGTACTTATGAAGATGTTTATTAAAACAGGTTTGAATTCGTGAATATATTTATTTTGCATTTATGAAACGTTTAGGAATATTGATGAAACATTTAAGAATATTGATGAAACATTTAAGAATATTGATGAAACATTTAAGAATATTGATGAAACATTTAAGAATATGGATGAAAAATTTAAGAAAATTGATGAAACATTTAAGAATATTGATGGAGCATCTAAGAGAATATTGAACAGAAGTATAGTGTCCTAAAAGTACCCATACTGACGACTCTTGAATTTATTATACAAAAACAGCAAACTTTAAAACAATTATTTTTATGCAAATGTTGAAAAGCACTTTTAACATAACGTAGGAAAAAATTTGAACTTACGTTTATTATAAATAATCAAAATGTCCGACCTTTTCTTTGAGGCAAAGCGGAATTCATTTGCGCATATTTTTAGAAACGCGTTTCAAGATACTGGAAGTGAATCTTTTGAGTAATGTAATATTGTATCCTTTAAGTAATGGAAATTTTCAGATTATCTACTGTTTGGGGATTATCTTCATAAACTTTGTTCTGTAACTATCCCCACAGAAAAAGTCAGAGATGCTCAGATCAGGGTAAGGAGGTGGTCAAAGATTTCTTGAGATGAGTCGATCGCCAAAAAACTCTTGAAGCACATTCATGGTTTTATAACGGGTATGGCAGGTTTCACCGTCTTGTTAGAACCAAGAATCTAGTCCATTCCCTTCTAATAATGCAGCCGACCAACCGGTATAGTGGTTAAGGTGTTAGCCTCTAGATCGGAAGGTTCCTGGTTCGAATCCGGGTTCGGGCATGGATGTTTGTAAACGTATGGTGTAGAGGCGGCTGGTGCACCTTAAATCTGTCGTGGCCGAAAGTCCTCACGTTGGGTTGGCGTGGAAGTTTGGAGAGTGGGGTGCCAGCTCAGGTGTTGCTTCGTCATCTGACCGTGGTTCAAAATTACGAGGTGTTGTCCTCGGATCTTTCCCTTAAGGGACTGATCCCGGACCGTCGTCAATAGCCCGTTGTGTTGCTCTAGTACGACGTTAACTAAAAATTACCAATTACCAATTATCTAATAATGCAACAAATTGTTGGATATGTTCTCTGTATACAGCGCCATCAACAGTTGACTTGAAAAACAGTGGCCTAATAATCCTTTTGCCTGATACTGCACACCAAATGCCAATTTTTTTCAGAATGTACAGGTTTTTGCATAAATGATAGGGAATTTTAGTCGCCCGAATGCAGGATTTTGCGTTTTCACGTAACCGCTTAAATGAAACCATGCCTCACGGAAAATAACATTTCGTCCAAAATGTTGATACTGTCGCAAATAAATCTTCGGAACCATCGGCATAAATAAAGCGCTTCGCATTGTCCGGTGGCAGTTCCTGTAATATTTTTACACGATAAGCACGAAAATGCAAAGCTCTTAAAGCCTTATAATTATGTCGATCCATGTAATGGACCCATTTGTTGCGACAAACGTCTCACGGATTGATGAGGAGATTGCAATATCCTCCGTTGAGTTTCTTGCACAAAGTCTGGTGTAACGACTTTCAGTCTTCGACTTCTGTGTTTGTCTTCCACCTAATCTGTCTCACAAAATCGTCGAATGAGTTGATATAGTGTATCTTTAGTCGGTATTCCATCATTTGGATATTTATGTCACCAAAACTCTTTACAACTTTAATATGATTTACATTCAAAATAAGAATCAAGCAGCGTAATTCTCTGAATGCATGATAAACTCATTTTGCAATGAAGAACAAAATGGCGCGAAACTTTACTAGCGCATAACTTGAGTGCGAATAAAATCAAACGATAAAAATTAAAGAATAGATAAAACTATAAACAGACGATAAAATTCAATAATTAAGAAAAAACAAGGGTAGATTTTTTTTAAAGTTGGAGTACGGGAACTTTTTGGACACACTGTATTATCTATAAATAAAGATATTTAGAATATTCAGAATTAAGAAAAATAAAATATTATTTTGTTCTGAGAAGAAGAATATTTTTTTCGAATTTTAACGTTGTTTTTATTTCAACGTACTTTCGATTCCTGAATATTTGTTTGAGATAAATCAGTCTTAAATTATGGATCAGCTAATAAAATTAAGTGGCTCTAATAGAGGTACTTTTACAAAATTAGATGAAAAGGAACAATTTTTTAAAGTCGGAAACTGTTGGTCTCGATTCTTGGGCCAGTTTTTTGGCCCAGCTCCAAGAAAGTTATTTTCCCTGACCACATTCTTAACAGTCAAGGCAAAGAGAAATGTTCTCAAAAAGTGTTGGATGAGGAAATCTAAACTGCTGATATAACAATCATCACTTTCTATATTATAATTAATAGTACATTTATTGATTTAAAAACAACACTCGAACGCCGATTGAGTTCGTTAAGTGATTTAAATGGAACTGTAATTGAAAACGAAACAAATTCTAAAAGAAATTTCAAATTGCCAAAACCTAATTACAAAAGTTTTATGGTAATTTAAAGGATTATCTTTGGTTTGGGGGATTATTTAAGAAAATCCACGAAGATGTTAATATTTGTAAGGTAGTCAAATTTCAGTATGGCCTAACTAAAATAATATTAATAAAATATTAATTTGACTAAATTGAACAAGGATAACATTGAAATTTTAGTCGGTATAAAAAGTTTCCTCTTGTTAGAGAAGAACGAAGTGAGGGAAAACTGCAGGTTGCAAAGCGATTTTAAGCGTGTGAACCGCTCATAGGGTCAAATGCAGTCATTCAACAGTCTTGAACACAATTTTTTCCTTCACAAATTTTAAGAACAATCGTTTTACGAATTACAAATATAAAATATTCAAAATTCGTTTATTTCATATAGAACGGTAATTTTTGCAGATTTCATGACTTGTATGAAATGCTTAATAAAATGCAGTTAATAAAATGCTTTGTTTCTATTCCAGACTACAATTTAAAGCAAAAGAAATTACTTTTCTACTATAAGGAGAGGGTGAAATAACACATTCCGACTTTGGAATAACAGACTCTAAATAGTGAGATGATCTGTCGTGGCCTAACGAGACCTTAAAAACATACACAGTGAAACATGAGTGCACAAAAATCGGAACTGCACCACTGGACCCCGTTTACTTCACTTACGACTAAATCGAAGAAAAAATTCCGAGAAAAATATTCCAAATGGAACAATGAAGATAAACGTAGATTTTATTTGGAACTCTTTGAGCAAATTCAGAGGGCTATTGTTCTTGGCGATGAAATTCATTTGGAAAATTTGAGTTGGTTCATTGCTTGCGCAAGTTTAGAGGGGGGTGATTCACTGCTGCGCGACTGCTACCAAGATGACGACAATCGAATCAAAAACACTAATTTAATAATTTTATCGACTCGTAGAGAAAAGTTGAAGTCTCTGGAATATATATTTTCAGAAAAAAAGGGAACTATTTTTAACTTGCGTGAAAACTGCGGAGGAAAACCCACGTTGCCAGGAGATGTAGACGAGAACAACCACACTGTCTTTTACTATGCAATGCAAAAAAGTGGTACCACACTGCTCAAGACTATAATGGATGAGTGGCCGGGTGAATACTTGATTAAGAACCCAGAAGAATTAGATGAGCTTATTTCCAAAGCCTATAAGGAACTGAAATTGAGAAACGTGAGCTTATCGGACGAAATGGATGTTTTTGTCATAAGCAAATTAGTAGATCTCCGCTTTTTTTCGAACGCGTCGAGTCTTCAATCTGGCAACAGGAATCCGAAGGATGACATCATGGAACGTATAGATTTACTTTTAGATTCCTTCGACCACATTATACCAGAGTGGTTCACCTATGAGGAAGTGGACGAAGAACTTTTAGTTGTGGGAGAATTCATTGCAAAAAACATCCACACGCTAAAATATCAGTTAAAATCTACTTACGACAGAATTCCATGGGAAGAGATGGAATTTTGCTTAACCATTTTTATTCATAAGTACATGGAACCACTCGAAACGAATCTTTTCTACAGTAGCATTCTGAACAAAACGAAAATGGGCATGCATTTGAGAAACTTCTCTGAAGCTCTCAAAGCCGAAAAGGGCTGCATCCAGAAAACTGATATTAAGGCACTTGCAAAATTCCCCCATCCCCGAAAGCAACGTGAAGTTGTCGTATCGCAAATTGTGCGAAAATTTCCTAAGTTGAAACAGTTGTACTCTGACTACGATGAAGTTAGAGACTTCTATTCTTTGGAATTGATTAAAACGTATGCCCACATAGCCACGTCCACAGATGCCACAGAAAAAGGTCAGTTGGTCATCATGAGAGCTTTGCAAGTAATTGGCGAGTGTTTGAAAATTACCACGGAGTCCCCAAAGCTGTCAAATCCCACTCGAGAGAAATTAATTTTAGCCTTACGTCCAGACACTCGTGAAGTTCTTAAGAAGTTAAGAGATTCGCTTTCGAAAGAACACTCATTGCACTTAAGAGAACAGATTAGAGAATACGGAGAGCATTTCTTTCAGAATGTCCGAACAGACATCTCTAAAATTAGTTCCGTTATCACTGATATCCTCATCAGGCAAAAGTGCGAAGCGATCCAAAATCTATGGATTAAAATACTCGGTTGTGAGACGGTTGGTGACTTCAAAAAAAATTTCGAGATATTTCACTTTTCTAAAACCGTTTCAATGGGAAAGGAAATTGAGAAAGTCCGTTCTGAAAACTTTCTCCAGAAGCAGCTTTACCAACTAGAAAAATTGATATCAGATTGTAAAAGCCTTATAAGCAAGAGCGTTAAGTTGCAAGATGCAGATAACAAATTTAAACAAATTTTAACGGCTGTACATGCCAAGAGACAGGAGTATGAAGAGCTTTTAAATATATTCCATAGGAACTTCAAACTACTCGAAGATGTATTATTTAATTTTCATACCAAAGTATGCACCGATGATGACGGTTTCGAAGCTCTAAAATGGCTTCTTTCTCAAGCGACAAGGGACAAAATTCCAGATGATACAACTGAAGAATTACAATTTGTAATCTTTGGCTGTTTAAAACACATCATGCAGATAGTTAGACCTAATGTAGATATCACAATATTCAATAAATTTATGTCATTCTGTGACGAAATTTTCTTTCTGATGGGAATTGAATTAAATAAAACAAAATGGATTGAAGAACTGAGAAGTACAGTTTCCGTAGATGGTAAAAAACATCCTCTTGGTGATTCGGAACGTAGAGATTTGATGACAATAAAATTGAATTTACTGAGTAAGGTTTTAAAAGAGAACAAACTGTTTGAAACAACAGAGTTTTATCAGAAGGATTCGAAACTACGTGCTGTAGTAGACATGCTTGTCCTCGATATAATGTCACTTTTAAGTAAATCGAACTTAACCCACAATCAGTTCTTTTTAGATAGTATTTATCCTGTAGCAGTAGGGAAAAATATGAGAAATCATTTAGCGCATGGAAATGTTCTATTTAACGTCTTGTTGCCAGAAGATGTTCAGGTTTTAATAAACGCAAGAAAAATATTAAAAACTACTATCGACACTTTGATGGCCACAAAAATTGACAGAGTCGTACGATGTGACATTTATGCGTTGAAACAAACTCACAATCATAATTTATTCATTGTAAAAGGCCAAAAGGAATTTTATAATGCCATAACACGGAGTAATTTAGATGATATAAAAGATCTCATAAAGAAAGGGGCAGATGTCAAGGGTCGAAATGTCAAACTATGGACTGCAGTGCATTTCGCTTCTGCCCACTCCGATGAACAAATCTTAGAATTTTTCTGTGATAAACACTTGAATATTAATGCAAGAGATATCAACGGTCAAAGTCCGTTGCACATAGCTGCAGCGTTTGGAAGAAAAAGTGCAGTTCAGTTTTTTGTAAAACAGCGTAAAATTTCAGTCGATCTTACAGATGATAACGGTAAAACGCCACTTCATGTAGCTGCCCAAAATGGCCAAGTTAAGGTCATTGAAATTTTGTTAAACCGAAATGCCAGCACAGTTTTGAGAGATAACGTTGGTCGTTTGATGCCTATTCACTACGCCTTTCTAAACAAGCACGTGGAAGCATCCGTACTTCTCTTAAAATATATGATGAAAGCGAAGCTTCATAATGACACTGAAGCGTTCGGGGGACAGACCTTGCTACACATAGCAGCACAAAAAGGGTCATTAGAATTAGTCGAAACTTTGATCGAGAAGAACTTCGATATGGAGCCTTGGAACGACAGGTGTTGCGTTCCGCTGCACTTGGCTGCGTGTTTCGGTCATTTGATGGTCGTACAGCGTCTCTTGAAGTGTGGTGCGAATGTGAATGCTAAAACCATCGACAACGTGACTCCCTTGCATTACGCCGTAGCAAACCGACATGTGAATACAGCCCGTATGTTACTAAGGAATGGAGCAGACGTTAATGCGGACAATTCATGCTTTAAAACCTTTACAAATTGCCTACAGGGTTCAAAAATCGCGAATTATTTGCTCAAGAAAAATATACAATTTCGACCTTTGAATACGTTGTGTAGAACCCCGTTACATTTTGCCGCCAGAGCAGGCTGCCTGGAAGCTGTGAAGATTTTACTGGAGTATAAAGCTTTCATCGATGCAGCAGATGTGCATAAAGTTACGGCATTATATTTGGGTGTTGGTTTCGAGCAAAAAGATGTGGTGCAGCTGCTCATCGACGAAGGGGCCTCGGTAAACAGCAGGAATATTTTCGGATCCACTCCGTTGCACCAGGCAGTTTTCAATGGACATTTAGATATTGTGCAGATTTTAATTGCTGATAAAAAAGCGGACATAAATTCCGAAGATTCTTTAGGTAGTACGCCGTTGTTTTTGAGCGTTGCGTTCAAACATGAGCAGATTGCGAAACTATTGATACAAGAGGGAGTTGTTTGGAGCAAAGTCCAGCTTCAATTGGCTATCGACCAAAACATGTCTGAGTGTTTCATCAGCGAAGGTATAGATATGAGTCAAGTGTGTTATGGAGACGGGAGGACGGCATTGCACGGAGGAGCCTCCAGTGGAAATTTAAAGTTCGTCGAGTACTGCATCGAAAACAAATGCGATGTTAACGCTAGAGATCAAGGTGGCTACACGCCGTTGCACTTAGCAGCTCAACTCAACGAGAGGGAAATCGTCACTTTGTTAATTGATAGAGGATCCAAATTGGATCTGGAAGCAATCGAAGGGTATGTGGCATTGGATCTAGCAGTCATTAACGGCCACAAAGAAATTGTGGCATGTTTAATAGAAAAGGGTGCAATCATGAATAACAGGACATTATTTGCAGCAGTACTTTACGATCGCTTAGATATATTACAGATACTTTCACGGAGACACACTTTTAATGTAAAAACTAAATTTCACTATGATATTACTTTACTTCACGTGGCTGTGAAGAACGGAAGCAGGGAGATATCGAAAGTTTTGTTGGATGAAGGTGCAGAAACTGATGCAAAAACTTCTGAGAAAGGATACACGCCATTGCACTTTGCAGCGATAGAGGGCCATCGCGATATTGCCGATTTGTTGCTTTCTCACAGCGCTTGTCCAAACGCTGCATCATGTGATGGTTCCACTCCGCTTCATTTAGCTATTCGTAAAGGACACGTGAGCGTAATTTCAGTTTTGTTGGATAAAATCGTGGATACTTCCGCTGGAAATATCAATCTAGAATCAGCATTTGAGTTGGCAGTAGAGGTCGACAGCATGGAAGCTCTAACGGTATTGCAGAGTCGGAAAGGAATCGACACCCTAAATGCAGGTGAAGGTTCAAGGACTCTATTGCATGTAGCTTCCCAGAAGGGTCGTTTGGAAATCGTCAAACGTTTAGTCCGTAGTGGATCTCGTGTTCGTGCTACAGATTCCGATGGATCACAGCCCATTCATCTAGCATCTTTAAACGGTCACACGAACGTCATTACATACCTATTAGATCAAGGGTCAAGAATTGAAGACCTTGGTGCTAACGAGAGAACGCTGCTGCACTACGCTGCTTTGGGAGGACATGAAAGTACTGTGAAACATATTATCCATGAAGGTGTAAGCCCGAATTGCGTAGATGCGAATGGTGAGACGCCTCTACATTTAGCATCCAGAAATGGTCACGTCCGTGCAATCGGAACTCTGTTGGAGCACGGGGCATATTATAACGTCCGCAATAAAGCCTCTAAAACGCCTTTAGAAGAGACACGGTGCCCACAAACTGTCGCCATCTTGAAATCAATTGATGTGCTTTTTGAGGCTGTGAAAACGAACGACGTCTGTGAAGTTGAAAGAATAATCAGTGAAGTTGAAAGAATAATCGATGAAGCTGACAGAATGATCGGTAAAGATGCTTTTCTGAATGCAAAGTGTGACAAAAACATGACGCCGCTTCTATACGCAGCCTGGAAAGGTTTGAATAATGTAGCTGACAATTTGCTGTCTGGCGGAGCTGACCCAAATATATCCGGTAATCATGGATTCTTCCCTCTGCACTATGCATCGCAACTTCCTCATGGCGATTGTATTGTACGGATTTTATTGTCAAAGAGTGCAATTTATAACTCTTTATCGAATGATAGAAAGACGCCATTTGATATTTCGGATCGCGGAAATAATCTGCTGAAAACCGTGGAACAAATTTTCAAACATGTTCTAAAAGGAAAAAATTCGGAATCAAAAGTTCTTGAATGTTTGAGAAAGATCAGAGATATTGATGAATTGAAGGCTGTTGTAAGGGCCAGAAATAGAAATGGAAAATCTTTAGTAGCTGTTGCAATATGCAAGGGGTTTTCAAAAATGGAAGAATTGAAGGACATTTTGTTGAAGGAGGTATCGATGCTTACTGAAAATGGCGAAGATCTACTTTCAAAGGGAAAATATCAAGACGCATTACCCATATTCGACAAGGTTTTGAAGAAATTATATGAAACCGATGTTTTGTGTTCTGAAAACCCTTTTGTGTTGGATATTCAAGAAAAGTTAGCCATTATACATATGAAACACTGCGATTGGAACAAGGCGCTGTCTATTCTGGACAACATTAAACAAGTACGTGAAAAGACATTAGGGGGTGATAACATTTACACTCTAGACACAAAATATTATATAGGCGTTGCTTTAAAAGCGAAAGCCATGACTCAGGAAGCACTGGAGATATCTGAAGAAGTACATCAAAAGCTGAAAAAACATTACGATGGGCAAGGGCGTATGATTACACGTTCTGAAACTGTTCTAGCCGAGATTAGGTCTACAAGCAATCCATGTGAGGAAACATTAAGTTCACTAAAAAAAATATTTGAAAATACTCAGAAATGTACTGAGAGTAGTTTAAGTATCCAGCTTCATATAGCAAAGTTATGTAGCAAACTGAGAAAGCACGATGAAGCCTTAAATTGGTATGAAAATGTCTATAAGATGAGCAGGGAAATGCATGGCGAATCTCATGTTCTCACTTTAAACGCTTTACAGGACATTGCAAGGGCCTTCTGTGATAAAAAAGAGTGGAATGCAGCATTACCTATTTACAAAAAAGTTTTCTGTGCTCAAAAAAGAATTTTGGGGTCCACTCATCCTGATACTCTTGCTACTCAGTATGAGATAGGAAATACATTTTACTACGAAGTAAAGCTGCTGGGAGCTCTCATAATATACAGAGAAGGACTTGAGCAAAGGAAGGAGATTTTGGGACCTCAACATCCCGACGTAGTAGACACTCAGGAGAAAATAGATTATATCGAGTCTAGTTTCAGTTGTGAAGGAGATGAAGGTACGTATCTAATGGAACAGATAAAAAATTTAGTTTCCTAAAGATGCTTTTGTTTTATGAAGGAAATCCCATAAAGGCTTAAATCAGTTGTGGTGTTCACAAAACTTAAAAACGGAAAGCATCAATGTTTTAGCTGGGAACTATCCTAATTTACAGAGAAGCACTTGAGCAAATGAAGTAAATTTAAGGATCTCAGCATCGCGGCATCCTAGACACTCAGAAGACAGTATATTCTGTCGATTCAGATTCACATATGAAGAGGAATTTGTGTTAGGCTAATGTAACAGATCCAAATACTTAGTTTCATAAAGAAAATTTTGTTTACTTGAGAAAATTCATAAGGCCTACATCAGTTGTGGTGTTCTAAAAATTTAAACAAACCCATTAATATTCCTTGTGGGTTTTATAATAATTTACAGAGGACTTGAACAAAGGGAAATCTTAGTATCTCACCATAGCGACATCATAGAAATTCAGGTGATTTTTGATAAGGTCGAGTCCCGTGCAGGGGTACGGACTCGATATTATTTATTTCTCTACGAAATAATCCATTTTACCACGAAAGAAAGTGGCTGTGGCTCTTTTGATATTCAGATATGAATTTGAGCAAAGGAAGGAGAGATTTTGATATTTTAACATCCCCGCCCAGCCAGTATGGTGGCTATTATCCCTAGTGGGCCCGGGTTCGAATCCCGGATAAGGCATGGGTGTAAAATTGGGAAAAGAAGTCGGACTTTCGCCTGGAATGGATTCCCGTCTTGAAAGGAAAGCAGCGCACCCCTTCTGCTCTTTGCTGGGATCATCGTTTGTAGTAATAAAATTCTTCTTCTTCTGTACTTGTCTTGAATGTTTCTGTTCATCCCTTGCTTTCATATGTATCCCAGAAGAACATACGACAACAACAACAACAGTATATTTCCTCATGAGTTACCTTGCAATGGATCATTTCGACCTTTTAACCAGCTGTTGAGCAGCTTAGAAAGTATTTTCATTCCTTGGCACTATGTATCGCTGCTTTTTATATGGTTATGTTATGATGATTTAATTGCCGAATAATGCCATTTATAACTCTTAATTGTATGGTGGAAAGACACCACTCTATTATTAGATAGTCGTATTAATCAGCTAAAAGTTGTGAAACAAATGCCCACGTGTGTTCAGAAAGACTCGAGTCTGAAATTCGTAATCATGTAAAAAGTATGTTAATGTTGATTTATTGATTTTGTGATGGCCTGAAATAAATAAGAGGCCTTTGTTATAAGAAGGCTGAATTGGCAACGAATTATGAAGTCGTGATCGATGTAGAATAAGTATGTGTTGTCATGGATCATATCACAGACTCTCTTATATTAAAACAGCTGTTGAAAGTGATTATATCATCTTAGACCATCCGTCGAAGTGCATGCCGTTTTTGACAAGTGCCATTTGGTATTTCTCGGCTAGTGCCATTTTGGCTTGTTTGAAAGCCTGAATGTCCATAGTCTTTTCTACCAGTCATCAATGTAACAATGTGCTCTTAGATAGTGTAATTCTCCGTTTACAGAAATATACCTCATGATTAAGATTAATTCCATTACTATGTATACAACAATATTGAAAGTTAATTATAATGATATATTGTTAACCACAAATTATTTTTAAGCACCTCAAAAATTCAGATTCATGTTCCCATCTCTAACAAAATGAATGAAATGGTCGTTTTGAATGGAGAAACAACTATAAAAAAGCTTAACAAAATTTTTCAATAAAGATAAAAAGTTTTAGCAATGTTATTTTGTTTCAATTCCTGATACACAGTACTGTTTTACACACATTCATTAAACGCATTCTATTCATTTTAATAATTTTCTTGATTTTTTCCACTGCTGTAAATATATACTTTTCAACGAACTTTATAAATTGCACAGTACTAAAATTCTTTCTACCACATAGTGAACATATAACAAAAAGCTGACACTTTCAAGGTGTTTTAACCTTTCTGTTGATTTTCTCGTCTAGGTATCTTTGACAATAGTAAAAAACTAATCAGATCTTGATTGACGAAGTATCTCGTCATTAGTAAAGAACTAAACAGATCTTGATCTCGTCATCATAAACAAGTCATCTATATATTGATGACTTGATATATCTTTAACAGAATTGGGTAGACCTTGATGGATGAAATATCTAGTTAAAACCACTTGAAGACTTAATACACGATCTTGAAGTTGAATTTTAGCTAAAATTGAAAGGTATGTTTAAAAACGTGAATAGAATAGATTGGAATGTATGAAAGAATAAAGTTCAAATTTTCTTCACCAGATGACTTTGATACAAAAAATACAATTTTCAGAAAAACAAAGACCATGGAAGTTCAAAAATACAATTTTAAAATTATTTGTTTGTTTTGTCAAAATAGAGATGTCCTAAGAAGATTTATCCTAACAAAATTGGGACTTTAAAATAAATTTTAACTAATATCCTAAGAAAAAATAAATACCATAGCAAATGATATTCGACGTAAAGTATTCTAGCATCATTTATATTTTTACCTCTGGAAATCTTATAAATAGGTAGAGATATGAACTTTTCTGAATCCTTAAGTGTACGTTCTAGATAAAATATCCTATTTATAATTTATTGTATTTGAACATATCCAAGTAATCATAACAGACAATTACAATGCTTATAGCCTGGGTATTTTGGAAACTGAGACAATATATTTACAGCAAACATATATTTGGTCTTGTACGACCAGCAATACAGGAAAGACAACCAATAATATTTCTATAAGGTAAAAGAGATATTTCAGAAAGTTCTTGTTCAATATTTGGACAGTCCAATTTAAAGATAATTATACCCTTCCCTATTACCCTTTGTAATAGGAAGTGAGAAAAGAGGAATTTTTTACTCTCTATATTTACTTTGCTTAATTAACTATGTTGATGCATATAAAGTTTTCCATTTAGTTCCTCAAATTAAATTCCTAAAAGTCTTTTAGTTTTACCCAAAATTTTTAAATCAAATTTTAACTCACTAGATTTCCCAACTAATATTATATCATCTACATACAATAGCAATACAACTTCATTTTTAAATACGTATGCAACACAATTGACCCATTCCAATTTATTAAATTTTAGTTCTTCCAAAACATTTAACAACAGTTTAAAAAAACCATTCCCTAACACTTTGGTGCAATCCATAAATTGCCTTATTTAATACACATACCTGCGATCTGGTAAATTTAAATCCATAAAATCTTGTGATTAATACATAAAAACCTTATAGTTTAAATTACATATAAAAAGCACATTCCATGTCCAATTGGCAATGAAAGCAACCTAACAAACTAACAATAATTCCGAAAAAACAATCATAATAACAGAGAAGTTGACGACAGAACTGAAAACTTTTATCTGCCTGTACTCCTGTGCACCTAGCCGTGACTTAAATCTTACACTTTAATCATTTTCCTTTTTGAAAGTATAAACCCATCTGTTCCACAAGACACTTACCATTCCAGGTTTGGGAACTAACGCACATACTTTTCTGTTAGACAGTGCCTATTTCTTCTACCATGGCCTTCTGCCATTCAGTTCTTTGGGGTGATATTAAAGCCTCTTTAAAGTTACAAGAGATTTTAACATTAACAAAACAAGCCTCAGGTTGAATGCTACAATCTGGCTTAGAGATTCGACCTAAATAATGATTTTTTTCCCACTAAAATAAAAACATTCTCTATCATACTTTATATCAGGTATGGGCAACCTTTGGAAAATTGCGGGCTAAACTTTAGGATATTAATGAATTCGCGGGCCGTAGATAATAGGTAGTTGTGAAAAAGTAATAATGATAAGGTTTTTTGTATTTTATATATTTATAAAGTAAAATGGTAAAGGTTACATGAACAGAATAATATTGTTTTAATTAAGTATCTACTTACAATCACTAGAAATTAATGAGAAGTTTGAGCTTGACCTTGAGAAATAAGATAGTTCATGTTGCGATCAATCACACTAATATACAAACGCAGAGTGTTTTCCAAATTTTCATTTGTAAGCCTGGTTCGATACTTCGATTTATTAGATTTCATCATGGAAAAGAACTGTTCATATTTATGAGTGCTTCCAAATGCGCAAATCATTTTTCTTGTAAATGCTCTCAGCTGTGGGTACTTTTCTTTGGCAAGGTATGTTCTGGTAGAAATCACTTAGCTCCACGTCTTCAAAATTTGGACTTCAAATGTGTCTTCCTGAAGCTCTATCAACTCCATTTGCAGGTGTGTGGAACATCTCTACACATCACTTTTCATCGGAGTAACAAAAAGGTTAAAGCAGCTATCCATGTTTTCAAAGTCGGAACATCTATTATAAAATTGCTCCGACAGTGATTTTAGTTCTTCAGCATATTGAGTGTAATCAATATTTTCGTGACTGCATAGTGTTGAAAAATGATAATAGTTTCCAGATCGCATTTGTGTTTTCCACAAGCGATATTTGTTTTGGAACGCTTTCAGATGGCTGTACAATTCGTTTACCAACTGACCTTGTTTTTGAAGCTTCAAATTCAACTCGTTTAAGTGACCCGTGATGTCAACTAGAAATGCTAAATGACATAAGCATTTCTCTTCACTGACTTCTGGCAATAATTTTTTCTTGATATTCTTAAAATCGGCTATTTCCTGTCTAAGATTGTAAAATCTTTTTAGCATTTTGCCTTTTCTTAACCACCTTACTTCGCAAAAATATGTCACATCACCATGTTCTGAAGAAAGGTCATCCAAAAATGCTTTGAACTGGCGATGGTTAAACTCGCGTAATCGAATAATATTGACTGTCTTTATTACCACATCCATAACGTTCTGCAATCAGATGGACTTAAAACACAAGTTTTGTTGGTGGATAATGCAATGTTGGATTATTCAATCGTCTTTTTGCACATTCAAGTCAATTGCTTTTTCTTTCAAAATTCCGTTGAAACCTTTTCGTGAATACTGTTGAATAGCACTTTTAACCTCATGAAAAATATCTTCTCCAGTAGTTTTCCCTTTTAGAGGCTGTAAAGCTAGCAATTCCTCAGCTACAGTAAATTCTTTGTCCACGCCTCGTATAAAAATAGCTAGTTGCGCTGTATTGGACAAGTTAGTGCTTACGTCCAAAGCAATTGAAAATACTTGAAAATCAGTCACACGATCAACCAAGTTTTTCTTGATATCACCAACCATCATATCTATACGTCGAACAGTACGTATTGATAAACTTATTTTCTCAAATTCGTTTTTCTTTTGGGGACATAAAATATCTGAAATTTCTAACAGGCACTCTTTGACAAATTCTCCTTCAGCGAATGGTTTCGATGACTTCGCTATTTTTGAGCTGACTCTATGAATATGATTACCCAATACTAATTTTTTTAGTAATAATAGCTATATAAGGTAGTATTGGAAATACCTACTTTTACATTTTTATATTCAGGTGTGCCGCATATAATTCAAGATATTTTTTGTGTGCCGTCACCTAAAAAAGGTTGACGAACACTGACCCCCGTAGTTCAGGTTTTTGTTCCCACCACATCTCAATCTCTTGTTGACGAGAACCAAGAATATTTACTTTTTTTTCGAGCACGATTTTAAAATGTTCCGCCGGCCGGATCAAAAGCCGGGGCGGGCCACATCCGACCCGCGGGCTGGGGGTTGCCCATATATGATTTATATTGTTAGCCATACAATAATTCTCAGCCTCATTATACGATCTTAATCTAGTTTTAGAACTTTCAAATCCATAATAAATGTATCTCGATTCGCCTTATCTCAAAGAAACTGATCTTATACACCATAAATCCTTTGGGTATTTTATGTCTGACTCATTAAATGCATCCTTCAGAGACGATGATTTTTAGATTGGTACCTCACGAATCTTAATTCCAAGGTACGAATCAAAAGATTCATTTTCGGGTTTATTTATCTCCGGTTTCGAAGATTCAGATTCCGCTATAAAATTAAAGCAATGCTGGCTTTCGATAGGACTTCGGTTTTTATTATTTACCTCAGAAAAAGTAACGTTTATAGTCTCAATGACCATATTGTCTTCAGGAATGAAAATTCTATAACCTGCCATTTGCATGTGGCATACACAATAATTGTCCCCTTTTTAGTTCTAGAAAATCTATGAATCATTAAAAAGGAATTCTTGAGATATTTCTGATCAAATAAATATTATAAAAGGATATAAAAATGGCCAAGTATACCATATACAGAAGACTTGTAAATATCATATCAGTCACCTTCACTTTTTATAATGTTTGTTAAATGTAATAAGAACCCCAAAACTGTAATGAACCTTCGAAAATTAAATTAACTTAATTTTAAAACGTAATTGATTTTCCTTAAAAAATAAATGTATTATATTATAGTTATATTAGTTAGTTTGTTTAGGTTATTACTCAACAATCATATTAATCTGTATAAGAATATATATGTATTTTTAATAATACGTAACAATTACTCATTTGTGCTTGCACTTTTAACTTTTCGCAAGATAATGGCTCTTCAACCAATTAAGTTTCTTTTTCACATCTCCAGTTGTATTCTGAAATCCATTTTCTTTCAAATCATTAACTAGTTCTTTATATACATCCAACCGTTTGTTTCCGTTTTTGTAGTCAGCATGTCGGGCATCTTGGAGAAATTCGAACCACTGATATTCATATATTAAGAACTTTGTAGCTCCCACTGACCATCTATCACTCATTTTTCAATTATTTGAAAAATTACAAAATATGTTGTGGTGTCGTTGCCCAAAACGGTAGCGTAAAAACCGAATAACGGTCTCTTTTCCATAGCGGAACATTCCTTACATTACTTATTAGGAACGTTCTCAATCGGATAATTCAAATTCAAGTCTTCAGCAGTTGAAACTGAAGGATAGAAAGTGCATCAACATAAATCTTTTATCAAATATTGGATGAGGAGGCTAACTTTGATGAAAGAAACTTTAACGAAACGCGTATTTTATCAAAGTTGACCATTACACTATCATATTTGACCACTACATTATCATATCTCTAACTCACGACTAGTGTTTATATGATGATAAGAGTCTCTTTCCCCACTACCTATAGCAAAACCAGAGTTGTGGCTAGGGTAACTTGGTTTACAATAATATGTATCGTTAACCCGATCTACACAAAATAACAGTTCTCTCATTACTCTTTTATTATAAACCTTAATTTCCCCCTTACGTTCAATGAAAGTTGCTCTCCCTTTTTCAAAAACTGCTTCTGATAGTAGATTTTTTCTTAAATTTGGTGAACACATGACATTTTTAAGATCAATTAATCTTTCTTTAATCTTCTTTCTTAAATTAATCTTCTCACGACCATTTCTTTAAAAAATGAAATCCTTACTGTTCCAATTCCTACAACTGGACATGATGCGTCTCCTACGGCCAACGACATTTTCAAGTCAGAAACAGGCTCAAACTACGTGAACAGTATTTTATTGTTGCAGTAAGGAGTAGACGCTTCCTAGTGAAACCACCGATGCTAACTTATCATAATACGTGTCATATTGACTTATTAATGCTTCTACTAAGTTGTTAGTCGATGTACAGGGTTAACTCTTTGTCCTACGGTTCTGCATACAGTTAGCCTTAATATGGCCTAATTTTCCGCATTTGAAACAGGGCTCCGTTTTTGTATTCCTTATAGATTTCATATTCCGCTTGAATCTATTTACTTTAACCTTAAATGTAGAATTATCAATCTCGACACTGTCTCTTTTAAGTTGTTTAATTTTACTTTCTTCACTTACTAACTCACTTAATACCTTACTAAAAGTGAATTCCGCTTTGGGTAGACGATACAACGATTGTACAATACTTTGATAGTCAGATGGTAGATATCTGATCAGTTGGAAAGCTTGGTATAGATCCTCGAATGGATGACCAGCGTCTTTCAGCTGAGAAACTATGTTTCAATTGCGCACCGTATATTCCAATTTCTTCATCGCAGTATTTCATTCCAAAGAAGTCGTCAAGAGTGCTATAACGCGACGCCGGTTCAAAGTGGTCTTTCAAGCTGGTCGAGGCGGTGTAACGATTGTCTTCACCAGAAATTAGAATACGATAATCCTTGTCAATTCTAAGGTACAAGGTTGCGAAAACTCCTATCTCGCTTCGCATCAAAATCTCTCTTTTCTTTAGGTGTAGCCGATTCTTCAAGCTTTAGATTCTTCGTAGGCGTTCTAACAAATTCGTAGTAGCCCTTCTCCATCACCACAGCCTTGATGCCGTCGATCCATGAAAAGTAATTCCCCGAAATCAATTTGTCTATTTGTATTGAGTCCACCGATGTCAATGCTAGCTCGCGAATTCGGGTTCTTTAAAAGCAGAAACTATTCGTTGTGCTTACCGACCACAGGAATACTTATCCAATGGCAAAAAAATCTTTTGCGTTGGTTTGACAAGAACCTTCACACACCGGCTGACTGTGCATGCAATCCTGCTTCGGCCTGGTCCCATAACCAATTGTTAAATAAACGGGCTATTAATTTAGCAAACGTACAGTGCCGAATGCATGATTTGGCACAGTTAAAAAATATACAAAGTACTTGGATCGGGGATGTGAAAAAAAAATCATCTTTGATTATATATTATATATATCAAAGTATAGAGACGTTTCACATGCAAATCGGGCCAGTCTTGCATTAGTAAGTTAAATCATACTATTTTCAAACTGCTAAGCGAACAGGAAATTATCCAACAATTTCGAAAACGTATGACCCGATTCGGAAATGGGAATTCAAACCACCCGTAGGGGTAGGGAAAAGGACCTGTTCTTCTGTTACCTTAACAGTTATCACTCTGCTCTCTCGTGTTTGCTACCTGAACAGTTCTCCCTCTGCCCTCGCTGTTTGCTACCTGAACAGTTCTCCCTCTGCCCTCGCTGTTTGCTACCTGAAGAGTTATCGCTGGTTTGCTACCTGAACAGTTCTTGCTGGTTTGCTATCTTAACAGTTCTCGCTCTGCTTTCGCTGGTTTATTACCTGAACAGTTCTTGCTCTGTTCTCATTAATTTGCTACCTGAACAGTTCTTGCTTTGTTCTCGTTGGTTTGCTACCTGAACAGTTCTCGCTGGTTTACTACTTGAACAGTTCTCGTTCTGTTCTCTCTGGTTTGCTACCTGAACAGTTCTCGGTCTCCTCTCGCGAGTTAGTTACTTCAACAGTTCTCGCTCTGTTCTCGTTGGTTTGCTACCTGAATAGTTCTCGCTTCGCTCTCGCTGATTTGCTACCTAAATAGTTCTCGCTCCGCTCTCGCTGATTTGCTACCTGAAGAGTTCTCGCTCTGCTCTCTCTGGTTTGCTAGCTGAACATTTTCGCTGGTTTGCTACCTGAACAGTTCTCGCTAATTTGCTACTTGAACAGTTCTCGCAGGTTTCCTACCTGAATATATCTCGCTGTGCTCTCGATGGTTTGCTTTTAAACATTCTCGCTGGTTTGCTACATGAACACTTATAGCTGGTTTTCTACATGAACACTTATAGCTGGTTTGCTACATGAACACTGAACAGTTATCGCTGGTTTGCTATTTGAACAGTTCTCGCAGGTTTGCTACCTGAACAGTTATCGCTGGTGCGTCCCCGGAACTGTTCTCGCAGAACAGTTCTCCACTGAACCAAAGCCACGGCGTTTGCCGAATTTGTGAGAATACTAGGGTGATATTTGTATATTTCATAATAGTTAGACCCTGACATATTTTGTTCTAAGCAATGTGATCAATTTTAAGTTTCAAACAAATTTTAAAAAACTTTAGAATATTAGTGATGAGCTTTCTGCTAGCGCATGACTTTTGGTACTTCAGTGTTTTTCTATTAAAGGTGATTGTTGAATAATTAATCTGTAATTCTTAAACACAAATTGAAAAAGAAACACGAGAGATATTTATATAAATATAGTGTGCTTGTATTGTAACGAAATCGCTTAAAAGTCATGCGCTAAATTGTAGTTAACCTTCCCTGGTGATTTAATGGACAACGTATCTCGTCATAGGCGACACTGACCATCACTTGATGAACATTATTGGGAGAAAAACTGACTAGATCATGATCTCATCACAAACAATCCTGCAATACCTTAATGACGAGATATATTGTCATAGGCAAAATTAGCCAGATCTTGATGTACGAGGTATATCCTCGAAACCATTTGTAGGGTCAAACGAAAACGACTGTAAATATTACAAGAATCGATTTTCGATGGACTCGAACAAAAAAGCTCACAATACATTAAAAGTATACTTTATGTATCCTAAGTTAATTACGTTTCACAAATATAAGTAATACAAAAATATATAAATTTTTATATTCGTGTATTTAAAACAGTGATTCTTTTTTTTTTAATTACGTTGAGGAATGGGTCGTATTGACCATTTTACTTCGTGCAGCTCAATATAAACTAGCATTTGAAACATAGTTGTCAAGAGGTAGAACATTAAAATTTGAATTGGACATAGTAGCACAAACTGTCAAGTGGCTAAAATTCATAGTCTCTCCAGTGGAACACAGAGGGCAGTCAGGAATGTCTTTCACACCAATCCGGTGGAAATGTCCTTGGAGATAGTCATGTCCGTTTAAAATTCTGAAGTTGGCCGTAAAGATTCGCCTGAGGAGATCCATTGGGACAGGATTACATAATAGGCTTTCCCAGATTTTACTCTTAGCATCAGTTTTGCGTATGTATCTCCTCACTGATCTTACAATGGTGGAAAATGCCTGGTTGTATGGTAAGGCAGTGTTTCCCAAAGTGTGGTACGCGTACCCCCAGGGGTACGGAAGAGTTTTGTGGGGGTACGCGTTGCACCGGAGTTTGGAGGGGGATACTGCACTGTGTTTAGCTGCGCCTAATTGTACGTTCTCATGAGTCAAGTCAAGACAGTCTTGTGAGACGTAAGATGGTCTGGAGTGACGGAAATATACCAAACTTCGTTACAGAAACAACTTACTTCGTTAACCCTCCGTCGGACGCAACCGTTTCTCTCGTAGAAGGGGTAGAAATCTGCTTATTCTAGTAGTCCCTTATCTTTACCGGATGTTTGGACCTAACCTTTTAATTTTATTCGCGCGCTTCGTGGACAGCTGTTAGCGTCATTTGATCTCTCAGGCACATTGCGTCCGAATGCGTTACACATATAAATGAACGTTACAAGGCAAAGAAATTTCATTGTTTCACGTTCAAGATAAAGTGAACGCTGCCATCGCAAAACTAAAGTTATGGCAAAAGAGAGTTGGTCATGAAAAAGTAGACTCGTTTCCCTCTCTTCATGAGTTCAAACAAGTTGGACTACTAAAATGGATGCTGATACTCTGAAATGCATACCACAGCATTTGGAGAGTTTGCAAGTGGGCTTGAAAAACTATTTTCCTGATTAAACCAAAAATATTGAATGGATAAGATATCCGTTTAACATTAACACAACATCCATGCCAGAAGATGTATCGCATGCGGAAGAAGAGCAGTTGTTGGAATTGGCTTCAGACGGATTCTTGAAAAATAAACATAAGGAGAGCACTTTAACACCATTCTGGTTACAAATCCAACTTGTGTATCCGGTTTTAACAGAAAAAGTTCTAAAATACATCTTGCCTTTTCCAACTTCCTATTGATGTGAAGTAGCTTTTTCAGCATTTGTAGACATTAAGTCGAAAAAAAGGAATAGACTATTGGACGTGAATCCACATCTCAGATTAAAATTAACAACCAGGGAACCAAATTATGACGATCTGTTATCTCAGCACAAACAATTTCATCCTTCTCATTGATCCAAATGAACGTTATTTATAAAAAAAACTTTTATTTATATTTTGTTATGAATAATTTTATTTCTCTTTTCTTATTATTTTGTGTAGGTCACAAAAAAGAAAAAAAAAACATTTGATTGTTAGTAAAATATATCCATTTTTTTGACGAGGGGTACTCAGAGTTACGAAAATTATAGAAGGGTACACATACGTCAAAAGTTTGGGAAACACTGTGGTAAGGCAACAAGAGGCTGTGGAAGGTTACAACCCTGTTTAGCCAGCGAGTCTGCCTTCTCATTACCGGGAATGCCGCAATGGGTGGGTATCCATTGGAAGAGAACCGTCCAACCAGCACAGTTGAGTTCGTAAATATTTTGTTTTGCCTTTTCTACACGTGCCGAATCGCTATTGTGTAATGAGCAGAGAGAGAGAGAATCGCTGACTGTGAATCGACAAGAAAAACAGCGTGTCTGAAGGAAGGTTTTAATTTGGACAAAGAAGATGTTGCTTGTCCAATGACCTCAATTTCAGCCTCAAAGTTTGTAGCATTCAAACCTACAGCTTATGAACCCTCAAAAAGCCCTGCACAATAATAACCCGCTCCAGCTAAAAGTGATTCAACATTTCTTCCTCGACCTGTCGGTTTCTGAAAATTGGTTTTAATTAGTATTTAACGCCGAGTGTTAGGTCTCAACGAATTACGAAGAGGGAAAAATTGCGAGTTTAGCCATAGCTAGATTTTTTAGGTTGCTAAAAGTGTCCGGTAATCAGTTCCATGCACTTTAAATTTCCGGTTCGTAGGTGCATTCTCTAACGATTTCTTTCCAGATCCTCAAATTTAGAACTCAAGTCGACAAACACTTGATACCAGATGCTGTCTTAAAATTTTGCAAGTTGCATTTCCAAATCATCAAGTTGCAACCATTGGAAACCATTTAATTCCATAGCACTATAAACTACTACATCCGGATGCTAATGAGTTTACTATAGGCTGGTACTTTAAAAACATGGGTTCCATTTCTTTTTCACCCACTAGTCAGGGAAAAAGATCTTTCTGATGGGACGGAGATCACTGACAAATACTTAGTTGTGCGGTTATTTTTAAAATTTTTACAATGGTACTTTTTTCATTCAAAAATAAAACCCGAACAACGTAAAAACATCGTAAATGTAAAAACATCGATGTTAAACAAACATCGGCTCCAGTAAATCGATGGTAAATAAATCGATGTTTTTTATAAAACATCGATGCTTTGAAAATATCGACATTGATGTCGCAGTCCTACTATGAAAATTCTATTGTTTTAAATAGGTTGATTTTGTCATATAGAGAAGAGTGCAGTGAGATTATGGCATGAGTTTTCGAAAACGGATGTTCCAGTAAGGAAATGGGCATTGAAACCACACCAGTAAGGATGAGAAGAAATGAACCTTTTATCTTTCACCTGTTCTTCAAACACAACTGGAAAAACAGCCTGTTCCCACTTTTCACACAAAAACATATTCGCTCTTTTTGTAAAAAGAAATCTTTCATTTCTTTTTCATTTACATTTCAACATTAACGGTTGAAATGGGAATTTTGTAAAGAAAATAGTATGTTCTTTCTCGAATTTCCAAAGTTCACTAAAAATGTTCGTATTTTCTAAATTATGTTAAGTTTAAAACGGAACTGTTCATCCTACAGTTCTCGACTAAATGTTTCGTGTTCTTGATTTATTCACCTGTTCTCTGCCCATGAACTGATTCCTGCTCTGAGACTACTTCCTGTTCGGTAACTGCTTCCTGCTCTCCAACTGATTCAACACTGCTCTCCGTTATCGCTCTGCTCTCGAATGTTATCTCCGTTCTCATAAGCACTCGATTTTTAAAAATTTGTTTTAAAAAGTTAGTTTCTGTTGTAATTGATTTGGAAGCAAAATCTTATACAAATTGAGTATGAAGGTCAATAATTAAAATCAGGTATTTTTAGTTGAATTGTAGTGGTTGAGACCACCTACACTATCAATTGTAATCAAGTCAAATGACTGGTCAACAGGAGGCATTGATTGTAAAGGGGGCCAAATTGTCTTTGTCGGGACCTTGAATTTACAAGACATGTATGACAATGTTTATTAAAATTACCAATATCAGAAATTATATTTTGCCAATAATAGACAGGGGTGAGCAAATTATTTGTTTTTTGGAATACCAGTATGGCCAAATTCTTCATGAGCAACCTTGATTATTTTATGACTTTAAGAAAAAGGGACTACAACTTTAGTAAATCCTTTTTACAAAGATATGAAACATTATTAATTTTGACAAACTTTGCAGTTAAATTGTCTTCTGTAATTTCACTTCACTGCTAGAGATGTGATACCTGATTTTCAACATTGCTTACAACATCTTCATTTTGCACACTTTTATCTGGTGTATCCTTAGAGAGCATATCTGCTTCCATGTTTGTGGTGCCCTTTGTATACTTAATATCGTACTCTTACATACCTAATTGCAAGGACCAGTGGAACAACCTTCCTTTCAAGTTTTTTAACATTTTTAAGCCAAACTAACACCGCATGGTCAGTATGTATGGTAAATTTTTGTCCGAAAAGATAATGATGAAATTTATTTAAAGAATCCACAATAGCGAGACATTCCAGCTCAGTTATACCAGAATTTCTTTCATAATCCTTTAATGAGCGGCAGTTCAACATTTCAAAAGCTTCTTGACATTTCTCAGTCCGTTTCCAAGATGTATCTTTTCTTAACAAGTTATTCAGTGGGTGCCTAATTGTTGCGTACTTATCGATAAATTTATGGTGTTCATTAATTGAACCCAGAAACCTTTGTAAAGGTTTCACATTAGTTCTGGGTTTTAAATTTTTAATAACCTCAATATTGCTGTTATCTGAAGTGACAATCCCATTGGAAATTTCATATCATAAAAATTGAATTTTTTTTTTGTAAAAAGGAACATCGAGAAAATTTTAGTTTTACGTTTTATTGCCTGTAAATTTCAACATTTTGTTTAATGTGTTCAATATGATTTGAATAGCCATCAGAAAAAATTAAAATATCAACAAAATAATTTGCAGCAAATTTAATTTTATATTTAGTTAGGATTCGATTAATTGTTTTCTGAAAAATGGTGGGTGCATTGCGCCAACCGAAAGGTAAACGATGCCATTCTTATAATCTACTATGTGTTGCAAAAGCGAGTTTTTCTGTGTCATCTGTGTGAATAGGGATATGCCAAAAACCCGAGGCCATGTCCAATTTTGGAAAATACGAATTTTGTGCTAATTTATCGATTAATGTCTCGACCAGGGGTAGTGGTTCAGCATTCGACCTAGTCACTTACTTGATTTAACTTCCTGAAATCAATACATAACCTATCTTTTTTTTTTTTCATTCTTTTTATATACAAGTGTTACCGGCGAAGAATATGGAAATGAACGTTCTTTTATGATATTAGCTTTTAATAATTATTTGACTATCAATTTCTTCTTGTTGTTTTCGTAATTATGTCCTCGTATTCTTATAAAATTTCCATTATTTCGGAACTTCCTACAGTTTTACTTATTTTCGTGTTTTCTTCAAATTCAATCTGATAATGTGTGCACCCATTACCAGAATACGTCTCAGAAACACTCGAAAATTAAAAAAAAATTAATTTTATTCTTTTTCCTTACTTTATTTTTCTCTTTAACATGACTAACAGTTAGCTCAACAGGATTTTCAGGCATGATATGCAAAGACAAATTGCAGCATTCAGAACCACAAAGAAAGTGATCAGGTTTCTCCCATCCTTCACAACAACTTGGTTCGCACAATTAATTGCCAAACGAAAATCAATACAATTCTTTAAACCTAAGAGGGCATACGGTAAATCGGTGTCAAGCACGAAAAACTCAGCTGATTTAACTATGTTACCATCTTTAAGGTAGATATTGCATATTTTGTAAGGCTGTTTCTCCTAGACCGTTAAAGATAGAGTAAACATTTCAAAGGATTTGAAATCTGCGGAAATTTTGACATTATATTCGTAATTAAAAATATGATTTTCTGTAAAAAAATTAATTTTTAAATTGAATATATCTTTTATATTTTCGCAAGAGATTGTGACGTCACGTCAACCGTCCCATACCAGAAATTATCAGGTTACATTTCCTGCGCTCATAACATTTCAGCAAAAGTGAAAAAAAAAACATTTTGACTGGCATTGCTAAGTTTTTTTCTTTGTAAAATCGGGATCGTTATAGACAGATTAAAAATTTCAACGGATTTGAATTCTCCAGAAAATTTTACACCAGATAGATACCTTATATCTTTGATTTTCTTTAATTTCAATTTGTTTGCGAAGCAAACCAACACCACGGGCAACGCCGGGCTAGCCACGAAGTGGCTAGTTATTACTAAGTAAGAAAATTGTGATAATTTTGCTGGGTTTTTTCAGAACTGAAGCATTATTCAAGTCAGTAGAAATGTGTTTCCTATTAATATACGTGCAAAATTATCTAAGTTAAGACAATTTGATTTTAGTGTCGTTATAGGAGTGATTTTACACAAAGTGGTATTTTATTTCATGTTTTAGGCCACTTTTATTTTTAACTATGATTTTAAATATTTTGTTCTCCAGAAAAAGAGACAACTTTGAATGATTGTCACTAAAATCCCATTTGTCATCTCTCATACAAAAATTACGTCCTTTCTGAAATTTCATTAGATTTCTGATGAAAGTGACGTAATGTTTTTAAAGTAAGTTCTTTTGTAGTTACAAATAGAATTCAAACAGTTTTTCTGTCTGAGAAATTGGCTGATCACAGAGAATCAATTATTCTCTTTGAATCTTTTATTTTGCATTCTTTTTGTACATTTAAAACAATGAGAAATTTCAAATAATTTCAGAGAAAATGTTATTTATTCGAATATATTTGTTGATTTTTGTTGTTTTATAGGTTTTAAATACATTTTTATCAGGCACTTTTCAGCAACTTTTAGGTCAGTAAAATCATTGTTCTAGTGTTGTGTGTACGCCCATTTACTCAACGCTATTTGGCACATTTTGGTCATATAAACGTCCCTTGTGCCATGAAACCCAACCAAACTAGCCCTATTGATAGTCAACAATTTTCTGTAGTGGAATGCAACTGAACAGGGAGTTTCAATTTTTGGGATGAAACACATAATCATTGATGACATAGTTTCACGTTTTTAATTGAAACAAATTGGAACTATGACTATATACTATATAACTTTCTACCGATTGTCTTTTCTTATAATAAATTCAACAATGGCTAAAAGGATATTTTTTGGCGCCCGAACAGGGACGCTGGTCTTAGAAGTTGTTCTAAAGTAAAGGTATACGAATGAACTATGAATAGAATAATATTCCATATTAAATTAAATTTGAGTTCGTGAAATTTATGAAGAAATGTTAATAAAGAATTAATATTCAATCAAGAATTTTAATGGATTGGATGAAGGAATGGAATATATTCTGTACTTATGAAGATGTTTATTAAAACAGGTTTGAATTCGTGAATATATTTATTTTGCATTTATGAAACGTTTAGGAATATTGATGAAACATTTAAGAATATTGATGAAACATTTAAGAATATTGATGAAACATTTAAGAATATTGATGAAACATTTAAGAATATGGATGAAAAATTTAAGAAAAATGATGAAACATTTAAGAATATTGATGGAGCATCTAAGAGAATATTGAACAGAAGTATAGTGTCCTAAAAGTACCCATACTGACGACTCTTGAATTTATTATACAAAAACAACAAACTTTAAAACAATTATTTTTATGCAAATGTTGAAAAGCACTTTTAACATAACGTAGGAAAAAATTTGAACTTACGTTTATTATAAATAATCAAAATGTCCGACCTTTTCTTTGAGGCAAAGCGGAATTCATTTGCGCATATTTTTAGAAACGCGTTTCAAGATACTGGAAGTGAATCTTTTGAGTAATGTAATATTGTATCCTTTAAGTAATGGAAATTTTCAGATTATCTAATGTTTGGGGATTATCTTCATAAACTTTGTTCTGTAACTATCCCCACAGAAAAAGTCAGAGATGCTCAGATCAGGGTAAGGAGGTGGTCAAAGATTTCTTGAGATGAGTCGATAGCCAAAAAACTCTTGAAGCACATTCATGGTTTTATAACGGGTATGGCAGGTTTCACCGTCTTGTTAGAACCAAGAATCTAGTCCATTCCCTTCTAATAATGCAACAAATTGTTGGATATGTTCTCTGTATACAGCGCCATCAACAGTTGACTTGAAAAACAGTGGCCTAATAATCCTTTTGCCTGATACTGCACACCAAATGCCAATTTTTTTCAGAATGTACAGGTTTTTGCATAAATGATAGGGAATTTTAGTCGCCCGAATGCAGGATTTTGCGTTTTCACGTAACCGCTTAAATGAAACTATGCCTCACGGAAAATAACATTTCGTCCAAAATGTTGATACTGTCGCAAATAAATCTTCGGAACCATCGGCATAAATAAAGCGCTTCGCATTGTCCGGTGGCAGTTCCTGTAATATTTTTACACGATAAGCACGAAAATGCAAAGCTCTTAAAGCCTTATAATTATGTCGATCCATGTAATGGACCCATTTGTTGCGACAAACGTCTCACGGATTGATGAGGAGATTGCAATATCCTCCGTTGAGTTTCTTGCACAAAGTCTGGTGTAACGACTTTCAGTCTTCGACTTCTGTGTTTGTCTTCCACCTAATCTGTCTCACAAAATCGTCGAATGAGTTGATATAGTGTATCTTTAGTCGGTATTCCATCATTTGGATATTTATGTCACCAAAACTCTTTACAACTTTAATATGATTTACATTCAAAATAAGAATCAAGCAGCGTAATTCTCTGAATGCATGATAAACTCATTTTGCAATGAAGAACAAAATGGTGCGAAACTTTACTAGCGCATAACTTGAGTGCGAATAAAATCAAACGATAAAAATTAAAGAATAGATAAAACTATAAACAGACGATAAAATTCAATAATTAAGAAAAAACAAGGGTAGATTTTTTTTAAAGTTGGATTACGGGAACTTTTTGGACACACTGTATTATCTATAAATAAAGATATTTAGAATATTCAGAATTAAGAAAAATAAAATATTATTTTGTTCTGAGAAGAAGAATATTTTTTTCGAATTTTAACGTTGTTTTTATTTCAACGTACTTTCGATTCCTGAATATTTGTTTGAGATAAATCAGTCTTAAATTATGGATCAGCTAATTAAATTAAGTGGCTCTAATAGAGGTACTTTTACAAAATTAGATGAAAAGGAACAATTTTTTAAAGTCGGAAACTGTTGGTCTCGATTCTTGGGCCAGTTTTTTGGCCCAGCTCCAAGAAAGTTATTCTCCCTGACCACATTCTTAACAGTCAAGGCAAAGAGAAATGTTCTCAAAAAGTGTTGGATGAGGAAATCTAAACTGCTGATATAACAATCATCACTTTCTATATTATAATTAATAGTACATTTATTGATTTAAAAACAACACTCGAACGCCGATTGAGTTCGTTAAGTGATTTAAATGGAACTGTAATTGAAAACGAAACAAATTCTAAAAGAAATTTCAAATTGCCAAAACCTAATTACAAAAGTTTTATGGTAATTTAAAGGATTATCTTTGGTTTGGGGGATTATTTAAGAAAATCCACGAAGATGTTAATATTTGTAAGGTAGTCAAATTTCAGTATGGCCTAACTAAAATAATATTAATAAAATATTAATTTGACTAAATTGAACAAGGATAACATTGAAATTTTAGTCGGTATAAAAAGTTTCCTCTTGTTAGAGAAGAACGAAGTGAGGGAAAACTGCAGGTTGCAGAGCGATTTTAAGAGTGTGAACCGCTCATAGGGTCAAATGCAGTCATTCAACAGTCTTGAACACAATTTTTTCCTTCACAAATTTTAAGAACAATCGTTTTACGAATTACAAATATAAAATATTCAAAATTCGTTTATTTCATATAGAACGGTAATTTTTGCAGATTTCATGACTTGTATGAAATGCTTAGTAAAATGCAGTTAATAAAATGATTTGTTTCTATTCCAGACTACAATTTAAAGCAAAAGAAATTACTTTTCTACTATAAGGAGAGGGTGAAATAACACATTCCGACTTTGGAATAACAGACTCTAAAGAGTGAGATGATCTGTCGTGGCCTAACGAGACCTTAAAAACATACACAGTGAAACATGAGTGCACAAAAATCGGAACTGCACCACTGGACCCCGTTTACTTCACTTACGACTAAATCGAAGAAAAAATTCCGAGAAAAATATTCCAAATGGAACAATGAAGATAAACGTAGATTTTATTTGGAACTCTTTGAGCAAATTCAGAGGGCTATTGTTCTTGGCGATGAAATTCATTTGGAAAACTTGAGTTGGTTCATTGCTTGCGCAAGTTTAGAGAGGGATGATTCACTGCCGCGCGACTGCTACCAAGATGACGACAATCGAATCAAAAACACTAATTTAATAATTTTATCGACTCGTAGAGAAAAGTTGAAGTCTCTGGAATATATATTTTCAGAAGAAAAGGGAACTATTTTTAACTTGCGTGAAAACTGCGGAGGAAAACCCACGTTGCCAGGAGATGTAGACGAGAACAATCACACTGTCTTTTACCATGCAATGCAAAAAAGTGGTACCACACTGCTCAAGACTATAATGGATGAGTGGCCGGGTGAATACTTGATTAAGAACCCAGAAGAATTAGATGAGCTCATTTCCAAAACCTATAAGGAACTGAAATTGAGAAACGTGTGCTTATCGGACGAAATGGATGTTTTTGTCATAAGCAAATTAGTAGATCTCCGCTTTTTTTCGAACACGTCGAGTCTTCAATCCGGCAACAGGAATCCGAAGGATGACATCATGGAACGTATAGATTTACTTTTAGATTCCTTCGACCACATAATACCAGAGTGGTTCACCTATGAGGAAGTGAACGAAGAACTTTTAGTTGTGGGAGAATTCATTGCAAAAAACATCCACACGCTAAAATATCAGTTAAAATCTACTTACGACAGAATTCCATGGGAAGAGATGGAATTTTGCTTAACCATTTTTATTCATAAGTACATGGAACCACTCGAAACGAATCTTTTCTACAGTAGCATTCTGAACAAAACGGAAATGGGCATGCATTTGAGAAACTTCTCTGAAGCTCTCAATACCGAAAAGGGCAGCATCAAGGAAACTGATATTAAGACACTTGCAAAATTCCCCCACCCCCGAAAGCAACGTGAAGTTGTCGTATCGCAAATTGTGAGAAAATTTCCTAAGTTTAAACAGTTGTACTCTGACTACGAAGAAGTTAGAGACTTCTACTCTTTGGAATCTATTAAAAGGTATGCCAACTTAGCCTCGTCCACAGATTCCACAGAAAGAGGTCAGTTGGTCATCATGAGATCTTTGCAAGTAATTGGCGAATGTTTGAAAAACACCATCGAGACACCAAAGCTGTCAAATCTCATTCGAGAGAAATTAATTTTAGCCTTACGTCCAGACACTCGTGAAGTTCTTGAGAAGTTAAGAAATTCGATTTCGAAAGAACACTCATTGAACTTAAGAGAACAGATTAGAGAATACGGAGAACCTTTCTTTCAGAATGTCCGAAGAGACATCACTAAGATTAATTCCGTTATCACTGATATCCTCATCAGGCAAAAGTTCGAAGCGATCCGAAATTTATGGATCAAAATAATAGGTTGTGCGACGGTAAGTGACTTGAAAAAAAACCTCGGGATTCTTCACTTTTCTAAAACCGTTAAAATGCGAGAGGAAATTGAGAAAATCCGAACGCAAAACTTTCTCGGGAAGCAGCTTGTCCAACTAGAAAAATTGATATCGGAATGCAAAAGCCTTATAAATATTAACGTTAAGTCGCAGGGCACAGATAAAGAATTTAAACAAATTCTAATGGCTATACATACCAAGAGACAAGAGTATGAAGAGCTTTTAATTATATTTCATAGGAACTTTAAACTACCTGAAGATGTATTCTTTATATTTCATAACAATGTATGCACCGATGATGAAGGTTTCAAACCTCTGAAATGGCTCATTTCTCAAGCGTTAAGGGACAAAATTCCAGATGCTGCAACAGAAGAATTAAAATCTGTGATTGTTCGATGTTTAAAACACATCATGCAGATGGTTAGACCTAATATAGAGGACACAACGTTCAATAAATTTATTACATTCTGTAACCAAATATTCTTTGAGATGGAAATTGAATTAAATAAAACAAAATGGATTGAAGAACTGAGAAGTACAGTTTCCGTAAATAGTAAAAAACATTCGCTCGGTGATTCGGAACGGAGAAATTTGTTGACAATAAAATTAAATTCACTGTGTAAGATTTTTAAAGAGAACAAATTGTTTGAAAAAACAGAGATCTATCAGAAGGATTCAAAACTACGTGCTGAAGTAGACATGCTTGTCCTCGATATAATGTCACTTTTAAGTAATTCGAACTTTGCCGACAATAAGTTCTTTTTAGATAGTATTTATCCTCTAGCAGTAGGGAAAAATATGCGAAATCATTTAGCGCATGAAAATATTCTATTTAACGTCTTGTTACCAGCAGATATTCAGGTTTTAGTAAACGCACGAAAAATATTAAAAACTACTATCGACACTTTGATGGCCACAAAAATTGACAGAGTCGTACGATGTGACATTTATGCGTTGAAACAATCACACCATCATAATTTATTCATTGCAAAAATCCAAAAGGAATTTTATAATGCCATAACACAGAGTAATTTAGGTGATATAAAAGATCTCATAAAGAAAGGGGCAGATGTCAAGGGTCGAAATGTCAAACTATGGACTGTAGTGCATTTTGCTTCTGCCCACTCCGATGTACACATTTTAGAATTTTTCTGCGATAAACCCTTCAATATTAATGCAAGAGATATCAACGGCCAAAGTCCGTTGCACATAGCTTCAGCGTTTGGAAGAAAAAGTGCAGTTCAGTTTCTTGTAGAAAAGCAAGATATTTCAGTTGATATTATAGATGATAACGGTAAAACGCCACTTCACGTAGCTGCCGAAAATGGCCAAGGAAAAGTCATTGAAATTTTGTTAAACCAAAATGCCAACACAGTTTTAAGAGATAAAGTTTGTCGATTTTTGCCCATTCACTACGCATTTCTAAACAAGCACGTAGAAGCGTCGTTAATTCTCTTAAACTATATGATGAAAATGAATCTGCATCTTGACACTGAAGCGTACGGGGGACATACCCTGCTAAACCTAGCAGCAGAAAAAGGGTCATTAGAATTAGTCGAAACTTTGATCGAGAAGAACTTCGAAGTGGAGCCTAGGGACGACAGGACTTCCGTTCCACTGCACTTGGCTGCGGCTAACGGTCAATTGATGGTCGTACAGAGTCTCATAAAGTATGGTGCAAATGTGAATGCTAAAACCATCGAAAACATGACACCCTTGCATTACGCCGTAGCAAACCGAGATGTAGATACAGCCCGTATGTTACTAAGCAATGGAGCAGACGCTAATGCGGGCAATGCACGCTTTAAAACCTTTAAAAATTGCCTACAGGGTTCAAAAATCACGGATTATTTGCTGAAGAAAAAGACACAAGTACGACCTTTAAGTACGTTAAATAGAACCCCGTTACATTTTGCCGCCAAAGCAGGCTGCCTGGAAGCTGTGAAGATTTTACTGGAGTATAAAGCTTCCATCGATGCAGCAGATGTGCATAAATTTACACCATTGCATTTGGCTGTTAGTTTAGGACACATACAAGTGGTAAAGATGCTCATTGACGAAGGGGCCTCGGTAAACAGCAGAAATATTTTCGGATCTACTCCGTTGCATCTGGCTGTTTCCAATGGCCATCTTGATATTGTGCAGGTTTTCATTAATGATAAAAAAGCGGACATAAATTCGGAAGATTCATGGGGTAACACGCCGTTGCTATTGAGCATTGCGTACAGGCATGAACAGATTGCAAAACTATTGATAAAAAAGTTAGATTGGAGCAAAGGTCTGCATGGAATGATTCCGCTTCAATGGGCTATCGAACAAAACATGTCTGAGTGCTTCATCAGCGAAGGTATAGATATGAGTCAAGCGTGTTATGAAGACGGAAGGACAGCATTGCATGGAGGAGTCTCTAGTAGAAATTACAAGTTCGTCGAGTACTGCATCCAAAAAAAATGCGATGTTAACGCCAGAGATCAAGGTGGCTACACGCCGTTGCACTTAGCAGCTCAACTGAACGAGAGGGAAATCGTCACTTTGTTAATTGATAGAGGATCCAAATTGGATCACGAAGCAATCGAAGGGCATGTGGCATTAGATCTAGCAGTCATTAACGGCCACAAAGAAACTGTGGCATATTTAATAGAAAAGGGTGCAAGCATGAATAACAGGACATTATTTGCAGCAGTACTTTACGATCGCTTAGATATATTACAGATACTTTCACGAAGACACACTTTTAATGTAAAAACTAAATTTCACGATGATATTACTTTACTTCACGTGGCTGTGAAGAACGGAAGCAGGGAGATATCGAAAGTTTTGTTGGATGAAGGTGCAGAAACTGATGCAAAAACTTCTGAGAAAGGATACACGCCATTGCACTTTGCAGCGATAGAGGGCCATCGCGATATTGCCGATTTGTTGCTTTCTCACAGCGCTTGTCCAAACGCTGCATCATGTGATGGTTCCACTCCGCTTCATTTAGCTATTCGTAAAGGACACGTGAGCGTAATTTCAGTTTTGTTGGATAAAATCGTGGATACTTCCGCTGGAAATATCAATCTAGAATCATCATTCGAGTTGGCAGTAGAGGTCGACAACATGGAAGCTCTAACGGTATTGCAGAGTCGGAAAGGAATCGACACCCTAAATTCAGAGAAAGGTTCAAGAACTCTATTGCATGTAGCTTCCCAGAAGGGTCGTTTGGAAATCGTCGAACGTTTAGTACGTAGTGGATCTCGTGTTCGTGCTACAGATTCCGATGGATCCCAGCCCATTCATCTAGCATCTTTAAACGGTCACACGAACGTCATTACATACCTATTAGATCAAGGGTCAAGAATTGGAGACCAGGGTACTAATAAGAGAACGCTGCTGCACTACGCTGCCATGGGAGGACATGAAAGTACTGTGAAACATATTATCCATGAAGGTGTAAGCCCGAATTGCGTAGATGCGAATGGTGAGACGCCTCTACATTTAGCATCCAGAAAAGGTCACGTACGTGCAATCGGAACTCTGTTGGAGCACGGGGCATATTACAACGTCCGCAATAAAGCCTCTAAAACGCCTTTAGAAGAGGCACGGTGCCCACAGACTGTCGCCATCTTGAAATCAATTGATGTGCTTTTTGAGGCTGTGAAAACGAACAACGTCTGTGAAGTTGAAAGAATAATCAGTGAAGTTGAAAGTATAATCGGTGAAGCTGAAAGAATGATCGGTAAAGATGCTTTTCTGAATGCAAAGTGTGACAAAAACATGACGCCGCTTCTATACGCAGCCTGGAAAGGTTTGAATAATGTAGCTGACAATTTGCTGTCTGGCGGAGCTGACCCAAATATATCCGGTAATCATGGATTCGTCCCTCTGCACTATGCATCGCAACTTCCTCATGGCGATTGTATTGTGCGGATTTTATTGTCAAAGAGCGCCATTTATAACTCTTTATCGAATGATAGAAAGACGCCACTTGATATTTCGGATCGCAGAAATAATCTGCTGAAAACCGTGGAGCAAATTTTCAAACTTGTTCTAAAAGGAAAAAATTCGGAATCAAAAGTTCTTGAATGTTTGAGAAAGATCAGAGATATTGATGAATTGAAGGCTGTTGTAAGGGCCAGAAATAGAAATGGAAAATCTTTAGTAGCTGTTGCAATATGCAAGGGGTTTTCAAAAATGGAAGAATTGAAGGACATTTTGTTGAAGGAGGTATCGATGCTTACTGAAAATGGCGAAGATCTACTTTCAAAGGGAAAATATCAAGACGCATTACCCATATTCGACAAGGTTTTGAAGAAATTATATGAAACCGATGTTTTGTGTTCTGAAAACCCTTTTGTGTTGGATATTCAAGAAAAGTTAGCCATTATACATATGAAACACTGCGATTGGAACAAGGCGCTGTCTATTCTGGACAACATTAAACAAGTACGTGAAAAGACATTAGGGGGTGATAACATTTACACTCTAGACACAAAATATTATATAGGCGTTGCTTTAAAAGCGAAAGCCATGACTCAGGAAGCACTGGAGATATCTGAAGAAGTACATCAAAAGCTGAAAAAACATTACGATGGGCAAGGGCGTATGATTACACGTTCTGAAACTGTTCTAGCCGAGATTAGGTCTACAAGCAATCCATGTGAGGAAACTTTAAGTTCACTAAAAAAATTATTTGAAACGACTCAGAAAGGTACTGAGAGTAGTTTAAGTATCCAGCTTCATATAGCAAAGTTATGTAGCAAACTTAGAAAGCACGATGAAGCCTTAAATTGGTATGAAAGTGTCTATAAGATGAGCAGGGAAATGCACGGTGAATCTCATGTTCTCACTTTAAACGCATTACAGGACATTGCAAGGGCTTTCTGTGATAAAAAAGAGTGGAATGCAGCATTACCTATTTACAAAAAAGTTTTCTGTGCTCAAAAAAGAGTTTTGGGGTCCACTCATCCTGATACTCTTGCTACTCAGTATGAGATAGGAAATACATTTTACTACGAAGGAAAGCTGCTGGGAGCTCTCATAATATACAGAGAAGGACTTGAGCAAAGGAAGGAGATTTTGGAACCTCAACATCCCGACGTAGTAGACACTCAGGAGAAAATAGATTATATCGAGTCTAGTTTCAGTTGTGAAGGAGATGAAGGTACGTATCTAATGGAACAGATAAAAAATTTAGTTTCCTAAAGATGCTTTTGTATTATGAAGGAAATCCCATAAAGGCTTAAATCAGTTGTGGTGTTCACAAAACTTAAAAACGGAAAGCATCAATGTTTTAGCTGGGAACTATCCTAATTTACAGAGAAGCACTTGAGCTAATGAAGTAAATTTAAGGATCTCAGCATCGCGACATCCTAGACACTCAGAAGACAGTATATTCTGTCGATTCAGATTCACATATGAAGAGGAATTTGTGTTAGGCTAATGTAACAGATCCAAATACTTAGTTTCATAAAGAAAATTTTGTTTACTTGAGAAAATTCATAAGGCCTACATCAGTTGTGGTGTTCTCAAAATTTAAACAAACCCATTAATATTCCTTGTGGGTTTTATAATAATTTACAGAGGACTTGAACAAAGGGAAATCTTAGTATCTCACCATAGCGACATCATAGAAATTCAGGTGATTTTTGATAAGGTCGTGTCCCGTGCAGGGGTACGGACTCGATATTATTTATTTCTCTACGAAATAATCCATTTTACCACGAAAGAAAGTGGCTGTGGCTCTTTTGATATTCAGATATGAATTTGAGCAAAGGAAGGAGAGATTTTGATATTTTAACATCCCGACATCTTAGACAGAAGGAAATAGAAGTCAAGTTATATGTAAGAAATACATTTTACTACGAAGGAAAGTGGCTGGGGCTTTAGCAGACAAGATGACTTGAACAGAGGAAGGAGATTCGGGTTTTAGCAACCCAACATCGTAGACAGGAGAAAATAAATTATATCAAGTCTTGTGCAGGGGAATACATTTTATCACGAAGGAAAGTGACTAGAGGATCTAATAGTATACAGAGAAGGACTTGAGCAAAGAAAGGAATGGGATTAGAGGATCTCAGCTACCCAACATCGTAGACACTCAAGAGAAACTTTATGATATGAAGTTTGGTTTCTAATATGAAGGAGAGGAAGGTGTGGTTAAAGCAACAAGTCACAATTTTAGTTTCCTAATAGAAAAATCCCATGACCTCTTAATCAATTGTGGTACTCTAAAAAGATAAAACAAAATATTGATGTTTCATATGAAGGTGTAAAACTTATTTCGTGAGCAATGTGACTGTATCTCATATTGTTCGCCTTCCTAATCTAATGAGTTCCATAGATTCTACCTAAAGTTAATCAATTGCGAAAACTCGAGGGTTTTTAATATTATGAGTATATTTCCTCATGAGTTATATCTTGTAATGGATGATTTCGACCTTTTAACCAGCTGTTGAGCAGCTTAGGTAGTATTTTCATTCCTTGGCACTATGTATCGCTGCTTTTTATGATTATGTTATGATGATTTAACTGCCGAAGAATGCCATTTATAACTCTTAATTGTATGGTGGAAAGACACCACTCGATTATTAGATGGTCGTATTAATCAGCTAAAAGTTGTGAAACAAATGCCCTCGTGTGTTCAGAAAAACTCGAGTCTGAAATTCGTAATCATCTAAAAAGTATGTAAATGTTGATTTAGTGATTTTGTGATGTCCTGAAATAGATAAGAGGCCTTTGTCATAAGAAGGCTGAATTGGCAACGAATTATGAAGTCGTGATCGATGTAGAATAAGTATGTGTTGTCATGGATCTTATCACAGACTCTCTTATATTAAAACAGCTGTTGAAAGTGATTATATCATCTTAGACCATCCGTCGAAGTGCATGCCGTTTTTGACAAGTGCCATTTGGTATTTCTCGGCAAGTGCCATTTTGGCTTGTTTGAAAGCCTGAATGTCCATAATCTTTTCTACCAGTGATCAATGTAACAATGTGCTCTTAGATAGTGTAATTCTCCGTTTACAGAAATATACCTCATGATTAAGATTAATTCCATTACTATGTATACAACAATATTGAAAGTTAATTATAATGGTGTGTATTGTTAAACACAAATTATTTTTAAGCACCTCAAAAATTCAGATTCATGTTCCCATCTCTAACAAAATGAATGAAATGGTCGTTTTGAATGGAGAAACAGCTGAAAGCTGAACAAAATTTATCAATAAAGATAAAAAGTTTTAGCAATGTTTTTTTGTTTCAATTCCTGATACACAGTACAGTTTTACACACATTCATTAGACGCATTCTATTCATTTAAATAATTTTCTTGATTTTTTCCACTGCTGTAAATATATACTTTTCAATGAACTTTATAAATTCCACAATACTAAAATTCTTTATGTCACATATTGAAAGCTTAAAAAGCTGACACTTTTAAGGTGTTTTAACCTTTCTGGTGATTTTCTCGTCTAGGTATCTTTGACAATAGTAAAAAACTAATCAGATCTTGATTGACGAAGTATCTCGTCATTAGTAAAGAACTAAACAGATCTTGATCTCGTCATCATAAACAAGTCATCTATATCTTGATGACTTGATATATCTTTAACAGAATTGGGTAGACCTTGATGGATGAAATATATATCTAGTTAAAACCACTTGAAGACTTAATACACGATCTTGAAGTTGAATTTTAGCGAAAATTGCAAGGTATATGAAACAATGTATATATTATAGAATAGAATAGAACTGAATGCATGAAGGAATGAAGTTCAAAATGTCTTCACTTGATGACTTCTGGAAAGATGTTGATCCATTTCGTCTGAATAACCGCCTTGGTAACATTATGGCTCAATCTGTTTGTCCAATGTTCTAGCAACGTGTGGGCTGTAGGCGGTGGCGGCTCCATTACTCCCTGTACTTCTCTTTTTTGTGTCAGTAAAGTTGTCATTATTTGAGGTTGTCTTGTGTTTGGCGAAGCTTGTTCAAATGTGACACTATCACTGACACATTCACACTAATCTCAGGTTCCTTAGTGTGGATGAACCAGAGCTGTCTGCGCAGTCTGAGGAAGACGGGTGCCTTCCCCCTAATTACGCTATTTAGTAGTGTCCACATCATCCGTTTCCACCATGCAGAATTTCTTTGAACAATTTTTGGACAACTTAGAACCGATTACATGGCGAATTGTCCCACTTTCCAAATTTTATCATTGTTCAGGTACATGAAGTGCTGCTACAAACGGTCTTCCAACAAACAGATTACCAATTAAAATCATTTTGCGTGAGGACAAGAGGAGCCCAAACCATGCGACGTAAAGATATCCCACACAAGTATGGAACCACCAGTTCGTACAATACCTTAAGTTGAACACTTGAATCCCTTATCTTATGGAGTTGGGGTCACAAACTAACACAACCATCCACTCATAGCAAATGGTAGCACGACTCATCGGATCACGTCATATGTCGCCAGTCTTCCAGGGTCCAATCACCGTGTTTAAGAGTCCAGATGAGGACCTGTGTCCAATGCCTTGTTTTAGCAATGGTTCCCAAATCGTTTTTCTGCTCCCATAACCCAAGGACGCTAATTTCGCTGTACTAACCTGATGAGTACGTCACTGATACCTCCTGTAGTGAATGCTATCTGAACCAATGCCACTTGTCTGTAAGCAAGGAAAAACCTGATCCCAAAAGCCCAGGTGAGGAGCTGTCCAATGTCGTGGTGTTAGTAATGGTTCCCGAATGATTTTTCTGCTCCCATACCCTATGGACGCTAATTTCGCTGTACAAACCTGATGAGTATGTCAATGATACCTCCTGTAGTGATTGTTATCTGAGTCAGTGTCACTTGTCTGTAAGCATGTAAAATCCTGATCCCAAGAGCCCAGGTGAGGAGCTGTCCAATGTCGTGGTGTTAGTAATGGTTCCCGAATGGTTTTTCTGCTCCCATACCCTATGGACGCTAATTTCGCTGTACAAACCTGATGAGTATGTCAATGATACCTCCTGTAGTGAATGTTATCTGATCCAGTATCACTTGTCTGTAAGCATGGAAAATCCTGATCCCAGGTGAGGAGCTGCCAATGTCGTGGTGTTAGTAATGGTTTCCGAATGGTTTTTCTGCTCCCATACCCTATGGACGCTAATTTCGCTGTACAAACCTGATGAGTATGTCAATGATACCTCCTGTAGTGATTGTTATCTGAGTCAGTGTCACTTGTCTGTAAGCATGTAAAATCCTGATCCCAAGAGCCCAGGTGAGGAGCTGTCCAATGTCGTGGTGTTAGTAATGGTTCCCGAATGGTTTTTCTGCTCCCATACCCTATGGACGCTAATTTCGCTGTACAAACCTGATGAGTATGTCAATGATACCTCCTGTAGTGATTGTTATCTGAGTCAGTGTCACTTGTTTGTAAGCATGGAAAATCCTGATCCCAAGAGCCCAGGTGAGGAGCTGTCCAATGTCGTGGTGTTAGTAATGGTTCCCGAATGGTTTTTCTGCTCCCATACCCTATGGACGCTAATTTCGCTGTACAAACCTGATGAGTATGTCAATGATACCTCCTGTAGTGAATGTTATCTGATCCAGTATCACTTGTCTGTAAGCATGGAAAATCCTGATACCAGGTGAGGAGCTGCCAATGTCGTGGTGTTAGTAATGGTTTCCGAATGGTTTTTCTGCTCCCATACCCCATGGACACTAATTTCGCAGTAGTAACCTGATGAGTATGTCACATACCTTCTGTAGTGAATGTTATCTGAGCCAGTGTCACGTGTCTGTAAGTATGGAAAATCATGATCTCAAGAGCCCAGGTGAGAAGCTGTCCAATGTCGTGGTGTTAGTAATGGTACACGGGTCGTTCTTCTGGTTCCATACACTGACGCCATATTGTTCTGTCCTGACCTGATGTATATGACTCTAGTACCTCCTGCAGTGAATCTGTATTTTTTCCAAGTCAGCATTGTTTGTCTGTTAGCAAAAACAATCCTGGCCAGAAGCCGCTTATCACTGTCATCCAGCACCCATGGTCGACTTCTCCGCTGTCCACAGTGAGTGGTAATCACGGGAATGATTCCCATAAGGTATTCTCGGTACACATGCCACCGTGGAATGTTCGTACAAATTGAATGTCACATCCTCCTGGCTCTCATTATCATTCCCCGTTATTATCTCCCACAGTTCACATTGTCTTGCACTAATCCTATTGGCAGTTGTTCAACCTGACACTTGAGATTATACCTGACGACTGATACAAATTGGGACGTGCGTCAAAGCCTTTATATACAACGACAGCTCCAGTTAAATATTAGCATTCTGCTAGCTCACGACTTTGACACTTCAGTGTATATCTATTAAAGGCGATTGTTGAATATTTAATGAGTAATCCTTAAATTCAAACAGAAAAAAGAAACAAGAGAGACATTTATCGTCATGCTAATTAGCAAAACTCGTAACTACTGTACTTTAACAGTGGAGTTACGAATTTTGCTAATTAGCATGACATTCTATAAATGCTGTCATACTCATATCGTAACAAAATCGCTTAGAAGTCATTCGTTAAACTGCAATCAACCTTCCTTGGTGACTGTCTGGATGACGTATCTCGTCATTGGCAAAGCGCTTGATGGACAATATTGGGAAAAAAGCTGATCAGATCATGATCTCACCATCAACAAATCGGCAATATCTTGATGATGAGATATATCGTCATTGGAAAGTGACCAGATCTTGATGTACGAGGTATAACCTCGAAACTACTTGTAATGTCAAACCTAATAGACTGTAAAAATTAAAAGAATCGATTTTCGATGGACTCGGGAAAAAAAGAGCTCACAATACGTTAAAAGTATATTTTATGTATCCTAAGAGAATAACATTACACAGATATAAGTCATACAAAAATATATAAATTTTTACATTCGTGTATTTAAGGCAGTGATTCAACATTCCTTCCTCGACCATGGTATTTTTACTGAATAAAAAGGCGCTCCTCGTTGACTCAGATGCTTGGTTGTGGCAACCTGGTCCTTAGTCTTATTGCGTCGTATATTGGAAGTCCCGTAAAGAAGGACAGCCCGGTCAATTTTTCTATGTCACCTACACGAGCGGAATTCTTTGCGATTACGGAGTTCGCCACCTGCAATGAAAAGAAAAATGGAGGTATCTTAGGGACAGACCACACATTTTAAAATTGCTTCTGTGAATTCAGAATGCAAAACGCACCGTACATTATTTTACGCGAGCTATTTCCAGTGTCGAAAGGGCACAAAGCGAAGATTTTGCAAGAACCCCCCCCCCCTATGCGCTTTAGCATGATACTTTTAAATACATGTTACGTTACTTTTAAATGTACTCTTATGTTACTTTAAAATGTACTTTTATGTTACTTTGAAATGTATTTTTATGTTACTTTAAAATGAACTTTTATGTTACTTTTAAATGTACTTTTGTGTTAGTTTCAAATTTACTTTTATGTAACTTATTTACAACTTTTTATGTTACGCTAAAGTGTACTTTTATGTTACTTTAAAATGTACTTTTATGTTACTTTAAAATTTACTTTTATGTAACTTTAAAATGTACTTTTATGTAACTTTAAAATGTACTTTTATGATACTTTTAAATATCGCAGTTTTAGGTACGTTTGGTGTTCCAACTAATTGGCAATTAAGTACAAAGTAGCTGTCGCTTTCGTCACCGAACGATAAACTTGGAACCAGAATCCGTGCTAAAGACAATTATTGGGAGCGATTTCCCACTAGTCCCCTAATTTAACCAATAGACTCGTTCAAAATCACGTGACTCGACAACAAACACCTTGGCACCAAACTATATTACATTATTCAGTAATGGTAATTAATTAACGTTGCACTGGAGCACAACAACGGGCTATTGGTGACGGTCCGGGATCCATCCGAGGACAATACCACGTAATTTTGAACCAGTCCGATGACGTGGTAAACAACTTTAGGAATTCGGAATTCATTCCTTGGAATTTTTACTGACGAAATGTTGAAAATCATTCGAAAGAGAAGCCAGATGACGTCACTTTCGGAATACATGCTGGAAAGACGTTCCGTCGCAAACACAGTAACGCCACCTACATTTATTTTAACATAATCCTCTCACAAGAATATTAGGGCCATATTCAGAGGGGTCCAGCACCTCCCAGAGTGAATTTGATGCCAAAGTTAGCTTAAACATTGCAAATCAAAGCTTTGTTAAACCCATAAATAGAAAAATCATGGACAGGTATTAAATTGTTCAAATATGAGAGGACTTTCCTGAAGCAAAATGTTTGTGGCGGTAGTGTTTCTTCGACGGAACGTGTTTCTTGTACTTATTCGGAACGTTACTTATTTGGAATGATACTTTTAAATACATGTTACGTTACTTTTAAACATGTTACGTTCGACATGATCCGATTGGATATCGAATAGCAAACGAGCGTTTTTACTAACGCTAGTTGATTGCACTAAACAGTTAATAATTAAGTCGGAATTAATTTTTTTCAAATTTCAATTACCTTTCAGTATATTGTTTTTGTTATTAATGTAGTAAAAGCAATTGTTTTGTTGTGAGAATCTACCTGGAGGTCTTCTATCACTCTTATAAAACGACATCTGCTATCAAACTTGAAGAACCATTCAAAGGAGGAAATCGTAAATTTCTGAACCCATTTTCACTGGTACCAAACAGTACCACACAACATTCCCAAGTTAATCCCTACATTAATACCACGTGACCTTCAGCCAGAGGTCTTCACGCCGAGCGGTTGGGAGAGATAAAGTAAAGTCGTCGCGAGCATGGTTCGTCTATTTCATTACAAGGTTGATGTCCTGGACAATGGATACGCCATCTCTCCCAAACGTCAGTGACCATGCACTCAACCATTAACGTCAAACAAAGTAAACGCCAAAAAGGATGTCAGTTTATTAACAAACATTCTAATTCAGATCTACGTGGTTGATTTCACACCCGTTACCAAGTATGCTGCGTTGCTTCAGCGCGACCTAAATTCAACTACCAACTGGGGTCCGGGGTAGCCCGGTAGGTAGGGTAGCGGCTTGGATTGGATAGGATTGGACGCCGTAGGTGGACACTGTTTTACCTGTGCGGCTTTCAGCTGTATAGTCCGCCTTACGGAGGAGATTCTGGGATAAGGGAGAGCTTAGCAATCCACAATACATACAAAAAACATTTAAGTACACAGAAGGGGAAAGGCAAGTGAAGGGCAAACAAAGGGCATGACAAAAGAAGATGATGGCAAAGATTGAAAAATTAACACAGAACAAATGAGTAAAAAAAAAAAAAAAGACATAAACATAAACAAAATCAGAACAACAAAAAAAAAAAAACGTAATTTTTTTTTTAAATAAAAATAATAATAATAATGTTAAATACAGAAGTCAGACAGCCAAAGTGACCTATAAAAGTTTCGAAAGAAAAGCAAAGTTATTTTGTGAACTGTCGACTTAGACTTCTCAGCTCTCACAGATGTAATCAATGTTGGAGCTGAGAAATTCCATCACTTTAAGGATGGTGGCAGTGTGTGTTCTTGGCAGTATTCTGGCACCAATGTGAGTATTGTTGCAGAGAAGGTTTCAACAAATGCCACTGACTTGTCAGATCACAGTCAAAAAGATAGTGGATGGGATCACCTTCTAGCGACATGGGGGTTACGACATCGAAACTCGATCCAACCAAACATTCGTGTAATTGGAGGGCTGGTACACATTAAATTTATGGTGGCCTCTAATGTAATAACGTTGGCATTGTATGGAAGTTTGGAGAGTGGGGTGCCGGCTCGGGTGTTGATCTCGTCATCTAACCCTGGTTCCAAACTAAGTGTTCTCTGATCTTTCCATTCGGTGTTGTTCGCTTCCTGCCTTCAATATTCAAAACTATCCTTGAATTCAACCACAGACAGTCGTGTACAAAGGGGCTGGTGCACGTTAAATCTGTCGTGGACACAAACGTCCTCACTTTGGCATGATGTGGAAGTTTGGAGAGTGCCGTGGCAGCTGAGGTGTTGACCTGGTTATTTGACAATGGTTCCAAACTACGCAGTGTTGTCCTCGGATATTTCCCTTTGGGATCGATCCCGGACCTTCACCAATAGCCCGTTGTGTTGCTAAAGTGCGACGTTAGTTAAAATACCTACCTGTACAAACTATCCTTCGATAGCGATAAACTTAAAATAAATCGATTTGCGATATTTCAGCGCCGAATCGGTGCTTTGAAATTTGCAACCTGCACTGCTGTTTGTAAAAAATGCAACACCATAAAGGAATCATCCGAATGAAATGAAATTTGTAGCAAATGTCAATTATAGGATCTTATGCAAAGTAGTAAAGCTTCAGAGCCACCACGCATGCGTGGTGTGAGAAGCGCCCTCTGAACTGATGCTAAAAGAGTATAAATAGAGGGCTGTAGCAGGACGTTGAAAATAGTGCATGGTTATGTTTTAGTGGCGAGCGTTTAGTGAGACCTACGTATGCCTCCACGACGAAATAGGGTGAAATTTCAACAACTTAAAGGAGTTTGAACGGGGGAGAATCATCGGCCTTCGTGAAGTAGGACTCTCCTATCGTGCAATAGCAGCTCGTGTGCAGCGGAACAGTTCCACAGTAATGCGAGTTTGGAAGCAGTGGACCGACAAGCACCGTACAACTCGAAAAACTGGGAGTGGACGAAGGAAGGTGACGTCAGCGCGCGATGACAGACACCTGGTTCACATGGCGGTGAATGACCGTACAGCTTCCTCCAGGCAGTTGGCAGCATTTTGGTCTACTGCTACAGGAGTACTAATGTCGGCATCGTCAATTCGCCGACGTCTGCTGCACCGTTGACTACGTGCGAGGATTCCTTTATACAGGATCACCCTCACGCCAAACCATCGACGGCTGCGTCTGCAATGGGCTCCTGAGCACAGAGCCTGGCGGGCTGATTGGCAACAAGTTGTCTTTTCTGACGAATCCCACTTTAATTTGTGGAACCATGATGACCGCATTCGTGTTAGACGCTATGCGGTGAACGCTGCCTTCCAGAGTGCGTTATCGAACGTCACAGTGGCCGAATACTCGGAGTTATGGTCTGGGGTGCGATTTCGTATCATGGATGATCTCAGCTGCTACGAATTGAGGGTAATCTGAATAGCAACAGGTCCGTTCGTGAAGTGCTAGAGCCCTAAGTCGTTCCCTTCCTTCAAGGCATCCCTGGAGTTATCTTTCAACAGGATAAATGCACGCCCACATGTTGCTAGGAATGTTCGAGACTTCTTTTCCGCCCAACACATTCAACTTCTTCCTTGGCCTGCTTATTCGCCGGATATGTCGCCTATTGAACACGTGTGGGATTAGGTTGGTCGGCGTCTCATTCGTGATCCGCGTCCTACAGCTTCAAAAGACGAACTTTGGGTGCGCATACAAACAATATGGAACTCTTCCACAAGCAGATATTCAACATCTGTTTCCCTCCATGCCACGTTGTATAGCAGCACTTACTGCAGCGCGTGGTGGCTACACCAAATACTGATTTAAGACACTTAATATTGTTTTTTTTTTTTTTTTTTTTTTTTTTGCTTTGAAAACTTATTCATTTATTTGAATTAATACAAGCCGTTTGTGTATTAAATTTCATTTAATTCTGATGACCCTTTCATGGTGTTGCATTTTTTACAAACAGCAGTATATTATTTAGAGCTAAATAAATGAAGATAAAGACATATTTGGAGCTTAATATATGAAAATAAACGACGGTACTTTGAAATTTAGAACATACACTGTTTGGTTCTAAATAAATGTAAATAAAAGACATTTTGGAGATAAAGAAATGTAAATTAACGATATATTTGGAACTAAAGAAATGCACTCACTTCGCAATTTTGAGGGTAGGGGTGATTGGGCAGTAGAAAGGAGAGCGAATCAAGGTTGGAGGTATTGCAATCTTTGAGCTGATTCACCTGCATTGAGCACTTCGTGGCTATGACGAACACATGAGAGGGAATGATTAGCCTTCCGTACTTTTCGTGCTCTTTCCTACAACATAAGAACACTGGTTTTCAGACATGGCATTCAAGGTAACCGGAGACGTTCGATACACTTTTTATTAATGTGGTATCGACACATTTTAATAATATTTTTAATGTATAGTGTTATTAAACAATAGCATGGGGCTATAAATATTTAAAACTAGCCACTGCGTGGCTAGCCCGGCGTTGCCCGTGCCCGTGGTGTAAGGTATTAAACTGGTGTAAAAATTTCAGCAGATTTCAAATCCGTTGACATTTTCAATATATCTTTAGTGATTCCGATTTTACGAAAAAAATTTACAATCCCAGTTAATATGTTTTTTATTTCTTGCTCTCATTCGCCGAAAAGGGACATGAAATGTAATAATGCAATATGTTTCTTTTTTTTAACGCAAAAGGCAGAATATGCATTCGTTTTTTTTTAATTTTTGGAAAGAGAAAGTTTACGTGTCGTCACAATCTCAAAAGAAGGTCACGTGTGGAGAAAAGTTCATTTTAGGGGGGACGTGTTTGGATACCATAATATTTGATAAGAGACACACTAAAATAAAACTGACGTGGTACTGATTATTTGGCCTATACTTACATTCTAGCTGATCAAAATTATTATTGAATTTAGCCAAAGTTACGGTTCTTTTCATTTTTGTGTGCGTTTTCAGACTATTGTAATATATTTACGTTGTATAAAAATATTTTTCTCTTCAATTATTTCTTTTTTTTACCCGCTAAGCAGTTTCGACAAGATTTCTTGTCCATCAAAATCTGTCCAATTTCGTTAATGATATCTCGCCAAGGCATTGCTGATTTTTTTCTAATGAACTAGTCATTGTTTTCGAATGATGAGATATCTCATTCATAAATAATTCGAAAAAACAATACATTCAATCTTCTAAACTACCAAATTATGGTTTATTTAAGTATGGTTACTGAGATATTTTAGCTCGAAACTTACCTAAATGTTATATATTTGAATTTTCTGGCCTTGTCAAATAAAATTCAAATATTTAATGTAATCACTAGATTAAAAAAATGTTTTATAAACTATATATTGAATAAAATTTGTGTGATACATGCACAAACACAAAAACAGACATATAATGGAAAGGCAGACAGACTGACGTAGTTATTATTTACAAACAAAATGAAATGATAACAGACCTGAATTCTTCTTCATTGGGTCTAATACCCGTTCGCGATAGATCGAATGCTGGGCCCATAATTACATTCAACTCTTTCCTTTTAGACCATTCTACCAGGAGATGAATTAGTCCATCTTCTAAAGTACTCACATGATCCTGAGACTTAGGGATGGAGTTTGTGACATACTCTGCTTCCTCTCTTAATGTAGGATCAGAAAGACCTATAGAAATAATGAATAATGTTCTACGTATTCCCAAAAGCAAATGGCAAAATAATTATTTATTTACAAATGACAAGTATTTGGTAGTTAACCTTTCGACCACGACTAGATATATAACTGGCGCGATTCTTATAACTTTCAAGGAACATCTGATGTACTGGCCGTAGTCTAAATTCTTTCTTGGCGCGATTCTTATTACTTTCAAGGTACACTGCTATACTTGCCGTAGTCTAAATTATTTCTTGGCTCGATTCTTATTACCTTCAAGGTACAACTGCTATACTGGCCGTAGTCTAAATTCGTTATTGGCGTGATTCTTATAACCTTCAAGGCACAACTGCTATACTGGCCGTAGTCTAAATCCTTTCTTGGCATGATTCTTATTACCTTCAAGGTACAACTGCTATACTGGCCGTAGTCTAAATTATTTCTTGGCGCGATTCTTATTACCTTCAAGGTATAACTGCTATACAGGCCGTAGTCTAAATCCTTTCTTGGCATGATTCTTATTACCTTCAAGGTACAACTGCTATACTGGCCGTAGTCTAAATTCTTTCTTGGCGCGATTCTTATTACCTTCAAGGTACAACTGCTATACTGGCCGTAGTCTAAATTCGTTATTGGCGCGATTCTTATAACCTTCAAGGCACAACTGCTATACTGGCCGTAGTCTAAATCCTTTCTTGGCATGATTCTTATTACCTTCAAGGTACACTGCTATACTGGCCGTAGTCTAAATTATTTCTTAGCTCGATTCTTATTACCTTCAAGGTACAACTGCTATACTGGCCGTAGTCTAAATTCGTTATTGGCGCGATTCTTATAACCTTCAAGGCACAACTGCTATACTGGCCGTAGTCTAAATCCTTTCTTGGCATGATTCTTATTACCTTCAAGGTACACTGCTATACTGGCCGTAGTCTAAATTATTTCTTAGCTCGATTCTTATTACCTTCAAGGTACAACTGCTATACTGGCCGTAGTCTAAATTCGTTATTGGCGCGATTCTTATAACCTTCAAGGCACAACTGCTATACTGGCCGTAGTCTAAATCCTTTCTTGGCATGATTCTTATTACCTTCAAGGTACAACTGCTATACTGGCCGTAGTCTAAATTCTTTCTTGGCGCGATTCTTATTACCTTCAAGGTACAACTGCTATACTGGCCGTAGTCTAAATTCGTTATTGGCGCGATTCTTATAACCTTCAAGGCACAACTGCTATACTGGCCGTAGTCTAAATCCTTTCTTGGCATGATTCTTATTACCTTCAAGGTACACTGCTATACTGGCCGTAGTCTAAATTATTTCTTGGCTCGATTCTTATTACCTTCAAGGTACAACTGCTATACTGGCCGTAGTCTAAATTCGTTATTGGCGCGATTCTTATAACCTTCAAGGCACAACTGCTATACAGGCCGTAGTCTAAATCCTTTCTTGGCATGATTCTTATTACCTTCAAGGTACAACTGCTATACTGGCCGTAGTCTAAATTCTTTCTTGGCGCGATTCTTATTACCTTCAAGGTATAACTGCTATACTGGCCGTAGTCTAAATCCTTTCTTGGAGCGATTCTTATTACTTTCAAGGTACACTGCTATACTGGCCGTAGTCTAAATTCTTTCTTGGTGCAATTCTTATCTTTCAAGGTACAACTGCTGTACTGGCCGTAGTCTAAATTCCTTCTTGGCGCGATCAAGATGCAACTGATGTACCAGCCGTAGTCTAAAGGTTAATCTATTCCTGCTTCTCAATATTCGTGACCAATACAATCAAATCCATTATTTGCAGCAAACGTGTACAAATTTTCAATATCCATTGCTCATTCAGAATTACACAGAACATTAGGTTGGTTGTTTTCGGGTTTTATGGCAAAGGCCATATGTGGCTAAGCTGCGCCAAATAAATGACAGACAGCACAATGGGGAAAGAAGTAAAGGCAAGTGTAGGCGAGAGTGAAATTGACAGGAAATAAATATATTTCGGATATCCATGAGGTAGTTATGCTCGTACAAACCAAACGATGTGTGCCCGAGGGGCAGAACATTCATATTCCAATTAGCCCAACTCTAAATAAATGATCCTATAGGCAATCTTGTATAGTAAGACATAACAAAGCAAATGCTGAACCACAAGGAAAACGTGTATTTAGATACTTCTAATCTGCAAGGAACTCCCAGGCACTTTTCCTTGCGTCATTGAACATGTTAGATTCATATATGTTTTTTCTCCAAAACTCCAATTTAATTACAAGTTACACAGAATAAAATTGGTGAAATAAGCTTTAAATGTTTGGAGAATGAGCATTCGAAGAACGAAATTTCTAATGTAAAATGGGGGAATAATTACAATTTAAGATTAAAAGATGAATCCTCTTGTCCTCATGTGGTCAAATTATTTACCAACAATAGTTTCAACTTAAGAAAGAAATCCAAATTACCTTCAAGACTCGAATGACAAGAGATGCAAGCCATTCGCTGGCAAGAGAAAACTCGTGCGTCGTTTTGAGTGTTTAGGTGCAACTTAATTCATGACTCTTTCGTTGGGTTGGTGTGGAAGTTTGGAGAGTGGGGTGCCAGCTCAGGTGTTACTTCGTTATCTGACCGTGGTTCAAAATTACGAAGTGTTGTCCTTGGATCCTTCCCTTAAGGGACTGATCTCAGACCGTCGTCAATAGCCCGTTGTGTTGCTCTAGTACGACGTTAACTAAAACCTTACTTACTTACTAACTTAACTTACCATTACTATGACTCTTTCTTTGAAACAAACAAACGCGAATTTCGGTAAGTAGGTATTTAATTAACGTAGTACTGGAGCAACGGGCTATTCCCGACGGTAAAGATCCGAGGACAGCACCACGTAATTTTGAACCCCTGTCAGATGACGAGGCCACACCTGGGCTGATACCCAACACGCGAATTTCAGATAAAGACAATGACGAACTCTACAATTAAATAAAGCTTTATTTTACTCTCTTTCATTTAAATAAACTACGCAGTATATACATTTAAGCATATGAAGCGTTTAAAACTAAAGGGAATCAAATTCACTTTCTGGTCAAACTCTGATAATCACACTCGAACTCCTTTAAGTTGAATCTCTTTAGTGGAACTTTGAATTAAGTTCCTAGTTGCTTTGGTTTCCGAGAGATGGCAGGAGAAAAGCCCGGCGAATAGGAAAAGTACACACGAGAAAAAACTTTGTCATGATCAAAATTTGCACAAACAAAATTTCTTGTTTTGATGACATAAATCAGATTTTGCATTGTTAAATTAATCTAAATAAGAAATTTCATGACTTTACTACCTTTATATCCCGAGATATTAAATCTTAAAGTTCGTACAAAAAATTTCAGGGATCATCTCCAAATAGAAAGTTGCTACTTGTAGATCGAGATTAATTGTACAATTGCTACCCGAATTGCCAATTTAAACACTATTTCAAACTTATTTTTCAGCAATTCGAAATTTATTATATTTATTACGCAAGTGAAAACAATCCGAGAAATTATTATCCGTGGTTTATCAGACCTTTATTAACTTTTCGTTGCCCCCTAAAATTGCAATGATGAGGAAAATTTAATGTAGCGCAAAAACTAATTATCGGAATGAGCAGAAACTTTGCATGGTTATATTAGAAGTCCTGAATCGATTTTCATCAAAATCTAATAAGGTTTCAATTCATAATTTTTTCAAACATTAGTTTAATAATTATTATTACCATTTTTAAAGTAAAATAGTACGTGGACTTTGTGTTGTTAACATGGTAAAAAATATCAGCACTATAGATATTATTTAGGAAAATATCCAAAAATTCTAAGAATCTGATTTAACATTAGGAGCTCAAATCTTTCTGTACTCATAACTTCGAAACGGTAAGACCTAATGACATGAAATTTGGTATCTGAAGATAAATTTGGATATAGATTCGAAATTGTGTGTCGAAATAGAGGTTTCATTTCGGAAATTATGAAGTTGATGCTCGATTTAATATAAAGACAGCCCTTTAAGCAAATTTGATTAATTTGAATTTACAGAAGACGATTGTTCCTGTCAAGCGCCATCTTTGAAGATTTCTGTTCTCTTAAAATTGCTCTAATGAAAGAGAGGTGGTTCGGTGGAATTTCCGCAACAGTTCAGGTGAATATGCACAAGTTTAAGGAGAAGCCTCCACCTTAGTCTTTAATACAGGTTGCACACCCAACTAGTCCGTGGAGGCGGAAGCGACCTGGAAGCACTTCCGAATCCGCCATAGGAAACTACTGTACAGATGGAACTGAAAGATACTGGACAGCTTGTGAGCTTATTGCATCAGTCAAATGTTCGCCATTTGCCAACAAAATATTAGCAAATGAATTTAATTCAATTTAAACCAAAGACGGATAGGACGGCTTTCCATGATAAGCATAAGGAAAAGAAATAACGTACCTGCAGGATACAGAGGTCGTTGAAGGATGTCGTCATCCTTCAAGGTTGTTGCATTGTAGTCCGTACACCGTACAGTCTCGTCTTGACTTATTCGGGCATCCCCAGTCCAACACACTTCCTCTTTCGTTAATGTCACGTTGTTCTGAAACAAAACACATTCATTCATTTTATTCATTTCCAACACAAGTAGGTATTTTTATGTTTGAAACACATAATTCATTCTTACTAACAGTCTCTTGCATAGCATATGGACTGAAGTATCTTAATTGATTATATCTCATGATGGCAGCACGTTTACTCGCATTTCAGCTCTTATTTAAATCCATTTATGATGAATACAACCATCGATATGTGCATTTCATGCGCTCAAATTAGATAAAAAATAAAGCATTTTTTACATTTATCAAATGTACTCTATAGTGTGTAATTTCTTATTTCCTGTCAAGTGCATTGAATCGATTCTTAGTTCTTGTCAAGTGCATTGAATCGATTCTTAGTTCTTGTCAAGTGCATTGAATCGATTCTTAGTTCTTGTCAAGTGCATTGAATCGATTCTTAGTTCTTATCAAGAGCATTGAATCGATTCTTAGTTCTTGTCAAGTGCATTGAATCGATTCTTAGTTCTTGTCAAGTGCATTGAATCGATTCTTAGTTCTTGTCAAGTGCATTGAATCGATTCTTAGTTCTTATCAAGAGCATTGAATCGATTCTTAGTTCTTGTCGTGCATTGAATCGATTCTTAGTTCTTGTCAAGTGCATTGAATCGATTCTTAGTTCTTATCAAGAGCATTGAATCGATTCTTAGTTCTTATCAAGAGCATTGAATCGATTCTTAGTTCTTATCAAGTGTTTTTTTCGATTTCCAGTCATGCTGGGTTGCGGTATCCCAGTTGGAATAGTAATGGATTAACAACCGGAGGGTTGCGAGTCCAAATCCAACGAAAGACCATCGTGTACGAATTGAACTAGAGCACGTTAAATCTGCCGTGACCTCAAATGTCCTCACGTCGGCGTGGTGTGGAAGATTGGAGAGTGGGATGACAGCTCAAGTGTGACTTCGTCATCAGATCGTGGATCAAAATTATGTGATGCCATAAACGAATCTTTCTCTTCGTATTTGATCCCGGACCGTCAAAAATAGCCCGTTGTGTTGCTCCAGTTCGACGTTAATTAAATACCTACGTACCTATCCCAGTCATATTTTACCACGATTAGGGATTGAAATCCGGTACGATTTTCAATCAGGCCGGATTGACACTAATTCGGCTGGATCCGACCGCATTGGTACTTTGTTAATAAGTTTATCTAAACATGTATTTTTCCAAAATTGGCTGAGTAAAAGTAGGTAAAAAGGATATTATTCCAAACTGACGAACAAAATGTTTATTTTAGCATTAGAAAATCAAATTAATTAATAATTATTAGGAAGGTAGGAAATCAATCACCAACAATAAATTATAGTAACTACTAGTACTACTAGACGTAAATATTAAACGATTGATGATGATTTTCTAGTTTCCACACCAAAAAACAGTTTGTTTTATACGTAGTACTTTTATATTTATCTAAAATTAAGTAGTCTCTATCTCTAATGTCGATGAGCAAATGACATAAATTGTACCTAACCATGTCTTATACTAACATAAAAATCTAATCTTTGGCAGTTTTGGGTTAACATAACAAACAAGGGAACTCTTAATTCTTCTTAATTGCTTAAATCGAAATTATATAGTAATGAAAATCACTTAAGAGTTTGAAAGAACGATCTAAGGAAACAAATCGTATTAATTGTGTCATCCCCCAACCTACATACTTTTCAATGAACTGCAAATATAGCCAGTGGCCGAAAAGGCCCTCTCAGCTTCGACACTATTTTGTTTAACCGTCATTAAGTTGTCGTACATAAAAGACAAATATTTTTCTTTGACTCCATTTCATGTGAAGTCATTTCTTTCTTCAGTATTTTCTCAAAATCTGTTTCTTTTTTCAAGTTTGTCTTTTTGCAATAGTCTTCATTTTCTTACAGAATTTGCTTTTCTAATTCCTCTTTATTAAAAAAAAAATATTATTGCTCATTTAATTTATTATATTTTTGCTAGAATTCTTCAAACTGATGATTGAAAAATATAAAATCGATTAATTTACAATCGATTGCTTAATAAACGATTTTGAGACTTTAAAGTTGGGTTTAAATAATCGATTATTTAATTTTTTTAAATTTGATTTTATCGGATCTGGACCGGATTTGATAGATGTTGCTGGATCCGGTATGTTTCCAAATGATGCCGTATCCGCTGGATTGGATTGCAATTCCTAACCACAATTACCTTCTGAGAATCCACTACCATTGCATCTTATTCATTCGCTCCAAGACAGTTATTCTTTTTACTTTTCAACCTATTTTCGGGTTAGATCAGCCAAAGGTTGGTATTATTTTGTTTATAATTAATTTGTTTCCAGTCTCCCCGACAGCTACAAAGGGCAAACTGGCCCCTTAAGTTCTGTTGACTACCTCATCGCTGCGTTGGGGAGGACTGAATTAAGTATGTTGGATAGTAGGCAGTAAAATTTTTACGTCTTTATTTATATATTGGGTCTACAGACAACAATTAGTTATACATAAAATAACATGAACTTCTTTCTGATCTAACCCTAAAATAGGCATAAAGGTAAAAAAAAAAAAAAATTTCCTTTGGAGCAAGTGAAAAAGATGCAATTTTAGAGGATTTTCAAAATCTAACTGTCGTAACATGACTGGGTAATTTGTTTAATTAACGTCACACTGTAGCATCACACGGGCTATTGACGATGGTCTGGGATCAATCCCAAACTGAAAGATCCAAGGACAATACCTTTTATTTATGAACCACGGTCGTATAAGTACTTCGGGAGTTTCCTCCTAGTAGGGTCACCCTAAGCGTGAAGACCAATCTATATTTCCAGCTAAATGCTATAAGGCTACTCCTGAGGTTAAATCAGTCTTCAACATTTGTGGTACCAATGGAGCTGCAATTTTCTCCTCCTGCCACGGTACAGTTGCTCACTGAGGAAGAAGTCCAATGTGAGATCGATACAGCCCTCCACTCCAGACATCCACCAAGTCACCTAGACCTGGAGTGGAGGAGACTCAGCTTCGAACATAACGTTGATAAAACGGTTGCATTACTGCGGTCTGGTTGAGTAAGCGTAAATGACAACTCCTGGACTTCTTACACAGCCATGGTTATGTGGGAAGATGCACGTTAACCAGGACTTTCCAAGCGGATTGGACCCTTTCGCGCGCGCTTGAGAGGGCCTGTGATACCACATTGCAACCCTTAGGGTCCACCTAGTAACCTCGAGCCCCTTTAACATTTTTCATTTACTTATTTTCTAACAAAACCACTGGAATGCCCCCAAAACTGTCGATCCTTTTGGATAGTCGGATAGGTACAAGGATACTCCTGGTTTAAGTTTTCTGTCGGGCAGCTTCTGGTCAAGCAGGAGTTAGTCGCTGTACGACATGTAAAACAGGATCTTCCTGGATTATAATTTTAACAAGGGGATTAGTAACAGGGACGAACTGGTGATCATTTGTCAAATAGCTCCCAGTATATAATCCACCGTTCTCCTAACTAGACATCCATAGGCTTACAAACTAGGATTCGATCAGGGTTAAACCAGGTACGATCAGAGGTATTGGTGGTTGATGAGTGCTATATGACCACTGTATCATTTATTATTCAAAAGAAATGCATATAAAATAAAGCATTGTGGGGAACGTGTTATTATAGATTAACTTACATTTGGAACTATTAATAGCTATCTTGCATATCGATAGATATACAGTCCATGAATAAACACAGCTTACCACATTTAAATATCAAGAGTATATTGCATATCACACTCTAGAATAGACCAAGTTTTCGTATTGAAAGGTGTCAGATCTTATGGAACATAAATAATGAGGATTATGTGAAAAGTAAGAACAATGTCTTATGTTGCTTAACCCTTTGATCGTCGCAAAATTTCCAAGTAGCTTTCAACTTTCCAGCTTTTCAACACAACACACAGGATGACTAAATTGCTTGTGGTTCGCAATGACGAGGGAATGTAATTTATTTGGCACGATATATGTTTTACACGTCACAAAATGGCACATGCGAATTATGCATTACGACACACAAGAAGCCAAAACACACGTTGCGACATGTGCTCGACGAAACGTTCAACATTCATTCAAATTGTTGATGACTCAGTCTAGTTGTCCGTTTTTTTTACACCGTATCACCTTTAATCCTTGCGTGCCCACGCAGAGGAATCATCGTATGAGCCATGAGGGAAGTAATTTTCGAACTTCTCTATAACTAAATAATTACTTCTATTGGTTAACCCTTAAAGAGTGTTTTGAAAAGATATCTGGTGAAGTTTGCTAAGATACCTGGTTCATCTAGATTCGGTCAGTTTTGTTAAGGACACGATACCTCGTTGATAAAAACTGCCCATTACTCCCAGTAGGACAAACAAATTGTCTCTCCCCCAGGACTAGTGAAAGTTCTAAGCAGCATTTTGAGACTAGAGACGGGTCAATACAAGGCAGGTTCCAACGCGAAGAAAAACTTCCTTGAGGGTTTAAATCAGGGCTCGAAATACCCGTGTGCACAGGTGCACATGAAAATAAAATTGTGCACCTATTTTTTCCCGCTAGGCGCACAGTGCACCTAACGTTAAAAAAAAGGGGGAGGGGAACGTGTTTTATTTTATTTTGATGTTTGAACAAAATATTAGTATCGACATCTCTCGCTCTAAAGGAACGTAATTAAAATTCCTAAATACACACTAAGCGAAAACAAAATCGTTGTGCCGTAACTGGTTAATACAGGAGGAAGGTTTACTTGTGTCACTGCCACCAGAACTTTCTGATGATCGAAACATTTTCCAGATGGCTCTGTTAAAGCGACTGTCGCGACAGCCGTGCGCCGTAGAATTTTCGATGTTAAAATATTTTTTATTTACTTTCTACTACGAAACCTATATAAACATACCCAACTAATACAGTAGTTTACATTACAATTAATACTCTTATATTACGTGTTTTTTTTTAAATATGCACCTATCATATAACCTGTGCACCTAATTTAAAAACTTAGGTGCACAGTGTGCACCTGTGTTAAAAAAACTATTTCGAGGCCTGGTTTAAATAATACTAGGAAAACTAGTTAAATAATGCAAGTTGCAGAAGATGGATATGAGCGCTGTAAACTCCTCATAGAGTTAATATTAAATGACAAAAAATATCGTAATATTAAAGTACACAAAAATATCGTCAAGAAACTTAACGCGAGTTGTCAAAACAGTTTATACAAAATCTTTAACAGAAAAACCCTTAACACTACTTGAAACCCCTCAGGTTCTAGCTATTAAATAAACGACATCGGCATAAACTAGATATTACTATAGAATTACCAGTGTGAATGACGACCACATGGGCATGAGGTGCTTCGTATGGAACGCTGAGACGTAATCGCTGTTGTAGAGAAGGCGGAGCGTGCCATTGTCTTCAGCGCTGTAAGGAACCCCGAATGGTAAGTGGCGTTGCTTTTTCGTGGAAGGATCGGCAACATCCGTCTGATTGTTCAACTGAAAAGTACATTCACATTTAGTCCAGAATTAATAATAATTTATAATTATCAATTGTTGATGCGGCTATAAATGTTTCTCTCAGGCTCTGCTTGGAAAAGAAAAGCAAGGATGCATTGTAGAAGGCGTTCGGTTCTGACTGCATTTATTGAGTCACCGTTTCATGTTTTATGCTATGATAAAGCCAAAAATATTAATTATCAGTGGAACTACCGAGTTTCATGAGAAAACAATAACCTTTGAGTCGTGGCTCGATTTTGAAACGCTTGAGTCATGGCTCCAAGAATACTTGCTCCTCAGTGCTGCCCTGGAACTTACAGATATTTCCGTTTGAACGACTTAGGAACATAATTGGAAGTACTAGGATTTGTATAGAAAGTTTTAGGAAAACGGGAACTTTTGGAAGGAAAATAACCGTATAGATCTGGGAAGACATGAGGAAGGATCAGGGAACTTATCCGACTAAATACTTCATAGGAACTTCCGAGGAAAATATAATGTCCGTTAAGAATGCTACTGAGTACTACCCTGGAACTTCCAATTTCCGTTTGTACTACTTAGGAACACCGTTTAAAATACAATTTTTTATGAGAAGGTTGTTGGTAAAGGGGATCTATTCGGGAAGTTATGGAATAACTAGGAATATAATCTGTTAGACATTGGGAAGAATCAAGGAACTTAACCAGTCTCGAACCTTCCTAAACACCTCCTTCAGAATTTGGTGAGATATCTAATGTCTGCCTAAAATATTCTTTAATACTGCCCTGGATACCTCGTTTCCTTCAAAAGAACACCAATTTTTCATTTGGCATAAAACTAAATTTCTGAATGTGGAGACCTTTCTGTATTAAAATCCTGGGTACACTACTACTAGTCTAATTATGTTATCATTTTTTATATTAGTATTGTTATTTACTTCTTAAAATTTGTAAGGTACCTAAGAATGATTCATATAAAATAGATCTAAAATGTAAGTACTTGTTACCAAAATAAATTCTGCCAGCAATATTTACCTGATTGCACGAACAATTTGCAGCCTCTACTCTTTCTTTGTATTCATCTTCATTCTTTGAAACCTCTGCAGTCATAGGAGGTTTAGGCTCCATTTGACGCTTTAAAAGAACAGGGTCTTTCATAAGGTGGTGCATACTACCTCTTGTGCCGTTATTCGGGTTAGCCGTGATATTTATTAACTCTGGAACAGAAAAATCAAAAATCAGTCTTCTTAATAATTAGGAAACTCATAACATCTGCCAGCTTGTATTTATATAGTATCATTTGAATGGCGGTTCACAATTCTTGACATTTTGAAATGCATTCTCACGAAACTAAATTTCTTCTCAGTACTTTTATATTTATATTTTAAGAGTAAATACGTATGTGTATGATTTTATGAGTTTTGAGAAATAGTATTTTGGAGACATTTGCAGGATATTATTGAAAGAATTATAATTTATCTTTATGGTAAGTGGTAATTTTAGTTAACTTCGTACTACAGCAACACAACGAGCTATTGACGACGGTCCGGGATAAATCCCTTAAGGGAAATATCCGAGGACAAAACCTCGTAATTTTGGACCACGGTCAGATGACGAAGCAACACCTGAGCTGGCACCCCACTCTCCAAACTTCCACACCAACCCAACGTGAGGACTTTCTTTCCACGACAGATTTAAGGTGCATCAGCCGCCTCTACACCATACGCTTACAAACATCCATGCCCGGACCCGGATTCGAACCAGGAACCTTCCGATCTAGAGGCTAACACCTTAACCACTATACCGGTTGGTCGGCTTATCTTTGTGGGAAAAAATATCTGGAAAAGTTTAAAATATTTTACGTGTTTTATACTGTTACATACAACAGATTATTAGACACACCCTTCAGGCAGTGGAGGATTCAAATTCCATCCCTTAAGAAAGTGTTTCAGATTTTCATTTACTTTAGCATCTTAAATATGAATGCATGGAATACTTTTGTAATATTATTTAAATAAAATAACAGCTTTTAAGTTAATCGTTTTGCACTAAAGCAATGCTTAATTCTCTGAGCGTCACTGAATTTCTGAGTAGTATAGTATTGTTTTTTCCGAACACACATAATGCTTAACCCTCCAGCTGTTTTCGACGAGATATCTCGTCCATCAAGGTCTAACAAGTTTTGTTTATGACGGGTTAACTGGTCATCAAGAATGCCGATTGAATTCCGAATTATGAAGGTATTGCCATACTTTGATTATCAACATCTGGCGAGTTTTTTAATGACGAGATATCTCGTTCATTAAGATCTTCAGCTCAGTTGTTTATGGTGAGATATCTCGTCCATCAAGATCTTACAAATTTTGTTTATGACAGGTTAACTGGTCACCAAGAATGCCGATTGAATTCCGAATTATGAAGGTATTGCCATAGTTTGATTATCAACATCTGGCCAGTTTTTTAATGACGAGATATCTCGTCCATCAAGATCTTACAAATTTTGTTTATGACGGGTTAACTGGTTATCAAGAATGCCGATTGAATTCCGAATTAAGAAGGTATTGCCATACTTTGATTATCAACATCTGGCTAGTTTTTTTAATGACGAGATATCTCGTCCATCAAGGTCTTACAAATTTCGTTTATGACGGGTTAACTGGTCATCAAGAATACCGATTGAATTCCGAATTATGAAGGTATTGCCATACTTTGATTATCAACATCTGGTCAGTTTTTTTAATGACGAGATATCTCGTCCATCAAGATCTTACAAATTTTGTTTATGACGGGTTAACTGGTTATCAAGAATGCCGATTGAATTCCAAATTAAGAAGGTATTGCCATACTTTGATTATCAACATCTGGCGAGTTTTTTTAATGACGAGATACCTCGTTCATTAAGATCTTCAGCTCAGTTGTTTATGGTGAGATATCTCGTCCATCAAGATCTTACAAATTTTGTTTATGACAGGTTAACTGGTCACCAAGAATGCCGATTGAATTCCGAATTATGAAGGTATTGCCATAGTTTGATTATCAACATCTGGCCAGTTTTTTTAATGACGAGATATCTCGTCCATCAAGATCTTACAAATTTTGTTTATGACGGGTTAACTGGTTATCAAGAATGCCGATTGAATTCCGAATTAAGAAGGTATTGCCATACTTTGATTATCAACATCTGGCTAGTTTTTTTTAATGACGAGATATCTCGTCCATCAAGGTCTTACAAATTTCGTTTATGACGGGTTAACTGGTCATCAAGAATACCGATTGAATTCCGAATTATGAAGGTATTGCCATACTTTGATTATCAACATCTGGCCAGTTTTTTTAATGACGAGATATCTCGTCCATCAAGATCTTACAAATTTTGTTTATGACGGGTTAACTGGTTATCAAGAATGCCGATTGAATTCCAAATTAAGAAGGTATTGCCATACTTTGATTATCAACATCTGGCCAGTTTTTTTAATGACGAGATATCTCGTCCATCAAGATCTTACAAATTTTGTTTATGACGGGTTAACTGGTTATCAAGAATGCCGATTGAATTCCAAATTATGAAGGTATTGCCATACTTTGATTATCAACATCTGGCGAGTTTTTTAATGACGAGATATCTCGTTCATTAAGATCTTCAGCTCAGTTGTTTATGGTGAGATATCTCGTCCATCAAGATCTTACAAATTTTGTTTATGACAGGTTAACTGGTCACCAAGAATGCCGATTGAATTCCGAATTATGAAGGTATTGCCATAGTTTGATTATCAACATCTGGCCAGTTTTTTAATGACGAGATATCTCGTCCATCAAGATCTTACAAATTTTGTTTATGACGGGTTAACTGGTTATCAAGAATGCCGATTGAATTCCGAATTAAGAAGGTATTGCCATACTTTGATTATCAACATCTGGCTAGTTTTTTTAATGACGAGATATCTCGTCCATCAAGGTCTCACAAATTTCGTTTATGACGGGTTAACTGGTCATCAAGAATACCGATTGAATTCCGAATTATGAAGGTATTGCCATACTTTGATTATCAACATCTGGCCAGTTTTTTTAATGACGAGATATCTCGTCCATCAAGATCTTACAAATTTTGTTTATGACGGGTTAACTGGTTATCAAGAATGCCGATTGAATTCCAAATTAAGAAGGTATTGCCATACTTTGATTATCAACATCTGGCGAGTTTTTTTAATGACGAGATACCTCGTTCATTAAGATCTTCAGCTCAGTTGTTTATGATGAGATATCTCGTCCATCAAAATCTGCTTAGTTTTGCTAATGACGAGATACTTTGCCGAGACAACGAACAAGAGGGATAATTAATCACATCGATTGGTTGAAGGAATCTACAGAGATTCTATTGTTCAAGAACGTCAAAACTGGTTAGTTTTAAGTTTAGCTTCCCTGCATGACCATGCAGCGAAGACAGTGAGATTGAAAACAGATATATACGCGTGTGAACTCATCATAGGGTTAACAAAGATAAAGTACATGTCAATAATCAAGATTTGAATAATTTCTTTATGTTAGTGTCATTTCAGAGATTTTGTGAATTGTTATAATAATATATCACGCACTTTCATAACATTACTATCTTCAGGGGTTGGACAAAATAATGTAAACACCTGTGAAAAGATAATTGTTTTTATTAATAGGCCGTTGGTCCTCCTTTTGCATGAATTACAGCTTGTATCCGACGTGGAATCGACAAATACAAGTCACGTACAACATTCAGAGGGATACGTTCCCACTCAAATTTCAAAAAAGTCCATAATTCAGAAAGGTCCTTGGAGGGGGGAATCGACTGCGCAGCTTGTTTTCCAACATAGCCCACGAAGGTTCAATTATATTGAGATCAGGGGACTGTGGGGACCAGATGAGGTGCTCCATTTCATCGTCGTGTTCATAAAATCAGGATGGTACATGCAATCCTGTTACCATCCAGAAAGATCTCTGAGTCAGTATGCAAGGTTTCGACGTCGACAGTAATGAACGCAGGACGTTTTTTGCAATGAGAAGCCAAAGCCGTTGTTATCGTCACTCCATATCGTCAAGCGAAAAACGGCAGTATGAAGTTGTTCAATATATTTCATATATTTTTCTTGACAGAAGATGCTAAGCTCATCCACATAAAGATTTCCTTGTACTGAGGGTGGTAGTTGATGCAAAAGATTAATTTTGATTGAAAATAGAGTGACACTCGGAATGCTACCCTGAGGTACACCTTCCTCCTGGATGAAAAAGTCCGAGAGGGTAGAACCAATTCTTACTTGGAACTGTCGTAGCTCTAAAAAAATTCTGGATGAATATGGATAGATTACCCCGTAGTCCTAGAGTATAAAGATCACGAAGTGTACCGTGTAGCCAAGTGCGAACATATGCTTTTTCAATGTCAAAAAATATTGAAACCAGATGGTTTCGTTGTAAAAATGTGCGTCGAACTTGTGGTTCGAGATTTAAGATGTTATCCATTGTAGAGTGTCCAGTTCTAAAGCCACTTTGATACGTGGAAAGAGCCTGTTTCGTCTCTACGATGTGGACGAGATGAAAATTTACCTTTTTTAGAGTAGTTTGCATATGCAGCTTGTAAGAGCTATAGGTCGATAGTTGTTCGGGTTTGTGGGGTCCTTTCCAGGTTTGGGAAAAGGTACAACAATAACACGCCTCCAAGCCAAAGGGAAAGCATGTTCTTCCTATATGCGATTATAAAGTCTCAAGAGGTTAGACAGAGAGTGATGGGATAGATGTTGTAGCATAATGTAAGTGATGTCATCCTGGTCTTCTAAAGGCTCCGCATCAACTTTTGTGTTGTGAAATGACAGTTGTAAGCAAGTTCGGAGAGAGATAATGGAAATTAATGGGTTGTGATTCTGCGCAGCGTTTTAAACGTAGAAATATGTGTGTGTAGCTGGCAGCGCTTGAAGCTGAAGAAAATGCAGGTGCAATTGAATTTACTACTTCAATAGTTTCAGACACAAAATGCTCATTTTCCTTAACAAATGAGATGGTATGTTCGGAGTATACTCCTAAAGTTCTCCGCACCTTGCCCCATAACTGTTTAGATGGAGTAGAAGATGTAATGCTTGATACAAAGAGCCGCGGTAGCTCAGTCAGTAGAGCGTCGGGCTCGCATCAGAAGGGTTGTGGGTTCTGTCCTCGGCGGAGCCTACAAATCTGATGATTGCGAGATCGGCGCCTCGACCTGGCTAAAGACCGTCGCGTTCACTAATGGTGACTGGGGCACGTTAAATAGGTCGTGGTCACAATGTCTCCCATGTTCCCATATCAAATCAATACCTCTGGGGGTACCTGATCAGGGGGTTATCGGCCTCTGATTGGGTTCTAAATTACGATATGTGTGAGTGAATGGATGTATGAAAAGGACCTTCCTGTAAAACGGATGTGTCATGTATGTCGAGCAAAGTCGGACTTCCTCCCAATGGGGCTCAATAACATGGAAGGCGCACTCCCCTCGCTTCTTGCCGTCTTCGACGGGCCTGGCACTCCTCTGGTCTGCCAGTGTAGGCATAAGAAACAACAACAACAATGCTTGAAACATAACGCTCCCATGATTCCTTTTGGCTGAGACGACGTATTCGGCGAGCATTGGCCTTTGCATGTTTAAATGTTATTAAATTAGCAGTTGTAGGGTATCTGCGAAAAATGCCCCTTGCTTTTCGTTGCGCTTTTACAGCTGTAGTGCAGTCATTATTCTACCATGGACTTTGGTGTTTTCGAAAGAATGCGAATTCTTCGGGATAGCTGTATTAGCAGCTTCTATCATTACCTCTGTGACTGTGCGTATTGCTGCATCTATTTCGCCTTCTACCATTCGAGTTGTAATATCAGCCCTATATGTAAAATCTGGCCAGTCGGCTGCTGCATATATGTATCGAGTTGGACGGCTAACAGTTTCATTTCTACCCATGTGTGCCGAAACATTAATTATTACTGTTACGCAAATCATTACAGACAAAAAAAGAAAAATAAGGTATAATTGAAGGAGAGCAGATGGCAAGGTCCATAGAGCATGGAAAGTGCGGGATGGTTCGTGGAAGTGGGTAACTTTGTTGCTCCACTCCAGGGAGAGAAGAAAAAGAAGTATTATTCATAATTAATAAAAATGAATATTCGGGCCCTGCAGTACCACCCACCATCGAGTCCAACAAGGGGATGCAGACTGTACCGGTGCTAACAGGACCTATACGCTTGCAAATCACCCCTGTGGCAGACTCCACCCTTAACGTGTTGCTCAGTGACAGTTCGCTTGATCCTTAGCCGATGACAAGGTCCAATCGACCAGCCGATTGGTGTACACGGGACCAATGCACACCTACCGTTTACCTGAAGCCGGGGCCAAAGCTGCATATTGGGTCCGTATATAGCCCCTCAACTACAAGAATCCCCTTTTCCAGGGACACGGGTCTCCACGCACGGCAATCACGTGGGTGATATAATCCCCAAGAGGAGCTGCAAGCAACAGAGTGGCGAAAAACTTCTCAAGGAGAGCCTTTACCTCCGAAGAGGCAACCACAACGAGGGAGGAAGAAAAAGCAGAAGGGTGAGGAGAGGGAAAGATCGCTCAGGTACCCGCGGTTGTGAAGCCCGTACAAACCAAAAGAAAGTATGCCCCAGGGGGCCCAAGTAAGAAGAAGGGGGTGTCCTTGGACGATCATTCGGGTGAGGAAGAGAAAAGAGACCGATAAGGTGAGAAAAGGAACTTGCGTGGTAGAATCCTAGGAAGAACAAATAGGAAGGACCTACAAGGATGGAATAATTGCCGTTTTCTTGTAAATATTTAAATATGTCAATGCAAGTAGGTCTTAAAGATGAATGATGTATATAAAAGCACTCCGAATTTGCGGTAGCTTACAGTTGGAAAGAAAAGAACCCATAGATTCACACTAACACCATGCCTTCAAACATCCGCTCCCACAAGGTGTCATTTCTTCCTTTCCAATCGCCTGGCACATTTCACCACAATACTTAAACCTCCTGGTGGTTGCCTAGACGAGGTGCCTCGTTATTAACAAAACTAATCAGATCTCAAGACGAGGAATCTTGATCTTGTCACCAGAAAAGGATCGGCAATAGCTTGATGACTTATCTCGTCGAATAGCGAAATTCGCCAGATAGATTTATTGAATTTTCATGACGCAAGGGCAGAGTTTAACCAAGTGCAAAATCTGTCATATCTTGATGGACGGGCAAACGCGTAACCACTTAGAGGTCTAATATGCACATTCTACCTTTTAAAAAAATTGTAAAATAAAGTTTTTTTGAATAATTTTCCTTATCTAATAATCTTCTTCTAAATCCTCACCTTTTAACTATTCGTTTTTTCACGAATCACTCCTGAACATGTTTAATTTGTTACAAAATTCTTTTTCGGATTGCAGCAAGAAGAGATTAATCTTTTAACACTTTCAGTTGCTAATTTAATTTATAAGGGTTTGATAGCCTTCGAGTTTGTGAGAAATGATAAAGCAATCGCGTTGACAAGTCATTCTTTATGACTTCTACGGAAGAATACATTTCAACCCTGAGAAAATATACTGGGTATAAACTTACGCTGTCTTATTCTACATGCGTGTAAGTAAATGGACATGTGATCGGATCTTTAAAAGTAGGAGAGTTTCTTCGCGTACGAAATATTGTATCGTATAGTGAAAGCGTAGTCAAATGCGATTGCAAATTTTGCATTTATTTTCCATTGCTCAGGTGAACCCCATCAGTTCTTTTACTTCAGAGGTGCGTTAGATGCGGCCTGCGAATTGCTTCTATCTGGCTTTCAAAAGTCTTACATCATTTGAATTAATAAGAATGAATTCCGAATTGATATAAGATGGCTGATTTGTTTATATTAAACACCAAATGTCACCCAACTGGATGATAAATTACGTTTTAAGGTACTCCGGATAAGCAGCATGCGAGAATATTTGCGTTAAGAGGTGTACAATTTTATTTTTCCGTCTGGTTTGTTTGTTTACACTGGAAATCCCTCGTAATTTTTTCCGTTATGAATAAAATACGTTTTACTTGTGAAGAAAACATTTGTTTCTCTCCTTGAAACTGCTTACTCACGGTGAAGATAAATCACTAAAGACTTGAAAAAAGTCAGAATAAAATAGGTGTTGGTCTTTATTCTTCAGGGAAAAAATCAATAAATGACAAATATTTAAACTAAACTGTAGATAAAATAATGAAACGAGAATTGTTCATCCTTTTCCCAACTCGGAAAGTTTCGCAACCAGAAGTTTATAGCTCTGTTTTTCGTAGTTCGTTCTATGCTATTTGTTCATCCGTAATTTAAGCTTCAGAAACTACGTATATTCCACAATAGCTGGCAGGTGTTCAAGGTTACCATTTCATTCTAACTGATTCACCATGTGCACATAAAAAGCTCAATGAAACAGAAAAAACTTTTACCTGTTCACACCTGTTTTCCCGTTTTGATTCTAAAAGGAATACGCTATTTTCCGACGGGTAAGTAAGTAAGGACGAGTTTTATATCAATGATGAGACAATTTTATAGGAATTCATTTTTTCTGCGCGTTTTCTACTGGCATCTAATTTAAACCATTACATATTGTAAAGAAGAAATATTTAAAAATTCGATGCAAGAAAACTTAAAAAGTTTATTCCTAAAATAAAAACAGCGCAGCATAAAATTACCAAAACAAAAAAACATCGCAGAGCACAAATGAGGCTATAAAAGAAAGAGTGGCCTAACCCACCAGAATATTCAATGGAGATAGATGTGATTTTCTTTCCACAATTTTTTATATTTTATTATTTATCCACAAGATGATTTGAGATTCTGAATCTTTGAATATTCCGTAAAAACTGAAATGACTGCCCGATTTGTCATTCTATCCTCTCGTTTGGCTATGTAACATCTAATGACAGGCGTTCAGAACTAGAGAGCGTCAAGTCCTCTTTGGACATGATCCACTCTAGTTCAGAACGACTCATATGGTTATTTAGTCATTAAATGAGGTATTCAGAACTAGAGTAGATCACGTTCACTGTGGACATGATGCATTCTAGTTCTAAACGCCTCATATGTGGTTATTTAGTCATTAAATGAGGTATTCAGAAACTAGAGTGGATCAAATCCAATTTGGACATGATCCATTCTAGTTCTGACTCCTCATATGTGGTTATTTAGTCATTAAATTAGACGTTCAGGGGAATCGCCTACTTTGGACATGATCCATTCTAGTTTAGAACGCCTCATATGTGGTTATTTAGTCATTAAATGAGACTTTCAGGTGGAACGTCCACTTTTGCCATGATCCACTCTAGTTTAGAACGCCTCATATGTGATTATTTAGTCATTAAATAAGACTTTCAGGTGGATCGTCCAATTTGGACATGATCCACTCTAGTTTAGAACGCCTCATATGTGGTTATTTAGTCATTAAATTAGCCGTTCTGAACTAGAGTGGATCAAGTCCACTCTGGACATGATCCATTCTAGTTCGAAACGCCTACTATGTGAAAGCGGATTTCTTTGATGTCGAAAAAAATGGTTAAATATCAAATCTACTACTATGACCCTCGGGATGAATGGATAGTTATCTTCTTCCGTTTCGTGGACCAATCAGATAATGAATGGTCGTTTCCTCCAGGCAGACGAAGGTAGTCTAACGATCCCGTTGCTACTACTTTTAGTCTCATGATCCTGGAAACGAAAATTTACCAAGATACACTCTAATCTTTTGTCTATGGAATTTTCAGTACAAACAAACCAACGAATGACGATGATTTTACTTACGATGATCCAAAGTTTTCGCTCATCGGTAGATAACGGAGTTACCTTAAAATATGGCCAAATGACATTACTTCCAGAAGAAACGCGTTCTAACACACACAAAAACTAGCCCTCTTTTAATTTTGATTTAGAGAAATACTCTACAATAATCCTTTTATTTTTAAAACTAGCTCACAGTGAGTTTATTCTTGCCACTTTCCCCCTTGTCTTCAGTGCTTTTTGTCAGAATTCGTATGAGTCCATATTATGTCAAGCTAAATGTAGGCGACTATAGTGTTTCCTACGGCAGGGATTTTAAGGTAGATAAACAAACCAGATGGTTAAGATAGTAAAATATACAAATACTGTTGCATTCTAAAAGCTTTCTGATTACATTAAAATGTAGTTTATCGCTGTTTTGGCAACATTAGATGCTTAATCTAGCTGATGTTGATCAATCAATTATCTCTTTACAAGAGTTCGTTATTAATTCTTTGGAATCTATTGGTAAAGTGATGATACCGCATTCGAAAAACAAGCTGTCTATCGTTGATACGCACAAGAAACACCGCATCGACTAAAGAAAAACTAACCGACCTATATTTAATGGCCAAATACCCTCGCGCCTTAAACACCCCAAATCTACCTATATTTTAGCTAGACAGAAAATTCATCCTACATTTTTCTGATTATGATGTCATTTGGCTTGTTTCTGAAATACGATTACAGCACCATGGCTAATAAATTTTCCAAAAAATAACTGCCAAAAGGAAAAACGATAGTTTATTGGTTAATACCAATTAGATTAAACAACAAACGTCATTGAAATGGTGATAAACAACATTTTAAGGTAACCCCGATATGTACCATGCGAGAGCATTTAGGTAGCTGCAGTAAAATTCCATTTCGTTTGTTCACACTGCAAATCCCTCAAATACCTCGTCAATTGACGTGGTTTAAAAGTAAGAAGTGTTGTCCTAGGATCTTTCCCCTTCGGGATTGATTCTCTACCGCCGCCAATAGTACGATGTAAATTACGCTACGTACCACTTACTCTCCTATAAACAACCAACTTAAGAAAAACATGTAATAGAAGGAAAAAATTTCGAAAAGCAATGAAACAAAAATAAATAAATAATAATTTGATAACTTACCGCACATCAGTTCGTATAATTCAATGTTTAAAAACGGCTGTATGGAAATATTTTTCTTAAGAGACGGCCCAATTGCTGCAAATGTAGCCTATAACATAACAAAAAAACGTTTGAAATTTAGGTCATTTCGGTGCGTTTATTGTCCTGTCACTTAAACTCAGAAAAGAACTGAAGATTTTTTTTATACGATTACAAAATTTCAGTCTCTTCCTCAAGGCAATGTTTCCTATATTCTACATTCCATTGTCAACATTTAACGGTTGGTTTAAAAAAGAAGAAAAATAAAATCACTCATAGAGATATGACGACATTCTACTAAGAGCTGAAAATTACATTGCACGTTAAAATTAACCTTAGAAGAAAAAAAACTTGGTTTTGTTTTTCAGCTCTCCTGGTAGTAGTCTCGATGAAATATCTTGCCATTAGCAAAACTGACCAGATCTTGATGGACGAGATGTCTCGTCAGTAGAAAATACTAACCAAATATTCATCTCGTCACCATCGAAAATACGGCACTATCCTGACAACGCTATATTTCGTTGCTAGACGCGATACTTCCCTAGTACAGGGTGTCCTAAAAGTTCCCGTAATCCAACTTTAAAAAAATGTATTGCCCGTATTTTTTTAATTATTGAATTTTATCGCCTGCTTATAGTTTTATCGACTCTTTAATTTTTATCGTTTGATTTTCATCGCACTCAAGTTGTGTGATAATAAAGTTCCACGTCATTTTGTTCTTCATTGTGAGATGAATTTATCGCGCATTCAGAGAATTACGCTGTTTGAGGCTTATTTTGAATGTAAATCATATGAGGATGTAAAACATTTTGGCGACATAAAAATCCTAATGATGCAATACCGAGTACAGATACATTACATAAACTTATTCAACAATACGTTGCATTATTAGAAGTGAATGAACGAGACTCTTGGTTCCAACAAGACGTTGCAACCTGACATACAAGTTATGAAACCATGGGCATGCTCCAAGATTTTTTTGGCGATCGACTCATCTCAAGAAACGTTTGGCCCCCTCGTTCCCTGATCTGCGCATCCCTGACTTTTTCTTCTGTGAGGATATTTAAAGAACAAAGTTTATGAAGATAATCACCAAACAATAAGTGATCTTAAAATTGCCATTACTCAAAGGATACAAGAAGTCACTCCCAGCATCTTGACACGCGTTTCTAAAAATATGCGCAAACGACTTCAGCTTTGCCTCCAAGAAAAGGGCGGAAATTTTGAACATTTATTATAAACGCAAGTCCAATTTTTTTCCTACGTTATGTTAAAAGTGCTTTTTACCATTGGCATAAAAATAATTGTTTTAAAGTTTGTCGTTTTTATGTAATAAATTCACGAATCGTCAGAACGGGAACTTTTAGGACACCCTGTATAATTGTTCATATCTTGATTGACGAGCCATTTTGTCATTAGCAAAACTGGTTAGATCTTAACTGGCGAGATATTTCCTTATTAGAAAAATTGTTCAAATCTTCATTGACGGTACATCTCGTTAAAACCACTTGGAGTGGGAATAATATCACACAATACAAACAAGCGTGATAGGAAGATTGATTCTGAAAATGTGGTTAGTCGTTTGAGGTTTATTGCGGAAGTGCAATATTTGGCTAAGCTACACCAACAACGTCAAGTAAATGGACACGCACACAAATATCTTATTGGTACATTAAAGTGTAAAATTCATCCAGGGTAGACACGAACGTGACTCGTCTATAACTCCCAGGTTGCTAGTGGGAAATACACAGAGCCACGGCAACCTTTCTGAAAATGCGAATAAAATCTGGGAAACTAATAAAACAAGTTCAAAACAGTATGTACTTAGTCAAGAAACTGCTGAACTAAATACCTGGAACCTTGGTTGCTGATATTAGATTTCTGTAGATTCGAAATTGCATTGGAAGCGAGTGTTATCATTAGAAACGTTATGACATTAGTGTGCAGTTTAATACAAAGACCTCTCCTATACAAATTGAACGTATATTAATATTTAGAAACATTATCCTCAATCGAATTTTACCTTTAAAATTCTTTAGTGTGAAGTATACACAAACTATAGGGTGTCCAATTTAGCTAGCTAGTTATAATTTCCCAATTGTGTAAAGAATCACTCGTTCTTGACAGTGGGTATACAATCTTGAATCGAGACAGTATTCGACTGAGTGCTTACCCTCATATCTGGGAACATATTGTCATATCCATGTGACCCACCGGTGCACTCGTTGTCTCCTGAATTAACATCATGGCTAAAAGATAAGATATGCAATGACTAAAAGGTATGCAGGTTAGGAAATCCTAGAAGCAAATAAGTAAAGAATGAAAGGAGATTTTCCCAGAAAAACAATTCTGTGAGTTTGAATAAATAATGATGTACACACACAGAGGCTGTTCTCACATTTTTTAGACGATTTTGGTTAGCGGTAATAAAAAATAGTTTGCTGCAAAAGAAATAATTGCAGTTGTACTATGTTTTTAAAAGTCAAAATTATCGTCTGTGGTTTGAGAGGTTTGTTTTTATTCAAAATGGCGTTTTTAACGAAGCAGTGGTTCGAAGGCTATATTTATGCTCTTTCCGAAGAGAAATATTCATATTCCGTTACCCAAAAACGATGTGAGAGTCATGGTTTTGTGATATCTAAAGCGTCGATAGGTAATATCGTCAACAAGAAAGGGAAAAAACGTCAAATTGGAGTCTCAAGTGGGACAAAAATTCCAAACACGTATCCAAGGAAAAAACGGACATCTTCGACTATTGCAAAGGTACGTTGTTTAATGTTAAAAGAAAATCCCCTAGTCAAAGAACAGTTGCAAAATCATTAAAATGCTCGGTGTCCACTGTAAACATAATGATAAACGTTGATTTAAATCTTAAGAAAGCGAAAAAACGCAATGTGCATCGTCGTTCTCTAAAGCATATCGCTGAACGCAGGACACGCTGCCGAATTCTATATGAAAAACACTTATCCAAAAAAATTTGGAAAAACATTGTCACACTAGATGAATCATGGGTGTATTTAAATGATTGCAGCAAAAAAAAGAGTCATTTATTATCATAAAAGGGGAGAAAAAAAATGTAAGTACATGATTCATAGAATCGAAAGAAAGTTTTTCTAAGGGATTCATGATTGTTGCTGGTTTTTCATATAATGGAAAGTTAAAAATAAAGAGAGTGGAAAAAAATGTCAAGATTAACTCCAAATACTATCAGGAACATGTTTTATCGCCCATTTTTCTGAATGAAATACCATCGCTTTACCCACAGTGCCATCAATCTGTGGAACTCCATCAAGACAAAACTAGCAGTCACGCATCAAAATCCACTGTAAATTTCCTAAAAGAAATGGAACAAAAACCGGTATCAAGGCCATACCCTTCACTGATATACCTACTAAATCTCCCGATGTATCACCTATGGATTTTTGTGCTTTCGGACTTTTAAAATCTGCATTATCCAAACGTCGTTCCACAACCCTTACAGGACTCTGGAAAGCTGTTCAGGAGGAATGGGATAGAATACCTCTTCTGACACTTCAAAAGGCATTATTATCCTGGAAATTACGGTGTCGAAAGATAGTTCAGAATAAGGGCTATCCAATAGAACATTTAAAACACAAGAATTTTATGTAATTTAGTTTTGTGAATACAATATACACTGTCTAAAAAATGTGTGAACAGCCTCTCTATTACTACTCCGGGATTGTTCTCGTATTGTAGGAGGGACGTTCGGAAAGTAATACCAGTTTTTAAATAAAATACAGACGAATTAAAATTTTTCAACTGGACATTTTACTTTACATTTACTTATACATTGTATCACCTTTCTACCTAAGTCCCATTGTAAATTTAAATATTTGTCGGATCGTGTGGCGAGCTTTTGAATACTAGCGTCATACTATTCTGCCGCCATTCTATTGAGATAAACAGTAACAACGTCTCCAAACTTCTCGTCGTTCGTAAAATGTTTCCCACCCTGAAACTCTATGTTTTGTCAGCAAATGAAAGTCACTGGGGGCTAAATCCGGGCTATTGGAGGAATCACGAATTTCCCATTGAAACTTGTTGTGCAACTGTTCGCAGCTGTGTGAGGCCATGCGTTGTCATGCAAGACAACCACGCCGATGGACAACATCCCGTGTCTTCGATTCTGAATTGCACGCCGTAGCTTCTTTAATGGCTCACAGCATGCATCGGCGTTTATGCTGGCTCCCCGTGGCATAAACTCAATAAGCAATATTCCATGACGGTCCCAAAAGACCGTAGGCACGAGCTTGCGAGTCGAGATTCTTTGTTTAAACTTTTGACAGGCTTGCCAAGCACATCCGTACTGACACTTGTGCGGCCACAACGCTCCTCATCATGGACTTCTCTCTTCCATCATTAAAATTTCGGCACCAACGACACACACGATTCATCCATCACATCACCATACACTGCTTTGATTTCATGATAAATTTCACTTGGTCGCACATTTTTTGCGTTTAGAAATCGGATCCCAGATGTCACTTCCCATTTGGGGCACATCGATTTTCTCGGACACTACATTTGCTTACCAAAACAATAACCGTTATAATGCGATGTAATTCAGTAAACAGATGGTAGACGAGTCCCTAAAACTGGTTCTGATTGGCTTAGAGACCTTTTCTACCGCCCAAGGCGGTCTTTTCCCAGCTCCCGTAGACTTAACATGGGAACTTTTTGCGTGTTCGAGAAAAACGTGTGTATATTAAATTAAAAAGAAAATATAGCTTTTTCATGTTCCCTTTCGTGTTCTAGAATGTTTATTTATTGTTATTTTAGTGTTTTGTCAGTATAAATTTGAAGACTTTTTAAGTAAATAGCTTTTTTTGAACAACATGGTGTTTCCCGCAATCTAAGTTAGCGCGTTGTGCAATCCATCTCATCAATTACGCATGTAATTGAGCGTTTATATGATTCATTTATACCGAATGTATCCATATTATAACAATCATATGCTTTTTGTTCTCCCTGAAATGATATTTTAATTCGCCCAGCAACCTTCTCTGAGACGATTCTGGTAGAAAAATGGTTGCCGCGCATGCACATTGGGCCAAATTGGGTCCCTTGTCGCCACTCTTATTATATAGGCACTCTAATCTTGACTGGTGCACCCTCGACGGTCACAGTAGTGCGCATGCTCAAACGGGTATTACTTTCCGAGCGACCCACGTAGACATCTCCATTGTAATTCAGTTATGTAATCGTTTAATAATCATGCAGAGGTGCTGAAAAACTTCCAGCATAAACTTTAAGCAGCGTGACCGGGACAGTGTCATCCTCTATTCTGTAGCTAGTTACAAGTCGAGTCAACTCATTACCTTTACATTTTTAGGCATGTGACACACGAGGCGACTTAGGAATCGCAACCAGAGTTCGCTTTTGTCTTCCTGTCAGGGAAGCAACACCCAAGTCACGAGTCAAATTCTTCCCTGACGGGAAGAAACTGTGTATTGAGGTCATGTTGTTCAAGTCGCTTTGTGTGTCCTACTATAGAAGACAATAGGTTGGCAGGTGTCGTGACTTGTAAATGCTCCACCATCATGCTAATTGTTGAGCAGCGCTATCCCATAACAGGGTCAGTAGAAATGTATTCACATGGAAGGTCGAGCTGCTCGAGTGTCACCTACATCACTTGAGGGAGCATACAAATACGGGTTAGTGGTGAAAGAGGTAACATAAAACATGTTCCCGTCCATGTTCCAAACGTTGTCCATGTTCTGGGAACATAAAACAAAGTGGTATTAGTCGCATTGAAATTTTACTGACCCGCCTTTGAAATTTTAAATTAAAATTTTAATTGACCCCTTTTGAAATTCAAAATTAAAATTTTAGTGACAGTTAAATTGGTCAGAAATGTTCAGTATTTCCATCATCAAATGTGCAGCGTTTCTAAATTTCTAGATTACATCTCTCGTGTTACTTCTATGCGTTTTTATTTCTTTTTGATATGTATTATAAGAACAAAGGAAGATAGCGAGAATAATATCATCGTCAGGTATATCCCAACTTATTGCATGTGACCAGAGCAATAGATCACAGGCAAGAAATCGTACAAAACTTTTCCAATAAAACAGACGCTCTCTAAGGCGATTTATATTGTTTTCTGCGCGGTTCTCGACTTCACAAGAAAATTTATTCAGTGAAGTATTTTTGTTTAAAAAAATATAATTGTCGAGCTCACTTGACTACAGTCCAGCCGTTGTCCATGTCAAGTATGATAGGTTCTATTCGTCGATGACTGGAATAGTGCATTCGAACTGGGAGTTGTTCTTTTTTGTAGACTCGCATATGACTATCCTTGCACTGTAAGTCAGAAATTAGAGCTAGTTCAGCTGAAACAAAAAGACAATTACAATTTAAGGGCCACAGCTGGCAATGTGGCTACAAGCAAAATATAAAAAAAAGGAATCAATAGACGTTCAATAAAAATGTTAGTACTAGAGGATTCTTGGAATTTGGAGGAAATTAATATCTCTATATTGAAAACATTACTGCCGCAGGATTGAAAACTCGCTTTTTTCGCTCGATTCTTAGACAGTTTCCCGAGAAAGTACGGATAAGAAAATTACAAAATTAAAATGGTTTGTTCAAAATTGTACAGAGAACAAGATGGAGAAGAGTTTTTTTCGATGCTGCTTAGTTTAGGGTGCATTAAGTATCCAAAGTCAGAAAAAAGCGAAATTTCTAGCGCGAGTGTGTAAAACACGTACAGATTTCAGTCTCAGACTTGAGTTTTTTTTAGAGTACCTCTAAACGTAAATGTTTGTTCCTCGTCTAGTTTTTTTTAGAAATTTCAATTTGGTTCCTGGTAATATTTTTTTGAAATTCGAGAAAAATCGGGAAATTTTCGTTACTTTTTTGTTAAAACTGTCATATCTATAGCTTATTACTATTATTTTTTAAATTTGAAAACATCACAGAAAATCTTAGAATGTAGTCTTTTTTATGGTAGTATTATTTTTGAAATTGGTTAATAAATAAATTCGACGCGATTAAAAGTTGGTCATACAATTTTCGGAACTTTTAGATCGTAAAAAATTTCCGTTACAAAACTAAATCCGTCAAAAATCTATAGCTTAATACAATTAGCTTTAAAATTTGAAAATACCACGTGAAAGCTTAGAACGTACTCTTTGTTATGGTACAATTATTTTTAAAATTGGTTCATAAATAAATTCGATGCGATAAAAAGTATATTTTCACGATAGTGTTTACAAATTTTTTATCGCGGAGGTGCAGCGTTAGACCTTGGGATGAAACTCGCGGTGACGTCATTGCCCCAATCCCCGGGGGTTGGCGAATGTAGGCGAGTAGGGGATGGAGCCCCCTAATTTTGAAAACAAAGCTAATAACTTAACAACCAAGGTACTAGTGAACGAGCAAGATTAATAGCATAAGTTTTTTAAATAAAAGCAAAGTCTTTGTAGTAGTTATTGTAGTAGCAATTAAAAAACTTAAAATTTGACAAACCTTGCTGAAAACTTCCTTTTCCGTTATTTCTTAGGGCGGTTACACACACGGCGGATTTTTTCGCAACGGAGAATTGGCCGTCGCCCCCGTTCCAACAGTGGCGCACTGAAGTAAATTAGAGCTTATACATTTTAAACGGAAAAATAAACGCGCGGTCAATTTGCCGTTGGCGGTAGCTATGCAGCCGCCAACTGCCACTGGAGTCGAAAGGCAGTATTACCGTCGCCGTCTAACTAGTGGCGTACGTAACTAAATGCACATTTACACGCACGGCTGTCTTTCTACCGTTTAGAGTTGTTTTGCTTAGTGTGAGTTATCGTCGTGTGTGTGGGACATAGTGTTTTTATCTATTATGAACATGAGACTTAAATATCGATAATGAAATTTTAATTGCATGTTGTTGTTGTTTCTTATGCCTACACTGGCAGACCATCGGAGTGCCAGGCCCGTCGTAGACGGCAAGAGGCGAGGGGGGTGTGGCTTCCATGCAAGTGAGTCTCATTGGGAGGAAGTCCGACTTGGCTCGAATTTTTAGCCAACAGATGGCAGCACATCGACACGTCTCGTCTTTACGGAGAGGTCACATTTTCACGACATTCAATCATCCTCAGGCACACGGTTGTAATTTTGATCCAAACCAGAGACCAACTAATCCCTGGTTCGGCACCCCCAGAGGTATTGATTTATTATAGGAACTTGGTGGACTTTGTGACGACTACAGATTTTTCGTGCACTAGTCACCTTTAGCGTACACGGGAGTTTTCGGTCGGCTGGGCTCGAACTCATGATCAGTTAGTCACGAGCTCGACACTCTACCGACCAGGCCACCCGGCCCTTTTAATTGCATTAATCCAAAAAAGGCCTGTTTTGGGGAACGCTTGGCATGAAGTTGGCCTGGGAATTCGTTGCGACTTTGATGTGTTAGAAGAAAGAGAGCGAAACGGTTTACTTAAGTTCATATTTTCTCACATATACGTACTATCAAGACTAGGGGTCGTATAAATACGATTTTGATATTCTAGAAGTGGCAGTGATCACATTCTTTAGTGGCACATGATCTTTTCTCGCATTGCAGGCGTTTCTGGATTTTGGTTTTTGTGCTAAATGGCCTCTTTCAACTGCTCATGCAGTCCATCAAAGGAAGTCATCGACATTCTGAGGTAATTGAAGAATTTCGTGTCATCCTGCCTCAACTCTTCAAAGAACCGTGTATAAATATAGAAAGCTCCAATCTCTTCTCTTTTATTAAGTGGATGAACCCAAATAAGTAGATTTTTTATTCTCTTCATTCAACGATGGAATTGCAATAAAGCTAGGAATTTGCTCTGTTCACATTTCAAACTATACTAACCAATAAATAATTTAAATAACACAATTAAACTAAAATAGATTGATTTGATGATTAAACTACACTGCCAAACAGTCAGATGACTCGCACGACGGCGACGGAGAATTTACCACCCTGTATGTAAACGCTAGCTAGTTCTGTGAGCGGCGACGGTAAATTCTCCGTCGCGAAAAAATCTGTCGTGTGTGTAACCGTCGTTAGCCTTATCATGTAATATTTTCTGACCTCCCCATGGAAAATTTAAATTTAAATTCAAATTGACTTCGAAAAGTTTCCAATTCAGAATTCCATTTTTATTAACATTTCAAATTCGAGATTCAAAATGAATCCTTATAGATACAAACAGACAAAAACAGAAAATGTGCCATTAAAACGGGAAGCATATGTCCTAGAAATCAAAATTTGCAAATTTTAAACAAAGTTTCCTTAAAAGGTTTACATGACGATCTAGCAACCAGATATCGATGTTTTTCCGTAATGGTTGCCAAATTTGCCGTTCAAACTTCAAAATTAACGCTTCAAAATTTTTTCCCCGACGAAAAATTCTCAAAAACATTATCCACATCCGCTACTAATAAAAAAAAGAATGCGATTAAAATTTCCTAAAAACGACGCCAACTTTCAATAAGTCGCCAAATTTTTGAAAAAAAAAAAAAAAAAAAAACTTTTTAGACGATTTTGTTTCAAAAGGCAACTAGTTGTCTGTGGCCACCCTGATTTTATCACGCTTTCTTGTTCTATCGTCAAAAAAATATATGCCCGCGAGAACCTACAGATGAAACAATGGTCTCGCATTTATTCTATGTACGTGTATCCCAGAAATTGCAATTTTATGTAGGTTTCCAAATTATCGAGATATTTATAACGACCCAAATTTTCAATACCAGATTTAATTTTTAGCATTTTCTTCAGCGAGTTGTTTTTAAGAGGACCAGTGCCGTCCTTTCTCCGTAATGTTAAAATGGTCATATTTTAAGAAACTTTTTCTCAGAATCTTTTATGTGTAATGATTTGAATTTTTTATGCAGGTTGTGAAAACAATTTTAAACTTTTAAAAAACATAAAATGTGAAACTTTTAAGAAATTTTTTTTTTAAATGAACAATTTACAATTTTTATCTTTTTTAAACAATCAAATCAAAATAAACTTTTCTAAACAGATCGAAAAAAAAACGTCAGAGTTAAAATATGTTATAAGGTACGCTGTACTTCTAAACCAATTTTGTTAAAATTTGCTTGAATAAAAAAACATTGAAAAAACGTTCCTTTTATGGAAAAAAATACATATTTTGAGATATTGAAATTTAAACCATAAAACTGACCTTACTTCAAGTACGTACAGGCATTTTTCAAAAAAAATATTTTAAATACTTCTACTGAACGTATCTCTATAAATAGTACAATATATAATTTTAAACATAATTGTATATACATTTATCAAAAATAATCGAAATTTTGAAAGATTTTTGTGCACAAGTCCCCTTAAGCACATTTCCAAAATGTCAGCAATCGCCATTGTGAAGAGATGGAAAGTTCAATACTGCCAACAAACGCCATTTTTTTAACAGTTTAATATTTACAAGAAAATATTGCGCAAATCAATTCCAAAAATTCATTTTAAACAAAGAGGCAGTCCGATCTTACTTTTAACAGTTGATACCTCTCTCTCTTTCCGAGTGGAAGCAGTCCCCACCGTACCAAGTTACTTAAAACCCTCACCGGATTGGCAGGGAAAGCCTCGAATGAGAAAACGAAAGAAGAACCGGGCATGTGGGAGGCGCGCTAGGTGCGCCAGGTTATCCGAGACGTGGTCGGAGTCCCCCGACAGCCTGCACAATGCCCTCGCCCCAGCATAATGTGTCCGTCCCAGCTCACAGTTATCATTCAACACGGGGCCGTCGTGCTCACCCGCTGGATTCATCATGCTCACCTCAAGAGAGAAGCTATCAGAAACATCAGAGTTCATCGCATTGGCAACCCCAAGTCGTGAGTCGAGCTGGATTGTTCTCATCACTGAGTGGCGAGTACGTCAATCACAGGAAGGAAGCTCAATACCTCCGAGGCATCTACTAGAAGGGCGTCCCCTCCTCAGTAGCCCAGCAGGACAGCAGACTGTTCTCTCACCCTATATGTACGGCCCGTGGGCGGCAGTACCGAGTCCATCATCCACGGTGATATGTAGACCTCTGCCGCCTACCAGATAGCTTAAATTCGTAAGCGAGCAGGTATTAGCCTAGGGTAGGTCCGGAGAGGCAAACCTCCAGTCATCCTAGTTACCAAGTGGCACCTCGTGGAGGTTCCTGTCGCAACTTGACCGGAAGGATAGCGGCCTGCCTCTACCCGCTAAGGTCACTACTCCCAAGCGAGCCTACAGCCTTTTCCTTACCGGCCCGAATTGATAACCAGCCGTCGGAAAGTAATCGGAATCGCCAGGCGCTTACCGGCAGCCCGCCAGTCCCAGTCAGGCACCTCCGAATAAAATCACCAGCACTCGACCCAGCGCCAAAAATGCCCACCATCGGCTCTTCCAGTTATACGGAGACCGAGAGTACCGGTAACAGTTGATACCAAAACGAACAGATAGGTACGTATGATGTCCCTAAACATACAGAGTTGTAATTTTCACATCTTTAGAAAACAATACAAATAAAATACATGAAAACTGTTGGAAATTTGTGATCTTATGTAGTTAAATAGCTTCGATCGACCGCATATGTCGGTCTACTTCTGAAAATACGGAATTATGGACATCCAATTGCAATAAACCAAGTCCCTCTGACTTCAAAATAAATTTGTTTCAATCTCAATAGTTAAATTATACTAACTTGCATTATCCGAATCTTTTGGTCGCAGCCGTCCAAGTGATCCAAGAAACGCATTCACCTCTGATACATTAATATACTTTTCTATGTTTATAACCCTTGAGCAATCCGTATTCGTCATTCCTAAAAAACAAACAGATGACATGTATGGCTATTTACAATGGCGTGAAATAAGTTTTTTAAGTGTTGTCATATTTATTTCGAGTTCCGCCTTTGTGAGTACATTCAGTGTCAAATAAGTATTGGGTAACGACCAACTTTCAACGATTTTTTAGAAAATAATATTTATTTTTTTGTAACTAAACATGTTTTATTGACATAAAACATCCAAGGACAAAGCCTAAAATTAAATTAAGATATTGTGACAAAAATATAAAAGTTACATAAGCATTTATGTGGAAGTCAAATGGAGACTCAAATGGAATGGTCAACGAGTAGATTCCTGATCCTGAGGGTGATGGATGAGTCATTGATTACACTTTTCTAATTGTCATGATTAGGGCAACTTTTTTAATGCAGTAAAATTGGTAAAAGTTGCATTTATCATTCCTTAAAGTTGCATTCATGGAAATAAAGTTGCATTTATTTTTGATACGCTAAATTCTAAAATAAATTATTCTTAAAGAATGAAAAAATTCAAAATATATTGACAGTTTTAGTCATGTACAACAGTGTTATAATACATACTGAAATACAAAAGAACGTTGAATGGCCGATCCTTGCCCAGTAATTTCTATAACATTGAAAAACTGCGCCAGCCTCTGTCATATGTACTGTATCGGATAGCATAAGTGCAAAATTCTTTCGCTCAACATTCAGAGATTTTAAAATGCCATCTACCAGGTGAACAACATATTGATGATCGACACTCACCTCGCAAACTCTGCAGTCAGTTACGCAAGTTTCCTCTGGATTATCAAGAGAGCCACCCAATGTGTTAAAAGTACTTCTTGACATCTATTTCACTTTCGTCTGTTAGGACGAACACCTTCTTTCCGTGAACTTCTTGTTTGATCCGCCATACTTCGGCATTCGCAAGATCAGACATACGTGATCAAAGGGTTGGTTCAGAGGGCAAAAATTTAAATAGTAATTTCATATTAATTTATTTCAAGCTAAATTTTAAAAAGTTGCAGGTAGGTTGCATTTATGCAAAAAGTTGCATTTATGCAGAAAGTTGCATTTATGCAGAAAGTTGCATTTATGCAGAAAGTTGCATTTATGCAGAAAGTTGCATTTATGCAGAAAGTTGCATTTATGCAGAAAGTTGCATTTATGCAGAAAGTTGCATTTATGCAGAAAGTTGCATTTATGCAGAAAGTTGCATTTATGCAGAAAGTTGCATTTATGCAGAAAGTTGCATTTATGCAGAAAGTTGCATTTATGCAGAAAGTTGCATTTATGCAGAAAGTTGCATTTATGCAGAAAGTTGCATTTATGCAGAAAGTTGCATTTATGCAGAAAGTTGCATTTATGCAGAAAGTTGCATTTATGCAGAAAGTTGCATTTATGCAGAAAGTTGCATTTATGTTGAGGTTATAACTCGCTTACGATACACCCCGTGAAGGAGGAATTTTGGTTTTAGTACTTAACATGCAACGTAGAATACGTGAAAAAAAAGTTGGATTTGTTGCAAAAAGTTGCCCTAGTCATGATCTAATCCTGAGTACGACTAGCAAAGAGGTACGTGTAATGTTATTGGAGTCATGAGAATATGACATTATACTGGATTGTAATGTCTGTCCTGTTTGTTAACTAATTAAATGTTTTTTCGTCCACGAATTATAATGACTAGACATACTCCATATTTATCTTGAGGGCGCCATTTCATCCTAGTATGAGTATTTTAAATACATCATTGTATGTTAAAGAGTTTCTTTAATGCATCATTGTATTTAAATCTGAGTATTTCTCTTTAATATATCACTGTATTTGATGTATTTCTCCTTTATATATCATTGTATTTGATGCGAGTATTTCTCATGAAATCATCATTGCATTTCGATGTGAATATTTTTACTTAAAACTTTTTGAACATATAAATAGTTTCGAACTTTCACTTCCCAAATTTGCAAAAAAGAACCTAGCTAAATCAAAGCTTTTTCAAATTTTAGTTGCATAATCATGAGAAATTTAAAAGGTAAATACGTAATTTCGAAGCAACATTGTAGCGAAATGAATACAGTAAAGCAGTTATTCTCCATATTTTTCGGATGGCACACATAAACTTACTAAAATTATGCCACACACCAAAAAATGTTCTGCCAATTTGACATTTAGAAATAATTTTGATTATTTATAAACAAATAGTAATTACTTCCTTCTTGCTCCAAAATAGCTTTAAAAATGTTTTTTAAATTTATTTACGATAGTTTGCAATACGGGATGGAAGTAGTACGATTGTAATAGTAGTGCACTATCAAAGGGAAGGTTGCAAGTTCGAAACTCGTTCATAACAAAGACAATCGTCATTGCGTAAGTGGGACGATACCCGTCAAATTTGTCATGACCTCGATTGTTTTCACTTTTGGCTTGGTGTGGAAGTTTGGAGTGCCAGCTCAAGTGTTGACCTCATTATCTGACCGTGGTTCAAAATTAAGAGATGTTGTCTTTGGATCTTTTCCCTTCTAAGTTGATCCCGGATCATCGCAAATACCCGTTATTTTGCTACCAGTGAGACGTCAATTCAAATATATATCTACCTACTAATTTTGTAATCATAGTAACACTCAAAATGTTTTGATATAAGTATTAACTAAAATTATTTGAAAAAGCCTTCGTCAAAAGCTCAAATTTAAACCATTGAAATTAAATAAAGTTTGCATCCTTTAAGCCAGGGCTCGAAATACCCGGGTGCACAGGTGCACCGTGCACATGAAAATATAACTGTGCACCTAATTTTTTCCCACTGTGCACCTAATTTAAAAACTTAGGTGCACCTTGTGCACCTGTATTAAAAAATCTATTTCGAGGCCTGCTTTAAGCCATTTCACAATATATATGGCACACCGGACAAAAATATCTGCAATAAAAGTAAATAGCTAGTTAATTAACGTCTCACTGGAGTAAAGCCGCCGACCAACCGGTATAGTGGTTAAGGTGTTAGCCTCTATATCGGAAGGTTCCTGGTTCGAATCCGGGTTCGGGCATGGATGTTTGTAAGCGTATGGTGTAGAGGCGGCTGGTGCACCTTAAATCTGTCGTGGCCGAAAGTCCTCACGTTGGGTTGGCGTGGAAGTTTGGAGAGTGGGGTGCCAGCTCAGGTGTTGCTTCGTCATCTGACCGTGGTTCAAAATTACGAAGTGTTGTCCTCGGATCTTTCCCTTAAGGGACTGATCCCGGACCGTCGTCAATAGCCCGTTGTGTTGCTCTAGTACGACGTTAACTAAAATTACCAATTACCAATTACCACTGGAGTAACACAATGGGATATTGCCTTGGCGACGGTCCCGAAGGGAAAGATTGAGAAGAAGTTGTAATTTTGAGTCATGGTCAGATGACGAGTTAAAGTGAAAAAATTAATTACCGTGATCAGACACCAAGATTATGTTCACACAGCCCGTAAGATTCCTCTGCTGCAGTCCAGCAAACAATCTTTCAATCATGCTGTCCACTCTGATTAATGCAGCGTCAACCTATATAAAGAATATCATAATTGAAATTATTTTTCATTCATCAATGTGTGCTATAATCAAATTCATTTGGATAGCTACATTAAATTGCCATCTCTGAATACCATTCTTTAATTCTATTCATATGAATAGATGGGTAGATAGCTTAACGTTGCACTAGTGCAACACAGCGTGCTATTTGCAACGGTCTGGGGTAAATCCAGATGGAAGATCCGAGAACACCTTGTCATTTCGAACCACTATCAGATTACGAGATAACCACCTCATCATCCCACCACGACACCGTGAGAAAATTTTCGACCACGACAGATTTAACAAGCATGAGCCACCACGTACACGACCGTTTTTGGTTCTATCTAGCAACCCTCTGGTTACTAATCTGCAACACTGACTACAGCTTTGGCGATGTTTGTCGTTTAATCTAATGGACATTGACCGATCAACATCAAATATCACTTCGGAATTCATTCGTAAGAATTTCGAATGGTGAAGTGCAGAAATCATATTCGAAAAACAAGCCAGCTGACGTCACATTCACATACAGGGAAACAGTACCCCCCCCCCCTTATATAGCCGAAAAAACACTTCTGCCACACCTTCAGAAAATGCCTCTCACGCAGCCTTGAAGTTGAAAAAATGGACGTATTTAGTATATTATTTAAATTTTCTTTTATACTTTACTATGGGGCTCCGCCTCCAGCTCGCTTTTCAAGTTCTTCCTACGCTCTGGCAATTTTATGGTATGGACGAATGTTACTTCCAGGAAGACAACGCACCATGTCATGTTGCAGCCTCTGTCAAGAAGTGGTATCGAGATATGGACGTAAAACGTCTTCCCCGGCCGGCTCAGAGTCCCGACCAAAACCCCATAGAACATTTGTGGCTCGAGTTAGAGCGACGCTTACGGACCAGGGAACCACGTCCGAAATCTACAGCTGAGCTGGCGACATTCTTGCAGTAGGGATGGACACAAATAGCCATAGCTGTGTATCAAAAACTTGTTGAAAGTATGCCCAGAAGGATTGCTAGTGTAATTGCAGCACGTGGAGAACCATCCCCTATTAAAGCATATATTCTTTCCCTTATACCATCACATCTTGCTGTCCGGTCCATTAGTGTAGGATAGTGTATGTGAGTAATAAATTGCAAGTTCTTACACTTTAAATACAAGGAAAATATGTGAAGAGCAAAAAACCAAACCCAAATAAAAGAAATTAAAACCTTAGATTGGTTTGCTTCTCATATTCTTAGCCTTGACGGTAAAATAAAATTGTCTTAGTTTATGTTATTTACACAGTCCAGTCACATTAATGTGACCACCACCTAATTTCGACGTCAACGTGAAATAACCAATCAAAAAAGGCAGATGGCAGCACATTGCAGTGGAGTGTATATAAAGGATGTCCTAGGACATCGGAAAGCATTTCAATCTTTGGTATAATGCAGAAAAGTAGCGATTTATCTGACATCCAAAAGGGCATGATTATTGGCTTTCGGGCCAAGGGTGGAAGCATTTCGGAAACGGCTAATTTTGTGAACTGCTCGCGTGCCGCCGTGGTAAAAGTATACCGTGCATGGCAAAATGGCACTATCCGAAATCAGCGGCGTGGCACATGTGGTGCACCACGGGCTATAGATGTCAGAGGCGAACGAAGGCTACGGAGATGCGTTCGGGCGAATAGACGTGCAACTGTTGAGCAAATGACCGCCCAGATGAACCAAGGGGCTACCAAGAGTGTATCCTCAACAACGGTTCAGCGAACGTTGCTGCGCATGGGCCTCCGCAGCAGATGTTTGGTTAATGCACCTATGCTGACTGCTGTTCATCGGCGACGAAGCCTGGAATTTGCACGCCAGTACCGCAACTGGACGTCCACAGAGTGGCGACAGGTGGCTTTTTCCGATGAATCACGTTTTATGCTCAATCGGACAGATGGACGTTGGCGTATACGGCGTGAAACGTCTGAAAGCAAACACCCTGCAACAATTGCCGGAAGGATCCGGGCTGGAGGAGGGAGCATTATGGTTAGGGAATGTTTTTCTCGCATTCACTGGGTGCACTCAACATCAGAAACCTAATTGACCCTCTTCCTGCACGTCTCGCAGCGGTCCGCTCTGCCAAAGGTGGTTACTCTGGCTTTTGACAGGCGGTCACATTAATGTGACTGGACTGTGTATATTATTGTCTTCAATAAACTATACTTTTGAACCGGTAAAGTAGGATTCTAAGCTATGACCGACTGCTTTTGCCTGATACGTATGTATTGCGATGCTATGTGAAAATTGCATTCAAGTTCTTACATTTCAAAAACAAGGAAAAATATCTTTACAGCATAAAACCAAACCCAAATAAAAGAAATTAAAATCTTAGATGGAGTTGCTTCTCACAGGCTTAGCTTTTACAGTTGAATAAAATTGAGTTATTTTATGTATAACGATGCTATGGTGATAATTGCACTGCAAGTTCTTACATTTTAAATAAAACGAGAAAAAAGAAAACCCAAATAACAGAAATTAAAATCTTAGATTGGTTTACCTCCCAGACGCAGCCTTGAAATTGCAAAAATGGACTTATTTTATCTCTTACTTCAATTGTTTTTTATACCTTACTCTTACACCAGTAAAGTAAGATTGTCAGCTACTTTTACCTGGCATTTAAATATAGTGATAAATGTGAATAATGCATTAAGTTCTTACAGTAAAAGTAAAACGAAAAAATATATATCTGTCAAGCAAATAAAAACCAAACCCAAATAAAAGAAATTGAAACCTTTGGTTTGAAAATCAAATCCCAACTAGATCTGTATTAGTCGCTGCGAAATACAATTCTTACAAAAATCTTTATCCCGTAGGCATTGAGTAAAATAGTGAATGGAACAGAACTGAATCTTGCCTCTTTGGAGTCGGTTCCAAACTTATGGGCTGCAGTGTCCGGTTGGTTAAAGTAAAGAGTTAGGAAACTGGGTCGAGAGTCCTCAGGGAGGTCCAGCCACTTGAGCACCTGGTCCACTCGATCTTCAAAAGGAGTATTCCTGAAAGGTTCTTGTAAATTACTCTCTGCACACATATTTTATTGCAATTTGAATACAAGTATCAACCATAAGCATATTCTCTTTGAATCAAAACCCCTTTTAAATTTTTAAATCTTAAATTTCCCGAACACCAAGCAGTACAAACATCCTTAGCCTCAATACACATTAGCAGATACAACTACTCAATACAATTAGAAGATACTAATCAGATCTCGTCATAAAAGAAATCGGCAAGATCGATATGACGAGATATCTCGTCATTAGCAAAAGTGGTCGGATCTTGATGGATGAGATGTATCGTCAAAAACACTTTGAGGGTTAAACCATTTAAACCTATGAGGGTAACCACTAAATCTTTGAGTGTTAACCACCAAACCTTTGAGTGTTAGCCACCAAACCTTTGAGGGTTAACCACCAAATCTTTGAGGGTTAACCACCAAACTTTTGAGGGTTAAACTGCACAGGAAAACGTAATAAAAAACTGGCTGTGTGGAAGTTAGGATGTGTGGGGGATACAAACCACAGTTTTGACGTGATCTCTCGGACCTGATGGTTGGTCAAGGAATGAATGAAACGGACACGGGAAGTTTGAACGATTCTATGTTGTGAATATTCAAGAATTAACTTACAGTTTGAACGATCAAAGTGCAGTTTGATATTAATTATTGTTGAGATTGTTGTCCAGTATTAATTAAAGCATAGTTCGGTAATATTCGAATGACTTAACGGAAGTCATTCGAAAGCCACCGAACATGTTTACACCGAGTATTGCAGACATTTGTCTGCCATTTTTGCATCGAAGACATTCGTCGACGACATTTGGTTGGAGACAAAATAATAATGGGTTCTTGCAACTTTTGACAGCAACACAAAGAGGTGAGCACACTCCTCCAATCTATTCTAATCGAACAGGTCACTCACTGACAGTTTGTAGTAAAGGCAAGCGATGAGGGGAAAATGTCAGAGAGCGAACAAAGGATGGTGTGAGCGATCACGGGGTACCGAAGGGCAGAGGGTTACGTCTGCAACACCGTAAAAGCACCACAGCTTTTGTCGCCGACAAATGTCCAAGTCCTTTGATCTTTAATTTTTTTATCAGACTCCTGGTGGAAAACAAAATTTGTGTTGCAGGCACGCCAAATCTGTCGACGACACGAGATGTTGACGACAAAATATGTGCCGTTTCTCGAAGTGTCGTCGAGATGTCAACTTCGGTGTAAACGTGACTTTACAGTCCTCATTCCACGCAATACAAAGTGACACCATTCCAAAGCTCGACCAGCATCGTGGAATTTTGACACATTTCGGACCCCCGCCACCTGCGCATTCAATCTGTAGGTAATGTCAGGTACGGAACCTTTTGAATACATGGCACTATATTTCTCTTCTGGATGTATCTTCTAGTTGCAACTGTCTACTTTTCAAGAATGCTCAAGTAATAATCATAATGATCCAGTCTCAAACTATGAGGACTAAAGATGATTGATCCCAGACCATCGACTAACTACCCCCCCCCATCCGAAGTAATTAACCCAGTACTCCCAAGACACCCCATTGCCACACCCCATTGCCACTATGAGGCAGTCAACAGAACTTAAACGGGTCCAGTTTGCCCATTGTAATGGCGAAGAGGTCAGCGGTTGGACGTTAAAAGGTTTTTGGCCTTATTTGTATATTCGGGTGTAATAATAATAATTTTTAGTTAACGTCGTACTAGAGCAACACAACGGGCTATTGACGACGGTCCGGGATCAGTCCCTTAAGGGAAAGATCCGAGGACAACACCTCGTAATTTTGAAATACGGTCAGATGACGAAGCACCACCTGAGATGGCACCCCACTCTCCAAACTTCCACGCCAACCCAAGGACTTTCGGCCACGACAGATTTAAGGTGCACCAGCCGCCTCTACACCATACGTTTACAAACATCCATGCCCGGACCCGGATTCGAACCAGGAAATAAAATGAAATTAGCCGTCTGATCCAACCCGCCGACCAACCGGTATAGTGGTTAAGGTGTTAGCCTCTAGATCCGAAGGTTCCTGGTTCGAATCCGGGTACGGGCATGGATGTTTGTAAGCGTATGGTGTAGAGGCGGCTGGTGCACCTTAAATCTGTCGTGGCCGAAAGTCCTCACGTTGGGTTGGCATGGAAGTTTGGAGAGTGGGGTGCCAGCTCAGGTGTTGCTTCGTCATCTGACCGTGGTTCAAAATTACGAGGTGTTGTCCTCGGATCTTTCCCTCATGGGACTGATCCCGGACCGTCGTCAATAGCTCGTCGTGTTGCTCTAGTACGACCTTAACTAAAATTACCATTACCAACCCGAAAATAGGCTTAGAAATTTTAAAAAAAATTGCCTTGGAACCAATGAATAAGATGCAATTGAAGTGGACGTTCAGTAGCTAACTTTGGTAACATGACTGGGGTAGGTACGTATTCACTTAATTAACGTCGCACTGGAGCAACACAGCGGTTATTGGCCACGGTCCGTGATCAAACCTGAAGGGAAAGATTCGAGGACAGCATCACATAATTTTGAACCACGGTCAGATACCGAGATCACACCTGAGCTGGCAGCCTACTCTCCAAACATTCACAGCACATCAATGTGAGGACATTTGAGGCCAGATTTAACGCTCACCCCATCCCTTTCTATACGACGGTCATTAGTTGGATTCGAACTCTCAACCCTCAGTTTGATAATCCGTTACTCTCCCGACCAGCCTTCCGCGGCCCTTTAGCCGACCAACCGATATAGTGGTTAAGGTGTTAGCCTCTAGATCGGAAGGTTCCTGGTTCGAATCCGGGTGCGGGCATGGATGTTTGTAAGCGTATGGTGTAGAGGCGGCTGGTGCACCTTAAATCTGTCGTGGCCGAAAGTCCTCACGTTGGGTTGGCATGGAAGTTTGGAGAGTGGGGTGCCAGCTCAGGTGTTGCTTCGTCATCTGACCGTGGTTCAAAATTACGAGGTGTTGTCCTCGGATCTTTCCCTCATGGGACTGATCCCGGACCGTCGTCAATAGCTCGTCGTGTTGCTCTAGTACGACGTAAACAATTACTATAAAACCACCATCCGCGGCCCTTGAGAATGTTTGGCATCATTACAATAAGCTCAGCACAAGTCATCTGGCATTTTAATATGTATATTTTCATTGCACCATTTTCTTGTCATAGATAAAAATATCAAGGTTATGAGAGGGTTGCTTAGAAGTGACAAGAATCTGTACTGTAAGCAATCAGATGATGAAATTAATTTATGTAGTTGTTTCTTTTCTTTCACAAGTATTTCAGTGACCAAACTTCAGTGACACAATGGAGAATAAAAATCACTCAACAAAGAAACCGTTTGTTGACACGCCTCAACGTACTTGGTATTTAAAATGAAGTGCAGCGTCAGTGTACCTGTAATATGATCATTCCTGCACCTGCCTTAACATATGATGCAATGGTGAGCACCTGCTTCAACAGTATTCAGTCAGACCAATTTTCATTTTCATGTATTTTAAAAGGAGGAAGTGACTTACAATTTAGCCAAGTGAAAAAAGCTTCGTCTTTCTACATTGCACCCCGGCAAAAAAAAGTGACACGTCAGCGTGTTATATTACTATTCTATACAATATAATAGAAGTTACCACCATAAATACTTACCTAAAATTTAAAAGAAGCTTTTACTATTCCAATATAAGTTTTATAGTATTCTTTAAGTTGATGTTTCTCAAATTCTGCAATTTTGAGTTGTCACTTTTCTTGCCGGGTTTTCTATGTCTACCATCAAAATAGTCTAACAATTTGATTATGTATGCATTTCAATTAACATCGCACAGGGGCAACACAACGGGCTATTGACGACGATCCGGGATCAATCCCTCAAGGGAAAGATCCCAGAAGAGTACCACATAATTTTGAACCACGGTCAGATGACGAGGCACAACCTGAGCTGGCACCCCACTCCCCAAACTTCCACACCAACCCAATATGAGGAGTTTCGATCACGACAGATCTAAGGTGCACCAGCCTCCTCTACATCATACGCTTGTAAACATCCATACAGATTCGAACCAGGAACCTTCTTATTTAGATGCTGACACCTTAACCACCAGACCAGGAAGGTAGGTAGGTAGATTAACGTCGCACTGAAGCAGCAACCTAACGGGCTATTGGAGACGGTCCGTGATAAATATCGAAGGAATGGTTCCGAGAACTACTAGTAATTTTGAACCGTCAGATATCGAGGTCATTTCTGAACTACATAACTTATAACACTTAACTTTTCAGGTTCACGACTCCTTTTATATTGAATTTGAGTAAGTTGCATTTAAATAATTAAATTTGAAAAAAAATTCCATTTAATTTAATACATTGAGTGTTTCTTAATGAACTTCCAGATGTATTACAAGTCATTAGGCTTGCTTTTTTTTTATTAGCTCTTCATGTCTGACTTTGTTTGAAAAAACTACAAATATACATATATTTCTCGACATTTAATCACGATCCGTTTTTAGTTGGGATGACTATCACTTTTGAAAATTCTACGTCACTGCAAGAGCATTCCTACTTAATATAAAATGGGGAATATTTATGTACCTTAACAGCCTTAATGAACGAGTTTTTTTCGGAAAGCATTCAGATACATTTTGGCTATTTAGTAACGCAGTGCAAAGTCCAAAATCTCGGACATTGGTCATATTAGATTTCGGACTTTTCCTAATTTCGGATTATTTGCGCGCGAATATTGCGTTTGTAATAGTAAAATAGCAGATATACACAAATATGAATAATTTTTATAAAGGGGAAAAACCTTTTTAATACAATGCAACAAATTTTACTTGCAAATCTTTTAACTTTTCTGTGTGGTATTTACTCTTATTTTGCGTTATTTCATCAATTGGGGCCAGATTTAACTCCTTGCTCTTTAAAAATTGTCGGCAAGATAGAAAAAGTAAGACAAACAAAAACAAAAAAAAACGCCGGTTAGCAAAACGTCCGGATTTCAGACGTCTCGATTTGGGACTAAGTACTGTATTTATATATTCATCTTTTCATAGACATTGACGGGGTTAATGTCTGAAATTTCAGCCGCATTCGTGAAGTCCGATAATTTGACCTTTTAGCGCACTGTCTCATTCGAGCGGCATTAACAACTTCTCCGATGAGCAATGGTATTTTATAGAACACTAGCAAAATACCCGACCTTACTCGGTTTGAATTCGTTTACTCTAGATTGAAGAGATAATCAAAATATATAATGACTTACGTTTTTTGTAGAATAAAAATTTATTTTAACACCTTTCGCCATCTTTATATTTTCTACAACTTACTTTGGACACAAATCCTACACATGCATATCCATTCATGTAATACATTTCACATACATCGCACAATTGCTGTATGACAAAGCTACAAAAAGACGAAAGGTGATACTAAGGTTACTACTATAAAAGACGATTTATAGGAAGATTTGGAATTCCCTTTCTTAAGTTCTTTTCATGTGCAACTCAATTAATTAAAATTACGATTTACGGCGAGTGCTCTCGCACTCATAGTCAACAAAACAATATTTTTTTACTTCTGGCACTCTTGCCTCCGGTATGCGACATTGTAAAATTTTGCAATCTTCTCCTGCTACAACGAATTTTTTAATGTAGGAAAAAGTTATAGTTTGGATTTTTAAACATTATTATTCTTTCAATAACGACATTATTCTTTAAATAACGGCATTATTCTTTAAATAACGGCATTATTCTTTAAATAACGGCATTATTCTTTCAATAACGGCATTATTCTTTCAATAATGGCATTATTCTTTCAATAATGGCATAACTACACTTAAAATTTACTGAAAATTTATACTGACTTACCTAACATTTTTAAGTCTAATACTTTGTGGTGCTGTTGCGTGTGATGAGAAGGAAAACACATTTATTAAAATAATAAATATTTAAAACAGGAAACAGCGAAGTAAAACAAAATAAAAGATGTCGCAAAAAATTGTTCTAAAGATATTAATTTGTGATTCAATTTTATCTCTTGATCTCGCACAGTTGCCACAACTTACAACTAAAAGTGTATAAAATTTAGATATGTGAAATTAATTTAGAGCGAAAGAACCAGAAAAAATATCACTGCTCGCGCGATCTTGTTCATTCTCGTTTCATTGAAAAATATCGTCTGTCCCAAATATTCGGAAATCGTTTTCATTGCGCAAAGAATAAAAATAAGACTCGAAATAAATGACGTATCAGAAATGAAATTCCATAAAAAAAATAATTTTTTGAAGAATAATTACTTTTTCAGCAGTACTGGTAAAGCAATCGAATTAATCGTAATATTCAATAGACATTCCAATTTTTCCAAAACTACCAAATTATGGTTTATTTAAGTATACTTACTCAGGTGTTTTAGCATGAAACTCGTCTAAATATAACAATAAAGAAATGTTTAATATTGCATTCACTAAATTATTAGATAATGTATAAAATAAAATACAATGCAATCAAATATCTGGAATACAATTCATGTGATGCCTACACAAACACACAAACACAAAATCGAGCATAGAACAGAAAGACGGACAGACAGACTTTCGCAACCAATTCCACTCACTAAATCAAGATAAGTACTCTCTGTATGCAAATTTCCATGAAAATATCTTAAACCGCGTGGACGTGTATAGGGCACAACATACAGACAGACAGACAGACAGACAGACAGACAGACACCAAACGAGAAAAAGGCGGATTCGGCATCAGAAGGGTCCAAAACGGATAGAAAACTTGAAATGCGTCGAAAATATTGAATGTACAAACAAACACTCCATTCTTATTTATATAGATTTGACCAAAAAAGATAGCTAGACGTGACGTTTTGGAATATAAAATTCGCATAGAAAAAGTTGTCTCCCTAACAGAATCAAAATAACATTTTAGGACGACCCCCATAATTAGAGTCAAAATGATGATAAAATCTCAAACAAAAGAGCTGAATCTCTCTTGGATGTACACATTGGAATTGACTGAAAGTCTAGAAATTAAGTTCAGGATGGAAATGCCTGCCCTGTCCCCAACATTTGTCCAGTTACTTAGATGTTGAACTGAGGATCGGCTGTCTGTTAATATCTAAATATCCACAAAGTCAGGTTTCACAATGTTCTGAGCATAGCTGAGGCCTCTCTCGATAGCAATGAGTTCAGATCTGAACACAGAGCAAGAATTTGAGTTTCTAATTTTTAGTCTAAATGTAGAAGTAGGAGTCCTGATGAGGATACCACTACCAGAATGGCCTTTATCATTCTTGCTGCCATTTTCCAGAACTCGATTCTTCCAAACGATTAGTAAAAACCTTGATGAAATTTCAGAAAAACGGAACAAAGTGAAGCATTTTATTTACACTGACGCAGTTTCTACAGAAATGCAAATGAGATTTCGAACAAAAAAATCATTATATTTTGAAAACGTGCACACGTTTTTGCTGTACTTTTACAATTCTAGACCGATGAAATATCAAACATTCACTTTGACACGTCAAACTAAAAATTTCTATTACACGGTTGGATTAGTAAAATTGAAACTTTTAAATTTGACACTGGAATCTGTCAGAAAATATAACTTGCGTTTGCACTTTTTTATGGGGTATATTTTCTGTTAGGAAATAAAAACTTCCAGTTTGGCATAGATCTTTCAGCGGAAGGTTTGAATTAGGTAGCATTATAACAATAGTCCGCTCGTACACTTAACGCTAGAGCTTTGATTTCCAACCGTTGTGCCGCGGTATGCTGGTATAGGGGAGACCGGGGACGGTTGAAATATTTTCGAAAAAATCGCTCTCTGTGACATTTTGACCTCAACGTATTTAACAGTATGCCTTAATTGAACCTTAGTTATCACTCTACAATTGGATCAGGTTATAGTGGCATTATCAGAAGACTGGGGACGGTTGAAATATTTTCGAAAAATTCGCTCTCTGTGACATTTTGACCTCAACGTATTTAACAGTATGCCTTAATTGAACCTTAGTTATCACTCTACAATTGGATCAGGTTATAGTGGCATTATCAGGAAACCGGGGACGGTTGAAATATTTTCGAAAAAATCGCTCTCTGTGACATTTTGACCTCAACGTATTTAACAGTATGCCTTAATTGAACCTTAGTTATCACTCTACAATTGGATCAGGTTATAGTGGCATTATCAGGAAACCGGGGACGGTTGAAATATTTTCGAAAAATTCGCTCTCTGTGACATTTTGACCTCAACGTATTTAACAGTATGCCTTAATTGAACCTTAGTTATCACTCTACAATTGGATCAGGTTATAGTGACATTATCAGGAAACCGGGGACGGTTGAAATATTTTCGAAAAAATCGCTCTCTGTGACATTTTGACCTCAACGTATTTAACAGTATGCCTTAATTGAACCTTAGTTATCACTCTACAATTGGATCAGGTTATAGTGGCATTATCAGGAAACCGGGGACGGTTGAAATATTTTCGAAAAAATCGCTCTCTGTGACATTTTGACCTCAACGTATTTAACAGTATGCCTTAATTGAACCTTAGTTATCACTCTACAATTGGATCAGGTTATAGTGGCATTATCAGGAAACCGGGGACGGTTGAAATATTTTCGAAAAAATCGCTCTCTGTGACATTTTGACCTCAACGTATTTAACAGTATGCCTTAATTGAACCTTAGTTATCACTCTACAATTGGATCAGGTTATAGTGGCATTATCAGGAAACCGGGGACGGTTGAAATATTTTCGAAAAAATCGCTCTCTGTGACATTTTGACCTCAACGTATTTAACAGTATGCCTTAATTGAACCTTAGTTATCACTCTACAATTGGATCAGGTTATAGTGGCATTATCAGGAAACCGGGGACGGTTGAAATATTTTCGAAAAAATCGCTCTCTGTGACATTTTGACCTCAACGTATTTAACAGTATGCCTTAATTGAACCTTAGTTATCACTCTACAATTGGATCAGGTTATAGTGGCATTATCAGGAAACCGGGGACGGTTGAAATATTTTCGAAAAAATCGCTCTCTGTGACATTTTGACCTCAACGTATTCAACAGTATGCCTTAATTGAACCTTAGTTATCACTCTACAATTGGATCAGGTTATAGTGGCATTATCAGGAAACCGGGGACGGTTGAAATATTTTCGAAAAAATCGCTCTCTGTGACATTTTGACCTCAACGTATTTAACAGTATGCCTTAATTGAACCTTAGTTATCACTCTACAATTGGATCAGGTTATAGTGGCATTATCAGGAAACCGGGGACGGTTGAAATATTTTCGAAAAAATCGCTCTCTGTGACATTTTGACCTCAACGTATTTAACAGTATGCCTCAATTGAACCTTAGTTATCACTCTACAATTGGATCAGGTTATAGTGGCATTATCAGGAAACCGGGGACGGTTGAAATATTTTCGAAAAAATCGCTCTCTGTGACATTTTGACCTCAACGTATTTAACAGTATGCCTTAATTGAACCTTAGTTATCACTCTACAATTGGATCAGGTTATAGTGGCATTATCAGGAAACCGGGGACGGTTGAAATATTTTCGAAAAATTCGCTCTCTGTGACATTTTGACCTCAACGTATTTAACAGTATGCCTTAATTGAACCTTAGTTATCACTCTACAATTGGATCAGGTTATAGTGACATTATCAGGAAACCGGGGACGGTTGAAATATTTTCGAAAAAATCGCTCTCTGTGACATTTTGACCTCAACGTATTTAACAGTATGCCTTAATTGAACCTTAGTTATCACTCTACAATTGGATCAGGTTATAGTGGCATTATCAGGAAACCGGGGACGGTTAAATATTTTCGAAAAAATCGCTCTCTGTGACATTTTGACCTCAACGTATTTAACAGTATGCCTTAATTGAACCTTAGTTATCACTCTACAATTGGATCAGGTTATAGTGGCATTATCAGGAAACCGGGGACGGTTGAAATATTTTCGAAAAAATCGCTCTCTGTGACATTTTGACCTCAACGTATTTAACAGTATGCCTTAATTGAACCTTAGTTATCACTCTACAATTGGATCAGGTTATAGTGGCATTATCAGGAAACCGGGGACGGTTGAAATATTTTCGAAAAAATCGCTCTCTGTGACATTTTGACCTCAACGTATTTAACAGTATGCCTTAATTGAACCTTAGTTATCACTCTACAATTGGATCAGGTTATAGTGGCATTATCAGGAAACCGGGGACGGTTGAAATATTTTCGAAAAAATCGCTCTCTGTGACATTTTGACCTCAACGTATTTAACAGTATGCCTTAATTGAACCTTAGTTATCACTCTACAATTGGATCAGGTTATAGTGGCATTATCAGGAAACCGGGGACGGTTGAAATATTTTCGAAAAAATCGCTCTCTGTGACATTTTGACCTCAACGTATTTAACAGTATGCCTTAATTGAACCTTAGTTATCACTCTACAATTGGATCAGGTTATAGTGGCATTATCAGCATTACAAAGACATCTGAAGGCATTTTGAAAAAATCAGGGGAAATGTTTTATCCTACCCCATACCCGGGGGGGGGGGGTGTAACAGTGATTGGTGTCAGTTGTAGCAATAGCAGAATAATGAGAACCATGTTGTTACATATTTATTTATTTAGTAAAAATCTCAGAATATGGTAATTTATCGATATTACTAATGATAAGAATCAGTCTCACTGTTATGCGAAAAAATAACTATGTCTAAACTTGATAAACCTCAATTTAAAAACTTAACTTCAGCAGTACAAGCTCAAATAAAATTGGATGAAAGTAACAAAAATAACTTCTGCGACAAAACAAATGAAAAAATAATGAACAAAATCTTATACAAATCAGTTAGATTCACAATTATGACACAAATAATAAGGATCACCATCTATAGAAGCCTCATGGGCCCACATTCGTGCATTGTACCCAATCGTCTCATGGCCTGTGATAGTGACATACCTTTCAACGCAGACCCCCAAGCATTAATACTCTTCTTCATCTCAGGACATTTTTTCTTTTGGGTCGTTTTCTTGTTTTTATCTTAGGACTTAGAATATTTTGATTTTTTTTTGTTTAAATTGATTTTAATTCCTTTTACCTTCTTTTTTCGTTCTCAATTTTTCAGTTTCTTATAGTATTGCCTCTTTCTGGCGTATCTGTGTATATTGCAGATGTTCTCTTTTTTCCACTTATTTACCGTCAGTCTGGATGGTGCTTTGGGGTAAGGCCTCACTATTTCAGTTGAGAAGACATCCGTAGATGGTTTCGGCGAATCTGCTCGACTATTTACATTACTTTCGATTTCATGTGCTGGAGGATTTTTTGGTGGAACTAGAGAAGACTGAACAGACTAGTGTTGGATTTGCTTGAGCGACTTCTTCAGTCTGAATAAAACAGGTTTCATTGTTACTTTCGTACCTTGCATCATTCAGATTTGGAGTGTGTTCATCATCGTCTACATAGAAATTTGGATGTTCATTCAAAATGGAAGGACTAATAGCCGGCTTAGGATTGTCGTTTTCCGGAATCGTTTCATTCGGATTTGGCCGGTCAGTCACAAAAGATGGCGCAATATCATAGTCAGTAAATATGTCACGGTTAAATGCATTGTACCGTCATGTAAGAATTTGACGGACAGCTGGTTTATTATTAAACTATTTATTTACATAAATATTTACAAGATAATTATGGGCACAGCCATCGACAACCGAAACCTGCCTGAAGCCAAAGTAACAAAATTGGCAAAACAGAGACGTCTGTCTCTCGTTGAATCTCGAGTCCGAATTCTCTCAAAATCTACGTTCGCTTCGCAGAACCGCCGCTGACAACGAGAGGGGGGTGAATTCCGAGCCCTCTAGAGATATTTATGTCCTCTCCCGAACAGAAACACCCCCCACACAGCTGCGAAAACCGTCTATCATGCCGACTTGAGTCCCCCACCGCAAAAACTTGATCCCAGATACGAGATTGGGGAACCGACGGAAACTCCAGCTATGAATGGATCAAATGGGCCGCCAGCCGTCGAGGAGCCGCACGTGTAAAGACTAAAGTTGTTTTCGCATTCCGAAACATTCCAGCGTCCACGTGTTAGGGAAAAGGGTCGGCAAGTACCATATGGTACAGCATAAAGGCCAATTTTCTTAGACCAGCATGAATATTGGTCGGAGTGAGAGCTAATGGCATAGTAGTAGCCACAATACCAGGTATGTTGTAGATACTCATTGTTTTGCCAGAGAGGTACGGCATCCAAGCGTCACTCAGTAAATTTAGATTTTTTTTCAATGGCCCATATACCGATCGATCAAGTGTTTGCAACTTGTGCGAACAGTGTCGCGGAAACGAGACTTACGGTTCCGTTTTCTTTACAGAAATTAAGAGCATTAACATGAATGTGAGATGAATGATTGTCTAACACAAGTAATACTTTATGGGCAGTTAAAGAGTCTGTGTTTTTGAACAAGTTTCAAAAATATTACAAAACCTTCATCTTGCATCTAACCTGAAGGGTTTGCTGTGTTTTTTCGGGGTCGTTTGAAACTTTTCATACGACCCCCAAAAAATTGTTACTACCGTACCCGGCACATCTTTTAGAAAATGTGTCGTCATAACTTCCAAAATAAACAATTTAGATAATAAGAATTACACTAATATGAACTCCGATAACCAAAGTTCTTACGTAAAAAACATTACTAGCCATTACTAGAATGGTTATGGATTAAAATCAAAATAACAGCAACAAAGGTACTTACTTTTGCACGCAAAAATACAATAACCCCCTCTCACACACGTGTGATGCACTCGAAGAATACCGAACGATGGCCACTATTGCTAATCTCCCGTCTACTATTAGCGTTATTCCAACCGTACCCTGTTTCAACCTATCCCGGTCTCCCCTACCGCAAAAATGGCATTGGTGTGAATTACGGATAGTGAAACAGTTTGAATTTAGTAAGATTTATTTATTTCAACGATTTAGTTTTGGGTTCTACTAACTTTAAGTATAATGCCCGTATTTTTAACACCCGCATAAATAATTGTACGTATTATTTTTTTGATACAAAGTACCAAGAACAATTTGTTTTCTAAAAGATTATTTAAAAAACTACTTTGGAGCTAATGGGGTGGGTAATTATTATTTGTAGCAACAAATTTATACCTTTTCGTCCGATCGGCAAAAGGATATAATATATTTTTGGGTGTACGGCAGAAATTTAGAAATTATTTTAAGTGCCATGAGATGAAGAAGGTAGATAATCGCTGCGCTAGAGGATGACCTTCACAATTATAGACAAAAAGAGTGACCGGTATATTCCCAGGAATTTTAATCTCATTGAAAATGTTTGTGATGATTTAGTTGATAAATAACTCGAAGTACAGGGAGTCCCAAAAAGATCAGTTTCTGATCTAGATAGCGCTGCACAACACGCAAACGATTGTTAAAGAATTCAGTTATTAAAAATGGCGGATCCGGTGAAGAAAGCTCAATGTGTCGAGTGAATGGCCCCATAGCATGGCTACCCCGGTCTCCTGATATTACTCCACTAAACTTTTTCTTTTGGGGTTATGTAAAAGATGCTGTGTACCGAACAAAAGTTAACAGTGTCGTGGAATTGAAACAAAAAGATCCAAACAGCTGTAGCTACTGTTAATGTTAGAATGCTGAAAAGTTCGTGGATTTAATTGGAATACTGTCTTGATATTCTTTGTTCTACGAAAGGATCTCATGTGGAAAGTTGCTAAGGTAATAGAAATTTTTTTTTTAGTTATTCTATCTATTGTTGTAACTAGTTTTGCTGTAGGCCTATTCTTTTTTTAAATACATTTTTGAAGTTGTGCTGATTTTTTTGCGACACCCTGTATTATACACTATGAAAATTCGAATCCATGGAAGCATAAATTATGCACGATCATCTACTTTTCCGTACTTATCATTGGGAGTGCAGTGAAATATTCTACACAATTTAAGTAATAAGAGTTACTTACGAACTACTTACGAGTTGTACATTCTGTAATACGAAGGAAATGTACCGTTGATTTTGACATCCGATCCTGGCCAGAAGAAAGTTGCTGCTTTCAAGCCCTGCTTCTGTGCAGTTACCCAAATCTATAAAATATGATATGAAAAATGTACTAGTCTACATTTACTGCCCATTTAAGGATATTTTGGTAGTCATATTTTTTAAATACAAATATATTCAAACAATGTTGATCGTGTGCTGCATTTCAGCAGACGATAAATAACTGGTACAAAACAAAAGAGTTCCATGTTCAAAAACGCCTTTAGACTTTAATGGCAGACGAAATGTTTTCGTACCGTTTCTTTTTATATTAATGTTTGGACATCTTAGAACTTTCTAGATTTGAGCATTATGTAACAAATCACAAAATTTCAAACGACGTTTATTATTTTATACAGGGTGGTCCCGAATTCATGGTACAAACTTTAATGGTAGGTACAGGACATTGTAACAATGATTTATTGTATAGGAATGTATAGTCGCAAGTGACGCGGTGAGGCGAAAACAGGGGAAATAACGGCCGAAAGGAAAAACAAAGATTTTATTGAAAGCGTTGTTGACAAGTGTCATGTTTACAGTAATTGTTCAAAATTGCGTCCACCAGTATCGATACATGCTTGACAGCGTCGGTGGAGCGATTGGCGTACACGTTCAAAGATGCCTGGTATTTCACGCACACCTGCAGCAGCTACAGATAAGCGAGCGACGAGATCCTCATCTGAGTCAACTGGAGTCTCATAAACAAGATGCTTTAGATGTCCCCATAAAAAGTAATCGAGGCTCGATAAATCGGGAGATCGGGGTGGCCAAGGGACTGGTCCACCACGCCCAATCCATCGAGTACCAAACGTGGCATTCAGGTAATTCCGTACATCAATGCTGAAGTGTGCTGGCGCCCCATCGTGCTGAAACCACATGCGGTTACGAATGGCGATCGGAACATCATGCAGCAGTTGTGGTAACACTTCTTTCAGAAAAATAAGATAGCTTCCGCCAGTGAGCCGCGTGGGTAGTAAGTATGGGCCAATCAAAAAGTCGATGTTCAACAGCGGTTAGACATCTACTGCCCTCTACCGGCAATGATACCAACCGATCACTCCATTTCTCTTTCCTTTTATTTCCCCTGTTTACGCCTCACCGCGTCACTTGCGACTATACATTCCTATACAATAAATCATTGTTACAATGTCCTGTACCTACCATTAAAGTTTGTACCATGAATTCGGGACCACCCTGTATAAAGTTATTATTGACGTAAAATACGTCTTACATTTAGAAAATGGGGTACCACGCTTAATTTGTGAATGTCACAATAAAGCGATGCAAGTGCAAAAAATTTAATAGCTTGAAAAGTATTAATGATACATAATTGAACGATATCGTGTTAAAAAGAGCATTAAACAAAAATTATTAAAGCTCATTGATCTTGCGCTGACGTTATCCACTGAGTCAATCGCAACGCAAAGTTGAGCCACGAAAATTCGCACTTCCGCTCACATAAATTTAGTCAAGCTCCGGTCTAATTTGTGTGAGTACGACGTTTAAGGAGTCATTTGTTTCGTCTCTTTGGGCTTTATAAATAATAATATAAATAAAACTTTAAATATTTAATACTTGTTTAGATATCGGACTTCAAAGTGTGTAAATTTTGCAAAAATTTCCAAATGTCCAAATATGCATAATATACGCAAGAAAAATTATACAACCTTATATAAATTATGTATTATAAAATTATATATATATATATATTTATAGAAACGTCAACAGAAAGAAATATCGAGAAATAGAGAATCCAAGAAAATAAGGACATCCGATATGTTGAGTGTCAACGGCCTCGGCAAGAGCCCTTAAAAGTTGAGGTGTCGCGCCGCGTCGTTCACATAATTTAGTCTAGCTCCGGCCTCTTTTATGTGAGCACGACATTTGAGGGGTCATTTGTTTCGTCTCTTTGTGCTTTATAAATAATAATAGAAATAAAACCTTATATATATTTTATACTTGTTTGTATATTGGACTTCGAAGTACGAAAATTTCGCAACAATCTCTTTCACTCTCATTCACCATATGTCCTCACAGACGTATTCTACTCCTGGGTGTAGGCCGTGTCCCGACATAGCCACGTTCATTTCTTTATTTGCAATCCTGTTTCACTTCTGTTATGCTGTGTGTTGTTTCTCTTTTCTCTAAATAAATCTTTAAATTGTCTTCTTTTACAATTTTAATTATTATTATAACATTTAAAAAATGAAAGAAAATCGGTAAAAGTTAAAGTAAGAGAGGGATTTTAACTGTAAAACGAACCAACCAGGGAATGGCGAAGATTTTACATCCGCTATAAAAATACTATTCGAATGTAATACAAATCGGGATAACTTTAAAATGCATTTATCACTATTTTGGCAATGTTTAGCTTTTAATAATCTAACTGGCGTTGATCCATCGACAATCATATTTCAATTCGGGGTTCATTGGTACATTCTTTGGAATTTTTTGCTTGGAAAAGTGTTGAAAGCGTATTCAAAAACAAACCATGAGATGCAAGATTCGGAATACGTACGGGAAACACGTTCCGTTGCAGAAATACAACCGCCATTTACGTTAAGCTAGACAGAAAACATGTTTTATAGCTTGGTATGACAAAAATAATCAACAATAACATGAAAAAATAGCAAAATTTCGAATTTTCCACGATACATTTTTAATGCAAAATATAGATGGCGGTGGTGTTTCAGCGGCTATACGTGTTTCCAGTGCGTAGTCTGAATGTGACGTCAGTTGGCTTGTTTAGAGTAAGATTTCAGTATTCCGTTGAAAAAAATTTTAAAAGAACTCGGAATTGGGCAGCGAATCATTGCAGATTTTCTGATTTTTCTTACACTAAAAGTCTCATTAACAGCAAATTACAAAATATTTTTGCGAGTAAATATTTTTTAGTTAAATATTTGAAGTACTTCGTGGCTTAGAAATCAAAACAATTTTTGTCAACAAGTCAAATAAAAATCTGAAATAACATGGTATATTTGAAACAATTCCTCGAAGACAAGAAAGCCTTAGAGAAAGTAAAGAAAAGTATCGATATCTTTTGTTTGGCACGAATACTTTACAAATTATTTTTCTTGCAAATCATTGAACGCACATTTTTTTTTGGTTTCAACTGTTTTTCATAAGGGATCATATAAAAATTTAGACACCGTAGTTTTCACGAAAATACCATCTACTGGATAAAAATCTAGGGGAAAGGATTTTAGGTTGAGTTTTAGCAAACATTTCAATTGCAAGCCTCTAGATACAATTACCAAAGTACAAAAAATGCGATAAACCGTTCAAAGGATATCTCTATGCTCAAATAGCAAAATGTTATGTCACTTTTTCCAAAAAATTGAGCAAGTCCCATCCTGGAGTCTGATTTGTCTTTGTTTAGAAGGTGGCAAAATGTCGCAAGTCTTTTTCTTTCAGTTTATGAGAAAACAAAGGTAAAAAATTGTTTTAAGTCAAAAACTACAGAACCACAAGGTGAATATTGAATCTTAAAATTGCTATCACAAAAAATTAAAAAAAGTGACTTAAAACATTTTGCCATCTGAGCAGATTTATTTCTGCTTTTCGCTTCAACTATGAATTAATTTAAACAAATTCTACATCTGAATATCATTGCATACCCCACTGCAAGAATGACTTTATAAATAAAAACGTTTTAGAGTTCTTTAATGATTATGAGTGCCCCGTCCAATATCCTGGAAGTGTCAAATCCATAGACAAACAATCCAGCACACTTTTCAAAGCCTTCTCAAAGACAAACGCGCTTTTTGATTCGTGGCATTTTTTCAGAGGATATGCGTATTGATTATGATATAATAGTTGTAACATATAATGCAATTTAAAAAGTAGTTGTCGAATAAATATTCGTATACTAACCGGTTCTCTTTCCCACCAAAACGGGTCTTGACTGTCCTCACCACCTGGTGAGAACATTCTTCCAGAATCATTCATTTTATTGTCTACTATACCATGAGAAGACGGGTACAGACCCTAAATGTGAAAAGCAACACATGCACAAGATACTAAAATACTTTGATGCGAACATTAAATTCTAATCAAATAGATCATCACATTGAATTTTGTGCCACAACTCAAACAAGGATAAAAATAAATCACCGCGGTTGTATTAACGCCTCTGGAGGTTGTTTGAATGAGGTACCTCGTCATTAGCAAAACTTACCAGATCTTGATGGACGAGATATATCGTCCTTTAAAAGAAATTTGACCGTATCTTGTTATCGTCACCTTAAAGAAGATCGGCAATATCCTGATAATGAATGCGGTCGTCATTTTATGAAAAATTGGTCAGATATTTATTGAAGAGATATTTGGACCAAACAACCTAAGGGTTAAACCTTAAACAATCTAAATGGAAGATGTCAAGACAGTTCTATTTGTGAGTGTTTGTAGGAGAATCTAATTTTTCACATGTTTTTTAGCTTACTTACGATTTTTTTTCCATCCTAGGGTTTGAAGTTTCACCACCGTATGAGGTTCTTGAAAAATCCATACCTGCTACACAAGTCTCGATATAATCTTTATCAAATTGCAAGTAATATATATCGGATAAAAAAATTCTCTACTGCTGATACTTATATCATAAACCTTCCTGGTGGTTATCTCGACATTATCTTGATGGACGAGATATCTCGTCCATCAAGATTCTGTTGTCTCTTGTAATTGGTTGGTTGTTTTGGGTTTTATGGCGCAAGGTCCGATAGTGGACAAGCTGCTCCAAATGCAAGATTAAATACACTACCCTGCAATAATGGACCGGACGCCAGCGGATTCGTATAAAATCCGACTACTAGTTTGGTTTTTTTTCGCGGTATAGCCTTGGACCTTTGCATGCTGTTCCTAATCAATTGAACGCCGGCGCCTACATGAGCATTTTTGGACAAACAGGTTGTTCCTACACTCTGGCAATTTTAGGGAATGGACTACTGTTACATCCAGGATGACAACGCTCCATGTCATGTTGCAGCCTCTGTCGAGCAGTGGTTTCAAGATATGGATGTGAAACGTCTTCCTTGCCTGCTCAGAGTCCCGACCTAGACCCCGTTTGTGCGACAAGTTAGAGCGACGCTTAAGAACCTCGGGAAAGAAGGGAACCCCGTTCGAAATCTACAGCTGAGCTGGCGACATTCTTGCAGCAGGAATGGACACAAATAACCATAGCTGTGTATCAAAACCTTGTTAAAAGTATGCCTAGAAGGGTTGTTAGTGTCATTGCAGCGCGTAGGGGACCATCTTCCTATTAAACATGTATTCTTTCCCTTATACCATCACATCTTGCTGTCCGGTCCATTATTGCAGGGTAGTCTATATCCAATAAAAGCAAGTAAAATAGTCAACAGACTCATGTCATTGGAAACCTGGTCAGATCATGATCTCGTCGCCATCATCAAATCGGTTGTGTCTTGACGACAACGTGTAACGTCATTTGCAAAGTTGATAAGATTGTGATGAATGAGGTACCTCATCAGTTGCAAAATTGGTCGAATCTCGATGGACGAGAAATACCTATGCTGATAGATACGGTCTCTGTGTTAACTATATATCAGGCTCTAAAAATTAGAAAAAAATCTGCGATATTTAAAAAGTAACAATAAATATTGATTTGATCGGAATTAACGACCTTCTAAGGATATGGACGAAGTATGTAGTTGGAGTCGCTGTCATAAAATCTCAGAAGTGTAGGTTACTAGAGCTTGGGAACAACTTAGGTCACTAGAGCTTGGACTTATTAGCTATCGAAGAGCAAACTAGTGTTTTTTTAATCACAATGGTCAATTAGTCCTGCAAAAGATTCGTACGCTTTACCAATACCACATGACCTTGAGATGGTCGTCAGGGGCACATCTATGGGTGTGTACGGGCTTTACAGTACCGAGGTACTCGAGAGATCCCTTTTCCCATAAGGTTTACTGTCTAGTAAATACGGGTGTCAAGCTCACGGGAGGAGCAATCTTTTTCTGCTACCATCCTATTATTTCACACAATCCCTCTTCCATTTAAAGTTGTCCGTGTTGTGTTTGGCACAGCTTATGGCCAAATATGGCACTTGCGCCATAAAATCCCGAAAATACCATCACCAGGAGATCTTCAAACCGAGCGGTCGGAACAAATAACATGAAAATACAACGTCAATTTCATTAGAAGGTCGTTGATTGGGACATGCTTTTGACGCATGTAAGCGAAAACTGAGAGCGTTACCGTGACTTGACTGAAATGGTTGGGGAACGTCTTGGACGGAAAGACTGAGTACATGAAATCTGCCTCGGCCCCGCAGTGAGCGATTTTCTGGAGGACAGGGTTGAATCCCCTCTTCAGGTAGTCGCTACGGAATCCATCCAACGACACCAGCAACAGAGGAGGCCTATCTTGAAAACTTAAAACACTTCATTTAGTATGGTGATCGTATTTAATCAATTGCATAAAAATAGACATGGAAATTGCAATTCATAATGTAATGCAATATTAATTTTGAAATTAATATAATATTTAATTTTAATATTAATTTTGAAACAATGTAATATTTAATATCAATATTAATTTGAAAATAATTTAATAGTAATTCGGAATTAATTTCATATTAATTCGGAATTAATTTAATATTAATTCGAAATTAATTTAATATCAATTCGAAATTAATTTAATATCAATTCGAAATTAATTTAATGTTAATTCGAAATTAATTTAATGTTAATTCGAAATTAATTTAATGTTAATTCGAAATTAATTTAATGTTAATTCGAAATTAATTTAATGTTAATTCGAAATTAATTTAATATTGATACGAAATTAATTTAATATTGATACGAAATTAATTTAATATTGATACGAAATTAATTTAATATTGATACGAAATTAATTTAATATTTCTTTTAAATTAATTTAATACTAATTTTAAAGTAATTTGATATTAATTTTAAATTAATTTAATATTAATTTAATTTATTTATTTTGTAGTTTTTGATGTTTAATAAGTAATATTAATTTTGAATTTTTTTTTATATTCAATATAATTGTTCAAAATTAATATTACATATTATGTAATATTAATTTTGAAATGTTTGATATTTAATATGTTATATCAATATTTAAATGTTTAATATTTTAATATGTACTGATATTTTTGAAATTTTTGATACTTAATATGGGATTCTTTCGACCAATAGATGTGGTTATTTTGTCATCATGTGATGTGGTAAAAGCAATATTGCAATCACTACTCGAAAATGTCATGTCACTTCGAAAGTTGAGAAAGCGATAGCAAATTTTCTTTCGGTTATTTAAAAGTAATGATAAAAACTTACAACGTGATAGGAAAATTATTTTGAAAGATATGAATAAAAAATCTTCCAATAAAAATCACATCCGTCATGTTACTACAGTTAGATTCTGAAAGTCCAATCCCCAATTGCGTCTTATTCACTTGTTCAAAAACAATTAACTATTTTGTTTTACCGTTGAACCTATTTTCGGGTTGATTCTTATTTTGTTTCTTGCTCTAATTCTTGTATTCCAGATTTCTCACCTATTGCCTTCAAAATTCAGACTACTGAAAACTTTTGTTACAATGGCGAGATCTTTCGTACATAAAGAGCAAAATTATGCAGCTCCTTAGCTTAAAGTAAGCATATTCAGCAACTAAGTGGCGAACTGGTGAATGAATTGCGTGACAGCTGATTATATATTTTTTATATCCGTTGTTGCCATTCGACAGTAAACAAATGGCGATTTCTGTGCGATGTACATAAGGGTTTCGGTAATGATTTTTCAATGAAATTTTTCATTTAATCACTAAATATTAGTGAATATCAGTGAATTTTATTGGTCGATGCATCAACAAACAATTACTTTATCCTACCTTTGGGGACATTCATCCGGTTCCCAAGGACAACTTCCATTCCAATTTATTGAAAACAGATCTGGAAATTGAAAGAGGTTTAGATAGGAATAAAAGTTTGTTCTTTATACAGACATAGAGTATTTAAAACATTCACATAGCTAAACAATTTCATACAATTTATTTACAGTTGTACATTAATACACTCTGCTGGTCATCGAAAATATACAGCTACCATAAGGCACATAGGTGGAATGATGAAAATGACAAACTTGAGGAAAGCGAAGAGGTAAGTATGTTGTTGTCAGTTATGCGAGCACGTTGTTTGTCAATTCTGATAAACGCGCTCGCATGACTGACGTATTTTTGGAAGAGGCATAATTAAACTTACTAACACCAACACACTATCCCGAGTTAAGCGTCGTGGCGAGATCTTATACCAGTTTAAATAATTGCGGTTGGGATGACTAGAGCATTCCACCAGGTAATTTCAATATTCTTAAAAGTTGAACAGAAAAATAATTTAAAACCACTGCCAAATTGATTTAGGGAAGTAAACATTAGTAAATTAGGTTAAACAAAAATGTACGTTTTATCATTGACTGTTTTAAAATTCATTTACTTAAGTACATGAAAAATTTTTTTAAATTTTTAATACGAACAGGTAACTAGTTGAATTTATGTCGCATTGGAGCAACACAGTGGGTTATTGGCGACTTCAAAATGTGCACTAGATATACAAAAACCTATTTTCTCGGTTATTATATTCATTTAATTTTATGTTTGATGCTTTCGTTAAGCCCTAAGGTATACTCGTATTTTATGTTACGGAAAACGATGTTAAAAAAATATGCATTTTTTCTAAAAATTAAAGGACCCGGTAATCCAGTTGGTATTTGCGGTTACCGCTTTAGTTAGATCGAGTTCGGGCCTTTTTTGATTCATTGTATACAGACAGTGAAAGTTAATTTTGACAAAGGCGTTAAAATTAGTTTCTCTCATGCGTTTGGATACTGTTTTTGACTACCCACTTTTTGAGAGCCTCAAAGCTTGAAGAATTCAAATTAGGGAACCTACTTTTTGACTAGAAGGTATTCATATAAGGAGGTTCCGGTCTAAGAAGCTGAAGTGACCGCAAAGCGGCAAACATAAAAATATCACAATTTAGGGTGGTTGTGTTCTAACGGCCATATTTGGCCAAGCTGCCCCCAACCCGAAGTAGACAACTTAAAGTATGGACACACATTAGAGAAATACAGTATAAGTTACAAGAATCGAACCTGCATTGCCTATAACGCGCCGATTGCTAGTGCAATGGGCAAACCCATTGAGTCACGGTGACCCACTAGGGTGGTCACAAAGTACATGGGGGAAAAAAATTTCGCCCAATCTTCCATGGAACACCCCCCTCCCCTCACCCTCCCTAAAAAGTTCCAATAGGCTAGAAACTGTGAATGGCAAAGTTTCAGCTCAACCTGATAATATTAACCCGTGCCTCATCGAGGTTAAAGTTAAGAAAAACAGCAATTTTTAGCAAAAAAAAAATCGTAGTTTTTAATTTTAAAATCGAAACCATTCGTCCTAGAAATCTGGTTCTTGTCTTATTTCATAGGAAATTTTGTTGACATGAAGTTTGATCTTATCCACTTTTTTTTGCTAAAACTGATAGAATGGCATTTAGCATTTTTCATGTAAGGTCGTAGTGTCATCAAAAGTCAATTTTCATGCAAAGCCCCAAAAACATTACAATATTCAATTACATCTGCTTTCCAGATTTCGCTTTTTGTATTTTTCATTTTGTACTTTAAAAAGGCTTTTATTAGAGGTATTTTCAAAAGTAAATGCAACAACATTCAAAATCAAAATGAAGGAATTAGGGGTAAAGAAGAGGAAGCAAGGAGTAAAAATGACAACAATTAGTGTTCAAATGAATTTAATAATTATATAGTTGAATTATACATCATTATATTATTATTATTTAAATACACAAATTAAGTGGTAATTAAAAATTAAGGTGGTAATGTCTTAGATATTGTAGCTTTTGAAGAGTCCGGAAAAATTTTCCTACAGATACAACTTGTAACAGAAACTACCGTTGTTCTTCGTCTTTCGTCAAAGAAGAATTAAAGTCTTTAATTAATTTACTCCTCTCTCAGCAGTGTCATTAACAACCGTTAAACCGTTCCCTATTTTTTTAGCTTTTAAATAATGTTGATTTTCACACCATACATCGAGATCAGTATTTAAAACATCTGTATCGATTTCAAATTTCTTAAAAAAATTTAGAGTTCGAGGAGAAACAAAATAATCAACTTCTTTGTCCAATAAATGAACTTGCTGGAGATTAAGTTTTGGTTTTACATACCTATCATCACAGTCATTTTCTACTTCGGACCTTAATTTTTCAATCATGCTTGTTTTGACATTTTTTTCCAAAGTATTATCGAAAAATGAAAATGCAGCTTACTCCGAGTTGAGATACCACAGATGGTTTATTATTTTAGATAGGGCCTTGTCTGCAACCACTTTATCAATTTTCTTTTATTCGACTAAAGATTTTAATAATTGTAGGTCTAGGTGTGTTTGTGGGCATTGAACCATGCTTTTACATAAATATTGATTACAAATAAACAAATATCTTCAATGCCGTTTCTCTCTAAATCAGTTAACGAAATTTGATCCCTGGAAATATACATTTTGATAGAATAAATGGCCTTTGTCATGCATCTGGCGAGATGAATAGCACCAGGTACTCTAAAAGTAATGTCTTTTTGAGGAAGACGCCCTATATGGATTTAGAAAGGTTGGAATTAATTCTTTTTATTATTATCCCTGGGCTGTCTGTTCTTTAATTGTTCAAAAAGAAAACTCGAAATTTGGTCTGGATTACTTATTTTATTTATAATATTTTCAACTTTTATACCTGTTTTGTATTTCTTCTTGTCTAGCTTAGACCACCCAGTCTGGAATTTTCGAAAAATATCTGGCTGAGGACCAGTGGATGTGCCCATTTTGCAATTAAAAACTGCTTTTAAACCAACTTCTAAAATATGGTGACAACATGTTAAAATCAAAATGTTTTTCTCTAATAACTGTTCTAGCAAAACGCAGGTTCCCTTAAGGCGACCAGTACTTACTGCCGTGGTTGGCCACTGCTCAACTGCTGATAATACAGCTTTTGACTGAATTATCATAGTACTATTTTCAAAGATTGGAACACCTATCAACTGTTCTACATTCGCACAAGTAATCAAAATCGCTACCCGCTCCACATTTTCTTTACTCAACAAATCTGAAAGCAATTTCCCATCCCAGTGCACAACAGCTCCCTCTAAATCGGAATATCTAAATCTATTTTTGATGAGATCAGTTGTTTGTTGTCGGAATTGCTGTTTGCATAGTCGTATGGCACTTCTACCTAGATATAATTTCTGTAAGTCATGACCTAATGCCTTAAAATGCTAAATACTACTCATAAGTTGTATCTGAAGTACTTTTACAAGTTGTATCTGAATGTAGGCACATTTTCAATCACAACTGTATGTAGGCACACAAAAGACTCTTCAAAAGCTACAATATCTAAGACATTACCACCTTAATTTGTTATTACCACCTAATTTGTATATTTAAATAATAATAATGTAATTATGTATATTTCAACAATATAATTAATAAAATACATTTGAACACTATTTGCTGTCATTTTTACTCCTTGCTTCCTCTTCTTTACCCCTAATTCCTTCATTTTGATTTTGAATGTTGTTGCGTTTACTTTTAAAAATACCTCTAATAAAAGCCTTTTTAAAGTACAAAATGAAAAATACAAAAAGCGAAATCTGGAAAACAGATATAATTGAATATTGTAATGTTTTTGTGGCTTTGCATGAAAATTGACTTTGTATGACATCCACTACGACCTTACATGAAAAATGCTAAATACCATTCTATCAGTTTTAGCAAAAAAAAGTGGATGAGATCAAACTTCATGTCAACAAAATTTCCTATGAAATAAGACAAGAACCAGATTTCTAGGACGAATGGTTTCGATTTTAAGGATTAAAAACTACGATTTTTTTTTTGCTAAAAATCGCTGTTTTTCTTAACTTTAACCTCGATGAGGCACGGGTTAATACTATCAGGTTGAGCTGAAACTTTGCCATTCACAGTTTCTAGCCTATTGGGGGGAGGGGGGGGGGTTCCATGGAAGATTGGTCGAAATTTTTTTTTCCCCGTGTATGTTTCGATATTAAGGAGTAAAAACTACGATTTTTGCTAAAAATCGATGGCACGGGTTAATATTATCGGGCACAGGTTAATATTATCAGATTGAGCTGAAACTCTGCCAATCACATTTTTTAGCCTATTGGCAATTTTTAGGGAGGTGCCCCGGTAGAAATTCGAAAATTGATTTTTTGTAACCACTCTAGTGACCCACACAACATTTTAGGTTGGTTGGGATGAGTTTTATTGGGCAAGGGCCATATTTGACCAAGCTGCGTCAACACCTAGAAAATGGACATACATACAAAGTAACATTTATTGACGCGAGAAATACACAAGGGAATATATCGAAGCCGACAGGAACCGAACCAGTGCCACATAGAACAGACCTACAAGTTCGTAAGTAATGAGTTTTGTAGTGAAATCGAGATCACAGATGATGGAATGAGATTTGATATTTTTCAATACAAATTAGATTAAAATCCAGGACCGAACTTACACCAAAAGCTTAACTCTAAAAATTACCAAACAATGACCTAAAAATATAACAAAGTTCCCTAAAATCCTTCATATCGAATTGAGACAAGAAATGATCCAACAAACTGTACTCAAAAAGAACCAGGACGTTGCAAAGGAATTCCTATCTAATTGCCATTGGTTACGACAGGGCTCGAAATGCCCGGGTGCACAGGTGCACTGTGCACCTGAAAATAAAATTGTGCACCTAATTTTTTCCCTCTAGGTGAACGCAGTGCACCTATCATTAAAAAAAGCGGGGGAAACGTATTTTATGTTATTTTGATGTCTGAACAAAATATTAGTATCGACTTCTCTCGCTCTAAAGGAACGTAACTAAAATTCCTAAATACACATTATGCGTAAACTTTAATCCAGTAAATGCCATGTTGCAATGAAAGAAAAATACAAAAAGAAGGATGGACACTAAATCTTATGGGTGAAGATCTTCCAAAAACGTAAACGTTTCTGATTGCCCACCAATGTCTGAATATTTTTAAGTAATAATTTTGCAGGTAAAAAAAAATGTTTAAATATTTGTATTTATTATCTACAAGTAACATATCCAAACATACCCAACTAATAAAGTAGTTTACATAACATTAATGCTCTTATATTACGTTTTTTTAAACGTGCACCTAAAATATAATATGTGCACCTAATTTAAAAAAACTTAGGTGCATATTGTGCACCTGTATTAAAAAATCTATTTCGAGGCCTGGGTTACGAAGTGCTAACAGAGATGGCCTGTCGACAAAATACGGGGCCTGTTGATATCCGTTTGAGTCGACGCAACAACGTCTTGAAACAATTGCTCTTTTGAAATTGCTTACCTTGTGAATCTCCAAATGGCAGCTTTGCAGACCGAGAAGTTGCTACGAGGACAGCGATGACGACGACAACCAACACCTGTAAAAGGAAAAGAGATTAAAACTGAGTTTTGGAATATAATAAGCACAATACCGAGACATTTTTTGTAAAGCTAAATATAGGTGGCTGTAGTGTTTCAGTGGCGATACGTGTTTTCTGCGCATATTCTGAACGGGAGGTCAGTTGTATATTTTTTGAATACGATTCCACCAATACAAATACCAAATAGTAAATTCCAAATTAATACACGGCATCAGAACCATGATTCAAAATTACGAGATCGGATTTTTCTCTGCGGAATTGATCCTGAATCGTCGTCAATAACCAGTTGTTATGCTCTTGTGCTGTATTTATAAATTCAACTACCTGCTAACCGAATTAATACGTAATAGTCAATTGGTTAAACGAATTAAATACAGTCCAGTCACATTACTGTGACCACCTGTCAAAAGCCAGAATAACTACCTTTGGCAGAGCGGACCGCTGCGAGACATGCAGGAAGAGAGTCGATTAGGCTTCTGAAGGTGTTCACTGGGATGTTGAGCCATGCCGACTCCAGTGCCGTGGCCAGCAGCGCAAGATTACGCGGTTGAGGATCCATGCCGCGAACAACCCGATCGAGGGGGTCCCACATATTCTCGATTGGGTTTAAATCCGGAGAGTTTGCTGGCCAGGGGAGTACGGCAAACTCAACCTGGTGCTCTTCGAACCACGCACATACACTGCGAGCTGTATGACACCTCACATTGTCCTGCTGGTAGATGTCATCATTCTGAAGAAAAATAATTCGTATGTAGGGGTGGACATGGTCCGCTGATCCATCGTGCCTTCCACAATGATGAGTGCACCCAGTCAATGCCAGGAAAACATTCCCAAAACCATAATGCTCCCTCCTCCAGCCTGGATCCTTTCGGCAATTGTTGCAGGGTGTTTGCTTTCAGACGCTTCACGCCGTATACGCCAACGTCCATCTGTCCGATGGAGCATAAAACGGGATTCATCGGAAAAAGCCACCTGTCGCCACTGTGTGGACGTCCAGTTGCGGTACTGACGTGCAAATTCCAGCCTTCGTCGCCGATGAACAGCAGTCAGCATAGGTGCATTAACCAGGCGTCTACTGCGGAGGCCCATGCGCATCAACGTTCGCTGAACCGTTGTTGAGGATACACTCTTGGTAGCGAAGGACATATTTGGCCAAGCTGCGCCAGACACAAGACATCAATCTAACTTCCAGGAACTATCTGGTTGAACATCCGCTTGATGGGAAGTTTACAGGGACATATAGGAATAGCCAGGAATATATCTCCAACTTTTAGGATTGGTCAGTTTTCGTGTTTCACGGAAGCAGTTTTGCATCCATCGTTTCAGCTGAGTTGTAAGATCTCGTGTGAACTACTAGTGAGTCGGTTGATGATAAAAAAATAGACCACGAATATTCTCCCTGTATACAAGCCAATACTGTGGACATATCCGTCCAAAAAAGTGTAACCATTATTTTCTCATTGAAGTCCTATATCTGAAGTAGACATGCTACGACCATTTCAGCAAACAATCCACGTGGAATAGTAATAGATTTCAAGGGAACTACACTCTTGATTAGCAGCCCAAATTTGGGAATAATCTTTATCAGGGGTTTCAACCTTCACAAACACAGCGGCCGCCTGAGCATGACGGCTGGGATCACAGCAAGTGCGAACGCTGATTTTATTTGGTTAAAACCCTCGTAAAGTAGCACTTCGTGTGATTTTTTTTCAATCTAATTTCATGATTTAGTGATCCAATATACCATTGAAATTAAAATCAAAGTAAATCTTTCGAAAGTTTCGTTTCTGACGGCACTCAGTGTTTAACAACACAACTGTTTCTCACAAGGTTTGATAAAGAAACATTAAAGCAATACAAAATACTACTAATTTATTAACGCGGCTGTGTAACTACATATAAGTTTTCTATTCTCTAATACTAAAGGTTTCCAAAAGACATAGACAAGATAAAGCGTAGTGCCATTGACTCAATACCAGATTGGAACAAACAATGTTTAACATTTCTGTCCCAGTAGGTACAAATCCACCAATAACCCGTTACAACAGTAACATCAATTCAACCACCTATGTACCTACCTGTCCTTATCACATTCATATTTACCCATTTATTTATTTCTATGGTAGATGTGTTCGCTTTGATTGATTGATTGATTGATAGTTGGGTTTTATGACGCAAAGAGGATATATTCAGTTATATCGTAAATTTAAAGAAATCTGGGGCATGTTTGCAGTTTTGCCGATGCAATCACTTCTAGTGAGCCGAAGTGAATTGTAAATACGAACCACCTGATTAAACACGACGAAATATTTCAAACCATAACCCTGAAATACTACAGCTGACTAACACCAGTCGCTCAAGTGAAATCAAACGTCGAAAAGTGGAATTCCGAAGATTCAGATACAGTAATGACTTCCAGACAATATTCTTAAATGCATGACACGAATCGTAAACAAAAATATTAATTATAAAACATTGTACTGTCAGAAATATGATAAGCACGTCTTTGGGTTATGAGTGTTTCAGTTTCCTATCGTATTCGAATTCATTTAAAACGCAATAACTCTTAATTTGAAATACTAAAGTGCATCGGTAGCTAAACGATCCGTTTTAGAACGTATGTCCACTATCCCGTCTACCCTGCTAAGTAATAAATATTTTTTCTTCTGTACTTGTCCTTAAATCCGATTAAACTATGACTTTAAATACTATAAGTAGACGGAGCATTGCTATTGAGAGGAGCTTCAAAAAGTGTGACCCACGAGTTGACTAGTAATCACGTGACTGATCTGTGAAAATTTGGCCAGGTGGGCCGATTTGGTGTCGTATCGCCTCGTTTGGCAATGTAACATCGTATGACAGAGTAGATGTGTGAATCCGTATTTCTATAGAGTGAAGAACAAAAGTGGCGAAATCGACAAAACCTACTATCGGTAATGGTAATTTTAGTTAACGTCGTACTAGAGCAACACAACGGGCTATTGACGACGGTCCGGAATCAGTCCCTTAAGGGAAAGATTCGAGGACAACACCTCGTAATTTTGAACCACGGTCAGATGACGAAGCAACACCTGAGCTGGCACCCCACTCTCCAAACTTCCACGCCAACCCAACGTGAGGACTTTCGGCCACGACAGATTTAAGGTGCACCAGCCGCCTCTACACCATACGTTTACAAACATCCATGCCCGGACCCGGATTCGAACCAGGAACCTTCCGATCTAGAGGCTAACACCTTAACTACTATACCGGTTGGTCGGCCCTACTATCGGAGAATTAATCAATCAATGGACCTATCAGATGACGGAACAATGGATGGGCGTCTTTTCACGTCCCGTGGACCAATGAGATGATGAATGTTAAGTTCCACCCGGCAGACGGATGTAATCTAAGATACATGTTACTAATAGTTTTGGTCACATGATCCTGGGTACATAAAAAGGTTACCATTGCTCACTCTTCTTCAGCAAGACTGAATCTATGAATATGAAAACGCTCATAAAAAAGACGAATTCAAGCCTTTAACGATCGCGGTTGTTTACAGAAACGCAACCCCAATCGCTTAAGGCGAGAATCCGTCTTAGCGTTATCAGAGGAAATGCAAGATTTCAATGAATAGTCCGGATGGTTTATTCGTGAAGTATATCTTTATTTATTAAATGATAGGAGAAGTAAGATACACATGGTGTAGAATTTACAAGTTAGTTGCATAGATGTTTTTTTACAAAGGTTTAAATCTATACATGTGTTGTCCCGAATAGTGGGCACATTAGAAATATACTTTAAATTGTACTCGCGTTGGTTATCACTTTATAAGATATTTGTTTAAAGTAACTAAGTCACTGAAATAGGTACATAATCAAAATGGGTTGTAACATTGTAACAACGGGCTTGTATAAGCTTTGGCAGGAAGGATATTTTAGATCAGAATATTGTATAATTGAAAATATTCTTTTATTTCGTCTTGGTTGTTTATATTTTTACAGTACTGCTCTGTTATACAGTAAATTTTACAACAATTCAATTATATATAGGAAAGAGTTTCCTCCGAGACTTAACTTCAAAAGTCTGGGCCGTCGTTAGCTGACGCCTTTACAACGGCCACTTTTATCGAGTCTGTCAGATAATGTCTATTGCTGACCCATCCCTCTCTGCTCCAAGCCTTGAATCCCCAGTACCGTGGGAAAAACCCTTGGGCAGTTTTCCATCATCCGAAAAACTCCAAGAGGGGAGCTTCCCAACCTTTTCATTTCTATTCCAACAGAGGGGCTGGTCATTGTCCGACAAAGAACGATTTGAGCGGGCCAGGAGACTGGTAAATCTTCTCTATTGAGTAATCGAATGCGAAATTTGCACACAACTGAATTACTAAAGCAACGTTATGCAAGTACTATAATTTTAGTTAAAGTTTATACTTACAAGGCATCTTGAATTTGTAGTCCGTAGGCATATTTGAGACAAAAATCTCCCTTCTATCGGATATTTCATAGTGTGAAATATTTCTTTTATGCGAAGTCAGTCAAGTTTTACGTTTTTCAGAAAATCAATACGCAGTTAAAAGATTAGATGAATTCAATAACTGACGAGAGCACACTCATGAAGGTCCGTTCCACAATCAGGTTGAAAACAAAAGGGGAATTGGAATGACACTTCAGCTCTTGAATGTCAACAGAGCATTTGGTTACTTTGAAGTAGGGTAATTTTGAAACACTTTCTTCTGCACTTTACAACTTGTAGTTAAGCCTTTTAATTGAGTTCAAATGGAATTTTGAAACCGATGCATTTGTGTGCAATTTAGAAATCTTTTAGTAAGCCATGTGGCGAAGTGATAAAAGAGGACATCTTAATTCACCAGTCTCCTGGCCGGCTGAAATCGTTCTTTGTCGGACAATGGCCAGCAACTCTGTTGGAATAGAAGTGAAAAGGTTGGGAAGCTCCCATCTAGGAGTTTTTCTGATGATAGAAAACTGCCCAAGGGTTTCCCACGGTACTGCTCTGTTATACAGTCAATTTCATAACAGTTCAGTTAAATATAGCAATGAGATATTTCGTCTCATTTGTAGAATTAATCAGATCTCGATGGACGTGGTATCCCGTTATTAGAAAAATTAATCAAATCTGGATGGACGAGATATCTTGTCATAACCACTTGGAGGAATAAGAATACAAGAAGTATTCTTGTCAGTAAACGGTCCAAGAACTTTAAGCTTACTAAAATAATTCTAAATTGCACACAAATGCATCGGTTTCAAAATTCCATTTCAACTCAATTAAAAGGCTTAACTACAAGTTGTAAAGTGCAGAAGAAAGTGCTTTGAAAGTGTTTCAAAATTACCCAACTTCAAAGTAACCAAATGCTCTGTTGACATTCAAGAGCTGAAGTGTCATTCCAATTCCCTTTTTGTTTTCAACCTGGTTGTGGAACGGACCTTCAAGAGTTTGCTCTCGTCAGTTATTGAATTCATCTAATCTTTTAACTGCGTATTGATTTTCTGAAAAACGTAAAACTTGACTGACTTCGCGTAAAAGAAATATATTCATTCCTTCATCCATTCAGATCTGATTAATTTTGCTAATGACGTGACACCTCGTCCATCCAGATCTGATTAGTTTTGCTAATAACAAGGTATCTCTTCCATCCAGATCTGATTAATTTTGCTAATGACGTGACACCTCGTCCATCCAGATCTGATTAGTTTTGCTAATAACAAGGTATCTCTTCCATCCAGATCTGATTAATTTTGCTAATGACGTGACACCTCGTCCATCCAGATCTGATTAGTTTTGCTAATAACAAGGTATCTCTTCCATCCAGATCTGATTAATTTTGCTAATGACGTGACACCTCGTCCATCCAGATCTGATTAGTTTTGCTAATAACAAGGTATCTCTTCCATCCAGATCTGATTAATTTTGCTAATGACGTGACACCTCGTCCATCCAGATCTGATTAGTTTTGCTAATAACAAGGTATCTCTTCCATCCAGATCTGATTAATTTTGCTAATGACGTGACACCTCGTCCATCCAGATCTGATTAGTTTTGCTAATAACAAGGTATCTCTTCCATCCAGATCTGATTAATTTTGCTAATGACGTGACACCTCGTCCATCCAGATCTGATTAGTTTTGCTAATAACAAGGTATCTCTTCCATCCAGATCTGATTAATTTTGCTAATGACGTGACACCTCGTCCATCCAGATCTGATTAGTTTTGCTAATAACAAGGTATCTCTTCCATCCAGATCTGATTACTTTTGCTAATGACGTGACACCTCGTCCATCCAGATCTGATTAGTTTTGCTAATAACAAGGTATCTCTTCCATCCAGATCTGATTAATTTTGCTGATGACGAGATATCTCATCCATTAAATCTGATTAATTTTGCTACTAATGAGTTGATCACCAGAAGGCTCAAAATCTGGCAGCTTCAATCCGAAGGGTAGGTGAGTAGATAATTAACGTCGCAGTGGACCAAAACAATGGTTTATTGGCGATGTTCCGGAATCAATCCCTAAAGTAAACATCCAAAGACAACTCCTCATAATATAGAACCAGGGTCAAATGATGAGTTCAACACTTGACCTGGCACCCCACTAAACAAACACACATAGCAAACGTGAGGATATTTCTGGTCAAGACAGATTTAACGTGCACCAGCCCCAACGTACACGAGGGTCTTTGATTGGATCGAGTTTTGAACTCGTGATCCTCCGGTTGCCAATCTGCAACTCTTCCAACTGGGCTATTGTGAGCCCTTTAAGATTTATAGTTGGTAGTTGAATCAACATCTTTATGTTTTGATGGTTGATTAGGTTTTATGTAGCACATTTGGCCAATCTGCGCCAAACGGTAAAAGGTAGTTTTACCGAGAAGAGAAATACTCTCACAGTAATTTACAGGAAGCGAATCTTAAAAAATTTGAATTAGCAAAGAAGGCAGATAAAAAAAGGTAGGAAATTGAATAACATCGCGTTTAGGTAAATAAAAGGTAATGGTAATGTTTAGTTCACGTCGTACTAGATACACAACGGAATTCATGACGGTCCGGGATCAATCCACTAAGGGAAAGGACCGAGGACAACACCACGTCATTTTGAACCACGGTCAGATGACGAGGCAACACTTGTGAGCTGGCACACGTCTCCAAACTTCCACACCAACCCAACGTGAGGACCATCGGCCACGACATATTTAGGTGCACCAGCCGCTTCTACACCATACGCTTACAAACATCCATGCACAGACCCGAATTCTAACTAGGAACCTTCCAATCAAGAGGCCAACACCTTAATCACCAGACCGGTTGGTCGGCCCGGTAAATAAAAGGAATTTTCCGTAAAACAAAATACAGAGAATGTAGCTAGTGGCGTAACAGGACCTGTTGATCAAATGCAATTTAATCGCAAAGCGGCGATGAATCAAAGTGGCTGCGGTAGCCCAGTTTGTAGAGTCCCCAATTAAGAACCAGGGGGTTGCAAACTGGCAACGATTCAACCAAAAACTATCATGTAAATAAAGACTGATGCACGATTGTGGAAGCAAATGTCCTCAAGCTAGCCTGGTGTGGAAGTTTGAGGCCGTAGAGGAAATATAAAAGTAAAGTGAGTAATGGTAACTATTTTATGGTCCCAGGAATCACGTGACCAAAACTAGCTGTAATACTAACCTTGGATTACTTTCGTTTGCCGGATGGAACCAAACATTCATCTGATTGGTCCACGAGACGGTGGATAGGTAGGTATTTTAATTAACGTTTCACTGGAGCAACACAACTGGCTATTGACGACGATCCGGGTAATGGTAATTTTAGTTAACGTCGTACTAGAGCAACACAACGGGCTATTGACGACGGTCCGGAATCAGTCCCTTAAGGGAAAGGATTCGAGGACAACACCTCGAAATTTTGAACCATGGTCAGATGACGAAGCAACATCTGAGCTGGCACCCCACTCTCCAAACTTCCACGGAAACCCAACGTGAGGACTTTCGGCCACGACAGATTTAAGGTGCACCAGCTGCCTCTACACCATACGTTTACAAACATCCATGACCGGACCCGGATTCGAATCAGGAACCTTCCGATCTAGAGGCTAACACCTTAACCACTATACCGGTTGGTCGGCGACGACGATCCGGGATAAATCCTCCAAGGGAAATATCCGAGAAAAACACCACGTAATTTTGAACCACGATCAGATGACAAGGCAACACCTGAGCAGGAACCCCACTCTCCAAACTTCCACCACGCCAAAGCGAGAACACTTGAGGCGATGATAGATTTAACGTGCACCAACCATCCTCGTAAACGGTGGTCTTTAATTGTATCGTGTTTCGAACTCGCAACCCACCGGTTGCTGATCCGCAACTCTTTCAACCGGGTTACAACGGCCCACTATTTCTTATGGAAGCAGTTTTCCTGAATCTTCGTTTATCGGTCTCTCCTGGATTCCGTTAGCTGGTTGGTTTGGGTTTTATGGCGCAAGGTCCAAAATTGCACAAGCTGCGCCAAATTTAAGATGATGCAAATCAGTAAAAACAGATAAGATAGTGCGATCAACAAAGTGATATTTCAGTGATATACACTACCCTACAATAATGGACCGAACAGCAAGATGTGATGGTATAAGGGAAAGAATACATGCTTTAAAAGTGGGATGGTCCCCCACGTACTGCAATGACACTAGCAACCCTTCTGGGCATACTTTCAACAAGGTTTTGATACACAGCTACGGGTATTTGTGTCCATTCCTGCTGCAAGAATCTCACCAGCTCAGCTGTAGATTTCGGACTTGGTTCCCTGGTCCGTAAGCGTCTTTTTAACTCGTCCTACAAATGTTTTATGGAGTTTAAGTCGGGACTTTGAGCAGGCCAGGGAAGACGTTTTACATCCATATCTTGATACCGCTGCTAGACAGAAGCTGCAACATGACACGGAGTGTGGTCGTCCTTTAAGTAACATTCGTCCATTCCATAAAATTGCCAGAACGTAGGAAGAACCTGACGGTCCAAAATGTTCATGTAGGCGTCGGAGTTCAACTGACCCGGAAAAAATGCAAAGGTCCAAGGCCATACCAAAAAAAAAACACCCCCAAACAAGTAGTCGTTTTTTGTGCAAATCTGCTGGCGTCCTGTCCATTATTGTATGGTAGTGTATTTGTTTTGTATATCCTCTTGTACGAGCATGTTAGCTATCATTGGAAAAAGAAAAGTGCGATGGCTAAAAGTATAAATAAAAGATGTATAAGATGGTGTATATTCCAATCTTTGTCGGTTAATAAAACTTTAATGAAATGTAATTAAAAATCGATGAATTATAAGAATGCTATTTTGCCGCACCGATGTTGGAAAGCAAAGAGTGATATATGAGAAGGGTGACCCAACATGTCTGATAAAATTGGCGATGAAGTTTTAAAACATTGTGGTTGAGGACGGAGAGAGGTTCTTGGCAACGCTGGCATATGGAGGCGGTTTCCCCCACCAATAAAAATCCATGCGTGACTCGTGAATGGCCGATGCGAAGACGTGTCAAAATCACGTCTAGCCGTGGAGATTTTAATGACGGTAGCAGTGAGATAGTTGGGTGGATGTTGTGGAGCTTGTTGTTGATCTGCTCACTCCAGTATTCGCGCCATTTGTTCCACATACTGTCCCGAACAAAATGTCGTAGAACATCGTATCTAATGCAGATATTTAGAGGAGTCACTGCACTGCATTCTACTGGATTCGGATTGATTATGACTGATTCAGATTATGTTGGGATGTGTGAAGCAGCCATTAGGTTCCATATAACCTGAATCAATGTTGTACACTCTCGTTTTCATAATTCAAAATAGAACTATTTAATATTTTAAACAATAATGATGCATTTGTGACACCTATATTCGGGTAAAATGAAAGTGACGTAATAATCAGAACATTTGGAAGCGTTGCCAAATGTTTCACTGAATGAAATTAGATGCAAAACAAATGAAGGACTGTCGTCTTCGCAAAATCGGGGCACTCGAAGACTATCAAGGATAGAGTTGGCAAAAGATCATTTTGCTGGATTACGGACAATCGCAGAGGATCTAGAGAACTATTTCAGCATCACAGAGAGCTCTTACCCTCCCCCCCCCATATATGTTTCTAGAGCTTAAAAAACTAACTACTCTCATACGTCTCAAGATAAAAGCGATTTGTATCGGGAATCATTTTGAAAGTAAAGCCCATGTTTCTCAAAATAGTACGTTCAGGAAGCTCTAATCGTCGTGAAAAGAATCCGAGGGATAAAATTTAATGTCCTCGGTTTTTCAGATGGGAAGTAAACAGGAAAGAGGCCCCGAAAAGAGAATATCTTTCTAAAAATATGCAAGCAACAGTAAAGCACGGAGATGGAAAGGATTGTGGTTAAGAATTGGAATGGAATTTGGAGTTTTATGGGGCGAGAGCCAGGAACAGATATGCTGCGGCGATTGTGGTTTTATGTCGCCATCATGGTAGGTATTTAGTGGAACGTCTGTGGATGACGTCCCACGACCTTGAAATTGAGGTGGGTTGGTTTTGTGGTTTAATGGCTTAAGGGCCTAATTTGGTGGAAGTTGGAGTCGTGGTGTGGATGTTTGGAGAGTGCGGTGCCAGTTCAGGTGGTTCAAAATTACATGGTATTGTCCTCTGATCTCCTTGAGGGATTGGATTGGATTTTGGGGTTTTATGGCGCAAGGTCCAAAAGCGGACAAACTGGGCCAAATGCAAGATAAAAATAAATAAAATCAATGTAAATATAAAATTATTCAATAAAAGGTAGATTTATGTCTTGCGCAACATGATACAAGATTTATTTCGTCATAAAATGAATATAAAAAGTATTCGTGAGGGAAAATAATACATCATATCTTAAATAGTTTCTTTGATTAAAGCAGTCTGATGAACAATACAGTAAAAAATTTAAATAGCATATAAATAATACATTATATAAGTATTGTGATGGATAAAAGCGCTATATGAGATTTAAAAAACCAACTGAATGTAAAAATGCAAAAAGGTTTGAATGGGGATTTTCCCCAATCAAATCTCGCAGATTTAAAAAAGTACTTTAAAAAAATTTAAGACGTTGTTAATTAAAAACAGGACAGACAATTAAAATATGATCTACAGTAAAAGGGGTGGAGCACGAATTACAATTTGGGACGCTCTCTCCCAGAAACAGATGACGATGAGTGAAACGAGTATGTCCAATACGAAGGCGAGTCAATTTGACGTCACTCCTTCGCATGGGTGCTGATGGCCATGGATGAATAAATGGTTTGATGGAATGTAGCTTATTGTGGATTTGCAGATCCCAAGATTATTGCCATAATGAATTCAAAGTTTCCTTTGTGGACATCTTGGTGTCAGTAAAAGGAACGGCCTGCTGCAGTGTAACGGAGGCTGCTGATCTCCTTGAGGGATTGAACCTGGACCGTCGTCAATATCAAGTTGTGCTGCTCCAGTAATTAAAATACCTAGATACCCAAGATACGCCATTGCAGCGATGAGTCAGTCAACAGAACTTAAATTCCCAGTTCGCCCCGCCCCTTCTAGTGCCGAAAAGGGATGTGACATCGATGTTGATGTTTTATAAAAAAAACATTGATTTACCATCGATGTATTGAAACCGATGATTTTTTAACATCGATGTTTACTTGTCGATTGTATATTTTTCAATAAAAAAAGTACCATTATAAAAATTTTAAAAATAACCAAATAGCATAATTTTCATAATCAGTAAATTGAACATACTTTTAGACTCGGGATGCGACAATGATGTCGGTGTTTAAAAAACAACGATGTATTTACCATCGATTTATTGGAGCCGATGTTTGTTTGACAACGATGTTTTAACGTTATCGATGTTTTATTTTTTAATGAAAAAAATACCATAGTAAAAATTAAGAAAGATAACAGTGCAACTAAGTTTTTGTCAGTGATGGCGACATCTGTCCCGTCAATTTTTCCTTAATTGGTGGGATAGTTAGTGAAAAAAGAAGTCGGCTTAAGGTGAAGTTAACAAACTTCTTTTGTACTAACTATAAATATTGGGGCATATAATAATTATAGACCCCAATATTTTTTATTTACAGTAAATTAAAAATAAGTTTATGTCCTCCATAAGTTTATAATTAATAATAGTTAACAATAATTATTGTTATGTACCTACCTAATTATACTTATAGTTAATAGTACACATGTCAAATTGTTGTAAATATTACATTCTTTTATGCTATTCAATTTGAAAATAAAAGATTTGTCAATTGTTCTTATTAAATTTTTTGACTTTTTGACAGTTAAAAAAACTTAGTTATAAATTAAAAAACACTGCAAATGACAAATTAAATCTCCCGCCGAACGAGTATTAATGTTTGAGGTTACTAACCAGTTTTAAGAAATGGTAATTTGGTAATTTTTTAGTTTACGTCGTACTAGAGCAACACAACGGGCTATTGATGACGGTCCGGAATCAGTCCCTTAAGGGAAAGATTCGAGGACAACACCTCGTAATTTTGAACCACGGTCAGATGACGTTTAAGAAATGGAGGGAAAGGTTTAAATACACTAATGTTTCAAAACATCGATGGTTTTTGGGCGATGTATTATTAACATCGATGTTTTAATTTTGAACATCGATGTTTCGTTGTCGATGTCGCATCCTTAGTGCGGAAGAGATCAGCGATTGGACAATAAAATTTTTTACGGCCTTATTTGTAAATTGGGTCGACAGACAACAATTGGTTATAAACAAAATAAAATCTATTTCTATCTGATCCAACCCGAAAATAGGTTTAAAGGCAAAATAAAATAATTTATTTTCTCCATTGGTGCAAGTGAATAAGATGCAATTGTAGTCGATTTTCAAACGCTGTTGTAACATGCCTGGAATAGGTAGGTATTTAATTAACGTCACACTGGAGAAACATAACGGGCTACTATGGCGAGAGTCTGGGATTAATCCCAAAGGCAAAGACCCGAGGACGAACGACATCACGCCACTTTAACCTATGGTCGGATGACGAGGTCGACACCTGAGCGCTCCACCTCTTCAAACATCCACAACACACCAACGGAAGGACATTTGTGGCCACGACGAATTTAATATACACCAGCCCACCTCCTACACGAGGGTTTTAGGTTAGAATCAAACTCGCAATTCTCCGATTGCTGATCCGTTACTGTCAACTGAACTATTGCAGCACATCGGTAATGGTAATTTTAGTTACCGTCGTACTAGAGCAACACAACGGGCTATTGACGACGGTCCGGGATCAATCCCTTAAGGGAATGATCCGAGGACAACACCTCGTAATTTTGAACCACGGTCAGATAACGAATGCAGCCAATCGGATACTCTCAGAAACGACAGTTAAAAGGCAATGTAAAAAAAATTTAACTATTCCATGGTTGGGTAAAATTAAAATTTCGGGCTTTCAAATGGTTGTTTCTTGATGGTGCAAGGGCCTTATTTGTCGATATTGTGCCAGAGCCAAGATACAGTGTCGAATAAATGGACATATACACACAAGAAAAGTGTTAATGACACAGAAGATAGTACACCCAAGGTAAGTTACAGGAATCAAAACTACTTGCAACATGAGTTTCCAACAAGTTGCAAGCACAGTGCGCAAACCCGAGCCAACTTTTGACATGATCCAAGCACCACATACATCGGAAGTAGATGGCTTATTCATTGTTCCGAGTATCTTCGAACATTATTCACTACCTTAACATAAACGTTTCAATTACCAAAGGTAATTGATAATTTTTTAGTTAACGTCGTACTAGAGCAACGCAACGGGCTATTGACGACGGTCCGGGATCAATCCCTTAACTGAAAGATCCGAGGACAACACCTCGTAATTTTTAACCATGGTCAGATGACGAAGTAACACCTAAGCTGGCACCCCACTCTCCAAACTTCGTGCGGACTTTCGGCCACGACAGATTTAAGGTGCACCAGCCTACACCATACGTTTACAAACATCCATTCCCCGACCCTGATTCGGACCTGGAGCCTTCCAATCTAGAGGCTAACAACTACTATACTGGTTGGTCGGCCCAATTACCAAAGGAAAAATAATTAGATTATATTGTTCATGAAATCCAAGATTTTGAATGAATCTGTATTACCTTCAATGAGATGCAACAAGACTTCAAAGTGAGCAAAGGTATCGGTTTATTAAGTAACAGATACTCTACAAGACTGATTATAAATATCGATTATAAATTAGGTGAGTTATTTGTTAGTTTAATTAACGTCATACTAGAGCAACATCGGGCTATTGGCGACGGTCCGAGATCAATCCCAACTGGAAAGATCCGAGGACACCACGTAATTTTGAACGGTCAAATGACGAGGCAACACCTGAACTGGCACCTCGCTCTCCAAACTTCCACACTACGCCAATTTTAGGACATTTGAAGCCACGGCATATTTAACGTGCACAAGCACCAATTGGACACGGCTGACTTTGGTTGGATTCGAACTCTTAACCATGAGGTTACTAATCCGTTACTATTCTTATCGGGCTAAAGGGGCCCATCATAAATTAGGTGAGAATCTGATTGCAATAAAACACCAATCGTAGAAAGCAGATGGAAAGTAATGGAATATAAGAAAACATTCAGGAGCCGTTATACCAAGGATTGAAAAAATGTCTCGAATGCGATCCTGTTATAGTTTATGCGGACAGGCTGCGCATGCGCACAGACGAGAATAAAGGTAGAACGGTGAAAACTGATTTGTACCGAGCGTATTAAGCTGTAGAAAATGTTATTTTCTGTTTTGAATGTAAATTTATTAAAATGCAATTGGAAGATTAGTGGAATTTATAGGTAATTGGTAATTTTTAGTTAACGTCGTACTAGAGCAACACAACGGGCTATTGACGACGGTCCGGGATCAGTCCCTATGGAATTTATAGGATATGTCGTCATTTTGGTTGAGCATTGTGTTAATGAGTAGATACGTTTCAGTGCAAGAATGAAAAGAAGCATGGATAAAAACAAAAGAATAATCGAATTTGATATTTTTTGTCCAGCCCTAGAGAAGCATTCAAGGAAAAGTGTGATTTGGTAATTTTTTTAATTAACGTCATACTAGAGGAACACAGCGGGCTACTGACGACGGTCCAGGATCAATCCCCTAAGGGAAATATCCGAGGACAACACATCGTAATTTTTAACCACGGTCAGATGACGAGGGAACACCTGAGCTGGCACCCCACTCTCCAATTTTCCACACCAGCCCAACGTGAGAACTTTGTTTCGACAGATTTAAGCTGCACCAGTCGCCTCTACACCATATGCTTATAACCATCCATGCACTGACCCGGATTCGAACCAGGAACCTTCCGATCCAGAGGTTAACACCTTAACCACCAGACCGGTTGGTCAGCTCAAGGAAGAGGGTGAGTAAACATCTCGCTTCTTGGCTTTTAAACGAATTTTAACCTCTTTGAAGCAACAGGCTACATAAATAAAAATTAAATACAATTATATATTTATGAACCTACAAATTCTGAGTATTAATATTTAATTTACATACAATGTATGCACATTTTTTTTTTATTTGTTGAGTGGAAACACCTTTTCGCTCTCGTTCACCAACCATCGAAGATTGCTTTTCAAACTTATTTTATGCACATATTCTGATGAATGAACATCACAATAAAAATACACCTGCGCAAATCAAAATAATTGTTTCATTAGGAATGTCTTGTGTAATGTGTAGGGCAACTTTTTGCAATAAATGCAACTTTATTTCTCACGTTCTACGCTGCATGTAAAGTACTAAAACCAAAATTTCTCCTACATGGGGTGTATTGTTATAACCGCAACATAAATGCAACTTTCTGCATTAATGCAACTTTCTGCATTAATGCAACTTTTTGCATAAATGCAAACCCACCTGCAACTTTTTAAAAGTTAGCTTAAATTAATTCATATAAAATTACTATTTCATTTTTTGCCCTCTCAATCAACCCTTTGATCACGTGAGTCTGATCTTGCGAACGCCAAAGTATTGCGTATCAAACAAGTTCATGGAAAGAAGGTGTTCGTCCTAACAGACGAAAGTGAAATAAATCGCAAGTACCTTAATACATTGGTTGGCTGATAATCCTGAGAAAACTTGTGTAATCGACTCCAGAGTTTGTGAGGTGAGTGTCGATCATCAATATGTTGTTCGCCTTGTAAATGACGTTTTAAAATCTCTGAATACTGAGCGAAAGGATTTTGCGCTTCTGTTATCCGATACAGCACATTATATGACTGCAGTTGGCGCAGTTTTTCAATGTTGAAGAAATTACTGGCCAAGGATCGGCCATTCAACGTTCTTCTGTATTTAATGATGTATTATACTATCGTAAAAGACTAAAATTGTCAATAGATATTGAATTTTTTATTTTTTACGAATATTTTATTTTAGATTTTAGTGTATCAAAAATAAATGCAACTTTATTTCCATAAATGCAACTTTTCTCATTTTTTTCTGCAACAAAAAAGTTGCCCTAGTTATGTGGAAGTTTGAATCGGATTAGCAACCGGAGGACTACGCGTTCGAAACTCGATCCAACCAATCACCGTTGTGTAAGAGGGGGCTGTGGCACGTTAAAACTGTCATGGCCTCAAGTATCCTCGGTGTGGTGTGGAAGTTTGAAGAGTGGAGTGCCAGCTCAGGTTTTGAAATCATCTGACCGTGGTTCAAAATCATAAGGCGTTGTTTCGGGTCTGTCTCTTAGGTGTTGATTATGGATCGTAGCCCAAAGTGTTGCTTCAGTTCACTACTTAGACATTAGGGTTGTCAAAAACATCTCATGTAGAGTAGTCTAAAATTACTACAGGGTGAGGTTTACAGTTAAATGAACCCTGTTACGCTATTTTTTTTATATGAGCAGGGTTTACTAATTTTGATATGAAATTTCATATACGTATATCATTCAATGCATTACATGCATTGTTCAAAATAGTGGCGCAAAAAGTACCAGTTTTGTTAAGGAGAAAACTTAAAAATGCAGTTGAAATAACGTCCAAAGAAATAAGTGGTAAATAAAAAGGAACAATACCAATGGAAAGCGTGCAGTGAAGAAAATCAAACCAACTTAGTACAGTCAGTACCGGTTATATGGTCACCCTGTTATAAGGTCATCCGCTTATATGGTCAGTTTTCTAAAGTCCCGTCTAACTTAATAGGGTATGTAATTGTAATGCTAATTTTAGTTAACGTCGTACTAGAGCTACACAACGGGCTATTGACGACGGTCCGGGATCAGTACCTTAAGGTAAAGATCAGATGACAACACCTCGTAATTTTGAATCACGGTCAGATGACGAAGCAACACCTGAGCTGGCACCCCCACTCTCGAAATCTCCACACCAACCCAACGTGAGGACTTTCGGCCACGACAGATTTAAAAACCTACCAGCCGCCTCTACACCATACGTTTACAAACATCCATGCCCGGACCCGGATTCGAACCAGGAACCTTCCGATCTAGAGGCTAACACGTTAACCACTATACCGGTTGGTCGGCTCTCTTGAGGCCGTGAGCAACACAGGGAATGACCAGAAGAAAAAAAAGTCCTCGAAAGATATGAATCTGCCAACGACTTCAACGTTGATGAATGTGGACTTTTTATCGGATCTTGCCAGACAGAACTCTTTGTTTCAAAGGTGAAAAATGTGTAGGGGGAAAGAAAGTAAGGAAGGAACGCTTAACCGTGTAGTGCAGTGGGCCTCGGCGTCGAGCTTACTATGAATTTGTACCAAGATCCCAGTCCATACCAGGAGAAACACCCACAGACCATAATTCCACCTCCGTCGAACTTTACTGCGGGCACAATGCATTCTGGCAGGAGGCGTTCTCTAGACAGACGCCAAACCCTACCATCCGAACGGTTGAGGGTGAACCGTGATTCGTCGCTCCAGAGTAGTGATGTGATATCGACCGCAAAACATCGATGTTTTGAAGCATCGATGTTCAAAATTAAAATATCGATGTTGTTAATACATCGCCCCAAAAACATCGATGTATTTAAAATTCAGTGTATTTAAACTTTCCTCCCCATTTCTTAAAACTGGTTTAGCAACGAGTGATGCGACATCGGCTCTAATACATCAATGTTTTTTAAGAAACATCAATGTTTTGGAAGCATTGACATCAATGTCGCATCTCTACTTTTCAGGCCCTTCACCCTTGGCCACTTTGGTCTAAAAGTATGTTCAATTTGCCGATTATTAAAATTATGCTACTTGAGTTTTTTTTTTAATTTCTAACGGTACTTTTTTTATTTAAAAATAAAACATCGACAAGTATAAACATCTATGTTACAAAAACATCGGCTCCAATACATCGATGCTTTTTATAAAATATCGATGTTTTGAAAACATCGACATTTATGTCACATCCCTACTCCAGAGAACCCGTTTAATAGAATTAATTTTTTTAATGTTCTTAAAAGTTTAATTATTTGTTTATGAGCACTATATTCTGATAGGTGAATATATTCCTGTCATAATTAAATAGTTTAGTATTGTTTTGCATATATAGTCAACCCGCTTATAGGGTCTGATTTTTCTGGACCTCTGAGCTGACCATATAACCCATGTTAACTGTATCATGAATATTAAGGACAAAAAAGTTAGAAAAAAAGGACAAAAAAAGAATAGTTTTGGAAAGAAAATAGGACATCTAAAAGAGAAATTTAAATGTTACAAGGGAATCTGAAATATAGTCGACGTTGACCAAGATTATAAAACTCACGAAGAGAGAATAAATAAATCGTCCAAAGGCAAAAATTGAGTCCTTATTGAAAGGAGTAAAAAAGTTCCAAGACTTAAAAGAGCAATTATTCTAACGTTTGTGTTTTACGAGCAGATAAAAGAATTTTAAAATGAGAAATGCCGACAAAGACATCTGGCGATACTGTCTCCAGCAATAAAGAGGAAGTATGGATATTTCCGTTTCAAGTCACTAACAACTTGTTGACAGTAGCGAAGAAAATTAAAGAAAAACAGTATAACTGTAGATTATTCATGACATGTCACCAGATGGCGCTAATCGTTTCCTTGGGATAATCACGACTAAAGAATGTGAATTTAGATTCGTATTGAAAAAGCTAAAAATGATGTTTCTAAAAAAAACTCAAAAAAAATCATTTCACTTATTCCGGCAAAAATTAAATTTGTAAACAAAAATCGTTTTTGCAACTATCTTTGCAGTACAGAATTGATTCGGTGTATCAAAATCTACTTATATTAAGATTTTCGTTTATGTGGTTGATTTAACTATTTAGAATTGTAGTCGCGGAGAAAAAAAAACATCACCTTTATTTCGAGAACTATTCATACTAGAGCAAATTCAAAGTAATCATTCAATAGGGTAAAACATCCTCGACAGATTCAAATCCAAAAAAAAATCATAGAGGGGCGTCTATACGTATGCATAAAATTCGTATATATAAATATAAATTTGCACAAACAAAATTTATAATGGAAACACCGTGTTTTGATGCCATAATCAGATTCTGCATTGTTAAATTAATCTAAATATGAAATTTCATGACCTTTACTACCCTTTATATCCCGAGATATTAAATCTCAAAGTTTGTGCAAACTTTAAGGATAATTTCAAAGTAGAAAGTCGGTGCTTGTAGATCGAGATTAATTGTAGTGATAGCAAAGGAATTTCAAATTACAACACTATTTCAAACGTATTTTTCAGCGTTCCGATAATTATAACATCTATTACGAAAGTGGCAAACGATTTGAGAATCACATTATTCTAGTACGGGGGTCCCAGAACACAAAAATCGTCAAATTTTCGAAATTTTTTTAATATTATTTTAAGAAATTCTCTGTGTTTTTCTGCTTAAAATGACGTTTAAATCATGTTTTTATCTTAATTAGAACTAGAGATATAATAATTTTTGTGGAGAGCGTTGTTTGAAAAATTTAACACTCTTGACAGTTGTTGTCATGGCAACAAGATCTGTCTTTAAAACTTTAAATGCGTTTTTCTCCGATGCATCGAAAACCGATAAAGTTTAAGGGTTGAAATTTGGAATATATCTTTTTCATACATTATACTTTAATTTTGATTCAGCAAATTTGAAACAAATATTTACTTTTAAAAATATTACTTTTTTTTTTTTAAAGTATCTTAGAATTTTCAAAGATTTTCATTCAACTATGTTTAATTTTTTACTATATTAATATTTTTTAAATTGCTGAATCAAATCTAAAGTTTATAAATTTGTGAATAATTTACTGCAAGAATTTTGAAAATTGATCAAGAATATTTTGAGTTTTAGCAATTTAAAATGACCCCTATTTTTTTTTCAAAAAATTTTAATTTAAAATTTTTAAAAAACTTTTGGAAAAATTTTGTGTTGTGATTTTGCTTATTATTTAGATGGGTAATCAGTACAAAAAACTTCACAATTCTAAATTAATTAATAAAAAAAAAATTTCGATGTGTCCCGGACCCCCTTAACTATGCAAGTTCAAACTATCCGAGAAATTATTCGTGGTTTGTCAAACGTTTAATTAAACTTTTCACTGCCCCAAAATTCGAAATAATGGGGAAAATGTAATGTATCGTAAAAACTAATTATCAGAATGTGGTGAAATTTCACACACACTAGAAGTTCTTCTGAATCGATTTAAATCACAATATAATAAGGTTTAAATTCATAAATTTTTTAAACATTAATTTAAATATTACTATTGCAAACTAAAAACTGTTTTTAAAATAAAATATTAAGTGGATTTTGTTCGAGTTGTTTAACTTAAGACTTAATAACATGGTACAAAATATCAGCGATGTAGATATATTATTTAGGAAGATATCCATAAAATTCTAAGAAACTTTTTTAACATTAGGAGCTCTAATCTTTCTATACTCATAACTTCGAAACGGGGTAAGACTTAATAACAATTCGATATCCGACATTAAATTTTGATAGATTTGAAATTGTGTGTCGAAAAAGGGGTTCCTATTGGAAATTATAAAGTTGGTGCTCAATTTAATATAAAGACGGCCAATTATGCAAATTTTGTGAATTTGAAATTGTAGAAGGGCGTTAGTTCCTGTCAAGCGCCATTTTGAATTTTCTCAACTGTTAAAATTGCTCGAATGAAGAGGGGTGGTTCGGTTTTTTTTTCTCGTAACTGTACATCGTCGGGTAAATGTGTGTCAGTTGTTTAGACGATAATGGTGATCTTTAGATTGGTGAACTTCACTAACTTTTTATTCGTATGAAGGTGATATTTCTTTGCGAAACACTTAGAAAACACACTTGAGACACACATAAACAAAAATGAATAAATGTAAACGAATTATTAATGAGTTTTTATAAAATAATATCTAATTATATAAATAGGTATATTCTCTGGATAATTGAAAATGGAATTTGTAAAGAATTCTTAACACAATAAAACTACAATTTTTGCAACATTGAAATTTCCAATTTTTTTTTTTGATAATAATATTTTTTGACTGTTTTACATGGGTAAGCCAATATTTTTTACACATTTTCCATAGCTATGAATATTATTATAGCCAAGTTGTACAACTGTTTAATTGTATTAACATTCAAAGAAAAACTTTACAATTCATTTTCTTATTCTTAACACTTAAAAAAGTAAAACCGGCCTGAAACTATATTTGAACGGTGTAAAAATAAAACAAAGACAAGTTGAGTGAAGCATGTAATCATAATTCCACTTTATCGTCGTAAGCCATTTTGTATTTTAAATCTAGTTATAACAGATGGATATCAGTCATGATCCATTTTTAAAGTAGCTAAATTTACATAAACTGACATTTTTGAATTAAATCTTGATGTTATCACATTGAAAAAGTATTTGTTTCTTTAAGTCGCTGCATCTGTATATTATATACGCATGGCAGCTACAAAAGAATTAAAAAAATACGAGAATAACTGTAGAGGTATCAAAAGGACTCATCTCTAACAAACATCATGACTTAGGAAACTGAAAGCGATATATATCTGAGAAGGAAATATTTTATTTAGATTGAAAAAATAATGATGAAATGTTACAGAAAATTAAGAAATATTTCGCAGAAATAGCACAGAAAAGTTAAAGTTTAAAAAGATCCAAACTAGAAAATTAGGAAATAAAGATAAAGGAAATGAAGAAATATAAAAATAGTGTACAGTGGTGAATACTACACAGCTACAGCAAGTTGACGATTAAGGAAAGAATATTCTTACAAATAAAAGGAAAAGTTAAGTAAATTACGCTAGTTTGCCTAAATTTACTTTGAGATTCCCGTAAAAGAGCGCAAATGTTAAGCGGAATTAAGATAAAAATAAATGCAACTGAGATCTTTTAACCCCATGAAAATTTCTCTGAAAATAGAGTATACAAAACAGATTCCGAAATATAATGCATGCCTTTAAGGGTTCCAAACCAGTTTTTCTCTACTCAGCATGCATGTTTACATGGAGGAGGGATTCTGTAGAGATACTCTTGTTCAGCTGGAAAAGGTAGGTGTTTTAATTAACGTCGCACTGGAGCAACACAACGGGCTATTGGCGACGGTAAAGGATAAAACACGAAGGGAAAGAACCGAGGATAACACCACATAATTTTTAACCACGAGGATTACGAGGTTACACATGAGTTGTCACTCCACCTCTCCAAACTTCCACACCACGCCAAAGTGAGGACATTTAAACCCACAGCAGACTTATCGTGCACCAGCCCCCTTTATAGGGTCTTTGGTTGAATTTGAACCCTTCGATTGCTAATCCGTTACTCTTTCAACCGGTCTTGTAAGAACTTCTACACTCTTTAGCACTGTTTAGCCGACCAACCGGTGTAGTGGTTACGGTGTTAGTCTCGAGATCCGAAGGTTCCTGGTTCGAATCCGGGCATTGATGTTTGTAAGCGTATGGTGTAGAGGCGGTTGGTGCACCTTAAATCTGTCGTGGCCGAAAGTCCTCAAGTGGGGTTGGTGTATAGGTTTGGAAAGTGGGGTGCCATCTCAGGTGTTGCTTCGTCATCTGACCGTGGTTCAAAATTACGAGGTGTTGTCCTCGGATCTTTCCCATAAGGGACTGTTCCCGGACCGTCGTCAATAGCCCGTTGTGTTGCTCTAGTGCGACGTTAATTAAAATTACCAAATTACCACTGTTTAAGTCTTCATTATTCTAGGTCAGTTTGGTGGCCAAACATAATCCTTGCACCATAAAACCAAAAAAAAAAAAAAAACAGTGGGATTTTGCATAGACGGTTTTACCCTCGATCGTGGTGTGTCATCATTGCCATGGCTACCAATTCAGCTTCATTTCCATAGCAATTGAACAAGTTTAGAGGTTGCGTTTATGCCTATGGAAACAACCGACATACACATATCAGATTGTGTAGGTGCGTTTTAAAGGAAGGGAAAAACAGTGCCTAGCCATGACGCCATAATAAAAACTAACCTAATCAAACTGTTCCATTGAAAGTGATCTATTTTAAATTTATACAGAAACAAAAGTGCAGAGGTTCGATTTGTTTCCCGAAGCTGTTTTACACTATCAGGAACGCTCAAAACTTGATGCCTTTCTGTAAAGAAATGCTCGCTTCTGCTAAAATAATAAATAAAACGTTAAAATGAAATATTCGTTTGGGTTGAATGCTTCTTATATCTATGTAATGATTGATAACTTATCAAGTAAAAATGCTTGCCTCTGCAACAACAAAAAAAGCGCCAGCACTATATTTGATTCGGATGCTTCTCGTCTTCCACACTGAGTTATTGATGATGTACCGTCATGTAAGAATTTGACGGACAGCTGGTTTAAAATTAAACTATTTATTTACATAAATTAAATATTTACAAGAAAATTTAAAAAGATAATTAAGGGCACAGCCATCGACAACCGAAACCTGCCTGAAGCCAAAGTAACAAATGGCAAAACAGAGACGTCTGTCTCTCGTCGATTCTCGAGTCCGAATCCCAAAATCCATGTTCGCTTCGCTCAAACAGAACCGCAGCTGCCAACGAGAGGGGGGGGTGAATTCCGAGCCCTCTAGAGATGTTTATGTCCTCTCCAGAACACAAACAGCCCCACACAGATGCGAAAACCGTCTGTCTTGCCGACTTGAGTCCCCCACCGCAAAACTTGATCCCAGACATGGGATTAGGGAACCGACGGAAACTCCAGCTGTGTATGGATCAAATGGAACGCCGATGAGCCGCACGTGCAAAGTCTGAAGTTGTTTCTGCATTTCGAAACATTCCAGCGTCCACGTGTTAGGAAAAAGGGTCGGCTAGTACAGGGCTCGAAATACCCGGGTGCACAGGTGCACATGAAAATAAAATTGTGCACCTAATGTTTTCCCGCTAGGCACACCTGTGCACCTAATTTAAAAACTTAGGTGCACCTTGTGCACCTGTATTAAAAAATATATTTCGAGGCCTGGGCTAGTACCATATGGTACAATGACTTATCGAGTTGATTTACATAACTAAACAAATGGAGGATCAAATAAATTCACGAAAAAAGTGAAAATTAATTTTTTGTCATGGAGGCAGCTTAGTTTTAAAGTTGAAGCTATATTTAAACAACTTAATAAACATATTAAAAGTTTTTTTTTTTTTTTTAATTTTCTATAAAAACGCTGTCCAATTGAGTGACCATTCTTTTAAATGATAGTTGGTTGGTTTGGGTTTTATGGCGCATGGTCCAGTATAGTGGAAAAGCTGCGCAATACACAAGATGAAATTTAAATGGCAATAGGTTACCTTTCCTTTGTCTACCCTGACGACTTGAATTTCAAAACTAGTTCTTTTATCATTACATGTACCACAAAATGAAATTTTCAAGAAAAAATGTAATCGCTTTTATAAAACGTACTGTTATCTTGTTAAGATTTTTATTCAACTATAAAAAAAAGTACATATTAGGTTAATAAATAATTAATTTAAGAATAAGTCGTAAGCAATTGGATAAATATGAGTCAGATCCGGAAAGACTTCAAAATTTTCTCTTCTTACTAATCTTACAGAAAGCCATGAAAGAGTTCGTTATCCTAAGGGCGCCTTCACACCGAAGGAGATTGATCGCTCAGACCAGTCTGAAGGCGACTGAACTTACATAAAAATCATAGGAGCACTTCACACGAGAAGACTACCAGGAAACCGTTATGAGACTAAAAAATAGTCACCGAGGAAGTTCAGTCGCAGGCGACTTTTTTTATGTCGCGGTTTATTTTATTCGAGAAACAAAACGCGAAAGAGCTTTTATATTCTCTAGTACAAGTTTCTATATTCGCGATCGTTAAAGATAGAGTAAAAATTTCAACGGATTTGAAATCTGCGGAAAATTTTACATAAGATCGATACCTTAAATGTGATTTTCTTTAAATAAATAATATTTCTATTGTAACTTTTATATTTACGTCAAATGCGGCTAAATTCGTATTGCAAAAATATAAAAGTTGGAAATTTAAAGAAAATCACACTTAAGGTATCGATCTGAAGTAAAATTTTCCGCAGATTTCAAATCCGTTTAAATTTTTAATCTGTCTTTAACGATGCTGATTTTGCAAAAAAAAAAAAAAAAACTAAACAATTCGAAACAAAAATTTTTGTTTTGCTTCTCTTCGCTCAAATAGTTCATGCGCAGGAAATGAATCTGTAAACATTTCCTGGTGTCAATATCAAGCGACCGGTCTAAGAGATCGATCTCCTTCGTGTAAAGGCGCCCTAACAATAAGAACAAAACATTGGCTTAAAAATCTTGCCTTCCAGCTGTATATATAAATGGTCATCACAGGTATGTACGTCGTTTTCACAAAACAGATCAATATTCGAAACCGCTTCACTTGATATTTAAAAATTAAAATTTAAGAATTATGAAATCTGAAGATCTGCTCCCCGAATAAAGTAACAGCAAGTGTAGGTTGTGTTAATTGGGTTTTATGGCGCACGGAGGCATAATGCGTCAGACACAAGACAAACGATATCATAGGGTAACAAGGAAAAACACGTCCTATAGGAATAGGCCCGTTTAACCTCCTCAGACCCGACGCCAAAATAACAACTGATTTTCCTCAGAAATGTTTATAAGTTACTATTCCCATCATTGTAAGTTTTTGAGAAATAAAATCTGTTCTATTTATTATTCCAAGATAATATATAAACATTATTTCCATCATCACATTACCATCATAAGTCGAATACATAAAATTATTTATCTCAGTCCAGCGCGGAGAACCAGCTGCCGCTTCTCGCTCTCTAACCGTCGTCTCCAACGTGCTTTGCCGCAGTCTAAAAGAGTAACCCAACGGAAAAAGTCAATAACCAATCAGAGATTATCTAATCGAACACCACCTGTTCTTCTCAAGTCGTAAAGCGCGCGGCGGAATAGCAGCTGGCATATATTTGGCACTAGCCACTGCGTGGCTAGCCCGGCGTTTCCCTTGCCCGTGGTGTAAGGTATTAAGCTGGCGCAAAATTTTCCGCAGATTTCAAATCCGTTGAAGATATATTCAAGTAAAAAATTATTTATTTAAAGAAAATCATATTTTTAAGTATCAATCTAAACTGAAATTGTCCGCAGATTTCAAATCCGTTGAAATTTTTACTCTTTCTTTAACGGTCAGGAGATAGAAAAAAAGAACTTTGACTTCAATTTAAAGATTATCGACCGGCTGGGAAATTAATCGCGCAAAATCAAAGCGAAAACGAAAAAATAATTTTCTCCACGTTTTGTTGTTGAAAAAAGCTTGGCATGATTCCAAACGCAGACTGCAAGGTCACATGAGTTGAAAAAGTTCTCCGCGTTTGAAAAACCAATGGAGAATAAAACTATGAAATTCATTAAAAAATATTCTAGATTGAATTTTAAAATTCGCTGCGACCCCAAAATTGCAAATTATTTGGACTACCTGTGTGCCAAATCTCATTGCTGTAAGTGCCATAGATCGTCAGGATTTTGCGGCCCCAAACAAACAGACAAACACTTCCTTTTATAATAGTAGAGATTCCGATGACATCATAAAGTCGGCATCTGTCCTGTAAGTGACACTTCCTAAAGGTCAAGCACAACGGAGTTTCTCATGATGTGACACGCCCAATCGTGTGGCTACTTTTCGGGGGGTTCTTTCGAATGTTTCTCTTCCTCCAGAACCTATTATTAAAAGATGAAGAACATGGTTGTCCATGGCATTTAATTATGCCAATCACCATGTGGATATTAAAAATTATATGGGCGTCTCTCTTAGAGGAGGCAGTAACAGAAAAAGCTGCTGCCAAGAGACTTTAGATATTCTTTCAACAAAACAATGCTCAGACCTTCATAAAAGCTCACTACATAAATGTTGAGATAGAACTCCCTAACTTTGAAATGATAAATACGAAACAGTGATAGAAAGTAGGAATGCGACATCGATGTCGATGTTTTTAAAAAAACATCGATGTATTGGAGTCGATGTTTTTGTAACATCTATGTTTATACTTGTCGATGTTTTATTTTTAAATGAAAAAAGTACCGTTATAAAAATTTAAAAAATAACCAAGTAGCATAATTTTTATAATCAGCTAATTGAACATACTTTTTGACCAAAGAGGCCAAGGGTGAAGGGTCTGAAAAGTAGGGATGCGACATCCATGCCGATGTTTTCAAAACATTGATGTTTTATAAAAAAACATCGATGTATTTGAGCCGATGTTGCATTGCTAGTTGCTAAATCAATTTTAAAAAATGGGGAAAAAAAGTTAAGATACACTGAATTTTAAAAACATCGACGGTCTGGGGGCGATGCATTATCAACATCGATGTTTTGCTGTTGATGTCGCATCAATAGTTGCTAAACCAGTTTTAAGAAATTGCTGAAAAAAGTTTAAATACACTGAATATTAAAAACATCGATGTTTTTGGGGCGATGTATTATCAACATCGATGTTTTGCTGTCGATGTCGCATCACTAATAGAAAGATGAAACTAGCGGTATGTTTTATAAGCAGGCCTGGAATTTGAAATAGACCGGTTTAGAAAATTAGTTACAACTTTGTATAATATTCATATCCATTGCAATCTTGAATCTTTTCCCCTTTAAAAAGTGTGTAAATTGTAGTTCGTAAACAGGCGTCAAATCACATTACAATGGATTCGAAATGGTCACCTTGAACAGCAATCACTTTTCGCAAGCGAAAGGAAATCTTTGAAGCCACCTGCATCAATGTGTGCTCTGAAATGGATACACATGCCTCGTAGATGAATGTTCTAGCGTTTGAGGATTCTTACTGTGGACAATGTCCTTCAAATAGCGCCAGAGGAAGAAGTCGCATGGATTGAGATCCGGGGACTCTGGAGGTCAATCTATTCTGGAGCCGTTCACTTTGTTATTGTTTAGAGCAATGACTGTCACTGAAACATTCATTAAGGAACGTCAACTACGCAGAAGAACGTTGTGGCCGGGCACCATCTTGCATAAACCGCAAATTGTCTGTTGCATCTTCGTTGTTCCGATGAATACATGCGCTTCCATAGCTAATCGACTAAATCGATTTGTGATTTACCACCCTTCAGAGATCTTACGAAAGCGATTCTGCCTACAATATGTATCTATTTCACTAGAAGATCGACGGTCAAAGCGATAAATTTGATCGTAGGTAAGGAAATCCCTTGTGCTTGGACCGATTGCCATAGCTGTATCCAGGACGTCAAAGGCTGTCTTACCAAGAAGCCGACTTCAAATAATTGCGAGTTCAAGTCCAACCAAACACTGTTCAAAGGGGGCTGGTGCACATTGAATCTGTCGTAGGCTCATATGTCCTTACATTGGCGGATGTAGAAGTTTGGAGAGTGAGGTTCCAGTTTAAGCGTGACCTCGTCATCTCACAGTGGTTCAAAATTATGGTGTTCCTCAACTGGTTGGTTGTGTTTGGAGGTTTATGGTGAAGAGGCATATTTGGCCATGTTGCGCCCGACAAAAGACATGTAATATCAAATAATAGACACGCACACAATGAAGGTTTTACTCACAGAGATGAGAAATTCACCCATGGAGAAATGGCATTGTCCTAGGATCTTTGGATTGATTACGACCGTTACCAATAGCCCGTTGTGTTAATCCAGTGCGACGTTAATTAAAAACCTACTTTAATAATGGTAATGGTAATTTTAGTTAACGTCGTACTAGAGCAACACAACGGGCTATTGACGACGGTCCGGAATAAATTGGAAAGATTCGAGGACAACACCTCGTAATTTTGAACCACGTAATTTAATAATGGAGAACATGTTGAACGTGGTCGCGTGTGTTGAAATGCGGTAAATGATCTACGGTGGACAGCCATCGAAATTTGTCCCCATAACTGTTTCATTGGACGTTTTTTTTTTTATTATTTTTTTTTTTTGCAGGACAAACTATTTCTAAGGATCGCAGGGAATTTACTAAACTTTATCAATGCATTTGATTGTACTTATCACGCAAGTATGTAAAAAATATTTTCATTTGTATGAAAATTTTAACTACGGGTATAGGTATTACACAGGCGCGATTCTCTTTCTTGGCAATATTCTTATAACTTTCAAGCTACAACTGATGAACTGGCCGTAGTCTAAATTCCTTCTAGGAGCGATCAAGGCATAACTGCTATATATATACCAGACTTAATCTAAAGGTTTAACCAGACTTTATAAGTTAGGGTTGTGAAATTGATAATTTTTCGCCAATCCAACATGGCCAAACACAGATGAATTTAACGGCATACAATCTGATAGAGAATTCTAATTTCTTCTATTTTAGATGCTGTGTGTGAATCCCAATTTTTGTTCGGTTAACAATGTCAATACTAGTATTTGGTCAGTCTTTCTCTATTCCAAAACAACAAATTAGCTGCTAACGTAAATTCTGAACCTGTTTTTAAGATCGTCTTGTTACTAAGAAATAATTTCCTATCAAATTCAAATCGTACATTTGTTTGTCATCAAACCAGATCTGTGACAGATTGCAAAATTTTCGGAACAGCTTCAGTCTGCGTTTATAGCAGTGGCAACGACCTTGGAGCTTTTATTGGAGCATTTCTAAAGTCTCCAAGGAAAGAATTATTTCAAATGAACCAATAAAATCAAACAGTTTAACGGATTATGAAAGAACTTTCTAGAATAGTCCAAATGTAAATACATTCCGCTTGCCGAGGTTGCAATGAAAACAGCAAGATCCGCAGTATAAGTGGGTTACCTTAACCTGCCATAACTCCCTACTAGAAATGCGCCAGACCGTTGCCACTGCTATAAACGTAGACTGAAGCAGTAACAAATTTTCAATGTTATTTACAGTTATAAAAGAAAGAGTTTGTCTGTTTTCCTTCTGCCCGCAAAGTCCTGTCGAATCTATGGCACTTACAGTACTGGGATTTGGCACACAGGTGTACAATTTTTTTGCAATTTTTGGGTCGCGGCGAATTTTAAAATTCAAACTAGAAGATTTTTAAATGAACTTTATGAATTTTTTTCATCGTTCGTTCTTTTTTCCGGAAATGAAGAACCACGTGCATATTGACTTTTTCTCCCTCTGTGACGTCAGTTTTTGGAACCATCTCAAGTTTCTTTCACCTTTCGTGTATCTCTACTATTATAAAAGGAAGTGTTTGTCTGTCTGTTTCTTGCAGCGAAATCCTGACGATTCTATGGCACTTACAGCAATATGATTTGGCACTCAGGTAGTCCAAATTTTTTGCAATATTTGGGTCGCGGCGAATTTTAAAATTCATTCTAGAAGATTTTTAAATGAATTTAATAGTTTTATTCTCTACCTGGTTCTTCAAACGCGTTTCTTCCGCGAAAGTTGAAACGTTTCAATCTTGACTATTTCTACCCACGTGACCTTGCAATCAGCCTTTAGAACCGTGCCAATTTTTTTTCATCACGGGGGAATTCTAAGAAAATTATTTTTTTCCGTTTCCGCTTTGATTTTGCACGGAGGAATGATTTTCCAGCCAGACGATAAATCTTTAAACTGGACTCCTCACTTATTTTTTCTATCTTCTAGACCGTTAAAGATAGATTAAAAATTTCAACGGATTTGAAATCTGCGGAAAATTCCTCTTTGAATCGATACCTAAAAGTATGATTTCGTTAAATAAATAATTTTTAAATTGAATATATATTTTATATTTTCGCAAGAAATTGTGACGTCACGTGAAACGGATTGCATCTTCTGCCCTACGCGTTAGAAAAAAGAAACAGATTCCATTTCTTGTCCTATTCCATTTCTGGGAATGAGAGCAAAAAAATAAATAACATTTTGACTGTGATTGTTAATTATTTTTCGTAAAATCGGAATCGCTATAGATAGATTAAAAATTTCAACGGATTTGAAATCTGCGGAAAATTTTTTACACCAGTCTAATAACTTACATTACTGGCACGGGCAACGGCGGGCTAGCCAAGTAGTGGCTAGTTCGTAAGAAATGGAAATATTTGAAAACAGATTTGAACGGCCTTCGTTTGATTCGAGAGTACTTCAGTTTGGTTTCCTGATAAACGGATTCGAGATTTTTCTATCTCAGCGATCGTTAAATATAGAATAAAAATTTTAACGGATTTGAAATCTACGGAAAATTTTACACCATAAAAGTTTGAATTTCTTTTAATAAATAATTTGTCAATTAAATATCTATGTTTTTTGGTTTACGAAGCAAACCAACAATAACAGGCAATGTGACCTCCACGAAAAGAACTATCACGGGTAACGCCCATTTGGTTTGCGAAGCAAACGAACACCACGGGCAATGGGACCCCCACGAAAAGAAATGTCATGAGTAACTCAATGATTACTGTTATCCAAGAGTTTGTGAATTCCCATTTGTGGAGTTATTAGTTTGCGAAAAAAGCTAACTAACTAAGACTCTAATATTATAAAAGGAAGTGTTTGTCTGTTTGTTTTTTACGTCGCCGCAAAATCCTGACGATTCTATGGCACTTACAGCATTGAGATTTGGCACACAAGTAGTCCGAATTTTTTGCAATTTTTGGGTCGCGGCGAATTTTAAAATTCAATCTAGAAGATTTTTAAATGAATTTAATGAAATTTAATTATTCTTGAATGCTACAGCATAGAAGGGATCACATATTCTTAATTTCTTTCTTTCATTTCCGTTTCGATTTTGATCGGAGGAATAATTTTTCAGCCAGACGATAAAAACAAACAATCTCTTAACTAGAGTCAATTAGTTCTTTTTCTATCTCCTAGACCGTTAGAGACGAGTAAAAATTTCAGCGGATTTGAAATCTACCGAAAATTTCACATTAGATCCACACCTAAAAATATGATTTTTTTTTATACAAATAACTTTTAAATTGAATATATCTTTTATATTTTCGCACGAGATTGTGAAGTCACGGTAACTTTCTCTTTACAAAAATAAACAAATTCATTTCGTGCAGTTCGCGTTAAAAAAAAAAACCAGATTACATTCCCTGTCCCATTTCCGCGAATGCGAGCAAGGAATAAAAAAACCTATTGACTGCGATTGCAAAGCTTTTTTTTCGTAACTAGGGGGCTCCGCCCCCTGCTCGCTTACGCTCGCCAATAGATTGAAAATTTTAACGGATTTGAAATCTGCGGAAAATTTCACTATTAATCTATGCCTAAAAATTTGATTTTCTTTTATAAATAATTTTTTAATTGAATATATATTCACCGGATTTGAAACCTGCGGAAAATTTTACACCCAGTTTAATATCTTACAAAAACTTTCGCAAACCAACACCACGGGCACGGGCAACGCCGGGCTAGCCACGCAGTGGCTAGTTTGCAATAAAACCGAGTACGTGGTTTAAAAAGTGTCATTATATCAAGGAAAAAGTGCGTTAATCTTACGATCTAAAAGTGATTGTTTTGTTAGAACCTATAAAATCTAAAATATAGCCATGAAAAACCAAAAATATGAATTGGGAAAAACTTTTTTAAGATTTAAGAAACTTAAATATCCGGGTATGTTAACTTGTTTTCTGTCTCAAAGCAAAGAAAATAGTGGCAGCTCTAATTAGATCACCGCAAAACACTAAAACGATAATGAAAAACAGTACTTGTACTTACCGCAATACTGATACCGAAAATTTTCCGTTTGTTACGACTATACCAAGATTGAGGAGTACTGCCCGATATGAAAGCATAATCGTCCCTGCGATCATCTCGATGCATAAGTTCCATTTCCTACTCCAACGTGCGATTACACAAATCACAACTACGATCTCAAACGAGCATGAAAAACATGTGTTTTGATTCAAAACTTTCGACAAAACATAACCTAATTCACATTCGGAGTTAATTCACTTCCACATTGAACCGGCAGTCTTCTTAACCACGTGAAATACACCCGAAGCACAGCTGTTTCGCCGAAACCAGTTCCTTCGATGTGGCCGCCGTCACTAGTAGATGCGAGGATGAGTGTTTATTTTTACAGCATCTGTGGACAGAAAAAGGAGAAAAGAAAAGTAGAATGACGAGTTACTACGCTATCTGCTTTTTCGACTCGGAATTAATTCCATGCTGTGAAGGTCGAACTGTTCACCCCGCTTCTGTTTTTGTAATTTTTGATAAGGCAAAACGAGACCGACGATCATTTGAAAAGTGTGAATTTCTGAGATGATTTTTCAAGAAGAGACGTAAGTGAAAAGGAATCGGTTAAAAATCGCCTGACTGATTATTTTGGCCGACGTTAAGGTGTTAGCCTCTAGATCGGAAGGTCCCTGGTTCGAATCCGGGTTCGGGCATGGATGTTTGTAAGCGTATACCAGCTCAGGTGTTGCTACGTCATCTGAACATGGTTCAAAATTACGAAGTATAAATTGTAAGGGGTAATGATGGTCCTCCCACTGGGTGCTCATTCACAAGTGACCATCACTTCCGGCCTTGTAGCGGCCAATGACTTAGGTCAAATGTGCCCGCCATTAGAAGAAAAAAAAAGTTCGGAAGATTCCTGATTCGAATCCGGGCATGGATGTTTGTAAGTATATGGTGTAGCAATGGCAGCTCCAACACCACCAGTATATGTAATGGCAGCTGCTGCACCTTAAATCTGTCGTGTCCAAAAGTCCTCGCCAACCAACCGGTATAGTGGTTAAGGTGTTAGCCTCCTAGATCGGAAGGTTCATGGTTCGAGTACGGGTACGGGCATGGATGTTTGTAAGCGTATGGCGGCTGGTGCACTTTAAATCTATTGTGGCCGAAAGTCCTCACGTTGGGTTGGTGTTGAAGTTTGGACAGTGGGGTGCAAGCTTAGGTGTTGCTTCGTCATCTGACCGTGGATCAAAATTACGAGGTGTTTACCTCAGATCTTTCACATAAGGTATTGATCCCGGACCGTAGTCAATAGCCGTTGTGTTGCTCTAGTTCGACGTTAACTAAAATTACCATTACCATTTACCGAACTGTTCACCCCGCTTCTGTTTTTGTAATTTTTGATAACGCAAAACGAGACCGACGATCATTAGAAAAGTGTGATTTTCTGAGATGACTTTTCAAGAAGAGACGTTTGAGTAAGTAATAAGGAATCGGTTAAAAATCGCCTGACTATTTGATTATTTTGGCCGACCAACCGGTATAGTGGTTAAGGTGTTAGCCTCTAGTTCGGAAGACTCCTGGTTCGAATCCGGGCATGGATGTTTGTAAGTATATGGTGTAGAAGGCAGCTGCTGCACCTTACATCTGTCGTGTCCAAAAGTTCACACGTTGGGTTGGTGTGGAAGTTTGAAGAGTGGGGTGCCAGCTCAGGTGTTGCTTCGTCATCTAACCATGGTTCAAAATTATGAGTCGTTGTCCTCGGATCTTTCCCTTCAATGACTGATCCCGGACCGTCGTCCATAGCTCGTTGTGTTGTTCTAGTACGACGTTAACTAAAATTATTATTACCAATAGGGCTACCGTTGCCCTCTGATCCCTTTAGTAATAATTTTTTGATGCTTTTTAAATAACGTCGTACTAGAGCAACACAGCTGTCTATTGACGACGGTCCGGGATCAATCCCTGAAGGGAAAGATCGAGAACAACACCGCGTAATTTTGAACCATGGTCGGATGCCGAGGCAACACCTGACCTGGCACCCTACTCTCTAAACATACGCACCACGCCAACGTGAGGGCACGTGCAACATCCCCTTAGTTCACGGCGATCTCTGGTTAGATTCGAACTTGCTACCCTCTGTTTGCTAATCCGTTACTCTCAACGAACAGATCCCCTTAGGTAGGTAGGTACTTTAATTAACGTCTTACTGAATCAACTCAGAAGACCATTGACGACGGTTCGGGATCAATCCACCAGAGGAAAGATCCGAGCACAACATCACGTAACTTTGAACGACGATCAGATGACGAGGCACCCCATTCTCCATACTTCCACACTAACTTAACCTGATCTTTTTAGGTATTTCTTTGGTATATTTGGTATTTTTTAATTAACGTCGTACTAAAAGACAAAACACAACAGGCTATTGACGACTGTCCGAGATCAATCCCGACGAACCCCGATCAATAAGGTAAACAAATTTATATTAAAGTCGTACTAGAGCAACACAACTGGTTATTGACGACGGTCCGGGATCAATCCCGACGAATCCCGATCAATAAGGTAAACAAATTTATATTAAAGTCGTACTAGAGCAACACAACAGGCTATTGACGACGGTCCGAGATCAATCCCTACGAATCCCGATCAATAAGGTAAACAAATTTATATTAAAGTCGTACTAGAGCAACACAACTGGTTATTGACGACCCGGGATCAATCCCGACGAATCCCGATCAATAAGGTAAACAAATTTATATTAAAGTCGTACTAGAGCAACACAACTGGTTATTGACGACGGTCCGGGATCAATCCCAAAGGGAAAGATCCTTGGACAACCCTAGTAATTTTAAACCACAGTCAGATGACGAAGATCCAGGACCGTCGTGAATAGCCCGTTGGGTTGCTCTGGTAGGACGTTAATCAAAAATTACCATTACCAGTTGACGAGGCAACACCTGTGCTGGCACCCCACTCTCCAAACTTCCGCACCACGCCAACGTGATGACATTACAGGCCATGACGGATTTAACGTGCACCAGCCCCCTTTGTACACGACGGTCTTTGACTGGATTCGAACTCGAAACACTCCCGTTGCTAATCCGTTGCTCCTCCAACCGGGTTACCGATAGCCCGTTCTGTTGCTCTAGTACAGGTTTGGGCAAACTTTGGAAAGTTGCGGGCAAAACTTTAGGATTTTTATGAAGTCGCGGGCCGTAGATAATAGGTAGTTGTGTAAAAGTAATAATGATAAGGTTTATTTTATTTTATATATTTATAAAGTAGAATGTGGTAAAGTTAGATGAACAGAATAATATCGTATTGATTAAGTATTTACTTACAATCACCAGAAATTAATGAGAAGTTTGAGCTTGAACTTGAGAAAACAAAAGATAATCAGTGTTGTGTTCAATCCCACTAAAACACAAACGAAGAGTATTTTACAAATTTTCATCCGTAAGTCTGGTTTGATACTTATTATTAGACCAGAAAAATCTATTAAAAAATTGCTACGACAGTGATTTTAGTTCTTCAGCATATTGAGTTTAATCAATGTTTTCGTGACTGGATAGTGTTGAAAAATGATAATAGCTCTCAGATCGCATTTGTGTTTCCCACAAGCAAATTTTTTTTCTTGGAACGTTTTTTTTCAGATGGCTGATAATTTGTTTATCACTTTTTTAAACTGACCTTGTTTTTGAAGCCGTTTGAAATACAGTATTTCTCCGAAAATAAGACCTAAAGTTAAACCCTAGAACCTCCAAAATAAGTATAAACAATAAAAACTTGTATAAACCACACCTTCTTTTTTCTACAGCTATTTTTTTTTGTAAACGAGCCTTTTTTGTAGTGATACGCATGCGACGAAATTTAGCGCTATTTTTTCAATGTGTTTCCTTCAATGTCGTCACCACATGTTTTACATGAGGACTTGGATTTTTTCATTTAGCTTTCGCCAATTGATAGAAAAACCAAGAGTCTACACTTTAAGGGTATTAAAAATGTTAGGAATGATATTTGTTAGATACATTATGATTAGGGCAACAAAAATGTTAGGAATGATATTTGTTAGATACATAATGATTAGGGCAACAAAAATGTTAGGAATGATATTTGTTAGATACATTATGATTAGGGCAACTTTTTGCAACAAATGCAACTTTTTTTCACTCGTTTTACGCTGCATGTAAAGTACTAAAACCAAAATTCCTCCTACATGGGGTGTATAGTAAGTGAGTTATAACCGCAACAGAAATGCAACTTTCTGCATAAATGCAACCACCAGCAACTTTTTAAAATATAGCTTAAAATTAATGTCACAGTTTTAGAGCGTTCTCTATTCTTTAAGGATATCATGGTCTAATGGTTTAAATTAGTTTATTAAAATCTACGTATAGTGATAGTACATCGCGGCACAGGAGATACAAATACGAAGATTAAATGAAGTAAGTATATGGCATAGGCTGCTTACCCATAGTAGGACCTTCTTGCTGTAGTGGTGGCTGATGGACTAAATGGGATATCTTTCAAACTCTCCTTTTTTTGCTCATGTCGCCCTGTGGTTTTATAAGGCCCGAAAAGAATGTTCTAGAAAGTACTAACTCGTGATCCCTAATCTGATTTTGAGGTATTGTGATGCTTAATTAACAGTCACGCTCTGATAGAACCTTTCGAAGGTCCAAGGGTAAGAACTCATGACCACATGGACAAGCTGGAGTAAACAATTAAAGGGTTAATCTAATGTATGGGCGATATGCTTGCCTTTCTTAGTGTGATCACGTACTCAAAGGGTAAATGTACTTGGTAAAAATTAGGTTTAAGATTTAACTATTCAAACTGTGACGATAGCAACGTCACATTAATTAATATCAAATTACTATTTCATTTTTTGCTCTCAGAATCAACCCTTCGATCATGAGTGTCTGCAATTGCGAACGCTGAAGTATCGCGGATCAAACAAGTTCATGTTCGTCCTATGACAAAAGTAAAATAAATGGCAAGAAGTACTTTAACACATTGGTTGGCACTCTTGATATTACTGAGAAAACTTGTGTAATCGACTCCAGAGTTTGTGAGGTGAGTGTCGATCATCAATATGTTGTTCGCCTTGTAAATGACGTTTTAAAATCTCTGAATACTGAGCGAAAGGTAATGGTAATTTTAGTTAACATCGTACTAGAGCAACACAACGGGCTATTGACGACGGTCCGGGATCAGTCCCTTGAGGGAAAGATCCGAGGACAACACCTCGTAATTTTGAACCACGGTCAGATGACGAAGCAACACCTGAGCTGGCACCCCACTCTCCAAACTTCCACGCCAACCCAACGTGAGGACTTTCGGCCACGACAGATTTAAGGTGCACCAGCCGCCTCTACACCATACGCTTACAAACATCCATGCCCGTACCCGGATTCGAACCAGGAACCTTCCGATCTAGAGGCTAACACCTTAACCACTATACCGGTTGGTCGGCCACTGACCGAAAGGATTTTGCGCTTCTGTTATCCGATACAGCACATTATATGACTGCGGCTGGCGCAGTTTTTCAATGTTAAAGAAGTTACTTCCCAAAGATCGGCCATTCAACGTTCTTCTGTATTTTAGTATCTATATAAATAAGAATGGAGTGTTTGTTTGTACATTCAATATTTTCGACCCATTTCAAGTTTTCTATCCGTTTTGGACCCTTCTGATGCCGAATCCGTCTTTTTCTCGTTTGGTGTCTGTCTGTCTGTCTGTCCGTCTGTCTGTCTGTCTGTATGTTGTGCCCTATACACGTCCACGCGGTTTAAGATATTTTCATGAAAATTTGCATACAGTGAGTACTTATCTTCATTTAGTGAGTGGCATTGGTTGCGAAAGTCTGTCTGTCCGTCTTTCTGTTCTATGCTCGATTTTGAGTTAGTGTGTTTGTGTAGACATCACATAAATTGTATTCCAGATATTTGATTGCATTGTATTTTATTGTATACATTATCTATTAGTTTAGTGAATGCAATATTAAACATTTCTTTATTGTTATATTTAGTTGAGTTTCATGCTAAAACACCTGAGTAAGTATACTTAAATCAACCATAATTTGGTAGTTTTGGGAAAATTGGAATGTCTATTGAATATTACGATTACTTCGATTGCTTTACCAGTACTGCTGAAAAAAAAACTATTCTTCAAAAAAAAAAAAAAAAAAAAATTTTTATGGAATTTTATCTCTGATACTTCATTTATTTCGAGTCTTATTTTTATTCTTTGCGCAATGAAAACGATTTAAGAATATTTGGGACAGACGATATTTTTCAATGAAACGAGAATGAACAAGATCGCGCGAGCAGTGATATTTTTTCTGGTTCTTTCGCTCTGAATTAATTTCACATTTCTAAATTTTGTACACTTTTAGTTGTAAGTTGTGGCAACTGTGCGAGATCAAGAGATAAAATTGAATCACAAATTAATATCTTTAGAACAATTTTTGAGACATTTTTAATTTTTTTTACTTTGCTGTTTCCTGTTTTAAATATTTATTATTTTAATAAATGTGTTTTCCTTCTCATCACACGCAACAGCACCACAAAGTATTAGACTTAAAAATGTTAGGTAAGTCAGTATAAATTTTCAGTAAATTTTAAGTGTAGTTATGCCATTATTTAAAGAATAATGCCGTTATTTAAAGAATAATGCCGTTATTTAAAGAATAATGCCTTTATTGAAAGAATAATAATGTTTATTAATCCAAACTGGAACTTTTTCCAACATTAAAAAATTCGTTGTAATAATGACAGGAGAAGATTGCAAAATTTCACAATGTCGCATACCGGAGGCAAGAGTGCCACAAGTAAAAAAATATTGTTTTGTTGACTATGAGTGCGAGAGCACTCGCCGTAAATCGTAATTTTAATTAATTGAGTTGAACATGAAAAGAACTTAAGAAAGGGAATTCCAAATCTTCCTATAAATCGTCTTTTATAGTAGTAACCTTATTATCACCTTTCGTCATTTTGTAGCTTTGTCATACAGCAATTGTGCGATGTATGTGAAATGTATTACATGAATGGATATGCATGTGTAGGATTTGTGTCCAAAGTAAGTTGTAGAAAATATAAAGATGGGGAAAGATGTTAAAATAAATTTTTATTCTACAAAAAACGTAAGTCATTATATATTTTGATTATCTCTTCAATCTAGAGTAAACCAATTCAAACCGAGTAAGGTCGGGTATTTTGCTAGTGTATTATAATACTGTTGAACACAACTAAAATTGTCAATATATTTTGAATTTTTTTCATTATTTACGAATAATTTATTTTAGAATTTAGTGTATCAAAAATAAATGCAACTTTAAGGAATGATAAATGCAACTATTTTCATTTTTACTGCAACAAAAAAGTTGCCCTAACTATGATGTAATGTTGCATAAATAGAGGTTTTCATGGAAACCGAAGCCAATGCTTGGCAGTCGATTATGCAGTTGGAAGGTCAAATAAAAGTTAAAAAGCAGCTGGTAGCAATTTCCTTTGACTCTGAAATTTTGTCCATTTGTTCTTGAATATCTTATACATCGTTTTATCCAATAAACCGAAAAACACTTTTTGAAATTTTTTTTCGAAATTTGGGGTTTGGGTCTCTCTTGAGGGCGTCTGGGACTCAAAATATGAAAAAAGTCCATTTTTTTTTATTATTATCTAAAAAAATAATATAGATTTTTCTGAATAAAATGACACCTCGATTTTGTTTCTATCATACATAGAACCGGAAATATTTAGTTCTTTATAAACATGACAGCTGCAAATCCAATGAGCCATCACATGTTTAAACGCTATTTTTCTCCTTTTGTGTAAAATGGGATTTCACTAGTAAAAATTGTCTTGAATTGACACTACTTGTCATAAATGAACGAAATTTTTAACATTTACTTTCCAAATATATTTCTTTAATTTGTCTTTAGCAATTGTGTAGACATATATAAGTTTTTTTTCTATACTTTTTCGAACTTTGTATACCATGTGTTTTATAAAGTTTTTGAACAAAATATATATTTTTTAAATTTTTTCTAAAAGTTTTAACTAAAAATCACGAAGGCAATTCATAGTATGAACTCTTAGAAGTTAATTAATGCAAAAATGAAGTGATTTGTTACCAAATGCTTTGAGATATATCAATTTTACCCAATGTCAAAATTTTGACATTTTTTAATTTTAATAAATAAAATTTTAAAGTTTTGAAAATAAAAAATAGTTATTATAATTTCAAAATACAATGTATGCCTACAAAAAAATGTCAAATTTAAAACTTTTAAAATTGAAGGTTTTTGAATTTTGAGTCCCAGATCCCCTTAAGAACCATTGTTAAATTGAAACTGTGTGGCTGGGCTTAGATTCAGCAGCTCCTAGGGAATTTCCCCATAGGTATGTCCGTACCTGGCAACGTCCCTCCAGTCTTGTTGAAATGAGGTTCAACGCACTGCGAGACTTTATATTTTTTTTTAGGTTTTAATTAAAAAAGGACATGCATGGATTCAGGTGCGATGAGGATAAAATACACCAGATCAAATTACTTTTTAAATCGAGTAATTTTAAAAATAAGTGCGTTGTGATTCAGCGGTGCCCCCGGGCGACTTGTCATTTGAGCGACTTTCCTCTCAGAAAGTGGGCTAACGTCCTCTACCGGTTCCAAGTTGTCGACCACTTGACACAGTTAACTGAAGAACGGAGTAGCAGAACTAAGTTTCCGGACAGGGGCGTGAACCCCCGCGGTAGCGTAGACAGTGGCGGGGAGGATACCCGAAAGTGGTGGTCGTGGCACATCGGAGTAAAATAAGTTATTAGTTTAATTAATATCTCCTTATACAAACCATTTAAGAGGAGATACGAAAAAACGGAGTTTGTTTCTATCTTTTTCATGCGAAAACAGCTTACATAGTCGCAGCAATGCTTCAAAAGTGGCAGAGAAATTTAAAAAAAAAGGAACTGAGAGAAACGAGACTTGAATGTTTCCTCAATGTTATTTTAATGCATTTTTTCTATGGCGGGCATAATTTCGTACCTTGGTTGAACAAAAGGCCATTGTCCATTTTGAAAGTTTTGGTAACTCCGGGTTAGAGTAATTTTTTATTTTAGTTTTATTTTTAAAAAGTGCTTTCCAATGTTTGATTACTATACTAATAGGCGTTGTTTTCTTTTACAACTGCCTTTACCCTCAAACATATTTGTAGATGTTACTCAAAATCAGTGACTCTGGACATTAACCCTTTTCTATTAAAGTACAGTGGCGGATAAAAACAAACCACCTCCTTTATTTTGAATGCTATTTATAATAGAGCAAATTCAAAACCTATCATTCAATTGGGAACAACATCCTCTACAAATTCGAATCCAAAAAATTTGCTTCAAGGGGCGTCTTTATATCAAATTTTGTACAAGCCACTAGGGTGTGTGTAGCAAATATGCACAATGGACCCAGACTTTCCTAAGGAGATTGCCGATAGAATGGATTAGCTGCAGGGCTGTAGTGGAGGGTATACGGCGGCATACTCTGTATACCCTCCACTACGTGGAAAGTGTAAGTAGTAAGTACATGTTTCACCTCCCCATGAAAAACATTCTGCGGGCGTCCACGGTATACACTCTGTTTTTTTTTTCAACGAATACAGCACTGGATATATATCTAGAATATATTTCAACAAAATAAGCCCATAAAAATCCTTCCTTCCAAAATATTCTATTATAAAGAGAGAACCAATAGAAATTTCTAATCTCAAAGAAAAAGTCCATTAATTCCTTCAATCAATAGATTTGAGAGTAGGGGGGGGGATATATCAAATGTTGACCTCGTCATCAGACCGTGCTTCAGTATACCAAGGAGTTGTCAACGGATCTTTTCCTTTGGGATCGATCCTGGGCCGTCGCCAATAGCACGTTATGTTGCTCAAGTGTAACGTTAGTTAACCTAAAGTAAGCGAACGATATGCTAGAGACTGTCTGAGCAGAGGAAGGCTTTTTTGGACGAGACGAGAAAATTCTATTGTCTTTTCACTAGATGTGAGTGATCAAGCACTGCCCCTCCAAGATTCCATCAGCGCCCAGTGGTTCCAAACTTGTACTATGGGGACAAGGACTCCGCGGCAGCTCCAGGAAAATATAATAAAAATTAAACGAAGTAAAGAATAAGAAACAAAAAGTAGGATGAAATTAAGAAAAGCAGAACTGGATTATGAACGTAAATCTGTGAAGTTGAATTTCTTTTTGACTCTAGCAGACGACGCTTGGTTATTCTGCTGTCACTAGCTCTAAAATTATTATAGCGCGAGGACAGATGAGGCCTGTCACACGCTCTGGCGTGTCACGTTTTAACCTTTACCCTGCGGCAGATAGACAACTGTTAACACTAAACTTTCATTTACACCACGGTATAGTATAGATCTGTGTACTGTGCTTCTTATTAGGGATGCGACATCGATGTTTTTAACATCGATGTATTGGAGTCGATGTTTTTGTAACATCGATGTTTATACTTGTCAATGTTTTTACGTTGTCGATGTTTTATTTTTAAATGAAAATAGTACCGTTATAAAAATTTAAAAAATAACCAAGTGGCATAATTTTTATAATCAGTAAGTTCAACATACTTTTAGACCAAAGTGGTTAAGAGTGAAGGGTCTGAAAAGTAGGGATGCAACATCGATGTCGATGTTTTCTAAACATTGATGTTTAAAAAAACATCGATGTATTGGAGCCGATGTTGCATCACTAGTTGCTAAACCAGTTTTAAGAAATGGGGATAAAAGTTAAAATACACTGAATTTTAAAAACATCGATAGTTTGAGGGCGATGTATTATCAACATCGATGTTTTAGTTTTGAACATCGATGTTTTGCTGTCGATGTCGCATCACTAGTTGCTAAACCAGTTTTAAGAAATGGGGATAAAAGTTAAAATACACTGAATATTAAAAACATCGATGTTTTAGTTTTGAACATCGATGTTTTGCTGTCGATGTCGCATCAATAGTTGCTAAACCAGTTTTAAGAAATGGTGATAAAAGTTAAAATACACTGAATATTAAAAACATCGATGTTTTAGTTTTGAACATCGATGTTTTGCTGTTGATGTCGCATCAATAGTTGCTAAACCAATTTTAAGAAATGGGGAAAAAGTTTAAATACACTGAATATTAAAAACATCGATGTTTTAGTTTTGAACATCGATGTTTTGCTGTGGATGTCGCATCACAAGTTGCTAAACCAATTTTAAGAAACGGGGGAAAAGTTTAAATACACTGAATATTAAAAACATAGATGTTTTAGTTTTGAACATCGATGTTTTGCTGTCGATGTCGCATCAATAGTTGCTAAACCAATTTTAAGAAATGGGGAAAAAGTTTAAATACACTGAATATTAAAAACATCGATATTTTAGTTTTGAACATCGATGTTTTGCTGTCGATGTCGCATCACTAGTTGCTAAACCAATTTTAAGAAATGGGGGGAAAAGTTTAAATACACTGAATATTAAAAACATCGATGTTTTAGTTTTGAACATCGATGTTTTAGTTTTGAACATCGATGTTTTGCTGTCGATGTCGCATCAATAGAAACAAAACCAATTTTAAGAAATGGGGAAAAAGTTTAAATACGCTGAATATTAAAAACATCGATGTTTTAGTTTTGAACATTGATGTTTTTATTTTGAACATCGATGTTTTTATTTAGAACTTCGATGTTTTGCTGTCGATGTCGCATCAATAGTTGTTAATCCAATTTTAAGAAATGGGAAAATAAGTTTAAGTACACTGAATTTTAAAAACATCGATGGTTTCGGTGCGATGTATTATTAACATCGATGTTTTAATTTTTAACATCGAAGTTTCGAAACATCGATGTTTTGCAAACGATGTAGCATCACTAGTTGCTAAACCAATTTTTTGAAATGTGGAAAAAAGTTTAAATATCCTGAATTTTAAAAACATCGATGGTTTTGGTGCGATGTACTATCAACATCGATGTTTCATTGATCACACGATCAACACTGACCTTCTAGAAGGTATCTCCTTTTGTTCGGTACCCTACCCTGTCGATCGTGAGGTACGAACGCGGTTGCCCCGGTGATATCTCTCTCACGCCCAACGATACGCCACACAATACTATGAAAGGAAAGCGTCGGTCGTAAATACTACTCAAGGCACTATCGCTCAAGTTAGGTAATTAGGTAAGGGGGATCGGACATGCAAGGCGAGAGAGCCGTTCCTGGAGACGATTGAAAAAAATCTAAGCGTCGCAGAGTAAAGGTTAATGGAATATCCTGGAACTGAATGTCAGAGTGATTTCTTAGGGCCGCGTTAACCCTGTGGGAAGAACATGTACACGTTAAAACTGGTGCACATTAAATCTGTCGGGCCTCAAATGTCCTCTGTGAATTGCGTGGTGTGGAAGTTTAGATTGGAGTGCCAACTCAGTTGTCGCCTCATCATCTGACCGTGATTCAAAATTAAATGGTGCTGGATACCGTCGTTAATAGCCCGTCGTGTTGCTCTAGTAGGACGTTAATTAAAAATACCAATTCCAATACCGAGAGATTTCTTGAAACTGCACATTCTGGAAACTTAGACTCATACAAATAGAGGTTGGCTAGCTGATTTGGAGTCACTTCAATGAATTTTCATAACGATGACATTGTTGTTTCCAGTAAGATAATATTGGGTGGGGGGTGATTGAGGCTGGTGAATTTCGAAGTTTTAAAACATAATTTCATTGCATTGACATCCTTAACACATTAGCGACCGTTGTGGCTCAGAGGGTATGTCCACTGCGCTAGCAACCTTCGAATTCTGCCAGGTGCGTTCTTCCCTTGGCGCATTTCTTTCTTCCGTGACAGTAAAACTTCCATTGTATGTGTGTGTCTATTACTTGAAAATGTACACTAACCTACCTACCCTGGACCGGACGCCAGCGGATTTGTATAAAATCCGACTACTTGTTTGGAGGTGTTTTTCGTGGTATGGCTTGGGACCTTTGCATGGTCTTCCTGGTCAATTGAACGCCGACGCCTACATGAACATCTTGGACAATCAGGTTCTTCCTACTGCAATTTTATGGAAGGGACGGATGTTGCTTCCAGGACACAACGCTCCATGTCATGCTGCAGCCTCTGTCAAGCAGCCGTATCGAGATATGGATGTTAAACGTCTTCCCTGGCCTGCTCAGAGTCCTGACCTAAACCACATAGAACATTGGTGGGACGAGTTAAAGCGACGCTTATGGGCCAGGATACCACGTTCGGAAGCTACAGCCGAGCTGGCGACATTCTTGCAGCAGGAATGGACACAGATACCCTTAGCTGTGTATCACAACCTTGTTGAAAGTATGCCCAGAAGGGTTGGTGGCATAATTGCAGCAAGCGGGGGCTCATAAGTCCCGACCTAAACCCCATAGAACATTAGTGGGACGAGTATGCCCATAAGGGTTGCTAGTGTAATTGCAGCACGCGGGGGACAATCTCCCTATTAAAGCATGTATTATTTCCCTTATACCATCACATCTTGCTGTCCGGTCCATTATTGTAGGGTAGTGTATGTCTCGTGTCAGGCGCAGTATAGCCAAATATGGCCCTTGCGACATGATACCTCAGAAACAACCAATCTAAACAGCATTAACTTGTAAAACATAGGGTAGGCCAAAGGGGTTCTGTTATAGAAATTGATACTGAAAAGGGCTCCGTTAAAAAGGTTGAGAACCTGTTGTATAAGAACGTTACCTTGGTCAGGTCATTTGTTCAAAGGTGAGCTCGTCAAGTTGAGGTAGGTATTTTAATTAACGTCGCACTGGAGCAACACAACGGCTATTGGCGACGGTATGGGACAACACCCGAAGGGAAAGAACCAAGATCAGGTGATCAGGTCAAAACCCCACTCTTCAAACTTCCATACCACGCCACCGTGAGGACATTTGAGGCCACCAGATTTAACGCACACCAGGTCCCCTTTGTACAACGGTCATTGGATTCGAACTCGCAATCGTCCAGTTGCTGCTCTCCCCACCGGGTGTGGTGGTTTCTATAGGAACAGGGCACATTCGTTTTGAGTAGGGTTGAAGTGTTAATTTTATTTTTGGAGTATGTTGGCGACTCAAGATTTAGCTCAGAAAGATTTCAGCAAGTAAAAATCATTATTGTTTTCAATTAGTAATGAAGTGCGCCAATGTAACAAACCAGAAAATGCAATTCTTCAAACATCATCCATAGGAAATAGAATACGGTTCTTTCCTACAGCAACGGACAATGCGGGAGTACCAGTTCTGTCTAGGTAGACAGACAAGTCCCCTTTCTTTCTATTTACATGCTACGTTTCCTTAATCAAAATACTTGGATTTGAAGAAGCTATTGAAAAAGCAAAGTCTGAGAGAAAAGGGAGTTTAGTTTACCAAGGTATTTTAAATTGATCAATAGAGCTCATGCTATTCAAACTTGGGCCTAGCAGACTTCCATTGTCATTCATAGCTGATTTTGAGATATTCTTGAGCAGACGGTACTGTATCATAATTCATACTTAGTTGGAATAAATTGGAATGTTTAAATTCCATGTAAATACTTTTATTTCAGTACCATGTGCTTAAACTTGATGTTCTATAATTTTTGTAACCATATTGCATCTCAGAATAAAGTAACTAATATGTATACTACTGTAATAAAAAATACCGGGAATGCTGTGATAAAACAAAATGTATCAATTTATTGGTCAAACTTTATTACATTTCTCCTTCATAGTATAGGAAAATGGGTCCTCATAGTATAGGGCCATTTTTTTTTTTTTACTTTAGGCTTTGCACACTTCAAAATAATTTAGATAAAGCAAATTTTCTGCCTTCTATATTTAATAGGTACTATTCTATATAAACAAAGTTAAATTATTAAATTCTTACATTTGATGGTGTAAAATGATAAAAATGCAAATTTAATTATTCCATAAAAATGGATCAAAGTACCCCGGCAGTGGTGCACATTCAGCCATCATTTCTAATGGCAAAGAGCATTGGAAATGTCCTGTATCAACTTTCAACAGGGTTTCAAAAAATATTCCGAAGTTCTCAGCACCAGGCATTCACTTCAACTTGTACTCGTAAGTGAACATGGAAATGTTACCACCTTAGCAACGCAAGCAGTTCCTCCAAAGCAGAGGAGTTGAGGCAACAATTTAACAATATCATCAAAAGGAATCGGGGCTTCTGGTTTAGAAGAGGAATTGAACTTGGGCTGTTCAGTCACTTAGGACCCAACACGTTTCTGAAACTTTACATTGAAGTTCCCATCTTTATCAATTCCGTTAACTTGAGCAACATAGTGGGAAACTGTGGTTTTCTCTGCTATCTTCACGATAACAAAGCTTCCCTTTTTCACATATGCATTGAGTGCTATATTTTTCTGTTCCTCTTCAGAAAGTGTTTCATAATCTGTCGATTTATTTTCAAACTATTGGTTTGTATTCAGACTTCCTTTCATTATTTTTGACAGTCTTCCCTGCTTCAATAACTCCGTCAGTTTCTAATTTGTCATCAAGCTGCAACTTCCTGTGGACTTGGGACATCCTTTTTGGTATAGAAACCCTCCTTTTCTGCATCAATAGGCAGGCTCAATGAACCTTACTTACAATTGTCTCAACGCGGCCCACATCATCTCTGTATAGATAAATCTGTTTGAAGCGAAATAGGCTGGTAGCCACGACAAATATTTAAGGCTACATTGGAGCTTTATTAACGGATCACATAAATGAAAAGATTTTTCAGTTTATATAACTTTATAGGCTACTTGGCTGTCATTACATATCATAAAATTTACTCAAGCTTATCTTATTTGATAAATCTGGATTTTCTTCTAAACTTCTCTCCACACATCAACACAATCACTATGTAGGTATGCAGTATTGTTATTGCACTGTTGCAACACATTTTGTATAAAAGTTTGCTTTAAAATGAAAAGAATCAATGTGCCCCGCCTTCCCCTAATCTCCTCCGATTTCAATGCACTTCTGCCAACGTTTTTTTCCAATCCTCAAAATCGTTTTTGTAAAGTCTTAAAGTTGTTCAGGGTCCGATTCGAATTTTCGTTAATAGTATCAATGGACTCAAAACGGTAACCACGAAGAGGGAGCTTCACCCGTGGAAATATGAAAGTCACACGGTGACATATCAGTTCATACGGAGCCGTATTTGTTGAATGCTTTGTCAAAAAAATCAAATAATGGCATTGTGAGATGGCGCATTATCGAGATGTAAAACACATGAATTATCTCGCCACAATTCAGGTCGTTTTTGATGAATGATATAGGAACTTGTTCAATAATATCTAGTATTGCTAAACGACAATCACTAAGCACCCATTCACTGACCTGATTGACCATTAGTCGAAGTGGATAGTCTACCAGATCACCAATCATCTACGACTTATTCTCTACCTTCTTTAAACTTTTCATACCAATCAAATACTGTTGTTTTTTATAAGCAGTAGTCTGTAAAAGCTATTTGCAACATTTCAAATGTGTTTTTAGCAGAAATTCCATTGCGAAAACAAAATTTAATGCATGTTCTTTGCTTAGTTACATTCGACATTTTGGAAAATCAACGAAGTGAAAATTCTTCTTAATAACAAATTTGTTTCCAGACGATAAAATTAAATAAATCCCTGATTGTTGCCACATGTTTATAAAAGTCGTAAAAAAATTCGATAAAAGTTTGCAGACGATATCTACAATATACGTATTTTAAATTAAGCATTCTGGATACTTTTTGATCCCAGTAGTATATCACAAAATTAAAATATGTTGATGCTTAAAAAATTCTTTGACAAAAAACTAGTAATTAATTTAAAGTGGAACATGGTGCACTGTTAAGAAGAATACGCAACACAAGTTTCGTATAAGTGATTTATATTACTTTGAAAGATATATACCAAGCTCTTTGAAATACAAAGTTACAAATCACACATAAAAGATCAAAAATCGAATGAGATTCTAAGACACAGGTATAACATAAAATGATTCACAATGAAATCAGTCTTCAATATAATATAAATGCGAAAAATTAGCAAGCATTTGTAGACAAAACACCAAAACAAAATTATTTCAACAATCACATGACAATAAGAGATGTAGTTGAGTTCTTTAATAACCACTTTTAGGGTCGGATTTTATGCTTAGCAATGCTAAAAAGAGCTACAATGAAAATCTTTCATTTAAACATTTTCAATGAATCAATTACATACTAAATACTTTCCATTTAAATTTAAAGAAAATAAACACATCGCTTATGAGCTAAATTTGTTACATCAGCCAATATATAAAAATTTCTTTTCAAACCAAGATTTAATTCCAATGTCATCTTAAATCACCACTTGTCTTGGTGATTTAAGATGACATACTATGGTGATACGATACTTAATATAGTACATAGCAAAACTTTAAAGTAACTCCGATAAATTAAAGTGAGAAATGAATATTTAAGTTTTGAAAAATGGGTCACTCGTTTAAAGAAACTAAATAAATACTAACTTCTAATCGCTATTAAATCAAGACATTGCAAAAGGGATAAAGCTATACAAATTAGACCTGCACCTACAGAAATTGGCAAAACAAAATAGCAACCACAAAAATGTAAATTATATTACCCTGATTATATGTGAATAAAATACGTATCAAAATATCAAAATGAGAATCATGTTTTCCAGATGTTTTCAATAAATCAACAAGAACTTTCCTATAGTATTTAGACCTACAAACAAAATAATTGATCGAAAAACCAAAACAAATATTCTCAAGTATTTACATACAATAGATAACAAACTTTTAGTTATACTCTATAGTAATATAAATAGTTAAAAAATATTTTACTACTTTGAATGCCTAAAGTATTTTTACTCTGAATATTATAAGATATGAATTTTTGGTTCCTTAATAACCTAAAAAACATGCCTGAAGTTATATAACAATTAAATTTTAAAGGAAAACACCCATAATCTTCTGATTCTAAATAATTATTTATTTAATACCAATGGAATAAATTTTTACTTTTGGAATTTTAATTTAATGATAACAACAATTACAACTGGTCAGTTAAACCCAGCTGATAGCTAATATCAAGATCATATTAGTACAGGTCTCAATGTCTGTTAAGTACACAAATTGCAAGTCTATCATACATAGGAAAGCACTTTAAATGCATAGATCAAAGTTATCAAAAACTACACAGTACCATCAACATACAAGATAAATATGTTTTTTAATATAAAGCTGCTAACACACCATTTGTTCTTGAGGCTCAAGTAAGATCAGCAAAGCAAAACGTGACTATAGTTTAGTGCAACTCTTACGGTGCGATTATGAGTAAAAAAAATAAAATTATAACTTCAAAAATGCCATCAAAGGTGTGGATTTCTTAAGAATCCATTTCATATAACTTGAATTGATTGAAAATATATTTTAGATAAAAAAAGACCTTAAAAAGTATACATAACATTCAGTTGCAATAGTTATATAAAATCATCGGGTTATAAGACACATTATTAAGTCTTAAATTGCCCTGTTTCTATGATATGGAAGTAAACCAAGCTTTTTAACAAAACAATAGTTACCGGCTTAGTAAACTCTAATGTATAATGATTAGAAAAATATGTTATAAATTAAAATTGTTAAAAAGAAAATTCATCGCATACAAGGAAACATGCTCAAAAAACACTAAATAGGTTTATAGAACATGGAAAACCCTTGACAATACAAAAGTATAAAAACAAAATATTTATTTCTATAAAAAGAATTCTAAACTGTCCTATTTACCTATATGACCTGATTATACCCCATTTGTGTAACCCCAAATATTAAAAAATCAGGGCAGCCTATAAAATTTATGGGTTCCTGATCAAATCACCTACCACATACCACCATCACCCCCAAATCCAAGGAATTGCAGTTTTGTTCAGGGTCTCTCTCTCTCTCTCTCTCTCGCCCATTAAATCTACAGGCTCCTTAAGAAAACTATGTGATGACCAGAAGCATTCTCTCGTTGTCTTACTACGATTATATTCCTTGCTGGCCTGTGTCTGGGTCAACTCGATTAGGAAAAATTTGTATTGGTGGCTATCCGAATTTTAAATCGTCTATTAGATGATCAAATGTATTTTAGTATAAAAGATGGCATTTTGAGACACTTGAAAAGAAAATGAATAATCTTTCAAACATTTTTTGTCGAACGAAAGACATTGCTTGGCAATGAAACATTACCACGATAAAAAAAAGAAAAGATACTTTATTAAATATCCAACATTAACGACATAGATCAACTTCCAAACCGTATTGTTCTAGAACATTCGCTAAATAAATTTCTTTACGAAGCCACTTAAAAGTCAGATACGTCAATTTCCTTCTTAATTTATAACTTTGGACATTGCATGAATAAGTTGTACAGCTCATTTACATAATACATAAACATTTTCATATTTATTGTACTCAAGATGGCAAAGGTGAAATTGGATCAGCACTTAGTGGCAGAAAAGCGAAACTTGTGCGCTAAAAAAGGAATTTAAAAGATTTGGATAGCTGGTAATTTTTTCCAATCTAGTTAGTTGTAGTCTAGGCGTTCAGAGATTCCCATCTCCACTAATTTATAGTTGAACCTGTTAATAGTGTGCATGGAGAGAGAGAGAGCTTATAAAAAACCAAGGTCTATAAAAAAACTAATATGTACATTGACTTTTCACTTAGTACAAGATAAAAGAAATTAGCCTGATGTAGTTTGTGCATCACAATTATCCATTTTGTTTTTAGATTCATGACACAAGATACTTTAATTTTATACGGCCTTGCTTAGAAAATTCTGTAATTTCCCACATTCCCCTGTCATTCAGTGGATGTTAGGTGGGTTCTGTTTCAAATTTCTCACTACCCTCTCAATCTTCGATTTCTTTGTAAATTTATTCAGCAGCTTGGAGTCATGTTTAAATGTAAATAGAGTCACACGTCAGAATTCATTGCATGAAGGTTGGAAGAGAGTTGGAAAACTCAGAATCACTCAAACGAGTGTTTGATCTCAGATATTTTGAAAAAATTGTACAAGAAATGAACTGATGAAGGAAGTTGATAGAATATGAATCAGCAAAATGTTACTCTCTTGACCCAAATTTCACTCGCAATGAGCAAGTGCCATCAAACATTATCTTGAGGTCCAATTTTATTCTTATTTCCTCAGAAAATGAGGGTCTGTATTAAATCAGGACTAACAATCAACATATTCAACTGTAATACCTATCAGTTTTTTAAATAGAGTTATAATTAACACCACACTACATCTCTTAATTTTTTAAAAGAAGTGTTAGTGTGTGTCTGAGGTGGCCACACAAATCTATACAACTTACAATCTTTGAATTTTGCACACAGGTAGTCCTAATTTTATGTAAACTTTGCAAGAAGCACACAAATTTTAAAATTTAATCTAGGAACATTTTAAAATTATTTCCCCAGTGTTTCTTTAATTACGAAGTGGGTTTTTCCATGTTCTTCCTTCATTTCTTTTGACATGTGTCAGATTTCCCAATGTGACATAACTGACTGCTAACAGATTGTTCTGTTTGATTTGAGTCACATGTTCGAATGTTATTTTCCCCCTTTCATATTTGGAATCGATGCTTCTTTCTTTCTTTTTATTCTTTAGTTCAAGTTTCTATCTTCCCAATCGTTTAAGATAGACTCAAAATTTTGGATTTGAAATCAGAGGAAAATTTTACATTGGATCGATACCTTAAATGAGATTTTCTTTAAACAAATAATTTTTCAATTGGAACTTTTATATTTTCGCTATACGGATTTGGCCGCATTTGACGAAAATATTCATTCTGAACACAAATGGACTATTTGAGATCTTCTTCGCCTGAGAACGTCTATTTTTGTGATCGTTAAAAATAGAGTAAACATTTTGACGGATTTGGAATCTGCAGAATATTCTACATCAGATCGATACTGAATAGAATCCGAATCCTGTCGCAGACGACACCATTCTGGATTGCTAATAAAAATATTTTAAAAATCACAGGCCGGTAAGCTAAATTACTGTATTTTTTAATTCTTTTTTTTAATGGGATGACAGCTGACCTCTTCGGCACTAGAACAGGTAAATCGATGGCCATTTGTGAAGGAGCACCTTGTAGGCAATCATAACTACTCCTAACAGGGTCAATCACCCACATCCATGTCCAGGTTGGGATTCTAACCACGGACCTAGGTGGCAGACAAACACTACGATCACTATACCATTTAGGTGGCATATTTTTCTGTAACTTGAAATTCCAGAACTACCACAACACATGAAAAGGACAGTCTGAAATGAGCATTTTATACTGGATTTCAGGTATTCCAGTTTGAGACAGCTCCACGGAGAAACAAACACGAATTTGATTCATTTGAGCAATCATCTTTGGTTAAAATAAGTGAGGTTGGCAATGAATCGAGTTCAAGAGTGATTTTAACTAAGATGGTCAGGAAATTACAAAAATGTTTTAGTTATGCGAATGCATCAGACTTCACCTCAACAACGTAACAAGTGGGTTTAAAAAATCTACAAATGATTTTTCACAATAATTGAGTTATTAGATGCACTAGTTTTATTCTAAGAGAAAGGAATGCCTTGACTGGATAAGTAGAAGACAAAAACATGGTAGAGACACATTTCGTAACATTTACGGTTGCGCTTAATTACATATGTGACATTAGTAAGTAAAATGACAAATAAAGCCTTAAATTCATTGATTCTAATTCTAATGAGACACATTTAAAAAATGAAATTATAAAACTTTATCAAAAGGGAGTTAAATAGTAAAACTGACACAAACACATGTATACTTTAAAATGTCTAAAACATCACACAAGGCATAATTATTCAGAGTTTAAGAATAATATTAGATAAAAGACGTAAAAAAGTTATTTCTTTGTTCTAAAAACTAATATGCAGAACTGGGTTTTGGAAAGTTACATTAATTCTGTTCATGTACGACTTTATCAGTAGAAACTAGATTCTACATGTAACAGTTGGAAAACCACTCATAATTTTTTTAGATATCGAGTATTAAACAAGACAGTATAATCTTTTGATTCTTAACTATTTACTCATTTCATTGATTATTGATCCTGCATGCGATCACTTAGTTTCTCCTCTAAATATTTACAATCACTGTTAAAATGAAACTAAATGTCTTAAATATAAAAATACATTGCTGTTCATTAAATAAAAATTTGAATAAAATGTTCATCACAGGTAAGAGTATGAAAATTTCCTTGAGTATATAAAGTAGGAATAGTTTTAGGTAAAGATAAATAGTATATACTGCACTTTTTCTTTCAGCATGAAAATAAATTCTATAAAATAGCAGCGTGAACATTAAAGCTCGTTGTGAATAACAGTACTGTCACACTTTGCTCCGTTACAATCCCCTTGCTTTGGTTGGAATGATGGGAAATGCCGTTTAACGTGGTTCAGAGCTTTCTTGAAAATTCTCAAAAATTCCGGAACATCAAAGGAATAGTTTGTAAATTTCGCATGAGCTCCAAGAGTTGGATGATGACCCTGTAAAATAATTAAACACAATAAAGTTAGTTGACATGGAACAAAGGTTCTTAACCTCTATAAGGTCACGGCCATGTAAATAATTTTTTTATAATGTGAGAGCCTGTTTCAACATATATACATAAATATCTCTAACTTTTTAAAAGTGCCTAGAATAAACTAACATGAGAAAATTTATGGCACTCAAAAAGAATATTAACCTTTAGGCTGTGGCGCATAGATTTTTTCAATCGTCTCCAGGAATGGCTTTTCTCCTGATTCTCCGAGCCCCCCATACCAAATTACCTAAGATATCACCTGACAGCTTTCTGCTTTCCCCAAAGTGTTCACATTTCGCGGTCGGCATGGTATGGGGCCAATGAACAAAAGAAGTGATCCTCTAGAAGGGCAGTCGCTGACAGCTCGTAAATGGTGATCGATGCCAACGGTTACTTAAAAGGGGGATAACATCCACCCCTACCATGCTGCTGATGCAAGTGGTAATTGGTAACTTTTAGTTAACGTCGTACTAGAGCAACACAATGGGCTATTGACGACGGTCCGGGATCAGTCCCTTAAGGGAAAGATCCGAGGACAACACCTCATAATTTTGAACCACGGTAAGATGACGAAGCAACACCTGAGCTGGCACCCCACTCTCCAAACTTCCACGCTGATGCAAGTGATATTTTAGTGGTAACAAAAGTCAATCTGCCACATCGTAAAGGTTAATATATTTACGTTAATGATGATGTAGTGGCATGTTGACAAGAAAACTGCATTTAAGTTAGTTGTCCATCAATGGACTCAAATCAAATACTGTAAGGGGTATTAGTTTTCTGTGGACAATATTATTAAATAATTTATTCTGATATTTACTGACACACTTCATTATGATCACCAAAAACTTGTATTTGGTGCGTTATAAACATCTTCAACACAGAATCTCTTAACACCAAAATTAAACAAAGTTTCATGTCCCTTTTTTATATTAAAATTTATATATGTAGGCCTATTACTTAAAAAAAAACATGTCACTTGGGTTACACAACAAGCACTTACACTCAGCAATGCAAACTTACGAAGAAACAGTATTCAGTATTATTATATTTGAGAACCTGATGCAAACTGCCTTAATCTTCCATTTACGTGGTAAATGTTTCTTCCTACTGCCTTGCCAATTGGTCACTCACATTTCCTACACATTATTTATGCATTCTGAGTTTGAGCTTTTGGACACCAATCGAATATTATTCACCTCAAAATATTTCCACTATGACACATTTATTCATAAAAATATTTAAAAATCAAATATGAGAAATTCCAGAACCTCTTGTGGCCTAGGGCAGGGCTCGAAATACCCGGGTGCACTGTGCACATGAAAATAAAATTGTGCACCTAATTTTTTCCAGCTAGGCACACCTGTGCACCTAATTTAAAAACTTAGGTGCACAAGGTGCACCTGTATTAAAAAATATATTTCGAGGCCTGGCCTAGGGGATGAGAAACAATGATGTAGAAGACAATGTCATGTTGGAAACACAAAAGCTCAGTTTTTGAGAACAGACTTTTTTATATTGGGCCGGTTTATGCTTAGTTTGGGTATTCAGGGTTTCAAATCTTCACACAAAAGAAAAATCAAGTCCCTTTTAAAGGCTGCATTTTACAAACACTGCAATATATTAATGTGCGAGTGCAAATGTGTATAAGCTTTCATGAGTGCTATGTTTGGGTCTCACGAACTCTGTTTTCAAGAAACATCGATTTTTAGCTATAACATTATAAATTACTATTACCATCTAATTTTTTATTAATGACCCTCGATATTGTATTTATTTCCTTGGATTATAAATGCAAATGAAATGAAATATGCAGGGTTTTTGTAAAAACTTTTCAAACTTTTTCAAGGACTTACAGCAAATATTAAGGCATTTCAAGGACCCCAAACTATAGTACTAAATAACTATAATACAAAAATGAAAAATCAGGCCTTCTTAAGGCTCATGAAAACCCATTGTTGCATACATGCAGTAATTGCATCAGTAAATTTAGAATATCTACCATTCCTATATATTCTACTAGCAGACCCGGCCACGCGTTGCTGTGGCTACGGTTTTTATTATATTACATAGTAGTAAACTATTCAAGGGAAACGGTAGAACACCAGTCATGGGGACCACCATGCTTTTTTACACAGATGCCATTTGTCAAAATACATGGCGACCTCCGGCGACTTTTGATCCTGGAGCCATAAGTACCTCATAATCATCAAAATACATATATCATACAGTGTGATTTGATGTGAATAGCAAATATATAATAATAGGACTATGTGATAATACTTACATGTATATATTTTAATTAAAGATTGTTGAATAATGAAGCACTAATAATTAAAAAGCAAGAAGAATTCCACTGTATTACTTTTACTATAATGTGAATTCAGTTTATAATTCAGTCTAAATAACACGTGGCCGGCTATGCTAATCACTGTATTGCGTTTACTACGAAATAAATTTAACTTATACTTTAGACTCAGCAACACGTGGTGGTTATGCCATTAAATTGTAGCTTATGTGAAACGTTGGTACTTTCAACAGAGCGCCATCTGTTAGAATACTTACTCAATCCAGTCAACATATACCGCAATAATTTGCAATAAAATAATATCGCGGCTATAAATTGAGATGAAGGCTATCCTATCTTTTAAGTTAGATCAAACTGCACACGGTGCGCAAATTTGATTGAAATCAGTTAAGTAGTTTAGGAGTCCATAGCGGACAAACAACGTGACGCGTAATTTATATATATTAAGATATTTTTATTTTATAGCTGAAATTTTCTTACCTCATCTTCAGGATACAATTTTTCAGATTTTTCCCAGGTAAGATATTTTAAGCCTTTCAATCTTGCTAAGTCAGCATAACAACTTTCGTCTTCACAATTGAAACTGCAAGGACAAAAAAAGCCCAGAATAAGAACCTAAATATGATTCACGCATCTTCAACTCATGAACCATTTGCAATCGATTGACAACTTACATTTCAAAGACTGCACCCCATTCAGGCATAAATAACATTTGAGTAAGCCCTGCCCCATGGATACCAATTAAAATATCAGTATTGTAGCTGATCTGGAAAGACAATTATTTAAATTTATGCTTAAAAAAAACAGAGAAATATAATGAATCTCAAGCAATATTTGTTTGAATAAAACGTATTTTTAAAAGTGATTAAAGATACTGTTGTGAATACAAATCAATTAAAACAAATTTGTTGTATCTTAATTTTAAATTTATAACACAAATGAAAATAAAAGGAAATATAATGCAGCACCAATGAAAAGGCAGTTGACAGTGAGTCAGTCAAACTTTGAACGAGGTGAAAGCTCGTGAGGAGAAGGGGAGCCATACCAAAAACATGATGGGGTGGTCTTCTCAGTTCCAACTTGTTATCACGGCTATAGTTTTCTGTGTTAAACAATAAACTTAAAATCAAAATCTGCTCTAAAAATGCCAATTGTGGAAGCTCTTCATTTACCTTTAAACCTATCACCTGATTTAAAGACCCGTGAAAAACCATTTGACTTGACTGCATTCTTGCAAGAGCCAGACTATCGTTCTCTAAGAGCAATATCTCTACTATAATAAAAGGAAGAGTTTGTTTCTTGCCACAAAATCCTGACGATTCTATGGCACTTACAGCAATGAGATTTGGCACACAGGCAGTCCAAATGTTTTGCGATTTTTGGGTCACTGCGAATTTTAAAATTTAATCTAGAAGATTTTAAAATGAATTTAATAGTTTTATTTTTCACCTGGTTCTTCAAACGCGTTTCATCCGTTTGAAAGAATTACCCCAATCTTGTCCTAAAAGTGCCTCTTGAAGCCTCAATTTTAAAATCTTGAGTTCGTTTTCTTGCAATAAATTAATAGTGACAAGGAAACACGTTCTACAGGGTTTGCGTATTTGAGTTAATACAGGGAAACGTCGCGGTCATGTTTGAGAATTACCAAATTTCATAATTCATTATCGTCTTTATTAATATTATTCTGCCTTTATTTTTATTTCTCTGTTTTAGCTCAGGAAGTCGAAATTTGCACGGTTTCGCTTAAAAGAATTCTGCATTTTTTCATGGATTTTTCATTTTTGTTTGTATGTCTTAATCTCTTGCGTATTACAATATATTATTCAGGAATTAAATGTATACATTTGCATCCAAAGTAAATTGTAAAAGCTATGAAACAGTTAAAATTAATTAAAAAGTATTTTCCGTACAACTTAAATTATTGCATTTTTCTATGTAAGAAAAGTGATTATTCTAATTCATTTTTTAATCAACATTTAACATTTCAACCCAAGCAACATCGGGTTATTCAGCTAATAGAAGAAAAAAATTCACTACACATTATAAACATTTTTATATAGTCATAAATATGAATGTCCTACAACTTAATTTATACATTTAACTAACCTCCAGTTGCTGCGAAAAAGACAGTTGGCGATTGAAATTAATCTTCCGAACCAAAACATCAGGTATTACTTTTAAGGAAGAAATGAGCTGCAAAATTTAAAAAAAAAAAAAAAACAATAATTTAATACTTAAAACTAAAATATCTAACATTATTTTAATAAAAAGCAAAACAATATACCTCATCTTCATTCAAAATTCTGCGGTATTGCGTGCTTCTGGATATTAGAGTAACTCTAACTTTATCTCCCTGAAAAAATAATCTCTTGTAAAAGAAATACTAAAACCAAAAACACTAAAATAATAAAGTATAGATTTTTTACCTGAAAAGTATCTTTCACCTTTAACCTATATTTAAGATGTTCTGCAAATGCATGAAACAAACCACTTCCTTGACAACCAGGAATCTAGGGTATATAGTATAAAAATTATTATTTGGCTCCAGAAATGTACAAAATTATATACAGAGACAAAATTTTAACATTAAGTAATTTTACTTCTATAAAAAGATATTCAAGTCTGTAGGGTCTAAGATAGCTTAGTAACAGCTTAATAGGAACTTTTGTAAATGTTTATCAAGTAAATGGGGTATATGAGACCTACATAAGATGAGAGTGATTCTTATTTTTCACCTTAATAAAGGAAGTTAAATTTAGATCTATGTTAAATAGATTATGAAATGTTAAAACTTCACAGTAAAGATTAGTGATAACAATCCAAAGTTCTGAAACGGAGATAAACTGAAATAAAATAAATAATACGATACAAACTCTTAATCTTAAATTACAATGTATTAAAATTAAAAGACTCTTTATACATATCACATCACGATAAACTTGCTTAACACAAACTAAATTACAATCCCCATAAAAAACGTATTTACAAATAATGTTAACTTATTCGTTTATGAAGATTTCAATTTATACTAATCACGGTTAAGACTAAACATTTTTGAAACTTGGGGACAGATTCTTTTTAATCGTATTTTCAGAAACATTTAGTGACTCTAAAATTGTACAAGTGAGTGAAGAGTAAAGAATAAATGAAGATTCCAAAGAAGACGGAAAAATAAGCATCCCTTCTTTAAAAGGAGCTATTGCGGGCTTAGATATTGTTCACTGTTTTTCGTTGAGCAGTGCATATTCATCTGCTAAATGAAATAGAATTAACAGTACCAAAGATTTTCTTAAATATCGTGAAAAACAATACACAAAATTTGATAATAATTACAAGACAAAATTTGCTTAATCAAGAAATATCTGTGCAATCAAGAATTATCTGTATAATCAAGAATAATTTGTATAATAAAGAATCATTCGTAAAATCTTTGTGATGAAGAATACCATTTATCTGTGAACTAAGTATTGTAAAGAAAGTACAAATATTGTTTTATTTTAATGTTGAAATAATGTTTTTTATGAATTCAGTTAACATGAACGAAGGTTAATATGAAATTTTTTTTACGGTCTCGTGTAATTAGTCTTAATGAGGTTTGACTGCATATGTATATATAAAACATGCAAAACTGTAACATAAAAATAAAAAGACAAAATAATCTAAATGCGAGTACACTGAAGCTGCTCAGTTCAGAATATTTTATTTAATGTTGGATAGTTGTTTTTTATTAAGGAAACCAAAAAAGACAAAAAAATGACCTAAATACTACATATCTAGAATTAAAATACAAATAGGATTTGTATCTAACAACCATGAAAGGTGAACAAATTGATGATACAACAACAAACAAAATTTAAGTTCTGGTAATAGGTATAGTAAATATTAATTGATGATATTCATATTCCAACAGCATAAGTACTCATTTAGAACTCATAAAAATATAAGTCTTGTGACTCAGTATAAAAACAAAACACATAAATGTTAGTTCAATTTGCACAACCTTTTCATTTTCAAGTAGTTTGAGACTTACCAAGGGCATGTTATAATACATTCCGAAAATCATCCTGGGTAATAGTGGGAAAACAGCATTTTTAAAACACACCTGAAAATAAACCACAATATATATAATCTTTTTTACTAATATGAATAAGGGTGTTTTTTAGATGAATCAATAAAAAAATATAAGGCCCATTTGTCATTCATAATAAATATTTCTTAACTCATTACCAAAAATGTAATGCAGTTACAAATATGTAGTTCAAGATTTTCAACTAGCTAGAAAAGGTCGACATAAAAGAAATTTCACAAGAAAAGTGACTCAGTCTATGATGTAAGTAGAAAATGTCTGATTCATGTGTAAAGATGCATACAAATTTAAAAAAATCACACAAATGATGGTACATGTTGACAGTGCAGTTTCAATATTTTGAGATTCAATTATAAATGAAAAATATTATTAAATTAGATTATAATGTGAGGTTGTGTGTAATACTGAGATGTTGGCCTTACACACAGATATTGCGTATGCAAGTTGGTGCTTTTTATGCAACCAATTTATACCTTTTTCAGAAAAAATGAATTGAAGGCATTTCTGAAAACCAGGATGAATAATTTTTCACTGATATACTAACAGAAGTAAACATTTTGTTAATCTAAACAGTCATAGTGTTTTTAACTAGTAACTTTAAGAATTGATGGAAAAACACAACTACGCAGAACAGAAAAAATACTGCACACACACACACACACACATCATCAACTAAATAAAAGAACTAGGTACCTAAAAAATGGTGTATTTTGAATTAGACAAAAATTAGTAAAGCTGAGATCATACAGAATTTAATGAAAGCAGTAGGTAGCCTTTTTTACCCTTTGAAATCATTATCTATTGGCTAATGTAAAATGTAAGCATATATGGAATTGGGATTGAAAGGAAACTGTTGTTCTCTTTATCTCAAAAACCAAAAATATAGAGTTGCCTGGTTATTACATTCAGATGGCATGAATTTTTCCAGAAAGGGTATTAAACGGTTTTCATTAACTTAGAAATTAAAAGAAAAATCTTTACATTCTGAAATGTATTACCTTTTTACCCTTGAAATCACCAAGATTCATTAAAGGATGTCGAGTAAATGCTTTCCACACAACTTCAAAATTGCTCAAGTATGGAATCTGTAAAAAGAATTGTTTAATTACATGACATTTTGCATGCTTTTAAATTATTTCTTAGATTAATGGCAACTGACAGTTAACTTTCCAAAGGAATACTTACAGTATCCCAAATTAAGATGTGGATGTCTGTAGAAAATGTCTGATTCATGTGTAAAGATGCATACAAATTTAAAAAATCACAAAAATGGTGGTACATGTTTACAGCTGAAATGAAAAAATGTATAACTAAAGTATTTATAAAAACTTATAATTTAAGAATGGAAGTACACTAATCTAAGGAAAATAAGTCCACAAATAAATTCATTCAAACAGTATATTTGATAAAATAGTAAGCTCAAGTCACAAACATTAAAGATTGTACTGAATTCCCGAAAAACCACGTAAGTAGAAAGTTTAAATGATTAAAATAAGTCATTACTGGCATCGAGCTTCATTATGAATGTAGGCTCTTTTATAGTAATATCACAGATTTTATCATCAAGGGGATGTGGCAGCTCAGAGAAATGCTCGAATTCTGCAAACCTGTAAATACATTAATTTATTACATTATTGATTATGTGGATCATGTATTACATGATTATGTGGATCAGTAAGATCCAATTATACTTTAAAATCACACTTTTTTTTATTGCTTACAGTCAAATCTTGAGAAAAGAGGACTCTAGTATCAAATTTTAGCATAAATAAGCTGTTAACTGAATAAAAATTGAAAAATAAAGACAAACCATTAATCATGTCAAAGAAAATGAACATATATATAACAGGGCGGCAACAAAATCCTTGAAAAAAAGTTCCCTGAAATTTCCATTTCCTTGATAGTCTCACAAAAATTTCCCTCAAGAAATGTTGAGATCTGTGATTTGTATCGATATACAGTATCCACACAACACTATTTTTAAATATTTAGGGTCAGAGGGTGTAAAAGGAGCATTCTCCACAAATATTTTATATTTTTTCTCCACAGATATTTCAATTGTTATTGTAAGGGTTGGAAACCTTAATGGAACTCTTATAATTGCAATTGAAAAAACTGAAGAAAAAATGCAGAATAATTTGATAGTGAACTTTTTACACCTGACCCTACATTGTCATACAATTCATCGAAACCTAATGCAAATATACATAAAAAAAAATCTACAAAAATTTAATTGCAAACAAAAATAATTAATTTAATACACACAAATTTTAAATTGTATCCCACAAGTTGTATTGCTAGCTTCATGGGGACAAGACGCTGCAGCCGCGAAAAAAAAAGGTGGTATCGGTTTTCGCGGTGTTGAAAAATTACAATGCTATGGTTCTTTATTCAAATTACAATTTCGGTGAATACGATTTATTCGATTCTCAAAAGCACTCATAATCACCCATCTCTAAATAGGATAAACGATAATGGTAGCCATTTAAATTGTCAAAATTTCCCTGATCTTTTGTAAAGTTTGCAAAATTTCCCTGATATTCCCTGATTTTTCCAGAAATAAAAAGTTTCCTGAGAATTCCCTGATTTTCAGGTTCTGTTAACACCCGGCATTAAACAAATACTCTATATTATATTCATTTTTGTTTTCTGAATACTTGAAATTTTAATAAAAATTGAAGAAATCAACAATTACTTTTTGTGCGATACATTTTTTTATTTTTATGTTTTATGCATCAAATGAAGCCGGTAAAAAAATTATACATCAATTTGTGTATTTAAAAAAACTATCTCCGATTGTGGTTGTATTGGGGGAGTTACACCATTTTAATTTTTTTTCCAGTTTACATAATTTCTTTGTCTAATTGTTCAATTTCATCATTTGCAGTTTGCATTATTTGCAATTTTCTTTTTTTCATTTGTGAAGTTCAGTTGCAGCCACCTTTTGTTTTCGCGCTTAAAAAAAATTGATTAATTTTTTTAGGACAAAATTTATTATTTAGTGATTTTCGGGACCAGTTTTCCGTTTTCAGCACATTCGGGGGACCAGTAGACACTGTTATAAAGCAATTATATGAATCACCATTCTTGACTGTAACTAAAGGATTGCAGGGGTGTGAAGTAAAAAAGAGTGTTTTGGGAAAGAGGTATGAATTTTTATTAACGCCGCACTGGAGCAACACAATGGGCTCTTGCCGACAGTCTGGGATCCCCAAAGGGAAGATCCGAGGACAATACCATGTAATTTTGAACCAGTCAGATGACGAGGTCACACCTGAGTAGGTACCCTACTCTCAAAAATTTCACATAACACCAATGTGAGAATATTTGAGGCCACAACAGATCTAACATGCACCAGCTCCTTTGTACATGCCAGTCTTTGGTTGGATTCGAACTTGACACCCTCTGCCAGTCTATCACTCTTCCACCAGACTACAGTGTCTCTGAAGGAAAGAGGACACTTCTCGTTAGTGTTTGAGCAGGGTGTATGTGCTGTTTCCTGTTCTGTCATCTATTCTGACATTTTAATTTTCTGTAAACACTAAATGTGCATGTTAGGTAATTGTTATATCTTTGTTGGTTTGCCGACCAACCGGTCTAGTGGTCAAGGTGTTGGCCTCTGGATCGATTCCAGGGTCAGGGCATGGATGTAAATTGTGCTGTCCTTTGTTTGGGGCAATGATGGTCTACCTACTGGACCATCATTGTCACATCAAGTGATGGTCACTTCACAAGTGACCATCACTTCCGGCCTTGTAGTGGCCAAGGACAATCCTTTGTGCCTGCCATTGTAAGTAGTGACCATTGCATCCGGCCTTGTAGTGGCCAAGGAAAAAGTCCAGTGCCCGCCATTGGAAAATATATCTATCTATCTTTGTCTGTCATGAAAATAAACGTGTCCATCCTTAAAAACAATTTTTCCCGCACATGTTCAAATCCTGGTGACTGCGACAAAAGTTAAACTATTTCTTTGTTCCTTATGATGTATTGAGTCAGATTAAAAAGTGCCTTTAAAGATTTTGTGCTTATTTTTACAGTAGACAAGGACAAAAAGAATTACCTAACGACCACAATTAGCATTTGATTTATATGAAACGAAAATGTAAGGATAACATGACGAAGCAGCGGAGACTCCCATGCCTCAAGCACAGGAAATATTATCTCAGCAATCTTTTTCCCTCACATCCCACTAGTCCTTTGGTTACAGTTAGGAGTAATCTCACAAATTATGTCACAGTATTTTAATAGCATGAATTAAAAAGCAACAACCTTCAATTTGATCACAATCACCATTTAAATTAAATGTTAAGCCAATAAAAATTTCAATCACAGCACTCTATCCAAAGTGTCACAGAAAACAACGTTGTCCTGCAAATCATGAAACAAGACTTTGCATTTTTTTAATTTTCATTTCATGTAAAAAACATGCTAGGAGATATTAAAGTTTTGAAGACTTCAATTAGTACATTGTAGGGTTTTGAGAGAAAATGTGCCCTGTATGTCTTTGCAGCACCAAGTGTCTTAGTAAACAACTACTCTTTACACCTAAAATAAATAATTTATTCTGTAATTTTTATACCTTGGTTTCATTTAATTTTACATTTTTGGGCAAAAGTTAAAAAAAAAATTTTAATAGAAAGTATTGCTTTCTAATAATTAAGAATGCAATATTATGTCCAATTTTATATCTTCATTAAGATAACAAGAGCTTTAATGTAAAATGAGATCAATAATGTTATTTAATGGTAAGGGTGATTTAACTATGCTGTCATTTCTTGCTGCTTGAGGACAAAATAGACTAGGACCTACGGCTTAGAGCAAATAATGAACCACTACGAAAAACAAACGGCAGATTCAAAGTCTATTAAACTAGAACCTGAGTACCTTATTGATCACATTACAATAAAAAAAATGTTTCAGTTTAAGGTAAAAAATATGCCAAGTATTTTTTTCATGAACTGGTTTGAAAAAAAAATAATAATTAGGTAATCCAACTATTTTGTGAGAATTGATTAAGTTTCTCTACATAACTTTTGCAACTGCTCCATAACTGCAAACTCTTTCTTTTACAAAGATGCTTTACAGTTCTCTTTTTCTAAAATTTTGAATTACAGTCTAACATTTAAAAAAATATTTCAATAAAGGAAATTCACCAAGACTGCAAAGGGCTCTTATGCTGTCCTTGTTGTTTTAAAAGTTTCTTTCTTAGCTTACAGTTGCCACCAACCTGTCCCTCTCTTATTACATCATCTCGATATCTAGAAAATAAGGATAGTTCATTGAATCAAGGGAGCAATATAAACATTAAAATAAATTTACCACAAGCATTTAAGATATTTTATTATTACTGAGTATAAGATGCTCAAATTCATTTGAAAGAGAAATTACTCATGTACTATACAACTTTCTGAAACTTAATTTTATACAATCATATATCTTCAATGACTCAAACACTGGTATCTTAAATATCAAAAAAGTAAAATCTAAATAATAGTCAGAAAAATCTTACAACATATTTTTTAATTACATTAAAAGAAAGCCTGCAAATGAGACAGTAGGCTTAATTTAATACTTTAAATTGCAGCCCTATGAATAAATCAAATACAGGAATATTATTTTCATCTTCTTCAGTAAAATACACTACTTTTTTTAATATGCTTTTGATCTATAGTAATAAAAACAGATTTGTGTTGCAATAACTCTTTTGTATATTTTTCACATATAAAATTTTAGGAACATGGCTACAATAATTATCAATTTCTAAATCTTTTGATACAATTGTGACCAGCTTTTAAATAAATTATCACATGTAATAACTAAACATTAGTTACAATCTGATAAGCACTATTTGTAAGAAATTAAAATAAATATATTTCCATTGTTTCTTATTTTTTATTACAACAATGATGAATTTTCATTAAATCTCTAACTGGCATGGCCAAACACAGCTTATAAAATTCAGTTTGAATACAACCTGGAAAAATTACCATATGGAAAATTACAGACTTGAAATATTTGGACACCTTGTACCTTAAAATATTTCAGGTTTTCTTCCTGCAGTACAGAAACCCCTCTGAACTGTATTCTGCCATGCTGCACTTGAAGAGTTAAAGAAATAACTAGCAGCTCTCATATAATTGTGCATTTGAGTACCAATTAAACAATTAGAAAGTTTAAAGCACACATATAGAAAATAATAGCACATATTTAATCAATTCTGAACATTAAATATTATACCTCATAGGTTCTGGTAAATTTTTAAGGGTTTCAAAATCAAACATAATATTTCGGCCTCTGCAAAATCTCAATGTTTTAGCACATTCCAAGTAGCTGCCATTCTAGAAAACAAAAGGAATATTTTCGTAAAATTTGTCTCACATTTTCTTTGAATTTAAAAAATCAATACAAATAAACCATACCTTCTGTTTTGAATCACAAAGTAATATTATATCATCAAGTCGATCCCGAATGTATCCAAAATCCCCTTGCTTGAAAAATTTTTCAGACTGTTCATCCTTTGATTTAGCCCTGTAATTGCAAAGATAAAAATGGGATTCATCATTGTATGAGCAGAGAAATATGTAATTTATATTAGAAGGCCTATAAGTGTATTAAGAAATACAGAATATCATTAATCATACCATCCTCTACTACTTTGGTTGCACACAGGTATAAGGTACCTTTGGCTTGGTAGACAGTTGTCTTCATAACCCCAACATTTTTTTTGGTCTAAAAAGCTCTGAAAGCAAAAACGTTAAAAGATTAAATTCAGTAATGAACAATGTGCAATTGATAATAAATAATGCTTGTCTGGGTACCAAAAATAACATCAAGACTTTAAAAAATGTAATAAGATCTAAACTTTGCATTTAAAAAATACCATTTGTAAATTTATGCCTCTTCTGAAATGAAGTCTTGCTCTTGACTTGTTACTGAATTTAATTACTGAAAATTAACAAATAATAGCAACTTCCTTTGATTATTTTAACTTTTAATGCAAGACCAAGTGTTTTTCAGTAGCCATTGTATGCAAGATTTAAGGGTAACCTTTGTCTACAACCTAGAGAAATTTGGAATTTATTGCAGCTTTCCTAAAGTATTTTTAGTTAAATTAAACAAGCAAAAAAAATTTTGCTGAATTACAGTAATTATCTATGCAATAATGTAGTATAATAGATACAAATAAATCAAAAGTTTTATGAAAGAAATGTAGTTTATTTTTAGATGCTAAATTACTGCCTTCTTCAGTATTTACATTACATCCTGCAAGGGACAAGCTAATAGCTATTTGTGAAGCATCCAGTAGATATAAGCTGTCAGTTCTCTTAACAGGGAAATCAATATCAGTGCACTTACATCTTCAAGAGCACATCTTCTTGATGTGTACACAACTGCATCACAACCCCGAGCTACCCAATTATACTACATAACAATATAATATCTATGGAATGCACTAAAATTAGAATTTTAGAGTAAAAACAAAGTCACTGAATATTTTGTTCCACACAGTAAGAAGTAATTTTAATCAGTTGTATGTTTTACCTTATATGGACAATTTGGTGAGTTTTTACAAGCTTCTGCTTCCATAGGATGACTTGTAAAAAAGTAAGCCATGTGCTCAGGTGGTAAATCCATTTCATATATATCCGATTCAGACGATTCGAAGATAAAACAGCCGGATATAAATAGAAAAAAGTTTATAAAACAGGCAAACTTCCTAGAAAATAAAAATTGGAAAGTGAAATGAAGCTTCCCAAATAAAAGCATGTGAAACTAAAAGTAACGAATAAGTTTTGTACAACTTACATTCTGAATTAAATATTACAGTTTTCGTCAATTTTTAGAATGTTTAATATAATTCGGCTGTTTAAAACAGAAACGTAGTTCGAAGGAACCATAGGAAATCAAATATAAAAGTCAAATTGAGACCATTAAAATATATTTTCCACGGATTGCATGGAACTGCCTATGCAATAAATACAAGATTTATATCAAAATGCTAAGACACCACAAGAACAATCCATTGTAATGGAACTAATCATTCTCTTCCCACCGGTTGTTGACATTGACAACCGGATGTTGTTTGAAAATGCAGTGTGCGTTACAGTTAAGAAAATATTTAGAGAAATTCATTCAACGAGACAGCTTTCACGCAACATCTCAACAAGTTTTAAACTGTTTGGTGTGATCTCAGTTCAGGAAAACAAAGTTTACACGAAATTTTCATGTTGTCCATGTTAATCCTAGATATCCTGTTTATTAGCTGCAAACTGTATGTTTAAGAAATTTAATTTCCATAAGTGGCAACCTTCACCATTTCTTCGTTTTAGAGGTCTGTTTATGGTGTCTGTTTTCGGTTTCGTTTTGTAGTGTCAATAAATATGTTGTTTTCCATGTAGAGTTTCCAAGTTTGGAGAGTGGGGGGCCAGCACAAGTGTTGCTTCGTCATCTGACCGTGGTTCAAAATTACGAGGTGTTGTCCTCGCTTCTTTCCCTGCAGGGTTTGATCCCGGACCGTCGTCAATAACCCATTGTGTTGCTCAAGTACGACGTTAATTAAAAATTACCAATTGCCATGATTTCTGAATTCAATTAATTCTTAAGATCAAGATAGATACAAAAGGCACATAATTTAGTCTCTCTAAAAACTTAAAAATAACCTATTTTGACCAATGTGGCTATCGAAGTATCTATATTCTTTATATATTTAGACAGTTATTAACGAACTGTTTCATACAAAATAATGTTACATCAAACAAGTATTTTCTTGTGTTTCTAAGACAAATTTTGCAATTGTAAACTATAGCCATTAAATAATTTTATTAAAGAAAAAAACCTTTTTATATGAATTTTCGTCTTACTTTTTTTCTTGCAAATTCGTCAATTATTTTGGAAGTGTGAATTCGGTTAACGATTCCTTGCTCTATATACAGAATGGGCATATTAATTATTTCTTTAAGAAATATTAAAAAATGGTCAAATTAGTCTTAAAATTACAAACCCCAATGTCATTTTTGTAAATATCCTTCAACTTTTTATCGTGTTCTTTTTTTTTCCCTCGTGATAAATCCCAATAAAAAAATATTCGAAAAGGCTCCACAATAACTTCATACGTGTGAGTTCTTCGAGATAATTATGCCTTGGTGTTATCACATATGACATAAAAGGAATTAATTGACTATGCCATTTATTGTAAATTCATGTCCGACTCCTTTGTTTTCATTAAAAAATATTTTTTCTCATTTGTTGTCTGCGAGTTTGTCCATCTTTCACATTAAATGACAGCCCTGATAAATCAGCTGCCTCTTTTTCAACTTCTCTGAAATTATTGATAAAGTTTTCTAATGACTTCAGGATAATGATTTCTAATGATTTCGCATTCCACTGATTGCAGTGGTTTTTTAGTAGCATTTATTCTTTGTAACATAGTATTCTAAATAACTGTCATTAGGGCGGTTTCATATTTGTCAATTTTCCTCAGAAGTGAAGTCGCCTCCAATATGGTAACTTTGTTTCTTCGGAATTACAAATTCCAGTTAAAGCCTCATTTATATGGGTGAAACCAAGTTTTATAATTAATACAGCACCCGGCTTTTGCTGACCATCTTATATTAGGAACTCTTTTTCACTGCACATAAAGACGCACATTGTAAAGACACACACACGCTGTCACAACTTTTCTCGAACCTTGATGAAAAGGCATTTTAAGACCTCGAGGCCCCTTCGGTATTTCGGGGCCCTATTCGGCCGCTTAGTCCGCTTACCACTTAATCCGCCACTGCAACCCATCTGTCTTTACGGTTATTGTGGTTTTCATGGCAACTTCGGCAAACGGTAACTTTCAATTTTCATTTTGAATATTCTAGAAAGTTCTTCCCAAATCCGTTTAAATCGTTTGATTTCATTGGTTCGTTTGAAATTTTTTCTTTCCTCCCATTGGTTTTGTTTTTTAAATATCCTTTGATTGCATTGGTCCTTTTAAATCGTTTTCTGTTATACCATTGGTCCATTTATTTGTATTTTGAGTTGGGAAATTTTTATTTTATAATAATAGTTTTCACGAAAGGATTAAGAGTTTTGTTCTTTCGACCATTTTCGTTTTCATTATTTTTTCACGCAAGAGTTTTGACGTTATCAGGTTGTATTATTTCTAGCTTTTCTTTTCTTTTAAAAATCTTTTTCTTTTTCAACATGCCCTGTATCTAGTGTAATTCATGTTTCAGGGTTATCTTACCCAACAAATGCAGTTTAGTTTTCCTGCTGGCACACAATTGTGTTTTGAAATGTGTTTAAGCTTATTACTTTCTGTGAAAGTTTTTAAAAAATATACTTCTTTTCAAAACGTTCTCAAATGTGTTTTCAAGCTTTCATTTTCCGTTGTAAAAAGAAAAAATTTTGGAATAAAAATATATATTTGAAATAATTCTTTCCTTAACAACTTTAGAAATGCGCCAAAAAATAAAATCGCCAAGGCCGTTGCCACCGCTCATAAACGTAGACTGTAACTGAATTCATTCATCAAAAGCGACATCCAATTCAGTCATATCTGAATCGTCTTGGCTCTAGTGGTTGACGTTTCAGCCGGGACGTCACGACCATTTACCAGCTTAAAATATGTTCCGTGCCATTGGAGCAAACCAATTCCTTTTTCTACATACCTTAGTTTGGAACAGATATTCGCAGTGGTCGGTACGATGTTCGTAGTCTGTAAATTGTACCATATGCATATAATGTATCATTAATGGCAATATTACGTTCCTCCCTGTGTTCACAACAGTATCATCTAGTATACCGTTCGACCAGATCTGTTACAGACATAATTTTGTAAAGTGTAAAGTCTAAAATATCAAATGATTTAGAGCAAGGGTGAGGAACCTGCTGCCTTTATCGACATGTGGCCTTCTTGGTCATTAAGGCCTAATGCACATATCCGGTTTTTCAAACGTGCGGCGCCTCTGCCGCAATGCAAGTGCGGTCTGAGATACATTAGATCCAAAGGAGCAGTGCACACATGCAGGGAGACGCACGTCCAACTTCCGTGCAATTTGTACCGCAGTTCCCCACGGCTCCGCACGGTCGTCTGAGTCTCCGTTCTGAAGTACCTTGTTTTCATAAACAAATGGAATATAAATAATAATTAATAAATGGTTGCATCCAGTAACGTCTATTTTGTTTCAAAATATACTTCTTTTTACACCAAGTAAGGGAAATAAACACGTTTAGTTCGATAGAATATTTATCGCAAATGGCGCGTAATGAGTTCGTCATTTCACGGTTATGTGTGCATAGTTGGGCTTCGGTGCCGCAGTGGCGCCGCACGTTGATAAACCGGATGTGTGCACCGGGCATAAGCGAGGCTTTTTGACTGAACAAAAAAAATCTTTTCATTTTTATTACATTTTTGTTCATTTTTTTTATCTATATTTTATTTCTGAAATAAATGTTATTAAATTGCAATGGAATAAATAAAATTCAACGAAATAATCTTTCCAAATTGACCGGGCACAGTTAAAAAATCAGTTAACCGTAACTTCTAAATTGATTGTTGCTGAATAAATGTTAAATTGATGAATAAATTAATTCTGAAATAAATGTTATTAAATTGCAATGGAATAAATAAACTTCAACGAAATAATCTTTCCAAATTGACCGGGCACAGTTAAAAAAATCAGTTAACCGTAACTTCTAAATTGAAGGTTGCTACACTTATGATTTAGTTTTAATGGGACCCTAAAATGTCCAACTTCTACTGCCTTACTAGCACCACTACCACACAAGGCTGTTTGGTGAGAGTTTATGAGGGTCGGTGAGTAGTGGTTGATCCACGTTTCACCCACAGTTATGAATCGACGTAAAAAGTCCAAAAAAGATTGCACTTAAACACCGCCAAACACTATTGAAAGGTCCTTTCAGTGCGTTGTTGGTCAACAATCACATCACTCATCGCTCACACAGCTTTTTATCAGCAATTTTTCATGCAGTATATTGTTCACTCGCTTATCTGAGCCGTCTATAGTCTCAGAAATACAGTGCTCTTTCACTCGACTGTCGAACATAATGATACCATGGACTCTTTTCGATATCTGTTTTGGTGACATCAATTGAAAATCCAGAGAGCGCTTCATCTTTGTGGGATGTTAGGCCCGTTTAAAATCATTTATCCAGAAATAATCTATCTTCATTGCTACTGCAGAGATCAATAAAGTATGCAACTCCTCTTTGATCTGGAAAACCGTCCACTTTCATAAAAAAGTATTGTTAACTATACTTGTACAAATGCAACACCGCATCGTCAGTTTCGTAACGCACTAAATTGAACAATGAGGTATTCAGTGTAGCTCAGGCCTCGAAATAGATTTTTTAATACAGGCGCACAAGGTGCACCAAAGTTTTTAAATTAGGTGCACAGGTTATATTTTAGGTGCATATTTAAAAAAAACGTAACATAAGAGCATTGATATAATGTAAACTACTTTATTAGTTGGGTATGTTTAGATAGGTTAGTAGTAGATAGTAAATAAAAATATTTAAGCATCTGCATTCTCCCCTTCTCCGGCGCACGGCTCTCTCGACAGTCGCTTCAAAAGAGCTAGCTGGAAAATGTTTCGATCATCGGAAAGTTCTGGTGGCATGGCACAAGTAAACCTTCATCCAGTATAAACCCGTTACGGACCAGCGATTTTGTTATTGTATAGTGTGTATTTAGGAATTTTAATTACGTTCCTTTAGAGCGAGAGAGATCGATACTAATAGTTTGTTAAAGCATCAAAATAACATAAAACGTTCTATCCACCTTTTAACGTTAGGTGCACGGCATGCACCTAGCTGGAAAAAATTATGTGCACATTTTAATTTTCATGTGCACAGTGCACTTGTGCACCCGGGTATTTCGAGCCCTGGTGTAGCTTGAACATTTCTTCGCAAGATAAACTGTCTATATATGATGCGTGGCAAAAGCTTTCCAAGCTTTTGACAAAGCTCTAGTTTTTTCAAAATACCTATTAAAAAAGAAATTTTTGATGAACATTTTCCTCAGTTGGCATTAATGTTAGGTTATCGATGAGGAGGATGATGTATGCGAATCATTTGACGAATAAGCAGTTGTGATAGACCGTTATTAATTAGAGAATACAGTACAAGGTTCACTGACTTTGAGAATGATAACGACACACTTAAATTAGTATTTCAGTCTCAAGTTGTTGACGTCACTAAGATAGCTAAGAATTAGAGATAGAATTAATTGAGAGTTCTCAGTCGTTGACATTTTAAAGTCAATGTTCGATGCTGAGAAAGGTTCTGTGGAAAAATGGAATAGGATACTTCTTGTTTTTCAATCACTTGTTGCTGTGAATCTTATTTTTCTATCTAAACCCAAATAAAGACGCCCGTAAGGTCACAAATGACGGATACCCATCTATAGAATCACCAGAAAGTGAGTACTTCCCTGCTGTAACTAAATATTCGAATGCTTTCCAACAAGAAGCAGAAACAACAAAGCACTCGTAATTAAAGGATGAGTTAACTTTAAAATTAAGAAATAGTTTTCAGTTTTTGATATTATTAAGAACATTATAGTTAGTTTTTTAACAAATAATGTACATGTTAGGTATTATGAACTATTTCGTACTAATTGAAGTTTCTTGCATGATGAACCTTTTAATATGAAAAGGTTCTCTAATCTTTGGTTTTTAGTCCCATTCCTTAAATGAATTATAATATATATTTCATTCCATTTTCCAAATAAACAGAGATTAGAGTGTTTACTTTTACGAACGAAAGGAAAGAAGAAAATTACTTTCGTAAAACAAAACTTTATTCCCCCCCCCTCTCAAAAAAAAGGTTTCCTTGCTGTCACCTAAATTTATTGGAATCAATTTAGACCATTGCAAAGGCTAAATTATCGTGTATTATAACAAACACAAATTCAAAGTAATAGAAGGTAGCATGTCGGTTCAGTGTACATAATAGAAATTTCAAAGAAAACTCATTCCAAGTGAATCAAATCGACAAGCAACGCATTTCGGTCGTCAATTTGATTCAATGCAATTTTCCAAATCTGTGCTCCTCAAAAACAAAGACATGCCATTTTGTTATTGATAAATAACGGTCCACTTCACATATGAGCCATTTTTTTAAAAGTGGTATATGACGTATTGAAAATATCGGAGCAAGCACCCAATTTAATATGAAGACGACCCCTTAGACAAATTTTAAATATTGGTATTTGTAGAAAACATTCACCCCTATCGATAGCTACCTTCCGTTTTGTTCTGTGATGTAAATTGTGCAATTGCGATCGAATGAGTCGTTTTTTTTTTTTTTTTTTTTTGACGGGTGTACAAATGGGAAAATAGCTTACAGGTACTTAAATCAAATTAAATGTTAGAGAGAGAGAGAGTATGTATTTTAATTGTGATTTGAAATAACTGTTTTAAAAATTATCTAATTTCTTAAAATTCAATGTTTAAATTACTGAGCTTTGAGTTAAGTAAACACAAAAAATACTGTAACAAACGCTTTGTTTGAAGCTTGACGTAGGAATACCGTTCAATATCGTTTGCGCTTTACCGTCAGAGGGGCTCAGGCGCATATATCCGTTCTGTATCCTGCAATTTTCCTTGAATGACTTCTAATCCGTGTGGACTTTATTGATCTATGTACTGTCTTCTAGGATTATTTCAATCAATAGCGATTAGTTGGTCATTACGCGTGTGTGTCGTGAGGAAAAAACAAGACAACGCAATTCTAAAATCTCGTCAAGTTCAGAGAGTTGATAACGTCGAATGTAGAGAAATCTTCGCCAATGACACTTCAAAGGACTTACAGATCATGGCCAAACCTTAGTATTAGGCGTGTTTTCGTGCCATCGTTACTCTTTGATAATTTGACGTGTAATCTCAATATTAATTTTGCATGCCAACAAAGCATTGTGTACCCAAGCAGTGATAGTTATGTACAAAATATTTACTTTAGAATTTGCAGGCCTGCTCGATTTTTAAGATATTTACCGACATATTGCTAACAGAAAGGTTTGGGTAACAACCCGCATGCTTGCTTTTAATTAAAATCATTCTAGATTATGGAAATTCAGAGGCATGTACGTCAGCTGATGTCATTTTATGCCTAAAACAGTTCAAGGGAAATAACGCAATACTGACTCAGCTGCAGAATGCTTTTGAGAAATATAGGGTTAAATAAAGTTGATCCGATCTCAGGTGCAGTTAATGGCTCTAAATTACTGTTGGAACGATTTTTCTAGACTCGTTCAGTGATTTTTCTATTGATTTTTATTGCTTTTTCTTCTTCTGGCGGCTATGAAGCAATCGTTACTATAAAATAATATCCTTTCCCCTCACAGACGGGATTACATTAGTATCGGAGCCCAATAATAAGAGTTCCGGGAAATGTAAAAGGAGCCTTTTTGTACTGTAATGTGCAATCTTTTTTTCAAATTTAAAAAGTCATATTTCCATCGTATTTGTGATAAAGAATGTGCGGGGGGGGGGCGAAGAAGAATAATGACAAAGAGGGTCAAATGAAATCTGTGGAGCGATTCATTTCCTGCTTAAGCATGTTCATGAACTAGCAACAGATATTTAAGGCCAGGTGCACACATCGGTTTTTCAACGTGCGGCGCCGTTGCGGCATCGAAGCCCAACTATGCACACATAAACGTGACATGACGCAAATTCTCATTTCGCGCCATTTGCGATAAATATTCTATTGAAGAAAACGTGTTTATTTCGCTTACTTGGTGTAACAAAAGTATATTTTGTAACGAAATAGACGTTACTCGATACAACCATTTATTAATTATCTATATATATAAAACACTAACGTACGTGGACCCGAAATCGACGTTATTTGTGTATCGTCGAATGGCAACAATCAACGTAAATAAAATAACGCAGATATTTTGAATTCTTGCTGTTTTCAAATTGCCGAGGTCGATATCTCTGCAAAATAAGGAATTAATTTGTAATATTTATGTATGAACTGACTTTTTATTTCTACCTTTGATGTAAAAGTAATTTAAACGTAAGTTTGCTTCCCGGTATCTGGCAACGTCAGAATTAATGTTTACTTTTGAAATTTTATTTTGAATTCCTTTTTTTTTTGTATTTGAGTTGACTGCGAGATGTTGCAGACATATTTGAGGATATTCCCAAGTATTATAAATATGTGTTCTTTTTGTTAATAAATGATTATTGTCTTTGTCAATATCGTTGAAAGTCTTTTGTCGCATTATTCTATTTCACAATATGTTCAGGAAGTCGAAATTCAACACGTTTGAATGGATATGTACGAGTTTTTTTTCATAATTTTGCATTCGAATTTAATTTTGTTTGCTTTATGTGTTCCGGTATATAACCTATTGCAGAAATGTTACTTAGGAGTTAGATTTTAATGATATGTATTTCCGGCAAAATATCACAAGACATGGGTAATTTTGTAGCGGTATATGTATGTTCGACCAACTTTCCTTAAATATTTGTGATTGAATACGCAATGATTTAAAGAATTGTTTCATACAAGTAAATAAAATATACAAATCAAAACTTGTTTAATTACGGTGTGTAAAAAAGTTTTAAAAAAGCACTATTACACACCGCCGAGCGCTAGCCGGCGCAGCCTGGCTAGTTACTTATATTCCATTTATACATGAAAACAAGTTATTTCAGAACGGAGAAGCGTTTGTGGCGAGCTGCGGCGCCGTGTGGAACCGGTACAAATTGCACTCAAGTTGGCCGTGCGTCGCAGCAGCGCCGCACGTTGGAAAACAGGATGTATGCACCGGGCCTTAATCTTTGTAAGTTTAATTATAAACTTCTATTTAAGCTTTTATTTAGTTTCTGGGATAAATGACCCGTTATAAACGGGTGCATAACCAAATTTATTTATTTTGGTCAAATTTCATTGATATATTTTTTAAAACCTGACAGTACGTGATCACTGGCTGTGTAGACACTTTTTTTCACCACTATCTGTCAACTTGCCTTGCTTTTGCATGGTGTTGTTTTTTGAGCAGTATTGGTAAAACAATATAAGAAAAAACTTAATTTTTGATCAACACTGGTTAAACCTGTAATGTTATTTCCATGGCGATTCGATTATAAGGATTTTTGATACTTTGTATCTCGTTTCGCTTGTAATATCACATAACCAATCAAAACAATTAGAAACTCCACCTACTCGTTACGTCACACAACCAATCGAAACTTTAACAGCCACGAAAACACAGTAGAATCTAGCATTTTATGTAATAAGATTCGGATATTATATCATTGGAAATTAATTTCTGCGAGCAACCCTCTAATGCGAATGGGGTTGTAATACCACAATGGTGAAGTCCCACTTTGCATTTTGTTTACGTTAATGCGTCTTTAAAATCGGAACTAGGCGCATGCATGCAAAGTCGAGCGTTACAAAAAAAGTATTGCAACTGTTTGTCTTAGGATTTCAGAACTCGAAGAAACATTCAGAATATAAATATAGCGTTGTGTAAACAACGGATGTACATATCTGACATTCCCTTTGGTGTGCGCAGCCATTCTGATCTCGGGGGTGGGTTATCCGAATATATCGAAATTCTACGATGCTGGGCGAGCTTTGGGCCAGTGTGGCTTTGGATTGCGTGGAATGAGAATTGCGTATAAGTGGTGTCATTCGAAAGCTAAGGACCTAAGCTACACACAATCAGACCTTTAATCAGTAAAATTATCCTTCAATATTAACAGTAAACTGAAATCTAATCGCTCAAACTGTAAATTACTTGACTATTAACAATAAACAGTTGTTCAAACTTCCTCTGTCTGCTGCATTCAATCCACGGTCCAACAGCAGGCCTAAGTAATCACGACAAAACTACTGTTTATGCCCTCGATACATCCACCATTTTTTAGCTTTTAACTAAATTACTCGAGTGTGTCCATGGAACTTGTAGGCTCAGGGGCACTACTGGTGGTTATCTGGATGAAGATTGTGAAATGTACCTTCACGCATTTGTGTCCACGGAATCCGCGCAGGGTGTACAGGGTGTTTCTGAGAGGACTCCCTAACTTTGAAGTGAAATAACTACGAAACAGTGATGGACAGAAAGATGAAACAAGTGGTGCGTTTTATGAGAAGGTCAGGAATTTGAAACATACCAGTTTAAAAATGAGTTACAACTTTGGATAATGGATGACGCTGTAATGTTGATTCTTTTCCCCTTTACATAGCGTGCAAATTGTCATAGTAAACAGGTGTTTGAAATGGCCACCTTGATGAGCAATCACTTGACGCAAGCGAACGGAGAAGTTTGAAGCCACCTGCCGCAATATGTGCACAGAAATGGATACACAGGCCTCACAGATGAACTGTTCATACTGTTCTAGCTTTTGAGAATTCCTATTGTAAATAATGTCCTTCAAATAGCCACAAAGAAAGAAGCATGGATTAAGATCCGGAAAGTATAGAGGCCTATCTATCCCGGTTCCAGTCTCTTTGGAATAGTTTAGAACATCGACTATGTCATTGAAGTATTCATCAAGGACTTCCTTCCACGTTCTGTCAATGCAAGAGACATAAGTTTGAAAAATGGCTACTTTTCAGCTGTATTCCATGCTTACAAAGACTGCAACGCCATCTACGCCATCTATTTCAAAAATTGAAACTAATTTTTGAGGCTGTTTTTTTTTTTCAAATTCCAAACTTGCCCATTAATACTACGCGTTTCATATTTCTATCTATTACGGTTTCGTAGTTATGTCATTTCAAAGTTAGGAAGTCCTTTCTGAAAATTTAACTAGAAATTTAACAAGACATACTGATAAAATCTAGATGAAAATATTATACATTAAACTTCGCTTGTCTATGAAAGGTTTAATAGTAACAATGCAAAAAACACATGTGATAACAACTTTTTTGGAAGATAAATACAACTGAACAAAATATTAATACCTCCCGATGAGTCATGTGGATTCAACAGAAAAAAATGACAAAAACATCGAAGTGAAATAAATACTTTATTTGACGAAAATTACAAATAGAAGAAAAATATTTCCTTACATCATACAAAGGAATAAATTAGAAAATCCACTAATACAAATAATTTTGATCAAATAAAAAAAAAATCAGCATTTTTCTCAACTTCTAGAAGGTGATAGGGTTACAAATATTTATTTACAGGAAATTAGTCCAGAGTCCATCTTTTGAAAGCCTACTGAAGTTCAAGATCCCGACGTTTGCGACCAGGACCATTGGCGAAATTTGCAGCGGCCAAGCCCATAAGATGTTTGGCTGCTTGGCTACCCGAGAAACCTCTTGACAAACCAAGGTCGATACCTCTCTTTTCATTGCTGTTTGGAGAAGAAAGTTATTCGGCATGTTGGAGAAGAATTGTTATTATTTCAGACTGGGGAGTTTATTGAAAATATTTTAATTATGTTTTATAGGAAATAATGTCTGAGAGGAATATGTTTAAATTATTCTCACAAAGTTTAATTGATATAAATGTAGTAAGCTTTAAAAATGTTAACAAGAATTGTAAACAGGTTGAATACGCCACACAATGTTAAAGGCTTAATTGAACGGCTTAAAATTACAGTGGTGTAAGTCAGGGCTCGAAATACCCGGGTGCACAGGTGCATTGTGAACCTGAAAATAAAATTGTGCACCTAATTTTTTCTCTCTAGGTGCACTGTGTGCACCTATCGTTAAAAAAAGCGGGAAAGCATATTTTATGTTATTTTGATGACTGAACAAAATATTAGTATCGACCTCTCTCGCTCTAAAGGAACGTAATTAAAATTCCTAAATACACACTATGCGAAAACTTTAATCCAGAAAATACTATGTTGCAATGAAGGAAAAAGACAAAAAGAAGGATGGACACTAAACCTTATGGGTAAAGAACTGCCAAAAAAGTAGATGTTTCTGAGTGCCCACCAATGTCTGATGATGACTGAATATTTGTAAGTAATAATTTCGCAGATAAAAAAAATGTTTAAATATTTTTATTTGCTATCTACTTGTAACATATCCAAACATAATACCAAATAATAAAGTAGTTTACATTACATTAATGGTCTTATGTTACGTTTTTTTTAATGTGCACCTAAAATATAATCTGTGCACCTAATTTAAAAACTTAGGTGCACAAGGTGCACCTGTATTAAAAAATCTATTTCGAGGCCTGGTGTAAGTTAACTTTTCAAAAAAAAGACTTAGACACAGAAACTAGGTATAGTATAGCCAAATTTAACTAAATGAAATCAGTTAGACACAGAAACCTGATCTAGATAAGTCAAATCTGTTAATTCAGAACGTGAAGTAAGTTAGATCTTTATTCATCGATGAACTGATGGCAGTGAAAGTTCTGTCTTTACTTTTTCGAAAAAGTGACTACACCATTGTAACTTTAACCCATCCAATTTATTATGTTAGCAAAAAAAATTTACCTGTAGGATTGTATTTTTTTTTTTTTGCACAGTGGTCAGTGACGAAATATTATTTTGACACAAATAAACAATGAAGATATTGTACATTATTTAAAAAAAAGAAGTAATTAATGAAATTATTTTAGCTACTGTGCATTTCTGACACCTACACAAATATCATATGTCTAAAATTTCTTATAAAATTAATCTTTCAATTTTATTATTCTATCACTCTTATAGTTATGTGCATAAAATAATAAGTACCGTAAAGCAGATTCAGTATCCATGACTTCTTGGGCTAATCTCATGAGGACTCGCATGACGTCCTCTGGATTTTCGATATCAAGGGATCTTTTGGACCTACGGAAAGAGTAAATTGCTTAGATATATTGATCCACTACTTATCGAAGAAAAAGATTTGTTGCAAATGAAAATGCAACTGAAGCCATCCGACTCCATCCAAAGTTATCCACCAATTCCAGTATGATAATTCAAACTTTCAAAAAATCAGAATTTTAGAACAGAGAGCCTACAGGATGTTTCAAAACTTCTTCGACAAACTTTAGGCCCGGTGCACACATCCGGTTTTTCAACATGCGGCGCCGCTGCTGCAGCGCAAGTGCGGTCTGAGATACATTAGATCCAATGGAATAGTGCACACAGACCTCCAAGGCGCCGCAGCTCGCCACAAACGCTTCTCCGTTCTGAAGTACCTTGTTTTCATATATAAATGGAATATAAGTAATAATTAATAAATGGTTGTATCGAGTAACGTCTATTTCGTTACAAAATATAAATTTTTTACACCAAGTAAGCGAAATAAACACGTTTTCTTCGATAGAAAATATCGCGCAAATAGCGCGAAATAAGTACTTGCGTCATTTCACGGTTATGTGTGCATAGTGCCGCAGCGGCGCCGCACGTTGAAAAATTGTATGTGTGCACCGGGCCTTAAAGGGTACATTTAGGCCCGTTGCACAAATCCAATTTTTCAACGTGCGGCGCCAAAGACCAACTATGCACACATAGCCGTGAAATGACGCAAGTACTCATTTCGCGCCATTTCCGATGGGATATCTATCGAATAAAACGCGTTTATTTCGCTTACTTGGTGTACAAAAAATATATTTTGAAACAAAATAGACGTTACTGGACACGTCCATTTATTAATTATTATTTATATTCCATTTATTTATGAAAACTATGTACTTGAGAACGGAGAAGCGTAAACAGCGAGTTAAAGCGCCGTAGGGAACTGCGGTAGAAATTGCACGGACGTTGGACGTGCGTCTCGCAGCGGCGTCATACGTTGAAAAATCGGATGTGAGCACCGGGCCTTAGTCTTCATTTTGTACCCTTATTTCGTAAAGATAACATGTATCATTCCGTGAGTGCTAGTAATATCTTACGAAAACGGACGAGTTACTGTGAGATTGAGCCGTCCAACCGGTATAGTGGTTAAGGTGTTAGCCTCCAGATTGGAAGGTTCCTGGTTCGAATCCGGGACCGGGAATGTATGTTTGTAAGCGTATGATGTAGAGGCGGCTGGTGCACCTTAAATCTGTCGTGGTCGAAAGTCCTCACGTTGGGTTGGTGTGGAAGTTTAGAGGGTGGGGTGCCAGATCAGGTGTTGCCTCGGCATTTCATCGTGGTTCAAAATTACATAGTGTTGTCCTCGGATCGTTTCCCTTAGGGGATTGATCCCGGACCGACGTCAATAGCCCATTGTGTTTCCACCAGTACAACGCTAATTAAAATACCTACCTACCGGTTTTGAACAACTTTTCTGTTGACGTCACGGTTAAGATGTTAGCCTCTAGATCGAAAGGTTCGTGGTTTGAATAGGGATAAGTGCATGAATGTTTGTAAGCGGATGGTGTAGAGGCAGGTGGTGCACCTTAAATCTGCCGTAGCCGAATGTCCTTACGTTGGGTTGGTGTGGAAGTTTGGAGAGAGGGCTGCCAGCTCAGGTGTTGCCGCCTCTACACCATACACTTCCAAACATCTATGCACTGACCCAGATTCGAACCAGGAACCTTCCGATCTAGAGTCTAACACCTTAACCTCCAGTTATTTATAAAATGTATGTGGTAATTTTAGCGGTGTTGGGAGGTTGTTTCGTATCTAGATAAGAAAAAAGATGTGGCAAGAGCGCGCTTTGCACTTCAGAACATCGTAACTTATAATTTTAAAAAATTCGGTCAAAATTTTGATAAAATTAAGGAAAAACTGTACCGCAAAGAATTTGTTTTGTGACGTACGTCGCAGTTTTAAGCAATTTTTGCTCCCGGAGTAGTGTATAACATTGCTATTCTTCAAACATCATTTTCTACAGACAAAATGGCAGTGACAGTCACATTCTTAAAGTACTAATATTTACCGCTTCCATAGTCGCCTGTGCCCTGATGCTGGAAAAAGTGAAGTAGTCAGTCAAATATATGCAATCTCTTCAAAAAGTTTAAAATTTGCGAATCCTAGACTTTTTATCTAAAAAAATCTGTATAAGTGTATTAAGGAAAAGAAGAAAAAACTGCAATTGATACTTTGAATTCTTCTTTTTAATTTAATGTTAAATCAATAGTTCAGTTAACGTCGCACTGGAGCCCCACAACGGATAATCAGCAACTGCCTGGGATCAATCCCTAAGGGGAAAATAACGACGTCTACATCTGAACTGGAACTCTACTCACCAAACATCCACGCCAAGCTAATTTGAAGGGATTTGAGGCCAGAACAAATTTAACTTACACCAATCCTCACCTACACGGCGGTCTTTACTTTACTGAGGGGACCATAATCTGGTAATGGAGTACGGCTTTTACGATGGTACAGGGATCTGTTACTTAAACAGCGACTAGGTCCGTTACTTGGAATGGTACTGGGGCCCGTCATTTGAATTAGTTCTAAATTCCCTTCTATTGTATTCCGAGCAGGTGGCAAATCTGACTCTTAAACTATTTAGAAAACATAAAAGGAACAATAAATAAAATTTCCATGTTAATAAGAAAAATGTAAGGATTCGATCAAATTTTTCCAATTGCTTTTTCACGTAAAAAATAAACGGGGAAAAAAGGCCAGTGGCAATCTTACCCTGACCTCCTAATTTAATGTATATTACGTCGTCGGCTTGAAAGCGAAACATATAAGTAAAAAATTCGCGATTTGTATTTTCTATCTTTTCTGGACTATAATGTGGTGATTTTTGGACTGGCGAAGTCCATCAAGATAAATTTTCTTTATGTGAAAGATATATTTTTCTTCAGAAATACATTTAGTGAGCGTAGAATACTGAGTATAATTACTCCCTCCCTCTAAAATCAGAACTTTTTTGACCAAGTTTATTTCACTGGTGTAAGCCAACAATATACACATTACCTAATCCCATAAAATTACTTTTTCCATTGCATACTACTCTTCAATATCTTGTAAGCGTTTGGTAAAGAATTGGAAATATTGGAAACTGGATATTTGAAAAATACGATTTATTTATGAATTATGTTACTTTGTATCAATAAATTATTACCTTGTCAAACGAAAGCCATCGTAACTAGTCGTTGAAGAAATTTGGCTGAGCATATATATATAACGTTGCAGCTACATATAAGAAACTCTAAGTTATAGAAATATCGATTTCTTTGTTTTTCTCCATCTTGTCTCGTGGTGAAAAAATAGGTTGTACTTAAAACAGGCAAGATATTTTTTCTTACAAAAAATGATATAGTGAGAGAAACATCGAATAAAAAATCCTCTCAAGTGTCAGTTTGCGTGTTCCTAGTATCCACCGTGCGCGCAAAAAAGTTACCAAGCAGTTTCAAGGATCGATTGTTGCTTTTTAATGAATATGAAAAAATGTTTCTTCTTTGTGTTATCGGTTCTCAAGTTGTCTCTAAGGAACAGGATATTTTTAAAACAGAAAAAATAACCACATTTATTTTTAAATGTGATAGTTAAAAACAGGATGTGATGGTTTGAAAAGTTTTCTGACATCTGGTTTTTAAAGTTGAGAAACTACCTTCGAGCATGCCATGTGCTACAAGAACATAATATAGGATGTTTTTTCATCTTCGGGTTTCCAGTTTTTGCACTTTTGATTTCAGGTTTTAAAGTTTAAAAAATATCGAAGATGCCGTCAAAAATGCATGTTGCCTCGCAGTTTCAAGGATCGATTAATGCTTTTTAATGAATATGAAAAAAGTTATGCATATATTAATGCTGTAATGTAATATTAATCTATCTATATTAATGCTGATTAACACAATTATGAAGTTTTTCATTTGAAGCGTTGGCATTAAAAAGGAGACAAATACAGTTTTAGTAAAATTGCAGGAAACGCACTTTTTTGCTTTGATTTAAACAACCGTTCATCAGTGCTCCTGATTAGCGGATTTGACTAAATTTGACTTTTCTAATACAAGAATTATTGGTTTGCTCGTAGGTGGGTTGTGATATATCCCATCTATGAAGAAATACTGAGTGCAATGTGTTGAACTAATGTAGCTCTGTGGGTTTGGCCTTTAAACTATACGAGTATTGTGTTCGTGTTCATTAACTACAGTACAGAGACTTTTCGCACATTTTTTGTACTATTTTGATGAGCTGTAAAAAAAATCGTATGCTACGAAATAATTCTATTTTTGAAGCAGTTTAATGGCTTAAGTATAACTTATCGTATGCAGAATTTTGTTTGTTAGAATACTCAGAATTATTTTTACTTTCAAAATGGCGCTTTTAAATAAGCAATGGATGTAAGGCTATGTTTTTACTCTTTCCGAAGAAAAATATTCAATTATTTAAAAACGCAGTAAAAGTCAAGGTTTTTCGATATTTAAAGGTATTTAGGTTGGTATTTGAATTACGTCAGAATGGATCAAACCAATGGGCTATTTGTATTTAAAGATTTTATCGATGAATGGCTTTATACGGCCATGAAGATACCATATCACCTATAGAGAACACCCGAAACCATCTTTTATCTATATAAATAAGAATGGAGTGTTTGTTTGTACATTCAATATTTTCGACCCATTTCAAGTTTTCTATCCGTTTTGGACCCTTCTGATGCCGAATCCGTCTTTTTCTCGTTTGGTGTCTGTCTGTCTGTCTGTCCGTCTGTCTGTCTGTCTGTCTGTCTGTCTGTATGTTGTGCCCTATACACGTCCACGCGGTTTAAGATATTTTCATGAAAATTTGCATACAGTGAGTACTTATCTTCATTTAGTGAGTGGCATTGGTTGCGAAAGTCTGTCTGTCCGTCTTTCTGTTCTATGCTCGATTTTGTGTTCGTGTGTTTGTGTAGACATCACATAAATTGTATTCCAGATATTTTATTGCATTGTATTCTATTTTATGCATTATCTATTAGTTTAGTGAATGCAATATTAAACATTTCTTTATTGTTATATTTAGTTGAGTTTCATGCTAAAACACCTGAGTAAGTATACTTAAATCAACCATAATTTGGTAGTTTGGGAAAAATTGGAATGTCTATTGAATATTACGATTACTTCGATTGCTTTACCAGTACTGCTGAAAAAGTAATTTCTTCAAAAAATTATATTTTTTTTATGGAATTTCATCTCTGATACTTCTCATTTATTTCGAGTCTTATTTTTATTCTTTGCGCAATGAAAACGACTTAAGAATATTTGGGACAGACGATATTTTTCAATGAAACGTGAATGAACAAGATCGCGCGATCAGTGATATTTTTTCTGGTTCTTTCGCTCTGAATTAATTTCACATTTCTAAATTTTGTACACTTTTAGTTGTAAGTTGTGGCAACTGTGCGAGATCAAGAGATAAAATTGAATCACAAATTAATATCTTTAGAACAATTTTTTGCGACATCTTTTATTTTGTTTTGCTTCGCTGTTTCCTGTTTTAAATATTTATTATTTTAATAAATGTGTTTTCCTTCTCATCACACGCAACAGCACCACAAAGTATTAGACTTAAAAATGTTAGGTAAGTCAGTATAAATTTTCAGTAAATTTTAAGTGTAATACCATTATTGAAAGAATAATGCCGTTATTTAAAGAATAATGCCGTTATTGAAAGAATAATGCCGTTATTTATAGAATAATGCCGTTATTTAAAGAATAATGCCGTTATTGAAAGAATAATGCCGTTATTGAAAGAATAATGCCGTTATTGAAAGAATAATAATGTTTATTAATCCAAACTGGAACTTTTTCCAACATTAAAAAATTCGTTGTAATAATGACAGGAGAAGATTGCAAAATTTCACAATGTCGCATACCGGAGGCAAGAGTGCCACAAGTAAAAAAATATTGTTTTGTTGACTATGAGTGCGAGAGCACTCGCCGTAAATCGTAATTTTAATTAATTGAGTTGAACATGAAAAGTACTTAAGAAAAGGAATTCCAAATCTTCCTATAAATCGTCTTTTATAGTAGTAACCTTAGTATCACCTTTCGTCATTTTGTAGCTTTGTCATACAGCAATTGTGCGATGTATGTGAAATGTATTACATGAATGGATATGCATGTGTAGGATTTGTGTCCAAAGTAAGTTGTAGAAAATATAAAGATGGCGAAAGATGTTAAAATAAATTTTTATTCTACAAAAAACGTAAGTCATTATATATTTTGATTATCTCTTCAATCTAGAGTAAACCAATTCAAACCGAGTAAGGTCGGGTATTTTGCTAGTACATAATAAGACCCTTCATACAGTCACTCCAACTATGATTAAAAATAACTTAAATTACATTTTGGACAGGAAAGTTGCAGCAGGTAGGTGGTTGAATTTACATTGCACTGGAGCGGGTGAAACTCAAAGGGCGATTGACAACTCCCGGGGATCAATCGCAAAAGGAAAGATACGAAGACAACATTCGTCATTTCGAATCATAGTCAGATGACAAGATCATCACCTAAACTGGCATCCCACTCTTCAAATTTCCAATCCACACCAACGTGAGGACATTGAGGACACGAGAGATTTAACGTGCATCATACCCTTAACACACCACGGTCATTGGTTGGATTCTAACTGGAAACCCTCTGGTTTCTAATCCGCGAATTAACCAACTGAGCTACCTCGGCCCAGAAAGATGAAGCAAACAATGTATAAATGATTCCTGCACGTCCTTGGTCTGGTGAGGTGAAATTAGAAGAATTCAAGAAAGAAGTATGTTTGGTTTGAATGTAGCAGGGCAGAAGTGGTAAACAGGGTTACCTTACCTGGAATTCATGGCAGAACTGGAAGGATGGGACCATGAGGACTCCCAAGTGACTGCCACTATGCATAGGAATAAAGCAGCGGCACAGAGAGGACTGGACATTATGCAGGTAACTAATCTGAAAGTAAAAATTATATTTGATAATTTCAAGAAGTAATATAGAGATGGGGCACCTTTGATAACTGTTTGGAATTGATTTGTGGTTTCCTCATTAAGGGGATTGGCACTCAAAAATCGATCAAAATATCAATTTAGAGATATACATTCCAAATTATACTTTATTTACTAAAGAATGTTTGCGCAAAATTTTATATCTTATAGTTAAATATCTATCTTATACCCTTACGAGAATTATAAGATAGATATTTTTCGGTTTTACTAGCTCCACTATTTATAGATATGGCTCATTTCTACCCCGCTCACTTGTCCCAGAATTCCCCAATCTCTGTTCACTGCAAAAAGTTTTCCTCGAAAAGTCTTTGAATAAAATTTTGATAAATTAACAAAAAAATATATTTAACTGTAACCTTGTTTATTCTTTTACCGTGTTTATTTTTAATTATTATTTTCCCCTGTTAAATAAGATTACAATCTGTTTCAAAATTACATGGTAGGTAGTTGAATTAGCGTCACACTGGAACCACACAACGGACTATTGCGATAGTTCTGGATCAATTACGAAGTAAAAGATGCAAGAACATCACCTGTTAATTTTGAACCACGGTCAGATGACTAAGTCTAAGCCTAAGCTGGTACTCCAAACTTTCATACTACGCCAATGTGAGAAGAGTTGAAGACTCTGGTTTAACGAATGCCTGCCCCTATGTACACGCCGATCTTGTATCGAATTTACAACTTGCAACCCTCAGGTTGCGAATCCGTTACTACATTACTACCGTGGACCTCCATAATACGATAGAGAAAGATAAATCGATATGCATATCTTCTGATAGTAGAATTTAATTATGATATTAAAGTTTCTGAAAATAAATACTACTGAATTATAAACTTCAATTTGAAAAAAAAAAAAACACCTGGGAAAGAATCGAATTTATTCAGGACCACCTACGTTAGTAGCATGATCATACGTCTATAAACTATGCAACTGCTCTCTGTATAGTGTATTAATTTAAATTAAATATCCACTCAGAATCAAATTAGAACCTATACAAACTTTCATGGGGTTAAAAGCAACGTATTTAGAAATTTGCTGCTGTAAATAACATATCTGCAAAGAAAATAAACCAGGGAATAAACGTTACATTCGTAAAAAGCTTTAAAAAAAGAAAGAAAAAAGCGAAGAAACTTCACAGTTTTACAAGTCTAAATAAGTTAAATTTATGATGAAACTACCTTCAATCAAAAATCACAAACGACAAAGATTTTTTAAACCACGATTTAAGATTTAAAATGGACTATTATTTCACGATCAAAACTAATCTGATATCACGGATGCGTGATTTTAAAATTTACTTGTCTGGATTAAAAATAACGGCAAATGTCGAACCAACAAAAATATAAATAATTAGACATTTAAATAGATATTTTTTTGCATCCATTCCATTAAGAATCTTTGCTTTGTCCTGCTGCCAAAAAGCACTAGCTTATCCACAGCAAATTCTTAAAAAATAATTTAATTCCCCTTGCTGAAAATATATAGAAGGTTCTGACTGAATTTTCTAACAGGACAAAAGGGTCCCTTCGACCATGGTCTTGTTAGCACAAGAAAAGAAAAATTATACTACCCTGGACAGTCTTTTAAACCCACGGAAGTTTATGTGGAGAGGCTTACGACAAAATCTAATTAGATTGTCGTTGTTGATTCAGACTTTGAGTTTGTTGTTGGTACCTTATAATCTTAAAGTATAATTTAATTAACATAACGAATAGTACGTTTGGTTGGACTTAGAAGGTAAAAGAAACGCAATTGTTAATGATACTTGATGCTGACATATATTCATTTCGTTATTAAAAAATAGGTATTAACTATTTCCGAAATAGCTGTGTTCTAGTTGGATAAGATTAGAGTGCACATAAACCAATATGAGTACCTTATTTAGTAATATTTTAGGTAGATAGGTAAATAGAGTTGAATTTAAATCGCATTGGGTCAACGGCAATAGTTTTTTAAACTTCGGTTTGGGACACGTGAAATATAATTAGACTGAGCAATGCTATTAAAATGAGTTTAAAAAAGTGTGAACAACATAACGACTAGTTGTCACGTGACTGCTCTGTGAAAAATTGACTTGGATGGCCAATTCGGTATCTTTTGGCGATATAATATCCTATGACAGGGTTGATGGGTGAACGTGCATTTTATAGAGTGGTAACCAAAAATGGTGAAATCCTCAAACTACTGCTTCGCGTGGACCAATCAGGTGACTCTTTCCACCCGCAGACGAAAGAAGCTTACGGGTCATGTTGTTTTGGCCACATGTTCCTCGGCGCATTAAAAGGTGTTATCATTGCTCACTGTACATTTATATATTCCCTCTATTGTCTGAGACCAATCCCGAAGGTAAAGATCCGAGGACACCTCATAATTTTGAACAACGGTCAGTTGACGAGTTCCCATCTGGCACCCCATTTTCCTCACTTCCACACCGTGCCGAAGTAATATTTTAGAACGCAATACCATCAATTTTGATTTCCTTTCTAGTCTTACAAAATCTTATTAGATAAAACGCTAGGTTCTCCTGTATTTCCGTGGCTATTGAAGTTTTGATTGGTTGTGTGACGTCACGAGTATGCGGTGTTTCTAACTTTCATTGATTGTGTGACATCACGAACGAAACGAGATACGAAATATCAAAAATCATTACATTCGAAATCGCCATGGAAATAACATTGAGTTTAAAACAATTGCCGTACGCAGCTTATTTATTTACCAGTGTTGATCAAAAATTAAGTTTTCCAATAACCTGTATTACCTGTTTTACCTGTATTGCTCAAAAGACAACACCATGCGAAAGCAAGTCAAGTTGATAGATAGTGGTGGGAAAGGGTTTATAGATAGCCAGTTATCAACAAAAGTTGACAGATAGTGGGGAAATAAGGTTTATACTTAGCCAGTGATCCCCCGTCAGGTTAAAAAAATATATATAAATGAATTTTGTCCAAAATAAATAAATCTTGTTAAGCACTCGGGCCACTAGTTTTAAATAAAATACGAGTGATTTTTAACGTTTAATTTAGGCCCTTAAAAGTTAGCTTTTATTGGTCCTAGTCATAGGGGTTTTTCTTGACCCCGAAGAAGTATTATACTTTGAGACGTTACTGTATTTTATAGTACACTACCCTACAATAATGGGCAAGATGTGATGGTATAAGGGAAAGAATACATGCTTTAATAGGGGGATGGTACCCCCAGGTGTTGCAATTACACTAGCAACCCTTCTGGGCATACTTTCAACAAGGTTTTGATACACAGCTATGGGTATTTGTGTCCATTCCTGCTGCAAGAATGTCGCCAGCTCAGCTGTAGATTTCGGACGTGGTTCCCTGGTCCGTAAGCGTCGCTCTAACTTGTCTCACAAATGTTCTACGGGGTTTAGGTCGGGACTCTGAGCAGGCCAGGGAAGACGTTTTACATCCATACATCGATACTACTTCTTGACAGAGGCTGCAACAAGACATGGAGCGATGTCGTCATGGAAGCAGCATTCGTCTATTCCATAAAATTGCCAGAGTGTAGGAAGAACTTGATTGTCCAAAATGTTTATGTAGGCGTCGGCGTTCAATTGACCACGAACAACATTCAAAGGTTCCAGGCCACACCACGAAAAACACCCCAATACAAGTAGTCGGATTTTATGCAAATCCGCTGGCGTCCGGTACATTATTGTAGGGTAGTGTTTAGTAATAACAAAGAATATGTTTAATGCATCAATCCTGTCAGGTTCGATTCCTCCCTTGTTATATTTCTCTGCTTTGTGTTAGTAAGTCTATCCTTGTGTTTAAGTTCATTTAAGTGACGTAGTTTGCCGCAGCCTTGCAAAGTATGGCAATTACGCCATAAAACCCAACCCTACCAGGCAATGCTAGCAATCCGTCACAGAAGCGCAACATAATTTAATAAGGTATATCAATCATTGATATTCTAATGAAATAATCGGAGCATGTACGAACTTTATTGTTATTTCTGCCAATTTTTATGTTATTTCTGCCGATCGCTTGGTTTGAGGATATCTCACCTGGTTGGGGGAAAGAAGTATGAATCAGAATACGGGAAAAATTCTCTATTAGTTAAAGTGATTATCCATTGTGGTTAGAAACACTTTTCGGTGCTTTGATAGTCAATCGTCCCAAGTCTATTCGTGAGCCCACGTGACTTGGCCTTCTGAGATCTTATGATAGCGACTCCACCCACACTGCCTATTTCGATGAAGGACTAATGATAGCAGTATGATTAGCTAAATAAATGCGAGTAGCTTCCTAATTAATGATTGATTTTGAGAGCCCCCATTCTTGCTTTGACATTTTCGCATCTGATTATCAGTTAGGCATCCATTTTTCATTTGTATTGCAACCCATGCATAGTTGGGGAAGAAGGTTTGGTTAAAAAAATAACTTCGAGAATATTATTCTATGGTTTAAAACTGGGTTATAAAAAGAATGAAATAAATCGTGCCCTTTTACAAATGAAATTACGAAATCGAAGGTATGAGCTTTGTGGTTTCTCTCGACCAGATGTTGTGGTCTTTTGACTGATGAAGTGTGTGTGTGTGTGTGTGTGTGTGTGTCTGCCCCTTTTCTATGCATGGAAGTTCGCTTTCTTCTTGGAAAGCATAGTGAGATGAATTTTGACCTATTTTTATTCTCAGACGTTTTTGGACTTAATGTTTCACTTGTAAGTCTATAGAGCTAATTAAAATAAGAAGAAATATAATATTTTCATTTCAGTCAAAGTATTCCAATCAAAATAACACTAAGGTTCAATAAAAAAGAAATGCTTTATCAACCGACTTCTAACGAAATTACTCGTATTTTTTACTCTGCAATTTACTTCAATAAGATAGTTAACATTATCGTAATTTAAATTAATTGTTTTTTTATCCCAAAAACTTATGAAATTCAACAGAAGAATTAACGTAAATTATGTTGCCTAGTGCGTAAAACTTTCCATTAAAAAATGCTCTGAAAACTATACGTTGAATGAAAATGTACGGGCCATACTAATTATTAAAATTACAAATAGGTTTTAACCGAATTAATAATATTAACATTTTAAGCTATGTTCAAAATAAGCATTTTCATAAAATATTAGCACATTTTTCTTAACGTAAAAAACGTGGAAGAATGTTCTACAAATAAAGCAGCTTGGAAAAATGCGAAACAGCATTGTGTAATTGGAATTTCCAAAAGAATTTGCTTACATTCTTTGTCAAAAGAATGGCACTTTCTTGCCCCAGCGGAAGGAATTTTCCTCGCATTCGCTTGTATATGAATCGTCAATTTAACATACTTTCGGCACTTCGAATTTGTTTTTCGTTCTCCAAAACGAAATATAGCCCGCCATTTTTTTTTCTTCGTAACACATTAACATCATAAGGATACTTGTAGGTTTCGAATTTCGCACCATTAACAATGTGACGGTGAAAATATGCACGAATTTCCATCCCCCGATAAAGTTTATTGCTTGTCTTGAAAGCAATAGAAAATCAAATGTATTTGTGTCTTTCCTGAAAACATGGTAAACAATAAGCGTAACTAGTATAATAACAGAATCGTTTTAACGCTATGGGGGCATTCATGTCTAGTTGGATGTAGATGTGATAGTTTTTACGGCGGAACGTATTATCTTTTTCTTAATCCGAAGCTAACGTTGGTGTACTTGTTTTTAGAATACGATTTCAGCATTTCGTCAATAACAATTCAAGAGAATGAATTTCGAATAAGATAGTTGGTTGGTCACTGCTAGGTAGATTTTATGACAAAAACTTTGCCAAAATAGCGATAAACAACATTTTAAGATAACACTGATAGGGTAGGTGATCGAAATATCGCCCCTGTGCTTCATATGGCCTACTCGTGTTTGCAAGCATGACATCTATGAGTTCATATAGTTACCTTGACGGTCTAGCTTTTTGCCACCCGTAGCGCTACCGGTAAATTTCCTATCAGTTATATCCACAACACTAGTGCATCTGAAGTATTTGAGGCTGTGATCAATATATTTTTTATCTCCAATCCATTCAGGGAATATCCAGGTGTTTCCAAATCATAATTTCGTTTACATGACTTGAAAGTACATTAAATAATAAAGGTAGGTATGCATACTCTACTAGTAACTCGTTTTTAATAGTAGCTCCTAATTTCGCCTTGTGTTTGGTAATAGGAACAGAAGTAGGCAATATTAGAAACCCACTCTTGAAAACTATCTTCGGAAACTTTTTGAAGTTTTACTAGTTAACTTAAACTGACATAAGTAAAGAAGGTATAGGATCTCTGGAAACCAAAGGAGAATAGTTCCTAGTGATATTCATTTAATTTCCAGATTGATTTCCCAACCCAGGAGGCTGAGATACAGAGAAATAGTTAGGATAGGTGATATTTGGAACACCTATCCTATGTATTATGCCAAAGCATTTGAACAACCAAGATAAATCCTCGCAGACCTTCTGGTTTGTTTCTTCACACGAAAATCGCTCCGAAAGTCCGGGTATTTAGTAAATTATGTTTTTGTATCACGTGATTTCGAAGGAGTCTATTCGTTAAAATTGGTTACAGGTTGAATGGTAAATCAAGTTTCCACAATTGACGTCTTTATCAGATTCCGGAGCCGGATTTATCGGTCTGTGCCTCGTGTAATAGTTATGATAATGAGTTGGTGAGTAAAATAATCACCTATCACTATAGTCTTACGTATAAATTTATGTGTTTTAGCCTTTTCTCTGGAGAGCTGTTCTATAAGTGGAATTCTTCACGGTCATATGCCATCTTATCATAGCTCCACTAAGCTTGTCCATTGGGTAATTGGTAATTTTTAATTAACGTCGTACTAGAGCAACACAACGGACTATTGGCGACGGTCCGGGATCAATCCCTCTATCCATTGGTAAAGTGTAAACACTACTGCAAAGGCATTCAGTTTGATTTCTACACGAAGCTGATTTATTTTAAAGTTAAAATTTTACTTTATACTAGCTCTAATGAAATAGTTCAAAGTAGAAAAATTTCACAGTATTAGATAACCACTACATAGTATCAAACCTAATTTTATTTGTTTTGGTCTTATCAACTTTAAGTACTGAACCTTACATCTATAGCACTGTACTACATTAACTACTTCTGCACTGATACTAACAACCATATGAGAAATGTGGCAGGAACGGAACAATGGGAAGGTATGGGACATTTTAAATCCCTTCCCCTAAAATTAATTTTAGAAGTTACAACTTATCTAACCAGATGGTACTATACTTCCTCCACATCCTGTTATTTAATGGGCTTGGAAATTTGTGTTGTTTAACAAGGAAACTAAAATATTTTTTCATTATTAAAAAATATGTCTTTTTATGAAAATTGTTTGATTTATTAATATCATAAAGGGTTGTTTGTTAAATCTGTCAATAGATTATCAAATACTATAAATGAGGTCTGTATTTCTGATATGACTACTGAATTAGGGCTAATTTACAAACAGTCTGTTTTTCGAAATGGCTACTGAGGGAAAAGTGAGACACAGCAAGCGTGTGTCTGTGTGTGAGAGAAGGAGAAAGAGAGAGATAGATACATTTTCCCAAGGCCTTCCCTTATTTTTTGAAAAATGCAAATAAAATAGTTATAATTTTTTGTTATTGTCAAAATGCTATTCACATGGAAGAAAAAAAAATCCTGGGAGAGTTACTCCTAAAGATCATATTCCTATCCTGAATATACATTCAAGAGACTAGTTATACCACAAAAGAGCATTAGCACAATCTACATTTAGATTTGCAGAAGAAGCCTCTCAGGATTTGAGAACTTTGACCCTTGCCACGAATCAAACTGCTCTAAAGCTACAATACAACGATCGACTATGTAACGATAAGTAATGACAAAAAAATGAATCATTTTTATATAAAATAATATTTTTTATTACTTTTTTTTATTTTGTGGAATGGCATCATAGAAAAATTTCGAAAAACTTTGATATTCTTTTTATGCAAAATTATTCTTTTAATCCAGTGGTTCGGTAATACTTCGCTGTGTTTCATCTTTAAAATTCCCTTCGTCAGGATTTTAATTATTTTAAGAAACAATGAAGCAATATAGAATTTTTCGTATATTATTAAACATATTCAACGCTGCAGACAAAATACAGAATATTAGGCTAATCAGAATCAATTGACACAATGAAACATAAATTAATCATGAGTTAATTATCGTATGTACGGGCATTATTATCAGTGAGTGATTAATAGATCTACATATTAAGGAGGGCATTGGATGCGGAAATGACTGCATCCTTTCTCAAATGTCTCTTCCTACAGACACAGAGAGAGAGAGTTACCAGCTCAAGTGTTGTTCTCGCGTCATCTGACCATGGTTGAAAATTACGAGGTGTAAAATCCTTCCATATTTCCCTTGCGAATTGATTCCAGACCATCGCTAATAGCGCGATATGTGGCTCCAGTACGAAGTTTATTATCTCTAACTCTCTATCTCTTCTTGTTGAGAAATTAGAATGCACGATCCTGGTCGATAGTTTCAAACATAGGATCTGGTGGTTTTATATAGTTTCTCATTGGTTTTATACTCACCAAAAGTACACCTCGAAGTACCAGGTACCCAAAACCCTTCTGACGCTTTTCAGAAGGTATGTAAATAGTTTAATTTACGTTGGAATGGAATAAAACTACTGTCTATTGGTGGCGGTCCGGAATCAATCCTGAAAGGAAGTTTTTCAGTAAAGATATCTGCAGTAGCTGATTTTAACAAAAATGAATTTGCACGGAATAGCGGAGGGTTGCAAGTTTGAAACTAGGTACAGCCAAAGAACGAGGTCTGGTGCACGTTAAATTTATCGTGGCCCTAGATGTCCTGTCGTAAGAAGTTTGGAGATTGGGTGGCAGCTAAAGTTGACCTTGTCATCTGACCGTAGTTCACACCCTTCAACACGAACATGTGCAGGATATATTGATTCAAAAATATAGCCAGTACTGGTAAACAAAAAGTTTTAAATTCGTACAGGACAATGCCAAAATGTAAACAGTGAATGTTACCTACATTCTGATAAACGTTTTAGAATGGGAACTTTTGTCCCATTTACTTTATTTTCCAGAGATTGCTCCAAGTGATTACCTCTCTCTCTCTCTCTCTCTCTGTCTTTCACTCTCTTTTCATGTTCTGTACAACCACATAGAAAAAGATATTTTAGAAACGAAACAGAGATGAAATCGGAGGTTGACAGATTTCTTGATTCAGTAAAATAATAATAAACACAGTATATTTTACCTAAAATATAAACATGAGCTTGTATCTCCCTGGGAATAGGTTTGTGTATTAAATGTTGATACCCATTCGACGATTAAAATCATATAAAATTTAATTCTACAGAATATTAATTTTCAGACTCAATGCGTTGCATACAGCTACGATGAAATTCAGGTATTTATAAGATTCAACAGAAAATACTAAAAAGTTCCACTAAACAATTTTTAGACTTTCGAACGTCTTTGCAAAGATTTATTTCTGTTTTATGTCGTCGGTTTACCTTTTGCTTTAAAACATTAACGAAAATCGATATGGAACACCACGCATTGTGTAACTAAAAATCATTCCTAGACATAAAATAGCAATCACTAGATCGGAAGATTTAAAACCATTATTTGGCAAGATTATATAAATGGAGAGCATTTTAAATGTTTTGATGTTGGAAAAAACATGACCGTTAACGAATTGCCATTTTCTTGAAAACGCTTTTCATTTCATACGAAACACCCATTGTCTGTTTCGTTTTGAGCTTATTGAACACATTTTACTTCAAACTCTTTACAGATGAAATATTAATTTAGAATATATTTATACTATATTTACTGGAGTACATATGTACCCCCGTACACTGCGTCCTTAAAAAAAATTCCATGCAAGCTTTAATGGGTGGTAGGAAACCTAAAATTAATCCCTATTCTTCTCTCAAGGGATGTTTGTCCGGTAATAATTGGTAATTTTAATTAACGTCGTACTAGAGCAACACAACTGGCTTTTGACGACGGTCCGGGATCAATCCCCTAGGGGAATTATCCGATGACAACACCACGTAATTTTGAACCAAGTGGAGGATTGTTCGAAAGCGTCACCTGGATATTCTAGAGCTCTTCAGCGCGGCAGTTGGCGAGTTTGGACAGTCCTCATTATAGACGCTGATTTTGTGCAGGTAACATGTACAATTCCACAAAAATTGCGATGTCTGACATGCATCAAGTACTGGGGCAGCTAACAGAAACTCATGTCATTCTGTTATTGTGTCGTGAACGTTTGCAGAATCATCAAGTTAAGACATTAGGTCATATGATTTAGAAAGGCATGCTATGATGTCGAATAGATATGTGTACGTACAAAAACTTCGCCAAGGTATGGAAACGATTGACGATGTAATGCGTTCTGGAGAAAATTGGAGATTATATACATGCACTTTAGCAGGAGCGCTGGTAGCCCTGTTGGTGGATTGATTCTCGAAACTGGATCCATTCAAAGTCTGTCGTATACGTGGGGAGAGGTGCCATTAAATATGTCCTGCCTTGAAATGTCCTCAAGTAGGCAGGGTGTGAAAGTTTTCAGAGCGGAGTGCTCAGGTATTGATTTCGTCATCTGACCGTGGTTCAGAATAACGAGCTGTTGTCCTCGGATCTTTTTCATAAAGATTGATCCCAGATCGCCACTCAATAGCACGTTTTAACCATCCATCATGTTCATTACATAATTATGGGTTGGCACAACCAGGGCCTGAGGAAAGGAATAAGGAATCACAGGTATTCAAATTTCCTGTTTAGCACTTGTTTTTCTTCATATAAATATTTTGTGCATGCAAGCTCCAATAAGGATAGCCGACCAACCGGTCTAGTGGTTAAAGTGTTAGCCTCTAGATCGATATGTGTATGTACAAAAACTCAACCAAGGTATTAAAAATGATTGACAATGTAATACATTATGAGAAAATAGGAGATGATCTACATGTACTTTAGCAGGGGCACTGGTAGACGAGGAAGGTTCCTGGTTCAAATCCGGGTTAGTGCATGGACATTTGTAAGCGTATGGTGCAGAGGCGACTGATCCGCCTTAAATCTGTCGTGGCTGAAAGTCCTCGCGTTTGGTTGGTGTGGAAGTTTGAAGTGTGGGGTGCCAGTTTAAGTGCTGCTCCGTTACCTGACCATGGTTCCAAATTATGTGGTGCTGTACTCGGATCTTTCACTTAAGGGACGACTTTATCACATTTCACGTCATTAATAGCCCGCTGAGTTTCCCTAGTACGACGTTAATTAAAAGTACCTTACCTAACCAGATAGAATGTGAATATTTTACTTCCGCTATCAATGTTCTAGCCTGATACGCATTGAGATTATCTTAAAATGCACGCATTGGTTTAAAGTTTGTAAAGTTTGGTGTTTAATTTACTTTACGTTGTCAATCAACTAACTGAGCCGCGGTAGCTCAGTCAGTAGAGCGTCGGGCTCGCATCGGAAGGGTTGTGGGTTCTGTCCTCGGCGGAGCCTCCAATTCTAATGGTTGCAAGATCGGCGCTTGACCTGGCTAAAGACCGTCGTGTTCACTAATAGTGGCTGGGGCACGTTAAATAGGTCGTGGTCACAAAGTCCCCCATGTTCCAATACCAAATCAATACCTCTGGGGGTAGCTGATCAGGGGGTTATCGGCCTCTGATTGGGATCTAAATTACGATATGTGTGAGTGAATGGATGTGTGAAAGGGACCTTCCTGTAAAACGGATGTGTCATGCATGAAGAAGTCCAACCCCCCGGGGCAATGGCAACCCCAATTGGGCCATATATGGCCCGCACGACAACAACAATCAACTAACTATTCGGAATTCATTATCGGGTATTTCTATTGTTGACGTGCTGGATCCGTATTCGAAACACAAGCCAAAGTGAAGATATGTCCAGATTACGAAGGGTAAGCAAGTTTCGATTTAGGCACACTAACCAACTACATTTGGCTTGACAGAAAACGTTTATCATAGCTTAGTTCCATGTTAATTTGACCTTACTTTGCAAAGTAACTGTAATCTGAGATTTGGCATTACTGCGTAAAAACTTTTCTCGGACCCCATCTTGCCTAACTTTAATCTCACAGAAAAATTCCGTCTTATTTTTTTTTGTATCACGCATCCATCATCCGACGTCCATTGAATGAAATTGCTATCTCAAATTCGCATCTGAAACTTATCTTCCCTCCCGTTTCTTTACAGGCTATTTTCTCTATTTTCCCCTCAGATAAGTCATTTTATAAACTATATCCATTGACGAAGAACGGTTCTTTATGGTGTCAAAGTTCGGCTATCCACCCACGAAGATGTCACCGCTGTGTGAAAAAGACCCCGGGATGATGAAGTAGGAGCTAACGTCTGAACATTAAGAGCCGATTTGATGGGTTAACATTACTGTGTGTACTGTTCTATAGATTCATTTTGATAGGAATTTCTTGAAGTTGTGTGTGTGTGTGTGTGTGTGTGTGTGTGTGTGTGTGTGTGTGTGTGTGTGTGTGTGTGTGTGTGTGTGAGGCGAAGTGTGTTTCGGAAAGTTAAAGACGCATTTTATGACGTAGTTTGAAGTTATATGACAACCCGCATTCTACATTTGTGATGTTAATTTAGTGCAGCAGTGTAGCCGAATGCCCGATATATCAAAAGGTTTACTGTATTTGTCAGTTTCAAATTTTGTCGGTTTGCTTTCATTATAATAGAAGGCTTGCTGAAGTTTCTTTTAATTCTTTATTATCTATTCATATTGATGGCAGTTTCGTTGCTCACATAATAACCTTATTTAACCTTAAGAACCTCGCTTGATGTCCGAGTAGTGTAATATTATTTTTACATCCCAATACAATTAATGGCTAAATAACCACATCATCTATTGGTTGAAAGAATCAGTGGATTCCTTCAAACTTTAGTACAGTATAAAGTCCCAAATCTGGAAATGTCCAAAATCTGGAACTGTCCTGAACCTGGATGTTTTGTTAACCGGTTTTTTTGTTGTTGTTGTTTTTCTCCCTTTTATACATATTTCCGACAATTTTTAAAGTACAAAGAGCTAAACCAGGACCTAATTGATGGAACAATGCAAGAAACGGACATGTTCAGTGTAAGTATCACACAGAAAAATAAGAAGATTTGCAAGTAAAATTTGTTGAATTGTATTATAAATGCGTTTTTCTTTCTTTTAAAAATTATTCTTATTTATACATCTGCTATTTTACTATTGCAAACGCGAAATTCGCGCGCGTTAGGAGATTAAATTAAGGTTTTTTGACTAAAAAAAAGCAAATAATCCGAAATACGGAAAAGTCCGAAATCCGGAATGACCAAGGTCGGGAGGATTCCGGATTTGGGACTTTGTACTGTAATATATTGTATTTGTCCTTTCCTTAGAATAGAATCCTTTGAAACTATACATATATTCAACTAGCTGAATAACACGGTGTTGCTCGGGTTGAAATGGTTAAATGTTGATTGAAAAGTGAATTAGAACAATCGTTTTTCATACATAGAAAAATGCAATCATTTATAAGTTGCTTGTAAAATACTTTTGAACTTAGTTTTAACTTTTTCATAGCTTTTACAATTTACTTCGGATGCAAATATATACATTGAATTCCTGGATAATACGAGTATATTGCAATATACAAGCAGAAACGAAATTTCGATTAAGAAAATGTAGAATTCTGAAAAGCACAAGATGTACAAATTGTCGAATTTCGACTTCCTGAGCTGAAATAGAGCAATTCGAAAAATACATTAGTTATTGACAAAGGACGATAGTGATTTATGAAATTTAGTAATGCTTAAACATGACTGCGACATTTCCCTGTGTTAAATTTCCTGTAGAACGTGTTTCCTTGTAAATATTCATTTATTGCAAGAAAAAAAAACTTTAGATTTTAAAATTGGGACCTCGAGGGACACTTTTAGGACTACCTGTGTGCCAACTGTCATGGTCGTAAGTGCTACAGATTGGTATGAAGGTACGAAAGCAATGTCCTATGTTTTCCGCAGTGTTCTAAAGTAGAAGTGTACCAAATTTGGCATGGATTGGTAAAACTGTGTAGATTTATATTTGTATAGAGAATATACAAACATACACACATCCTTTTATATATATATATATATATATATATATATATATATATATATATATATATATATATATATATATATATATATATATATAGAGAGAGAGAGAGAGAGAGAGAGAGAGATTGATCCTTTCGTTGCAATACTATCTTTTGGAAATATTTCATTGCTCGTTTTTTCAATGTCATTTAAGACAATTCTATTGGTCCAGTCTATAGAAAGTATCATTTGGAAAAATTCTATTCGTCCTCTTAGAAATAATCGTATCTAAAATTCTATTAATTTCTTTCCTTGCAATACTATCTTTTGGAAATATTTCATTGCTCGTTTTTTCAATGTCATTTAAGACAATTCTATTGGTCCATTCTGTAGAAAGTATCGTTTGGAAAAATTCTATTCGTCCTCTTAGAAATAATCGTATCTAAAATTCTATTGATCCTTTCCTTCCAATACTATCTTTTGGAAATATTTCATTGCTCGTTTTTTCAATGTCATTTAAGACAATTCTATTGGTCCATTCTGTAGAAAGTATCGTTTGGAAAAATTCTATTCGTCCTCTTAGAAATAATCGTATCTAAAATTCTATTGATCCTTTCCTTGCAATACTATCTTTTGGAAATATTTCATTGCTCGTTTTTTCAATGTCATTTAAGACAATTCTATTGGTCCATTCTGTAGAAAGTATCGTTTGGAAAAATTCTATTCGTCCTCTTAGAAATAATCGTATCTAAAATTCTATTGATCCTTTCCTTGCAATACTATCTTTTGGAAATATTTCATTGCTCGTTTTTTCAATGTCATTTAAGACAATTCTATTGGTCCATTCTGTAGAAAGTATCATTTGGAAAAATTCTAATCGACCTCTTAGAAATAATCGTATCTAAAATTCTATTGATCCTTACCTTGCAATACTATCTTTTGGAAATATTTCATTACTCGTTTTTTCAATGTCATTTAAGACAATTCTATTGGTCCATTCTGTAGAAAGTATCATTTGGAAAAATTCTATTCGTCCTCTTAGAAATAATCGTATCTAAAATTCTATTGATCCTTTCCTTGCAATACTATCTTTTGGAAATATTTCATTGCTCGTTTTTTCAATGTCATTTAAGACAATTCTATTGGTCCATTCTGTAGAAAGTATCATTTGCAAAAATTCTATTCGTCCTCTTAGAAATAATCGTATCTAAAATTCTATTGATCCTTTCCTTGCAATACTATCTTTTGGAAATATTTCATTGCTCGTTTTTTCAATGTCATTTAAGACAATTCTATTGGTCCATTCTGTAGAAAGTATCGTTTGGAAAAATTCTATTCGTCCTCTTAGAAATAATCGTATCTAAAATTCTATTGATCCTTTCCTTGCAATACTATCTTTTGGAAATATTTCATTGCTCGTTTTTTCAATGTCATTTAAGACAATTCTATTGGTCCATTCTGTAGAAAGTATCATTTGGAAAAATTCTAATCGACCTCTTAGAAATAATCGTATCTAAAATTCTATTGATCCTTACCTTGCAATACTATCTTTTGGAAATATTTCATTACTCGTTTTTTCAATGTCATTTAAGACAATTCTATTGGTCCATTCTGTAGAAAGTATCATTTGGAAAAATTCTATTCGTCCTCTTAGAAATAATCGTATCTAAAATTCTATTGATCCTTTCCTTGCAATACTATCTTTTGGAAATATTTCATTGCTCGTTTTTTCAATGTCATTTAAGACAATTCTATTGGTCCATTCTGTAGAAAGTATCATTTGCAAAAATTCTATTCGTCCTCTTAGAAATAATCGTATCTAAAATTCTATTGTTTCTTTCCTTAGAAAGTAATTCTTTGGATAGATTCTATTGCTACTTTTCTTAGAAATAAATCATTTGGAAATGTTATATTGCTATTTTCCTTAGATTAATATTCTTTGAAACGATTGTATTCGCCCATTCTCTAGAAAAGGGTCATTTAGAAACATTCTATTTTTCATTTCCTTTAATTCGAATTAATCCGAACAATTATTTTGTTTTATTCGTTGTGATAGAATTAATAAGAATTATACTATTGCTCAAGAACGTAGAAATCGGTTAGGCGTCGTGCAAGTTGCAGAACAGATATGTACGAGCAAACCCCTCAGAAGCTTAAATTCGTTTGCGATAAGCATCGATATGCACGTTATCCCCAAGTGGAATAAAATTAGTCCAAAATATTAAATTTAATTATTTATTCATACTGGTAAGGTAATTTCTAATTAACGTCGTACTAGAGCAACACAGCGGGCTATTGACGACAATCCGGGATCAATCCCCTAAGGGGACCCTATCCTAGGACCGTACCACGTAATTATTTTGAACCACGATCAGATGACGAGGCAACACCTGAGCTGGCACCCTACTCTCCAAACGTAAACCAACCCAACATGAGGACTTTTTGGCCACGACAGATTTAAGGTGCACCCGCCTCCTCTACACCATACGCTTACAAATATCCATGCGCCGACCCGGATTCCAACCAGGAACCTTCCGATCAAGAGGCTAACACCTTAACCATCAGACCTCTTGGTCACCTATTCATACTGGTGTTGATTCTTATTTTCAATTCAGTGGATCGCAATAAAATGAAACACCTCAGTCATGTTACCACAAATTCTTCCGAACTTCAGTTGCATCCCCTTTGCTTGTTAGCCGACCAACTGGTATAGTGGTTAAGGTGTTAGACTCTAGATCGGTAGGTTCCTAGTTCGAATCTGGGTTCGGGCATGGATGTTTGTAAGCGTATGGTGTAGAGGCGGCTGGTGTACATTAATTCTGTCGTGTTCGAAAGTCCTCACGTTGGGTTGGTGTGGAAGCTTGGAGAGTAAGGTGCCAGCTCAGGTGTTGCTTCGTCATCTGACCGTGGTTCAAAATTACGAGATGTTGAAATACAGAAGAACGTTGAATGTCCGATCCTTGGCCAGTAATTTCAATAACATTGAAAAACTGCGCCAGCTGCAATCATATAATGTGCTGTATCGGATAGCAGAAGCACAAAATCCTTTCGCTCAACATTCAGAGATTTTAAAATGTCATCTAATAGACGAACAACATATTGATGATCGACACTCAAACTCTGCAGTCGATTATGAAGTTTCTTCTGGATTATCAATAGTGCCAACCAATGTGTTAAAAGTACTTCTTGCCATTTATTTTACTTTCTCCTGTTAGGACGAACACCTTCTTTCCGTGAACTTCTTGTTTGATCCGCAATACTTCGGCATTCGCAAGATTAGACACACGTGATCAAAGGTTTGGTTCAGAGAGCAAAAAATGAAATAGTAATTTCATATTAATTTATTTTAAGCGAAATTTTAAAAAGTTGCAGGTTGGATTGCATTTATGCAGAAAGTTGAATTTATGTTGCTGTTATAACTCGTTTACAATACACCCCATGAAGGTGGAATTTTGGTTTTAGTACTTTACAAGCAGCGTAGAACGTATGAAAAAAAAGTTGCATTTGTTGCAAAAGTTGCCCTAGTGATAACAATTACTATGAGTTGACAAAACGATTGGTGGTCAACATACATGACTTTCCTCATGGCAGCCAGCTCATTTGAAGATCTTAACACATTCCCACAAATCGAATTCCTTGTGGTCAGTAACTCTCTCATCGATGACGGGAGGTAGGTGAATTAGCTTCGTACTGAATCAACACTATGGGCTATTGGCGGTGATTTGGGATCCATGCTGAAGGGAAAGATTCCATTACAGCCCCTCGTATTTTTGAACCATGGTCAGATAATGAGGTGCCTTCTGATAGGGCAGGGCTATTCAGTTCTGTGTACTGACTTCGTATTGGTGGCTTCTGATACTGCTTAGGTAAAGTTAAGAGGAAATAATTTCTATATTGAGCAATATAAATAGAAAATCCCTTTTTTTGTTTCTAAGTGTATAAGAATTTATTCATTTGACTCTTTGGCAGGCGAGGTCAAAATGTAACATGTGTTGGCGTGAGGTATTTATGAAATAACAATCACTTATCTCAATAAAAGACTAACAAATGAATACAAACTTAAAATAGGCATGAAACATATTCACAACACACAGACCCATTTCTTATGTATTTAATAAGTTAATAATCCTTTGCATATAAATAATGTAGGTATCACGATTACAAAACTAAGCTTGTGCAAGAAAACGTGATTTTGATCTTACAGATAAAAGGAACGGAAAGAAACCTATTAGAATTCGAAGTAATTTGCAGATTATTATTCTAATTAAATAGGAGAATATTGGCAAAGTTACATTCGTGAGATCTCAGAAGTATAGGTCATGTGAGATTGGAATTCTACTTGGTTCGATTGGGGGTTATCAAAGCTCAAACTTATGATTATCTTGCTCGGTAAATGCTTTAACTATTCAATAATTAGTCTTACGTTAGGATTCATGTTTTCTATATCGAAGTGATGGGTCAAACAGATGGATCTGTAGAAATAACATGAATCTGCGGTCTTATGCTCTATCTGTTTCATTAGAAAGTCGATGTAATTCATCGTATTACGCCAAAAAGAGATTAAGACAAATTAAAACAAGCTATAAAAACTTACGAGAATGGGAAGGGTTGCTGTAGGATTAAAGTGCCAAAGTCAAAACCTCACCTTACAGTCAAACTAGTCATTCTTTGTATTCAACAAAGAATCGAAGTTAGGCACATAGATGAATTTAAGGCAGCGTACGGTCATTAGCTGTCAAGAAATTACTTCTTACCGCTCAAGAGGTACTAGATGATTAATTATTGCTTATCAACTTATGAATAACTTTTAAACGTATTTCTTAACTCTTAATCTGTGAGAAGATAGACAACTGTTACCACTAAAATTTCGTTTACACCAGCTACATGGTATAGATCTGTGTAGTGTAGATGTTATCCTTCTTTTAAGTGACCTCTGTTTATTCCATTTACGAGCTGTCAGCGACTGACAATGGAATCCCCATTTACGAGCTGTCCCCATTACGACATCTCCATTTACGAGCTGTCAGCGACTGACCTTCTAGAGCAGTGGTCCCCAACCCCCGGGCCGCGGACCGGTACCGGTCCGTGGATCGAATGGTACCGGGTCGCCCAAGGAACATTAAATTATTTCCATTTTATTTACTGTGGTGTACTTCTCTCGGGTTTGTGCGGTTCTTATCTATGAAATGTCCATTCAAATTAGGAGACAGTAAATCAGAACTTGAAACTTGTTCTGTTACTAGAGCTTCAATTATAATTTCTGAATTTTGTATGTCCCTATTTTTCAATTTTGACAAATGTGACAACTGTTTTCAAGTTGGCCGACAAAGTAGCTGCATTTAAAGCCAAACTGAAGTTGTGGGGACGGCGCGTGAACAGAGTCATTTGGACATGTTTCAGACGTTAGCGGGAATTTTAGGTAAGACTGAGCCTAAACATTCATTCTCCCAGTTGGTGCACGATCACCTGTCTTTGCTTTTAAAAGAGTTCGAGCGCTACTTCCCAACCAAAAAAAGACTCACGAACTAGTAAGGAATGGATCCGCGACCCATTTGTCAACAAATCAGGCGAATCTAGCATGTCTGTGCAAGAAGAAGATCAACTGCTGGAGATTATAAATGAAGGCGGCCTTATAAAACTACGTTCGAGACAAGAACTCTGCCGGTGTTCTGGATTAAAGTCATGGCGGAATTCCCTGAGATTTCCACCACAGCACTTAAATCCCTATTGCCATTTCCGACAACCTATCTGTGTGAAGCGGGGTTTTCTGCTGTGACAGCAACATAAACAAAACAACGGAATAAACTGGATCCAAGCAACACACTTCGGGTGTCATTGTATCCTATTACCCCCAGATGAAACCATCTCGTTGCAAAGAATTGTTTCTTTGGGTTCTCATTGATTTAGCGTTCTTGTGAGTTAAAATATTAAATCACTTTACATTAATATTTTGGTGCAACTGTATTTTATTTTGAAGGCATGTTTAAATACAATTAAATTAAAATTATTAAATTAAAACAATCAAAAATGTAAACAATCAGCGTCCCCCCCCCCCTCAGCGGGCCGCGTTAAAATTATCAAACGTTGATTCGGTCCGCGGCGATAAAAAGGTTAGGGAGCACTGTTCTAGAAGATTCCTCCTTTTGTTCTGTATCCTGCCCTGTCGACCGTGAGGTGTGAACGCTTTGGGGGAGAGTCAGAAGGTCGCCCCGATGATATCTATCTCACGCCAAACGATACCACACAATACTATGAAAGGAAAGCGTCGGTCGTAAATGCCACTCAAGGCTATATCACTCAAATTAGGTAAGGAGGTCGGACATGCTGGCGAAAGGGCCTTTCCTGGAGACGACTGAAAAAATCTTAGCGCCGTAGCGTAAATCTTAACAGTCTGTATGTTCTGTAAGTTCTTTATGTTCACTGTAAGAATAAAAATTTTCGTTTCCTCCCTTCCTCAGCAAATATGGAAATGAAAACGTAAAATATTAGCACAAACTAATTGAAATATTTCAAACCATTTAACAATCTTCCATTTTGAAGAACATGCTTATTTGGAATTATTTCAATCCACACATACCGATCACGAATCAATTCGACTTACCCTTTACACTGACCCCGTTTCAAGTATAAAAAAAATCAATCTCGCATTTTAAAAACAGTTCATCACGGCTTCTACTTCAGCCATTAATGAAATAAAAACCCGAGTTAATTGGTAAGTGAAAAATTAATTAAGAAATTCCGAATGGCATTCATTTCATTTCAACGTAGACTTACTCAAGAGTCGGAAGGTTTAATTAAATTTGTTAAATACTATCAAATTAAAATCCTCCCTTCATGCTAAAATGATTTTTCCCTCGTTGAAGAATCATACACGAACTACAAGAGATGCTCCATTACATGAATATTTTATAAAAAATCGGAGTTGGAAAAATTACAGATAATATACCTGTTCTAATCAAATAAATACGGAGTAAAAGTAGTATTCTAAACCTTCGTTATGCCGTCTGGAAATTTTAAGTTTTTTGTTTAAAAACCTGGAATATTTTAGCTGGGACGTTAACAGAATAATTAATCATTCTGATACTTTATTCAGACTGATTAAAAATGGAGGCTTTGTTTGAATTGAATTTCAATCCAATCCTTATATTTATTTATTTTCCGTCGATTGAACTGTGAAAACTGTTAGCTTTGATGAAAGAGTACAGTTCCTGTGACTAGCGATTTTTTCATGCACAGTCGTAACTCATTTGGAATTTCCATTGTTAAGCTTATTTTAATTGCAAATGTGTTTCAGATATTTTTCATGATTAACTATTTATTTTATTCCACGGAAACTGTTGCGTCAAGTTATGATTACAATTTGAACTGATTGATTCTAAAGAAATTAAAGTGTTTCAAAATTTTTGATGTTCACAAAGTTCGGAAATCTATTCTACCCAATCAGTGATTTAAAAAAAATTAGGGATTATTATTCACTGTTACAATTATTCGAATGAAAATGTTTAATTGTTGTGGTGCTCTTAGTAAAGTGTTGGTGTTGTATTTGATCCTGCTAGAAGGCGGTTGACCTTGGATGAGTTGATTTCTGAATAGGTATGAAAGGTCGTTTTGTATAGCTGCCATCGCAGATGTAAAAGAAACACGTGTGGCGACTGCTATAGATGATTTCTCACTCGTCAACTGTAGAATCGTAAGAGAAACTTATTACCAGAATCAGCGCTAAAGACGCCAATATTAAGGAAGTGATTTGTTTACGTTTCCAGACGAGGGTCCCTTAATTCACTTAATGGAATCTTTCAAACCACGTGACCGAACTGGCTTCTTGGGGAGCCGGACTATATGAAGTTTGTCTAGTTTTAATAGTTCACTCAATGAGAAGAAGATTCTCTCCCTCTACACACAGCTCGGCTAGATCAATAACCTCTTGTGCGTTAAGAAAATTAAGAAAAATAATTTAATGAATGAGATATTTGAACGGATCAAGACTGGTGAAAAGTTAATAATGCAAGTATTGAAATCATATCAACAGCATCCAACAAATTTTTACGACATAAATTATAAACAAATTAATAACTTTCAAGCATAAGTAAATTATATACAAATTAATAAATGAAAAACGTATTGATAAATCATAAATCTATCAATTAGTTATAAACATCTTATCGTTTTGTTTCTCTTTGCCTTCAGTTACTCTTAAATTAAAATATATTTAGTAATTGAAAATTACTTATTTAACCTGGTCTAAAATTTTGAGGTTACGTATTATAATTGTTATGGGATTTTCAGTCGCGAAAGTACATACGTCAGTAAACAATTGTTGAACTGTTTTACGAGTAAGGTTGACTTAAGTTCAAAAGATCCAAGTGATTATGGCTCTTTCCGGTACAGCTTTTATTTTTTTAATGAATATTATTTAGTCAAATATGAAATAGAGGAGTACCTTAAATGAACCTGTTGTGTGTTCACTATTGTATGAATGACTGTATCAGAATATCTGAAACTGAATTTTTATTTATACTGATTCCTTGTGGGCTATGTTATTACATAATATGTCTGGCCTTTGTTTCAGATACTTTCACGAAACCTTAAGTCATCTTGAGAATCATACTTTTATTATTAATCTAGACTATAGGTTAACAATGAATAATAACTAGTTCTAGATTATAGAGCAATCACTATTTTAGAACAATTCTTATAATTCCAAATTGAAATTTTAACTTCGTTGATAATGAGCAACAATTTTTGTATGAATTTCGAAGGATTACAATTTACTTCTATCTGGAATGTTTCAGGCTTACTTTAATATTTATGAATGAATTTCACAAAAATAATTGCACAAAGCAGTAAAATAACTATATAAAGTTACAAAAATCGAAAGACAAATCAAAGTTAAAATGAAATCAATTAAATAAATTGGAAGGAAATATGCACATTTGATTCCTGATCCGTAAAGTAATATTTCATGACTTTATATGTCCTTACAATTCATACCACCCTCAGGCCTTCGTTTGGAATCGAAATGATCGGAGAACATCGTTTTTTACTCTACTGAGCAGATGAATTTGACCAGAGAAAAAATACCGAATCTCTTTTGTGAAACGCGGATTCAACATTAGAATCGTCAACTAACAGGAAGTTATAAAGCGTACTTTTTAAAAAGACCTCATTAAATTTTGCCCACCCGGAGGTGGATTTAAAAACTATTGGAACAACCGACTACTGAAAGCTCATTAATAAGAACATTCATTTTTTCATTTAATTGTCAAAAAGGATTTTATGCTTCGGAATAATCCATTGATTTGAACTAGTGGATAAAAAATCGTATCCTGAAGAAAAAAAACGAAGGAAAATACTTTCATTTAAAACGCTTTTAAGCATTAAAAATAGTTTCACTGCAAATTTCATTGATCTAAAATAACGAATTTCTAAGTAATTATGAACTCTTTATGTATATCCAACTCGTTACTACCGTCCCAGTTTAAGCCAATTGGTGTATCGTCATGTAATTTTTAACCACGGTCAGATGACGAGGCAACATCTGAGCTGGCCCCCACTCTCCAAACTTCCATACCAATCCAACGTGAGGACTTTCGGCCGCGACAGATTTAAGGCGCACCAGATACCTCTACGCCGTACGCTTACAAACATCCATGCCCTGACCCGGATTTGTACAAGGAACCTTCCTATCTAGAGACTAACACCTTAACCACTATACGATTTGGTCGGCACTCTTTATGCATATAGTAAATTTCATTATGAGTTTATATTGTTACTTGGGGCCCGCCAATACTTATACTAAACTGTCACCACTTCTAGGCAAGAAACAATTTATTTTGCCTACTTGGATCTTCAATCCCCTTGGAGTATAATAAGGCAGGTTTTTTTTTTTTTTTTTTTTGACGAAATATCTTGTTATTATTAAAATTGACCAGATCTTGAACGTTATGCCTTTTCAAAATCATTTGGAGTTTTAATCATTATACATTGTTCTAAAAGAAATTTTAATTTGAATACATAAATTTAAAACATCTAAGCACACTGCACTATTATAATTTTTTAACACATGAAGAATTGAAATGTCTAGTATACAGTTATGACAGATATTTTGTTTATATAGATTGGCTATTAATCAGCAACATTTAAAGCAATATTATCTGTTGTCTACTAGTTCTGAAAATTGTCCAATCAAGTTGATCTTATATTCAATTTCATGAAGGGATCGCAAATAGAAATGACATTTCTCCGGAATGGTCTGAAGTTTTTATCTGCCTAATTTATTCTACCCCATTTTTATTACTGAGATGGATGTTAATTATACAAGTTATATTTAAGCTGAGTGTAAAACGATGAAGTAAAACATTTGTGGAATTTTGTTTTATAAATGATCAATTCCACGATATAATTTCCTAATTAAGTATTAACTATTCAAATGTTAAGAGAGATATTAATTAAACGGATTATATTTGAGATTAGTATGGAACAAAGGAATAAAGTATCAGTTGAAGTTGTTTTTTTTTCATAAATTACATAAACTCTGAATTAGGTATGAACTAATAGAATATTAAGATGCATATTAATTAAATTAATCATATTTGAAATTAGTGGAAAACTTCAATAGATCTGTGGAAATGTGCTTGAAAATGTTTCAAGTACACGACTAACTTATAATCAAGCATTTAACTATTGCAATTTTCAAACATCTTAATTATAAAAAAATAACTTGCATTTTGAAATCGTTTTTCACTGAAAATATTCCGTGTGTGTAAAATTAATTCTAGACTAAATTAATCGACTTCAAAGATAAGTTGTACTTTTTAGTTGCAGACGGTATTTTCATCTGAAATTGAAAGCAACTATAATAAAAGAAGTTAAGCAAAATGTATTGCTATCCGTATTTACAAATTGTTCATAATAGAGTATCGCTTAGGTTTGTTTTGCAGCAAGATGCGTCTATCTGTCAGAAAAACAGTTTTACGGAGATATCTTGTTCTGTTTATCCGATACAAAAGCTCGATCTCAAGAGTCGTCTTATGTGTTTTCAAGTCATAAACAAACAAAAGCACTTCTTATGGCGAATCAATTAAACCCACAGATATCTTCCTGAATAAAATCCACAATTGGCTATAGGGTGCAGGTGAACACTATCATTGTAATGGCAATCATTCCTTACGTTATTATCAATTGAAGCCCAGGAAAAGAAAAACACTTGAAATGGTAGGTATTTATCCTCTGAGGTGTTCACCCGTATATATATGTAAAGCAACCTAAATCCTTTTGACGAATAGAATTGATCCAAGGATTCTTTCGATATACCAATAAACGAACAAACGATATGTTTAATCAGTTATGCTGTGTCATAGGGGAAATGTAATACGGCCATAGTTGGAAATCTATCTCCTAACTCTTCAGTGGGTTAAAAAGCCTAAAATCAATTGTTTTATTCTGTTTGCATTAACTTTAAAATTTTTTTATTTGTCGCTATTGAAATGAAATAGGTTGTTTTTCCTTGAAATCAGATAAAGCTTATTGGAAACGTTCATAAGGAATTATCTATTACTGAACTTTAAAACTGTTTACACATAAAGAAGAAAGGCAGTTTTTTTTTTATTTATACACCAATTTTGAATATATACTGCATCGGGAAATTTTTTTAAAACTTGTTATGTGCTGAGCATTTAAGAAACGCTCAACGCTTGTTTAATATGTAACTAGTACAAAATAAACCAATATTAATGTATTTAAGAGTCAAATAAATAATAAAGAACAAATAAAAATAGTTACATTTGAAACGTTATATATGAAACAGTAATTTGGTACAGTGCAATTAATGTGTCTAGATATATTTTATATGTTTATTTTGAATATAATGCTATTATACTGACATGTTTTAATATTAATAAGTTTGTAATTGCTGATTTTTTCTTACTAATTCGGTAGAAAAATTCGTTAATTTATAACATAAAAAAGGTTGATCAACTGAAAATACTTATTTGAGATTACAGGATAATTAGATAAACACACCATCAACAAATACAATTAAGATGGAATTAAGTATACAAATATGATAACACAGTCTAAGAATTTTCTAGTAACTTAAAATAATTTAAGAAAAGAAGTATCATAAGCTTATTTCAATAGAATGCCCGAGTTAACTCTGGAATTAAATCTAGTTTTAATAATAGATACCAAATTGTCCGATTTATCAAGTTTTCTGTAACACAGCATATTTTATATATCTATGTGCTTAATGGATTCACGAAAAATCTTTACAAATACTAACCACGCATAAAAAGTACGAGTTGAAGTAAATAAAAATATTAGAAAGTGTGTTTGATAAAATCATGTTATGTATTCGAATGGAAAAACAAATGTATTTCGGACACGAGTTTCCCATTTCCTACTTCAATATAGATTCGAAACGACATTTTTCTTATAAATAGGTTCTTTTAAAAATGCAGGGAATGTTCCTCTCATTCTGTTTCTTCTCTTTTAAGTTGTTTTCTATTCTATGAATGATGTCTACAAAATTTTAATACTGCCCAAGACCGATTCCAGGGAATAAGTTTTGAATAAGGTTACATAAGCATTGGGACATACCAATTTCTATGATTGACAACAGCAAATGCAACATATTTTTTCATACAGCTTCTATCTTCAATTTGAATTGAGAGCCGTCGGGGTTCAAGAAGTTTGCCAACTGCGTTAGGAACCACAAAATGAAATGTAAAACTAGCAATGATAGCCTTTGTAAGTGCCCAGGATCTTATGACCAAAACTAATAATAACCCGACCATCAGACTAATTTCGTTTACTGAGTAGAACGTTTATCGTATGATTCCTCCACGGAACAGGAAAAGACGCCAATCCATTGATTCATCATCATTCATTGATTGATAATTTGATTGTTATAGACTGCCAATTTCAGAACTTTAGTCGCCACTCTATAGAAATGCTATCACATTGCGCTACGGAGCCATAAGATGCTATGTCGCCAAATGAGGCGATAAGATACCAAATCCGCCAACCATGTCCATTTTTCACAGAGTAGTCACGTGACTACTAGTCGATATGTTGGTCACACTTTTTGGGGTTCCTCTCAATAGCTCAGTCTATCACTCAATGGGTGTATTTCTATCGGTATCAGTAAGCCTTTCATTGTGTATGTCCACTACTTGACGTTATGTCTTATGCACCATGGCCAAATATAGCCCTTGTGCCGTAAAAAACAAACCCAGCCATCAAATCTTTTGAGTGAATCGTTGAAAATTGATTTGATTTGCCTTCCTTTGGTCAATTTTCACCACAAAAGAAATAATAAAACTGAGACCTAACGCTAAAAGTGGACTCTCATAACCACTAAAAGATTCTTTTGGACCCGGAACTACAGCTTAAAGTGAATTCTCAAGCACTATGCACTTCCATGCCTCTATGACTGGGATTCAAACCCCATACCCAGAACCTGTTAAACGAAGTTAAACGTTCAATACTCAGCTATCGGATCAGTTAGCTGTAATTAAGAAACTGCTCTATTTATAATCCTCTTTTCTTTAGGAGATTTCCAAGTATTATAGTTTTGCCTTATTTTTTTCTGTGATCAGACTGCTGAATAATTTTATTGGAATGGCGAATAGTAGTCCCGTGTAGTTTTAGCAATATCACGCAACTCCGTAGCTTAAATGAAGCATATTTAAATTTAGTTTCCAAACTGATGAAATAATCACATAGAAATTTATTTTATATTGTTTATATCCATTTGCTGGCCATACGCCAATATACAGAGAGATAGTTTTAAAAGTTGCTTTCTTCTAAAAATTATTTTGCTTCAAAAGGTTCGATTTCGCTATAAATTTTATTTTTGGCAATATCCCATTTCAAGGAATAATTATTCATAGTAGTACAAGTATTTTTAACAGGATTACCGGGAATTTATATAATTGACTATAAGAAGGCAATGGAGTTATTGGAAAATGATGCACAGTTCGTTCTTATGTCAATGTAGAGAGAAATTATATTGATCTTAATTTACTAGCGTGACATTTGGTCATTAATGCTGATAGCTTCCATTATAGCACTTAATTTGTATTTGAGGAGAATTATGATAAAAGCTAATTCCATGAAATTCGTTGGCAAGAATTTCGTAGACTTTTGCAGCATGATGTTGCATTCCTATCGATCTGAATCGTGACAAACTATCTGTTTGCGATAACTAAATATTGATTGAAACATTAACATGCTTAACTATCTTGGAGCGGTTTATCTTTGTGTCAAAAACTACCCTGGTCAGCTTCTGGTGTGCAAACACCTATTCCAAATTGTCAACAGTTCTGAGCTAGGGGCAATTTGTTTTTCTACTTACATCATCATTCCTCTTGGAATAAAAATGGCAGTTTTGTCTCATCGAGCAAAATCGACCAGATCGTGGACGAGATATTTCGTCAAAACATTTGAAGGGTTAATAATTGTTTTAATTTAATAATATTTTATTATTTCCTTATCCAAGTACAGTTTACTTGAGACATAAAAGAGCAGTTCCATAGAGTTAAAAATTGGCATGCTGCAAAAGTCTACGAAATTCATTATCATAATTCTCAAATACAAATTAAATGTTATAATGGAAGCTGTCAACAGAAATTGACAAATAAAACATTTTTGACAAAAAATAACTTAAATGTAGTACATATGTGTACATATTTTAATTTGCATTAAAATTTTTGTATTTAAAGATAACATCAGATCAGAAACTTACATGTAATAGATTCATTAATTTTTTTTTTCAAAATACAGTATCATCACTTTAGAGTAACATTAATAACCAATTTAAATAGCAATTTTAGTATTGATTATTTATTAATAACCAATTTAAATAGCAATTTTAGTATTGATTATTTATTAAAACCAATGTTCTGTATTATTTTATTATATAGATTGAAGGTATCGAAAAATTAATATTATAATTTTATTATGCTTGTTTAACTGTGGCAAATATAACTACTATTCTCTAAACGTTTTGAGTGAATATATTTACTACTGATTTAATCTTGCGGGCACAGTACTCTGTATTTTATACTTGTAGTTTATTTTAAAATGAGAGCTCTATGCTCTATGAGAGACTATACTTTTTTTTATAAAAATTTATTGTTTTCATTTGTGGATTAAGAACATATAATACATATTTTTGTATTAGGAAGTATACAAACTGCTTTACATTAAATGGTTAACGATATTTTTTTTATTTCTTATGCATTTAACATTTAAAAAAGTTTTAAAAATTTAGGGATATAGGTTGCTACACTTTTAAATAGTAAATTAGATTTAAGAAACAGCTCTATAAATATTTCCTACAAATGTACTTATTTTTGTAACATACAATAGAGACCAAAACCTACAATAACTATTTTTAACCTCTAATTGCATTATTAAAAATATAGCAATAAATTAAATACCTACAAATTTAAACGAATAAAATTTTAATATAAACACATTACATACTTCAAGCATTAGTAAAAGTAGTTCTAAAAGTAATTCTGGGAAATAATAAATATCGATTCAAAAATTATGTCACTAACATGCATCTCAATATCATGCCATTAAGCGTGTTTGAAGAGCACAAAACTTTGCTATATTTTCAAAAGAATCGTCTCTGGAAAAAATTATGTTAACAATAAAAGTGACTTAGGAACGATTATAATTAAACAAAATGAACATAAAAATGTATTAAAATGAAAAGAAGAAAAAAAGTTCCTTACAGATTTCAAAGGGTCGCCGAAAACTCAGAACCACAACAAAAGGACTTGCAGAATGAAACAGGTTTCAAAGAGCGCGTCTAAAAATCTGGGAAAAGTTGCTTCCTCATCTAGCCGTAGGCCCACTTTATAAAGACGCTCAGCCATTTGCTCTTCACGTCCGTGACGTACTCCATTGCGTCATAACGATTTTTGAATGGCAGGCATCCGTGATTGGCGGAGGCTCAACATCATTCAACTTATGTGGAACTCTGTGGTCTTCTAATCATTGCTAATAATTGTTTTTGAAATCGTTTGTCAACTGTCAATCAACGCTCAATCGAGTCTTCTGTTTGACTCAAATATGTCATACCAGTCCTCGCTAATTGAAGGGATGCTTTGCAGATAGTCCGGGATATTAGATGATGATGTTTATTTGTATTCCTGGACCCTAGACAAACAATAAACAAATCGAACAAATGCCTCGTATCATCAATCAATGATGATTGTGAGTAACACTCTTTAGACTTGTTTTAGGCTATCACCAAACAGTACAAAAAATTCCAATTCGTTGTTTAGTCTAGTTTTATATATTGCAGCATGTAATGAACTCGTGAATATTTTCAGCACACATTTTATAAAATATATTACATATTTTATAAAAAATACACTACATAGGAGATTCATAGTTAATATTTAATAATAGAACAGATCATGTGCACTAATCATTTATACAGGTCTTATAACTAACCCTTTATACCCCTTATTAAATCCCTTATCAATCAGTTCTTTAGCTTTGTCTTTGAAATATTCATGAATACTCAAACAACATACTGTAAGTTTCAGCTGTATTTCATACTCTACAGACAAATTTCACTGCATGAGTGTACAAATTCGATCGGTACCTACTGCTTAAAGTATACAAAATAATTTAAGCTGCTTTAACACCAGAATTCTTAACGCATTTACACTAGAATGAATCAAGTGAAACCTAAAAATTGAAGTGTAAAATAGTATATTCTTTTATACATATACAACAAAAGACGTTAACACCACCAGTACAGTGAAAAAATTGTTTTCTACTTTTTACTTATTAGTAGGAATATTTAAGTTAATACATTCGACGGTCATTGTTCCTCGGTTGTAAATGATAATTAGTAATTTTTAATTAAAGACGTACTAGAGTAACACAACGGAATATTGACGATGGTCCGGGATCATTCCCCCAAGGGAAAGATCCGAGGACAACACCACATAATCTTGAACCACGGTCCGAGGACGAGGTAACACTTGAGCTGGCATCCCAATCTCCAAATTTCCATTTCAACCCAACGTGAAAACTTTCGGCCAAGACAGATTTAATTTGCACCAGCCGCATCTACACCATACGCTTACAAATATCCATGCACTGACGCGGATTCGAACCAGGAACCTTCCGATCTAGAGGCTAACACCTTAAGTTCCTTGGTTGGGCGAGTAACTGATTATGAACCGAATGACTACGAGTTGGAATCGAACCAAAGACACACGTGTACAAAGTGGGCTGGTGCACGTTAAATCTGTCGTAGTGTCCTCACGTTTGCGAGGTGTGGACGTTTGGAGAGTACGACTTTAATTCAACTACCCAACTAAATACCCCCTTAATTTAACATGCTTTCCAAGACCTGTAAAAACAATTTACGTTTCACTGTGTCAGCCAAAGATTAACCCAGTCTTCTTAAAAGTTCTCAGGTATTAACCAACGTAATGATACGGGTTTGGCTGATGACAAGGTCGGGTAATCTGGGGAAGCGGTTATACAAGCTGTTGCTATGTTTATTTATATGGATAAATCACAACAGGGATCTTAGTAAGGCTCTAGCGATAAGGCAGATGACATTGGAGAAGTATAGCTCAAAAAAGGTGGTAAGCTTGTCACTGTAAAGGACTGCTATTTTCAAAATCCCGTATGAGACCATGTAGGCGATTGTTTCGCCAACAAATATTCGCTGCTGTCGCTTCCCTCATCAAATCATTAACTCTGAGCCAGAAACCAGACCAAAGACGCCGATTACGAGTATCCATTGTTTAACCTGTCCCCTATCTTAACCTTGTCGATTATTTCAAAACCACGTGACTCAACCAACTCGCCAGACCCGGACTATAAAGGGACACTTGTTTCTGTTAACTGAACTTGCTGAAGCACCACGCTAATCTGAGATAGATTGTAATGGGAATTCTGGAAAAATTAGTCCCCGTTTTATCGTAAAATGACAGATATACCAAGCCATTTAAAACTCTCTAGGGAAAATTCGAATGGAAATGAGTTTTCATGGTTTGATTTAGAAGGAATCTCGAAGTCGAAGTTAATTAAGTGCGGATGTTGTTTAAGTCATAATCCGATGCTATCATCCACTTCAATTTGATAACGAGTCTGAATTGGATATAATAAAACAAAATCGGCATGCAACACGGATCTTTTATGGTAGAAGTTAAGCAAGAGACACCAGAAAAGAACATACAGGCAGACAGCATTACTAAGAAGCACTGTCACAAAATATTTTGCTGAAAGTAATACATATAAACAAAAATATCAGAAATTACAGGTTGTACTTTTCATATAGCTCTGAGAGATAGATACACGATGTTTCTTTTAGTTGCTTTGCCTTAAATGTTTCGAAGACCTCAATCACAATTATAAAGAACATTTTATCGAATGTTAAGCTTTGTTAATACAGAGGCTGTTCGCACATTTTTTAGACGAATTTGATTAGCGGTAATAAAAAATCGTTTGCTGCAAAAGAAATAATTGCATTTGTATCATGTTTTTAAAAGTCAAAATTATCGTCTGCGGCTTGAGAGGTTTGTTTTTATTAGTGACTAGCAAAATACCCGACCTTACTCGGTTTGAATTCGTTTACTCTAGATTGAAGAGATAATCAAAATATATAATGACTTACGTTTTTTGTAGAACAAAAATTTATTTTAACACCTTTCGCCATCTTTATATTTTCTACAACTTACTTTGGACACAAATCCTACACATGCATATCCATTCATGTAATACATTTCACATACATCGCACAATTGCTGTATGACAAAGCTACAAAAAGACGAAAGGTGATACTAAGGTTACTACTATAAAAGACGATTTATAGGAAGATTTGGAATTCCCTTTCTTAAGTTCTTTTCATGTGCAACTCAATTAATTAAAATTACGATTTACGGCCAGTGCTCTCGCACTCATAGTCAACAAAACAATATTTTTTTACTTGTGGCACTCTTGCCTCCGGTATGCGACATTGTAAAATTTTGCAATCTTCTCCTGTCATTACTACAACGAATTTTTTAATGTAGGAAAAAGTTATAGTTTGGATTTGTAAACATTATTATTCTTTCAATAACGACATTATTCTTTAAATAACGGCATTATTGTTTAAATAACGGCATTATTCTTTAAATAACGGCATTATTCTTTAAACAACGGCATTATTCTTTCAATAACGGTATTATTCTTTCAATAATGGCATAACTACACTTAAAATGTACTGAAAATTTATACTGACTTACCTAACATTTTTAAGTCTAATACTTTGTGGTGCTGTTGCGTGTGATGAGAAGGAAAACACATTTATTAAAATAATAAATATTTAAAACAGGAAACAGCGAAGTAAAACAAAATAAAAGATGTCGCAAAAAATTGTTCTAAAGATATTAATTTGTGATTCAATTTTATCTCTTGATCTCGCACAGTTGCCACAACTTACAACTAAAAGTGTATAAAATTTAGATATGTGAAATTAATTCAGAGCGAAAGAACCAGAAAAAATATCACTGCTCGCGCGATCTTGTTCATTCTCGTTTCATTGAAAAATATCGTCTGTCCCACAAATATTCGGAAATCGTTTTCATTGCGCAAAGAATAAAAATAAGACTCGAAATAAATGAAGTATCAGAGATGAAATTTCATAAAAAAAATAATAATTTTTTGAAGAATAATTACTTTTTCAGCAGTTCTGGTAAAGCAATCGAAGTAATCGTAATATTCAATAGACATTCCAATTTTTTCCAAAACTACCAAATTATGGTTGATTTAAGTATACTTACTCAGGTGTTTTAGCATGAAACTCAACTAAATATAACAATAAAGAAATGTTTAATATTGCATTCACTAAACTAATAGATAATGTATAAAATAAAATACAATGCAATCAAATATCTGGAATACAATTCTTGTAATGTCTACACAAACACACAAACACAAAATCGAGCATAGAACAGAAAGATGGACAGACAGACTTTCGCAACCAATGCCACTCACTAAATGAAGATAAGTACTCACTGTATGCAAATTTTCATGAAAATATCTCAAACCGCGTGGACGTGTATAGGGCACAACATACAGACAGACAGACAGACAGACAGACACCAAACGAGAAAAAGGCGGATTCGGCATCAGAAGGGTCCAAAACGGATAGAAAACTTGAAATGGGTCGAAAATATTGAATGTACAAACAAACACTCCATTCTTATTTATATAGATGGGCAGAATCGAGTACTTAGTATTCGAGTACTTTCAAGTATCGAGTACTATTCAAATACACGAAAAAAACGATAAATCGATATAAGAATCTGAGAATTACGATACATGGCTTTTATTTGTAAAAAAACTTGATATGTCACGTGATACTTGGTATAGTGGTTAGAAGCACGGATTTGGAGTAATATGGAACCTGGTTCGAATCCGGATCGAGGACTGTGCTTCCTTAAGCAAAAATTTATAAATACCAAATTAGTTTGATTTTTTTTTTTTTGTGCTTAATAAAAGGATTGGGTTTTTTTTCACTCACAAAACTCTGAATGTTTTCTAAATTATATGTTTGAACATTTTTTTCTTCCGAATTATTAATATAAATTTGTAAAAATGAAAATTACTATTATTTCTCTTTTTGAACTTGTTAAAAAACAACTGTATTTTGAAAAACAAAAATACAATTTACAAATTGCCGAATTTTTTAATTTTATCTCGATTTTACAAATTATTTTTTAATTTAAGTTTTTGCATTTTATGGATTTGGTTTTCTACCATAATTTGAGGTAATAATCTCTCAACTGGAAACAAGACAAAATTTTATTTTGAAGGGAACCCCAAACATGAGAACAAAAATTCTTTAAAAGATGTACGAGTGTTATTTTTAATACCAGGATCTGAAACTTTAAAAATATTTCTGTAAACTTATCCCTTATTTCAATTCTTAATTTTTTTTAATATGGTATATTCACATTTAATAAGATTAAAATATGCTTGTTGAAGTTCAGACAATTAAATTAATACATATTACACTTGCAGTGAACTAGTATAAATTTGTAATTCCAATATTTAGGTAGTAATATTAATAACGATATACATATTAAATTTTTAACATGTCAGGATTTTTGCTTCACATACTGAGCAATATAGGGCTCTTACAATGACAAAATAGGAGGGCATTTATCATCGTTTCATAAACTTATTTCATAGTTCAGAAACCTGTTCGGTGAGACGTTGAAAATTCAACTAAAATAGGACTTTATTTCTAGTCCTCTTCTACAAGTTCTCATAATGGCTTAATTTTCCTTCCGTGCTTTCTTTGAATATTATTTCAAATCAGTCACAGTAAAACTCCCAAGTGCTGTATTCGCATTAAACGTCAGGGTGGTCATGTTCGATGAGATTTGTTTCATTAGCAAAAGAGACCGTATCTTGATGTACGATATATCTCATAACTAGAGGAAAACTGACCCAATCTTCATCTTGTAATCATAAAATGGACTACACCTTGGTATTTTTCTTTGCAACCACTAGGGTGGTTAAACTGAATTCTTATTAAATTTGAAATTTTTAGAAACTTTAAAACCTATTATTGTGAACTTAATGTTTCTTAACTAAATTAATTTCAAATTTTTAAAATACCATTTGGTGTTAAATTTTGAGTAAATATTTTTATTCCAATCAATTGAATAAAAACACCCAAGCTTGTAAAATCTATATATTTTAATTGGATTTGCTTAAGTGTAAAGAACTATAAATTAGTAATTTTTTGTTAAACCCACTGATCTTAAGAACATGTCATCAACGACCCAACACGACTGAGTATCAGTACAATAACCAACAAATTAATGTAAATGCCGAGAATGGAACAAGTATTGTTCAGGGGCTGTTTCTTCTGGTGTCTAATTTCTCTCTCTTCCAAGGAAGACACTTTGGACACAATCGTCTTGTTCGAGATTTTTTCTGCTACTAACGATACGCACTAATATTACATAACAGGGCACCGTTTATAGGCAACGCTATCTACATTTATAATAAGTATATTTCAGACTGAATACACCAATTTGATGTTTTGAAAGCTAGTACAATTATATTCTGTAACTTAAAACATGTCCTAAAATGAACGACTCCATTTCCACATCACCCATGGGGTAGGAATCATGATGCACTTTTTTATAGAGGTATCGCCAAGAGCTCTAATCCTCTTTAGCAAAGGTTCTCACCTCTAAATTTAATAACCAGTTTACGATGTAAACTGATTTTTCCCGAAGGAACCCTAGATATAGAATGTATGAAAAACTAAATTTAAAATTAGGAAAACTGCAAACATTTAAATTACTTTACAAACTTTAAGGAAGGAAAACACAAGAAACATCAAGCTAGAGAGGAAAACCACTGCTCTTCTTCAGATTCCAAATGTCTAAAAGAAAAGAGAAAGCAAACATAAAAACATGTGTGCCAAACTTAGCCATCACTACAAAAATTAACTTAAGTTTACTAGTATATATAACTAGCAGTGTATCCCTTCTTTACTTTTAATACTTTTGGTAGATGCAAGCTGCTAAACATATAATGTTTGAGTACAGTTCACTTTCGGGAATCTTCAAGCAATTTAATGACTGATTGTCTGGACGTAAATGAAACCATGTATCTTCTTGGCCTCGATGGTGGACACATTTAATCTCACTTCTAATTTAAGGGCCTGAGTTGTCTCTAAGATTCAAGTGACACGAGAATTAACAATCTTTTCAAAAAGTTAGTACATGCAGCTGGTGAGTGTGATTGGCCTATTGTTATATGGATTTGTTGGATCCTTACAGGTTTTTGAAAAGGTATAAGAAAGGAGTGTATCCAAGTCGAAGGGAAGACATGTTCCTCCATTATGTGATGATACAGATGTAATATGTTATAAAGTGAGTGACAGGAATGATGTATCATTAGATATACAATGCCATCAGGACAGGCACAGTTTTTCTGGTCCTTTTTAAGGTATCACATCAATCCTTTTTCTCTGAATTGAGTTATACGAGAGTTCAGATCAAGAATGGAAATTAATGCAATGGGATTTTGCATGTTGTTTTGTGCGTTGAAATGTCTCTGGATACGTGTTAGAACAGGAAGCTGCAGAAAAAGCATGTGCAATGGCATTTACTATCGACAGGCTCTGAGATATGTTGCCTATTTGCTTCAACGAAGGAGATCGAATATAATCTCATTGCCTTCCGAAATCTGTTCCATAACTGTTTAGGAGCAGCAGATGTTATGCTAAAAGCATATTTTTGCCAAGATTCCCTTAGGCCTTTGTGTCACACTCTTTGAGCATTGGCTTTCACTCGTTACTGCATAAATACGAGCACTTTAGGCGCTGAATATCACTTCTTGCTTCAGCGATCTAATGTATATCATGCTTATCTTGTCTCATATAGAAATCTTTGGCATAATATGAACACTTATGTTTTTATTCTTTTAAACCTGATCTTTATGACTCAATTTCAAATATATCTTGGTAATGGTAATTTTAGTTAACGTCGTATTAGAGTAACACAATGGGCTATTGACGACGGTCCGGGATCAGTCCCTTAAGGGAAAGATCCATGGACAACACTTCGTGATTTTGAACCACGGTCAGATGACGAAGCAACACCTGAGCTGGCACCCCACTCTCCAAACTTCTACACCAACCCAATGTGAAGACTTACGGCCACGACAGATTTAAGGTGCACCAGCCGCCTCTACACCATACGCTTACACATATCCACGCCAAGACCCGGATTCGAACAAGAAACATTACGATCTAGAGGTTAACACCTTAACCACTATACCGGTTGATCGGCTCAAATATATCTTGAGATATTTAAGATTCATACACACGATGACATGCAAAACAGGGAAACCTATCGAAAACAATATACAAATGATAAAGCAGTTGAAACTAATTCAAGAGTTTTACAGGATTATACTAGATATTAGAATCAATTAAATTTTAGAAACATTAATTTAAAACATAAATGAAAACAAACAAGAACTGAAAGCAACACAACATTTACTCAATTGCAAGAAAGAACCCAACATACAAATGATAAAGCATTTGTAACTAATTTAAAAGTTTTACAGAATATTCTAGATTTTAGAGTTAATTAAATTTTTAAGCAATAATTTTTAACATTTATGAAAAAGTAAAGTAGAAATGAAAGAAACATTTCAACTTAATAATGACCCCAAGTAACTTTGTTAAGACTAATACTATCACTTAAGAGAAGAAGTAATCTAGAAATTAAAGAAACGTAATAGTACTGATAATGCTTAAGTGATTTTCCTAACTGATAGCAAATTGTTCTTATAGAAAATAAAGGGCATAGCATGTGTACTTTACTGATAATCCAGCCTGTCTATTCGGGAAATTGCTTCCAGAAAATTTCAAATCCAATTTCTTAATTGATGGAACTTTTCAGCGTTTCATGCAGCACATACATTTTCAAGATAGCATGCAAAAATTGGGAATTTGTAGCCATTTACTCTGGTCAGATACTTTGAAGAAAGTAACAGCCATCTCATGAATGAAATAATAACGTTATTTTACTTGAAGAAAGAGAAAAACATTTTGAGCATAAAAGTATCTTATTTGTATAGATATTTTTAATACCAGAAATAAAGCTTGAAAATTAAAATTTTAAAAAATTGACAAATTTAAATACAATTTTCAACAATAAAAGGCAAACTCAATGTCTTTTGCAAAGAAATCCAATCTCTTAATCGATGGAATTTTTCGACGCTTCATTCATCACGTGCATTTTCAAGATTTATAAAATTGGGAAAAGCAAAATTGAGACAAGGAAAATAAAACTAACGAGACCCATGATACATTTACAATATGACACTTCTGCTACTTAAGAATACAATGAATTCTCAGATGTTCGAATACGCAGCGACATACTTTTGGTATTTGAACAGCCAGCATGAGTATTCTTGTATGCGAATACATTGGATGAGTACTTACTACTTTGTATGAGTACAGGAACTACTACTAGAGTACTTCCGGTATTCAAATGAATACTCTTGTAACCGATACTCCTAGGATGAATACAACTACTTTAGTACTTCCTGTATTCATGAATACTTCCTGTATTCATATGAGTACTTTTGTAACCGATACCTAGGATGAATACAACAACAACTACTTGAGTACTTCCGGTACTCGCATGAAAGTATCGAGTACAGCGGTTACTTTTAAGTATCGAATACATGAGTACTTTTGTACTCGAATACTCCCATCACTAGTTTTTATTCAAAATGGCATGGCGTTTTTAACGAAGCAGTGGTTCGAAGGCTATATTTATGCTCTTTCCGAAGAGAAATATTCATATTCCGTTATCCAAAAACGATGTGAAAGTCATGGTTTTGTGGTATATAAAGCGTCGATAGGTAATATCGTCAACAAGAAAGGAAACAAACGTCAAATTGAAGCCTCAAGTGGGACAAAAATTCCAAACAAGTATCCAAGGAAGAAACGGACATCTTCGACTATTGCAAAGGTACGTTGTTTAATGTTAAACAAAAATCCCCCTAGTCAAAGGACAGTTGCAAAATCATTAAAATGCTCGTTGTCCACTGTAAACAAAATGATAAACGTTGATTTAAATCTTAAGAAAGCGAAAAATCGCAATGTGCATCGTCTTTCTCGAAAGCATAGCGCTGAACGCAGGACACGCTATATACAAAAAACACTTATACAAAGAAAAATTGAAAAAAAATTGTCACAATAGATGAATCATGGGTATATTTAAATGATTGCAGCAAAAAAAGAGGCATTTATTATCATAAAAGGGGAGAAAAAAAATTTAAGTACATGGTTCACAGAATCGAAAGAAAGTTTTTCTAAGGGATTTATGATTGTTGCTGGTTTTTCATATAATGGCAAGTTAAAAATAAAGAGAGTGGAAAAAATGCCAAGATTAACTCCAAATACTATCGGGAACATATTTTATCGCCAATTTTTCTGAATGAAATACCATCGCTTTACCCACATTGCCATCAATCTGAGGAACTCCATCAAGACAAAGCTAGCAGTCACACATCAAAATCCACTGTAAATTTCCTAAAAGAAATGGAACAAAAAACCCGTATAAAGGCCATACCCTTCACTGATATCCCTACTAAATTTCCCGATGTATCACCTTTGGATTTTTGTGCTTTCGGACTTTTAAAATCTGAATGATCCAAACGTCGTCCCACAACCCTTACAGGACTCTGGAAAGCTGTTCAGGAGGAATGGGATAGAATACCTCTTCCTACACTTCAAAAGGCATTATTATCCTGGAAATTACGGTGTCGAAAGATAGTTCAGAATAAGGGCTATCAAATAGAACATTTAAAACACAAGAATTTTACGTAATTTAGTTTTGTGAATACAATATACATTGTCTAAAAAATGTGTGAACAGCCTCTGTATAACGATATCTAAAATGTAATTTAACCTTCGGCAAATTTTACACCATTAAATTAAACTATATATGAGCTATGCGATATTTGCAATCTTAATAAGGGTATCTGCATAGACAGATGTTTGAGCAGAAGTTTGGATTTTTTTTTAATTTGACAGAATGGTAGTAACAGAATTATTATTTCCAACTAAATCTCTTGTATTCAAAAAAATTAAAACCTGTATATTTACTATTCAAAAATTGTTTGTTAATGTAGCATATTAATCTGAATTTATTTCAGTGTAAATTAAATAACATTGTTTTTTTACGTCTGTTAACAAGTAATCCTTTATAATATTAAACAAAAATCTTGAATATTATTTAAACCGTTATAACCAAACTTTCGCTCTTATTTGAGAATTTATTTTCATTTCATCAGAATACTGCATAGAAAAGGAAAATAAAGGAATAAAGAAGAATGATAAAGGTTAGAGGATAAAAAATAATAAAAGTGTACAAAAGAAACTTAAATAATCGATCAAACAGAGTAGAATGACTTTTTCTGAACTACTAAATGTTAACATAGAACTTTTATCATTTGCCGTAAAATCCGATGCATTACAACGAGAAAAATGCAAAAAAATTGACAACCAAAAGTAAATGCATGCAATTCAAGAAAGTAGATCCATTCAAAGGTAAATAAAGCACTCGAGTCATTTCTACTGCGATTGGTTGGAATGAAATGATAAGGAAATGTGTTTTTAGATGCAGTAGCATGTTTTATTTAAGCGAATAGGATGTTTTCGATATTTTACCTTTGCAAAAGTATGTTTACTTTTTTAATAAACTAATATTTTTTTAGAAGTTGCAAACTTTTCCACTTAAACCTCTCAGGGGGGATAAAGAAATCTGAGACACTGTCGAATAATGTAATGCGTAGTACGTCGGGTACTCTAATCTGTAGTTAACCACCTGAGCGTCACAATATATCCAAGTAGAGTAGTGTTGCTTTTAAACCACATAAGACACAGACTATATAAACATGTCTATTGATTGAAAGAATCCTATAAAAAAAAGAATCTATTGATCAAGAAGGTCAAAATTGGTTGTATGGCATGAAGGGAAAGACTATGGGTTTCAGAACGAATATATGCGTTGAACCCCTCAGAGGGTTAAAGAAGCGTTGCATGGATTTCTGAATAGTATAGTATTGCTTTTACCCCAAAACACAGAATGAATTAATGACTCTTTATTGGTTATACTAATCCTAAGAAAAGTGGTATTAATCAAGGAAGTCAAAACGTATTAGAGTTAAATCAGGAAAGATTCCTGAGAATGCAGGTGAGCCCTTCAGTGGGTTAAAGAAGCGTTACGTGAGATTTCCGAATATTGTAGTATTGTTTTTCCCCACAACACATAGAATGAATTAATGACACTTTATTGCTTAAACTAATCTTAAGAAAAATTATATTAATCAAGAAGGTCAAAACGCATTAGAGATAATTTAGAGAAGATTCCAGAGATTGTAGATGAACCCCACAGAGGGTTAAAGAAGCATTGAGAAAAATTTCCCAATATTGTAGTATTGCTTTTACCCCAGAATACATCTAATGAATTAATGACATTTTATTGGTCAAATTAATACTAAGAAAAATTATATTAATCAAGAAGGTCAAAACGCATTAGAGTTTATTCAGGCAAGATTCCAGAGAGTGTAGGTGAACCCCACAGAGGGTTAAAAAAGCGTCGAGAAAGATTTCCCAATATTGTAGTATTGCTTTTACCCCACAATACATATAATGAATTAATGACATTTTATTGGTCAAATTAATACTAAGAAAAATTATATTAATCAGGAAGGTCAAAACGCATTAGAGTTAATTCAGGCAATATTCCAGAGAGTGTAGGTGAACCCCACAGAGGGTTAAAGAAGCGTTGCATGTCATTTCCGAATATTGTAGTATTGCTGTTTCCCCACAACACATAAGGAATAATAACTCTTTATTGGTTAAACTAATCCTAAGAAAAATTATATTAATTATGAAGGTAATTGTATATTCAACACAATTGATCACTTAATGAGCCATTTATAGGTTAAATGAATCCCAGGAAAAATTAATTATCGCCAAGAAAATTAAAACTGATTGAGAAGTAATTCAGTGATGGTAGGTAAGTCATTTAACTAACGTAACATTGCAGAAACACAGTGGGCTATTGGTGACAGTCCGAGATCAATCCGAAAGAGAAAGATTCGAGGACAACATCACGTAATTTTGAACCACGGTAAACGAAGACTGGAAAGAATTCAGATGAATCCCTCAGAGATTAAAAATCCTTACACGAGATAACAGAGCAGTAAATTATTGCGTTTTGCTTCTCACAACACTCTTTTAATGAATAAATAGTCATATCAATTGATTGTAGGAATCCCAGTTAAGGTTCTATTAGTCAATATTAGAACTGGTTCTATATCTCGCAAGGAAGTTATAGAACTGTATATATGTTCAATTACCATAGTTCCCGTAACATAGTCAATATCCCGTTGTGTTGTTCCAGTACGACTTTAATTCAAATACATACTATACTAAGTGATTTGGGAAACAGTTTAAATTCCTGCCCAGAAAAATTCTTAAAACCGAAAACTTAAAACCATAAAATTGCAATAAAGTATATATATATATATATATATATATATATATATATATATATATATATATATATATATATATATATATAACATTTAAAATTTTTCATTAAAACTAAGAAGTTAATAGAACAAAATGGGTATGACCATTTTATTTGAAAACAAGGTTACAAATGCTGTCTGCTAATGTTATACTCAATTCAAAATGAATACAACAAATTTTAAGTTTATTTTGCTGCCCAATTTGATAAAAATAACATCTTTAGTCACTAATTATACATATCAATGGGAATTAAATACATAATGCAGATGAAAAAATACTGTGAAAATCAGAAGGCAGTTTTCTGAGTGATACGAGTAATGTTTTCTTTTACTTATAAATTTTATACAATTTTGAAATAATATTTCCCATCCCTATTCTTCTATTGAATACTTTTCTCATGAAAAATTGTTTTTTAAAACTGTCCGTTTTAGTGCAATGTACATTTTTGCACAACCGGTTTCAGTTTTTGTTTGAATTATGAGAACGCGAGAGAAGTTCTAAGTGTAATTTATGAAATTAACAGCGACCTGTTCTTAATTCGGTAAACTTAAAAATGGAAAAGAAAAGATAAATTAATAATATGGATAAGAGGTTTCAGTGTTTTCACGTTTCGGAGATGTTTGGCATTATTTTTTAACATAAGCGACCTGCTGAAATTACGAAGGTACGTTGCTATAAATATATTTCTCTCTTAGAAGTCAGAAATAAAAGTATATTTGTATTCAACCGTTGTTTGTGACCAATATTAATTTTTCTTTGAAATCTTCAACATTAATCTAAGTAAATAGAAAGCTAATTCAATAGATATAAGTGGAAATATATTCAACTCAAGATAGAAAACTTGACAGGCCTACAATAATAATCAGAGGAAGGCTTATATGTTTTTAAATCTCAAATAATTCAATTAATTCTAACAGAACCAGATCGTAAGAAAATAATAAAGTTAATCCAAACACAATCGAAAATTGAAAAATAAATTTATAGAGAATAATTTCACATGCATTCTAGAAGTTTAAGCATCCATTCTCAAGGGAATATTTATAATTAACTCTCAAAATAACAAATAAGATCTTCGCCTCACAGTGCCCTCCAATACTTTTACATTTCCTTTCGTTTTATGAATTTATGTGCTTCACACTCAAATTGAAAATTTAAATTTTAATGGTTTAAAATATAGGTTTAACTAAAACAATCCTGCTACAGTGAAATAAAATAAGCAGTATCTGGAAATAAAAATGATTAATCTCGTAAGGATAACATTATTAATAATAAAACAATGCGGGTTCTCAAAATTTTATGTTCAATTGTTCTCCATTGTGCATTTTCTCAACCTTGTTTTCCTAAAAACTTTATTAACTACTAGCACTGCGTGGCCAGCACAGCGTTGCCTGTGACAGTTCTTTTCGTAGGGTCAGGTGTGATCACTGCTCGCTAACGATGTGACTAACTGCTCGCTAACGATCTCTGCTCGTTAACTGTGATTTCTACATATTCCCATTTGATTTGCTTCGCAAACGAATTCCACAGGCAACGCCGTGATGGCCTCGAAGTGGTTATTATCAACAACATAAATCAAAACACGCTAGAAACGGAAAAATTGGCATGGTTCCAAAGACAATAGGACAAAAACCGCTTGTGACGTCAGCGCCCAAAAATTGCAAAATCCGTTTCTTCTTCATTCGATGTAGTATGACGTCACATTCCGGAAAAAATGACGAAAACTGAAAAAAAACTAATAAATTAATTAAAAAAATTTCTAGATAAATTTTTAAAATTCAAGCGCTACACAAAAATTGTAAAAAATTAGGACTACCTGTGTGCCAAATTCGTTATTGTAAGTGCCGTAGATTCGTGAGGACACTGATCACAGTGAAAGAGAGACACATACAAAAACACTTCCTGTTATAATAGTAGAGATTCCTTCAAGTGATTTCGACAAGATATTTCGTCCAACAAGACATTGCAGATCCAGTCATTAAGCTATGTTTGATGATGACGAGATCCAAGATCTGGTCAGTTTTCTTCTAATGATCGCAATCGTGTTTTCATTTTCTGACGAGGTATCTTGTCCAAGAAGATCCGAGACAACCACTAGAAGGATGTTTATAGCTCACCATTGCGGTCACATGCACTGAGTTCAAAAACCCGATCATGTGCAAGACGATACGAATTCGAAAGAGACGACGAACTCCGACGATTAGCCATTTTGGAAAACGAAGAATCATTACTACATAAAGTTCCAGCGCATCAAAAACATCACTTATTTTACTTCCAGTGACACCGGCGATTAGCCATTTTGGAAAACGAAGAATCATTGCTACATATTTTTCCAGCACATAAAAACTTAGCTTATTTCTGCATCATAACTGCTATTGTTATTTAAAGTGCCATAAATTCGTCAGGACACTGATCACATAGAAATAGAGACCCAACACTTCCTGTTATAATAGTAGAGATTCCTTCAAAGGATTTCGACAAGATATTTCGCCCATCAAAGCACTGCAGATTTTGCAAATAGCAAGATATCCAGTCATCATGTTATGTTTGATGATTTGGCAACAAACAAACAAAATGGCGATTAGCCATTTTTGAAAACGAAGAATCATTGCTACATAAAGTTCCAGAGCATCAAAAACATCACTTATTTTACTTCCAGTGACTTCGGCGATTAGCCATTTGGGAAAACGAAGAATCATTGCTACATATTGTTCCAGGATATAAAAAAACTTCGCTTATTTCTTCATCATAACTGCCCACGTACGTCTCCGCTGTGGAATTTAAGTTCTCATCGGTAGTTCCAGCACCATCAAAGTAAAATCATCGCAACGCATTCATCTTTGTTACCTGTACGAAATATAAAAATGATTTAGAGATACGAAAGATGCCCAGATAGAAAAACTCGCCCACCCAGATAAGTACGTATAAATAAAAATGTATTAAGCGACTTGATCGGGCCCTCCATACCACAATGAACCTAGACTCTACAAAACCTTCAATAATGATGGATAAAGAAAATACCATAAGAAGTCCGGGGAAAGGAGGAAGATTCTTTTTATAGGAGATCATACTTTGGATCGCATGAAGAGGTAAGTTTGTAGAAAGTGGTGTGTGTCAGTTTTTAAAGATGCCCTAAGGAATACAGTTCCTTTTAAAACAATAGGGGTTTTAAGATTTGGGAAATTAAGAAGGTTAATCTTCATATTGATTAGTTTTGAATGTGTGGGGAGCAGTTTAATTATTTCATTAGGGATTATGTGCATTCGAGACTTCATTGTGAAAGAGGATGGGTGTGTGGACTTTCTGGTGCAATCTGATTGAATCACGAAGCAGAAGTTTTATTAAAATTTATCCTTACTAGAGGCTTTTCTGTCAAGAAGGTGGTCGGTTTTTACGGCGGAATTTTCTTTTTGTAGATATATCTAATGTGAGACTAATGGGTTTGTTTTTTTAATACTATTTCAGCACTTTATAGATAAAAATTCGAAGAAAAGAGTGAATTTTTTCGTGATAGTTGATTGGTCAACAAAAATTAGAATTTTTCCAGAAAGTGAAATTACATTTAGATGAACTCGATACGTACCATAGGAGGACCAATTAGGCCAGATAAAGTAAAATCTTTGCTTTGTATCTTATTTGTTTGATTACACTGAAACATCGTGACGGAACGTGCTTTCTGTGCTTATTTTGAGTGTACTTGATTTGTTTTACGAACACGATTCAGCGATCTCACAAACAAAATCCCGAAGAGTGAATTCCGAATTGACACATGATGGTTGATTATGCAACAAAGATTAGTTTAAACTCGAAACATCGACAAAATGGCGTTAAGGTAACACGATATGTATCATTAGCATAGTATAGAGCATTTGGATAGCAGGAGGTAAAATCTCCGTTTTCTGACTGGTTTGTCTACTCTACTTTACTTTTCATATTTTCAAGATTACTTTTTACCTCTTTTATTAACTACTATTTTCAGTATATTTTGAAGAGAAATGCTTCTAAAATACTTGTGGTAAAATACCATAAGTTCTTTTGAAACAGAAGTAATGAGCATTATTGTCATCAGCATCATTTTCTGTGCATAGTTTCCTGATGATGGATAAGACAATTCACAGTACTCAAGCTCTGACTTTTGATATTAGAAAGCATTACAGAAAGGAATCGTTGTAAAAATATGTAGATTGTCGAGAAAAACTTGAATCGAAATTTGGTTTCAATCTTTGTAAGTGTCACAACATGGTAAAATATGTCTTTTTTCATAAAATGTTTAGTAGTTTTTTTATTATTCGCGTTACAAACGTTTTAGCCTTTTTAAATAATCAATTTTTAACATTTCTTTTTTTTTAATTAATTACGTCAAGTATTTGCCTAATGGTTTGATAATAAATATTAATTTTATGCAAAATAATGTATTTATATTACTATTTTAACACATACTCTTGTTTTTAAGCATTAATTTTTCATTTTATCCCATCTTCAAAAAGTTCTTTTTTATCTTAGTAAAAAACAAGGGTTAAATTAAGCATAAAAAATAATAGTTCACATTGTTATTACAATTTGAAAAATTCTTTTTAAAATATGTGAAAAAAAAATTTTTTTTTTCACTTTTGTGGTTTTACAGCAGATGATGCACTGATTTTTTGTCTCAATAAAAATTTAAATCACCGAAATGTAATTAAAAGTTCATTTGTTATGAAGGGTTTTCTTCCCTAGTTAGAGGTAGATGGCGATTTTAGGTAAAGGAGTTTTTGTGATTGATTAAACTTCGTGTAGGCAATCCGTATTGGGCAACTGGAACAAAAATCATGTTGTTACGGTGGTTTTCTTGGTCACGTTAAAAATTCCTCCCTTTCAAAATTCACTTGAAAAATATATTTTAGTTGATACCTTACCTGTAAATTTTATTTCACGTCTGGTTAATTGCTTTAAAATATCGTAAATTGTGTTGAAGAAATACTACTTTTTTCTGAAGAGCTAAATGATAAATGGCAGTTTTTTTTTGTTAGATTTACCTAATTTTTTGTACCTGTTCTGATTGTGACGTCATTTGATTACATTTTATTTTTTCGATACCTATTTTCTACACTCACTGCCAAAAGTTAAGCACGAAAGGTAAAATGCGAGGGAAACAAGTGCAGCTTTGATTGACACGAAATGCGGCAGGAAAGTAGCAAATAGGTTTATGCATGAAATAAAACAAAGAATTAAATACAAAGATGAAATCAATATTAAATTTTCATGAAATATAAGATGAATTCAGATTGGAGTCATTAACAAAATGATGTTTAAATCCAAAACAAATAACCAAATCCGACATTAATAGGGAATGTGACCACCCCTCATCCTCATACAAAGTTCACAGCGTGTGACCATGCTTTCCATGAGGTGATCAACCACCCCGGAGTCAAGTAATCGCCGTTCCTCCTGCAGAGCAGTTTACAACTCTGTGAGAGTTGCTGAGGGTGGGAAACGTGCAGGCACAGCACGGCCGAGGGAATCCAAAAGATTTTCAATGGGATTAAGGTCGGGCGAGTACACCGGCCAAACCATACGCGCAATCCCCTCACTCTCCAGATAGTCGTCGACGATGCCAGATCTATGGGGACGCGCATTATCATCCATTAAAACGAAAGAAGGACCAACTGCTGCAGAGTACAATCTCACAGTGGGTTTTAGGACTTTATCCCGATACCGTACAGCCGTCACAGAAGGAGGCCGTGCGCAAAAGAACAGTCGCTCTACAGGCCTGAATGTTGGATTCGTGACGTCACAGTCGACAGCCTCTCCTTAGCTTTGTTGTTGATGCAGCAAACGCTCATTCCTATGCGGGACGCAACATAAACACAAGATTTTCGGCAGGTGCTTTTTACTGAATGCGTTTTTAATATTGAAGATTAATTAATATAAATATTGGGTGAAAATAGCGTATGCAAAACAACTTATATTTCATACAAAAAGCTTTGAATTAATTTCAATGAGAAAAGATCAGTCGAAAGCATGAGTTTTGGTTTACATTTTAAATTATTCAGTGTTTTGAGAAGAAATTGTTTCAGAAACAGACAAATTCGAGTAAATTTTCATATAGTTCCATCTTAATAATGAAGTTTACAGTTAAATTTTAATGTTAGAACCAGCTTTCCACATCACCTTAGAAGTACTGTTTCAGGATGCACTACCCTTTTTTTTAAATGTTATGAGAAGGCGGGTTCCCCAAAAGGTCTATTTCCTTCAATGACAAGAAGATTAATATCCTAAAGTTGATAATTTTCGTTTCAAACTTTTCACTCTAAATTCGTCAATTTTAATTTTAGTATAATTATTTAAAAATATATTTGCTGAAATAGAAATACACTGCTTTACAATTAAGACATAATTATTTTTACAGTCGCATGAGATTTGAAGACCATAATTTAATAATTCCATTTTTTCAAACACCAGGTGCTGTAATAGCTGCTTTTGATTGTTGGCTTTCAAAAATTTCTCTTCAACTTCCTTACGAATTAATGTGTTGAAAATTTCATATGTCTCCACTAATATTTCTATTGTGTATTTAGTGGGCCATTTACAAGCCTCCTAGATCTAGTAGTGACACATATTTACAAGCAGTGTCAATTTCACATTCTAAATCTTTTGCAGAAAATAATTTTTGATCACATCCTAGTTTCTGGCCAACTTTCTTAGCAACATATCCTGAAACGTATATAAATGCTGGCATTTCTTCTGCTGATATTTCCACGTCAGCAGTTTTGTCGAAAACATCATATAATTCTTCATCTATTTCAAATTCTTCTGATGTTTCTGAAGTTGTCTCAAAGATTTATAAAGATTTTATGTGAAATTCCCCTTTTTTTCCGAATGCCAAATTTATCCAATTTAAAATTTCAAGCTGTTTTTCTGATTCGATTATTTGTAGGCATGAAACATTATAATTTCCCCAAGACATTTGTCAATACTGACAAAATCTAGCCTCCAGGCTATCTGTTTGAAATATTCCTAATAATATATACTGTGGAATGTGCTCTTTAAAGATGTGATTCACAATATCTATCAAGAATTTTGTGGTAAACTGAAGGGCAAAATGTGTCTCCTTAGACAATTTACCACCTTTACCTGGTAATCCCAGTTCTTTCCTTTCATTCAATAGCAATAAATAGAGGTTGTTCCAGCAAACAAGCCAGTCATAAAATTGTTTCAGGAATGTTAAACTCATATTATGTATACTCCTAATTGGATCACAAAAGGGATTTTTCAATCTGTTACCTTTCTCAGAATTTTTCACATTCACTATGTTCCACCATTTTAAAAATGGATCTATGAATTCCTTAGTTCCCATGGTATCTTTGACATTTTCTCCAGATCCATGAGCTAAAGCAGCACTATTGCTTTCATGAAATATATTTAGGGCCAGTAAAACATTTTGTTTTTCAAAAGTGTGTAGGATATAAAACTTTCTGGGATAGCTTTTGTGCAATGTTAATTAAATTTTATTTTTCGTGTTCATAAATATCTTTGAGCTTTTTGAGTTTAGCTGAAGAGATTTTAGATGTATTTTCAGGAGAAAGAAAATACAAAACTTGCCCTGGTGTTTTTTTACTAAACCAATTATTTCTCACAGATAAAATTAAATTAACTGTATCAAGTAAGAAGAAGAATTTACTATCGTGTTGTGCCGGATTTGATATGTAGTTTACCAGGTTTCCATTGCACATCTTGGTGAACATATTTCTATTGATTCTATTGTTGTCTGAAATTAAACATGAAACATTGTATCTACAGTCATATAGCAGTTTTAAGACCTTAATTGCTTGACAATAAAGGTCATCAGCTGTTCGATTCTTCATGGGAACTAAGGCAACAATTTCTTTATACTTTGAAAATAAAGATGTGATCATGAATGCTTGTATGGTATTAGCTTGCTTATTGACATTTTCTGCTTTTCCTAGCAGTTTTGCAAACTATCGTTATACACTATTCATTCATTTTTTTCTGCAACTCTAGAAAACACATTAGAATTTCTTTTCTGGGTGATGTACTGTATCAGTTAACGTTATATAATTTTGAGAATTAAATTTACTAGCTGTCAAAGCTTAAAGATATGAAATGTGTATTGTTCCCATCTTTTGATAATTACCCATAACACATTTGCATACTTCCGTCTACCTCTGCAGCAAATTGCAGCTTCTCAAATTCAGATTGGCTTCTGGAAATTATAATTTTCCTCTCCGTCCTTAACTTTTGGCAGTGAGGGTACTAGAACAGTTTGTTTTTTAAAAATTGCTGTACAAAAAGGAGAAGTTTAAAACATGAAAATAATTTTTAAAGTTTTACAATTTGAAATGAAATTTTTATGAAAATATTTTTCTACTCGAGGCTAAAAAATAAAAATAAAAACTAAACTTTCAACGTAGAAGTAATCCATCAAATTGATCTTTGAATTTTAGTAGTATAAATAAATTTTCTAAACTAATATCATTTATGATTAAGATATGCATATAATCTTTGTCATTGTTGATCGTTTCGATCTTATAAGCATGCAATAATTCACTAAATAGTACAAGTTTTAGTAACATATTTATCCTAATTTAGATTGTAGTACAACTATTAAGAAAACATGGTCACGTTGCCGTGTTGTTGTATTTGGCGAGTGGGGATCGCTCAGGTATTGACCCCGTCATCTGACAGTGGCTCAAAATAACAAAGTATTGTCCTCGAATCTTTCGGAATTGATCCCGCACCGTCGACAATAGTCCGTTGTGTTGTCACAGTGCGACATAAATTCAACTACCTACCTAGGAAAACATAGTGAATGTTCAGTTCCTGATCGAAACTCTTGTATAGAAAATAGACTATAAATAGAAAGACCTATCCCAAACCTTACCTCTTGAAAGCTGTGAATGTAATGCTTTGAATTATAAAGAAATAGTTATAAATATCTCTAAAAGAATAGTTTCAACGTGCTAGATTCAATCCCCGTTATAGTAAGCAATTCTATAGTTCATGCCTTCGTTTTCTTTAAAATTCATTCGTTACGTTTTCCGATATATTTTATGTCTGTTTCTCTTTAAAAATGTTTCGTTTAAATAAATTCACCTCTTCTGAAACATTTACTCGACTTTTGTAGGCACCACACACCATAACATAAAATGCAAATATACATATAATATACTCTTATTTACATTTATGCAAATTTGACATACGCAGTTTTATTTGGAAAAATGTCCTTTACTGAAAAGTAAATACAACATTAACAAATTTTATTTCGGATGCACTACGATTGAATAGGTTGAATGAAACAGGAAGTTAAAATAAAGAATTATTCGTTAACCTTTTAAAATTTAAATCAAAATATTTTAAAGCTAAATGGGTATTAAGTACAAGAATTTTGTAAAACCTACGATTGGTTACATTAAATGATTCTTAAAAGTATTACTGCATCAAGGTACGTTGAATTTCAATTCTGTTTCTAAGCAATTGCGAATTTAATATATGCATGATTCCAATAAAATCTAGGAAACAAAATTTTTAGTGAATTCCCACATTTATTATTACTACATATAATTTACATTACTTAAAAATAAATGTTTATTATTCAGTTCAATTTTAAGAGGTATGAGCGAGAAACTTTTGTAATCAATAGGTACTGATATTTTTCATATTTTAGAATCCAACGACAGTTAAATTAATTATTACTGAGGGTAATCTAAAATTCACATTGGGTTGGCGTGGAAGTTTGGAGAGTGGGGTGCCAGCTCAAGTGGTGCTTCGTCATCTGACCGTGGTTCAAAATTACGAGGTGTTGTCTTCGAATCTTTCCCTTAAGGGACTGATCCCGGACCGTCGTCAATAGCCCGTTGTGTTGCTCTAGTACGACGTTAACTAAAAATTACCATTACCTAAATCGAAACACAAAACAACATGTTGATACTTAATAAAAAATACTTCTATCAATCAAAGGTATAAGATAAAGTTTCGACTGACTAGATGTAAAAAGAGTGTTTTTTTTTCTTATTCTGAACTGAAGATAAACTGATTTCAGTTTTTAATGTTTATCTTACATAAATTATTTAAATCATTAGTTACAGTGTTTTGATATTCAATCGTAAACTATGAGTAAGTATAAGAATCCATGAATCTATAAAAGAGTTTTTGGAAAGTGTGTTTTGAAATAATTCTGTTTTAAAAGAGATATTTGTTAAAAAATGAACTCTTATACCAATATTTCCTTTAACTGGAAAGAGTACTTTAAAAGTAGTGAAACGATAAGAATCTTGAAGATTAACTCGAAGTCATGTAAGTATTCATGTCCAACATGAATAGATCTGCTAACATCCTGTAACAAAGTCAGTCCTAAAAATATAGAATAATCCTTCAAGACTGAAATTTTACTCTCGTCTTTTTAACCAAAGAAAAATGAAATGCTCCTTTTATGTTAGACAGTATATTTGCATTCTTGCCAGAAAGAAAACAAGCATTTAATGCGAAAAAAGCAATAGCTTTTAGATATAAATAACTTCTTGATACAATAAAATCGGATAATTTTAAAAGCAAAACTAGAATACATTATTCATCATCGTAAGAATTCAATTGTTAGAATTGGGTACAGACGAAAAATAGATATTAGTTTCATTAGCTGTTTACAAATATATAAAGGTAATACTTCAATACATTTTGTGTAGTTATACAAATTTATCACGAATATGCACTTTTTTAAATTCGTTTATTCTATAATGCGTTAGGTTCTGTAATTTCAATCATTTATAGATTGCATCCCATGTCTTCGCTCATCGCTTGCTGTAAATCAAGTCTTGTTGGTGTTGAACATCAATGTAGTTAGCCGTGATGTTAGTAAGCGTTTCGGATTACTCTATCTCTCAATGCACTTTTCAGTTTCTCAGACTATTTTTAGAATTTAATTCTAAAAATAGTCTGAGAAACTGATAAGTGCATTGAGAGATAGAGTAATTCAAACTACTAAAGTATTTCAAAGCATTAATATTAACCACTGCCCGAGTGTGTACAAATAAAAAATGTTGTTAGGTTGTACCAAGACACATAGCATAGTTTTGACTTTAATACTCGGTCCTTATGTTGTATTATGGAATAAATTATTTTTTTATCCTACGCCCAGCTCAAGGCCTTTCGGCCATACGCTGTCTTGCCGTCCAATATAGCGAATAAAGTCCTTGGGGAGAAGTATCCCTGGTGTCAATGTCCTGTAAACTAGAGCACTCCGCAAGGTGTTGTCTGTTCATAAAACCATCGCTACAAAGCGGACAGATCGGGGAGGTAGCCACCCCAATCTTATGTAGGTGTTGTTGGAGATAGCCATGTCCGGTTAATAAGCCGAATAAATGAAGCAAACATAGGAAATTTGAACGATTTTTTTATTGCGGTTATTTAACAACTAAATTATAGTTTGAACGATTAAAGTGCAGTTTGATATTAATTCTGAAGGGTAATTTTATCAAATAAGTGCCTGCGATCGTAACTTAGTTCCGTTGCTTTCTAAAGGCACCACTTAGGCAGTTGTCACTCCATAAATCTAACGACACACTGGCGCAAAGCTCGCCCAGCACAGTAGAATTTAGACATATTAAGAACCCTCGGAGATCAGAGTGGCTGCTCATTCCAAATGTCAAGTTCGGATATCTTTTGTCTCCACAGCGCTGTATTTATCTTCTGAATGTTTCTTCTTTGGGATCGTACCATAATTCGGTCGCTTTCTAGAGGCACCACTAACGCAGTCTTCACTCCATACAATCCAAAGTCTCACTGGCCCAAAGCTCGCCCTACATCGAAGAATTTCGACATATTCGGATCCCCCTCCCATGAGATCAGAGTGGCTGTGAATTCCAAAGGTTATATCAGTCACGAATATCTCTTATCAACACGGTGCTTTATTTATCTTTTTGTTTTTGTTTCTTCTAGTTAAAATAATAATACAGCTTTAAGGATCGACGTATCATCCATGCCCCAATACTATTCCGATTTTAAAGACGTATTCATTATTTAAAAAAAGCAGGTAGGCCATCCATCAACTGTAAATATGTTTTTCATTTTTAATGCCATCTGAGTTCTTCAAGAATATTTAGTAAAGAAGCCAATATCCTGTCTCCAATGGACTAACATACCGGTAGTTTTCAATTCTCCTTTTCCTTACAGATTTTAAATCAATATTATCATTTTTCGTTTTCAAATACTATTTTATCTACCCATGTAGGGAAGCAAGAGGAAACAACAGACTTCGAATTGAATATTCAGTTTTAGGAGCATATTTCAGTATGGAAAATTATATATTAAGTTTCCTTATGCTTTTAAAGTTCTAGAGTTTGCCTTTACATTTTGGATACTTTCCTTGTTGCAAACATACCCTACTTTCCATGTTGCACTTCATATAAAACATCAGGTTAAAAATATTTTATTTTCCTGTTCCCGATAACATTGTGTAATTCCCATAAAACATTGCTAAAGTTTTAGCAAGCAATTTGAAGTTTCAGAAGAATGGTTTTGACGTGATCAGATCAAATTTATATATTGTTAGATAGAGAGGGAGGAAAAAAATTCGTGATCTGCATTTATTGTTCATTATTTTCAGTAAAATACTACGGGAAAAAAATTTTAATATATGATGCGGATTATTATTCCTTTTCTAGGCATTTTTGTATCATAAATTGAATTAATATCCTGGTCGAAATATCAAAATTGTGTGAAAGCAAATTATAATTTTTTTAACATAGGAATTCATGTCTTGATGAATCCATTTTTAGTTGTACTGAAACGGAATCAACTCGGATTCGATAATGGCGTACCTAAGGTGATTGTAACGGACCCGTCATCAATTTCTGAAAGGGAGGCTTTTGAGGAAGATTAGTCTTGTTATCCTTATTAACTGTCTTATACATTTTATTGTATAATCCCATCTGCTGCTGACAATATGCAGTTTTTCTGCAACCCTCAATGGTTGTGCTGAAACGTGTGAAAATGTACTGGGTCTTTTCTGTAGAATACAAGGTGATTCTACGGTAACGTGACAAAATTAGAGGGGTAGGATAACTTACTAAAACATACATTTTTCGTATAGGAATGTATGGTCGGAAGTGACACGTGGATGCACGAACAAAAAAATGTGATGTGATCTGTGAGTTCTATTCACAAATGAGACGACTTGTACACAGGAAGGTGTTTTCAATGTGCACAATACTCATGTGTGGGCAACAGAAAATCCACACACTACACGTCCACATGCATTCCAAAAACGCTTCTCTGTAATGTTTGGGCGAGTGTTGTAATTGGTTTCCTCATAGACCATATCTCCTACCAACTCGACTCAATATCTCACATTGTCGTATTTTTCTGGAAGAGGTTTTACCAGAATTGCTGCAAGATGTTCCGACTGTCGTACGTAATCACATGTGGTTTCAGCATGATGGTGCACCAGCCCATTTCAACGTGGTTGTCCGCAATTACCTGGATGTCAGTTTTGCAGTTCGATGGATTGGGCGTGGTGGATCATTCCGATGACCACCCCGATAGCCAGATTTATCGAGCATCGATTACTTCTTATGGGGGCATCTGAAGATCATTGTTCACGGTACTCCAGTTGACTCAATTGAGGACCTCATTGCTCCACTATCCATTGCTGCTGCCAGCTTGCGTGAAATGCCTGGCATCTTTGGGAACTGTTCGACAACCACTCCTTCGAAGCTACCAAGCATGTATTACTGTTGGAGGTCACAATTTTGAGCATTTACTGTAAACATTGCTGCAAAGAAGCACTTTGCAAGGATGTTATAAATAAACAATGTTTTTCTATTCATGTCTCATTTTTTGTATACGTTCCTCCACGCGACACTTCTGACCATACATTCCTATGCGAAAAATGCTGTTTTTGTAATGTATGATGTATGTATTGTCATAATAATACTATGTAATGTAAATGTATAATGTAAGCTGTATCACATTTCGCAGTTTGTCCTATGAATTTAAATCCTTTGTATAATCCTTTGGAAATATATTGTTCTTTTAATTAGAATATAATTCTCTAGCAAAATTATATTGGTCATGAAGGACAAAACTGGTTAGAAGCTAAGAACAGAAAATGCAGGTTGCAAGGTGTAATTATGCGTGTTAACCTCTCATAAGGTTAATGCTCATAGGAAAAGGAATAAAAGCTGGGTTACTTGTTTTTTTGTAGCAAGGATTCTATGGTGGCCAAGCTGCGCCAATTATTCCCCACAAGTTAAATACGAACATATAAGGAACGATTTTAACGATACACAGACGAGAGAAATATATACCCAAGTAATACAGAAATACCATCTGTACTGCCTACATCTGGTAATGTGCGTGCAATAAGACTTTTAAGATCGGTTTTAAATGTACACGGTCGAGACCCTATTTTTTAAATGTGGTATAGAAACATTTTTAATGAGAGATATTTTTATGTTTAGTGTTATTAAACAATAGCATTGGCATTGCATTGGCATATAGCATTGGGCTAAAAATATTTAAAATATACATTTATAATTTTGTAGAAATAATGATGATGTATAAAATTTTAAAGAAATTTGTCAAAAACAAATGTGCTACATGATAATCTATTCAACCAATTTGAAAAATGATGCTACGAAAATAAACTGCATGTATTTTCTAGGGAATGAACTAGAATCAACAAGATATTTAAGTAAGCAAAAATTTTACACTCGATAGAAAAATGAATACAAGAGTTGTGATAGTTTTGTAGTCCTATTTCTTAAATAAATGGCCATAATTTAAAAACGTTTCAACTCGGCATAATTCTTTTTCTAGTTCATTCCCTAGACAACATTATAAAGAACAAGTTCTCAAAGTTTTACGAGAATCCATCAATAACTTTTTTGTGTTATAACATTTGAAGTGAGAAAATAATGCATAAATATAATTTAGAGTAAAAATTGTTTGGAGTGTATCGTTTGCTCTCTCTTGCTTTTACTGTTTGTGTAAACAATTTTGTTCTTCACTTCTCTTTAAAAATATTCACAATATATCCAAAAGAGAAATCATTGAAACATTTAAGAAACCTTTCTAAAATAATATTTTCAAAAAAAGTAAGTTTTAAATTTATGATTTTAGTCTTTTAAAGGTCATTTCCTGTGTTTTTCTTTCCTACTTCCGGTTTTCCCGCCTTGATTAAAACCTTAATATCTATGCAGATAATTATGCAACTTAGAGAAAAAAAATCAAACTTTTTTCTGAATGCCAAATAAATACTCCATCCAATAAGATCAAAAACATTTTTCGGAACTTTTGGCTAAAATTACATTTTTAACGTGTTTGGATACTTTATTAATACTATATAATTTCGTACTACTTTATTATGAAGCTTGGGCATTTGACAAGGCGGATGCAACGAGGTGATCACTTGAAAGATTCTTCACGCACCAGTCCAGTCAAAACTTTCATCGTTAAAGTCACTTTTAATGAAACACGAACACAATCAAGATTAAAATTTGAAACAGGGTGCTTTAATTTTGTCGGAGGGTCATAAAATTGCTATCAGTAATTCACAGCAGATCATAGGCGGAACACCCGCTCGGCTGTTGAATCACAAATGACTTATTTACATAAGACGTTCAGGATTTTTCGTTTTAGAAATCAAGGCTCGTCCTTGAATTCCGTCCCAGGAAATTCTCACGGCCAAAATATGCCTTAATGTTATATGGACAACTCCCTCTACTCATGATTGGTATAAGGATACTCGCCAGGCTATGCTTTGTAGAAGGTAAGCGTAAGCGAAGGTGGCGAGATTCAGAGATGGCCATACTAACACGTTCAAATTTCAAAATGGCCTTAAACGTTTTCCTGTTTCTAAATGAATGGAAATCCTAATGCACATCGATTCCCACATTCGTTTTGATAACCCTTTGATGGTTTTGGACTTTTTTAATCCTCCTGGTGCTGTGGACGTGAAAAGCCTTCTAGTGGTTGACGTCAAAACAGATCTTTTAATGGACCAGATAGCTCACATTAGGAGAAACAGATTAGAACTTGATCTCCTAATCAAGAAAAATCGACAGCATTATGATAACGAGATATCTCATAGCAAACAAAATTGGTGAGATCTTGATGATCTAGATACGTCGTTGAAACTACTTGGATGGTTAAAGGAAGAGTGGTTTAGTGGACTTTGTCTAGAGTATGTGCTAATCCAAGATGAGTTAGAAACAACTAGCTCAACCTCACTTACATCAAAGTACAGGGCGATTCAAAATTACGTATACATTTTCCAGATGCTGTGAAATAGCAACAATTTAAAGAAGCGGTGGAGAATGCGTTTCGTGTTCATAAATTGAGCAAAACGGAATCTGTCACCGTTGTGCAGCGGCATTTCCGATCATGATTTGGAAAAGAACCTCCAACCAAAAAATCCATTTACGATAGGTTTAAAAAATTTGAGACTACGGGCTGATCGTGTAAAGTTCCAATTAGACGTCCGAGTGTATCAGGAGATGTCGTCGAAAACTGTATTCATCCAATTGGATAATAAAGTCTAAAAACTTTATTCTCCAGTTGGATGGTGCACCACCACACTGGTCAGGTGACATGCAAAATTACTTCCAACATCTTCTTCACCGATGGTCGGATTTTTCCCTTAAGGGACTGATCCCGGACCGTCGTCAATAGCCCGCGTTGTGTTGCTCTAGTATAGGGGTGCACAACCTTTTTGGGAGAATGGCCACTAGCACCATTGATTGAGACATGGGGAGCCGCAAATGAAGTTACAGCACAGACACAATGAAAGTGCTACTACCCAATTATGTACAGCTGTTATTACACTTAATATGTATAATAAAAAAATAATCACTTATTTTTTTTTTAAGATTAAACTTACAAATGTTTTTTCAAAATATCTAGAAGTTTTTACAGAGCTAAATGAATGATAGTGTGAATAGTTTAAAAAAAGAAGTTAACAAACATTTTCATCAATCCTTTAGAATTACTTTTAAGAATGTGTCTCAAGAACGTCATATCTACGTCAGCAAATTATTTTAGGTTACAAATTTAATAACAGTAATGGTACAATGAGGATATTAAGATGAGTAAGAGAAAATTTAATGATATCAGTAAAATCAGAAAAAAAATTACAGCATCGAATATATTTAATATTAAAATTTCTAAGGCATAAACAATAATTATGTTACAGCTTGCTAGTGAGATGGCTGATATTGAGTTTTACTAACTAATTTAGGTATATTATGTTCAATATTGCTAGTAGAAACTTTTAAGACAAATTCAAAATGTTTGTCAGGCAATTTGCTTTTTAACTTAAATCCTCTTGGAAGTATATTGTCAAAAGTTTGCGGGCCGCACATTGACAATTCGCGGGCCGCATGTGGCCCGCGGGCCGCAGATTGTGCACCTCTAGTAGGACGTTAACTAAAATTATCATTACCATCTTCACCGATGGATTGGACAAAGCGCCGACTACAGCATGCCACTAACCCAATGGTCACCCAGATGCCCTGATTTAACACCATGTGACTTTTTCTTTGGGTTAACATAACGGATAACGTATTTACCCCTCCTCTTCCAGTTGCTCTAGCGGAGTTTAAACGGCGGATCACTTCCATTATCACTGCACTTTCTTCAGATACTTAACCGGTTCGATGTGTGTTGTGTGACAAAGGATGCACACATAAAACATCTGTGAGAGTCTCTAAGAAACTTGAAGCATTCGCCTACATTTCTATTACAGGTAACATAAAATATCAATGTTGCATAGTGCGTTGAAATTGTTTTCTTACTTATGAATCACCCTGTACTTTTATTTTCTTTACACGGATTTTCAAAATGTAACGAACTCTACCCAAGTCCAAGATAATTGAGCGTACAAACCACGATACCGAAAAGGCAAAATTTCCGATTAACAAGACTAGAGATAATTTAATAAAGTAAATTAATAACGTAACATGTACAGCCGTCAAAATAAAAAAACGACTCACCCGATAGCAATTGCACAATTTACATTACAGAACCAAACGGAAGGTAGCAATCGATGGGAATTAATGATTTCTACAAACATCAATACTTAAAATTTGTCTAAGAATCCGTCTTCATATTAAATTGGGTGCTTGCTCCGATAATTTCAATACTAACCCCCATCTTTCATCACAGATTTGGATTCTACGCATAATTTCAGGCAGATTTGATGAAAAAAATAATGTAAAACGACATAAAATTGACCGAGAAAATCTATAAAAACCATTGAGGGATCGCATAAATGTTCGGAGTTCAATCACATTATAAATATTAATAAAGACGTGCAGTGGCCGTCGCAGTCAAATGACCTGTTGCAGACGCCTTGGTATAGAGTCCATAAAGATGGTGACAAAGTCAGAATCCATTCTGATTGAATCCCAGGATCTGTTGGCAGAAATTTCTGTTTTCACTTTGTGAACAATCCCCAATAACGATAGTAATCATCGAATTTTGCAAACAGTCTCTCTGCTCTACTAATTATGCACGTAATGAACTGAAATTTGGAATTCCGATGTTTCAGTAACAGTTGAATCACATTGTGTCAAAATTTGCACGTTTCTATTCATAATTTTTAAAAATATTAATTTCATAATTGATGATAGTAAATTTAGTTTGATAATTGAAATGTTTATAGATTGTGTTTGGGTTTTTGGGTAGCAAAGGATGAAAAAACAATTTCCAAGAAAAATTAATGTTTGTAGCAAGTTAACGGAAAACGTGAAACACCAATTTATCATTAGGAGATCTAATTTTCAAACACTTACAAATCGGTGAAATATCAAATAAAAATGGTGAACTTTTTTTATTTCCGCCTGAAATTGTACATAGAATCCAAATGTGTGATAAAAGTTGGGGGTTCGTATAGAAACTATCGGAGCAGGCATCCAATTTAATATAAAGACGGCCCCTTAGACAAATTTTATGTATTGATATTTGTATAAAACATTCATCCCTATCGATTGTCACCTTCCGTTTTGCTCTGCGATGTAAATTCTGCAATTGCGATCGGATGAGTGTCGTCTTTTATTTTGACGACTGTACATCACTTAAAAACGAGACCCATTATCTCAGTTGGTTCAAGCTTGGAGCCAACGATTGGAAAGTCGTTAGTTCGATTAAGTTATGGGCAATTCTGACATTTTATTTATTTAGGACTTCAGTCGCGTTTTTGTAAACGTTTATTTCTCTCTTTTCAGTAGTGATTAGATTATAAATTTGAATACAACAAATACATATATAGATCTTTAAAGGATTGAAGCGTGTTCTTTTACCTCATGGTCCGATGCAGCCCGGTTGGAACAGTAATGCATTAGCGAGTATTAACGATATCCCAAGGGTTGCGAGTTAAAATCCCACCAAAGACAGTCGAGAACACAGGGAACTGGAGCACGTTAAAACTGTCGTGACCTCAAATATCCTCACGTTGGCGTTGTGTGAATGTTCGGAGAGTGGGGTGCCAGCTCAGGTGTGACCTCGTCATCTGACCGTGTTTACGTTGCGTTGGCGTCAGATCAATCCTTTGGGGATCGATACACAACCCTCGCCAATAGCATGTGCATTGTTGCAATCCGACTTTAATTAATTACCATTACATTTACCTCAATTGGTTACGCCGTCGTGATGTTAACGCAAAGGTTAAAACTCGACACAGATATATATCATTGACCATTCTGATATTTTCTTTAATGCTCATCATTTAATACTTTAATACAAATTTTTAAGTTTATAATTGTCTTTTCAATTTTGATCAAATGGTAAGTTTGGAAACACAAATGTATTTAGTGGTCTTCAGAAGAATATACATACATAAAAATGGCACACACATATTAGCTCAGTTAGTTAAAACGTAGTACTAATAACGGGAAAGTAGCATGTGTGGTCTCTAACGAGCCATTTGAACATTACATTTAAAACTTAAAAGCTAACGGCTATCAACATCGATTCTTAAATTCAAAACAATATATTTTCAATTACGATTGCATAATATTTTGTAACCAAACGCAATTGAATTGTAGTGTCCTGAAAGTTCCATTATACTCTAACTTTAAAAAATCTTTGCCCTTGTTTTCATTTAGTTATTGAATTTTGTCATCTGCTTATAATTTTATCGATTCTTTAATTTTTATATCATTTCGTTTTTTCAAGTTGTGCGATTTTAAAGTTCCTAGTCATATTTTGTTCTTCCTTGCAAAATGTGTTTATCACGCATTCGGAGCATTGGGCTGCTTGAGGATTGTTTTAAATGTAAATCGTATGAAAGATGTAAAGAGTTTTGGCAACATAGATATCCACAGGATGCAATACCGTGTAAAGATACGCTATATCAACTCGTTCGACGATCTTTTAAAACAGGATCGGTGGAAAACAAAATACAAGAGTGGAAGACCAAAATTCGTTACACCAGATTTTGTGCATGAAACTGAAAAATAATTGTTTTAAAGTTTGTTAGTTTTGTACAGTAAATTAACGAATATACAGTACCGGAACTTTTAGGACGTTTTGTATAAATGAAACACATTTAGTTTTAGATCTTAAGAGAAAAAGTGAGATACATTTGATAGATACTTAAATAAAACGAAAGTTGCAGTTTTTATCCATTCTTGTATTTTATTAAGTCCTTATCTGGAATTGTCTCTTTATTTTAAAAGCCAATATACAGAAAGTTCAAAAAGTCGTGGGGTACTTCTCTAATATCTTATGGGACTCCTTCAGCTCGGCAAAGTACACGACGTGACGTGGCATAAACTCAACTAGTTGAAATCGGCTGCAGAGATTATCAGCCATGCTGTCTCAATAGATGCAAATAATTGCGTGATTGTGAGCTAGATATTGTGCACAAATGACTCTTTCAATCATATCTCAGATGTGAATGAAAGAGTCATTTGTGCACAATATCTAGCTCACCACGCAATTATGTGAGACTATCGAGACAGCATAGTCCTCCAAGGTTTTTATATCTGGCGATACGGGCAGACCAACCATGTGCTGGAATTGTACTGAAACCAATCGAGAACAAGATGGACCCGGTGACACCAAACATCATCAGCGTTATTACGGTAGAACTCCATAAGGATCCCCAAATGGCTACCAAGCGTCCACAATACCGATTTCCAGTCAACGTCAGGTTCAATTTGACTAGATGATCCAATTCAATGCCAGGTAGACACTACTCATCATCATAGAAACCGCTACCAGCTTACACGATGAATTGTAGAAAGTGGGATCTATAGACTCATTGTGTTTGCAACACACACCACCGCGACCAACTGTATAAGTGAATCTTCCATCCAAGTTACCTTCTTCCTGTCCTCTAGGGTCCATTATTTGTGATCGTGAGCCAACGCTCTAACCAACTAAGCTAATGGTCCACATACACTATTTTCGTAAATACATTCTATAACAAAAAAAATCGACGCATCAAGAAGGAGTTGTCCGATGGAGACAAATATTGGTGGATAGGAAAATTATGTACAGAATAGAAAATGATTAAAATTTCAGAACAATTGAATGATTTATTTCAGAGTTACAGTAACGAGCTCAATAAGGTGTTGACCCGCCTCTAGCCTGGATGCAAGGTGGAATAGACCAATGAAGCTCCCGGATGGTCTCCTGCGGAATTTCTTGCCAAATATGCTCCAATTGTCGGACTACGTCATCAACATTCCATACCGGATGCAGTAGCCTTCCCATCATATCCCAGACATGCTCCATGGGAGAGAGATCTGGTGATCTGGCTGGCCAAGGAAGTGTTTGACAAGCTTGAAGACAGTTCATAGCAACACGTGCCGTATGTGGTCTGGCATTGCCTTGCTGAAAAATAATCCCAGTGTACTGCGAAAGGAACGGTAGCAAAACAAGTCTCAGAATGTCGTCAACGTACCGCTGTGCAGTAAGTGTACCTCTAATGACGACCAAAGGGGTCCGGCTATCAAGGGAAATGGTACCCAGACCATTACTCCTTCTTGAGGGCCCGTGTGGCGTGCAATAGTGAAAGCAGGATCGGCACGCTGCACTGGGCGTCTCCAGATAGTCTTCGATGATCGTCAGGACCTAGTTGGAAGCGGGATTCGTCGCTAAAGACTATACGTCCCCAGCCAGCATCATTCCAGCCTGATCGAGCCAAGCACCACTGCAATCTGGCTCGACAGTGTGCAGGCGTGAGTGGCAGGTGGCGTAACGGTCGGTACGAGCGTAGATTTCGCTCTCTCAGCCGTCTGTGAATGGTCATGGTGGACACTCGTGTGTGGGTCACACGACTGATGGTTGATAGCGATGAATTAGGTGCTGTGACAGCTGATCTAACAATCACTCTGTCCTCGCGATCTGTTGTGGCCCTACGTCGACCGCTACCATCATGAAGCTGAAATATGCCATTGTGCACCCACTCTTGCCAGCATCTTCTAATCGCCGCATCGCTTCGACTCACATGACGAGCGATTCTCCGATTTGCCCAACCTGCCACTTTCAATCCAATGATACGACCTCTTTCAAACTCTGAAAGTTGCTCGTAAGGAGCTCGAATCCTGCGGCGAGGTATTTTTTCAGTCGTTGAACGGTATCCTAAATCGCATTGCAGCAGAAATTTTGAACAACGGTTCAAGAACAACTCCTTATATACATCTGCTGGATACGCAGTTCCGATGCACTGGAGATCGCACTATTCATTCATTGGACACCAAATTTTAATCATTTGCATATTTGGTCAAAACATTTTTGCATACGAAATTTCAAAGCAATCGGATGATTCCTTCTTGGTGCGTCGATTTTTTTTGTTATAGAGTGTAATAACTCAACTGATAAAATTAGTTCCATTGAAAATATCAACACTAAAAGAGTTTTAGGTATTGGGAAAAAGGTGTATTCAAGTTTTCCGATACTAAATGAAAAAAATACAAATACGGCCCCTGAGGTGATCCAACCCGCGACATTCGCGAATTTAGCACGAAGCCTGGTCATGCTGCTTAATTTGTACCCGCTAGTGAAAAGAAACTTGGGATTATTAGCAATTTTCAGATTAGAAAAGACACAAATGAGAGTAAAATGCTTGGAAACAGAATTTTCAATTTGAGGATTCTTCAAAATGTGTTTTCCTACCTGTGTTGTCCAGAGTCCTGTACTCAAAATCCCTGGTTATATTAAGACTCTGTATTTCGTTTACTATCCATTTTGTGTTTAAAATGCAGTAACTGTCCCTACATTAATGCATTTTCAACAAAGGATAAGGACAGTAAGCATATTTTGCTGCGAATAAGTTCTGTGGAACTATGGACTTATCATCTTTGTCTAAAGAGGCATATAGTTCTTCTGAAAAGAAAATTCTAACTACCGTCTCACATGTTGCCCAACACTCCGTGATAGAAGCTGCCAAAGAAATTAAAGTTCTTAAAAAAAACAATAGTTTTATGTGGTGTCTCGGGTGACGAGACGTGGCAGAAACGAGGACATTCGTCTTTGAATGGGTGTGCCTCAATTCTTTCCATCTACATAGGAAAAGTTTTGGACATGGAACTGATGTCGAAGGTGTGCCGGGTATGTAACCGATTCAATAAAATTGGGAGAGGTGGTTTCACTCGTTGTCACATCTGTTAGTGCAATCCCAATTCTGCAACTATAAAGGCTCAGCTTCGAGCATGGAATCGGTTGAGGCTTATCGACTATTTGAGCGCTCCAAAGATAAACGGCAGTTACTCGTAGAATACACAGACTATTATGGTGATGGTGACTCTGGAGGTTACTCAGCTGTGAAAGGCATATATGGTGCTGGTCTAGTCACCAAGTATGAATGTATTGGTCACATAAGTGGGCAGTATGTTGAGAAAATTAAAAAAAAAAAAGTCTGGGTGGGAAGGGAAAAATCATAGATATCATGATCGACAGGTTAGAAAATTATTATGGAATCACCATACGAAGCAACACAAATGATTATCAAAGTGCTGTGATAGCCGCCTTTTATCACTGCAGTTCCAATGCTCAGCAGTCAATGCATGGACAGTGTCCGCCAGGGTAAAACAGTTGGTGTGCATTTCAACCAGCAATCGCTTCTGGGCAGGAATATACAGAAACACAAGCAGGTTTTACCGAAGAAAATTTTACATGTTGTAAAGCCTGTGTACATGGAACTGTGATCTCAAACTCTGCTAAACAAATGTCTTCATGGAAAGACATGAACTAATGAAAGTTTTAACGTCTGCTTGTGGAATGTTGTCCCAAAGGAAAGTTTTGTAGAACTAAAGACATTTACATTATGAGCTTGCGTAGCTGTAATTAACTTTAATAAAGGTTTTCAAGGTTTGTTAGAGTTACTTCGGGACTTTGTTAAAGGTACTTCGGACCTAATTAACCTTTTACATAATACGGTGCAAAAATATAAATGGTTTGATGTTAAATGGTGTCCACAAATTGGTGACAATACACATGGTGCAAATGAGTATACCTTTCCTACAAATGGATATACCTCCAAGATTTTAGTTCATACACTAAACACTAATACACAAGAAACACATTCCATGTTAAAAATTACATTTAAATTTACTATTTTTTAGTATTAAAAGTTTGCGATAAATATGAAAAATTTGGTTAAAATTTCTTAAAAAATTACATAGATAAATTGCATTGAAATATGATGCTAACTATTATTCCCAAAACTGTGTCTAAAATTTTAAAAATATCATTACTATATAACCTTTTTTAAAAAATGTTGTCGAACATAGTCGAGTACCTTAAAATATCTCACTGTGAAAGAGTTGTAACTATTTAAAAAAGGTCTACCAAAAGTTTACGACACACAAAAAATAAAATACAAGCAGCTTGGCCCATTAAAGGATCGAACCCGCGACCGTAGCGTTTTTAGCTCGACGCTCTAACCAACTGAGCTACTGGGCCACATTCACTGCAATCGTATATAATAACTCAACTTATAGAATTGGTTCTATTAAAAATATCAACACTAAAAGAATTTTAGCTATTGAAAAAATGGTCTATACAATTTTTCCATACTCTATAAATAAAATAAAAGCAGCTTGGCCCATGAGGGATCGAATGTGCGACCTCTGGGTTATTATCACTACGCTCTAACCAACTGAGCTAACGTACCACATGCAATATTATCGTAAATACACTCTATAACAAAAAATCGACGCGCCAAGAAGGAATCATCCGATTGCTTTGAAATGTCGTATGCAAAAATGTTTTGACCAAATATGCAAATGATTAAAATTTAGTGTCCAATGAATGAATAGTGCGATCTTCAGCGCATCGGAACTGCGCATCCAGCAGGTGTATATAAGGAGTTGTTCTTGAACTGTTGTTCAAAATTTCTGCTGCAATGCGATTTAGGATACCTTTCAACGACTGAAAAAATGCCTCGCCGCAGGATTCGAGCTCATTACGAGCAACTTTCAGAGTTTGAAAGAGGTCGTATCATTGGATTGAAAGAGGCAGGTTGGGCAAATCGGAGAATCTGTGAGTCGAAGCGATGCGGCAATTAGAAGATGCTGGCAAGACTGGGTGGACAATGTCAGATTTCAGCGTCATGATGATAGCGGTCGACGTAGGGCCACAACAGATCGCGAGGACAGAGTGATTGTCAGATCAGCTGTCACAGCGCCTGATTCATCGCTATCAATCATCATTCGTGCGACCCACACACGAGTGTACACCATGACCATTCACAGACGGCTGAGAGAACGAAATCTACGCTCGTACCGACCGTTACGCCACCTGCCACTCACGCCTGCACACTGTCGAGCCAGATTACAATGGTATTTGGCTCGATCTATCTGGAATGATGCTGACTGGGGACGTATAGTCTTTAGCAACGAATCCTGCTTCTAACTGTGTCCTGACGATCATCGAAGACGTGTCTGGAGACGCCCAGGGCAGCGTGCCGATAATGCTTTCACTATTGCACGCCACACGGGCCCTCAACAAGGAATGGTCTGGGGTGCCATTTCCCTTGATAGCCGGACCCCTTTGGTCGTCATTAGAGGTACACTTACTGCACAGCGCTACGTTGACGACATTCTGAGACCCGTTTTGCTACTTTTCCTTTCGCAGTAACCTGGGCTTATTTTTCAGGAAGACAATGCCAATACTGCACGTGTTGCTATGAACTGTCTTCAAGCTTGTCAAACACTTCCTTGGCCAGCCAGATCACCAGATCTCTCTCCCATCGAGCATGTCTGTGATATGATGGGAAGGCGACTGCATCCGGTAGGGAATGTTGATGACGTAGTCCGACAATTGGAGCAAATTTGGCAAGAAATACCGCAGGAGACCATCCGGGTGCTTTATCGGTCTTTGCCACGGCAGCTTGCATACAGGCTCTAGAGGCGGGTCAACACCTTATTGAGCTCGTTACTGCAACTCTGAAATAAATCATTCAATTATTCTGAAATTTTAATCATTTTCTATTCTGTACATAATTTTCCTATCCACCAATTTTTGTCTCCATCGGACAACTCCTTCTTGGTGCGTCGATTGTTTTTGTTGTAGAGTGTAATAACTCAACTGGTGCTGTTGGTTCCATCGATTGGAAGAGTAACGTATTAGGAACCGGAAGGTTTGCTATCTCTGTCCCGACCAAAGACTGTCGTTTATATTGGGTGCACGTCAAATCTGTCGTGACTTCAATGCGCCATATGGAAGTTTGGAAAATGGGTGCCAGCTCAGGTATGGCCTCGTCATCTGACTGTGAAGCAAGATTACTTTTTGTTGTTTTGGGATATTTACGCCGACCAACCACTATATTATCCCAAGGTTCCTGGTTAGAATCCTATCCGGGCATGGATGTTTGTATGCGTTTGATGTAGAGGCGGCTGGTGCACCTTAAAATCTGTCGTGTCCGAAAGTCCTCAAATTGGGTTGGTGTGGAAGTTTGGAGAGTGGGGTGCCAGCTCAGGTGTTGCTTCGTCATCTGACCGTGGTTCAAAATTACGAGGTGTTTTCCTCGGATCTTTCCCTTAAGAGACTGATCCCGGAACGTCGTCAAAAGTCCGTTGTGTTGCTCTAGTACGACGTTAATTAAAAATTACCAATTATTACCTGGGTAATTTTTAATTAACGTCGTACTAAAAATATATTTGAAAAGTAAATGCTGAAAATTTCGTTCATTTAGTACAGGTAGTTCTTAAGATCTATTGATGTTTACTAGTGAAATCCCATTTTACTCAAAAGGAGAAAAAGAGCGTTTAAAATTATGAAGGCTCGTTGGATTTGCAGCTGTCATCTTTATAAAAAGTTGAATATTTCCGGTTCTACGTATGGTAGAAACAAAATTGAAGTGTCATTTTATTCAGAAAGATCTATATTATTTTTTAAGATAATAAAAAAAATTGGACTTTTTTATATTTTGAGTCCTAGACCCCCAAGGGGCTTGTGACGTACTCACGCTACTTCTCAATCCCCGAGGCGGGTTATCCTGGCGATCGCTAGAGTGCGCCTCGATAGCTGCTGCGACTCTGACAACAAATGAGAGCCACTCTCCCTTTTCCTCTCGAGCTGGTTTTATGTTAGAATACTAAACTTGTATCTGTGCTCTAATATCTTGTAGATGCTAACTTGTAGATGCGTAAATAAATTCGTACACGGACAGTTAATATGAGCTGATGTAATAACATTAACGTATGTGGACATTGGAAATCCTTTGATAGGATTTTCTGTCTAGCTAAATGTAGGTGCCAGTTGTGTTTCTGTGGCGGAACGTGTTTCATGTACGTATTCGGAATGTGGCGCCACTTCCTTTGATTTTCCGCCGACCAACCGGTATAGTGGTTAAGGTGTTAGCCTCTAGATCGGAAGGTTCCTGGTTCGAATCCGGGTCCGGGCATGGGTGTTTGTAAACGTATGGTGTAGAGGCGGCTGGTGCACCTTAAATCTGTCGTGGCCGAAAGTCCTCACGTTGGGTTGGCGTGGAAGTTTGGAGAGTGGGGTGCCAGCTCAGGTGTTGCTTCGTCATCTGACCGTGGTTCAAAATTACGAGGTGTTGTCCTCGAATCTTTCCCTTAAGGGACTGATTCCGGACCGTCGTCAATAGCCCGTTGTGTTGCTCTAGTACGACGTTAACTAAAATTACCATTACCATTACCATTACCTTTGATTTTCGAAAACGATTTCAACATATCGCCAATAAAGTTCTAAAAATCTAATTGATAATTGATTTTTGATAGTTGATTGGTCAAAGTCAAACGTTATCAAAACGGCGACCAACTACATTTTAAAATAACCCCAGTGTGTTTCATATGAGAGCATTTGAACAACAGACTTAAATCTTCGATTTCCGTTTAGTTTGTTTGCCGACCACTGAAAATCTCCTTTCAAAGAAACTTCACCCATTCCACTGTATCGTTATTGATAGTGTAACAATGTTAACTGGGCTGTATAAGTTTTGGCAGGAAGGATATTTTAGGAAATCTGAATATTGTATAGAAAGCAAATATTCTTTTATTTCTTGGTTATTCATATTTATACAGTGCTGCTCTGTTGAACAGACAATTTTAAAACATAACAAAGAGTCTCCACCGGAGACTTAACTTCCAAAGTCTGGGGCGTCTCTAATACGCCCCCGAAAAACGACCAAACTCTTCTCGAGTCTGTCAGAGAGTCTTCTCCTCGCTGACCCAGCCCTCTCTGCTCCAAGCCTCGAAGCTCCCGTCCGTGGGAAAACCCCTTGGGCAGCTTTCCATCGTCTCGAAACTCCAAGAGGGGAGCTCCCCCGCCTTTTCAGTTCTATTCCAACAGAGGGGCTGGACATTGTCCGTCAAAAAACGATTTCAGCCGGCCAGGCGACTGGTGAAACAATATGTCCTCTTTTATCACTTCGCCACAATAGGCTCCCCCAGTTCTATTAAGCCAATACCCATTATATAACAGGGCTCGAAATACCCGGGTGCACAGGTGCACTGTGCACATGAAAATAAAATTGTGCACCTAATGTTTCTCGCTAGGTGCACCCAGTGCACCTAAAGTTTAAAAAAAGGGTGTTGGGACGTGTTTTATGTTAGTTTGATGTTTGAACAATATATTAGTATCGACCTCTCTTGCTCTAAAGAAACGTTATTAAAATTACTAAATACACAATATGCAAAAACAAAATAGCTATGCCGTAACGGATTTATACAGGAGGAAAATTTACTTGTACCTCTGCCACCAGAACTTTCCGATGATCGAAACATTTTCCAGATGGCTTTGTTGAAGCGACTGTCGCGACAGCCATGCGCCAGAGAAGGGAGAATTTAGATGTTTAAATATTTTTACTTACTATCTACTATACTCTCTAACCTATATAAACATACCCAACTAATAAAGTAGTTTATATTACATTAATACTCTTACGTTACGGTTTTTTTTAATGTGCACCTAAAATATAACCTGTGCACCTAATTTAAAAACTTAGGTGTGCACCCTTTGCACCTAATTTAAAAAATCTATTTCGAGGCCTGTTATATAAGTAATACCAATTGGTAGTCTTTCAATCTCTAGAGCCCCATGAAGCTAGAACGCGTGGTATACTATCTACACTACATGGACAAAAGTATTTGGACATTGTAGAAATTCGGAGGAGGATCCAACTTGGTGAGGGGTTGTTTTCCTGGTTAGGACTTTGCTTTATGTACCTGGTACCACGAACGCTGATTTGTACCTCGACGTTCTGTAGAATTTGACATTGCCTACACTGTGGTAATACTACGACGTCTGTAGTTGTTTCTTCCAACAGGATGGAGCTCCGTGTCATACTGCAAAACGTGTGCTGAACTCGCCTGTTCATTTGGCCTGTTCATAGCTCCGATTACAGTCCGATCGTGCACTTGTGGGACAAACTGGAGCGACAAGTACGAACCGCCCCGCACGCCCATCAAAACAAAAATCCCTTCTTACAGCCTTGCGAGAGCATGGCGAGCTATTTCTGACCAGACTTACAGAGAACTTATGGAAAGTATGCCTCGAGTGTTGCAGTTTTAATACAATCAAAAGGAGGGCCTACGCGTTACTAAATATAATAATAAATCACTTTTTCTGCTGAAAACCTGCAGTGTCCAAATACTTTTGTTCATATAGTGTACATAGTTGTCCTTCACCTATTTAAGATAAAATCTCTCTTTTAATATGAATCTACTCATACCCAAATGTCATTTATAACGTTCCATTAGACATGAAGCTCTGCACTTTTCTTTGATAAACGTGACCCAACCCACAGCCATAGAACCCTAAGAGCCTTTTATTTTCTGTTAGAATGCATTTGATTACATACTATTTATAAACATAACAAGCAATTAATGTTTGGTATTCCAATATGTTTACACAAGTTTCCATGACAATCTCAGGGAATGGAAAATGACCGAGAAAGGTTATTTTAAAAAAAATAGAACACAAAGATTTCGTGAACAACACTGGGAACTTTGATGGTAAACAAATCGATTGTAGAGTTGTACGTTCATCGATACGTGACCTCTGCGTAAATATCGATATTTTTGCTGCTCCTTTAAAATATTTTTACAGAATCTCTTAGCAGCAAAAGTAATCAATTTTTCATAAGTGACGCTTCTCAGAACGATATGTGTTAATCTAGAGTCTTTATCAATGGTTAGATGGTAATGGTAATTTTAGTTAACGTCGTACTAGAGCAACACAACGGGCTATTGACGACGGTCCGGGATCAGTCCCTTAAGGGAAAGATCCGAGGACAACACCTCGTAATTTTGAACCACAGTCAGGTGACGAATCAATGGTTAGAAGTTGATATTTCCGAATATCTGTTTCGGTAATCTATATAAACTCATTTGCCATTTCCATTCATCATATTTCGTCTAAGATAAAATGTGATGTATAATTTATATTCTACAGCGTTTAATAATGACGGAATGGCCAAGAATGGGCAGGTATATTTTTAAATTCGCTATGGAGCAACACAACGGGCTATTGGTGATGTTCCGGAATCAATACCGAAGGGAAAAATCGAAGGACAACACCAGATACTTTTGATGGTAATGGTAATGGTAATTTTTAGTTAACGTCCTACTAGAGCAACACAACGGGCTATTGACGACGGTCCGGGATCAGTCCCTTAAGGGAAAGATCCGAGGACAACACCTCGTAATTTTGAACCACGGTCAGATGACGAAGCAACACCTGAGCTGGCACCCCACTCTCCAAACTTCCACGCCAACCCAAAGTGAGGACTTTCGGCCACGACAGATTTAAGGTGCACCAGCCGCCTCTACACCATACGTTTACAAACATCCATGCCCGAACCCGGATTCGAACCAGGAACCTTCCGAAGGTACTTTTGAACCACGATCAGATGTCGAGGGCTGAGAATGCCAAAGAGGCACTTTGCAAAATCTAGCATTTTATTTTAATTTGTAGTGCTTAATAAATATACACAGTCGAGTCACATTATTAGGACCACCTGCTAATATCCAGAATAACCACCTTTTGTAGCACGGATAGCAACTAAACGGGGTGAGAGTGAGTCAATGAGATTGCGGAAGGTTGCTGGAATCATGAAGACTATAGTACGTCTGACAGCAGCGGCAGGGTGCATGGTAGACATACTGAAAACAGGGCGATCAAGTTTATCCCAAAAATGTTCGATTGGATTCACATCTAGTGAATTTTGGGGCCAGGAGCACCTGGAAATCTTCGTCGTGCTCCTCTAACCAATCGCGGACAATTATAAACGTATGGCAGGTGGCATTGTCCTGCTGAAAGATCCCATCCTTCTGAGGAAAAACAATCAATTTCTATGGATGTACACCCATCAAAAAAAACGACTCACCCGATCGCAATTGTACAATTTACAACGCAGAACAAAACGAAAGGTAGCAATCGATGGGAATTAATGTTTTCTACAAATATCAATACTTAAAATTTGTCTAAGGGGCCGTCTTCATATTAAATTGGGTGCTTGCTCCGATAATTTCAATACGAACCCTTGTCTTTTAACACAGATTTGGATTCTACACACAATTTCAAGCGGAAATAAAAAAAAGTTGATCAATTTTATTGGAATTTTCACCGATTTTTAAGTGTTTGAAAATTAGATATTCTAATGTTGAATTGGTGTTTCGCGTTTTTTGTTATATTTGATATAAACAATAATTTTTTTTGGAAATTGTTGTTTTTACTTCCTTTGTGTGTGTGTGTGTGTGTGCTACTCAAAACCCCGAATACAGTCTATAAACATTGTAATTATCAAACTTAATTTTCTATTTTGTATTAATTATGAAATTAAAATTCATAAAAATTATGAATAGAAACATGGACAAATTTTGGCGTGATTCAACTGTTAATTAAACATTGGAATTCCAAATTAGAGCTCATTACGTGCATAATTAGTAGCGCTCTGAGACTATTTGTAAAATTCGATGATTGTTATCGTTATTGGGGATTGTTCATAAAGTGAAAACAGAAATTTCTGCCAGCAGATCCTGGGATTCAATCAGAATGGATTCTGATTTAGTCGCCATCTTAATAGACTCCATGCTAAGGCGCCTGCAACAGGTCATTGACTGCGACGGCTACTACACGTCTTTATTAATATTTATAATGTGATTGAACTCCGAACATTTACACGTTCCCTCAATGGTTTTTATGAATTTTCTCGGTCAATTTTACGTTGTTTATATAATTTTTTCATCAATTCCGCCTGTAATTGTGTGTAGAATCCAAATGTGTGATAAAGGATGTGGGTTCGTATTGAAATAATCGGAGTACGCACCCAATTTAATATGAAGATGGCCTCTTAGATAAATTTTAAGTATTGATGTTTGTAGAAAACATTAATTCCCATCTATTGCTACCTTCCGTTTTGTTTTGCGTTGTAAATTGTACAATTGCGATCGGGTGAGTCGTTTTTTTTTATGGGTATACATGATTGGCAACAATGGATACATAACCCAATCCGTTGAGTGTACCTTCCACAGGTACGAAAGAACACAGATAATGTCATGACAACATTCCCCACGCCATAACACTTCCACCACCATATTGTGCTCTTTCAGCAATGGTTGCAGGGTGTTTGTTCTCATACGTTTCATGTCGGACACGTGAACGTCCATCCGTTCGATAGAGAATAAAACGAACGTGACTTGTTGGAGAAGTCAACCCTTTGTCAATCAGTAGCAGTCCAGTCCTGGTATTGCCGCGCATATTGAAACCTTTTTTGCCAATGCAACTTCATCAACATGAGTGTATCCGTCTGCTAAGCAGCCACATACGTAACAGGGTTCGTTGTACTTTCGTCTTAGACACACGCCTGGAAGTCCCCTGGTTCGTTTGGGATGTTAGTTGCTCAACTGTAGCATGTCGGTTAGTTCTCACACACAGTCGTAATCGATGTTCACAATGTTTTCAATGGAGTTTGGCAATGTTTTTAATGGAGTTTGACAATGTTTTCAATCGGTTTCAATCGACCTCCAATCTTCTGAATGGAAACAATCCCCTCCGTACCGAGTTACTGAAAGCCCACAGCGGATAAGCAGGGAAGATCTCTAATGATAAAACGAAAGAACACCCGGGCATATGGGAGGAGTGCTAGGTGCGCCAGGTTATCCGAGACATGGTCAGAGTCCTCCAACAGCCTGCACAGCCCCCGCCCAAAGCAAAAGGTGTCCGTCCCAGCTCATAGTTTTCATTCAACACGAGGCCACCGTGCTCACACTCTGGACTCATCATGCATGTCTCAAGTTAGAAGCCTTCAGACACATTGGCGTTCATCGCGGTGGCGACCCCACATCGTGAGTCGAGCTGGATTGTTCTCATCACTGAGTGGCAAGACGTCACTCACAGGAAGGAAGCTCAAAACCTCCGGGGCATCTACTAGTTGGACGCCCCCCCCCTCCTCAGTAGCCCAGCAGGATAGCAGACTATTCTCTCACCCTAATGTCCGGCCCGTGGGCGGTAGTACCGGGACCATCATCCATGGTGATATGTAGACCTCTGCCGCCTACCAGATAGCCTAAATTCGTAAGCGTGCAGGTATTAGCCTAGGGTAGGTCCGGAGAGACAAGCCTCCAGCCATCCTAGTTACCAGGTGGCACCTCGAGGAGGTTCCTGCCGCTACTTGACCTGAAGGATAACGACCTGCCCCTACCCGCCGGGTCACTACTCCCGAGCGAGCCCACAGCCTTTTCCTTACCGGCCCGAACCGATAACCAGCCGTCGGAAAGTAATCCGAATCGCCAGGCGCCTACCGGTAGCCCACCAGCCCCAGCCAGGCACATCCGAATAAAATCAACCAGCACTCGGCCCAGCGCCGAAAACACCCACCGCCCACCATCGGCTATTCCGGTTACACGGAAACCGAGAGTACCGGTGAAAATAGCCCCAGCTCCAACCAGCATTCCGCTTGATCAAGTGACCTCACGGTCCAAGCGGCGGGTATCTGCCGATATCAATTCCGGACCACAACTAGACACAGAAGCCTGAGCACCTGGCCGACTTTCGGCGTCCCCAGCAAACGCCTTAGCGATCTCTGGTTAGAGCGGTTCAGCCACCCGGTACACTTTCACAACACCAGCACGCGAACAGCTCCAAAACTTTGCAGTTTGCGAAATACTGCCGCCCTTGCCGCGAAAGCCAATGATCATCCCCTTTTGCAAGTCAGATAAATCGAGCGTTTTACCCATCACAGCAACGAAGGATATGTTCCAAGATAACATACGTTACCAACTTTTATATCTACCACGTCGGCTAGCGTCATGTGCCGCGTTTCATTGGCTGTTCTCTGTTCATGTCTGAGATAGGGGGTGTTCATAATAATATGTGTGACTCGACCGTGTATTTTAGAAAATGAACGCACGCATAACACTTCGTCTACTTTAACCATATCCTTCGTTCACACAAAGATCGAATTAATTATATCAGACGCAGCAACTGGATCTCTCGACATTCAGAGAGACTTCCGCGAGCACCCAGCGTTCCACTAGGAATCACCGTTGCAGCTGCAAACACCTGTGAATAACACCAGCCCCCTTCCAAACCTATACTACATTCTTAATATATTTTAACAAAAATTCTGATTCTGAGAGTAATAGTGGGTTAATGCAAAAGTTCGTCAAGTTTTTTTGAAAAAAATCGAAATAAAAGCATTTTATTGACTCAAAATGACATTGAATCTGTACTGTACGGGCCGTTTTGCGCGACGACCTATCTCCATTTCTCCAGTAGCTTTATCGTCCTACGCTAGTGCAAGTTCCGAGGTATCTGGCTCAAGAATGGATCCAGGTGACGAACCACTTACCGCACGTGGAATAGTCAACGGCACGCTCACCTTACACGACACATATCTTCTTTTGCGTCAGCGAAGCATTCTTGCCTTTTCGCAAATACAAAAGCATAATAGGTCGAAAATGCTCCTAATTTTCTGACTTTTTACATGCTTAACTAAATTTAAAAACACAACCCAAAACACAACTTTTTTCCCAAGTACTCGATGAAATTCCTTCTGGCAAACAACTTCGAAACTTGACCCGTGTAAAGCGTTAACACTTTGGTTTTGCGATGCAATGTCATCGAGCGACAAAAGCAGGACAAATTTTGGCATTAGCACAATAGACAAAACCAAACCAGAGTATTTTCAATTAAGAAAAATAACTAACATTATATAGCTAAAAATATATAAATATCTGCGAAAGTTTGGCTGACCAAAACCTAGAATTTTTAAACGCATTAATTTTTCAGAAAGAAATTAGTTCACAAATAAAACTACGAGATATTTCTGCTTACAAAAAATGTTTTCCACGAAAATTAATTCCTAACCTGATGCTTTCTAGTGAAATCTTACAAAGCATTTAATGGAGAGAATCACAAAAACGTGTTCCTGAACTACTATTCTGGGGAAAAACGTGTATGTGCAACATTTACGTAAATAAAAAGTACCTTTCGAAGCAAGCAATTCAAATAATGCAATTTATTGTTGTTGTTACTTATCCCCGACATGGTCTCTTTGAATTAGACCGTCCACGAATCCATAAACCCCCAAAAAGTCCAAGAAAAGTAGAGGTTCCGAAAAAACCTTGTCCATTGTAAAGTCAATACATTTTTTTAATGAGCTGGCGAAGCCTGATCAGCTCCGCACTTGGTACAAGTCCTGAAAACCTTCTGGCCCTGTTCGTAGGAGAGACTCCTCAAGTGTCCACTGGCAAAACGTGAAATACAAGTCTGCTGACTTCTATGGCCCTCAAAGAGTAGGGCGTCTCCAGGACGACTTTTCGAGTATCAGTCATGTACTGGAGGGACATTCCAGAGACCTTTAGATGTCTTCCTGCACTCTGAGAACGCTTCACTATAAGTACAATGCATATCTGACTTGGAGAGCCTCTAAGGAAGCAGCCTTTTCCAAGGGAATTCACGATCTCGTTGCCACTTATACTAGTCCAAGAGCTGATGACGAATTTGGGGAAGGTATTTTAGGCACTGTGAAATTGTAAAATAGTAGTACATCAATGGTAGTTGAATAGGAAATCGAGAGTCGGGAAAGGCGTTTAGGGTTATTTTGCTACTGCGCAGCATATGACATTTGCAAAAAATTAATCTCACCGAGTATCCTTTAGACACTTAGAAATTTTTTTAATCTTTTATTTTAGCATTTATAGAATCCAGAAATAAAAATCCTAGACTGTTTAGACGGTTTTAAAGTATAACCCGACTTGTATTATAATAAACGCAAAAAATATTCTTTAGGCACTCTGAAATTTTTATAGCATGTTTATCAATTAGTATTGAAAATATGTGCAAAAAGCCAGACGAATACGACGGTTTTAAATAACAACCAGACGCAAATAAAAATATTACATAAGTATCGGCTGGATACCGGCAGCTGCCAGGGCCCCGGTCTGTGATTGGTTGCTGAGGAACCACATGACTCGAGTTTAGTGTGTAGCTGAGACTGCTTGCATAGCATTTTGAGAAGTTCATTTTTTTCACACAAATGTGACCACGCTGAAAATTATTTTGAGTTCATTGTTATACTGGGTTTTTTTTAGGTTTTTTATATACAGTTGTGTAATTAACATTTTAAGTATTAACATATGCACATGTATATAACTATGTATACATAGTAATAATTAATTATTATAGTGATAATAATTGTTTTACCTTCAAATAAACTCTGCCTATAGCTATATTGATGATTTAATTGATTTAATAATAGTAACATTCAAATATTTGGAAATTTATCAATCCATAGGACCTTTCTTTAGATAAAACCAATTTAGACAATAATACAACTCATTTTCTCGACTTAAAAATTTATATTTCGTGTGACAAAGCTGACATTAAAAAAAGTAATTCTTGAAACGATGAAAGAAAGTCAAAAAAATTAGCCAAGAACTTAGAGAACCTAGTATAAGTGTGACATATGATTTAGCTACAGCCAAAGTTACGATGCAAATTCAATCAATACAGGAACCATTGTACGACAATTTATTTATTCATTTAGGAGCGTTCAATTTTATATTTGCTTATTTCAAAGCTATTGGGAAATTTATTAGTGGTTGCGGATTAATGAATGTTGTTATTGATTGTGAGTTGTTAGCTAGTGGATCTGTTGAATCATTCCTCCCGGGTAAACATTCAATAGATGTAAAAGATTGCACCCATTAATGGCACTGGGGTTAGAAATTATGAACTTTAAATTATTTCTCGAAAAAGGAGGATTCACAATTGGGGAAGAGTTACGTTCGAAACTTTTGCAATTTAATAAGGGTAGATTGTCTATCACGACTATATTGGAAAACCAAGATATGTCGGAGCTGATGACCTCTTATATATTGCTCATAGAGAAGCCTCTCTGAATGGATCGTTTATAAAAACAGCACAATTTTATGACTTATATGTAACTAATTAACTATTATCACATGTTAAGCCGTAGTATCAGAACAGGAGATTTTGCACTATTTAAATGCAACTTGCCAAAAATTTCTCACCTATTTTTTTTTTAACCAGCCGAATTATGCTCGTTGGTTGGTTAAATTTCACGATAACTTAATGAAAATTGAAGAAACGTATCCTGAAATTGCAGAAGCTATGAAAAAAGGATATTTCGGAATCCAGAGAACTGATAAATCTTTTTTAAGACAGCCTATCGATCTGACTCTGGAACAAACAATCAATGCTGAAGCTGCAAAGAGATTAGTCTGTGTCATAAATTTTACAAATTCCATCTCAGCTCGTCAACGTTGGTGTAAGAGCCAAGAAATTCGATTTATTGCTATATCATTTACATATGAAACTACCGGTCTACAAAAGAAACAGGACGTAACATCCGATTTGGAAGAGCATAATATCAAGAGAGATACCAAATTATTAAAAACTTTTATTGGCAAATTTTCAAAGTTTATGGATTTATTCGATCAAATATTAACCAAGGTTTACTTTTCAATATTTTTAATGGAAAAGCAGCTTCAGAAAACGTGGAAAAATTTTTATTGGAAGAAATTTGAAAAATCCAATTGCAAGAGTACGCATTATGAATATTTCTGCTGAAATTTAAAAAAAAAGGAATAAAAGTGGTAATAATGTACAACAAATACGGATGCAACGGGATTTGTTTGGAAGTAAGATGGCTATATGGATTACAATGTCGATTTTGAGAAGATTTTATGTTATCCAATTATACGGATTCCAATCATTTGCAAAACCAAAAAGTCAACAATAGTAGAAGTTTTTGAAAAAGATCACAAACCTGGAAACATTCCTATAGATTTTGATATCGTAATAGTTGATGGTTTCCATCTTTTACATACCATACGTGAATTGCCAGCGACATTCGGCAACATTTCCAAACAAATTATGAAAACTCTAACATCGACCAAAGCTCCACGTGTTTTCTAAATTGATATATAAGTGGCTGTGAACATCAAAATTAGATTAGTCGTCAAACATTGCCAAAACAACAAAATGGCAATAAACTGCATTTTTGCCCCGATATGGATCTTACGTCAGCATTTGTGTAGCAGAAGTAGTTAATATATTTGAATAAAAATCCCTCTCGTACACTTTTTTAACGTTCCTATAAATTTACCTACTCTGAAACAAAATTATTTTCCACTTTTTTTTAATAAAAATCAGTAGTTAAATAATATTTTTATTGATTTCTTTTATTCAATATATATCCATCACAACTTTTGCAACAACAAAAAAAAACCTTCAAGAAACACCAGGATGTTTATTAGTTTGTTTGGTTACTGCTAATGAAATTTCTACAAAAGTATCGATCGACGAAAATGTGTCTTTTGCACATTCTGACAAAGATTGTTTTTGAAAATCCTTCGTAATATTGATTGAGGCTATCAGTATTTTCGAACCCGTAATTCCGTTCTTCAACTCGGTAAAGATGAATTGTTACACGCGTTTAATTTGGAGCTAATTATTAAAACCAGCCTTCTTTCTTTTTCGCCGATTTCAGAGTGACAACCCCTTGGCATCGGCTACAAAATGTCGCAATGCATCTTTACCGAAACCTCTGAACCATAGAAAAGTATTTGGTTTCACAGCATTACTTCAGTCAACATTTTGAGTTTGTAATGATTAGAATGTAGAAGAGAGTAGGCTCTTTCCTAACAAAAAATGTTTGCAATTTTTCCTCACAGAATTGAGGGAGTTCTAAAGTAGTCAGAAATCTATTTCTTTTTGATCAGGCTTCAAAACGAGCTGCTAAATTCGAGAGCACGATATTTTGATTGAAAATTTTGCTTAATGCACACTACTGAATAAAATGAATGAAATATAAGAAACACGCATAACCGCGTAGTGTTTTAAATAAATAAAATGTATAACAGGTTTTTTTTTTATTCCTTTTAGGGGAATTCAAGTTTATATACTTATAATTCAATAGACAGCATTGCCCCCCTTCTCCTACCACAAAGAGATTTTACGAATCCATTATGGATCGTTTCCAGCTCAGCTATGCGATAAAATAAATTTAATAATCTGCTTCTAATGAATGCAACTCAAAATAATATATTCTGCGACGGAAAAATATTCCGTATGTTCAGACGTTAAAATAATTTACGAAGAACATTTTTCTTCTACTTGATACAGAAAATCCAACAAAGGAGAAAGAACTGAAAAAAAAAATTCGAATGTCGTTCATTTAAATACTTCCTGTTATGTCAGAAGATATCTGTTCCGGTCAACTAATTTTGCTTTGACTCGATTTGCAACGCTTTGACTCATTTTCAAAGGACATATTCGTAGTAAACTTGCTTGTGTATTGCTTTGATGAGTAACATAGACTGCATTTTATTTCAAAGATCAGCGATTTGAAAAAAAGGGGGTGAGTGTCCTATGCAAATGTAAGATTTTAAAGTTTTTTAAAAGGGTTTTTTGTGTTATTTTTGGTTACCACGTCATAAACTGCAAAAGGATGACTGAGAGCATAAAAATTGATAGATCATGGATCATAAGTTCGAAAAAGACTGAACAATGTTCCGCAAAGCAATTATTTTTTATTTTATTCATAGAATAAGACACATTAACATAGCTTAAAACAATTGTTCAAGCCTTGTTTCTAGACATTTGCTTTTTACATTTGTTTCACTAAGGTACAATATGTGGTAGTGTTGTATCACTGAGACATACTGTTTCCTAGTTGTTTCCAAACTTTTTGTTCCCCTTTTTATATTAAAACTAGGCCAGCACGGCGTTGCCTGTGACAGTTCTTTTCATGGGGTCAGCTGTGACCGCTGCTCTCTTACCCCCGGTGATTGTTACAAATACCCATTTGCTTTGCTATTCGTAGCCTATTGGATAATAGCCATTATGGCGTTGCCCGTGGTGTTGGTTTGCTTCGCAAATCAAACAGGAATTCAGCGTGACGTCACAATCTATTGCGAAAATATTAATATTTAATTGAAAAATTATTTGAAAAAAGAAAATCAAACATATGAGGTATCTATCTGGTGTCAAATTTTCCACAGAAATTCAAATCCGTTGAAATTTTCAATCTATCTTTAACGATCCCGCTTTTACAAAAATAAATAAATAAACAATGCCAGCCAAAATGTGTTTTTTTTTTTGAATTTGTAACAGGGCAGGAAATGTAATCTGTAAATTATTTGAATTCGAATTTTGACGTGGCACCACAATTTCTTGCAAAAATATAAAAGATATTCAATTAAAAAATTTTATTCATTTAAAGAAAATTATATTTTCGGTATCTATCTAATGTGAAATTTTCCACAGATTTCAAATCCTATGAAATTTTTACTCTATCTTTAACGGTCTAGGAGAAAGAAAAGCCCCGAGATCTTTAAAAGTCGTTTTATTAGGATTCAATGAAAGTTGTGGCAGCGTCTTTACAATGTGTGTTTTTAAGTGCAGTGAAAAGAGTTCCAAAAATACAATATGGTCAGAAAAAGCAGATGCTGTATAAGCCATAAAACTTGATTTCGCGCATATAAAAGAGGCTTTAACTGAAATTCGTAATTCAGAAGGAGCAAAAAAAAGTTACCATAGTTGAGGCGATTTCGCTTCTGAAGAGAATGGACAAATATGAAATCGCCCTAATGACAGTTATTTGGAATACAAAGAATAACTGCTAATAGTAATCACAGCAATTAGTGGAATGTGAACTATTGAAAGGATATATCCTACTGAAGTCATTAGAAAATTTTATCAATAATTTCAGAGAAGTTGAAAAGAGGCAACTGATCTATCAGGGCTGTCATTTATTGTGGAAGATGGACAAACTCGCAGACGACAAATGCGAAAAATGTTTTTTAACGAGAACAAAGAAGTCGGACATGAATTTACAATAAGAGAAAATTTCATAGTCAAATTCATGTTGTGTCATATGTGATAACAGCAAGGCAGAATTATCTCAAAGAACTGACGTTTAAGTTTTTGTGAAGCCTTTTCGAATATTTTTATAGGGTTATCAATGCAAGAAAAAAAAAAAGAACACGATAAAAAAGTGAAGAATATTTATAAAAATGACATTGATGGTTGTAATTTTAAAGACGAATTTGACCATTTTTTAAAATATTTCTAAAAGAAAACGAGGACACCATAAAAACCACACCAAACATCTATCGAAACACATAAATGTCTTGCGCATTTCCGAATGTTGAAATATTATTGAGCATTTTTTTTTTAACAATTCCCTTGTTTAATGCGTCAGGAGAAAGATAGTTTTCTGTTTTAAAGCGTGTAAAAAAAAGTAATTTAAGGAGACCAATGGGAGAAGAAAGATGAATTAATATGGACATAGAGCAAGAAATCTTAAACCGAATTGACACTTCCAAAGTAATTGACGAATTTGCAAGAAATAAAGACGGAAATTCATATAAAAAATGTTTGTTTCTTTTAATAAATTTATTTAATGTGTTATGGTATGAAATTTAGACTACTTTTATTTTTTGTTGTTTCTTTTCTAACTTGAATTTGATGGCCCCGACTTGACTTGATCCGCCCCTAAGGCTGTCACAACAATTAACAGTGCTCCTTGCAATACCTTAGGGATTGGTTGTTTTAGTCACTTAGGCTCTAGGGAAGTGACGCTCAATGTCTCTTTGGAAGTCTGAGAGGCAGGACATAGAGGAGCTTGATACCCGCACGTCTGGTGATGATAGACCGACCAGTTCACCTTCATGGTCATTATGAGGCAGACTTCTGTGCTAGGTCGCATAGCTGTACTACAGGGTTGGTGAGCAGTGGGTGGAGCCCCCTAGAAAATTACAAATGTTCTTAACGTTGCATCCACATTTTAGAACTTATCAGGAGGGAATTAAAGTTTGGTTCTTCAAAATATATTTACCAAGGCGCACCTACATTCTAAAATATACACAAATATCTCGTTCTGTTTTTCTTTTTAAACGTTTTCTTTTTTAATGTTTAAGCTCGTAATACACGCTTTGCTTCTTCCTCACAATACACCCCCCCCCCCCCAATTCCTATTTTAAAAACGAAACTTATCTATATTTTTTCGTTGCTTCAAGCTTTTCCTCACATAAATTGAGATGCAATGTGCATTAATTCCGATTTCTACAGTAATAACATGGTAGGTAGGTAATTGAATTAATGCCGCACTGGAGCTACACATCAGGCTATTTTGAAAACATGAAAAAGCGATAATATATCCTCAGACATCCTCCGGCATTATTGGGATGCGGTCACTACCATTAAATTTTATTGAACACAATCGATTATTTAAAAAAATATATTTCTCTAAATCTTCCTCTAAACGGCATGTCGTATTTAATTTAAATGATAAAGCCTTAGGAAATCTGAAAATCAACTATAAAAAAAGTCATTCGCTCCTATATTATAAATCAATTGTAAAAATTACCTCGGGCAGTTTTTTCAATTAATTAAGTCATCATCTATCGCTAAACGAATTTCGCAAACGATTATTTCCAAGGGACGAACGGGTACATATAATTCTGTTATTGGACAAATCGTCTGCCAGAAACAGTTACGTATGTTCCATTGAAAGAGGAAAATAAAACTAACAGAACAGTATCGAACTTCTGTCTGGAGAATGAGATGCTTTTAATATACAAGTATTGTTGCTTTTATCGTCTCGCAGAATTATTTTAGCTATTTTCTTGCTTCAAAATCGCCATCAACCTAGATACAAATAAAATGGGTTTCAAATTTAGAGGCTTTAGATATTCAGCTGAACTCTTTTCTCTTCTCGTTCAATTTACTGTCGAACGTTTTCATTCGCAGGATGTGTCAAGAAGAATCTAATAAAGTAGTCACTTTGAAGCTTCACAATATTGGATTAAGAATTACAGCATTTAAAAATTTATTCTCCAAAATTCAAGAGTTCAGATATTTTTCTGGAATTTCAAATGGTTACCCAAGACAGTTTTATCAAAAATCAAAAATTTTTATTCACAATTTTTACAATTCAGTAAATTTTTGTTTCCAAACAATTCAGTCTTGCAATCAAACAGTGTATATATAACAATAAACATTATCAAAATAATTATGTTTAATACATAAAAAACAATTTCCATTACTTCACCGACAAAACAATTCATTAATTACTCAGGCTATATATTTGTTCCCGAAACTCAACATTTAATCGACATAACAATAGCACCCGCATTCATCTAGAATATTCGTCTGGAAACACGTGAGATGGATGGATCGTTTTGACATGCACATTAAGACTATCTTTTCGTGTAAATGTCTTCGTACACACTTGGCAAGAATACGATTCTCGAAAGGTTTGATGGCACTTGAAGTGTCGACGCATTGTGTAACCGTCAAAGAAACTTCTCTTACACACTGGACAAATGTGCTTTTTTGAAAACTCTTCGAAATCCATCAGTCTTCTCCGTTCCCAATCTGCGGTAAAAAAAATCGCATTACAAATATTGCACCAAGCATTTCAAAATAAAGACCGATAGTAAATTAAATGAGTAAATTTTATATTGCGAACACAAAATAAAACATTTCAAAGCGAACTAAAAAGAAAACATTCGAATAAAGCACGTAGAAATTAAATTACACACTTTGAATAAAAGTTGATACCAAGAAAACACAACCCTAGTACCTTCCGGTACCCAACTAAGCAGGGATCTCAGGTACCTATAGTACCAGGAACCTTAGTTCTTTTAACTGTAATGTTTGTGTAAAATTAATAGACTGAAATCTCTATTTGTATTTTCAGCAATAAAGTACACTGTAATTATAATAATGCCGTGCGAGTACACAAAGGAAATGTAAAGAAATTTTTCATTTATGTGTAAGTTAACCCTAGATTGGTAACGTTATGCATACTGCACGTAAATCTTTTATAACCAATGTAGGGTTAAAAAAGAATACCTGGGAAACAGATATCTCATGAGAGATCCAGAATGAAGATTAGGGGGATCTATGCACACTATATTATTTAGCTTAAAAAATTACTTTATTTTTAAGCTTTTCCTCACATAAATTGAGATGCAATGTGCATTATTTAATTCCGATTTCTATAGTAAAAACATAGTAGGTAGGTAATTGAATTAACGCCGCAACTGGAGCAAAACATCAGGTTATTTTGAAAACATGAAAAAGCGATAATATATCCTCAGACAGCCTCCGGCATAACTGGGATGCGGTCACTACAATTAAATTTATTGAGCACATCGATTATTTAAAAAAAAAAAACACATTTCTCTAAATCTTCCTTTAAACGGCATTGTCGTATTTAATTTAAATGATAAAGCCTTAGGAAATCTGAAAACCAACTATAAAAAAGTCATTCGCTCCTATATTATAAATCAATCGTAAAAATTACCTCGGGCAGTTTTTTCAATTAAGTCATCATCTATCGCTAAACGAATTTCGCAAACGATTATTTCCAAGGAAAGAACGGGTACATATAATTCTGTTATTGGACAAATCGTCTGCCAGAAACAGTTACGTATGTTCTATTGAAAGAGGAAAAGAAAACTAACAGAACAGTATCGAACGTCTGTCTGGAGAATGAGATGCTTTTAATATACAAGTATTGTTGCTTTCATCGTCTCGCAGAATTATTTTAGCTATTTTCTTGCTTCAAAAACGCCATCAACAAATATACAAATAAAATGGGTTTGAAATTTAGAGGCTTTAGATATTCAGCTGAACTTTTTTCTCTTCTCGTTCAATTTACTGTCGAACGTTTTCATTCGCAGGATGTGTCAAGAAGAATCTAATAAAGTAGTCACTTTGTAGCTTCACAATATTGGATTAAGAATTACAACATTTAAAAATTTACTCTCCAAAATTTAAGAGTTCAAATATTTTTCTGGAATTTCAAATAGGTACACAAGATAGTTTTATCAAAAATCAAAATTTTTTATTCACAATTTTTACAATTCAGTGAATTTTCGTAACCAAACAATTCAGTCTTGCAATCAAACAGTGTATATATAACAATCAACATTATCAAAATAATTATATTTAATACATAATAAACAATTTCCATTACTTCACCGACAAAACAATTCATTAATTACTCAGGCTATATATTTGTTCCCGAAACTCAACATTTAATCGACATAACATTAGCACCCGCATTCATCTAGAATATTCGTCTGGAAACACGTGAGATGGATGTATCGTTTTGACATGCACATTAAGATTATCTTTTCGTGTAAATGTCTTCGTACACACTTGGCAAGAATACGATTCTCGAAAGGTTTGATGGCACTTGAGGTGTCGACGCATTGTGTAACCGTCAAAGAAACTTCTCTTACAAACTGGACAAATGTGCTCTTTTGAAAACTCTTCGAAATCCATCAGTCTTCTCCGTTCCCAATCTGCGGTAAAAAAAAAATCGCATCATAAATATTGCATTAAGCATTTCAAAATAAGACCGATAGTAAATTAAATGAATAAATTTTATATTGCGAACACAAAATAAAAAATTTCAAAGCGAACTCAAAAAGAAAACATTCGTATAAAGCATGTAGAAATTAAATTACACACTTTGAATAAAAGTTGATACCAAGAAAACACAACCCTAGTACCTGAAATCCCCATCTAAGCAGGGATCTCAGGTACCTATAGTACCAGGAACCGTAATTCTTTCAAATTTAATGTTTGTGTAAAATTAATAGACTAAAATCTCTATTTGTATTTTCAGCAATAATGTACACTGTAATTATAATAATGCCGTGCAATTACCCAAAGGAAATGCGAAGAAATTCTTCATTTATGTGTAAGTTAACCCTAGATTGGTAACGTTATGCATACTGCATGTAAATCTTTTATAACCAATGTAGGGTTAAAAAAGAATACCTGGGATACAGATATCTCATGAGGGATCCAGAATGAAGATTAAGGGATCTATGCACACATTATTTAGCTTAAAAAATGACTTTATCCAATAGAAATGATTTAATTATTACTGACAAACATAAAACAAGACAACTAAAACTAATCAAATTTTGGAATTCGTAAGTTAAAATTTCATGTGATTTCCAGGATAATGTATAAGGCAGCAATATACGTATGCTTAAACATTGCCACAAGTGACTGAATACTTCCAAGACACAAAAATATAATTTTTCTGTTTGTTAATAAAAATATTTCATTCAAAAAATATCATATATTCGTAAAAATATCATAAGGGATCAATTTAACACAGGTAAAGTCACAACAAAAACCACACATCTTTGTCCTCAAGGTCTGTAATCAAGAATTTTATAGGCAAGCCATATTATTTGTCAAATAAGATTAAATATACAGGTATAAGTACCATTAGTAGTATTTTCTGGTTTCCTTTTTATTCCTTCCATAATATACAAATGAAAATTTTTGAATATGAAAATATATAAACTTAAAGATTATTATTTCAAATCCTTAATTTAATGTTTGCAATTTCAAGATAGCACTTCAAACATTCATAATATTTTATACAGTATAAAACTAGTCAACAAATTATTTTTGGTCGTTATAAATTTCTATATAATTAGTCCTTATCACACTTATAAAATTATACATGCCCAAAACAAAATAAAAAAAACTGAAAATTATGTATTCTTACACCTGCAATCATTATTTGGTTACTTCTACACAGTAACTTTAAACTGCTACTTATTCAGACAAATTAGTTCATATATGGCATTGGCATATATATCGCACTCCGGCAAGAAAAGTGACACAAGTCAAAAAATAAAAGTTTTGATGTTATGTCATTGAAAAATAAGTATGAGGTGCCCCATCTTGTTATATTACTATTCTATAGAATACAATAGAAGTTACCACCATAAATACTTACCTAAAATTTAAAAGAAACTTATACTATTGCAATATAAGTTTTACAGTATCCTTTAAGTTGAGGTTTCTCAAATTTTACCATTTTGAGTTTTGTCAGTTTTCTTGCCAGGGTGCGATATGTTAAATTAATACAAAAGCATTGTTTGAGGAAAGAAATTTAAACTTATGAACCAAACAGTAATTATTGAAATTATAAAACATGATACAATTTAATATGATTGAAATGGTAAATATTTAACAATAAGTTTTTTAATAACTTTTGTATCACAAAGGATAAGGAAAATAATGATGCTCATCAATAATTTTCAATTGAATTTTTAAGATATTGTTATTAGAATGAAAATTCCATACTTAAAACACTGATTATAACAAAATCGGTTTCACACAGGCAATCATACTTTGACTTCATTTTTCTCCATCCTTTACATTTGCTTTCAAGCATGTTGAAACTCATTAAGATGTCACTAAAAACATCCTGCTAAACTTAATGTAAAGCCCTGATTCTAATAATGGTGAAACTCCACCTTATGATTGGATCGGATTTGGGGGTTTCATGGCACTAAGTCCTAAAGCATACAAGCTGTGCCACCACTTAATGAAGGATAAAAAATAACTCCATTTTAATGTACTCAATTTTCATGAACCCAAACCTTAACAGAAAAATAATCTGCCAACTAAGGATTGCAAATTCGTAACTCTTGTGAATTTTCTTTCTATTTACCTTTGAATTTATAAGTTTTCTTTTCATCTCTCTCTCTCTCTCTCTCTCTCTCTCTTTTACTAACTAAAACTACTATACCACTATAAAAATAACTTTCATATGGTATCATCTGAGTCCAAAAGAAAAATCTGTGTTCAGAATAATTTGTGAGAACAAATTACATCTACATTTAAATCAAGTGTTCAAAACAAAACCACGTTCCAATAATTTGAGTCGAAAAACGAAAAGTTGCATTCAAATCACCCAAAAGACAAAATTAAGTTCATTATTATAACTTTAGTGAGAATGAAAATGACACTTCAGTTCACACAGGTTCTTTTGGAAAGGTTGAGTATATGAACATATTCAATTTAATGCAATGCATTTAACTTGCACACAAGTCTGAAAAAAAATTCCAATGTATGTGAAATGTATAAAATATAACTTTATTAATGCTTATAGCTTTTAATTAAATACTTGCCCAAGAAAATTTCTAAATATATTTAATACATAAAAAACATGGATGAGTTAAATTAAATATGCAAAAAAAAAGGAATTTTTCTTCAATATTGTAAGCTTTGTAGCAGTGTAATGATGTGAATTAAGTTTTACCCCCAAAACTAAAACATAAAAACTAAGTTCAACCTTAACTAACCTGATAAAAAAAAACAAAGATCCATAATTTTACCATAAGGAGAGACCCACTCAAATTAAATCAATTTGTTTAGTTTAGCTTATTTTTCTTCCAATTCTTACTGTTGTATTGTAATCTAAATTCAACATTAATCTAATCTAAATTCAGCATTTTGTGGCTAAATTCTTAATTTTTTTATGTTCGGAACAAGTACAACTTACCAACAACCAAATAAGGCATACATTTAGTTAACAAGAACAAATTAGTTAGAATTTAAAATATTAAAAAATTATAACAAATTCAAATGTAAAAGTAATTTGAGATTTAACATAAAAAATTTTGTAAAAATGAAATTATTCACCACAGAAAATATTTAAATATTTATCATAATTATGTATTTTTATAAGTGTATGAATAACAATCTATTTCAAATTAAATAAATTTTGGGTGATAAAATTAAACAATATCAAGAAAAGTAGCTAATTAACATCATGCCGGAACAATACAACAGGTTATTGGCAACAGTCCAGGATAATTCTCCAAGGAAAAGATCCAAGGACACCAGGTAATTTTGAACCATGATCAGATGACAGTAAACAATATCAAACTCGACTGATTTCCAATCTCAACGTTTAATTTGTTTCAAATACTCTGAAAACATGTTTTTTTAAAAGAAATTAAATATAAATCTATGATAAACCAACAATTTTAGTCCCTTCAGTATGAAAAAACCATTTAATAAACCACATAAAAATCATTGTACAAAAATAAAGTTATTTTAATAGCTAAAAAGGAGAATCCTATTGGACCATATAAATATAGAAAATATATTTATTTTCATCACATAATACAATTTAGTCATAGAAATAAATCTCTTCAAATAATCATCCAAAGAGTTCAGTATAATAGTCTAAAACATTCAAAAGCAGACAGCAAGCACCAAAGAGAATTCTATCTTGGAAATGAATTTAATCAAAATACTCAGGGTGAGCAGACTTCAAATGCGCTCTCAGATTGTCTTTGCGTGTGAACAACTTATTACATATTTGACACTCGAAAAATTCTCGGGATGCTTGGTGGCATTTTAGATGGCGACGCAATGTTGCAAGATCAAAGAAATTTCTTTCACATACAAGACACATTGGTTTTCTCAAACTTTTCTGAGATTCCTGCTTCTCGTCTGTAACAAAAAGAAATCATATTTTAATTACAATTTATCGAACATAATGACTAAAGGGCTTCACTGGCTGAATGCAAAGTCCGTAAAACTGAATAACAAAATACTATTTTTATTTGTAAAATAGCAATTGGTTAGTAGGGCTACAATTGAGTCAAATGAAGATTCTCAAGAACTAAAGTTGTCAAATGAACCAATAAAAGTTTAACCAATAAATGCAATTTGATAAAGGTATTTACATAGAATTTTATGACAGGGAGTATGAAAGCACATTATATTTCTCAGTATTTGCAGAAATATCATAATAAAAGTTATTTGTGGAAAGTAAGTTATGAAATCAAGAAATAAATCTCTTCAAACAATTAATCCAGAGTTGAGTACAATATTTGATTACAATAATTGAAAAATATTCCCAAAGCTATTATAAATTTAGGACTTCCTGTTGCACTTCCAAAGCACTTATGAAATTGTAGCTTTAGTAACATAAATTCTTAAAATCAGAAGCAAAATTAGTCTTATCTTCAGTACGCGACACACGGGGCAACTTGAGAAGTGCAACCCAGGTCATGCAATCTGGTAGATGAAAAGATTTCCAATGCTCCTGTCACTGGAGGTAGCACTGTCCACCGAATCAATGCTCTTCAATGATCGTGCATCATCCACTCAGCAGCGATTTACAAGTCATGCCACCTCGCCAACCTATTGTTTTCTTTAAGATGTGGTACACAAAGTGACAGAAAGTGCAACACAGGGTCACCTTTTCCTTCTGTCAGAGAAGAAACTCCATCTGAATTGCTCAAAAAGTGCCACCAAGTCGCTAGTCAAACCTCTACAAAAAGAAGAAGGGAATAAGTTGTGTTTCACAAGTTGTTCTGTGTGTCACCACTCTTAAAGCTTACTTTAGTAGCGATTTTAATGCCCCCCCCCTGCAGCTATATCCTTAGAGCAGTCTTTCAGAATAGCTGTATAAAGTGGAAGCAGAAAGAACCATTTGGCGTAGCTTCGTGCTAATAACAGTTCACATTTTTAACAGAAAAAAAGAAAAATACCAAACATGGAAGCTTTATTGAAGTGATCAGAAGGTTTATATTTATCATGTTTTCAATACAATAAAAAGCCATAAAAACTTTTTCCTCAATTATGGAGCAAAAGGTATGAATTCATGTCTGAAATAAGGATTTGTGCTACTGGTGAAAAAAATAGGAGGACTTCATTTTCGTTGACCTATGGTGAATCTCTATTAATTTTCTAAAAAATTGCCATAACTGTAAATAAAAGCTTTTGAGACAAATTTGCATACAAATGTGCCCCTAGTCACTAAGTTTGAAAAAAGTCACTTATAGCAGCCCTGTGATTATGGTATTCAAATTTAATGCTACTTAACATTTTTAAATTTCAGTCAATACTAATAAAATGAGAAATGGAAGTATATGGATGGAAAGTGTAGCTATATTGAATATATAAATACAATTTACATGAAATGCAAACAAAATTTTCTAGCAAACAGTTCATAACTGCAAAGTGATAAACTATAGTACAGATCCTGGGAGAATTCAGTTGAGTTACTGGCGTTGAACAAATCTATTATTTAAATTAAGAGATGGGTGTTAATATAAGCAAATCCCTGCCACAGTCAGCATCCTTAGTCCGAATTTTGGTTCTAAGTTGAGTGTTCAGTAACAAAAGGGGTAGTATTGATGACAAATTGGCAGAGGAAAACATCCATAGTGATCACTATTCATGGTTTTGCATATGGCAGCCTCCTGCAAACTCGCTTTCCGACTAAATCAGAAATAAGGTCAACTGCCTTCCCTTTCAAACCACACTATAATTAGAACTATAAGCATTTTGACCAAAATACTGCATTGCTTTTCAGATTTCAGTTTAATCATAAAAACAAGTCAATATAGAATGAAAAAAAAAATTTGAAAGCAAAAACAAGTCTGAAATATTGGAGTTTTTACCTAACTAAGACTTAAAAATAAATTTTCTAGCTACTAGTAAATGCATAAAACGTTTCTGAAATATTGATATTTCTTTTGAAATTTATAAAAATGTGTTTCAAAATTTAATATTGAATTTAAAAATATATGCAATGATACAAAAGAAAGCTTTAAATTCAATACAATATTGTTTTGTTTTCATAAGATAATTGGCTATTCAACATTACCATGGACTACATGTTAAGTTGACTCCCTATAAAACATTTTTAAAATAATGTTGTATTGTTATGAGTTTTCACAATTGAAGGAAGTCCAAACTCAAAATTTCATGCAATTGATTTTGAAATTAATTGCAAGGGACAAATATGGTGTGTATAAGTCAACAAATTTTATTTTTGCTCAAATGAATACACATAAAATAAGGAAAACTTCTTATATGGTAATGCATCGTTTCACATGCATTACCATGTAAAAGGTTTACTCGCACATTTTGTCATCTTCATAAACTCTCTAAGTCAGTAGTTTCCAAAGTATACTGCGACAAGATTTCAGGAAGTTCTCAGAAAACATTTAATACTTCTTTAGCCAAAATTGAAAATCTTCCAACAGAAAATTACATGTTATATTATTTTCTTCCCATTGCTTTATGTTCAAAAATATAAATTTTAGAATCTAAAACAGTTAGAAGATTGCAGTATTTATTGATTTTAAATAGACTTTAATTTGAGAATGACTTAATATTAAAATTATCACACATTAAACAAAACATTGCTACTGAAATGCAACTTCGTTGGTCACATAAAGATTAAAATATATAGTTTGGCATACTTAAAATTTTAATTTAACAATTTTTATTTAAATAAATTTTAATTGACAAAAAAAGAGTTCATATCAGATTTTGTTTGTTTAGTTTCATAACTACTGTTTTCTCTGCTTCAGAGCTTTAAATAGTCATCACTAGCCTTAATGTGAAGTTTCAACCATTTTATAGTATATTCTTTACACACAAAATAAAGATGACTAGTGTTTTAAGCAGGACCTTCTGTGCTTCATTTAAATTTATCATCTCAAGCGGCGAAATTGTATAATTTTCAAGGGTATTGGGAATGGGAACCACAGCTCTAAATGATAGTCTATGATAAAATAAGATTCATAATTATATTCATTAATTGATATTCTCTCCTCAAATTAGGTTTATCTGTATTCAGTTTTAAGCCATAAGCAAATCAAAATAAACTGGGTTTATTGAATACAATCATTCTTACAACCTAAAATGCAGTATATTAGCAATCATTAACCTGTCACAAAATGCTTAATCATTTGTATGCAAAACATTATACTTAACAACTGTTAATGTCTATAAATATAGTGGCATTCAAGTGGGGTTAATACACTAGTAGCATAGCCAGTTTTAATTTTGGAGTCAAAAGTTAGGGATACAATTTTTATGCCTAAAAGAAGAAAAAAATCTTGATCTCATTAATTTTAATACCAGCTTCACTAAGTGTCGATCATAAATTTTGGTTATTAATCTAAATTTTAAAGTAAGGGATTACTGTAAGCAAAATTGTCAAGATTTTCATCTCATATGAATACAAGACACTGCATTTGCCAAACATTTATATCAATGAACAATAAGTAAATATTGAAATCTTTTCTCAAAGTTTGCTTTACATTTTTTTTGTAATATTTGAAGTGGCAATAATATGGTAGTCAGACAAATATGTTGGAAGGCTATGTCAGGGAAAAATTCAAATTCAGTTTTCAAAAACTTATAATCTGTACTGAAGGATAAATTAATTTAATAATTTGTTAATTTACTTAAACTTGCTACCCCATTTGCAGGGAAAAAACATCCTAAAAAATAATTAGCTGTCAAAGAAAGAAAAAATCACAAAACTATCAAAAACCCATTCGGATCAAAATAAAATTATTACTTTAATACAATGTTATTGAACAATTATATAAAAGTAGCATGCTTGTTTTTAGCAGCGACTTCTTTTCAATTTGCATTACATATGCACACTTTTTACACATTTGTATGATTCCATATAAGGTCCTTCTTTGTTATCTTAGAAAACATCAGGACCACATGTATCGTTCAAAAAACGTCCGAGTCAAAATATCAGAGCAAATTGCAGCATCTGAAAAAAGAAAACTTTCGATGTGGAACTGTCCGATAAACATTACTCAAATTACTTACATATTTATTTTTGTAACACAGGATGAGACTTGTATTCATATTTTAATATATACTTCACTAGATGAAAGTTGCAACTCTGAAAGAATGATGGTGATAGTTTGAAATGTATAGGTCATGTAAAACAGGATATGATATGCAAATTGTTAGAATTTCAGAGTGACTATGCATGTCAGAACTAATCAATGCCTTATGAACTATCGAGAAGAAAAAATAGAATATTGTTTATGAGCCACACAAGTAGTGCGCTACAAGGCACAGTGATGTGTAAAAGTTTCCAAGGAGATTGCTATGCTTCATCGACGACAAAGGGTGCAATATGAACAAATGACAGTGGACGAATGATCTGTCTGAATAAGGGTGTATGTTGGTACTGTGACATTACCATACATATAGGAGATAACGCATTGACAGGAGTGGAAGCAGTGGACTGAAGAGAATCAGACACATAGAAAATTCGGCAGTGGACCACAGAATGTGACGACACTATGGGATGAACGAGACCTCATTCTCATATGGCAGTGACAAATTGTTCAGCTGCCTCACAAGTGTTAGCAAACACAAATTCCACAATTTCTTTCTATTAGCATGATTCTTTCATGGTGTTGCAATTTTCAAACAATAGTGTACATGAATGTTGGATCAGACTTTATTGCAATATCATAAGTATTGAAAAACATTCTCCCAAGTCTATTTAGTAGTTCTTGCAAAAGATATTTCAGCACTGTTTTTTACTTAGATGAAATTTCCTTTCTGTATGAGGTACTTTTTATTTTTAATTAACCTACTTCACACTGGAGCAACACAATAGGCTATTGGTGACGATCCAGGATCAACACATTTCTCTATGAGAACAGAATAAAATATCCAGCTTATCATCAGATAAAAATACAGTAGAACTCCAATTATCCGGATCAATTGCAACCAGAACCCATCCGGATAATCAAATATCCGAATAATTCGATAATTCATTAAAAAAGTTACTTCTTACTAAAAAACAAATTTTGCTTCAGTATATAATGTAATTTAATGACTATGAAAACAATTTTGATTACATTTTGTACTTACACACTGTTATAAAATGTATCATTGATGGAATATATCAGTAGCTTTCCACTTCTTCTAGCTTAAAATAGCTTTCCACTTCAATCCATAATGTATTTTGCTAACACTCAATCAATTAGCCAGATGGGCAAAATAACACTTCACATTCTGAATTTCAATTCCACAAATAAGGAATAGCTATGCTAGAAATGTAAAGAATTCCTAGGGATCAATGCATAAAAATTCTCAGTTATATATTTTTTAATAAAACAAAAAATGTTTTGAAATATTAAATTAATCAACATTTTGCAAAAAACAAAATGAAAATTTTAAAATTCCCCATTTTACTGTTTATGAGCAACATTGTAATACTTTTGTGATATTGCGGAAAACGTTTTCAATGTGACCAAGTCTAACTATAATCTTAAAAAAGAGTGCAAATCGCCACAATTTTAAGAATTGGAGCAAGTATACTTGGAGGATTTCACCAATTACATAGAGGACAGATCAAAATTGGTCATGAGCAATTTAGTTACATGGAATGTTTAAAACAACCCATGCTGATGAACAGGCTCATGAATGAAACTTGATGGTACAAAGTTCAAGAGGAAAATATGTACTTGACTGTACTTACAATTAACAAATACTTCTTCAAAGAGGACTTCTATTGTCTTCAAAAGAGGAAAATTTTCAATATAATTTTGGAGGTAAACTGAGTGTAAGCACAGTTCTTTACCTATTTGAATAAAATAACATGTATCTTGTTCATAGTTATTTCATTTTCTAAATTACAAAACTTAAAACAGAAAGGAAAATGAAATAACAAATTTTGATTTAAATCTATGATTTATTAATAAAAATAATTCAATTAAAATTGTAATTTTAATTGGCATACCCTGATGATTTCCATTTTATAATTCTTTTAAAACTAGAACGTCTGTCAGTGTTGATTCAACACCAGAGTCTGTTTATTTTGTTCTCTTTTCTGAATTTTTGTATTGAATTTGAAAATGTTTGGTGACTTTTAATCCTTTTCCTAGATGTAGAAATTTTGTTGGTCTAGATCAGGGCTCGAAATACCCGGGTGCACAGGTGCACTGTGCACATGAAAATATAACTGTGCACCTAATTTTTTCCCACTGTACATAACTGTGCACCTAATTTAAAATCTTAGGTACACCTTGTGCACCTGTATTAAAAAATCTATTTCGAGGCCTGGTCTAGATTAATATATAAAACTTTTACAGCTAAATTTACCTAGAACGTCTGCTGGTGTCGTTTCGACACCAGCTAATTTATGATTCTAAATAGAGATCTTTGAGTAACAAACCAAACAAATTCCTATCATGAATCTGTTTGATCTTGAACTCAATGTTATGTTCCTGGCGAAAACAGATTCGTCATTTACATTTGTTTATCTGCTCATAAAATAAACAGATTCGATTTTCAAAACCTTGTGTAATAAAAAAAACATGAAAACAATGACTCCTAGGAAAGGTCAAAGTCCTGAAGAAATTACTAATTTGTTGCAAGAACTAGCTGAAAATAAATCAAGGTGGTGAGCTAGCTCTCTTGTTAGGATTCTGATTCCGATGCAGGCACCAATTTATATGAAAGTGAGTCCAAATCTGAAGAAGGTGCAGATGAAACTGAAAATATTCCAACTAATTTTATATACAGAGGCTGTCCACACATTTTTTAGACAATGTATATTGTATTCACAAAACTAAATTACATAAAATTCTTGTGTTTTAAATGTTCTATTTGATAGCCCTTATTCTGAACTATCTTTCGACAAAGTAATTTCCAGGGTAATATTGCCTTTTGAAGTGTCAAAAAAGGTATTCGATCCCATTCCTACTGAACAGCTTTCCAGAGTCCTGTAAGGGTTGTGGAACGACGTTTGGATAATGCAGATTTTAAAAGTCCGAAAGCACAAAAATCCATAGGTGATACATCGGGAGATTTAGTAGGGATATCAGTGAAGGGTATGGCCTTGATACCTGTTTTTTGTTCCATTCCTTTTAGGAAATTTACAGTGGATTTTGATGTGTGACTGCTAGCTTTGTCTTGATGGTGTTCCACAGATTGATGGCACTGTGGGTAAAGCGATGGTATTTCATTCAGAAAAATTGGTGATAAAATATGTTTCTGATAGTATTTGGAGTTAATCTTGAAATTTTTTTCTACGCTCTTTATTTTTAACTTGTTATTATATGAAAAACCAGCAACAATCATGAATACCTTAGAAAAACTTTCTTTCGATTCTGTGAACCATGAACTTTTTTTTTCTCCCCTTTTATGATAATAAATGGCTCTTTTTTTGCTGCAATCATTTAAATACACCCATAATTCTTCTATTGTGACAGTTTCTTTCCATTTTTCTTTGGATAAGTATTTCTCACATAAAATTCGGCAGCGTGTCCTGCGTTCAGCGATATGCTTTGGAGAAAGACGAAGCACATTGCGTTTTTTCGCTTTCTTAAGATTTAAATCAACATTTATCATTTTGTTTACAGTGGACACCGAGCATTTTAATGATTTTGCAACTGTCCTTTGACTAGGGGGATTTTCTTTTCACATTAAACAACGTACCTTTGCAATAGTCGAAGATGTCCGTTTCTTCCTTGGATACTTGTTTGGAAATTTTGTCCCACTTGAGGCTCCAATTTGACGTTTTTTTCCTTTCTTGTTGACGATATTACCTATCGACGCTTTAGATATCACAAAACCATGACTCTCACATCGTTTTTGGGTAACGGAATATGAATATTTCTCTTTGGAAAGAGCATAAATATAGTCTTCGAACCACTGCTTCATTAAAACCGCCATTTTGAATAAAAACAAACCTCTCAACCCGCAGACGATAATTTTGACTTTTAAAAACATAGTAAAACTGCAATTATTTTTTTTGCAGCAAACGATTTTTTATTACCGCTAACCAAAATCGTCTAAAAAGTGTGCAAACAGCCTCTGTATATGTTGCTAGGGATGGCACAGAATGGATACAGCATGTCAATGTCACAGGCAGAATTGCTGATAGAAATGTTTTGCGTCAAAGTAGTGGTTCAACTAATTTTGCAAAACAAAACATCAATTAATACTTCACGAGTTCATGATTACTGTTCATCGACATTTACATATTAGAACACATAAGGAAATGTTGAAGCTAGAAGAGTTTTCAATGACATCAGTTGTTCTGTATCCATTGAACTCTGTGCTTTTCTTCTATGCTCGCGAAAGTAAGTAGTGCTAAGAACATTGAACTGCTGTCCCTTAGATTTTTACGATTTGATTTAAAATCCACATGTTCTCTAAGAATTTAAACCAAAAATTTTGCAATGATTTCGGAAGTTTGGGATACATTCATTGACAATTTTTTAAGAATTACAGGCCTGGTGAGAATATAACAATCGATCAACAATTATTATTAAGATAAAAATAAAGATTTTCTCTAAAATTTAATAATGTTATTGTTTTATTTCTATTTTATAACATTAATATTTTGTTTTGCTGCATTTTTCTGATATGTAGGGTCATGTTCTATGTTAATTTCATGAAATAACCTTAAAAGTTAACTCAACTGAATATTAGTCTAAGTTTTTTTTGTTATTACAATCATTTGATGCAATTTATTTACCGCTGTCAAAATGGCAACGGCGGACGTTTAAGGGTAATCAAAATGGCAGACGTTCTAGTGTTAATTCCTTAGTTTTGATTTTTTAAATAATGTTTTTAAGTAACAAGTAATTTAATTAATAAAACATCTAACTAAAACTATAACATCTTTTTTAAATAATACATTTGGTAACATTTCCGAATTCAGTCTACAGGTCTAAGAAGCAAGTGCATGGTTTCACAAAAAACATGTGTGTTTCATGAGAAAACTTTTTTTAAATTTTATGCAATTATTTTTATTTTTTTTAAAGTAACATTCATCTCAGTTAAAATATAAGTATTCAGTATTTTAGTGAACAAAACATTACTTAGTTACTATTGTGATTTCAAATTAGAAAAACACAATTAAGGCATCATTGAGTTTGGGACAAAATTTTGCTCTGTGATTTCTATTTAAGATTCAACATTGATAACCTAAATGAAAATATGGGGTAAATCAGAAATAAAACACGAGAAGCTGTGCAATGAGATTGGATATAACAAAAAAAAAATTAAAGAAAATATGCAAATAACAAAAGTTAAAATTTAGCACTAAGAATTCATTACAAGAGTTTCCAATATTTTTTTTTAAATAACTCCAACATACCTTTAAATTTTGAAATGGCTATTGATATTCTCGATTCTCTTCCATATTGTCTGTTATTTAAAATGAATTGATCTTCCATGCCTTAGTAGACTATCTTTACGAGTAAAACTAACACAACAGATGGAGCAAATATGCAACGCTTGAACATTTTTATGTTTCTGTTCATGTCGTGAAAGATTAAGTTTCTGATCAAATACACAACAGCATTGAGAGCATTTGTATTTCCCTAGGTCATATGTGATATCATCATTTTTCAAAAAGTAGGGTGCACCTAAAAAAGTAAATGCATTAGTGCAACAGAAAAGGAAGATAATTTTATAATCTTACACTTAAAAACATTTAATCAAATACAAATTCACTAAACATTTTCCAAGCTGTTTTTAACTAGCATAAATGTACTACTACTTAAAACAATTATTCTGTATAATTCTCAATTTGCAAAGCTGCACTAAATTAGATTTGCGGATAAATTCAGCTTTCAAAAATTAAATTGATTTCAAAGAGTACTGTGAGTAATTTGTAAGTTACAATATAGTAAACACAATATTTGAAGCAAAATTTTGGTAAATATTAGCCAAAAAAATCAACACACTCAACTATTGTTGCAAGAATTTTAGCAGTTTAAAAAATAATTTTGTTATTGCTACAAGTATCAGCATCTTTCTAATTCTCATTGCATTTGCTCAAATTACATTCTTATAAGCTTTTCCAGAGGAAATAGAATGAGAAATTTGTGATACATTTATTTATCAAATTGTGGTCTTATTTATAACTTGAAATGTTTCACTAGGTGAAAAATTACAACTGAAATTCTGTAATTATATATTTTTTTCTATTTTTGTCTGGTTTGAAAATTATCTTAAAATCAAAAAAGGACAATCCACTATGAAAATAAGTTGACATAGACTGTTTTATAACTTTTTAGAATACTACTCACATATTCCATATGCAATCCTCTCAACAAGTATCTTAATCATTATTTATAAAATATGCATATGTTATTAACCCATTAGGTGAATCAGGTTAAGTTAAACAAATTGTTATCATGGGTTAAATAAAGACCAAGAATCGAGTATGTAAAGATATTTTCCTTCAAAACTAAAAATATTACATTTTATAAACATAAAAATAAAAAATTCATTGAAAATATACTCTGAATAAGGAAAATATTTATTAGCAAAATCTTATTTTTACTTGGCATTTTTTCTGTATCATACAAAGACAATACAACAGGGTGTCTACCAAACTTTGGAAACTTAATTTTATGACTTTTTATGACCTAGTACTAACAAATTTTGTGACCTTAAATATGCATATTTTTCCAAGAATTGCAAACCTTTTTAAATAATCATTTATGAACCGAATATTTATTTATTTTTTAATTTGTTCGGATATTTGGACTTTTACTGACAAATATGCAGAGCTTGCATGTCTCTAAAGCTATGCATTTATTTCACCTTTAAACATACATAACAAAATTTAAATAGCCATACACTAAGTAACAGAAATATATAGACTACTACATAAAAAAAACCACAAACAACATTAATCTATGCACTTTATCCATATTTTAATAAAACCAAACTTGTCCTACACGTCGCTACAGATCTGATCTAATGATCAATCACAAAAAAACTGAATACAACAAGGCACATTACTTTTCATGCAAATTTCATCTTCTTTTGCATTTCGACAATTTCTGTATCAAGGGCATATGAGCAAGCTCAATCAATTTTCTTTTTAGATATTTCAATTCTTTCACTCTTTCTACTGCTGATTTGGTTTCATTTACGTTGTCATTATCTTGTTTTTCTTTTCTATTAACGCTTCCTTACATTTAGAAGATGATAATATAGATATAAATGACTCAATTCACCTAGCACAGGTTGATTCATTACAGGCAGAAGATTGTATTTAAAATCCAGTAGTGGTTTTCTTTCCACTTAAAACAGAATCAGCTAATACTGTTTCGGAAACAGCATTGGAAAATATTGTTCTAGATGTTTTTCCCTTCGCGCGTGCGCGACAAGTCCTCAAAAACGATAGCAGAAAGTCTGGTATTCGCGACATCGCTAGTAGATGCTCATGACACAGAACAAGCTTCTGGTGAACATCTCAACCATTTCAAAAAGCTGATTTGGTCCAAAAGAAGAAATATCTATTAAACGGAAAATTTTGTGACCAAGACTAATTTTGTGACTTTTTAATGCTTTTCGTGACCACTTTCCGAATTTGTGACTTTTTCGTGATTTTCATAACTAGTAGACACCCTGTACAAAGATAATATATTTTCAAATATATGGTACATTCAACATTTAGTCTGCAATCAACAGAATTTTTAACAAAGCAGATATATAAAATTAAAAGAAATGCAAATATTTGATAAAATGTTGAAAAACACAAAACAGGTAAGTAGCCAACCCTTCTGACAAAACAAAATGAAATTAACACTGATCTTCACACTTTGATAAGCATTCAAAACATTGACAAAAACTTTAGAATGCAAACTGAAACCTTAGACAAACACCTGTAATTCTAGGAAAACAATTATCTTGCAGTGGGGTGTTAAATAAAAAGTTTCCTAAACCAATTTTGATCAAAATTCAAATATAATTAAAAATAAACCAAGCTAAAGATTTAAAAAAAAAAAGAGAATTAAAAGGACTCATCTCTATGTTAAAAAAAAAAGTTACCGCCGCCGCAGGATTGAAAACTGTATAGTTTAACTTGATTCTTAGACGGTTTCTCGAGAAAGTACGGATCAGAAAATATGAAATTAACATGGTTTGTTCTTCATTGTGTTCCCTGGACAATTCTAAAGAACACTTTTCAATGCAGTTATTAGTTTAGGGTTTATTAAGTGTCAAAGTTGAAAAAACGAAATTTCTTCCGCAAGTGAGCAAACACGTACAAATTTTCAGTCTTCAGCTGTGAGTTTTTTTAAAGAGTACCCTTCAATGTAAATCGGTGAGCATAAGCGAGCTGGGGGCGAAGCCCTCACTGTGACGTCATGGACTAAAAAGTCAAATCAGGATTATACGAATTATTAAGATAGTTTTGCTGTCCAGGAGATTCACACTGGGAAAGGAATATTGGTTTGCAAAGCAAACCAAATGGGATCAGTGAAAGGAGTATTGGTTTGTGAAGCAAACCAAATAGGATTGCATAGCAATCCCCAGAGGTTGGCAAGCGTAAGCAAGCAGGGGGCGGAGCCCCCTAGTTAAAGTTAAAAATGCAACTAGGAAATAGGTAGGTTTTAGTCAAAACCTGACCGACAGCGTTACATCCTTCAATTGATAATTAAGTTCACATGCCACCTCAAAATGAAAAATTGTGGTTAAAAACTAAACAATAAGAATCAAATTTTTTTGCTTTCATTTATCATTTTTTTGTTTATATTATCATTGCAGATTTTTACTGTGTTTCACATTATCCACTGAAAGGCCATATACAATAGAACAAGCAGTGAAAAGGGAATCATTTCTGATCGAATCAGAAAATTTTGCATGTAAATTGCACCTAAAAGTAATATTGAAATTTTTTTAAATAAGAAAACATTTTCCGTTTGTGCCTTCAAATTGAATTGGAAATATCTGAAGCACATCTAATTTGACAGATTTTTCTAAGTTCCAAATAAACTTACACTCTATTTGTTACAGGGCTAAAAAATTGTGTCTAGTAAAGCTTTTTTCTGTACATGCAAGACCATTTTTTATAGAAGTGCATAACAGAAAATATAGTCTGAGTTGGAGAAAATTTTAGCATTATCTTTAGATGTGTCATAGCAAAAAATATTTGGATTACAGCAATTCGATAAGATACTTGGATTTTTTTCTACTCACACTAACATACATGTCTGATTTCATCATTCAGAAAAGAATATCACACTAAAAGGTACATAAACTTCATGTGTGCCCACTATAGAATAGGATATAAAGGCACAGATTGTAACGTTGGTTTATCCAAACCACTAAACTGATGTTTTCTCAAATTTAATTCTTTTTAAATCGAAAAAAAACTTATTAGTGATACGAACAAGGATAGCAGGGAATATTAGGATAGTTTGATAAAAGTAAAATTAGAATGAAGTGTATAAATCATAAATTCCACTCAAGAGGAATGTGGTCATTGCAACAGGTGATTACATAAACATAGGTTTTCTCATTCAAGGTATAAAATACTAGAACAAATAAACAAATGAAATAAACACAAAATTATATATCTCCATCAAACATACTTTGTTGAGCAAAAAATTTAAAATTCCACAACATAAGTTCAAACATTCAATACTTAAACAAAGTATTTACGCTTAATAACTTTTTTTGGTACAGTATTGTGAATATTTCTTTGATGTCTTTGCAAGTTAAAGTTACTAAAAAATATTTTTAAACAAATTTCACATTTGTATGTGTTCAATGGTTTGTCATCTTTATGGCATTCCTCATGACGAAGAGAATTATGATTACTGTCACATTTTGACCCCTTATGTACAAGGAGAGTGGAGCCAGACGAGTAAATACCTGAGAAGTCTTGTGAACCTAAAAAACAATAAAGTGTATTTTGTATAAAATTAGCAACATAGAAACAGGTTAACACATTTTGCAACAACAGCAAGAAGTCTGGTACCCTTAGACCTGACTATATTTACAATAGGCCGAAAAAAAAGTTTTGTTTCCTGTAACATGAGCAAAAATATTAGGGTAGATAGGTCGGAAAGTTTTTTTTGCTAAATATTTTTAGCAAATACACAAAAGAAAATATTATCAGAGTATTGATGCTAGATTTAAAATTTATCAGAGGTGTGATCAGTGATGTAAAATACCTGGGTATATTTATTTTTGCGGGTCAATATCTTGGGTATATACTCAAGTATTTACCCAAATTGGGTATTTTTGTGAGAATTTATAATTTTTCTTCTGGTACTGCTTTTTTCTTCCTAAAGAGTTTATTTATGACATATGTCTCTGTATCACCTTTAGCAGTTGACACTCAAACACCAACTAGACCGTGTCTGAACAAACACTACCCCAGTTGCTGTTTTCTCATTTAGTAGAGCTACTAAATCATTCACTACTCTACTAAATTACTGGCGTAGTGTGTTCGAGCCTTAAGGAAACCAGTTCGACAAGCTTTTAACAATTATTAATTGTTTACGATTGCTGTGACATCGTAATCAATTAATTGTTTTAACGAGCGTGGTTTTTTTAGTTACATTTTTAAGAGTCTAAAAAAAACTTTACCATAGTAATTTCAGGGTCAGTCGAGTCACAGGAAACAAACCTTTTTTTTTTGCCAATAGGTACTGTTCACTCCAAACATGAAGTGTAAATGTTACACGTTTTCAGATAACATAAGGCATCAAACATATAGGGAAATAGATTGATGCAATGTCATATAGCTGCTATATCAAGTCAGGAACACCAAGATCTGGTAGCCCCTAATTTTTTTTTTGTTTGGGCCTTCCCCTAAAGCATGAGGCAAAATATCACAAATTAGTGATGCAACTCGAAGTATAGGACAGTTGTCAAAAGATTTTCAACATGACTTAGTTAAATTAAGGGACTCCTGTTAACATAAACAAATTCCTTCCACATTGATTCTGGTACTAAGTTTACCATTTGATGCCAAAAGCAATAACATTGATAACGAGTTGGAAGGGTAACGTCCACAGCAATCGCTATTCATGCTTTTGCATATTGCTTCTAATGAATTTTCATAATTACAGAAGTCAACTGACCCAAATTTTACTGACTTCTCCCCAAAGCCTCACAAAAACACAAAATAAATTTTTCAGTTATTCAACAATTCCATAAACAAACTGGAGTTTGACTTAGGTCCACCAAAGACTTTCCCATGCTGGTGCCACTGATTTATAACATTAATTAACACGGTAAACTTATAAAACCAACAAGTTTTTTCTGGAAAAATTCTAATATGTACAATAAGCAAACATCTAAATTTGTAGGAATTGTTTTTTACCATTATGAAGAAATGAGGAAACCTATTTTAGTGAAAATGGCTGCAATTTGTCTCTTGGCATTTTTAATTTGAAATTTTAATTTTCAAAGACAAACTTTTTTCTCAAAAGGAACATAATGCCAATATTAAATAATAAGAAACAAAGATAAATACAAATGAAAGATAAAGTATGTCTCATTCAATATTTGAAGCTTAAATTTAAGTTATACATGATTTTCAATGCAAAATAAGAACCTTTTTCTAGTAGTTTTTTACCTAATCTATGGTACTAATTACAAGATAAATCACAAAAGCTATGAACTAGTAAAATGAAATCCTTTTTTTTAAATGACATCTTTCATCAAGCATTTTGATGGTGAAAGAATATAAAATGCATCAAAACGGGGGAAATTTTTGAATCAAGTTAAATTTTGTCAGAAAATTTTTTGTTTGCCGGAAATTATTTTTAAAATTTAACTGAAAATGTTTTTTTAATTTTCTTGTGGAAATTAGCAAGTTTCCTGTGAATTGACAGTGAAAAAGTTCTTAAAAATTCCCAAAATACATTTTGATCTTATAATTTCATCAATGATCAATCTGTTTGCGTTACGAACTTCTTTCATGTTTATATTTTATTTGTATCCCAAGGGGGCCAAACCACGCGAGTTTACATTATTTCGTGATCACCTAAAATATATTAGCATGTTTTTGTGTGAATATCCCTTTGATAACTTGTTTGTAACCCAGTTGAAGAGTGAGACTTGCTCGTCAAGAAACCACGTTTTCCGCAAATAAATTTCGCGACTTCAAATTTTAAAATCAAAGAAAACAAAAACAAACAATTTAAAGTTTCGTGGAGTTTATTTTTAATTCAATCAAAATAGAACTGTGTTGAGATGTATGTTAGCCGTTTAGAATTTAGATCCTTTATCCTGTGAAAGGTATGTAGGTATTTTTTTAACGTCGAACTTGAGCAACATATCGAACTATTGGCAACGGTTTACAATACAACGGGCTACTGACAACAATCAGGAATCAATCATAGACTTCTAATATAATATTATATCTCCTCTATGGAATCAATTTCCCAAGGGAAAGAATCGAGCACAACACCACGTACTTTCAAACTACGGTCTGATTACGCGGCAACACCATAGAACTGGTACCTCACTCTCCAAACTTCCACACAACGCCAACGTGTGAACATTTGAGGCCCCAATAGATTTAACGTGCACAAGCCCCCCTTTGTACACAACTTTGTTTGTTGTATTCGAAGTCGCAACCCTCCGATTGCTAATTGTTAATTTTCCAACCGGGCCACCACGGCCCTGTGTACAAAGGGAATTGGTGCATGTTAAATCTGATGTGGCCTTAAATGTCCTCACGTTAGCGTGCTGTGTAAGTTTGGAGAGTGGAATGCAAGCTCAGGTGTTGCCTCGTCATCAGACCGTGGTTCAAAAGTGCATGGTGTTGTCCTGGGTGTCCTCTCGGTTTCACTTTGGGTGTTTTGTTTGTGGTTTGTTCTCTATGGTTTGTTCCCGTAAAGTTGCCAATAGACCATAGTTTTTTTTCCAAAGACGTTAACTACCTACTTTATAACATGGGATATTTGCGAACGCGCCACTAATGTTTGTTTTGAATTTGAATGTTTATGTTTACAGTTTGGGCCCGACACGCTCGTTTGACTCATGCTTTGAAATTGGTTCGAAAAAAATCCAAGATTCTTTTCTGTTATAAAAATGTAAATTCAATTTTGCATTCATTTTTGTTTTGAAAAATGTTTTCGTGAAGATGACAAAATATTTACTTTCCATGCTTTCTTTTTCTACATTGTTGCTGTTTTGATGAGAGTAAAATACTTTCATCATACGTTATGGCGATACCTACAACTCCAACATGCATATTGAATTTTAATGAGAACCAAGAAAAGTGTGTTGCGCTTGAAAAACTTTGGATGCAACGAGAGTCGGGAAGATTCTGTGATATAGTTCTTCATGTGCAGGGACACAAATTTCAAGCACACAAAAATGTCTTAGCTGCTTGTAGTCCATATTTCGACTCCCTTCTCAAATCTCAAAGTGGAAATGAGGAACTGCTTATTTTATGTCAAAGTCTGGAAGCGTTTAAGTTTCTACTGAAATTTTTATATACAGGAAATGTTTCCGTTAATGAAAATAATGTTTCAGAATTGTTGATACTGGCCAGTCACTTCCTTATGGATAACTTAAAAAATTATTGTGCTGAATTCTTAAATCAGTTCTTAGACTTACCAAATTGTTTGACTGTCTTGGAGATGTCCAATGAGTATGACTTACAAGAATTACACAAAAATGCAATTGAATTTGTACTGAGCCATATTAATGAAGTATTTGAACTTGGCGAAATTTTAGAAATTGATTTTGACAAAATCAAGTTACTGCTGGAGGAAATAAGTAATTTCATTCCACAGTATATTTTGTTAGATTTTATTTGTAAGTGGGTCAGTCATAACATCAGTGAGAGAACAGACCATTTTAAAATTTTGTTAATGATTGTTAATTGGCAATGTGTAGAAAGTAAATTTTTAGAAAATCACTTAAAAACATGTTCTCTTTTACAAAGCAATACCAAATGCTCACAGACTCTTAGTGCTTGCTTGAGAAAGAAACGTGTAAAGTTGAACCAGTCCCAAAGCTCTGATTTATTGATAGGTCCCTTAATAATTGGTGACTCCAATGGTGGAAAATCTAACAAGACACCCTCTTTATCTGAATCTTCTGTGCAGATAGACCTTAAAACTACAAATTCAAATACATTTGACTGTTCAGATATAAGATCCATAAAAATTGTGGCCAATTCTGATACAGTTGAAAAGAAAAGCATTGACTGTCAAGAAACCGTTAAAAATTTATCAGAAGTCTTGGGTATTTTTGAAAATGTTTCAGTTTCCGATAGAGAAGAGAGTAACTCTGGAGCTGCAGTTTCCAGTACAACAGTGAAAGGCATTGGTACAGTGCCTGACCTAGATTCTTTCCAAAGTGACTCTGAAATTGTTCTGACACTCGCAAGTACATCATCTGCTCAGGAGCCTTCATCTTTGAATGCAGACTTGTGTGTTATCAAATCGGAAAAATCTATGTTGGACTGTATTAATTACAATAATCATAAGTCACTTTCTGTATCCATGTGCACATTGCCTGGGCATTTAAATGTGCTTGCAGAAGTGACAGAACTAGTTTCCAATTGCAGTCCTTCCAATATTAAGGAGAGTGACTCATCCTTGATTGATTCAACCTGTGATACTGATAATATTAAGCTTTCTCCAGAATTCTGCAATGTCAAATCTGATTTGATCATTGATTCTAATGTATGTGCCACATCTTCAAAGAACTTAGTCCATAGACCTGCTATTCATTATCTATCAAAAACAAACCCCAAAAACACAATTCAAGAAATTTGTCCCAGTAAAAAATCCAGTAATGATTATGATACAAAATGCAATGCTGAACCTAGTCACAATACTATCAACATAGCATCAGTGTATTCACTTCAATCCAATGCAGAATATACTGATGATTGTAGTTTGTCATTAAATGACTCTAATTCAAGCTGTGACTTTTATAGCAACACCCAAGTGAGTCCTGCTGCTGATCTGCCAGAAACCAATTTCTCTTCAACTGTGCCTAGGTCTAAATCTCAAATCACAGATCCCTTATCAGAGGTTAGTAAAGAATTTCTAAAGGAAAATTCAAACAATAATCTATTACCTTACTCAAAATCAACTGCCCAAAATCTGATCGCATCTCAAGAATTTATAGTGTACTCAAAGAATGTGGAATCTTCTGAAGATTGCAAACAGCCAAACAAAAGTACTGTGGAAAAGGAATCTGCTTTTGATTCAAGTGTGCAATACCCCTTTGTGACTAATCCTGGTGAAACACTTGATGCAACAGTGGGTGCCCCTGATAAGGAAACAGCCGAACCTATATATAAAAGGCAGTCATGGAAAGAAAGCATAAAATGTAATAGTTGTTCCTATGTAGCCTGTACATCCCATAGATTGCAAAAACATATGAACACTATCCATGCAAAAAACATTACCTATTGTTGCAAAGTTTGTGATTTTACATGTAAATGGCAGAAAGAGTACTCTGCTCATCTGAAGACTCATTTTAAAGGCCCGCCATTTTCTTGTGATATATGTAAATACACTAATAATAGGCTTCCTTCCCTGTTAGCCCATCGCTTGACTCACACCTTGCAGCGGCCTTTTAAGTGCGAGTTGTGCGAACGGCAGACTCGGACGAAAGCAGAGTTGGACTACCACATGCGCCGCCATACAGGGGAGAAACCATTCCAGTGCGAAACCTGTCATCGAGCTTTTGCTCTAAAAAGTTGTTTGGATCAACATGTACTGTCACATGGTACGGAGCGGACTTACTTGTGTGACAAGTGTGGCTTCAGTGCCAAGTACAAGTCTCATCTTCTCAATCACAAGCGAGTCCACAGAGGCAATGTGTTCCGTTGTAAATTTGAAGGCTGCTCCTACTTCACACCAGTAAGAAATAGTTTCTTTGCACATCAGCGAATTCATACCAATGACCGTCCTTTCCTATGCAGAATATGTGGCAAGTCATTCATTGAAAATAGCCAAATGAAGAGGCACGAGCGCACTCATATGGATGTCAGATTGTTTTTCAACTGTGATCACTGTGAGTATGCTACAACACGCCGAGACAGATTAAAAGACCATCGAATAAAATATCACAGCGAGGGTGCTAAAACAACCTATAAGCCTAGAAAATTAGGTAACAGTAGAACAATGAACAGCAGCTTGTCTGTCAAGAAACATTTTGTACCTTGCAATGCAGTAAAAACAGTTTCTCCTTCTGAACCTGATGTTCCAGTCCCACCAATAGTTATTGCACATGGAAATGAACTCCCTGGTCAAGAACTTGTAGTTGTTACTAGTACATTAAGTAAAGAACATGGCCCTGTAACGTTTTTACAGGTTCTTCCCAGTAATGCAAATGCTAATGTATCTGAAACAAAGATGTAAATATTCTTTTAATTTTTATGACAACTGGTAAATTTAGTTTCCTTATTTTATGTTCAGTATTTTATTATGATTCTTGCATGACTTATGACTTGTAAAGAGGTGAATCAGAAGAGTGCCAGCACTACGACTAATAGTCTATTGTACTGAGATTAGTCTAGCATTGAAACCGCCAAGCTAACAAATAATGAAATACACTCATACGAATTGTAACTTTTGCCATTAAAGTGCTATACTTTTAAATTGCTACAATACCATCCTCTCTAACATCCAGAAATTTTATTCAATCAATAATTACTCAAATGCGTATTTCATTATCAAGTATATGGCTTCTAAGAAATATTTTCTGGTAAATCTTGACTAAAAGAAATTGTTATATTTGTATATAGTTGAACTTTCTAAAAAAAAGTTCAATAAAATTTTTAATTTGTTACAAAAGTTTTTGCTTTTATTAATAACTTTAAGCCACTGAACATTTTTATCAAACTGAAAAATCTTTTATTATATGTATTGAATATTTGACCACACAATGATGATCAAATGAGTCAATATGATTTTATCACTGAAGAGTCCTACTTCAATGCATGGTTACTGGTTTGTAAATCCTTTTCAAATATGTTTTGAACAATGGTAAAAAGGGAAAGCCCTTACCTAAAAATGCTACATTTAGCCTTAGTAAAACTTGCACATATGTGCTCTTTTATGTATGGAAAATGCATACAATAACCTTCCAAATATAAATTAGAAAATTCAATTTGAATATAGCCCATAAAAATTTCAAAATAGCAAGCAGCAGGCATGCCATCCTGACATTTCCTTGAAAAGACAATACTTTGCCCCATTCCAACTCAAGGTGTAGTCAATTCAGTCGAAAACACGTCAAGAAATTAAGTATTTATGAAATATTTTTGAAAAGTTAAGTTTACATTTTGGCTTTTTCCAGGGAACTAGCAGAATTATCTTTGAAATCTTGTGATATGAAGTCAGTGACAATAGATTGTTATCTTCCATTGCTCATACCTAAAGTATTCATAATGGATGTTGTAGTGCTTACCTTTTGTTAAAGTTAGAAAAGTGTACACATATAAGTTAGATATAATTTATTTTGTTAAGAGCTGTAAGAGTGTCTAAAAGTATCAACTATATCAGGGTCTTCACCAAGTAACTAAATAAACATTTTCCTGCTTGTGTTAAGCAAAAAATTATGCTTTGAAATTATGTACTTTAAAAAGTATTTAAATTTCAACAAACCACTGTTTAAGACCACTACTTAAACGAAATTAAAAATTTAATCTGATTATCTTATTTTTGAGATACTTCATAATACTGCGAATAATACCAATTTTTTAATGAATATATCAGCAAATCATGGTAAAGTGCAGGCTCTAAAAATTAGGTGTAAAATAATTTATGATACACTACTATCTTCATGACTTTAATGCTTTTCCTTCAATCAAAATATGTTGCTATAGAAAAATATTCAAAAGCTAACTACTGGCATTTATTCTAAAACATAGTTCATGGCACTACATTCATTAAAATGATTCTGGGATTGAATGTGTAATCTAATGATAAATTGTATTCAAACCAAAAATCTATCAAGGCAATGTGTATAGTTCTATAAATATTCATCCACATAAATCACGAAAACATCTGGAAAACGATTGCTTATCCATTATGCACATTTGTAAAATATTTCTTCCATGAAAGAAGCATCTTAATGGGCAAAACCAAAGTTCTATCAGAATTTTATCAAACATGGGTAGCCCCATGTTCAGTAAGGGCTTTCTTTTAAGGGATTGATTTAATAATAAACATTTATTAAAACAATATGGTGTTACGTTGGGTTTTAATTAGAACTCTTAATCAATTAGCAAAATCGATTGCAATTTTGTTTTTATTCATTGTTTTTTTTTTAATTAATCTTTAAAATCCTCTTACATTTGGTTTGTTCATATTTTTCAAATCTTTTCTTTCATTTTCTAATGGTAAACTACATGTGTATCTTATTTGTTTATGTTAAGCCATACTTTACTTAAACTGAAGCTGTAGGTTTCTGTTAAAGGGTAGTCTTTGCTGAACTTAGTAAAGTGACATATACTGTACTGAAAGATTTTTCAGTGTCCATTTAGCTTATTCAGTTGACTAACAGTTAATTAACAATCAAATTTCAAATAGATGTACTTAAATCACTCTTTAGACAATTCAGTGGGAGGCCTATTCAAATTACCATTATCGGATTCTTGTGCGTTGGCAAAACCCCTTTTTACTGTCTCCTTGCGCCTAAATATCATAGGGGGACCTTTTTACGACCAATTCGTTCCAATTTTAGCAGAGACTCAGATATGTATAACCCGAAAAGTGGAAAAACACTTTTGTTTCTTCCAAATATTAATACGAAAATTGTGATGCGCCTACAGCACGTGGTGTTCCCAGATGGTCAACCGCCTAAGTACTTACCACGCCCGAATGTGCTTAACTTAGGTGATCTAACGAGAACCGGTGTGTTCAACATTGTACGGCCGTTGGCAGACGTTTGAAAGGAAATAACAAAAAAGAAGCGACGTAGAATATAAAGCATTAGAGTTTGCTTCGAAAGTAGTTAGAAACAGACTTGTATCGTTGAGGTGCATTTAGAAAATTTCGATTTTCGAACAAAATCATGGAATCTTAAAATTGGAACCTACAACTATGACCGAATTCCTACTCCAAGATCTATTCCTGGTCGTGGACGAGTAGCAAGTTGTAAATCAGAACGACAAAAGATAGGCATACCTTGATTTGTTGTTCTACTACAATTAAAATATCGTTGATTCCTCGAGACAATGCCTAAAATAAAATAAGCCATCCAAACAGTCAATTCGATAACAGTTGAGAGATCAATAAGGGAAAACAATGGAACCATTATTCTGTTTACCATTAATGGAATTATTTAGAATTCTAAAAGAGTGGAATCTATTGTTAGGTATAGTATAAGGTGGAACAACAGACAACAAAGGAATCATTTTTGTTTTCATCAATCAACAATATCTTTGAACAATTTTACAAAAGAAGGATTGTTTTTTTTTTGCATAGAACAGTGTGCTGAAGCAGATATTTCAATCAAAAATACCCCGATCACGTTATGTGTGTTCATTGTTCTCTATTCTAGATGCATTCGACGTCTGCGCCAACCGATCTGGATCCCGAAAACTGTACAAAGAATTTTAACAATCAAATTTCAAATAGATGTAGTTAAATCACTCTTTAGACCATTCAGTGGGTGACCACTTCAAATTACCATTATCGGATGCCTGTGCATTAGCAAAACCTCTTTTTGCTGTCTCCTTACGCCTCAATATCAAAGGAAATGTTTTTACAATTAATTCGTTCCAATTTTAGCAGAGACTCGAGCATGCACAACCCGAAAAGTGGCCACATTCAGATTTTTCACAAGAAGGATTGTTTTTTAGCATAGAACATAGTGCTGAAGCAGTCATTTCAATTAACAATACCCCGATCATGTTAAGTTTGTTCATTGATCTTTATTCTAGATGCATCCGACACCTGCGCCGACCGATCGAGATCCCGAAAACTGTATAATTAATTTTGCTAGTCAAGTTTCAAACAGATGTAATTAAATCACTCTTTACACTATTCAGGGTGTGGCCACTTCAAAGTACCATTATTGGATGCCATTATTGGATGCCTCGAATGGGAACCGGTGTGTTCACCATGGTATGACATTTAGCGGACGTTTGACAGGAAATACATAAAAAGAAGCGACATAGAATATAAAGCATTAGCGTTTGCTTCGAAAATCGTTAGAAGTAGATTTGTATTGTTCAGGACCATTTAGAAAACTTAGATAATCAAACAAAATAACGAAATCTCAAAATCTAATCAAAACATTTACCTATAACTACGTGTGAGTTCCTGCTTACAGTTCTATACCTGGTCGTGGTAGAGATTCAAGTTGTAAATCAGAATGACAAAAGAAAAACATACCTTGATTCTTTGTTCTAAAACAAATAAAATATCGTTGATTCCTCGAGACACTGCCTAAAAGAAAGAAAGCAAACGAAACAGTCAATTCTATAGCAGTTGAGTGAACAATAAGGGAAAACAATGGAACCATTATTGAGTTTACTATTAATGGAATTCTTTAGAATTCTAAAAGAGTGAAATCTATCGTTAGGTATACTATCAGGTGGAACAATAATGGGAGCAACCCTCAACAAAGGAATATTTTACTATTGTTCATCAATCAACAATATCTTTGAACTGATTTAACAAAAGAATTGTTTTTTGCATAGAACACAGTGCTGAAGCAGTCATTTCAATTAACAATACCCCGATCATGTTAAGTTTGTTCATAGGTGTTTATTCTAGATGCATTCGACACCTGCGCCGACCGATCGAGATCCCGAAAACTGTACAAGGAATTTTGACAGTTAAATTTCAAACAGATGTAGTTAAATCACTCTTTATACCATTCAGGGTGTGGCCAATTCAAATTACCATTGTGGGAAGCCTGTGCATTAGCAAAACCTCTTTTTGCTGTCTCCTTACGCCTCAATATCAAAGGGGATGTTTTTACGATTAATTCGTTCCAATTTTAGCAGAGACTCATGCATGCACAACCCGAAAAGTGGAAAAACACTTTGATATCTTCCAAATAAAAATACGAAAATTGTGATGCGCCAACAGCACGTGGTGTTCCCAGGTGGTCACCCAACTAAGTACTAACGACGCCCGAATGTGCTTAACTTCGGTGATCGAACGGTAACCGGTGTGTTCACCATGGTATGGCCGTTGGCAGACGTTTGACAAGGAATAACAAAAAACAAGCAACATAGAAAATAGAGCAATTGCGTTTACTTCGAAAATAGTTAGAAGTAGACTTGAATCGTTGAGGAGCGTTTAGTAAATGTCCATATTCAGATTTTTCAAAAGAAGGATTGTTTTTTAGCATAGAACACAGTGCTGAAGCAGTCATTTCAATTAACAATACCACGATCAAGTTAAGTTTGTTCATTGATCTTTATTCTAGATGCATTCGACACCTGCGCCGACCGATCGAGATCCCGAAAACTGTATAATTAATTTTGACAGTCAAGTTTCAAACAGATGTAGTTAAATCACTCTTTACACTATTCAGGGTGTGGCCACTTCAAAGTACCATTATTGGATGCCAGTGCATTGGCAAAACCTCTTTTTGTTGTCTCTTTGCGGCTCAATATCAAAGACGGATGTTTTTACGATTAATTCGTTCCAAGTTTAGCAGAGACTTATGTATGCATAACCCGAAAATTGGAAAAACACTTTTGTTTCTTCCAAATAACAATGCGAAAATTGTGACGCACCAACAGCATGTGGTGTTCCCAGGTGGTCACCCAACTAAGTACTAACGACGCCCGAATGTGATTGACTTCGGTGATCGAATGGGAACCGGTGTGTTCACCATGGTATGACATTTAGCGGACGTTTGACAGGAAATACATAAAAAGAAGCGACATAGAATATAAAGCATTAACGTTTGCTTCGAAAATCGTTAGAAGTAGATTTGTATCGTTCAGGACCATTTAGAAAACGTAGATATTCAAACAAAATAACGAAATCTCAAAATTTAATCAAAATCTTTACCTACAACTACGTGTGAGTTCCTGCTTACAGTTCTATTCCTGGTCGTGGTAGATATTCAAACGTGGTAGATGTAAATCAGAACGACAAAAGAAAAACATACCTTGATTCTTAGTTCTAAAATAATTAAAATATCGTTGATTCCTCGAGACACTGCCTAAAAGAAAGAAAGCAAACGAAACACAGTCAATTCTATAGCAGTTCAGTGAACAATAAGGGAAAACAATGGAACCATTATTGAGTTTACCATTAATGGAATTCTTTAGAATTCTAAAAGAGGAGAAATCTATCGTTAGGTATACTATCAGGTGGAACAATAATGAGAGCAACCCTCAACAAAGGAAACTTTTATTATTGTTCATTAATCAACAATATCTTTGAACTGATTTAACAAAAGAAGAATTGTTTTTTGCATAGAACACAGTGTTGAAGACGTCATTTCAATTAACAATTCCCCGATCATGTTAAATTTGTTCATTGTTCTCTGTTCTAGATGTATTCGATATCTGCGTCGATCCATCATATCCCGAAAACTGTACAAGGAATTTTGACAGTTAAATTTCAAATAGATGTACTTAAATCACTCTTTACACTATTCAGGGATTGGCCACTTTAAATTACCAACATCGGAAAACTGTGTTTGGCAAAAACCCTATTTTGCTGTCTCCCTGCTCCTGAATACCTCAAAGAGAGATATTTTTACGACCAATTTGTTCCAATTTTTGAAAAGACTCATGTATGCATAACCCTAAAAGTGGAAAACCCCTTTTGTTTCTTCTAAATAAAAATACGGAAATAGTGATGCGCCAACAGCACGTGGTGTTCCCAGGTGGTCACCCGCCTAAGTACTGACCACGCTCGAATGTGCTTGACTTCGGTGATCGAACGACAACCGGTGTGTTCACCTTGGTATGGCCGTTGGCAGACGTTTGACAAGAAGTAACAAAAAAGAAGTGACGTAGAATACAAAGCGTTAGCGTTTGCTTCGAAAATTGTTAGAAATAGACTTGTATCGTTGGGGAGAATTTAGAAAAGGTCGATGTTCCAACAAAATTACGAAATCTTAAAATTTTATCAAAACCTTTACCTACAACTATGCGAGAATTCCTGCTGTAAGTTATATTCCTTGTCGTGGTTTCGAAGCAAGTTGTAAATCAGAACGACAAAAAAAAAACCTTGATTTGTTGTTCTACAACAGTTAAAACAACCCAAAAGAAAGAAAGCAAACGAAACAGTCATTTCGGTAACAGTTGAGTGAACAATAATGAAAAACAAAGGAAACATTATTGAGTTTACCAATAATGGAATTCTTTAGAATTCTAAAAGAGTGAAATCTATCGTTAGGCCTTATCAGGTGGAACAATAATGGGAGCAACCCTCAACAAAGGAATCTTTTATTATTGTTCATCAATAAACCATATCTTTGAACTGATTTAACAAAAGAAGAATTGTTTTTTGCATAGAACACAGTGCTGAAGCAGTTATTTCAACTAACAATACCCCGATCATATTAAGTTTATTCATTGTTCTCTATTCTAAATGCATTCGACATCTGCGCCGACCCGTCTTGATCAATAAAACTGTACAAGGAATTTTGACAGTTAAGTTTCAAATAGATGTACTGAAAGCTCTGTTTACACCATTCAGGGTTGGCCACTTTAAATAACCATTATCAGATAACTACATTGGCAAAATCCGTTGTTGCTGTCTCCCTGCGACAGAATTTCAAAGGGGGATCTTTTTACGACAAATTCTTCTCATTTATGCATAACCCGAAAAGTGGAAAAACACTTTTGTTTCTTCCAAATAAAAATAGCCCCCAGGTGCATTCCTTCTTTAGGTTTGTACGGGCTTCACAACCCCGGGGTACCTGAGTGATCTTCACCCACTTTCGTTCTTCTTCTCCTCTACCCTTTGCTTTTTGCTTTTTCTTCCTCCCTCGTTGTGGTTGCCTCTTCGGAGGTGAGGGCTCCCCTTGATAAACTTTTCGCCAGTCTGTGCTTCCAGCTTCTCTTGGGTATTATATCACCCACGTGTTTGCCGTGCATGGAGACCTGTGTCTTCGGAAAAGGTGATCCTGGTGATTGAGGAACAACATAACGCCCCAATACATTGCTTCGGCTTCTGCGTCGGATAAACAGGAGGTGTACTTTGGTCCAAGTAGATTAATCGGCTGGTGGGAATACCCTGCTTGGGCTAAGGACCTGCTCACCAACTAGCTCCTTAGGGCAGCCTTATGGGTGAATTGGGTTCGTATAGTCCCTAGTGTTGGGTACAACAATTTTCAAAACCATCCGTTCAGCCTTTTTTCGTCAAAAAATAAGCATGGATACTTGCTAAACATGTATGTTTTTGTTCCGTAACGTTTCACTGGAAATTCCACCTAAGTTCTTCCCCTATCAATGTATGCTCAGTCCCTCGCTTTTCGACTATACATTTGTACACAATCCCCTAGTATTTTTAAATTTGAATGCCCAACCAATCGCGGCACGCCAGCGAGATGACGAGGCGTTTTCGAAAAGGCTGGGAAATAGTTCACCCTTCGTTTTCTCGTTTCGATTAAGGCGAAAATTAGTTTTCCTACGAGTTCACGGGAGAAGAACTGAAACCACTCAACATCCCAAGTGGTGAAGATATAAGAGAGGCGGGAACAGCAAACTCCTCCTATTCGCCTGAATTTTTTTGGACTAGTGCGACCTCGTGTCTGGGGTCATCCTTCGCGGTGACCCCAGTCGCCTTTTTTTTTTTAAACCAATTTCGTTTTTTTGGAAGCCGTTTTCACTGAGCTTGGCTTGGATGTTCGAGGACGCTGGTCTTTCGAAACGATCTGTTTTCACCGGTTTCCTGAAAAACCACAACCCGAGTCCCCTTTTGTTTTGAGAAATTGATGCGTCCGTTGGAGTTGCTGAAGGAAAGCGGTTGGCCTGGAAAACCACAGGTTCCTGCACATGGATTAACAACCTAAGAACGAAGAACGCCATTCCCTGTTGGCCTAGATGCAAGATCTCCGGACACCCTGTACTTGGGTAACGGTCGAACGCCATCCCCTGTTGGCCTAAGCGCGAGATATCCGGACACCCTATGCCTGGGTGAACATGGGACGCCATCTCCAGCTGGACTAACTGCGAGATATCTGGACACCCTGTGCTTGGGTGGGGCAGGATCCAACACCATTCCTGGTTTCAACCTGAGTGTAAATTTTCCCGGATGCTAAGAAAAAAAGACGATAGAAACTTTCGTGATTCCATCCAAAATGGCCACCTCTCTCACCTCAACCCATCATCCCTGCCCATGGAATCCAAGTCCATCCTGTGGAAGACCGATAAGTTGATCTTCCTTTTTCTTTTCGTGATCTGATTATGTCTTGTTTCTGTTTTGATATTTTTATATTTTTCCCTTTTTGACCCGTGAAGCGTCCTTTGAGCCATTAACCATTATGTTAAATTTTGTAATGTTGAGCCATTAACCATTATGTTAACCCATTATGTTAAATCGACTTGGGTAACCAAATTGAATGCTTAAATTTTCGGATCTATTATAAGAGTTGATTATTTTTATTAGTTTTACTTTGTGTGACCAAGGGGAAATGCATTTTTAGTATTAATCAAGACGTGTTTTATATCAGTGTTTTATTTGAATAAATGTTGTTATTTTTATCTTTAACGATTTGTGTTCTTTCCCCTTCTTTTAGTGAAACCTAATTTCACTGTTTTTACTTTACATAGTTCCATCATAAATTACAGTCGGTAAGAACCTTGTACACAGGGTTTTGTTCAAAATGCAATGCTACTATAAATTAATGTCCAGGTTTGTTAAGAGAAATGCTGATTAAATATGAAAAACTCAATACTAGTTAGCACCGGTACAGGAACCTGTACCCCCTTGTTTGACTCCATGGTGGGTGGTGCCGCCGGGGACTGAATATTTAATTTACAAACATAGAAAACCCAAATTCAACTTCTCCTTCAGTGGAGCAAATATGTAACAAAAAAAATGAAAATAATAAACCGGAACAAAAAATTTTTATTATAAAAAGTAACCAAGGAAATCAGAAAAATATATCGGCAATTTTACTTCATAAAACTAAATTAGGCATGGTTGGAGAGACGAAGAACATAAAAAAAACACTAGCAGGAGATGTACTCGTTGAAGTATCAAATAAAGCACAAGCTATAAACATCCAAAAAATAAAATCCGTCGGTCCAGTAGAAGTTAATGTTACACCCCACATAACTTTGAATTCATCCAGAAGTGTTATATCTGAATCAGATTTAGTTCGTGATACAGAACAAGACATCTTGGAATCCCTACCTGAACAATGTTATTAACGTCAAAAGAATAACAATTACAAAAAATGGTCAAAAAATACACACTAAACACTTAATATTAACTTTCAATACACCAAGCATACCAAAACACGTTAAATAGCCTACATTAATTGCCCAGTGAGACCTTTCATTCCAAATCCTGTTCGTTGCTTTAAATGGCAAAGATTCGGCCACTCTTTCATCGCTTGCCGTGGCAAAGAGACTTCCGCAAAATGCTGTAGTACAGAACATAAGACCGATGTCTGTACGTCATCATCCCTTTGCTGTGTGAACTGCAGAGGTGGCCAACCAGCTTTTGCCAGGTCTTGCCCTAAATTCCAAACCGAAAAAGAAATCCAAACAATTAAAGTGCAACAAAACATTTCATTTCCGGAGGCCCGAAATATTGTTAATGATCGCACCCCGAAACCTGGAATATCTTACTCTTCAATAGTTAAAAAAACCTTCAAAAGTAACGGTACTCAAACCGATGTAACTGTGTTTAAGCCATCTGATCAACACAAAACTTCATCGAACCAACCTATAACGCCTTCTTTTTCTAAAGCATCAGCTACAACCTCATCGAGTACAAAAATCATAAACCAACCAAATCGATCTAAAAATACTTCTTTAAAAGAGCCATATCATCTGAACAAAATAACATTAAAATTCCAAAAAGTTCTTCTCAAACCTCTCTTCAGCCTGACGTTTCATCCAGAAACTTTATAACTAACCAGTGACCTCATTAATCTATATAACACTGAAAGCGATATTTCATCTGTAGAAAATGAGGACTTGGAGACTTCGCCTCTGAAGCCAAAGTATTATCCTCGGCAAGACAAACATCGTCCTAGGACGAGAAATCACAAGTAGTTTTTCCTTTTCTTTTATACCTTATTTTTATGGCTTCCTTTCTTTCCTGGAACTGCCGGGGTTTTCGTCAAAAAATTGATGATGTTAAAGACATCCTAAACAACCACGAGCCAGCTGCAATCGCCCTCCAGGAGACCTATTTAAGAAGCAATGATTCCACCAACATTCACTATACTTAGAAAGGATTACGATGATGGCCAAAGAGCATGTGGAGGTGTTACATTGCTTACCTCCCATGACTTTCTAGTAACTCAAATTAACCTTAAAAAAATCTGCAAGCTCTTGCTGTTAGACTTCATGTCAATATTTTGATACCAATATGCAATTTATACAAACCTCCTAACACCCATATTGCCACTTCTGACTTAAATAATTTAATAGATCAACTTCCACAACCATTCATCATACTTGGTGACCTAAATGGCCATCATATTCTCTGGGGCAGTTCAGACATTAATCATAGAGGGAAACAAATTGAAAAAATAATAACAGATAATGATTTACGTATTATGAATGACGGACAACCTACTTAATTTCACTCACCTTCACTTACTTACCATTCAATAGATCTGGCAATTTGCACTCCTTCAATTTTACTATTTTGGACTTTTTCAGTGGATCCTTACCTTTACAATAGTGACCATTATCCAATTAAAATTAAATATGAAGGCCACAATACCAACCTCTCTCTGTCAGCCAAACTAACTACATATTTGAAACTGCCAACTGGCCACTCTTTACTAGCCTCACAGATATTTCAAACGCAGTAGAAATTGGTGACATCGATGAAGTAACTTTTAAAATAACAGATATATTTATAGCAAGTGCTGACGCTTCCATTAAAAAAGTCATTAATAAGACTAAAAAACAAAAGAAACCTTGGTGGAATGAGGAATATAGCGATGCCTATCGGAAACAGAGGAAAGCCTGGAATATCTTCAATAGATGTGCAACAAGTGAAAAATATATTTTTTATAAAAAAAACAAAAGCTGCCTTTCGAAAAATACAACGACGTAGTAAGAGGGATTCTTGGATGAATTATATAAATAATATAAATAGTAAAGTCACATGTAAACAATTATGGAACAGGATTAAAAGAATTTCTGGTGTTTACCCCAATAGACAAATTCCTATTCTAGAACATAATAATCAAATACTATCGGCACCCAAAGACATAGCAAACACAATTGCTTCATGCCTTTACGAAATATCCAGCTCCAATAACTACACTGAAAGTTTAAAAAAATTAAAGCTGCATCTGAAAAGAATAAAGTTAATTATACTTCAAACTGTATACTATTTTATAATTGTGATTTTACTTTTCCCGAATTGATAAAGGCTTTATCCTTAGTTCACAAATAAACTCCTGGCCCAGATAATATTAGTTACATCATGCTCAAACATCTATCAAATAGTTCTCTAAATCATCTCCTGAAATTTTACAACAGAATTTGGACCGAGCACACTTTTCCGCATTCATGGCGATATGCTACTATAGTACCCATACTGAAGCCGAATAAAGACCCCAAGAACCCTTCGAACTACCGTCCAATAGCCCTGACTAGCTGACTATGCAATATTCTAGAAAAGATGGTGAACGCAAGGCTAATGTATATTTTAGAAAAGGATAAATGTCTCTCTCCACTTCAAAGTGGCTTCATAAAAAATAGATCCACTATTGACAATCTAGTCGCTCTCGAGACTGAAATAAGAAATGCATTTGTCCAAAATAAGCATCTCGTCTCGATTTTTTTCGATATCGAAAAAGCCTACGACCGGACATGGAGACATGGAATTTTAAAGGACATTTTTAATAATAATATAGGAGTAAATCTGCCGATATTTTTATTCAAAATTTTTTAGAAAAAAGATATTTTAAAGTAAGGATTGGATCAATTTTTTTCAGATGTTTTTACTCAAGAGGAGGGAGTGCCACAAAGCAGTGTTTTAAATGTTACTTTATTTATTTTAAAAATTAACAATATAGTTTCTCAATTGCCTTCATGAGTTAAAGGTGTTATTTACGTTGACGATCTGAAAATTTCATGCGCAGTTAAAGACATTCGTTTAATAGAGAGACAACTTCAACAGGCCGTTAGCAAAATAACTCATTGGACAAATGAAAATGGATTCAGTTTTTCACCTTCAAAAACTGCATGTGTTCATTTCTGCAGAAAACGAAATCTTCATCTTGACCCAGAAATATTCTTCAAAGATATTTTAATTAATGTTGTGGACAGTGTGAAATTTTTAGGTATTACATTTGACAAGAAGTTGACTTTTCAACCGCATATTTTAAATCTACGCAAACGTTGTGAAAATGCTCTTAACATACACTCTATAACAAAAAATCGACGCACCAAGAAGAAATCATCCGATTGCTTTGAAATTTTGTATGCAAAAATGCTTTGACCAAATATGCAAATGATTAAAATTTGGTGTCCAATAAATGAATAGTGCGATCTCCAGCGCATCGGAACTGCGCATCCAGCAGATGTATATAAGGAGTTGTTCTTGAACTGTTGTTAAAACTTTCTGCTGCATTGCGATTTAGGATACCTTTCGACGACTGATAAAATGCCTCGCCGCAGGATTCGAGCTCATTACGAGCAACTTTCAGAGTTTGAAAGAGGTCGTATCATTGGATTGAAAGAGGCAGGTTGGGCAAATCGGAGAATCGCTCGTCATGTGAGTCGAAGCGATGCGGCGATAAGAAGATGCTGGCAAGAGTGGGTGGACAGTGGCAGATTTCAGCGTCATGATGGTAGCGGTCGAAGTAGGGTCACAACTGATCGCGAGGACAGAGTGATTGTCAGATCAGCTGTCACAGCGCCTGATTCATCGCTATCAACCATCAGTCGTGCGACGCACACACGAGTGTCCAAAATGACCATTCACAGACGGCTGAGAGAGCGAAATCTACGCTCGTACCGACCACCTGCCACTCACGCCTGCACACTGTCGAGCCAGAAAACAGTGGTTATGGTTTGGGGTGCCATTTCCCTTGATAGCCGGACCCCTTAGGTCGTCATTAGAGGTACACTTACTGCACAGCGGTACGTTGACGACATTCTGAGACCTGTTTTCCTACCGGTCCTTTCGCAGTACCCTGGGCTTATTTTTCAGCAAAAACAATGCCAGACCACATACGGCACGTGTTGCTATGAACTGTCTTCAAGCTTGTCAAACACTTCCATGGCCAGCCAGATCAACAGATCTCTCTCCCATCGAGCATGTCTGGGATATGATGGGAAGGCTACTGCATCCGGTAGGGAATGTTGATGACGTAGTCCGACAATTGGAGCATATTTGGCAATAAATACCGCAGGAGACCATCCGGGAGCTTTATCGGTCTATACCACGCCGTGTGGCAGCTTGCATCCAGGCCAGAGGCGGGTCAACACCTTATTGAGCTCGGTACTGTAACTCTAAAATAAACCATTCAATTGTTCTGAAATTTTAATCATTTTCTATTCTGTACATAATTTTCCTATCCGCCAATTTTTGTCTCCAACTCCTTCTTGGTGCGCCGATTTTTTTGTTAGAGAGTGTATTACGTGTTTTATCGAAATTATCATGGGGATCTGATCGTTGAGCCCTAATACGATCAAAATTAGATTACGGCTGCGTGGTGTATGGCTCAGCAAGAAAATCTGCTCTTCTCAAACCCTGAATACTATCCAACACACTATTTTACGTTTATGTTCTGGTGCCTTCAGAACTTCACCCGTAAGCAGCTTATATGTAGACTCTTCTGAACCTTCTCTAGATTTAAGGCGACAGCTGTTGTCCTTAGAATATTATTTTAGAATTACCTCAACCCCTCATCACCCATTGCATACCATTCATCATAGCCCATATTTAAAACGCCTTTATCAATCAAAAACATCCTTCATCGCTACATTCCACTTTAGAATGCTGGATTGGATGAACGGATCCTTTGATGGAAACAAACTTTATTTTGTTTTTACAGTTGTCCTAGAACAGTGGTCGGCAAACTCATTAGTCCTCCCAAAAGATCCAAAGATCAGAAATACGACGATTATGATTTCTTTTGAGAGCCAAATGTATTTTCAAAAACATTGTTTTTAGGAGCCGGTTTAAACTCGCTACTAACATTAAATAAAACCAGCTATCATAATAATAATAATCTTATTTATTGAAACAATTTTTTTTTTTACATTAAAATAAAAATATGACAAAACATGCATTTAATATCAACAAAGACCTTGCATTTTCTTGGAAAGTTTGGAAAGCCAGATTTGTATGTCGTTGTTTTTTTAATTTCAAGCAGAATTCCAGGTTCTCATCGATAAGACGATTTCTCAATTTACTTTTGATAAGGTTCATGCTTGAAAAAGATTGTTCGCATGAATATGTGGAACCAAAGAGTTAAAGAACAGCAAATGCTAGATTTTTTAACTGATCATATGAGTCAGGAATACTATTCGAGGTGTTGAAAATTATCATTTCTTTCTTTTCTAGGTCTTTCAAAGGAGACCACTTTACCGATGAACCAAGATCACATTTATTCTTCTCCAATTTTTCCATATCAGCAATGAGGCGTTCAAATTTGGAGTTCCATAATTCTTTGTTTTTTAACTCCAGTATAATGGCATTTCTAAAGCGCCAATGTTAATGATATGGGTCGCGCCAATGTTAATGGGTCGATTAATGGGAGAAAATACAATTCTGTTACGTCGCTATACTATTAAGAATTCGTGAAACCTCCGTAGAAAAGCTTCCCTCATGTTTAAAATTGTTGTTTTGAAATAGTAAATGTCAATTACTGAGTTATTTTCTTGGCGATGTTTCAGCAGGCTTGGGAATTTAATTAATGTTTCTCTTTCAAAATCATGAGCAAAAAGGGATAATTTGTTTTCGAATTAAATGACAACGATTGAGATTATTTAGATAAGACGTAACGTCTACCATGAAATAAAATTTTAGGATCCACTGATCATCCATTTGTTGAGGATAGTCAACACCCTTCTCAAAGAGAAATGCTTTAATTTCAAGTAATAAGGAAGCAAAACGTTTTAAAACCTTTCCTCGTGAAAGCCAAAGGACCTTATTATGCAGCAGAAGTTATAAATCAGTATTCACTCTCGTATTCACTCTCCATTTCAACTAAAAATTATTTAAATTGGCAATAATTAAGAGCTTTAGCTACAATTGTGTTGAGAATCTTGTTCACCAATTCCATAACATTGCAAATTTCTTCTGGAAACGACTGCGCACAAAGAACTTCTTGATGGATGATGCAATGGTAAACAAGTATCTCGTGATTAATTATTTCCTTCAAAATAGAAACAAAACCTCACTGGTCATACTTCTTGCCCTATCTGTTGAAATTGAAACAATTTTATCAAATGGAATAATATGTTTCTACATGCATTCAATGACATCATTTGCAATATACTCGCCTCCTGTTTGACCTTTCAGTGGCAATAATCCAAAAAGTTCTTCCTTAGTACCCGAAGACGAAATAAATCGAACAAAAGTGAAACTTGCGCTGCATCATTTATGTCACAAAGTTCGTCAACAGTTATTGATAAGGCTGACACCAATTTAAGATCTTCGATTTGCTAATTGGTTATATTCGAAGACATTTTGACTGTTCTGTCTTTTACTGTTTCAGCAAACAGTGGTAGCTCTTTAAATTTTTAAGGGAGGCCGGGACACAATTTTTTTTTTTTTTGCTAATAAAGATATTGCTTTTGAATTTTTAATGAAGACATAGCACCTAATTTACAAATAGAAATTATAAAAAATTAACTTGATATATATCAGTTCAAAAAATTTAAAACTTAAAAATTTTCAAAAACGTGACTGATATTACTTTTGATATAACTTGAGAAATCATTTAGGAAAATACACAATATTTACATTTTCTAGAAGCAGATATTATGTTTAAAAATTTGTCTACACAGTTTTTTAATACATGCATATAAAAAAATTTTAAAAAATTTTAAATTAAAAATGAGCATTTTTTATTTTATAATTTATAAAAACACTTATATTTTATAACATATCAATAATTTTTAAAATTGCTGAAGAGAAATCACTTAAATATGTATGAAAAATATACAAACCAAATTTCATGCAGTTATCTTGAATAGATTTTGAGTTATATCATTTTAAAGTTGGGAAAAGTGTGAAAAATCCATCATGGAGAAAAATCACCTCAAAGTTTCATTAATGAAAATCAGTTACAAAAGGGGAAATTTTAGTACCTGATGGATTTTTTACTCCGAGTACGTAAGTAAATCCGTTAATGTCTTCAGACCTTTGATTAAGGTTTATTTTGGCTAATAGTACCTTTCTACGGTACAATTTGTATGCAATTGTACTTTTGTTATCAGTTTTTCGGATAAGTCAACATATTTTTCGTTTTAAAGCTTTGAAAGCTATCAAAACGTTCTTTTGTTTATAACTTCGGTTCTACTCAAGGTATCATCATGAAATTGGTGTCAAACAAAAGAGAATTAAATTTCAAATTTTTTGGGAATATAAAACAACAAAGGACTTTTTGAAGGTTTTTTTGTGTCCTAGCCCCCCTTAAAGAATTTCTTATTTGCTCAAAAAATCCCGGAATATAGCTCTTCGGATGCATTTATAAAACAGATTTTAATGTATTCACAATCTGTGTATGGTTTGCCTCTATTAGCAAAGTCTTGAGTAACAATAAAGCTTGCAATATGAACATTGTTGGAAGATTGCATCCAATAATTAAATACAGAACTTGGTTTTTCTTGACTCTTCTGAAGTTCCTCAACTTATTTCTTCCTCGCATCATCGGCGGGATATTTACTGCCAGCATTTTGTCGAAATCGATTCATGGCTGAGCCGTAATCAAGTAGCTAAAGAGCCACGATTTGCCAACTACTGTCCTAAAAGACGAATAGGACATTTTGAGCTGTTGCGTGGTGTCCAGTATCAGTGTTGTGGTCTCACATTTTCAAAAATCGCCTGTCCGCGATCCATGTTTTCCGGTGTGAGAACTGTGGGTACAGCTTCAGTCTACGTTTATATCGGTGGCAACGGCTTTTGCGTCTTTTTTTGGCGCACTTCTAGTAGCAAGTCAAGGCAACCCATCTGCATTACGGTTATTGCGGTTTTTATAGCAACCTCGGCAAGCGGAAAGTTTAAATTTTCGTTTTGAATGTTCTAGAAAGTTCTTTCAAAATCCGTTAAACTGTTGTTTGATTTCATTGGTTCATTTGAAAAAAAGTCTTTCCTTGGCGACTTTAGAAGTGCGCCAAAAAAAAAAAACCGCCGAGACCGTTGCCACCGCTATAAACGTAAACTGAAGCTGTTCCGAACTGTAATCGATTGACCGACTTGACCAACTCTGGTATCTTGGAACACTCTAAATTTTGTAACAATCCTGCGAAAACTTGAAAGATAGGTGATAGAAGAATACCTCGATATTTGTCAAGAGAACAGGTGCTGTGCACTTTCCAAATTCTTCGACAAAGTTCTTCAAAACTTTAGTGTGGACTCTGAATTCTGATAGAAAAACTAACACTGTGATAGGCCCATGCCTAAAATCTATAAACTAATTGTAATAAAAAACTTCAGACATTGAACTTTATAACACAGCTGTATCATGTTTCTATCATACTTAGTTGCGGAGTATCAATCAATAATTAATTGTGTCATACACGCTTCCAAAATTAATGTGGTTATCATCACGGTACTTATGTAACCATTTTTTGATGGGAGATAACTTTTCGCCCCAAACTAAGAATTGATCTCCTGATTCAATGGTCCTACAGCCGTTGAGGGCAAAAAGATAAATCGGTTATGAAAAGTTTAAATGGTAAAATATATATGGTTTGTGCACGGATAATCTTTGAACAAAATTTGAAAGGAAAAAAGAAACTAAACCTTCAAAACAAAAAAGCTTAATCAGCAAAATTATATATATATAATTTTAACTAAAGTTTTTTCAGAAAAGGAAAATAATAATTTTTTTCTCAACTACACACGCTTAATTAACTGATTCCATGTGAGGAAATTATTTCCATTTGCTTTCAAAGTTACCAGCTGAAAAACATAACAATACTGCTTCTTGTAAACGCTCGGAATCTGCCTCTATCGTTCCCTTTCCTATGCCACTGCATTAAAGAAATTCCAGCGCAAAAATGTATCCGATCTCATTTCCTTTTATCTCCTTGGCAGATGTGTTCTCATCCCTCCCCCTAACAGACTTATCTCGGCATTTTCTCATTCAAGCTTCACCTGTCATTCAAATGAAATTTCTATCTTTCAGAAATACTAGCAGATGTTTTGGAACATTTTTTTTCTTTTGCTTTTTTACAAATTGGTTTATCGGCTCTAATAGTAAAAGCAGTGAGAGTGTTTTGTGTCCTAGTTCTGTAGGATTATGCATACATAGTGAGCAAAATGGATTCTAGTGAAAGAACAAGGCTACAAGAAGACAGGTAATAAGTATTAAATGTTTATTAATACGTATATCTCTTAAGTTAATTTTTTATAGTATTTTTCATTGCTTTTCGGTTATTTGCCGAGATGGAATTCCCAATTTCGATCACACTTTAATTTTAAGTCTAGAATGTTCTTAAGAGTTCCAAAAGATCGAATTACAAGCAATGAAGTTATAGAATATTCTGTAAATTTCATGTTAAAACTTTGTAGAAAATTCTGTATGTTTTAGAAATTTCAAAAGAGTTATATTAGAACGCATTTGCCGCTGAGCACTCAGTAATCATCTAAGGAAGCAATAAGTAGTGAGTGAAGAAATGTTTGTTGACTCCAGCATTTACACAGTGTCGTTTGTATGTCGCCATATCAAGAGTTCAACTCACAAAAAGGGATAGTTTAGGAAGTTAAAAAAATATTGTTTTCATAAGATGTATTTGTTTCTAATATTTGTAAAATTAAAATTTTAATTGATCAAATCAGGTGTTATTCTCGTCATTTGACCGTGATTCAAAAATATGAGGCGCTGTTCTTGGATCTTACCCTTATGAATCGATCCCGGATCATCATCAGTAGCCCGTTGTGTGTGCTGCTGCTCCAGTGCGACGTTAATTAACCATCTACCTTTTATTTATCAATGCATAAGAATATAACAGAAAAAGTATCCTTGGGTAACTTTGTGTGATTGAATTAAGTTGAGAGGACTGGTGTTTGTAACCTTAAAGGTGTGTATGATTATTCGTAATTAGTTAATCATATATCAAAATAGTATTATGGCAAATGCTAATCCGCTTCACAGCACATCAATTCTACATATCAAAATTTTTTGTTTAAATGCTAAATCGACATTTCTTTAAAATATTTTCAGTGCCATTTATGTGAGATTTTCTATGTCGAGAGCCACACGATCAGATATAAAAATTGTATTATAGCAAATACTAATCAGCTTCACAATACAGCAATTCTACATAACAAAAATCTTTCTTTGAATGCCAAATTGACATTTCTTAAAAAATATTTTAGTGCCAACTATGCGAGATTTTCTATGTCTGGAACCACACGTCTGCGAAGTTTTTATCTCTACTATCCGAATTCTCTAGCATGATACATATCGGGATAACTTTTGAATAAAATTTATCACCGTTTTGGGACTTTCGACGTTTAACTAATTGGTGTGAACCCCATATATCTATTCGGAATTAACTCTGTAGAATTTTTACTATCGAATTGCTGAAATCGTATTGGGAAAAACAAGCCAACTGCCGGCAAGTTCAGAATACATGCAGGATATACGTATCACCTCAAAAACATTACTGCCCATTTATTTTTAACTTGACAGTAAATGCCCCTCATTCGCAGGGGTTCAACTAGTTACATAAATTTTCTCAATTAAAATACTTAAAGCGCTGAGTGTTACCTCTCATATCTTTCTATACCTTTTGATTTCGCTTTAGAGTCCCAAGAAAACCATGTCCTGTGACGACGAAGCTAGAGAGGCGCCTTATAATTATTCTGTTCATTGTCGTAATAGTCGGAATTGGACTATCTATTGCAGTAGTTTCTTATTCCAAAGGTGAGCGTTTTGTCTTTTTTTTATCCTATTCTATTTTAGTTGCATATTTGCTTTAAATGACATATCCTTTGAATACCATTTACCTTTTAATGAAATAAGCGGAGACTCTGTCTTAAGATCTCAGATGAGTTGGTCACGCGGGATTGGGATTATTAAAGTGCTTAGTGATGTAGTGGATAAATTTAGCGTCTAGGGACTACTAATATAATTAATATTTAATTAATATAATGTAATATTTAATTAATATGATGTAATATTTAATTAATATAATGTAATATTTAATTAATATAATGTAATATTTAATTAATATTTAGATAATATTTAAAAAAAATTAGATAATATTTAATAAAAATTTAGATAATATGTAATTAATATTTAGATAATATGTAATTACTATTTAGATCATATGTAATTAATATTTAGATCATATGTAATTAACATTTAGATAATATTTAATTAATATTTAGATAATATTTAATAAAAATTTAGATAATATTTAATTAATATTTAGATAATATGTAATTACTATTTAGATCACATGTAATTAATATTTAGATCATATGTAATTAACATTTAGATAATATGTAATTAATATTTAGATAATACGTGATTAATATTTAGATAATATTTAATTAATATTTAAATAATATTTAGATAATATTTAATTAATATTTAGATAATATTTAATTAATATTTAAATAATATTTAGATAATATTTAATTAATATTTAGATATTTAATTAATATATAATTACTATATAATTATTTTATCCCAATTGTTAACCCTCCTGATGACTGTCGCAACGAGATATCTCGTTGTTAACAAAACAGACCAAATCTGGATGGTAGAGATATCTTATCATTAGAAGAAAGCTGATTAGATATTGATTTCGTCATCATCTAAAGATCGGCAAAATCCTGAAGACGAGATACCTCGTTATGAGCAAATCTGTTTAGACCTTGATGAACGAGATACACTCTAAGGCCGCTATTACATTATAAAATTTCTTTGACAAAGATCTTTTATAAAATAAATTTGACAACGAAATATAATAGGTGTAATGGTCGACTTTGATAAAATACGCGCTTCGTCAAAGTTTCTTTCATCAAAGCTAGCCTTCTCATCCAATATTTGATAAAAGATTTATGCTGATGCACTTTCTATCCTGCAGTTTCAACTGCTGAAGACTTGAATTTGAATGTTCCGATTGGGAACGTTCCTAATAAGAATGCAAGGTATGTTCCTCTCTGGAAAAGAAAGGGGATTGTTCCCTGCAGGGGATCACGAACGAGACCGTTTTTCTGTTTTCACGCTAACGTTTGGGGCGACGACACCACAACATACTTTGTGATTTGATCAAATAATTGAAAAATGAGTGATAGATGGTCAGTGGGAGCTACAAAGTTCTTAATATATGAACAGCAGGGGTTTGAATTTCTCCATGATGCCCGACATGCTGACTACAAAAACAGAAACAAACGGTTGGATATATATATAAAGAAATAGTTAATGTTTTAAAAGAAATAGGATTCCAATATACCACTGGAGAAGTGGAAAAGAAACTTAGGTTGAGGAGCCAGTACCTTCCGAAAAAGTTAAAAGTAAGTGCAAGTACAAATTAGTAATTGTTACGCTATCTATATATATAAAACACTAACGTACGTGGATCCGAAATCGACGTTATTTGTGTATCGTCGAATGGCAACAATCTATATATATAAAACACTAACGTACGTGGATCCGAAATCGATGTTATTTGTGTATCGTCGAATGGCAACAATCAACGTAAATAAAATAACCCAGATATTTTGAATTCTTGCTGTTTTCAAATAGCCGAGGTCAATTTCTATGCAAAATAAGGAAATAAATTGTAATATTTATGTTTGAACTGACTTTTTATTTCTTCCTTTGATGTAAAAGTAATTTAAACGTAATTTTGCTACCCGGTATCTGGCCATGTCAGAATTAATGTTTCCTTTTTAAATTTGATTTAGAATTCTGTGTTTGGGTATTTCAGTTGACTGTGAGATGTTGCGGACATATTTGAGGATTCCCAAGTATTATAAATATGTGTTCTTTTTGTTAATAAATCATTATTGTCTTTGTCAATATCGTTGAAAGTCTTTTGTCGCATTATTCTATTTCACAATATATTCAGGAAGTAGAAATTCAACGCGTTTGAATAGATACGTACGTGTTTTTTATCTCAGAATTTTGCATTTTTTCAAGGATTGTAATTTTATTTTTGTTTGCATTATGGTGTTCCGGTATTTTACCTATTGCAGAAATATTATTTAGGAGTTATATTTTAATGATATGTCTATTTCCTGCAAAATATCACTAGATATGGGTAATTTTGTAGCGGTATATGTATATTTCGACCAACTTTATTTAAATATTTGATTGATTACGCAATGATTTGAAGAATTGTTTCATAAAAATAAATAAAATATACAAATCAAAACATGTTTAATTACGGTGCGTAAAAATTTGAAAAAAAAAAAAAAAACTATTACACACCGCCGAGCGCTAGCCGGCGCAGCCCGGCTAGTTATTAATAATACATATACAGTCAGAAATGGCTATACGGTCACCCTCTTACAAGATCACCCGCTTATAAGGTCAGTTTTCTAAAGTCCCGTCTAAAATAATAGGGAGCATGTGTTAAAGCGCACCGCTTATATAGTCATTTTAATTTTCTGGTTATCGGTTATATGGTCGGGTTTTTTTATCTTTTCAATGAGGTTACCACAAGGTTACCAGAACAAAAAAAAAATTTGAAAAAAAGAGGGGTCATTTTAAATTGCTAAAACTTAAAATATTATTGATCAATTTTTAAAATTCTTGTAGTAAATTATTCACAAATTTATAAACTTTAATTTTGATTCAGTAATTTAAAAAATATTAATTTAATAAAAAATTAAAAATATTTGAATGAAAATTTTTGAAAATTTTAAGGTACTTTTTTTTTAAGTCATATTTTTAAAAGTAAGTATTTTTTTTTAATTTGCTGAATCAAAATTAAAGTATAATGTTTGAAAAAGATATATTCCAAATTTCAACACTTGAACTTTATCGGTTTTCGACTTATAGCAATTTGAATACAAGAAATCTTGAAAAAATTTATCATGGAGAAAAACGCATTTAAAGTTTTAAAGACCGACTTATAATTAATAAAATGCTTAAGCAATAATCTAAACAAACTAATATAATGATTACCTTTTAAAATGAAGTTCATTTTATTTTCGAAGGTTCGTTGCATTTTGGGGGTTCTTATTACAGATAACAAACAGTATAAAAAAGTGGAACTGACGGATACGATATTTACAAGCCTTCTGAATACTGTATACTTGGCCATTTTTATATCCTCTTATAAATGGTATGTTTTAGTGGTGGAACGTGTTTCCTGTGTGTATCCTATACAACAATCAAGTCATCTAGCTCGCTTTTGGCTCGCCATTAGAAATTCCAAAGAATGAATTGATACATGGTAATTGATTGCTTGATGCAAATTAGATTAACCGCCACACGTCACGAAAACAACAATAGACTACATTTGAGATAATCCTGATGTGTAACATGCTATAGCATTTGGGTAACAAAAGTAATATCTCGATTTTCTGTCTGGTTTGTTATACACTGAAAATCCCTCTCCATAGCATGAGGAAATAATAAGCACATTTCACACAAGAGTTTTATTTAAATGTGTTGTGTAAATTTTTAAAACAAATATTTTCGGAGGAAATATTTATCCGTTCGAAAATTTTTTGATTATCTTCATGTTCATTAAAATTATTTTTTCTTTCAAAGGCAAATCAAAGAATTTAGAATTGGTGAACGACACGTCTAATTTATGTCTCACACCACAGTGCATTTCAACAGGTAAGTCTCACATGCTTTGTAAGAGGGGTTAAAAATTAAAGATTGTAGAGTGAAAATATTGAATACTACATTAGTTTAGTTTTTCTAAGATGAACTATATTATTTAACACCATTCTCAAATGTAAAATTCTTTTAATGAAGAAATCCTATGATCTTTCAATCCTATAACAAAAAGTTTAGAGATAATTCGCATAAATTTGCGAATATTTTTTTATGTAACACGAAAAAATATTACAGGTGCTTATTGTTGTAAAAAAGGAAATGTTATTTAAATGTGTGTTGTGTAGTCCCATGTTATCCATACACACATAGAATAAATCTCAATTTAATACTGATTGACAAGAAAATATAATAAAAGATATAATGAAATCATTACAAAAATTATAAATAGATTTTCCAATTTTTAGAAAATCACCTGCCTTTTCAGGTCTGGAACTATTAACTGGTTGTTATAAATTAAACAAAAATAAAAGGTTAATTTTTATTGTTTATTTTCTAATACCAGGATATGCTTATTCTTTTTGGAATGGCTAGCCAAAAATAAAATATATCTATTCATAATAACAAATTCCTGTCTTTGTTTAAAAGTGATCATATAAAACATTGAGTTTTGAATATTTCCTATAATTTACTGGCCTAAGAAGTATCTGTGCAATTTTGATTGCTCATATTTTTTTGTTGCCATATCTCCGTACTTACGTCCGTTGTCAGGAACATCGCTATAACCAGGGCCTGAGATTACATGATGGGGAAATTAATGAAGTTTCCTAAGGACTGATAATCCAAAATGGTTGATTATCTAATGTATATACTTTTAATTTAACTCTCTTGCTGGTTTCCTCATAGAGGTAATTCGTTATTAGCAAAACCGACCAGATCTTGATGGACGAGGAAACTCGATATTAAAAAACTAACCAGATCTTGATAGAAGAGACGTCTCGTTACTAAAAGAAAACTGACCAGATTTTAATGGACGAGACATCTCGTTACTAGAAGAAAACTGTCCAGATCTTGATGGACGAGACATCTCGTTACTAGAAGAAAGCTGACCAGATCCTGATGGACGAGACATCTCGTTACTAGAAGAAAACTGACCAGATTTTAATGGACGAGACATCTCGTTACTAGAAGAAAACTGACCAGATTTTAATGGACGAGACATCTCGTTACTAGAAGAAACCTGACCAGATCGTGATGGACGAAACATCTCGTTACTAGAAAAAACTGACCAGATCTAGATGGACGAGACATCTCGTTACTAGAAGAAAACTGACCAGATTTTAATGGACGAGACATCTCGTTACTAGAAGAAAACTGACCAGATCGTGATGGACGAAACATCTCGTTACTAGAAAAAACTGACCAGATCTAGATGGACGAGACATCTCGTTACTAGAAGAAAACTGACCAGATTTTAATGGACGAGACATCTCGTTACTAGAAGAAACCTGACCAGATCGTGATGGACGAAACATCTCGTTACTAGAAAAAACTGACCAGATCTAGATGGACGAGACATCTCGTTACTAGAAGAAAACTGACCAGATTTTAATGGACGAGACATCTCGTTACTAGAAGAAAACTGACCAGATCCTGATGGACGAGACATCTCGTTACTAGAAGAAAACTGACCAGATTTTAATGGACGAGACATCTCGTTACTAGAAGAAAACTGACCAGATTTTAATGGACGAGACATCTCGTTACTAGAAGAAAGCTGACCAGATCCTGATGGACGAGACATCTCGTTACTAGAAGAAAACTGACCAGATTTTAATGGACGAGACATCTCGTTACTAGAAGAAAACTGACCAGATTTTAATGGACGAGACATCTCGTTACTAGAAGAAACCTGACCAGATCCTGATGGACGAGACATCTCGTTACTAGAAGAAAACTGACCAGATTTTAATGGACGAGACATCTCGTTACTAGAAGAAAACTGACCAGATTTTAATGGACGAGACATCTCGTTACTAGAAGAAACCTGACCAGATCGTGATGGACGAAACATCTCGTTACTAGAAAAAACTGACCAGATCTAGATGGACGAGACATCTCGTTACTAGAAGAAAACTGACCAGATTTTAATGGACGAGACATCTCGTTACTAGAAGAAAGCTGACCAGATCCTGATGGACGAGACATCTCGTTACTAGAAGAAAACTGACCAGATTTTAATGGACGAGACATCTCGTTACTAGAAGAAAACTGACCAGATTTTAATGGACGAGACATCTCGTTACTAGAAGAAACCTGACCAGATCGTGATGGACGAAACATCTCGTTACTAGAAAAAACTGACCAGATCTAGATGGACGAGACATCTCGTTACTAGAAGAAAACTGACCAGATTTTAATGGACGAGACATCTCGTTACTAGAAGAAAGCTGACCAGATCTTGATAGAAGAGACATCTCGTTACTAGAAGAAAACTGACCAGATTTTAATGGACGAGACATCTCGTTACTAGAAGAAAACTGACCAGATTTTAATGGACGAGACATCTCGTTACTAGAAGAAAGCTGACCAGATCCTGATGGACGAGACATCTCGTTACTAGAAGAAAACTGACCAGATTTTAATGGACGAGACATCTCGTTACTAGAAGAAAACTGACCAGATTTTAATGGACGAGACATCTCGTTACTAGAAGAAACCTGACCAGATCGTGATGGACGAAACATCTCGTTACTAGAAAAAACTGACCAGATCTAGATGGACGAGACATCTCGTTACTAGAAGAAAACTGACCAGATTTTAATGGACGAGACATCTCGTTACTAGAAGAAAACTGACCAGATCGTGATGGACGAAACATCTCGTTACTAGAAAAAACTGACCAGATCTAGATGGACGAGACATCTCGTTACTAGAAGAAAACTGACCAGATTTTAATGGACGAGACATCTCGTTACTAGAAGAAACCTGACCAGATCGTGATGGACGAAACATCTCGTTACTAGAAAAAACTGACCAGATCTAGATGGACGAGACATCTCGTTACTAGAAGAAAACTGACCAGATTTTAATAGACGAGACATCTCGTTACTAGAAGAAAACTGACCAGATCGTGATGGACGAAACATCTCGTTACTAGAAAAAACTGACCAGATCTAGATGGACGAGACATCTCGTTACTAGAAGAAAACTGACCAGATTTTAATGGACGAGACATCTCGTTACTAGAAGAAACCTGACCAGATCGTGATGGACGAAACATCTCGTTACTAGAAAAAACTGACCAGATCTAGATGGACGAGACATCTCGTTACTAGAAGAAAACTGACCAGATTTTAATGGACGAGACATCTCGTTACTAGAAGAAAACTGACCAGATCGTGATGGACGAAACATCTCGTTACTAGAAAAAACTGACCAGATCTAGATGGACGAGACATCTCATTACTAGAAGAAAACTGACCAGATTTTAATGGACGAGACATCTCGTTACTAGAAGAAAACTGACCAGATCGTGATGGACGAAACATCTCGTTACTAGAAAAAACTGACCAGATCTAGATGGACGAGACATCTCGTTACTAGAAGAAAACTGACCAGATTTTAATGGACGAGACATCTCGTTACTAGAAGAAAACTGACCAGATCGTGATGGACGAAACATCTCGTTACTAGAAAAAACTGACCAGATCTAGATGGACGAGACATCTCGTTACTAGAAGAAAACTGACCAGATTTTAATGGACGAGACATCTCGTTACTAGAAGAAAACTGACCAGATCGTGATGGACGAAACATCTCGTTACTAGAAAAAACTGACCAGATCTAGATGGACGAGACATCTCGTTACTAGAAGAAAACTGACCACATTTTAATGGACGAGACATCTCGTTACTAGAAGAAAACTGACCAGATCGTGATGGACGAAACATCTCGTTACTAGAAAAAACTGACCAGATCTAGATGGACGAGACATCTCGTTATTAGAAGAAAACTGACCAGATTTTAATGGACGAGACATCTCGTTACTAGAAGAAAACTGACCAGATTTTAATGGACGAGACATCTTGTTACTAGAAGAAAACTGACCAGATCTTAATGGACGAGACATCTTGTTACTAGAAGAAAACTGACCAGATTTTAATGGACGAGACATCTCGTTACTAGAAGAAAACTGACCAGATCGTGATGGACGAAACATCTCGTTACTAGAAAAAACTGACCAGATCTAGATGGACGAGACATCTCGTTACTAGAAGAAAACTGACCAGATTTTAATGGACGAGACATCTCGTTACTAGAAGAAAACTGACCAGATTTTAATGGACGAGACATCTTGTTACTAGAAGAAAACTGACCAGATCTTAATGGACGAGACATCTTGTTACTAGAAGAAAACTGACCAGATCTTAATGGACGAGACATCTCGTTACTAGAAGAAAACTGACCAGATTTTAATGGACGAGACATCTTGTTACTAGAAGAAAACTGACCAGATCTTAATGGACGAGACATCTTGTTACTAGAAGAAAACTGACCAGATCGTGATGGACGAAACATCTCGTTACTAGAAAAAACTGACCAGATCTAGATGGACGAGACATCTCGTTACTAGAAGAAAACTGACCAGATTTTAATGGACGAGACATCTCGTTACTAGAAGAAAACTGACCAGATTTTAATGGACGAGACATCTTGTTACTAGAAGAAAACTGACCAGATCTTAATGGACGAGACATCTCGTTACTAGAAGAAAACTGACCAGATTTTAATGGACGAGACATCTCGTTACTAGAAGAAAACTGACCAGATCGTGATGGACGAAACATCTCGTTACTAGAAAAAACTGACCAGATATAGATGGACGAGACATCTCGTTACTAGAAGAAAACTGACCAGATTTTAATGGACGAGACATCTCGTTACTAGAAGAAAACTGACCAGATTTTAATGGACGAGACATCTTGTTACTAGAAGAAAACTGACCAGATCTTAATGGACGAGACATCTTGTTACTAGAAGAAAACTGACCAGATTTTAATGGACGAGACATCTCGTTACTAGAAGAAAACTGACCAGATTTTAATGGACGAGACATCTCGTTACTAGAAGAAACCTGACCAGATCGTGATGGACGAAACATCTCGTTACTAGAAAAAACTGACCAGATCTAGATGGACGAGACATCTCGTTACTAGAAGAAAACTGACCAGATTTTAATGGACGAGACATCTCGTTACTAGAAGAAAGCTGACCAGATCTTGATAGAAGAGACATCTCGTTACTAGAAGAAAACTGACCAGATTTTAATGGACGAGACATCTCGTTACTAGAAGAAAACTGACCAGATTTTAATGGACGAGACATCTCGTTACTAGAAGAAAGCTGACCAGATCCTGATGGACGAGACATCTCGTTACTAGAAGAAAACTGACCAGATTTTAATGGACGAGACATCTCGTTACTAGAAGAAAACTGACCAGATTTTAATGGACGAGACATCTCGTTACTAGAAGAAACCTGACCAGATCGTGATGGACGAAACATCTCGTTACTAGAAAAAACTGACCAGATCTAGATGGACGAGACATCTCGTTACTAGAAGAAAACTGACCAGATTTTAATGGACGAGACATCTCGTTACTAGAAGAAAACTGACCAGATCGTGATGGACGAAACATCTCGTTACTAGAAAAAACTGACCAGATCTAGATGGACGAGACATCTCGTTACTAGAAGAAAACTGACCAGATTTTAATGGACGAGACATCTCGTTACTAGAAGAAACCTGACCAGATCGTGATGGACGAAACATCTCGTTACTAGAAAAAACTGACCAGATCTAGATGGACGAGACATCTCGTTACTAGAAGAAAACTGACCAGATTTTAATGGACGAGACATCTCGTTACTAGAAGAAAACTGACCAGATCGTGATGGACGAAACATCTCGTTACTAGAAAAAACTGACCAGATCTAGATGGACGAGATATCTCGTTACTAGAAGAAAACTGACCAGATTTTAATGGACGAGACATCTCGTTACTAGAAGAAACCTGACCAGATCGTGATGGACGAAACATCTCGTTACTAGAAAAAACTGACCAGATCTAGATGGACGAGACATCTCGTTACTAGAAGAAAACTGACCAGATTTTAATGGACGAGACATCTCGTTACTAGAAGAAAACTGACCAGATCGTGATGGACGAAACATCTCGTTACTAGAAAAAACTGACCAGATCTAGATGGACGAGACATCTCATTACTAGAAGAAAACTGACCAGATTTTAATGGACGAGACATCTCGTTACTAGAAGAAAACTGACCAGATCGTGATGGACGAAACATCTCGTTACTAGAAAAAACTGACCAGATCTAGATGGACGAGACATCTCGTTACTAGAAGAAAACTGACCAGATTTTAATGGACGAGACATCTCGTTACTAGAAGAAAACTGACCAGATCGTGATGGACGAAACATCTCGTTACTAGAAAAAACTGACCAGATCTAGATGGACGAGACATCTCGTTACTAGAAGAAAACTGACCAGATTTTAATGGACGAGACATCTCGTTACTAGAAGAAAACTGACCAGATCGTGATGGACGAAACATCTCGTTACTAGAAAAAACTGACCAGATCTAGATGGACGAGACATCTCGTTACTAGAAGAAAACTGACCAGATTTTAATGGACGAGACATCTCGTTACTAGAAGAAAACTGACCAGATCGTGATGGACGAAACATCTCGTTACTAGAAAAAACTGACCAGATCTAGATGGACGAGACATCTCGTTACTAGAAGAAAACTGACCAGATTTTAATGGACGAGACATCTCGTTACTAGAAGAAAACTGACCAGATTTTAATGGACGAGACATCTTGTTACTAGAAGAAAACTGACCAGATCTTAATGGACGAGACATCTTGTTACTAGAAGAAAACTGACCAGATTTTAATGTACGAGACATCTCGTTACTAGAAGAAAACTGACCAGATCGTGATGGACGAAACATCTCGTTACTAGAAAAAACTGACCAGATCTAGATGGACGAGACATCTCGTTACTAGAAGAAAACTGACCAGATTTTAATGGACGAGACATCTCGTTACTAGAAGAAAACTGACCAGATTTTAATGGACGAGACATCTTGTTACTAGAAGAAAACTGACCAGATCTTAATGGACGAGACATCTTGTTACTAGAAGAAAACTGACCAGATCTTAATGGACGAGACATCTCGTTACTAGAAGAAAACTGACCAGATTTTAATGGACGAGACATCTTGTTACTAGAAGAAAACTGACCAGATCTTAATGGACGAGACATCTTGTTACTAGAAGAAAACTGACCAGATTTTAATGGACGAGACATCTCGTTACTAGAAGAAAACTGACCAGATCGTGATGGACGAAACATCTCGTTACTAGAAAAAACTGACCAGATCTAGATGGACGAGACATCTCGTTACTAGAAGAAAACTGACCAGATTTTAATGGACGAGACATCTCGTTACTAGAAGAAAACTGACCAGATTTTAATGGACGAGACATCTTGTTACTAGAAGAAAACTGACCAGATCTTAATGGACGAGACATCTCGTTACTAGAAGAAAACTGACCAGATTTTAATGGACGAGACATCTCGTTACTAGAAGAAAACTGACCAGATCGTGATGGACGAAACATCTCGTTACTAGAAAAAACTGACCAGATCTAGATGGACGAGACATCTCGTTACTAGAAGAAAACTGACCAGATTTTAATGGACGAGACATCTCGTTACTAGAAGAAAACTGACCAGATTTTAATGGACGAGACATCTTGTTACTAGAAGAAAACTGACCAGATCTTAATGGACGAGACATCTTGTTACTAGAAGAAAACTGACCAGATCGTGATGGACGAAACATCTCGTTACTAGAAAAAACTGACCAGATCTAGATGGACGAGACATCTCGTTACTAGAAGAAAACTGACCAGATTTTAATGGACGAGACATCTCGTTACTAGAAGAAAACTGACCAGATTTTAATGGACGAGACATCTTGTTACTAGAAGAAAACTGACCAGATCTTAATGGACGAGACATCTCGTTACTAGAAGAAAACTGACCAGATTTTAATGGACGAGACATCTTGTTACTAGAAGAAAACTGACCAGATCTTAATGGACGAGACATCTTGTTACTAGAAGAAAACTGACCAGATTTTAATGGACGAGACATCTCGTTACTAGAAGAAAACTGACCAGATCGTGATGGACGAAACATCTCGTTACTAGAAAAAACTGACCAGATCTAGATGGACGAGACATCTCGTTACTAGAAGAAAACTGACCAGATTTTAATGGACGAGACATCTTGTTACTAGAAGAAAACTGACCAGATCTTAATGGACGAGACATCTTGTTACTAGAAGAAAACTGACCAGATTTTAATGGACGAGACATCTCGTTACTAGAAGAAAACTGACCAGATCTTAATGGACGAGACATCTTGTTACTAGAAGAAAACTGACCAGATCTTAATGGACGAGACATCTCGTTACTAGAAGAAAACTGACCAGATTTTAATGGACGAGACATCTTGTTACTAGAAGAAAACTGACCAGATCTTAATGGACGAGACATCTTGTTACTAGAAGAAAACTGACCAGATCTAGATGGACGAGACATCTCGTTACTAGAAGAAAACTGACCAGATTTTAATGGACGAGACATCTCGTTACTAGAAGAAAACTGACCAGATTTTAATGGACGAGACATCTTGATACTAGAAGAAAACTGACCAGATCTTAATGGACGAGACATCTCGTTACTAGAAGAAAACTGACCAGATTTTAATGGACGAGACATCTCGTTACTAGAAGAAAACTGACCAGATCGTGATGGACGAAACATCTCGTTACTAGAAAAAACTGACCAGATCTAGATGGACGAGACATCTCGTTACTAGAAGAAAACTGACCAGATTTTAATGGACGAGACATCTCGTTACTAGAAGAAAACTGACCAGATTTTAATGGACGAGACATCTTGTTACTAGAAGAAAACTGACCAGATCTTAATGGACGAGACATCTTGTTACTAGAAGAAAACTGACCAGATCGTGATGGACGAAACATCTCGTTACTAGAAAAAACTGACCAGATCTAGATGGACGAGACATCTCGTTACTAGAAGAAAACTGACCAGATTTTAATGGACGAGACATCTCGTTACTAGAAGAAAACTGACCAGATTTTAATGGACGAGACATCTTGTTACTAGAAGAAAACTGACCAGATCTTAATGGACGAGACATCTCGTTACTAGAAGAAAACTGACCAGATTTTAATGGACGAGACATCTTGTTACTAGAAGAAAACTGACCAGATCTTAATGGACGAGACATCTTGTTACTAGAAGAAAACTGACCAGATTTTAATGGACGAGACATCTCGTTACTAGAAGAAAACTGACCAGATCGTGATGGACGAAACATCTCGTTACTAGAAAAAACTGACCAGATCTAGATGGACGAGACATCTCGTTACTAGAAGAAAACTGACCAGATTTTAATGGACGAGACATCTCGTTACTAGAAGAAAACTGACCAGATTTTAATGGACGAGACATCTTGTTACTAGAAGAAAACTGACCAGATCTTAATGGACGAGACATCTCGTTACTAGAAGAAAACTGACCAGATCGTGATGGACGAAACATCTCGTTACTAGAAAAAACTGACCAGATCTAGATGGACGAGACATCTCGTTACTAGAAGAAAACTGACCAGATTTTAATGGACAAGACATCTCGTTACTAGAAGAAAACTGACCAGATTTTAATGGACGAGACATCTTGTTACTAGAAGAAAACTGACCAGATCTTAATGGACGAGACATCTTGTTACTAGAAGAAAACTGACCAGATCTTAATGGACGAGACATCTCGTTACTAGAAGAAAACTGACCAGATTTTAATGGACGAGACATCTTGTTACTAGAAGAAAACTGACCAGATTTTAATGGACGAGACATCTCGTTACTAGAAGAAAACTGACCAGATCGTGATGGACGAAACATCTTGTTACTAGAAGAAAACTGACCAGATCTTAATGGACGAGACATCTTGTTACTAGAAGAAAACTGACCAGATCTTAATGGACGAGACATCTCGTTACTAGAAGAAAACTGACCAGATCTTAATGGACGAGACATCTTGTTACTAGAAGAAAACTGACCAGATTTTAATGGACGAGACATCTCGTTACTAGAAGAAAACTGACCAGATCGTGATGGACGAAACATCTCGTTACTAGAAAAAACTGACCAGATCTAGATGGACGAGACATCTCGTTACTAGAAGAAAACTGACCAGATTTTAATGGACGAGACATCTCGTTACTAGAAGAAAACTGACCAGATTTTAATGGACGAGACATCTTGTTACTAGAAGAAAACTGACCAGATCTTAATGGACGAGACATCTTGTTACTAGAAGAAAACTGACCAGATCTTAATGGACGAGACATCTCGTTACTAGAAGAAAACTGACCAGATTTTAATGGACGAGACATCTTGTTACTAGAAGAAAACTGACCAGATCTAGATGGACGAGACATCTTGTTACTAGAAGAAAACTGACCAGATTTTAATGGACGAGACATCTCGTTACTAGAAGAAAACTGACCAGATCGTGATGGACGAAACATCTCGTTACTAGAAAAAACTGACCAGATCTAGATGGACGAGACATCTCGTTACTAGAAGAAAACTGACCAGATTTTAATGGACGAGACATCTCGTTACTAGAAGAAAACTGACCAGATTTTAATGGACGAGACATCTTGTTACTAGAAGAAAACTGACCAGATCTTAATGGACGAGACATCTCGTTACTAGAAGAAAACTGACCAGATTTTAATGGACGAGACATCTCGTTACTAGAAGAAAACTGACCAGATCGTGATGGACGAAACATCTCGTTACTAGAAAAAACTGACCAGATCTAGATGGACGAGACATCTCGTTACTAGAAGAAAACTGACCAGATTTTAATGGACGAGACATCTCGTTACTAGAAGAAAACTGACCAGATTTTAATGGACGAGACATCTTGTTACTAGAAGAAAACTGACCAGATCTTAATGGACGAGACATCTTGTTACTAGAAGAAAACTGACCAGATCTTAATGGACGAGACATCTCGTTACTAGAAGAAAACTGACCAGATTTTAATGGACGAGACATCTTGTTACTAGAAGAAAACTGACCAGATCTTAATGGACGAGACATCTTGTTACTAGAAGAAAACTGACCAGATTTTAATGGACGAGACATCTCGTTACTAGAAGAAAACTGACCAGATCGTGATGGACGAAACATCTCGTTACTAGAAAAAACTGACCAGATCTAGATGGACGAGACATCTCGTTACTAGAAGAAAACTGACCAGATTTTAATGGACGAGACATCTCGTTACTAGAAGAAAACTGACCAGATTTTAATGGACGAGACATCTTGTTACTAGAAGAAAACTGACCAGATCTTAATGGACGAGACATCTCGTTACTAGAAGAAAACTGACCAGATTTTAATGGACGAGACATCTTGTTACTAGAAGAAAACTGACCAGATCTTAATGGACGAGACATCTTGTTACTAGAAGAAAACTGACCAGATTTTAATGGACGAGACATCTCGTTACTAGAAGAAAACTGACCAGATCGTGATGGACGAAACATCTCGTTACTAGAAAAAACTGACCAGATCTAGATGGACGAGACATCTCGTTACTAGAAGAAAACTGACCAGATTTTAATGGACGAGACATCTCGTTACTAGAAGAAAACTGACCAGATTTTAATGGACGAGACATCTTGTTACTAGAAGAAAACTGACCAGATCTTAATGGACGAGACATCTTGTTACTAGAAGAAAACTGACCAGATCTTAATGGACGAGACATCTCGTTACTAGAAGAAAACTGACCAGATTTTAATGGACGAGACATCTTGTTACTAGAAGAAAACTGACCAGATTTTAATGGACGAGACATCTCGTTACTAGAAGAAAACTGACCAGATCGTGATGGACGAAACATCTTGTTACTAGAAGAAAACTGACCAGATCTTAATGGACGAGACATCTCGTTACTAGAAGAAAACTGACCAGATTTTAATGGACGAGACATCTCGTTACTAGAAGAAAACTGACCAGATTTTAATGGACGAGACATCTTGTTACTAGAAGAAAACTGACCAGATCTTAATGGACGAGACATCTCGTTACTAGAAGAAAACTGACCAGATCTTAATGGACGAGACATCTTGTTACTAGAAGAAAACTGACCAGATTTTAATGGACGAGACATCTCGTTACTAGAAGAAAACTGACCAGATCGTGATGGACGAAACATCTCGTTACTAGAAAAAACTGACCAGATCTAGATGGACGAGACATCTCGTTACTAGAAGAAAACTGACCAGATTTTAATGGACGAGACATCTCGTTACTAGAAGAAAACTGACCAGATTTTAATGGACGAGACATCTTGTTACTAGAAGAAAACTGACCAGATCTTAATGGACGAGACATCTCGTTACTAGAAGAAAACTGACCAGATTTTAATGGACGAGACATCTTGTTACTAGAAGAAAACTGACCAGATCTTAATGGACGAGACATCTCGCTACTAGAAGAAAACTGACGAAATCTTGATGGACGTGAAGTAAATAAACAAAATAAAATTACCCTCTCCCCCCCCCCAAAAAAAAAAGCAGTATTTCGTTCACATTAACTAGATCTAATTCTTGTTACCATGTCAAAAAGCACACTTCAATTTGGCAATCACGTTAATGTTATAATTGAATATAGCCCTAGCGGTAATCGTAGTACCCTACTATTTTGAAATGGAGTCTTGATAAAGGTGTGGATGAAGTAGTATACTACCACACTTGGATTCCCCTGTTCCATGTCAAGTCGGCATTTTTGGACGTTCGCATTTTTTTACTGGGCTGTTTGTTACTTTTTGGCTACTCTGTCTTCCAGATATATCTTTCCTTTTAGTAACCAGACTGCTAAGGAAATTCATTACAGTAGTGAGCTCTTTCGTGTAGCCGTAGCAATATTATGCAACTCCGAAACAGGAATAATAAATCAAAAGGCACAATTGGAGAATGAAGATATTCAGTTGAATTTCATGGAGTCGATGGTCCCGCATGAGCCTTAATCTACTGTATGACAGATGAGTGGCTTTAAATAGTGCTGTCCTGTTATAGTGCTGTATAGTTATTAAAATACTATTAAAAATTATAATTTGAATATTACTCTTGGCTAGTTAATAGTTCTATGGAGTTTATATTACAAGCATTTGAATGGTTACGTTACATTAGAGAGTGGTAAGTACTCGTTAGCGTAACCCGTCGGGGCGTCCTCATTGGGATGTAGCCTAATTAGGGCGGAGTGGAGAAATTCTTACAGCCAATCGGAGTGAAGAAACTTAGATTTGCCGTTTCTCTGTTCCTTAGAGTTGCAGATATGTTATTAAGATGTCAGAAACAATAATTAATTTTAAAAAACAAGACTTGACCCGGGTTTTAATTTGCAAGATCCACAAAAGCCCTGGGTTCGAGGGAGCATTGGGTCGTAAAATTGGAAAATGAATAGCGTAGCAGTCGATTTTATATTGGTTATATTTGCCGTTGTCATTCAACACAAAACAAATAACGTCGATTTCTGTCAGTGAAATAAATATATATAATTTGATATAACATAAATTCTGAAAAGGCATGACACCTCGGTGGGGTGTTCCTTAGACTTGATCCCAAATCATTCAGACACACTCATTTAAACCGATTCTGTAACTCACGGTAATAGGCATGAGAGTTAGTACTGTTGTCCTCTCTCTCTCTCTCTCTGTGTATATATATATATATATATATATATATATACATATATATTATTACATTTTTTTTTAAGTTACAAATTGTCCAATATACGTACTTTTAACAAAAAACAGAATATAGTTACATTTTCAATAAATAATATAATTATTTGATACAATTTAATTAATGAAAAGCTGTTCTCTAGCTTTATGTACTTTTCACTGTGTTATGTATTATACATTTATTTTTCTGATTATTTTAGCCGCAAACTTGCTTCATTCGATGGATTTAACGAAAGATCCATGTGAAGATTTCTATACTTTTACATGTGGCAACTGGATTAAAAATTCTTATCTGGTTGGAGAAATTACCACACAGTTCACTCGACTAAATACCCTCATTAAACTCAGGGTAAAAGGTATGCATTGCTTACATAAAATAAATACTGAAATATATTTTTATATAATATATGGTGCTTATAGCAACGTTTCTCAAACTGCTTCATCAGAATCTCTGATGGTCAACGTGTTCTTAAACTGCAGTGATGTTAAATAAAAGCACACCAACTAAGAAAGTCAGTCTAACTGTACTGGATAAATGTCATAAACTACAGTAGCTTTTGCGAAGACGTCTGGTTCATATTGGGACATAGAAAAAATTTCTAAAAGTTTTATATAAAACTGTAATTGAGAAAGTTATGGCTTTGACTGTGAATGGGGAGGAAATTTAACAGAATAGCAAAAGAAAGGTGCTATAAGCCTCTGGCGAGCGTACCCAGGGTGAATCTTTAAAAAAATAGCAAAAGAAAGTTATTACAAATTTTAATAACATTTCTATAGATCTACTCTAATGACGTAAGTCTATAAAGTCACTCTGACTCCAGATCAGAAGGTTGCGTGTTCAAATCACATCCGGATCACCAATATTCAATGTTACTGAAACTCAACTCTGAGAAATATCAAACCAGTCTCATCAGGTAGCGCCATCTGTCGACAATCAGGTGGTGACATCTCTTGGTGAATTAAAAACCTCTTGGAATTTGATTCAGTAAAATAATATGGGATCACAACAGACGTCTTTAAGTATTCTTTTCGTCACCATCAAGAGCCTATTCCGTAAGTTTCATTTTACCTGAGACGAAGGGTTACTGTTAAAATACCCGAATATAAAAAGAATTCTCAAAAAATGTGGTAAATGCCCATTAACCACCTTTATCACGCATCACTAAATAGAAATTTGAGGCCTTTGATTATCGGGAAAGAGCCGCTAATCTACTGTGTTTTGTTAACACGCATAAACTTAAAACGTTTATCAATCTTCTAAAAATTAAAATTGTATTACACTGGTGTCCAAAATTATCTTTACAGGCATAGAATCACGGATTTCTCAGAAACTGTGAACTATAATTTTATGAATTTTTGAGGAATGAGACATAACATCATAACCCATAAATAAAAAGGAAAATATTTAAAAACACTGCATATGAAAAAAACTGTAGCATGAAACAATAAAAATGGAAACAATATGTGACAGGAAAGAATTTAGAAAAAAATAATAATAACTCAGAAAAAATTAAGGCTTATAAATTTAATATGGCATGTAGTCGCACCTGACTTGTACACACATATTACAACTTGATTTCATGTTGGCGATAATGTTATTAACCACAGTTTGGAGAATTAATTTCACTCCTCCATCAATGCTGTCTTCAGGGCATTTACATCTCTAGGAGGAGGATGTCTTCATGAAACTGCTTTTCAAGGTAGTCCCATAAGTTCTCTATCGGGTTCAGATCAGGAGATTTTACTGGCCACGGTATTCGCTCAATGGCTTCATTTCCAAGGAATTCGTAACAGAGGTTTGCTCGATGTGGAGGAGCATTATCGTCCATAAATAAAAGATCAGATCCATATGCACCTCTGAAAAGTCTTACATAACGTTCTAAGACCTCATTTCGATATCTCTGGCCGGTCACAGATCCTCTGTTGTAAACGTGAAGGGGCGTAGGTCCATTGATCCTTATTCCTCCCCACACCATCATACCTGCACTACCAAAACGGTCCCATTCCATAATGTTCGAAGGAAGATTTCGCGTTCCTGACTCCATCCAGATGTAAAAACGCTTAGAATAATGTGTTAAACTAAACCTCGAATCATCAGTAAAGAGAGCATAGGTCCATTGGTGTTGACTCCAATACTGATGTTCTTTGCACCAATTAAAGCGATCCCTCTTGTGTTGTGAAGACAGCGAAACACATTCCCTTGGCATTCTGGCATAAAGGCCTATTTCATTAAGCCTTCTGTATACAGTTTGTCGTGATACAACAGTTCCCGTGGCGGCTGCAAGCTCTGAACTTCATTGCGGAGCACTAGACTTCGTGTTACAACGGGCAGTTATGGCCATACATCGTTCTTGAGAAGCAGTTGTTATGCATTTATAACCTAGTCCAGGCCTCCTTACAATAGTTCCAGAGTTCTGAAACTGGTTCCATAGCGCAGAGAATGTCTTTCTTGAAATATTCACACATCTCGCTACTTCAAAGATTGTCTAACCTGCTTCTAAACGGCCGATAATGTGCCACTTCACAGATTCTTCCAAAAGATACTTTGAAAGCCATAACAAACCTTTTTGAATCCTTACACACTGTAATAAAACGCTGTATTGTAGAAATTCACTCAGATATTCACTTTGCACAAAGCGCTTGATTTACTGTCAAATGACATAACACCTTAATTTGCATATCAGAAATCGTTTGATCACTTTTGATTGAATAATTCTAATTAAGACAGTCTCTCGCACATTCCATGCAAAAATGAATTACCCCAATTGGGTATTTCACGGAATATAATTATTTGTGGGTTTATAAAGATAATTTTTGACATGAGTGTATTTCAATGATATACTAAGTAATGTACAAAAGGGAGGTTTTTTTTTTCCTTAGCTACTCTTGGTCCAACTATAACTGTAAACGGCAATATTGTATGCACTTCATAATTTAGTGACTATTAACTTTGATTTATGCTTCCCCTTTCTCCTTGGTAAGCCTAAATCTCAAAATAATAATAATAAACTGAACTATACACTTTTTAAGTTGTCTTGAGTATTATTCTGAATGCATTAAATACTCTTTAGAAAACTGCCAAGATTTTAAGATTTGTTTAATACAATCCACTAAGTTAATGAAAGATTTTTTTAAATATTTATTTTGTTGGGAATACTTAAGAATAGTCTTTGTGGGTTTTACCGAAAGAAATAAGTTCTTATATGAGAAATAACTTCTTGGAAAATCATCAATACCTAAAACATGAAGGTGTTTCTTATGTCACACCTTCGCTAAAAGTAGGGAATTCTAAAGATATGTGGATTACCACATATCTTACCACTGTTTTAATTCGGATAATGCAACAGATCGGAACAACTATGTGTGTTTTAAAGTGATAGATCAGTTATTCGTTATTGCATTGATAGTCAGGGAATACAAATTTCATTAATTGTTAAGATTGCATAAAAGTTTTGCATAGATCAGATTAGAGAATATTTAAGAACAGCTTCACAAGTGTAAAATTGTCTACAAATCTTGTTGGCACAATTTTCTGTCGGAATTTTCGGTTCATAATTATTTCCTTTAAGCACCTGTTTACAGTATCCAGTAAAGCCGAAATTACTATCATATATTCTACTGATGCGTTCTTAGCTTTTTTGCAGAGTTATTATCTTCTTCAAATCTCAAGCTATATGAACATGAGAAAAAAGTGAGGGGATTCTACAACGCTTGCATGGACATCGGTAAGTATTTGCTGTATTATTATTTGTCTCTATTCATAATGTAAGTATTTCTATACTAATGTATGATATATACATTAGTATAATATGTATGTATATAGGAGTATATAAACTATTCTATACTGATGTAAACATTCCCATATAGATGGAACACAACATCAGAAAGATTTAATCATACAATAGCATAATTATTGGTACCAAAGTGAAAAAGGAAGATGTAACCGAACCCCAAAAGTTGATACAAAGAACAGTTTTACATAAACCGAATGATCACATAACATAGAACGTATCAAGCTATATTTCCACAACAAAATAAATATGTGTCTTGCAGTGATTATTTGGGAACTCCTGACTACATAATATATTTTGGGAGCATATCAGGACAAAAGACTTCAGAAATTCTCTAATTTTAGAAACAATCAAAGGAAAAAAAATAATACAAAATGCATCAAACTTGTGTATTAGTTAATGCAATACGTTTTTGACAATAGTGGATAATTTTTTCACATTTCTTGTATTGAATAGGCATATTTCTCATGTTGCATTTTGTATATTGAAAATCGAATAGAAACCAAGTCTTTGAGTGAGATCGGGATTTAAAATCTTAACCCCTTTCCTACTTCGACTAAATCACTTGTATAAACTTACATTTAGTGTAACGGCCATAAAATTTTATATAAAATAAATGCCATGTTCATTTTTGTTCGCCTTGTATCAACGTTCAACTAGTTAAGTGTTCTTGTTCTTGTATAATCTCTGATCGTTGAAATGAATGAATGTCATTGACAAACTCATTATCTTGTAGATTAAAAACAACTCCAGAGGAGAATTAAACATATAGTAGCAATATCGCTAGTTGAATAGATAAAAGTAAGATATACTTTCAACCTCATTCCTAAAGTTAACCCAAAAAAATAATTATACAGATTTCTACATAAACAAGTAATTAGATCACATGAAGCATTTGTAACTTCTTACAAGCTAGGTTTCATAACAAGATAGGTCTTAGTATTTGCGGAGAGCAAACACGTGGGATCAGTTGACCACACAATATATTTTTGCTGAGTATGGAGACACATTAGAACATAAACTTCAAATATTTAATAGAACTGATCAAGAGAGTTAGAGAATTGATCAAGAACACAAATAGGGAACATGTCTTCATGAGCAGTAGCAAATTATAATTCAAAATGGTGTATAGCCTTTTCTCCTTTCTTGAGTTTGTAAACATCTTAAAATTCAATCAAAAAGTATGTATTTTGATGGGATACAGATTGAAGTAAATCCAGTCTCCGATATGCTTTCCTACATGTACAAATGCAATTAAAAGTTATTTCGTTGAAGTGACAGTTAAAAACAATTCATTTTTCATAGATACTCGAGATAATGATGGTTTAAAGTTTATGGTAAAAGATCTGGAAGATTTCGGAGGTTGGCCTTTGCTCAATGAAAACTGGGAGTCTTCGAAGTTTAATTGGACAGATCTCATGGTGAAGTTTTATGAAGCTGGATATCCCTACGGAATCCTTTTTAACATTGAGGTTGATGTAGACATCAAAAACACGTCCGAATCATTGATTTTAGTAAGTAAAAATACTATAGTAATATGTTTTGAAGTTGATCATAACTCATGACCAAATTTTATTGATGCCAAATCCAAGCAGCAATTCATTCAAGAATTGCCATAGCCAGAAATTTTCTATGGGTTGCTACCAAAATCTCTTCAGCTTATTTCCTTGATAAATATGAATAATCCAAATAACTGTATCCCTCTATGAGTCAATAAAATTATCAGTACTACTTGACCAAATATTTAAGAGTATCCCAGTCGTCTCAAAGGGAGACTGATCATGGGATCTCACTGGCCAAGGAATAGTTTCAAAACCATGCAGGGACTCCTGGGAGAAACAAGGATTGTGTGCCCATGCATGATCATGCTGGCAATAGCCCCCCTGGTGAATTAGTAAAACCCATGGACAGGTGACATGAAAGGTAAAACAACAGGTTGTAGATCTGCTGGACGTATCGCTGAGCATTCAAACAAACTCATACCACTACAAGAGAGAACCGTCTATCGGAGAAGTGATGGTTCCCCACACTAAGATTAACAGTGATGTGCTCATTATCAGTGAATTTAGAAAAGCAGCTCTAGCCGGTAGCTAGTTTGAGTTTTTATGGCGTAGTCCCAAACCGACCAAATTGCGCGATAGCTTTTGTCCGGATCCCCGCAACGCGCGAATCCAGAGATCATCTACCCCATGGGGTAAAAGCAGGATTCGTCACTAAGCATGTTACGTTGTCATTCCGTGTGTGTCCACGACTATTGAACCGTCTATCGGAGAAGTGATGGTTCCCCACACTAAGATTAACAGTGATGTGCTCATTATCAGTGAATTTAGAAACCCCGCAACGCGCGAATCCAGAGATCATCTACCCCATGGTAAAAGCAGGATTCGTCACTAAGCATGTTACGTTGTCATTCCGTGTGTGTCCACGACTATAGAACCGTCTATCGGAGAAGTGATGGTTCCCCACACTAAGATTAACAGTGATGTGCTCATTATCAGTGAATTTAGAAAAGCAGCTCTAGCCGGTAGCTAGTTTGAGTTTTTATGGCGTAGTCCCAAACCGACCAAATTGCGCGATAGCTTTTGTCCGGATCCCCGCAACGCGCGAATCCAGAGATCATCTACCCCATGGTAAAAGCAGGATTCGTCACTAAGCATGTTACGTTGTCATTCCGTGTGTGTCCACGACTATTGAACCGTCTATCGGAGAAGTGATGGTTCCCCACACTAAGATTAACAGTGATGTGCTCATTATCAGTGAATTTAGAAACCCCGCAACGCGCGAATCCAGAGATCATCTACCCCATGGTAAAAGCAGGATTCGTCACTAAGCATGTTACGTTGTCATTCCGTGTGTGTCCACGACTATAGAACCGTCTATCGGAGAAGTGATGGTTCCCCACACTAAGATTAACAGTGATGTGCTCATTATCAGTGAATTTAGAAAAGCAGCTCTAGCCGGTAGCTAGTTTGAGTTTTTATGGCGTAGTCCCAAACCGACCAAATTGCGCGATAGCTTTTGTCCGGATCCCCGCAACGCGCGAATCCAGAGATCATCTACCCCATGGGGTAAAAGCAGGATTCGTCACTAAGCATGTTACGTTGTCATTCCGTGTGTGTCCACGACTATTGAACCGTCTATCGGAGAAGTGATGGTTCCCCACACTAAGATTAACAGTGATGTGCTCATTATCAGTGAATTTAGAAACCCCGCAACGCGCGAATCCAGAGATCATCTACCCCATGATAAAAGCAGGATTCGTCACTAAGCATGTTACGTTGTCATTCCGTGTGTGTCCACGACTATAGAACCGTCTATCGGAGAAGTGATGGTTCCCCACACTAAGATTAACAGTGATGTGCTCATTATCAGTGAATTTAGAAAAGCAGCTCTAGCCGGTAGCTAGTTTGAGTTTTTATGGCGTAGTCCCAAAACGACCAAATTGCGCGATAGCTTTTGTCCGGATCCCCGCAACGCGCGAATCCAGAGATCATCTACCCCATGGTAAAAGCAGGATTCGTCACTAAGCATGTTACGTTGTCATTCCGTGTGTGTCCACGACTCTCGTGCATTATACCACCCCACTCCACACGCATCCGTCGGTAGTCGATAGTCAAAAGCAGAACCCCACCAAGTGGTTTCGACGAGATTTCTACACCATCAAGATCTGACCAATTTTGTTAATGATGTGATATCTCGTCCTCAAGATTGCTGAATGCTGAATATATTGCCGTTTTTTGATGATGAAGAGATCAAGATCCACGTCAGTTTTTCAAATGATGAAATCTGGATGTTCTTGCTAATGACGCATCGTCCAGACAACCACTAGGAGGGTTAACGGACGTTACCTACAGTCCCGGTTCCACCAGGCGTCCGATAATTTCTCATAATGCCACAGGAGGCTGTACAACGGATGACATACAGCGTTGAATGGTCGATAAGAAAACTGCAGGAGCAGTTTTATCACTATCAGCTTAGTCTCGTATTTCTTATTGGCCGACCAGAACCTTCATGATATGCAGGTGTAGCTTCACTGACTTACTGGTACCATCGCGTACCAGTACCTTGTCGTGGCAATCCCTGTAAGTCCCACATGACGATCTATTTGTCGACAAGACCAACCTGCATCCTACAGTTTAACAGTGCTTATCCTTTCAAAGTTGCTCAGTTGAGTATACGATGTTCGAGTGCATCTTAGTCGCGGCTGATGGCATCAACTGCGACATCCAACCAGGATATTCATAGCGAGCTTCTGACACGTCTTCTATAAGCCTCAGGGTGCACACTTCACATGTGTCAGGCTACTTGTTGATTGAACTTTAAACCTCCAAGTGGTTTTTGTCGAGATATATCGTCCATTAAAGATCTGACCAATTTTACTTAAGACGAGATATCTCGCATCAAGATAATTCCAATTTTTTTATGGTGACGGGATCAAAATCAGGCCAGTTTTCTTCTAAGGACGAGACAACTCGTCCATCAAGGTCATTGCTAAAGACCAGATACCTCGCCAAGACAACCACCGGTAGGGATAGGCAGTTGAGAGAATGTTTGGTAGAAAGATTTTGTGCACTAAATTTAATGGATATGGATAAATGTTTCTAGCTGTTTTTATTTATTTTTAGTATAGAGTGTATTCATAAAAACACATTTGTAACCATTATGGAAAAGATTGAATAAAAATTAAAAATTCATCCACAAAGAGTAGACTTTTGCAAATTTCGTTTTAAAATTATCAGATAATGAGATAGCTATCCTTGGCTGAATATTGAGCATTTTAAATCCAATGCATTTTTATTGGATGAATAGCAAAGTCACCATAGGTAGTTCAATAAAAATACTATATTATTTAAGTTAATCGCTTCCTTCTACTCCCTTCAACTCGAACAATTCATTGAAAAAAATTTTAAAGTTTATATCCTAAGCTTTTTAATATTCGTTTGTATCATTGAGGAAATTTAAGCATACAATTTGTAGTAAGATATGGATGATGAAATAACAGCAACTATACTAACAATGTATCTAATACCCATTGAAACTACATGGCAATTCTTCTTAATCGAAATTTGTATGATTTCAGTATCTCTAACCACTTAAAGCAGTAATTTCTGTTTGCATTGCAATTATTTCGCTTTTAGTTATGATCCTATGTGAGATTATTTTCATCGTAGAAAATATTCATCTTATACGATTATCTTTTTTAGGTCAACCAGCCTTCTTTAGGCTTAGGTGATAGAGGTTATTACATATTAAAAAAAGACAAAGCTATCAGTCGTTATAAACAACTTATAGTGGAATTAGCCCTTCATCTGGACCCAGCAATAGACCGGAAAGAGGTTGTAGATGCTGTTAATGGAGCTTTGGAAATAGAAAAAAGACTAGCAAAGGTATAAGTTGTCAAAAGCTATATTTTTATGTACAAGAAGCTATGTTTTAGGGATATATAGAGTCCCAACTCAAAATCTCAAGAAAAGACAAATTAAACTTAATTCTTATTGACGGTTTTCCAAGATCAGACATTTTTAGGGAAAGTGAATATTGTTTAGACATTGACTTAAGGATTACGTGAGAAAATATTAAAATACAAGTATAATGATTGCGTTTCGGTGATCATGTGCATTGAGACGTGTCTTGAAGCTGCCAATTTTAATAAATCCATGCGAAAGAGTCTAGTTGTGCTGATCCTACTGTACAGAGCGCTGCTCCTTGAGAAACTGTTTTAGGGGCTTAATTTTATAATTCCAGACATGGAACCGTGTGCTGGTGGAAAACAGTGAAAGGGAGGACGAACATTTAGTGGACATGTAGCATCCAACGTGCCTATTGTAATTCCATATAGAATACATCGTGGTACATAAATTCACGTATGCGGATGTCAGTTATGCGTGTGTAATTTGTGGAACCTAATGTGCTGCTTCCGCAAAAGAACCATGCATTTAGTCATCGTTGGTCATCTAACGCGTATGCTACCGATGTATAGAAAATCTGGCGTGGATATCAAATAATGGCCACCAAAAAGGGATGATATGTTATATTTTATCTGGCTTTCAATAAATATAAAGAAAAGTTTATTAAAATTAGATTCTGTGAGAGTAACGGTGAGCAGCATATATTTCACAGTTCAATAGGCATTTCTTCTAAATTGCAATACACTTCAATTTTGAATTTCATTCGAATTTTTGAAATTTATTTTCAATAGAATTGCTAAGAAAGCATACTGGATGTTGTATCATGGGAAAATATCTGAAAATGCATTTCCATTTTGCAGGTAATGGTAGGAAAAATAAATGCGAAACATCCAGAGGATTATTATAACATCGTAACCCTGAGTGAAATTGAAAAGTTAACACCAAAGGTAAAGCTGTCTTAGAAATTTTATCCATTGATAAAATAATATTTCAATAACTGATAAATTTTATGTTGTCTTCTTTATGTATATCTTTAGCTACTGAGCAACGCTTTATAGTTTTGTAACGAAACAAATTAAAATTTTCATAAATATATGATTGTGTGTGAATTTTGTTACCATATACACTGATGACCATCGGAAATGCATCAGAATGAAGACTGCGTGAATTTTGCATTACGCATCGCCATACCGTTATAATATGAGTACACGTTATAATATGAATTATATACACGTTATCATGAGTCTCTATAGATTCCCCATCCTCCTGGTAGGCATTGTCGGTGCACTCAACTGCAAACGCTACATTTGTGACGTTTTAAAGCCTGTTGTACTTATTACTCGGTAAATAACGTTATTCGACAAAATCCATATTTATACATAGTATATGTTGACATTGGCTAATCATACAATTTCCTCAAGTTGGCAATGCTGGATCCCCTTAACATTTACTAGCAGTACCAGCACGGCGCTGCCCGAGACGAAGTTATGCTTTTAAAAAGTCAATCTTCACTGATTCCGACCAAACCAAAATAAACAGTAATAAGCAAAAAAATTGCACAAATGATAAAAATTAAATATCGCTATACTTTCAAAAAGTCTTAAAGCTAAAAAAAAAAAAAGCAAGAAGAAAAAAAGCTAATAAATTAATTTTAAAATGTTCTAAACCAATGAAATCAAAGGAGAATCGGAATTGCGATGTGACATTATATGAAAAGAAAGAAACAAATATAGATTCTGCGACTTAAATCAAACAGAACGTTATGAAAGGAAAAAAAATGAAATTTCCCCAGTGACGTCATTCATTGTAACCAAAGTTAAATTTAAAAAAGCAAGAAACAAATATAGATTCTGCGACTAAAATCAAACAGAACGCTATGAAAGGGATAACATTTGACCAGTAAAGTCATTGAGACCAAAGTCAAATAAAATATATATATCTATATATATATATATATAGAGAGAGAGAGAGAGAGAGATATGTGTGATGTGGCGCGCTTCCAAAAAAGAAACCAATGAAATCAATGCAGAATCGGCAGAGTATATTCCGATTCCAGTAACCTTTCAGTAGCAATCAGTAACGTCATTGGTAAATTGGCGCGCGTTCAAAAGCTTTGCAAAAGAAGAAACGCAAGGGGAAAAAACTAATAATTAAATTAAAAAATCTTCTACATTAAATTTTTAAATTCTGACTTCGAGGTCTATTCAGTCATCTACCTGTGTGCCAAATTTCATTAATGTAAGTGCCATATGCGTCTAGACACTTTCATATGAGCAAGACACACAGACTTCCTTTTATGATAGTTGAGATGGTATTTATGCACAGGTGTATTCACAGATTCCGTGGCGGTATCTATTGTCGAAATTGTTACCATCTACCACAGTCCTCCACGACGATGAACGAATCATGGTTGCTGTTCCTCCAGCACTGGAAATGCTGCACAAAATTTTGGAAGAGTTGGACAGTGAAAGTGGAACTAGTAAGAAGGACTTGGCAAATTACATGTTCTATCGTGCAGTACTGTTTGCAGCAGAGCATGTTAACCAGGATCTCTACTCGATGTATGAAGACAAACTGCCCCATTCCAAAAGAGGCGACTTGTGGCAGACGTGTGTTGCAGAATCCATGGAAATCTTCCATATGTCGCTCACAGCTTCATACGCCGAACGGTATCTAGATACCGAATCGAAATCTCTTGTAAGTTTGTTTACTTTTATATTCTTAATTGTGAATGTAGGTAGAACCTCAAGACAGCTGACACTCAGGCCTTTGGTTTCTATCTGGCAGCGAGGTTAGTGGAGACGAATATGATTGACCTAGTTTTTAAACTCTTGTGTCTGTCTCAATAAAATATATCTCCAGAGAACACTAAATAAATATTAAAGACTAGCTGAATAACCCGGAGCTGCTCGGGTTTCAAATATGACCGCGACAGCTAAAATTTGGCAGCGATATTTCCCTGTGTTAACTCAAATACACAAACTCTGTAGAACGTGTTTCCAACCGCGACAGCTAAAATATGACCGCGACATTTCCATGTGTTAACTCATACACAAACCCCGTAGAACGTGTTTCCTTGTCCATGTCTATTTATTGCAGAAAAACAAAATTTAGATTTTAAAATTGGGGCTTCTAAGGCACTTTTAGGATTAGCTGTGTGCCATTTTTCATGGCTACAGATTGGTCTGAAGACAGGAAAATAATAGCCTATGTTGTCCGCAGTGTTCTAAAGTATAAGTGTACCAAATATGTTGTGAAATGGTTGAACGGCTTAGATTTGTATAGAGAATATATAAACACACCTACATCCTTTCTTATATATTTATATATGTTATACAAAATTAGTGTATAAATTTGTGAATAAAGTTGTGAGTAAAAGTGAAATTAAAAATATGAAATGAAAAGTAACTTAATTCTTAGAATTTATAAATGAATAAGAGAAGTGGGTATTACAAAATTCAGTTATTAGTATTACTTAAGGAAAATTAGTCAAAATAGTTTGTGCTTATATGCTTTCCTGCTGTAACACTTTTCGAAATGAATTTTGAGTCTGCCACAATGTTTCGTAATAAAAGTACTTTTAACATTCCGTTATTTTGCTTCCGAAACTTACTACTGGAGTTTATTACCTTTTCCGATTTTCCAAGAGAACATTTTATTTAGAAATTCTTTAATTCTGAGGACAACCTTAAGTTTCAAATAAGATGTTTTAAGAATAATCTAAGTGTACTAGGTTATTTTATTTAAATATTGTAAGTAATGATAAATTAATAACTCCATTATTTAAAAAATTTAATGCTTTAACGTTCCGTTGTAGTTAGGTGAATATATGCAATATAGTAGATTTATATATAAAAAATCAGCTTAGTCCTGGAAAGGAAAACAGTTTAAACCTATGTCATCAATTAATATGTTGATTGGTGCTGTATATCGCACTGGAGCAAAGCAACGAACTATTTATCAAATCATAGAAAAGTCATATATTAATTCCTTAACATTTTAAAAAATTACACTGAAATGTAGTTTGTATTTATTAGTTCATATATTTTATTAGCTAGAAATGATGTTTCAAGATATACAAGTCTCCTTGATAGATAGCATTAAGGAAGCGGATTGGTTAGATCCAGAAACAAAGAAAAAAGCGCTGTTAAAGGTTAGTAGATACTTCAAAATCTACTTAATGGTTATGAGCTTTTTAGGCAACAGATAATTTTTTATATTTATATATGTTTGGTGGTAAAACTCAAGAACATGGTACAGTCTTTTCAAATTAGCGACAAAAATTTTAGTCACCGAAAGGCTATTTTATATTCCGCCATATTGGATGCATTCCGCTTGCATGTTCACTAAGTGCATGTAGTAAACCTCTACAACGGGTTATCATAGTCCAAAATTAATTCCAAGTGATGATGGCTCCGTCTTCTTGAGTTTAACAGCTTTTGTTTCTGTTTTAACTTTATCGAATAATTATGTCATTTGTTTCATTGAATAATTGAACCACAATAGATCAACATACGTTAAATGAAAAAATTCCCATTGAATTTTCAACACCTTGTAAAACTAGCTTTCCAGCCGTATCATAGTTTGCGTAGGAGAAACCGAAATAGCAACTCCACTCCAAGTACTATTCGGAACGGCAATATATTTCTAAGTTTTGACATTTGAGACAAAAGAAACACACATAAAAGCTGCATCCATAAATATATAAAAACTCATATCACTCCTAGAAAAGAATGTAATAATTCAATCATTAGTTGATTGAGGAATCATTAAAGTGGGTAGGAAAAAAAACATGCTTTTTTAAATCGTTAACACTTTGGTGACCAGAAGTTCTGTTTGATAGTTAGGCAGTGCGATAAATTCAATGATATATTCAATAATCTTTAGGGTTTTACCAGCCCCGAAAGTTTGAAACTTTGGATGCCTCATTTGTTGGGTAAATGGTGTAAATTTGATTGCTTAAGTTTCATATTTTGCAACGAAATTTGTCGAAAAATGGCATTTGAAAGTGACCAGAGGGTTCAAATTCAAGCGGTGTCACCAATTGAAAATCCGATTAATTTGATGGAGGCTTGCTTTTTTTTTGCGACAATATTAATACGTTAATTGTTTCTAAGATGAACTAACTATTCTGAAACGAGCTAACAGCATTAGTTTGAACAAGATAAGTATGAGAAATGTGACATTCTGCCCTAATATTTGGTTAACTATCAATTTTATGCGATAATACCTTTAAAATTCTCATTAAGTGTTTGATGCTTACGTTGCTTAAGTCCAACTTTAGTTCTGCCAGTAAAAAGCGTCACGGGAAAAATATCAACATCTTGTAAAACTACAAATGTCACTACCACAGCCGATCTAACCAATGCATTAATTTTGTATTTTATGGTTCTACTCAAAGCGAAAACCATTGCCATTGCATTTTGAGGTGTGTTTCTCTAACCTGCCAATCAATCGGGTGGATGGTCACACTGCTGACTTATAGATTGAAAGGTTCCTGGTTCGAATATGGGCGAAAGCATAGACGTTTGTCTGTCTGTAGTGAATTTAAGGTCTCTCAATAAACGGGTCGTGCCTTGAATGTATGGTATGTATCTGAGGTATAACGAGAACCCTTCCCCCATGGTGTACCAGGCTAACGCCAAGTGGTTCACAAATCTAATATATATAATTTCACAGAATCAAAGCCGTTGTATAATGTTCACAAACCTGATTGGAATGGAATTTTCTAAAACCTTTTTCCGCAGGTGAAAAAAGTTCGCTCTGCGATCGCTTACCGTGAAGAAATGCTGAACGAAGAGACCATGAACGAATACTACAGCCCGGTAAGCAAAATACGGTTTCATTAGAAGAGAAGGTATTCAGCCAGCTGTAAATACTAATACATTGATCTCATTCTCCACAGATCAAAATAGGAGATGACCATTTTACGAATGTAAAGAGTGTGTACAAATTCAAAACGAGAGAAAGATTGGAAGGCTTACATACCAAGCGGATTAGATTCAGGTACATACATCTTTTGTTAAGAAATTTTGTTAACTTTTCTCCATATAAAGTTATACAACGCTAGCGAAATGAGTAGGTAAGGTTTCGTAACTAATTTATATTTTTCTAGCCTATGCTAGACCAAGTTTATAAGCCACTCTTCTTCAAAACATTCAATACATTTACTGGGTTCCATAGAAAATCTAGAGTATCCATAGAAGATCTAGAGCACAAGAAATATTTGGATTGTGTAGAACGTCAGTTGTCAGGTCCAGAAATCCAAAATGTAAAAACAGCGATGGAAACATGGGGAAGGGGTTTATTAGCCATAAAAGCAATAGAAAAATTACATGTCCATTGACTGCAGATCTGCTGAAAGATTCTACACCAACTTCTGATGAATGCTCAAATTCAGGGTACTTCCATAGACACGAAATATAAGTACACTGCGCACTGCTACTGAGAGAAACGTCGAAAAATGTGACAAACATGTATATTAGTAGTCACGAGAATTTTCTGTGAAACATCGACTTGATTGGCCGATCTGTCACCTTATCACCTCGTTTGGTGATATAACATCTTAAGACAGAATAGATGCGTGAATGCGCAATTCTATAAAGCGGTAAAGCTTCGGTTTCCTAAGAAACGGTAGCCGTGATCTAGCGGCCGTGATGTATCGGTGGGTGACGTCACTAAAACGTTGCTTATACTTACACATGGTGTTGGTTTCCTAGAGAGCGTTGTTTGTGAGCGTAACAAAAAGGATCGGAGCCGCCATTTCCATGACTGGCGTCATAGCGGTCTCAAACAGATGGGGAACGTTTTTTCTCTTGTAGCGGCCAGATTTCATTTCCTGCTCCAAACGATTCGAACGGAGAGGAGCGAAATAAATAAACATTTTTGACTGCCATTGATCAATTCGGTTTTGTAAAATCGGGATCGTTAAACACAGAATGAAAATTTCAACGGATTTGAAAGCTGCGGAAAATTTGACACCAAATCGATACCTTAAATGTGATTTTCTTTAAATAAATAAATAATTATTAAAAAAATAATTAAATAATCAAATGGTAAATAATTGAATAATAAAACTGTTTTTGATATCGATCTGGCGTAGAAATTTACGCTGATTTGAAATCTGTTGAAATTTTCACTCTACCTTCAACGATCCCGAAGTTAGAATTTTTAAACTAGAGAATAAAAAAACCACTTTGTTTTGTTTCTCGAATAAAACAAACCACGACAGCCGTCTGTGTTGCCCATTCTCCAACGTATTCTGTCCGTCTAAGTTGACACGTCGGGATTTTTGTTTAGACGGCCGTCTAGTTATGCCCGCGGAATCATGACGTATCACGGCTGTTAGATAACGGCTCCACTTTCTTAGGAAACCAAAGCTTAACAAAAATGGTGAAATTGACAAAGACAACTCTTTGTCGCGCGAACCAATAAGATGATGAAATTAAGATCACAAATTAAGATTACCAATAAATTATTAACGCAAATTTAAACTGTAGAACAGTTGTGTCAAATAAGTATGCATCATACAAGTAAATCAGTTGAATGAAATAAAATACTTTTGTTCCTCATATAACCTTATGCATGTATTAATCGGTTTTTTTTGTAGGCTTCCTTGGTTTTTCAACTTTGCTTTGTTAAAGCTTTGTAAATTGTTTATTGACAGGATATTCTGCTTTGAAATAATTTTCGAATGATCTTCAAGCGATGAAAATGCGTTTAAAAATAATTTTATAAAAATAAAATAATATACAAGATATAAGATTATAAACTATATTCCAGAGAGAGGTTTAACATATATATAATTGAGAATTATAAATTAATTAATGGTGTGCTTATACTGATAAGCACTTTATTTGTGTGTTGCATAATCAAAATTCTTAATCTTTTGTACAGGTGGTCGGACACCAGCAACTTATTGAGGGCAAATGCTTTTTACCTTCCAAGTCAAAACTCCATTAGTGAGTATTAATACAGTTGAATCTGTGAGTTAGACAAGTGCATCTCATTCAAGATTTGTACCATAAATTCTACAACGGCTACACAAAAGTATAGAATATAGAAAACATGTATAAATGCATGCAGTATAAAAACATTACTTTAAATTAGGTTTGCGTTGTGACCTACACTTGATGATTAAAAATAAATAATAACTTCAGAAAACTAATTTTCTTTGATTTAAGACAATGAAATTTGAAAAATAGCAGATGTATTTACGAATGTTAAATGAAATTCAATAAAAAAGAATACTGAAGATAAACTTATTGTGAATGACGTTTTTTAAGAAAGTGATATTATCTTTGAACTAACTACGCCAAATATTCTAATAAAATTAAGAAATAATAACTTTGAACCCCTTATATACCCAGTAACCTTCTAATGAAATAGTCAGAGAATGTGGCCGGAGTCGCTGTCGTGAGATCTTCTGAAGGATAAGTCACGTGAGCTTATGAATCGACTTGGGCCGATTGACTACGGAACTGCAAATTAATGGCTTTAATCACTCTGGATAATCATTTTGACCAATCAATAATTTGTACCACATTAAAATTCGTGCTTTTCCCCATAATCACGTGACAGAACTTCAAACCGAGTGATCGGAAGAACTAACACGAAAGTGCACGCATATGCCCCGTCTATTTCATTAGAAGGTCGATGAATGTACAGCATTCCGAGAAGTGTAGTATTACTTTCAGACTGCATTACATTTAATGACTCGATAATCACATCTATATAGATAGAAAGAATCATTCTATTGGGCAAGAAGGTCAAAACTGCTAAGTCATGAAGGTAACACTGTTTCTTTGCTTTTCTTCTTGAATAAAAACACCTATATGCAAACTATTTTAATTTTAGTCTTGGCATTCTTTAAATATATTATTCTAAACGCATTAAATATGTATCTATCGAAAATAATAAGTAAACAAGAAAGGAAAAGGCTACACACACAAATGTTAAAACTTGTAAAAATTGGGGTATTGATTTCAGACTTCTTTTCCAACCAATCGGTAATAGCACATCGTGTGGCTCCAGAGTGCGACGTAAACTCAACCACCTCCCTTTTTAACCTAATATTTTAAGAGATACAAGACTATTGTAATGTCTTGCTACTGCGATGAAATTTGAAATTATCTCAACCTTAACCTTAAAAAACCTTAACATAAACATCGGTCTAATTAGCCTTCGTGTAGCAAAAAGTGGCTGTAATGCAATAAAACAAATAACATCAAATTTAACCATAATGAATTGCAAAACTTGCTCATGTATTTAAGTTTCATACACATTAATTTTATTCATAAGTAATAAAAATATTGCTAATATTTTTCTTTTAAATCATTGTTTTTTCTCTTCAGTTATTCCCATTGGATTGATACATGAAACTATCTTTTCTTCCGGCAGACCAAAGTAAAAATGAATTTTTGATTATATTCATGTTATTAAGGGGGTCCGGGACACAAAAATTGTCAAATTTTCGAAATGTTTTTTTTATTATTTGAAGAAATTATCTGTGTTTTTCTGCTTAAAATGACGTCTAAATCATGTTTCTAACTTAATTAGAACTAGAGATATAATAATTTTTGTGGTGCGTTGTTTTGAAAATCTAACAGTTTTGACAGTTGTTGTCATGGCAAAAACATCTGTCCTTAAAACTTTAAATGCGTTTTTCTCCATGATGCATTTTTCAAGATTTCCTGTATTCAAATTGCTATAAGTCGAAAACCGATAAAGTTTAAGGGTTGATTTAAATTTGAAACAAATATTTACTTTTAAAAATATGACTTTTTAAAAAAAAAGTACCTTAAAATTTTCAAAAATTTTTATTCAAATATTTTTTATTTTTTATTGAATTAATATTTTTTAAATTGCTGAATCAAAATTAAAGTTAATAAATTTGTGAATAATTTACTGCAAGAATTTTGAAAATGGCTCAAGAATATTTCAAGCCTTAGCAATTTAAAATGACCCCTCTTTTTTTCAAAAAAGTTTAATTTAAAATTTTTAAAGAACTTATGGAAAATTTTTGTGTTGTGATTTCGTTTATTAGTTAGATGGGTAATCAGTACAAAAAAATTCTAAATTAATTAATAAAAAAAAATTTTAATGTGTCCAGAACCCACTTAAAATAATTTTTTCAACAGTTTGAACTCTTTTTTATATGCCATAGTCAGTAGCGTAACATTGATGACGTTTTCCAGAAATCTATCAAAAAAATCTATTCAACTAGATTCGTTGTATTAGGTATACAACTTTGCTTCCGTCATTTTTTCCCCGAAATTCGAGGCTTTATGCAAAAAACAGGTTATACGTTCATGATTCAAAGTATTGTCCATCGATGGTCACTACTTTCTCCCATCTTTTGAGCAGAGTACGAATCCCGCGTTGAAAAAAACTGGTTATCTTTTGAAGTGATCCACAAATCGATCCAATTTTTTACTTCTTTATAAGACCGGAAGTGCTGGTCAGCCAGACCGTGTCTAAGTGAACGAAACAAGTGATAGTCAGAGAGAGCAACGTCTGGAGAATACGGCGTGTGGGGGAGGACTTCCCATTTCAACGTTTCCAAGTATGTCTTGACCATTTTCGCAACATGAGATCGAGGATTGCCATGCTGCAAAATCACTTTATCGTGTCTTTTGTTGTATTGCGGCCGTTTGTCTTTCAAATGCTCGGCTCAAACGCATGAATTGCGTTTGATAACGTTCGCCTGTGATTGTTTCAGTCGGTTGTAACAGCTCATAATACACTACGCCGAGCTGGTCCCACCAAATACAGAGCAAGACCTATGAGCCTTGAATATTCGGTTTGGCTGTCAACGTGGAAGCATGGCCGGGATATCCCCATGATTTTCTGCGCTTTGGGTTACCGTAATGAACCCAGTTACAATGCGATGCAGAAATCCCTACCGTCTTTGCCTTTCAAGCAGCTGTTCACAAGCAAACAAACGCCGTTCAACTTCTCTCGGTTTCGCTCGTACGGCACCCAATTCCCTTGCTTCTGAATCCTTCCCATGTCTTTGAGGCGTTTTGAAATTGCTTGTTGAGTCACTCCCAATGATCGTGCCAAATCTTTTTGACTTTGACACGAGTCTTCATTAAATAATGCCTCCAATTCTGCATCTTCGAAAATCTTCTCTCTTCCGCCGCTGCGCCGGTCTTCGACGTGAAAATCACCGATCTTGAAGCGTTGAATACACTCACGACACGTTCTTTTACTAATAGCGACCTCACCATAAGTATTTGAGAGCATTCGATGAGTCTCAGACCCAGATTTCTTGATATTGAAGCAGAAAATTAAAACCTCCCGCAAATGAGGAGAATTTGGGTGATAAACTGACATTTTCAATCGTGAATAATTTTATGATGCAGACACAAATCGACTATTACTTCTATGGGGTTATGTTGCCAGATGTCCAAGTTTATTGCATGACGTCTATGATCTATTTATTTCGACCACTACTTACCGCTAAAGCCATCTATAGGAAAACGGCGAGAGCAAAGTTGTACACCTAATAGTTTATTTTATTCACAGACAATAAAATACAAATCCTTCTAGCCCTACCCAAATAAGGCCCAATTCTGACAACTCTGTGTGGATGATAGATTCGCTGTATTAGAGCTTTAGGTTATCCGTTACAAACGCTGGGAAATGCGAGAGACCAGGGAGAGATCATGCGCAAGTACCATATGTGCATGTTATCTGGACATGAGGTTGGAGAGAAAGGTCTGTTCTGAAAGTATCCATAGAGACGTCATTGTGGGGTGAAAAATTAAAGGCAGCGTTTAAATAAAAAATTATATTTCGACAGGGAGACAACGATACGCACAAGTACACCAAAATGGCTATGCTTTTAATGTCACAAATCAGAATGCTTATTCTTATTGATGTCTTTTTTTATTTGGTGGTCCAGAATATCGTGCGAATCAGAACACCCCATTTAGAATGCCCATGGGATAGGATGTTTGTGGACGCGGGAAAGGATGTTTTTTTCTGTATATTTTTATTAAAATCTACATCGTTTGATCAATCTACATCAAATAAGGTGAACTTATACTTTAGAACACTGCGGAAAACATAGGCTACTTCTTTCCTGTCATCAGACCAATCTGTAGCCATGTAAATTGGCACACAGTTAGTCCTAAAAGTGCCTCTTGAAGCCCCAATTTTAATATTTAAAGTTTGTTTTTCTGCAATAAATGGATATGGACAAGAAAACTCGTTCTACAGGGTTTGTGTATGAGTTAACACAGGGAAATGTCATATTTGAAACCCGAGCAACGCCGAGTTATTCAGCTAGTTTTGAATAAAATATCATACAATATTTACTGGACAAATTTCGGAAAGTTTTTTAAATCGTGCATCCATTCACTTCTCGGAGTTCAGCATTATCAACTGACAACATAGAACTCGTTTATTTATACTCTACTAGCCACAGCGTGGCTAGCCCGGCGTTGCCCGTGACCGTGGTGTTGGTTTGCAAAGCAAAAATTTAATGTTGTAAAATTTTCCGCAGATTTCAAATCCGTTGAAATTTTTACTCTATATTTAATTGTCTAGGAGACAGAAAAAAGAACTAAGTCACTCCAGTTAAGATTTATCATCTGGCTGGAAAATTATTCATCCGCCCAAAATCAAAGCGGAAACGAAAAACAAATAATTTTCTACGAGTTCACCCGCGATGAAAAAAACTTGCCATGCTTCCAAATCCTGACGCCAAGATGACGTGGGTAGAAAAGTCTTTCTTCTCTCCGGTAAAAACGCGTTGAAGAACCCGTTGGAGAATAAAACTATTAAATTCATTAAAAAAATTTCTAGATTGAATTTTAAAATTCGCCGCGACCCAAAAATTGCAAAAAATTCGGACAACCTGTGTGCCAAATCTCATTGCTGTAAGTGCCATAAATCGTCAGGATTTTGCGGCCGCGAAACAAACAGACAAACATTTCATTTTATAATAGTAGAGAAGAAGACCAATCACAGCATATGCTTGACCAATTTAGTAGAGTAGTACTAACGAAATTGAACAGTTGAAAAATATTTTCACTAAGCGAATAACTAAATAAAAATCATATTCTAAAATCCCTCAATATTCCGACCATTAAAAAACTTCACTAAAAATTTATCATCTCACAATTTCTTCAACCAAATTAAAAACAATAACAATACAGCTGTTCAAGAAATTGTAATCTGACCCGACTCTTCTACAATATAAGAAAAGACCACGAAGAACCCTTCTAATTGGTATCTGAAATCCCATTCTAAATTTGTTGATAAATTAAATTCTTAACTTAACTATTACAAATTCTCTTACATATTTGTAATTTTTGATTAATTACTGCTTTATTTTTAAATTATGGTTGCTGTAACTAGCAACATTCAATTCATATTATATAAACTCAATTATTCAATAGTTACTCCTTAATTTTCAATGCTTTAACAACCAAGAAAGGTACGATACGCAACTGATAATTGCGTAAATTTAGCATCTCCTTTTTTAGATACATAATTTTTTGCAATGACTGATATGTACTCAATTTCAGCTACATCAACTATGGAAGTCTGGGTACCATATTAGGCCACGAATATACTCATGCTTTCGATAGTGCAGGTAATCTTCACTTGGTTAATTAATTATTTGCTTAAAAAGTTATCTGCCTCCCACAATGAGCCTTTTTCATTTTGTAAAATAGTTAGTAACCCGTTGGTATATCCGTCTTTTTTACTTATCCACATATTTTTTATTTCGAAAGCAAGTATCTCGATTGTTTCTTCATAGTTAGGAGTTCAAATGTCACCTGTTGCATGCAGCTATAGTTTACTGAATTGATTGAAAAGGTTGAGCGAATTGAGGTTGATTATTTGGATGTTATAGGGCAAGGGCCATATTTGGCCAAACGCCGTCAAATGGATAGGGAAATTTTTATTGACCTAGAAGTGATAAATGCAATTAGGAAGGAATCGGACTTGTCGCGCCTACAGTTCTCAGGTTGCTAGTGGAGTGGGCAAACCCACCGAGTCATGGCGACCTCTGTGTGAAGTGATATCAAAAATAAAATTTCAGAGCGTTCAGAAATATTCAACCGTATTATTTAAAAAGGTTACACCAGCGATTTTTGCCGATCAACCAGTCTGATGGTAAAGGTGTTAGCCTCTAGATCGGAATACTCCTGGTTTGAATCCGGGTCAGTGCATGGATGTTTGTAAGCATATGGTGTAGAGGGGGCTGATGCACCTTAAATCTGTCGTGGCCGAAAGTCCTCACGTTGGGTTGGTGTGGGCGGTTGGAGAGTGGGTGCCAGCTCAGGTGTTGGTTCTTGCCCTTACTATTGCACTTGTGAGGATTCATTGATGAAGTCCATCCATTGATCCTCCCAATGTGAAATCTTAACCCCAAACGGAGTTCGCCGAGAGGCACAGGTGCGAACCACTGCGGACAATGGAGAGTCGCCAGTCTGTCTAGAATATTGACACTAAGAGGACAATAAGAAGTCGTTCTATCCCGCCCTTATACGTGAACTATCATCAGCTTGGTTAGAAACAGCCAAGAGCGATTAGACGACCCGACGCCAGATACGAGGCCAATGACAGACGCAACGGAGTGACATCAGAACCAACCAGGACCAGCTCCGCCCAGCGGCCGGAGTGCGCCAAAATACGAGCCGAGGAATCGGAAGAAGAAAAAAAATCAGTTTTGACTTGATCTCATCCTGAGGTGCGTCGTTCTCAGAGACCCTTACAGGTCGACCAATTTCTTCTCTTTGGAGAAGTCATTTTTGGAGTTTGGTGTGACCTTGCCCTGTGAGGACACCTACTCAGAAGCCTTGAGAGGCTGAACACTAAAGTCCCCGCGACTTTATTTAGAAGGAACGTCCTAGAGTTCCTGGTGTAGACCGTCACCAGACGTCTATAGTGAGATCCTGTGTGGATCTGTGTCGCCGACGAAGTGATCTCCTCCCGAGATAAAATTGTGCGAGCGTAGTGCCGTTGTACTACTCTAGAACCGTTCTTCTGTGTAGACCTTTCTTCTCTTGGAGACTTTTCTGCTGCTAGATTAGAATTGAGTTGAGACAACCTGTCCAATCTAATTATTATAGACCTATGTCTAATTTCAGAGTCTTGTATATAACATACCATTAATCAAGAAAACTGTAAATAAAAATTCTTATGTTAATTAAGCTAGACTGTTCTCTGTAGATTCTTCATCTGCACGCTATCCAGAGAAATCATTACACACTCCACACATGCCCACAATAGGGCGCTATTGTCTGGGGTAGCTTTGGTAGTCATTTCTGGCACACTTACAGCACAGCGATACATAGACGACATTCTACGATGTTACCGTTCCTTTTGCGACACCCGGGACTTACTTTTCAACAAGATAATGCCCGGCCGCACACGGCACGTGTTGCTGTAAATTGTCTTCAAGCTTTCCCAACACTTCCTTGGCCAGCTAGGTCTCCTGGTCGTTATGGGAAGGCGATTGCAACCATCCCGGAATGTTGACCATTTAGCACGACAGTCGGGCACAATTTAGCAAGAAATTGACACCATCCGAGAACTTTTTCAGTCCATGCCACGGGTGACAGCTTGTATCCAGATCAGAGGGGTGGACCAACGCCTTATTGACTACCTCCCTTTGTAACGGTCAAACTCTGAAATGAATCATTCAATTGTTCTGAAATTTTAATCGTTTGTTTTTCTAAGTATGTTTTTCATTATCCACCATTTTTTATCGCAATCAGACAACTCCCTTCTTGGTGCGTTGATTTTTTTTTTGTTATAGTGTCGTTAGTATACAATTAGCTTATTAGAAGAGATAAATAAATAGAATCGACACCAAAAATATGTATGTTGCAACTATCTAATTTCAATTTGAATTTACAGGTAGCTTATATGATGATGAGGGTAACTATGAAATGTGGTGGACAAATCAAAGTTGGGCAAATTTCAAAGAAAAAACTGAATGCTATGTCAATCAATATGACAAATACTATGAATCTCTTGTTGAATCTTTTGTAAGTACACAGTATTATAATTTCTAATATAAATTTACTAATTTTGTTTTAAAAATTGAATTTGGTGTGCATTTTTGTAAAATCATTGAATGAACAGAATTGTTGTAGTTGGAATTAGAGATGCATTTTTCAATTCTCTTCCCTTGAGAGCATTTAAATATCGTTAACATTTAATATCAAATTTTCTCGAATTTTAAAAGATCACTAGTGTTAAAAACTTCCATTACTTGGTGAGTAAAAACAAATATTTTGAAAAAATTCAAACAAAATTTATTTTAGAAAATTAAATATTTTTGTAACATTGCCTAAAGAGCTTATTATAATTGATTGATTTACAAATTAAGTTTGGGAATGTTCTGAAAAATATTCCATAATTCAATAAAATTATGTATGTTACGTTTTTTTTTACAGATTATGTTAAAAAAAGTAAACAATACCTCCATTTATCGAGATGGTGCAAAAGTTCGTCCTTTTTTTTTTTTTTGACAAATATTGAAGAAAAATTACCTTTAATCAATTTAGTATGTGCCGTTCTATACGATGACCTTTCTCCATCTCTCCGGTAGCTTCGTAATCCGAGCTCATGGAACTTCTGAAGTTTCTGGCTAAAGGACTGATGCAGTGACAAAACTTTCTGAACCACTTACAGTAATGGAATCTTTAACGACACCCTCACTAAACAGCACATATCTTCTTTTACGTCTGCGAATCAATCTTGCCTTTTCGGAAATAAAAATCAAAATATGTCAAAAAGGCTCTTTTTTTTTCGCCATTTTTAATGCTTAACAAATTTAGAAAACACAATTTCTTTCACAAGTACTCGCTGAAATTCCTCCTTTCAAACATCAAAATTTAAACGTGAATACTTCGATTTTGTGATGCAATTCCGTCTAGCGCCAAAATCGGGACGAACTTTTGCATCCCACACAACCCAATATTTTCCCTGTATAATAATGAAAAACTACTCTTTATAGATTAATGGCTCTATTACATTGAGTGAAAACATTGCTGACAATGGAGGAGTTATTTCTGCTTACAGTGTAAGTTACTACTGCCCTTTGTAAGTTTGGTTAGTTATATTCAAATCCGTGTTATAGTTAAAAAATTAAAACTAACTTTTCATCAACTTATCTTTTTTAAAAAGTTCCTAAGAAACACATGTTAAATACCTCACATAACAAAAGATGTCCATAAAAACGTATTAGTTTGTTTCAGAACTTAAACAGCATATACACTACCCTACAATAATGGACCATACGCCAGCGGATTTGCATAAAATCCGACTACTTGTTTTGGGGTGTTTTTCGTGGTATGGCCTGGGACCTTTGCATGTTGTTCCTGGTCAATTGAACGCCGACGCCTACATGAACATTTTGGACAATCATGTTCTTCCTACGCTCTGGCAATATCATGGAATGTACGAATGTTACTTCCAGGACGACAACGCTCCGTGTCACGTTGCAGCGCGTCTATCAAGCAGTGGTATCAAGATATGGATGTAAAACGTCTTCCCTGGTCTGCTCAGAGTCCCGACCTAAACCCCATTGAACATTTGTGGGACGAGTTAGAGCGACGCTTACGGCTTATTAAAAATTAAATTAGAATTCCCATATCAATGTTTGCAATATTACTAAATGAGGTTATATATAAATATCACAACTGTTTTACTTGTGTCACTTTAATGCGTTAGAGTAAACACAACACTGAATCTGTACTTCAGTGTATATTTAGTGATCCTTTCTATTTTTGCTATTATTTTAAATTACTTTTAACAAAACAAAATGAAATTATTTATGTTTACAGAAGGAAAAAATAAATTAATGTAAATTTGATTGTTATTTTTGACTGATTCTCTGTTTTAAATATAAGAAAAATAAATAACTATGGCTCCTTAATATTCAGTAATTTTTAGACTTTTCTTCTTAAATCAGTGTATATAATTTCTACATTAAACAACAATCGATCGATAGGTCTGGATAACCAATATTTAGACAATTCATATTTCGTTTTTATTTTATAACTGTTAAATAAAAGTATTTAAATTATGATACAAAACAGTATTTTAGTAGTTATTTTGTAACTCAGGCATACCAAAGGCTACTCAGTAGAACTGGAAGAGAGAAACGACTGCCAGGATTGCCTTACTCAGAAAGGCAAATGTTTTGGATAGCATATGCTTCAGTAAGTATTGTGAAAACTACTATGAAAATAGAAGTCAGAAATATTAGATAAATTACACATTTCTGTGAGCATTTTAATATTATTTTTACATAAGCCTTTTATCTGATCACATAGAAATATTTCTAATGTTCTGTATTTAATATCTGTTGACCATGGGTATTCGATCTATAATCAAAAGTAAGTTTTTGGCATTTCTATATTCAAGGAATTAATTGTAATTTTGCTTTACAGAATATTAAGAGACTAGGATTAATGGCCCGTCATACGACGGGTGCATAACAAAATTTATTTATTTAGGTCAAACTTCATTTATATATATTTTTTAACCTGACGTTACGTGATCACTGGCTGTGTATAAATCTTTTTCACCACTATCTGTCAACTTGCCTTGCTTTCGCATGGTGTTGTTTTTGAGCAGTATTGGTAAACTTAATTTTCGATCAACACTGGTGTGTACTGTAATCGTTTTATAATTGATGTTATTTCCATGGCGATTTCGAATATAATGATTTTGATATTTCGTATCTCGTTTCGCTCGAGACATCACACAACCAATTAGAAACTCTGTCTACTCGTGACGTCACACGGTACAGTTAGTCTACGTTTATAGCGGTGGTAACGGCCTTGGCGATATTTTTTGGCGCACTTCTAAAGTCGACAAGGAAAGAATTATTTCAAAAATATTTTTCTTTTTACAACGAAAAGGAAAGCTTAAAAAAACATTTCAGAACGTTGTGAAAATTATATTTTTTAAGAGCTTTCACAAAAATTAATAAGTTTAAACACATTTGTAAACCATCAGAAAAACTAAGCTGAGGGAATGTTTGTGTAGACTACCCTGAAACTTATTAATTACACTAAATACAGTGGGAAGTATTTATACAAGAAATAATACAACCTGATAACGTCAGAACTGTTCCGGGAAAGAACAATTGAAAAAGAAAATTCCACAAATGGCTAAAAAACAATAAATGTTATAATGTTATCGTGAAAAAATTATAATGAAAGAAAATTCCACAACTGCCGAAAAAACATTAAATGAACCAATGAAATGAAAGAAAAAAAATTTTAAAGGAACAATGCAATCAAAGATAATTTAAATTAAAATACCAAATGGAATCAAAGAAAAAATTTCAAACAAAGCAATGAAATCAAACGACTTTAACAGATTTTGAAAGAACTTTCTAGAATAATCAAAACGAAAATTAAAAGTTTCCGTTTGCCGTAGTTGCCATGAAAACGACAATAACCATAAATACAGATGGGTTGCCTTAACCTACCATTACTCGCTACTAGAAATGCGCCAAAAATTGCCAAGGCCGTTGCCACCGCTATAATTGTAGTGTAGCTGTACCCGTCACACAACCAACCAAAACTCTGTTAGACACGGAAACACAGAAGAACCTATCGGTTTTTTAGATTATTTTCGTGCTCAGGTGATTTCTTGTGGATAGTTCATAATATGCAGTGTAAATAAACCAGAAAGTGAGAACCCAGTGATTGCTTGTAATCCACTAAAAACAAACATTAAACATCACCCTAATTGATTCCTTTATTAAAAATTACAAACCTACTCTTGAAAGGGTATCAGTTCAAGTTTATCTAAACTTTCATGGGGATGCATCCTGTCATACATACACTATATGGACAAGAATATTTGGACACTGCTTGTGTTTCAGAAAAAGTGCTTTATTATTCTATTCAGTAACGGGTAGGTCCTCCTTTTGCTTGTACTACAGCTGCAACACGTTGAGGCATACTTTCCACAAGTTCTCTGTAAGTCTGGGCAGGAATAGCTTGCCATGTCTCTTGCAAGACTGTGAGAAGAGATTGTTGTGAGGATGGGCATGCGTGACAGTGTCGTACTCATCGCTTCAGTTCGTCCTGCAAGTGCTCGATCGGATTGAGATCGGGGAACTGAGCAGTCCAGTCAGGCAATTTCATCTCATTTTCAGAAAACTAGTCCAGCACACGTTTTGCAGTATGACATCGAGCTCAATCCTGTTGGAAGAAACAACCATCATTGCCGTACTGTGGGCAAGGCCGAATTATCCAGAACGTCGAGGTACACATCAGCGTTCATGGAACCAGGTACATAAAGCAATGGGCCGAGTCCTAACGAGGAAAACCAACCCCACACTAAGGTGGATCCTCCTTCAAATTTCTGCAGTGTACAAATAATTTTGTCCATATAGTGTATATCTAATTATAACATGCATCCTGTCCTAGGTTAGTTCATTTCCAATAATACTATTAAGCTTTAATAAAGAGAAAATTTAATTTAAATCATAACTTTTTTAATCATTTGTTTTAAATGGCATGCTTTGGTATTAATTTTCAATATAATTTCTAAATTTTTTACCATATTTAGAACAAAGGATATTAGTGTTTTGTTAGAAGATTTTTGTGATCCAACTTGAATAGATCGCAGTGCATAATATAAGTCAAATTACTACCTACAGTATGCAGAAAATATCCCAACCATAAATAAAAGCAAATATTCATTCCTTGACTTTTGTCAATTTGTTACAGGTGTGGTGTCGAAAACAAAGTGATTTCAATCTTCTGTACACTATAGAAAACAGTGCACATCCCCCATCTAAATTTAGGTATGAACATTGATATCATTAGCTATTAAATGTAGTTTTCAAATAACAAAATGTGTAGTTATATTTAATATGAAAAATGTGTTCTGAATTGATTCACAATACTTTATTACATGCACATCACACTTACAGAAGCAAGAAAAGGTTTAAATTACAGCAATTTATTCAAACCTTTAGTTTTGCAGTTGTGAGTTCAACATTGAAAAGTGACCACTCCCCATTACAAAGGCATTTCGTCTCTAGATCCTCACATGAGGATGGTCATGGCAAGAAGAAATATTTTTCAGCACATTAAGTCTACTTGCCTTAATGTGTGATTAAAGACAGCCCGAGGAAGTATTTGTAGTTTGAATTTGATATCACGATTAAGACTCATTTGGTAATGGAGGAGTAACAATTATCACAGTGAAATTAAAATTAGAGGGCTCAACTGGAACATGAAAAAGAGGAATTCAAAGGCAAAAATATAGTACTAAAGCAAAAGGTTTTATACCTGACAAGATATTTTCACTCTACTTAAAAAATTTTATATTTAATTTTTTGTTTCATGTGCATGGAACAAGAGTATTTGACAATGAGCATTGCCCTTGATGGTTGTTATCCAATAGGCTACGAATTCCCATTTGGTTTGCGAAACAAACCAAATGGGAATTTGTAGCAATCACAGGGGTTAGCAAGCAGTTGTCACATCTGACCCCACGAAAAAAACTGTCATGCTGGCCATGCAGTGGCTAGTTACTAATAAAAGCAATTTAGTACATTGTGTCCAGAGCATTATAGTTTTATAATTGTTGTCTAATTAGAATATCAACGTATATTCATAATTATTTATTCGAATGTTTGGAAAAGCTTAAGATATTGATAAATTATAATTAGATTATGTATTCTTAGAGATGAAGAGGCAAATAGATCTGTTAAGAAATAGATTTCTAGTAGAATAGGAAACATAATTTAAACTTTACACATTTTCGTGCTAATCTTAGTTTATACTTCCCTGCATAAAAGTCACAATTGTAAATGCTCAGCCAGAAAATCACAAAAAGGGAGGCTAGTGTCTTGCAATAAAAACATAGGACTACTCCTATGCTTATGTCGATGTATTCAACAGTTAACAAAATTGATTTGAACACTTAAAAGTTGCTCATCTCTCTCTCATTCAATACTTCTTTAAATTATTTTATACATTCACTCACACGATTTTCTATTTTGCGCAAAATATTGACAAAAACGATCTTACTGAAATTTTTCTCTTTTAGGATTATTGGTGCTTTATCAAACACAAAGGAATTTTCAGAAGACTTCAACTGCAAAGTAGGCTCAAATTTAAACCCTGAAACAAAATGTACTTTATGGAAGTGATATGTAACACTTGGAATAAAAAATGTTTTTATTTCAGTCTATTTACAAATTACCTATAGTATATATTTACATTAAAGACTGTCATTTCTTGTTTTCCTGCGTATGTTGAAAAATCTGAAAAAAAAATTTAATTACAATGTTCAGAAAACGTTTTAAGTATGAAAAGAGTAGTTTATAAAAAATTTTGAGGCCGACTGAAGTAGCTAATTTTTGTTAATAGAAAATCAGAATGAAATAGTAATACTTAATTATGCATAAAAAAATATTTTTACATAACTTTAAATTATCTAAGAAACATTAAGAAAAAAAAAATTTATGCAAATAATCAATAAATCTTTCTACATTACACTAAAAATGTATAGTAGTGTGATCAAAAAGGATGTTGGTGCAACTTCTTTACTGTGCAGGCTGGCAACAATAATGAACAATACAATGTTGCTATTCAACACTATGTTTCTGTTATCGTGTCCATTTCTGAGTTAGATGTCACCCGTTTACATTTTCCACAGCTTGGCAATGCAGATTATTTTCTCGCTGTAAAGCTGTTTTTCAGGATGGTAATCTAGGGTTTGAAGAGCAGCAGGGCAGGTCATGGCCCATGTGACAGACGCGGTTGCAAGATGTGTGCGCCGACCAGTGCCGTAAGGAGGTGGCCGAATTTCTGATTTTTTTCTTCTTTTCCGATGAAAATATGAGAATGTGAAAAAAAAATTAAATACTCTAGTCGGAGGAGGAGTGGAATTTGGGGCTTTAGCATTCGAAGGATTTTAATGTTGAAGACTTAGTACATGGAATTCAATGTTTCAAAACTCAAGTTGTGGTGGAACTCATTGAAGATATAGTCAGCTAACCAACTTTGACTTGTTAAAGTGTATATCATCTACATTGAAATATCCACATTCGACTACAGAAATTGCCCTCAGGATTTTTTTACCGTGCTGGTTAAAGTGGCATCCTGTAATAGTAAGTTGAAACATTAAAAACTACATCCGGTCTAGCATGGAGCAAGAACGTTTAACAAACCTTGCTATTGTATCCATCATACAAAAGGTTGCAGAAAATATGCACCTTCACAATGTAATCACAGAATTTGCCTCGCAAAAAGTAAAGTTATATGATTTAGATTTTCCATGTAGTTTATTGTATGAAATTTTTTTATTATAAATGAAGTAGTATATCCAGTTACACTTTTTATGTTTAGTCCCAGTTCTGTCTGTATACATTTTGACATGGGGCCACCAACTCATACTTTTACCAAGGGCACCAGAACTCTATAGATGGAACTGGTGCCGGCCAGGTCGGCGCACAAAACACACACAAAAAAGTTGATTAACTTTAGGTGCCATTCATATATATCAATATAAATTTTTTGAGATTTTAAGACCCCTCCCCCAAAAATATATCAAACCCTAAAATATAAATTTCAGCTTATTATGTACATAATTAGTAGCATAGTGAGACTGCTTGCAAAATTTAGATGATTATTATCGTTATTGGGGATTGTTCGCAAAGTGGAAACAGAAATTGTAATTGTAATACAAAAAAATTTCTAGAAAACATTCATACCTATCGATTGCTACCTTTCGCTGTGTTGTGCGATGCGAATCAGGTTTTTTTGTAACGGCTGTTACATTTTCATTATGCCATGTTACATTTTCATTATGCCATAATGAAAATGTAATATTGAATTTACTGCATTAAAATATTTCAAAATGAAAAGCACCATTAACTTTTTTGTAAACCAATCACCACAGCATAACTATTTTTTAGTACAACGGATGTGTTTAATGTCACAAAATCCATTAGCTTGTGAAGAAGGCCTAGCAGAAAAAAAAAACCTGTCGATAAAAAGTTCTCATATAATAGCGAATCTTTAAGGGGCACAAAATCATTTTCTTGCATCTGCAATAAATTTCTCTCGGACCTGCCCTGAGAGCAGCTACTATTGCAGGGCAGGTAAATATATGATTAGGTGTGACTTTAACCCCGAAAGCAATTGTTACAATGCCTGTACATTCTGTTACCATCACTAAATTTCCATGTCTCTATAAACTGTCCTGTTCTCAGTCTAGATATAGTGGTGGTAGTTTTTCTAACAGTGTTAATTTCACAAATTTGCTGTTTTATTTTATTTAATAGTCTCATTCAAACTCAAGCAATTCAAATGCAAATCTGACTATAGATATTATTTCATATGAATTGTTTTGATCTATTTTAAGCATCTGAAAAATGTAAAGTAGAGTTTTTGATACCATGATTGTTTAGAATAAGTTATAAGGATTACTGTACGATTAATTTTATAATGTAAGAAAATGCATTATTAATATAAAAAAACTAACCTCTTTATCGTAATGTATATTTGCTAAATACAGACCACATGGTGGAGGTAGGGAGCATTTTTTCCACATATCTGGACCAGGTTTTGATAGCATTGCTTCTACCTCAGACATAGAGAGTATTCCAAATCCTGCAGACAGAGCAGTTCCCACTAATTTTCTGACCTGCAAATTTTTTAATAATTAACATTTTCTTGGTTCAAAACTTTTGTGTTCCTAATCTATCATATATTTAGCATCCAAGAAACTTTCAGTAATGCTATTGCTTGTAATGAAAATTTTGCTGTTTACTGTCAGAATTCAAAGTAGTGAAATTTTATATGTTGTATATTATGAAATTGGGATTTAGTAAAAATTGATTTGAACAAAAATACTTACTCCTATTATTACAATTTAATATTTTTGATTAAAAAAAAAATTTAATTTTAATATATGATTTTTAATATCCTGTGGTATTATTGGCTCCACTTGAGCAAACTTCAGCAAGCTGCTCTTTCCCCTTTTCTTAAAAACCTGATACACCTAACCTGATACCACTGGATTGTAAATAAAATTACAATCCACTTTCTGCAAGTTAGGAAATTCATCAAAAACAAATTGTAAGAAGCGTGACTTAGTTTCATTGATTTAAAATTGCACAAAATTAACTTAAAGTGCCCCAAAAATATGAGTACTATACCTTTGATTAGTAAAACACTAACACACATAGCACCATCTAGGATTGTGTTTAATTTTAACCAAGAGCTGGCATTCAGATTTGAATTAATAACTAAGAGGTCCAAGGATAAAATGTGATCTTTTGTTTCCTTCTGTCTAAACTATGAAACTTCCCTTCACCCTTTTATATATATATATATATATATGTTGATAATTCACCCAATTCTAAAAAAAGTTGGAAAGTTTTATTAAATGTTGACAAGTTACAAGTTGTTAATTATGAACAGGGCTGTTCGGAGAGCTATGCACTGGCATATATATATATATATATATATATATATATATATATATATATATATATATATATATATATATATATATATATATATATATATATATATATATATATATATATATAATCAGGAAAAACAAAGGCGAATAATTGGTAACAAAAAATGGAGTGATAAAAAAGTAATCTAGCAATGTGGTAAATAGTTGTGCAAAATAATTATAGCAGTGTCTGAACATGTCATATATTGACTATCCATGTAGTCGAGTCAACAATTTTAAGTTTTCCTTTGCAATTAAAATAGAAAATTCATAAATTTGTAAGTATTTTTAAAAAATTCAGCAATAAATTATCAAAAAGCTATCATCAAATGGTATTTGGTGTATCAGATTTTTATGAAAAGGGGAAAGATCAGCTTGCTGAGGTTTGCACAAGGGTAGCCAATACCACAGGAATGGCACTGATAATGTAAATTCAAATATGTATAATAATTATTAAGATAAACTTAATACTGCAAATCAAAACATGCATAATATAGACAGAAAACTGAACTCACCTGATGATATAGGAATGATCTTGATTGAATATAAAATTCCCATATTGATATATTTGAATATTGAGGATCTGCTATAGTGTGATGATTATTGGTTTCATAAAACCGACATTCGTCAATGACTCTTCTCGTGTTCCGCCAAGGTTCCCGCAGAAGATATTTTGTAAATGTAGCAAAGTCATGTTCACCGCAGTATAAATTCACAACACGTTTAACTATACTTGTATCTAATTCAGATCTGTAAAAAGGTACACATAAGTAAATTTTAGCAATTAGTAAACGTAAGATATGGCTGCAAATAATGACCCAATCAGAGATTAAATAAGTTTAAAATAATATTTTAATAAATAACTGCAAATATTTTAAATTTGTGGCCGGGGAAAGCCACTGGGTTATGTTGGGGTAAGAAAATGGAATGCTAGTGAGACAAAATTTAGTGTAACATTTTTAATGAGATCTAAGTTACACACAACACACATATTAAATTTAGTTAAGAGTTACGGATACAGAAGACCATGTGTCCGTGCATGGGAAACTTGGCTCGCAACTGCCTATTTCATATTGCTAACCACCAGAGGGAGACACAGTCATTAGCATAAAACACGGGCACAACAAATTTTTACAACCCATTTAAGAAAAGATTCAGGGTGCATTCAAAACTTTAAAAAAATTTTACGTGTCCAGCTGGGGTAAACTGAACAAAGTTTGAAACATTAGGATTATTAACAAAGAAAATGCTAAAGATTTGTATAAATGCACACACATCAAAAGCATGCATTAATGTTACTTCAAATTATTTGTACTTCTATAGTTATGTATCACAAAATATAAATAGTTTATGTTGTGCATAGGTAGTCATTACATACATGGTGATTGTACATATATTATATATGGTCATGGCACAATTGACAATGCCAGAAGAAACTTCTATATACAGCATTCTGAATAAAATTAATTACAAAAGTAAGTAAAGAAATGAAGTAAAATTCATGAATAAGATTTATACTTAACTATTAAGTGGAATATTGAAATCAAAGCATCTTGCCCAAGATATTTTTACACAAACTTATAAATCTAAAATTAAATAAATAATTTACCTTACCTAGTTTATTCAATGAAACAATATCCTTACCACATAAAGTGTTTTTCCTGTATCAGTTAAAACTTATCTGAATGATAACGATTTCATTGTGGAATTAAAATCAAGCAATCATAATCTGTAATTTGTTATGCATTTTTTTAATTGGGATCAAAATCACTAATCATTCATTTAAAATTTAGAATTCAATTACAAATTAAAAAAGGCACTTTTATTCATTGATAAAAAAAAAGGCACTTTTATTCATTGATAAAAAAAAACAAGTTCATTCGATAAGCATGCTCTATATCAGCATCAGCGAAGTTTAGATATTCAAAAGGAAGCAAACTAAAGGAAATAAAGAAATTATTTAAATCAATGACAAATCTTTTTGGTGCAATGCTCTACATCAATACTTCAAAATATTTGTTAACATAAAAACAATGTAGAGTTGAAAGAATAAAGGGAAATCTACAAAATTACAAAAAACTATTTTTTTAAGGATGTTAATTTAAATTTACAATACAGGTACTCCTCACTTAATGACCTATCTGTTTTTTGACTATCTCCAGTGCTAGGAATCCTCTATTTTAAGCAGTCTCACACACTAGCATAAACAGAGCCACCTAACCAAAATATAATGTAATGAAACGGAGGATTTCAGACATAGCTCATTGTGGTAGATTTTTCAGCAAATGCTGACTGGCAATGAGCTTCACAGGATGCCAAAATGTTCTCATTACATGTTCTATTGGTGATGGCCCTGCTTACCCTATCATGGTATTTAATATTAAGAATACGTAGCAGCTCCAAAATTCGGACACTAGTTATCGATATTGTTTCCTTTAGACTTTTCTTTATTCAGAATAAACAAAAATGATTAAGTTCTTCGCTTATCAACCTAGTCATACGACAATAACTTGTTCGTTAAGTGAATTGTGTCTGTAGCAGATAAAAATATTAACAAACCTAATTAGTTTTGTTGGTAAGAAGACTAACTAGTTCATCTGATTCAAGAAAACATCCTTGCGCTATGTTAGCTGAAATTGTTTTAGATTTCAGAGACTACCTATTTAGTCAGTTTCAGTTTTAAAAAGTCACAATCTAACTTATCAAATCTAGCAATCACTGGCATTAGATATAAAATGGAAACTGCAAGTAGGGCTGCTCCTGAGTGGTGTGTGCACATGCACTTGTATAGACAGGATAAATAGAGGTTGCCAACTAAGAAACACTCAGCAGATAAAAGCAAAAAGGTTTCAATAATGACCAGCATTTTAGTAATACATAAAATGAAGCATTGATGTTGAAAAGGAAGTAAGAGCCAAAAACTAAATTTTATAAGACAAACAAGTTGAAGGTTACCTTCTTAGAACCAAGAGTGTTCAAGTTTTCGTTAGTGACATCTTGTGGTTATTTTTTTCGGAACTGGACTTTGGGAATTATGAACTTACCTCCTTTTCAGTGTTACAGGCATTGGAACATTTCAATGAAATAACCGATTGCCGCTTACCTCTTTTTCAATGTCAACGCTTCAACTGTGGTAATTTAATGCAAAACATTATCACTAGGGTAACGTTTTTGTTGCAGTAAAAAAGGGAAAAGTTGCATTTATTATTCTCTGAAGTTGCATTTATGGAAATAAAGTTGCATTTATTTTTGATACACTAAAATCTAAAATCAATTATTCGAAAAAATGAAAAAATCAGAATTTATTGACAATTTTAGTCTTGTATTATAATACATCATTAAATACAGAAGAACGTTGATGTCGTTGAATATAGCCGATCTTTGGCCAGTAATTTCTTTAACATTGAAAGACTGCGCTTAACAGAGACTGATGTTGCCTGACATTGTTGCAAAAGCACAAATAAAGACTTGGTGGAAAATCATGTCGGGAAAGTGTAGCAATAACCGTCAGGTCATTATTCTTTACAATCGTTTTTTAAGATATGCTTTAAGGTTCCAAAGATATTCAAAATCCATTGATCTGATATTTTCATACGCTGTCTCAATGTTGTACACTTTCGATTCTAATTTTTCTACGAGACAAATCAAACATTCGTAGCTGCTTTAGATTTTCAACAAAATTTTTGGTAGCTCTGAGTCACACATTGCTTTTTTTACGCGACACACTAAAATGCAGTCACCATTGAAACTGCAAGCAATGTACTTTACAGTAGGAAGGTGCTCGGTGTAGTACAACGCTGCCTGAAGCCACGTTGCCCAGCATGAGTAGTGGCTCAGGCTGTTGGCCGATGGTCTGAAAAGCGGCTTTTCGAAGTATGTTTTGTACTATGGCTGCCTTAACATAAGTGATAAGATTGTCCACATGTGTAAAATCTGCTGACTTTTTCTACACAGTTGTGAAACAAGTATGCCATGGAAGTTACTTGGAGCAATCGCAGATAAAGCACCTTGAGTGTGTTTTCAGCCGTAGTCATATGATGTGCTGTATCAGATAGCAGAAGCATAAATCCTCTTGCACAACATTCAGAGATTTCAAAACGTCATCTACAAGGCGACCAACATATTGATGATCAACAATCACCAACAAACTCTGAAGTTTTCTATGGATTATCAAGAATGTCAACCAATTTGTTTAAGTACTTTGCAATATTTTTCACTTCTGTCTGTTAGGACGAATACCTTTTTTCCACAAACTTCTTGTTTGATCCGCAATACTTTGGCGTTCGCAAGATCAGACACACGTGATCAAAGGGTTGATTCAGAGGGCAAAAAATTTAATTTAAATTTTTTTAATTATTTAAATTTTAAGTATGCAATAGTAATTTTATAAAATTTAATTTTAAGATAAATTTAAAAAGTTGCAGGTGGTTACAGTTATGCAAAAAGTTGCATTTATGCAGAAAGTTGCATATATGTTGTGATTATAACTCACTTACAATACTCCTCATGTAGGAGGAATTTTGGTTTTAGTAGTTTACATGCCATGTAGAACGTGTGAAAAAGTTGCATTAGTTGCACTAATTATCACCAATAAATAGGTAGAGTATTTTTTTTCATATTAAAAATTTCACACAAATTATCAACATTTAGAACAATTGTCAAGAATAATTTATTTAAAACACCTAATGTTTTTAATGGTGTGGCTTGTTGAGGTTTGCACATGTGCAACCAATACTCCAAGAATAGTTCTGACTTAATAAAACTCAATTCTAAATCATGAAGAGTTTTTCTAATTTCATAGTACAGTGGACTCGTGTTTTTATGAATCTCCAATTTACGAAGAACATTTTTATGAACTACTACATTGTCCCCGAACAGTATCCTATAGAAATAATGTTAATTTCCCTTCCGATTTACAAACCAAAATAACTCATTCTCTTTTTTATGAACTGAATTACCTCACATTCCTTTCATCCTTTAGACATGAAAAATATGATGGGAAAGGGTGAAATTTTTTCAGATTGGTTAGACTTTGGACCTCCTAAGTGGGTAAAGGTGAGGGGGGGGGGCGGAGGAAAAGGAACGAGCGATTCCGATCTCAGTGCTGATGAAGCCTTGATCCAGGAACTTTGTTGAACGGATCCTCAAGTTTTGATTTTCTGATTGTGGACGAGAATGTTCAAGCATGCTCAGAGGAGAAATCGGATGATGAAATCATCAATCAGGTGTTGAACGGGAATGCTGAAGAACAATTCGATGGAAAAGAATGTGTAGTTGTCAACCCAAGGCCAACCATCAAAGAAGTGATAGAATGGCTGTCAGGACTATGTCGGTGCTTTAAAGCAGATGACAATTTTGAGATGCTTAACAGCATCCACTCTATGGAATAGTATGTTTACCGTAGTGCTATCATGAAGCAAACGAAGATAGCTGATTTTTTTGGAATCGCTAATGAATAAAGGTTAGTGCAAGTTGCCTTTTTTTAAATCCCATTCCCATTTACGAATTTTTTATTTTACAAACTATTTTTTCGATGCCCACGAGTTTGTAAAAACGCAAGTCCACTGTAAAATGAAATTTTCTTATTCTACTACTTTAAAAGTGCTGTGTATTGTAAGATGCCCATGCCAAGTTGAGAATCACTGATTTAAATAGTCATTAGATAAAGTACATAACTTACGAGACTGCATGACATCGATTAGCTTCAAACATAGGCAAATGCTCTGGACATGACAACTTGAATTGTACTTTTATTTCTGGTTTCACAATAGCTAAACGGTAGTAGTAACTTCTCGTTTTAGCATGGAACCGTGCATGGAAGGTATCAGGAACAACGCATACATTTGTAACACTGAAAGAGAAAATTGTCAACTGTTCAAATAATAAATATTCATTCAACAAAGAGTCATTCAGACATGGCATTTAGTTGAATGGCTAAGTTTTTGGCTTATTACCAAGATCTTTATTACATAAAAAGTCCTAAACATTTGGTTCTGTATAAAATTGAGATTCTACTGTACTAAAACAAGAAACATTAAAATAAAGAAAACACTCACAGAACATCATGACTGTTATCAATCAAATATGTGTTTAATTTAGATCTAAGATGATGGGGTAGATGCACTTCTCCAGGTAGTTTATGATCCAAATCCACATGAAAGGTATTCATCATGGCATGGACGCCTCTGTCTGTCCTACTGGCAAAATATGTTTGGGGTGAATTCAGAGTTTCTAAAGTTGAAAGTGCACTCTGAAAAAATACCTTATATGAACATACATAAATTAAGACAGTAACAATCAGAAACACACACAAAAAGGTGAAATATCATTAATCCTCTAAGCGACAAACACAAGTGTGGTTCAGGGATGTTTCCGCATTGCACAGACAGCAGACCCAAAATATTTCGTAATCAGATGTCTGGGTAAGATGTACAAACACTATGAGTCAGTTGCTTAACTTGAGCGAACTTTTCTAGGTCTGTATTCAAAGTGCATTTTCTGAGCTGTGAGCCACATGCCCCTTTTTTGATCCTACTATTTAACTTTTTGATTCCGACTTTGGCGACTAGGGGTATGTTTTGAAGCAAAACTCTCAAAATCCCTGATGTCAGCACTAATTTTGAAGTTTTGACACCAAAACATGGCAACCATAAAACGAAAATATCAGAATTTGTGGTTGATGGATTATAATGAAAATCTTACTAAGAAAAAATTTAGTTTTGTAAGTTACGTTTGTTGGCAAGATGTTGATTTTATATTTAAATAGCACATTTTGTGTTTTAGATCATTCATTTTGTATCTGAAGAACTAAAAAAATTACTAAACTAGGGTTTAAAAAAATTATTACTGTTTTTAAAATTTTATGCTATTTTACAAGGGTTTTGACTGTGACATCCCTGGGTGCACTGCTTGAACGGTTAAAAAATGCAAAGATAGAAATTACACCTAAAAAATCCGTTTTTATTGGATTTGATGAAATATTAATTTCAAACTTTTATCTCAAAACAAGTTCTAAATATTTAATTTAAGTTTAGGTGTTACCGTTTCATAGCAAACACTTTGTTTCATAGTAAAAGGAGCAGATCTTCAAATAATTTATGCATCTAATTGAAGAGTTCTTTTTGCCTTTTCACTGTTTTGAGGGGGCAATGCATTTTATGCACCTAAAAGTTTGAAGATTCAATAATGTTCAAAGTGAGAACGAAGCTCATTAAAAATGTATTCTAGTGGGAAAACAAATATAATCTTACTTCGCAACAAGTAATAGAGGTAAAAGTGCTAATAAAATCTTAAATAACTCAACCTCGAAATTAGAAAACTTTTTCACTAATAAGATTTTCTGTATTTGTTTTCTTTATCATTGAGATTTTTTTTCTTGATTAGTAATACATAATGGATCCTTCCATCTTTTAAAATTTAGCACTGTTTGTCTACCGCAAGAACTGCTCCAGACAGAAAAAATCTGTTGCAGTAAAAATGAGAATCTGCCCATTTCCTACAGAGGTTTAAAGCATTTCAGTTTGTCACATCGGCACACGTAGTGACATTTGGCTTTCTTGGCATTTATGAGATAAGAGGGTACACAATTGCTATAGTCAAAACTTCACAGAGCATTTTATCGAATATAGATAGTATTTGAAATACCATAAATTTCTTTCTATTATAAAAGAAAAAATTTTGGAAATTTTTCAGGTTTATTCGCTTTGTGATTGGTAGATAGCGAGTCTTGTGGTTCAACGGGCTAATGAATTTGGAGCATGCGCTTACGATAAACAGTTATGTTTTTTAATAACCGTATATTTCCATGTATAAGCCAAGAATGCGTTTTTTCTTCAAAAATTTACCCAAAATTCAAAATTTGTATATAAGCCAAAATAAAAAGTAAAAAAAAATAATAATAATTTTTTTTTGACGTTTAAACATAATGCCATGAGGGCGTAAATGTCACCAAGAAGATAAAATGGGTGGAATATTTTCTAATCAAATCTCTGTAAAGTAAAACGCCACTTGCCAAGGATGATAGTTTTAACCTGCTAATGATTTTTCCCAGTGTCCAGACAGTCCAGCTCCTGATATTCGACCTCTGACAAGGTGATTGACAGGTGCTGATGTATGGGACATTAGGATTCAAAAGGGGAGGGGATTAATTATGGCTCTTGAAAGAAACTCTGGTAGGGTCTAAATGAGATTTAACTCTCCAACCAGTCGCCACAATTTAACTTGGCAGTAAAGATGTGCAATGACGAGCGTACTGAGCTTTAAGCCACAGGTTTCACTGCAAGGTTGTCTAATTCGTCCCCTTTCAATGCTATTACAAAGATGACCACTAATGATCTTGCCCAGTGTCCTGCACCTGATGCCGGACCTCTGACTAGGTGATTGAAATTTGATCATTTCAACAATGGTCAAGGGGAGCGGCTGGGGCTTGGGAGTTTTTTTTTATTAGTGCCACTTTTCTTTGCTGTGCAGCCTAAAACATGTGCAGAACATAAAGTTATGAAAGGGGGAGCGGGCTCATTATGATCCTTGAAAGAATCTTAGCTAAGGTAACCTTATCTGATTCCAGCACAATTTTTCCATTCATTTGCTGTCTTCTTGAATCTGCTAGTCTTACTTTTTTAATGCCATTCAAAACGTAAACTAAAAGATTTTTAAAATTGGGACAGCTGTTGGATTCAGATCCAAGTCGGATGGCACGAAGTAAAAAAGTAGGGTTGCTTTCACAACACCCATTGGAGTTGCTATAAAAATCCTTAATCGCTCGTAAAGAATTCGATAATTTCGTCAAGTTGCTGCCACCGAACAGAGATCTGAATCCAACAGCTGTATCAAAAAAATATTCCCTTTCCAATTGTTATTTCTATGTGCTAATTAATTACGGTATTCAATTATTATTTTTTGTGCTATATTTGGTGATATTTATCGATTTATCGCTCGGCTAATGGAAAAGTACATTCATTTTTTGCGAAATTAGCGGATCCGTATATAAGCCGACCCCCTACTGTAGCTTTAGAAAAACTTCCGAAATTTCTCGGCTTATAGACGGTAGATTAAATTTGAGTACAGATAAAATTTGAGAGCATGTGCCAGAAAGTTTGTAATGATTTCAGAAGAACCGGCAAATTCGGTCGCTGTTTCTATAGCAACAGTCGAATATGAAAATCTTAAAAAGTACTATTACAACAAGGATCAGCTAAAACATTTAGTTATGACGAGATTTCCTCTGAATTTTAACAATATGTTATTTATTTAACAATTTTCTTTTTTATGTGGAAATGAGATATTTCGACATTTTAAAAAACATTTAGTTTTTATTTATCGTACATAAGGCGTTAATTTTTGGAAAGTTTTCTAAAGCTAAGGTACAGGGGTCGGCTTATATATGAATCCGCTAATCTGGCAATAAAAGTAGGCAATTTTTCGTTACTCGCGCGTATGCCATAAACATCGCAATGGGAAGGGAACCTTCAATTAAAGTTGTACTCCGGGATTAATCCAGCAGCGATCCAAATGGGGATGGATTGTGAAGCAATCCTCTCCCCCTCATTGTTGAAAAGTATAGTTCGCAAAGCTAACTAAATATGATTGTGTACCAATCATCGGGGGTTGACGAGCGACAGCGAGTAGGGGGTAGAGCCCCCTAGTATATTGAAATAAATTAATGCTGAATAAAATTTTGCATACAAGTTGAAAGCATCAAATTTTTTTTTAATTAAAGGTTTTACTGTTTCTATTTTAAAATTTTGTTTTACCAACTACTCAAATTTTACGATTTTCAATGAATGAAATATTCTTGACATTTAGACTTAAGTAGTGCAAAAGTTCATTCATTGTAAATCAGACAAAGACATATATGCATGTAAAACATTTTATATGTCTGTAAGTATTATGTGTAATCAAACAATTGGACTCATAGTAGTCATTTCTGCTTTAGTATTGGAAATAACTACGACAGAACAAAATCCTTCTTATAATTTTCCTAACTTTCTAAAATTTTTTGCTACAATTTTACTTTTTGGTCTTTAGATTTAAAAAAAAATGCAGGATGTTTGAGGTTGGAGCTTCACATTCTTTTAGAAATCTTTTATTGGATTGAAAACAAATGAGTCGGATTATTTTCTTGACAAATTTTGATCACTTTGAAACTAGTTGAACAAAAACATTTTGCATAAAAATTTGTTAGTTTAAACTTGACAAACTACAATAAACAATCATTCATTATTTTAGTAGAAATAGGAAATACCTCTACTACATCTTGTATGGTCTCATTTGGGTATTTAAGCAATTTTTGAGTTCCCCTGAAAAGAAATTATTGCTTGAAATTTACATTTCACAAATGGTATACATTTGATCAGTGTTAGAAAAGAAAAAGAAAAGTGACTGGTCCCAAGAACCTGTGTACATGAAAATATACTGATTTGCTGCCAACATGGCTGGTCTGCTCCTCAAATAATAAATGAATTTAGTTAATAGTGTGTTAAAATTCATGGCACAAAATTTCCACCCGATGTTGCCGAAGGAAATTTTTACTTAACGGAATAAAAATTCTGTTAAATTATAGATATATTTTTTATTAGCTTCAAGTCTCTAAGGAATTCTAATTGCCTCACTCTCAGAAATCAGACGAGCTGGCCATCACAAGAGAACAGAGTGTGATAAACCATGTGGTCATATAAGCACGCGCCCCTCCCCCCAATAGTGATAACAAGACCGGAAAAGCTCTGCAGCGCGCTTTCTTTTAGGATCTGCTAATGATTCAACAGGCGGTGATTATTGTGTTTGCAATTTGGAGGCAGAAACCAGAAACGACTCCAGTGTACGCTGATACAAAAATATAAATTCTTGATCATGTGACCGAAATAAATTTTGACAGCTTGCCTAAAGTACCTATGGTTTGGGAGTTTGAAACTTATTAAAGAAAACTGTGTGTACTCCCTTCCTGATAGCTACTGGTCCCACGGACCACCAATGATTTCTTCAAGCTTTTAAAGCATCCTTGAAAAAAATATACATGCATATTCGAAAACCAAAACAATTCTTAACACACTCAATTTATATTTGCTATAAATTTCTTAAGAACTCCAAGGCACTCATTTTCAATTCAGTGACATCGCATTCGTTTCTCAGAGGCATGGGGATAAATTTCAGTTTAATCATTCAGTGCCTTTCAATATTGCTGTTTTATCCAAACTGTTTGCACTTCTGCATTTAACCTCCATGCTGTTTGGTTGTATCACATCCGGTTGCACTACTTCTAATTCATATTCAAAATGTTGTATTATATTTTAATAAACCAGATTTTGTATTCATTACAAAGTAGGCATCTGACAGTTTTTTTCATCAAATATGACAAACCACCCAAAACACCTGACATGAAGTGCTAACTGACTACACTAACGGACATAATTTTACTAATTAATCTCTAAGAAAAACTCAAGAAAACTCGTTTTAAAATATGCTCTGTTTTCTTTTGATATAAACAATAAACAGGGCATCATTTCTTGACAAAAACAAGGATTCATTTGGAATCAAATTAGGTTTTTGTGACAGTTCATAAGATTACCGCTGCATATCTATTTTTAGGAAATTGTTTGTTGAATGCAGTCAACATAATATCTGGGTTTTGAGGCTCAATCCTGTTTGAAAATGAGATCCTCTTAGGAACAGCACATGCGGAAAAACTCAAGATTAAGCACCGGCTTTTCGCCAATTTGGCGATTAAAATTTTCGTTGCCAAACGATTTGTTGGCTACGCTTGCGACGGATTGCTATAAACAAAAAAAATTAACGCTATTTGACGGAATCCAATATTACTAATTGGCAATTGTTCCGTGTTCTTGAGCATAGAAATTTCATAACATCACAAAAGAGAACGAAGGATGAAAGAAAAATGATAAATGCGATGAAGAAACCTGTATTTAGTTCCCAAATAACTGATTCGAAACAAATATCTAACCATGTTTGCATCACATAAATGTAAAAAAATTGTTGGATAATAACTTGTGACAGTACAACAAATCTACAAAACAATTTTAGCAATCACCACGCGGAAACTTTGTGAGTGACATTTTAAAAACCAGTCCTGTTCAAGGAGGATAGGGAGACCGACTATGTTTTTGTTTACTATTGTTCCGGGATGTTGGTTGGTTGATTGATTTTATATTTTTGAATTTAAGTGTTGCTGCCGTATCTAGAAACGGTACATTTTACCTCTACTGCTGTTTGTTATTATTATCAGAAATTGACTATTGATCTTAGTAAAAATGACAATAAATTTACAAAATTGTGAAATTTTCGCACAGAGATATCACAGTAGCAGATAAATTTTCTTTTCCAGAACAGATACGATTTTTTGTATTGTTACAAATTATTTTTTATTTGACAAAAAAAAAACTGTGACTGTGACTCAAAAAGTTTCAGTTTCACTTTGAAATACCGTTTTTGTTAAAGAATGCCGTTTTTCATGACTGTAATTTGATTTTATCATTTCAAGTTGAAATGAAATTATTTTGATCAAGAGAATGAAAAAACAAGAAGCCCGGAATTCAGTAATTGCAATTAGAATTTTTTTTTCAGCTAGTTGACTACCATCAATTCGATCACATGAAGGTAAGCTCTCCTACTGTACTGATTAACTAATTGATAATACCAAAATCAGTTGGTGTTTGTGGAAAAACAAATACCATTTTTTATGCTTTCTGTGTTGTGCTGAAAATACAAATTTAGTTATTATCGTATTGTAATACAAAGGTATCAACAAAGTATATTGTTGTAACAAATTTATAAAATTTAGCTTGGATTTTGTATCAAATATATAAATTATAAAACCTCACGAACAATTAAAAGTTGTTTTTTACTGGCCCCTTTGAATTTGTATTTCTGATACAGCAGACACTACACACATCCTATCCTAAATACACAAAAGAAAGCTGAACAATACAAAAGAACACTAAACCATCATAATGAAACTAGATAAAATAATTGTAAAAAATTAACTATAAAGATCAAATGCGTCAAGCCTCCAAAGGGGCTTGCAATCAATTGCTAACAATCTGAGGAACAATTTCTCTCTTTTGTAAAACTTTGTGTGTATGTTTATTACTTGACATTGTCTGTCTTGTGTTTGGCACAGCATAGCCAATTATGGCTCATGAGCTATAAAATCTGAACTAGCCTCCTATTAATGATAGTCTGGTCCTTCCAGTCATGACCGAACAGGCAAGGAGGTGCTTAGCATTCATCTCTGAAATCTCAACGCACTTAATATCTTAAAAAATTCTAGGAGAGACGTCTGACTCTCTTAGCCTGTGCAACTGTGGCCTCATTTTCTGTAATTCCAAAATGGGATAAAATCAATTGAATTATAATTAGTTACCCCTTTCAGTTGATTTTCTTTTGAACTTTGCTACTTTTAGCAACATGAATACATCACGGTGTGTTCAAGATTTTCTAAATTCAGTAGGTACAAGTTCTAACTTGTATTTTTTTATCAAAAACCTTAAGAAGTGATTCTGGTACAGACATAGCGGGGGATCAAAAAAATCTACTAATGTTTGAATTACATAGTACTATTAAGTCTTATCAATAGCTTCAGGATATTTTGGATCACAACAGGACTATATAATAGGGTGGGTCAAAAAAATAATTTTTTTTTTCGGAATGCTTTTGTGCAGAAAAGTTTTCTATTGTGATAAGAAGAAAAACAGCATAAAAAATTAAAATCAGTTGACATCTTCCGTTCGCGCATCATACTAAAATTAATAAAAAATTGCAAAAGTCAGGCCTTTTTTGTTAATTTTTTAAGTTAGTTAAAACTTTTAAAATAACACGCTTTAGTTTTTTATGGTTTAAATAAACTAAATAAATTAAATTCTGATCAATAATCTAATTTCTGCCATTCGCGCAACGTCTTAAAAAAAACAGAAATGTATCAATTTTTTGCAATTTTCATTGCGACTCAGCCTGTTTTGCTAAAACACCCAGAACTTACCACGTGGAACCTCACCCACAACCATCCAATTGTTGGTTGTGTTATTTACATTATATTCACAAAGATTTTCCATAGAGTATGATTCTTAGGCCTACTGTGTTTTTTACTTTTTCTTTTTAATATCTACTAGCCACTGCGTTGCCCGTGCCCGTGGTGGGAAATGTAATGTTTTCTTTTAATGCGAAGGGCATGAAATGCAATCAGTTTATTTTTGGAAAGGGAACGTTACCGTGACATCACAATCTCATCCGAAAATATAAAAGATATATTCAATTTAAAAGTTATTTATATAAAGAAAATCGTATTTTTAGGTATGGATCTAATGTGAAATTTTCGGCAGATTTCAAATCCACTAAAATTTTTACTCTATCTTTAACGGTCTAGGAGATAGAAAATTAACTTATTAACTCCAGTCTGTCTGGAAAATCCGTGTAAAATCAAAACGAAAACAATAAGTTTAGAATCTGTGATCTCTTCTATGCTGTAGCATTCAATAATAATTAAACTTCATAAATTTATTTTTAAATGTTCTAGATTGAATTTTAAAATTTGACGCAACCCAAAAATTTGGACTACTTGTGTGCCAAATCTCATTGCTGTAAGTGCCATAGATCTTCAGGATTTTGCGGTCGCGAAACAAACAAACACTTCCTTTTATAAAAGTAGAGACTACACATTTAAAGTCTGATTTTTTGAAGAAATGAGGCATAACGGATCTATACTTCAGTGTTGCTCGGATATAGCTATCTCTAGTTTCATGTCCACATACTTTAATCAATGCCTCTGTCACAAATTTGATGCACCTCTCCACCACCTGGGCGTGACGGGGAAACTTTTGTATTTCTCTGATGGGGGGTAGTGTCAGAATTCATGAGTGATTTAACATCATATTCACTTGGGTCCCAGAGCATTGGGGGGAGGATCACCATACAAGAATTTGAATTAATAATTTCAATTTAATCATAAGCTTGAAAGTTTATCCTTAGTGGTACGAAATTTTTAACACTCTTCTTTGGGACTGTTTGTCTTGCTTTTAGATCCTTCTGTAACCAAGTTCCCGAATATATTCTCTATCATGGACAAGCATTGCCAACAGAACATTCTCTGGGTGTGCAAAGTTCGCATTTCGTTGTATTACTGGATCGACAACGTGAAGTAAATCGTCTGATAAATACTGTGATGTTTGGGTTGCTTGAAAGACATGTTTTGGTCCGTCAGTAAAATATTTGCACTTTTTTATGGCAAACCACACTGGCATGTATGATTTTAAGATGAAGCCAACTTTTTATTTCAAGTTTCCGGATGAATGAAATTGATGAACTTATATACAACCTAAGGACTCAGTTGACTGCAGTTAGCCATCTGGAATGGGACAAAGGACCAGGGTCTCAATTTGCCAAGTCTTCTGTACAATGTCTCAAGGCGATTGCATTTGAAATGTCCAACAAATACTGTTGGTCTTTGCTCAACCAATTCCAGTCTATATCAGGAGTCGAACACATAATCAACCACAGGGAGTTTTTCACAGCAAGTGAGCTGCTGCCCAAATGGCACTCTAAAAGATTTAGGTCCTGCAGTTTGACCATCAATATGAGTTGGAAAATGCGGTGAAAAGGAAGCTCATTAAAATGCAGTGAAAAGGAAGCTCATTAAAATGCAGGAGGCATATGCTCCACTGTAGCGGGCGTCCTACATGATTTTATAGTAGGTGGATGACACCGTTCTTCCATCCAGTGTTGGCTAGAGTGCCATCACACCCTACTACTTCTAGTTTTTCTAGTGATATTGATAGTTCAGACAAATGAGAAATAATGCTTTGAGTTATATCATTTGATGAAATCGAGGAAGGAGATACATGTCCAATATAAGTTGATTCAGGTTCATGGATAAGAAAATAATGTTCTTTCACATTCTTGCGAAATTGCTTGGCATTCAATTTTTTGACATACAAAGTATCATCTTTTCATCCGTCAAAGAGAAGATTCCAACTGTTCTCAGGAAGTTCAAACCTGTTCAATCTATTTCAAGCGAGTTCTTGTTCGTTTTGTTCTAGCAAAACAAATGAAAAGTTGCACAGTAAAAATTGCAAAATATTGGTAAATTTATATTTTTTCTAAGACGTTACGCAAACGAAAAAAAAATTACAAAAGTATCACGATTTTTGCAATTTTTTATAAACTTCAAGTATGATACTAACTGATTAAAAAAAATTTATGCCATTTTTCCTATGACAACAGGAACATTTTCCTGCACTGGGGGGAAGTGGGTTTTTTTCGACCCACCCTACTATATAAAAGGTTCACAAGGATTTTAAATCTTGTATGATTTAACAAAGCATTTAAAGATGACATATCACAACATGAGGTGAAACTCGTGTCATTTCATATCCCAAACGCTTAAAATTGGTTTTAAAGAATATGGTAATTAAATGTTAATTTATAACATTTCCTAAATAATTTATTGATGGTTAAATAATGATTCACACTATTTTCACTGTGTTAAATCTAAATGTGTATAGTTGTGAAAACTTTTCTTCAACTTTTTGAAGGACAACTTTAGAAGACAATGCTCACTCCTTTCAACAGCGTTGTATCTTAAAAATGGGCGATTTTTAGTTGTGTCTGTTTTCAGAATGCCTTGAAAGAGTAGTACATCCCTTCAAGGTCATCATATCTCTCTGCTCAATATTTAGCTGCTAGAGAGCAGAAGTAATATTTATTTGTATTACATTTCAATATACTTTTAAACTTTAAAATCACTCTCCTGAAAAATCACGTTTTTTGAGATATGTTGGTTGTTAAAAGGATTGAGCAACATGCGGTAATTTTTATTTTATTGCCAACTAGTCTATTTGAAAGCTATTGTGATTATTAGGCATTTTTCAGTGTTTGGAGGTATCACCCCTCCCTCTTTTTGTGTGCGTGTGTTCAGTTCTTTAACATCTACTGGAGAGGGTCACACTCCTTCATGGCAGGGTATGTTTATTAAAACTTTTCTTCATACATATATTTAGGTTACATGATTTCTAAAATTGCACTTCTTGGTCAAGTCCTCCTGGTCGGGATGACCTTTCAAGGACACCCCAGCCAGTGTCTCTCTATTGGATCCATCATTCCTTTTGCCAACTATTCCTCCCTGTGATGACAAGAGAACCTCACATGGGGTAAACTTGTGTATGTATTGCCATTAGAGGTATAGCTAAGACAGGGTCTGTAATAAAGGTGAAAATTAACGGTCACCACGTGGCGACTAAATGTTTGAATGTGGAGACTGGAAACTTTTTCTAGTCGCCAGACTTTCTTACAAACATTAGTTTATATGGGGGAATCTACAATTTTATGTTTTTTTTTCCTGAAAACTTTTAAAAAAGAAGAAAAGACGTACGAAAACATACACATATACTATACTAGCCACTGAATGGCCAGCACAGCGTTGCCCGTGACAGTTCTTTTCATGGGGTCAGTTGTGACCACTGCTCGCTAGCTAGTGATGTGGGTCAGGCAAATGCCCAGTGGGTTGGACATTTATAAATGGGAATTTTCCTAAAATATTTTTAAGCGCCCAAAATCTGGGCATTTATGAAATAAAAAAGGGAAAAAAAATTTTACAATGACTTAGACACCATTTTTTATATGTATTAGAGCTTATAAATACCATTACAATTATTGTATACAATAATTTTTTTTATAATAAAAATGAAATGAAATTATTAAAAACAATATATGTGAAGAAAAGAGTAGAAGTCATTTTTCAGTAATTCAATTTTTAATTTATAACTGGCATCACTTCTAGATTCCAGCATACACAGACAGAATTGGCAGCCATTTAGTTTTGTGACTAGTTCTGTTTTGGATATGTTGGCTGCTAGAGTGAGGTGGGAAGTATTTTTGTGCCAGTGTACGTGTTAGTTTGTGTTAATTTTAATACTATTAGCATTCCTGCAAAATGGTTAAGAAAAAAAGGACCTGTTTGGAATGTTTTTACTTTGAAAGGAAAGGAAGTAAGTTGTAAATATTGTCAAAAAAATTTGTAACAATCACATGCCTATAAAATGGCAAATCATATAATTTTTTTTTACAAAAACTAATTGCATTCCAATTTTATTTTTAAAGGTGGCCTGGGGCCTGGCTAATACATGTTACAAGTAATGAAATGCCAAAAGAAAGCTACTATATATATCAAAATTTGTTAGTATTGTCAAATAATTCCTACACCAACCATAATGAAGTTTCAGAAAAAAGTTAAATCGTTTGATGAGTTTTTGTTCAAAACAATTATTGTATTAGAATTTAGTCAATTCGACTGAATATACATGAATTATGTATCAGATTTGATCAAAAAGTATCTTCAATAAGCATTTGTTTGACAATAATTCTCAGAAATGCATAAATGCTCAGGCAATTTTGGATTTTGGGTATTTACCCCAATTTATAAATGCCTGGACATTTTACATCACTATCGCTAACCCTCGGTGATTGCTACGAATTCTCATTAATTTGTGGCCTTTTGGATAACAGTCATCACGGTTTTGCCCGGTGATGTTAGCAAACCAACAACACTCATTGTCAAATGTGGCCAAATTCGAATTGCGAAGAGATCCAATCAACATGACGTCACAATCTCTTGCGAAAATATAAATATTGAATTGAAAAATTATTTATTAAAAGAAAATCAAATGTATAGATTATCTATCTTATGTAAAATTTTGAATCTGTCATCTCTTTATGGTGTTGCCATTCTGAAGAAACAATAGTAATATTAAATGCCATTAAATTCATTTTAAATGTTCTAAATTGAATTTTAAAATTCAAGCGCCTTAGAAAAATTGCAAAAAATTCGGATTACCTGTGTGCCAAAACAAATTATTATAAGTGCAATACATTCGTCAGGACAGTCCACACACAGAGACAGACAAACACTTCATTTTATAATAGTAGAGATATATAACGTGTGTGTCTACAAAATATATGACGGCTTGTAAGTGGTCACTGAATGAAAACATTCAGTGGCCACTTACAAAATTTCTTAATTTTCACCTTTAGTCAGTAACCCATTGCACCAATGTGCTGAGGGGTGGTATTTCAGAAATGTTTTTGTCTGGTGTAACATCGCCTTCTGAGTAAAGGTGAAAATAACCGGTTGCCACATGGCAACTGAATGTTTGCGTAATTTTGCATCTTCATCAACATGCATCTTCATATACAATCAAGCACCAACTTCATAATTTTCAATGAGAACACCCTATTTTGAATCTATACAAAAATTTAACTAACATAAGATACCAAATTTGACGTCATTAGGTCTTACCATTTCAAAGTTAAGAGTAATGAAAGATTGGAGCTCCTAATGTTAAATCAATTTTTTACACTCTAATAGCCATCTTCTTAAATAATATATCTATAACACTGATATTTTGTACCATGTTACTGTTAAACAACCCAAACAAAATCCACCTAATATTAACCTTTCTAAGCACCTTAATTAATCTTTGTAAAAGTTATCAATTGAAACCTCATTATATTTTGTTGGGAATCGATTCAGAAAGACTAGTATTGGTCATGCAAAATTTCAGCTAATTCCGATAAATATATTTTGAGCTAAATTAAATTTTCCTCATTGTTGTATTTTAGAGGGACAACCAAACTAATTTAACGATGCAAAATCTAGTTATGGCAGAAAAATATGGTTTTTCTATTATAAATTTCGTTGTTTATGCAAAATTTGACATGAAGACGTCCTTTTATGCAACTTATTTGAATTTATAGATGTTATTCTCTATTGAAAGATACATTTGAATTTGCTCTAGGTATGAATCAGGGTTGGCAAGTTGGGCCCAGCCCTGGAGGTCCGGACTCCCACTTCAGCTAAATTTCACCCAGACTCTAATGTTAAAACATTTTACTTAATTAAAATTTCTTATTATGGACCCCAATAAAAACAATGATACATATATACTAGAAATGTCCGGTCTCAGTTTTTTTTATCATTTCAGAACTTTTTTAGAAACTTTGTTAAATTGACTAATTGATGCGTTCAAGTTATACGTAGTTGCCTCGATAGTAGATCCTCCAATTTCTGAAATAATGCTTGTTGAAAAAACAGCTGAGGAAAAGAGATGAGAGGATCAGGCAAATGCAGCACAAATCTACTATGGTTGAATTTTGGAAATTCGTGCCAGAATCAAAATATCCCCACTTGGAGAAAGCTGCTTGCCGTCTAATTTCAATTTTTGGGACAACATATTGGTGTGAATCTTTGTTCAATAAATGATGTTCTGGAAGACGAAATATCGTTCACAGTTGACCAATCATCTCACAGAATTGCTGTGGATGGTTTTAACCAATTTTACACCAAATTTCAAAGATTTGACCAAAGGTCTTTGTAAATGCTATACTTTTTATTAAATTTTATTTTTATTATAAATTTTTTTTAAAATTATTTTGTATATTCTTTCTCTTAATTATATTTTCTTATACGTATGTGTACATAACCATAGCACTTGCGACTTGTGTACAATATGTAACCATATTAATTTAATTAAATTTGTGTATTTAATACTTTGTAACTATGGTGTGGCTCTTTACATGTGAAAAACCAGAATGTGGCTCTCATTGCTCTCATGTGTCCACCCCTGATATACATCATTAGTGCTGCATTTAATAATAATAAAAAAAGTATTTACTGAAATACTTGTTGGGAAAAAATGTTTATTACTAAATTGAATAATTTTACAAGAAAGGTTAATATTAAAAACATTTTCTAGGTAAACAAGAACAGAAAAAATTTTCTATAGTACAATGTATGTTTATGCCACAGACAAGTATATTAAAAATGTTGCTGGTTATATAATCCCATAAGCACGCACACACAAATTAAGTCTCTTCCAAGCATGTACTGAATCAGTGCATTACAGTGATATTTACAATACTTTTCAGTAATACCCTTGAAAATACTAATATTTTTACTAAGAACTGCAGGATTAACATTAGAAAACTTCTATCTACATTCTTTCTACCTTAATCCTTTTTGCTCATACTAGACACTCACTGAAAATATTTTACCTTCATTAACCCGTAATTTTACAATCTTATTGCACTGATGTGAATCCATTTATGGTGTGATGTTGTGAAATTAAAGTATGGCGAGTGGATTTGGCATAGATATAAGCTTTTACAACAAATACATTTAATGATCAATTTGCTGTGCTTATATTAGTCAAACAATTCAAAACAGAATTAGGGTGAGATATTTGGTCAAACTAGAACCGATTTTATTCTACTCTGCATGATACATTTTCTTACTGTTTCATGACAAAAAAGGGGGCAATTTCTTTGTATTTCCTCATAAAGGAAACTATAGGTTACAAATCTTCAAACATTGGCAATATTTTAAGTAGTTTTGATAATTTATATACTATTAACCAATTCATCTAATTATTATCAGACCAAAATCTACACTTTGTTTCAAGTTTATCATCATAACAACCACTCTTAATTTCTTTCACACCATTTTTTGTGTGAAATCTGAAAACTTTCCTTAACAATTAAATTTAAACAAGCCTTAAAAATCGATTTTCAAGGCTTTACTTCAACATTGAAAATTATTTAATTTCACTGAAGCTCAAAGTTCGTTGAATGCAACATCAGTGCCACTTCAAATGTTAAGCCATGTCAGTAGTTGGAACAGGTTCACTGGAATGCATTGCTAACTTTGTATTGTAGTCTGAACTACTGTAGTATTGCATAGCTTTTTAATTTTGTAGTCTGAGTTTGGGGCTAGTTTTTGATGCATAATTCTTGTTTGGTACAAGGTCCAACTCTTTATCCTTCCTTTTAATAATCTACTGTTAAATAGGTACTCCAAATCCTGCATACCTAACATTTTGAATCCTGGATGAAGTATCATTTTGAAAGTATCTTTGATGTACATACATAAAAATATCTTCATGATGTAAAATTCTGAAAGGCTGCCACCAGATATGTTACAACTTTCAGTTTCCTTATACTTAAGGAAACTGAAAGTTGTATCATATCTGGTGGCAGCCTTTCAGAATTTTACATCATGAAGATATTTTTATGTAAGTTTATACCTAGAATCATTGTATAATAAAAATAGTTATACTACCTCAATCTGTTCTTTCAAAAAAATATGTAATAAAAAGATTCATTAATTTAGTGGTATTGTTAATCATAACTCAAAAATGTGGTCCTCCCAAAATTCCAGCTATATTTGAATGATCGAATAAAAAATGATAAAACTAAACTCAAACAAATAGAGAAAAATAAGTTACTTTTTATTGACATAAAACATCAATCAACATGGAACTAAACTAGAAATCATCTTAATTTATATTTTACTTTCTAATTTTGAACACAAGTCTTTTAAGCTTTGTATTTTCACTGGTGGCCATGCCACTTGTTATGCCTAGTCTATCCTTCACAAAGAATGGTATCACTAACTTATTTTCTAACTCATTATCTATCAATGTCCGGCACAAGCATTGAAGTGAGGGAGGAGCAAATCTTTTGAGTGTAACATTATGTGCCTCTATTTCAATCAGTTTTATGTCGGTATGAAACCGCCATAGGGCTCTTAAGACTGTGAAGTCATTTTCTCGGAGTGGTCTCCTTAAATAATAGCAGAACATAGTAAAAGTCGTGCTGATATATTTCATGGAATATTGGAATGATTCAAGAAGCTCTATCATTCGAGGTTTTTTTTTTCTCACGCCAATAAATATCCATCCACAAACGATCACCATCCGAAAATCTACATCTCCTCTGAAGTTAATCACCATATTTGATGTAACATCTATCAAATAACGACTATAAATTATATGAATTAATTCTGAAGCAGTCATGGAGTCCAAGTCTATGTAGTGATGAGGTTTGTTACCCGTTTCGAGCTCTGGATTCGACATCCTTTGAATTTGAAACGTTACGTTACACTTGAGTTTTAAACTTGGAATGATAATATATAGTTGCAAATTTTAAAAATCTATTTCCATTTCATTCAAAATCGATAGTAAATTTATGCATTGCTAATTTTTAAGAAATGCAATGTTCATTCCACATTTCGTTTTCCACATGCTTCCGAGGTTTTGGCTCATTTTATTTATACGGAACAATTAACTATATAATCAGTACTCAACTCAGTAGATGAACTTAAGCAGTGGGGAAAAATGTTATTTACAAATACGTATGAGTTGAGTTGAGTTGTGTTAATGTGGAATAAAGTTACCTCTGTGAAAGTTACATCGTCTTTTGACAAATTGAAATGTCTTGGATTTTAATAAAATTCGTAAATTCCATTTGAACGGCCTGTTTTGTTTAACGAGCCATTAACAATGCTCAGAACAGTTGAGGAGCCGCTGGACTAAATTTCCCATATGGTTCACTCCAACTGAAATGTGGTTAAGGTGTTAGCCTCTAGATCGGAAGGTTCCTGGTTCGAATCCGGGCTCGGGCATGAATGTTTGTAAACGTATGGTATAGAGGCGGCTTTTGCACCTTAAATCTGTCTTGGCCGAAGGTCCTCACGTTGGGTTGGCGTGGAAGTATGGAGAGTGGGGTGCCAGCTCAGGTGTTGCTTCGTCATCTGACCGTGGTTCAAAATTACGAGGTGTTGTCCTCGGATCTTTCCCTTAAGGGACTGATCCCGGACCGTCGTCAATAGCCCGTTGTGTTGCTCTAGTACGACGTTAACTAAAAATTACCAACTGAAATGATTCTGGTCGAATTTACGTCAACAATCCAGATCCCAACCAATCCAAGGGGCCGTGGTGGCTCAGTGGGTATGGACCACTGCGCTAACAACCTTCGAGTTGTAGGTGCCGTAGGTTGAATGCATGTCAGGTGCATTCTACGCGGCTGTATTACTCTCTCCTGTGTATCTGGCGGTTAAGGTGTTAACCACAAGATCGGAAGGTTCGAATCCGGGTCAGTGCATGGATATTTGTAAGCGTATGGTGTATTTCCACAACAACTGTGGAGGCGGCGGTGCACCTTAAATCAGTCATGGCCGAAAGTCCTAACGTTGGGTCGATGTGGAAGTTTGGAGAGTAGGGTGACAGCTCAGATGTTGCCTCGTCATCTGACCGTGTTTCGGAATTACGTGCTATTGTCCTAGAATCTTTCCCTTAGGGGATAATAAGAAAAAAATTTGAATTTTTCATAATTTAAATAAAAAGTTTTTTTCACAAGAATTGAATTTCTGTTGAAGATTTTCTTGGTAATTTTAGTTAACGTCGTACTAGAGCAACACAACGGGCTATTGACGACGGTCCGGGATCAATCCCTTAAGGTAAAGATCCGAGGACAACAACTCGTAATTTTGAACCAAGGTCAGATGACGAAGCAACACCTGAGCTGGCACCCCACTCTCCAAAAAGATTTTCTTGATAACTGACCCACAGAAAAGTAAACGACAGAGGGTTCACTGCCATATGAAGCAATGGACTTCTAAATAACATGGGAAATCGGATAGACGCTCACGCCCTCGGTGTGGGGCACCGAACACTATAGCGTTGGATCGAAGCCTAGTTTCCATAACACACACACAACCAAACTAGGTTTTACACAACAACTACACTCTATAACAAAAAAATCGACGCACAAAGAAGGAGTTGTCCGATGGAAACAAAAATTGGTGGATAGGAAAATTATGTACAGAATAGATATTGGTTAAAATTTCAGAACAATTGCATGATTTATTTCAGTTACACAGTAACGAGCTCAATAAGGTGTTGATCGGCCTCTAGCCTGGATGCAAGCTGCCACACGGCGTGGCATAGACCGATAAAGCTCCCGGATGGTCTCCTGCGGTATTTTTTGCCATATTTGCTCCAATTGTCTAACTACGTCATCAACATTCCATACCGGATGCAGTCACCTACTCATCATATCCCAGACATGCTCGATGGGAGAGAGATCTGGTGATATGGCTGGAGAAGGAAGTGTTTGACAAGCTTGAAGAAAGTTAATCGAAACACGTGCCGTATGTGGTCTCGCATTGTCTTGCTGAAAAATAAGTCCAGGGTACTGCGAAAGGAACGGTAGTAAAACAGGTCTCAGAATGTCGTCAACGTGCCTCTGTGCAGTAAGTGTACCTCTAATGATGACCAAAGAGGTCCGAAATAGACCTATCTCTGAAAATGGCACCCCAGACCATAACTCCTTGTTGAGGGCCCATGTGGCGTGCAATAGTGAAAGCAGGATCGGCACGCTCCCCTGGGCGTCTCCAGACAAGTCTTCGATGATCGTCAGGACACAGTTGGAAACGGTATTCGTCGCTAAAGACTACACGTCCCCAGTCAGCATCATTCCAGCCTGATCGATCCAAGCACCACTGTAATCTGGCTCGACAGTGTGCAGGCGTGAGTGGCAGGTGGCGTAACGGTCGGTACGAGCGTAGATTTCGTTCTCTCAGCCGTCTGTGAATGGTCATGGTGTACACTCGTGTGTGGGTCGCACGAATGATGATTGATAGCGATGAATCAGGCGCTGTGACAGCTGATCTGACAATCACTCTGTCCTCGCGATCTTTTGTGGCCCTACTTCGACCGCTACCATCATGACGCTGAAATATGCCATTGTCCACCCACTCTTGACATCATATTCTAATCACCGCATCGCTTCGACTCGCATGACGAGCGATTCTCCGATTTGCCCAACCTGCCTCTCTAAATCCAATGATACGACCTCTTTCAAACTCTGAAAGTTGCTCGAATCCTGCGGCGAGGCATTTTTTCAGTCGTTGAAAGGTATCCTAAATCGCAATGCAGCAGACATTTTTAACAACAGTTCAAGAACAACTCCTTGTATACATCTGCTGGATGTGCAGTTCCGATGCACTGGAGATCGTACTATTCATTCATTGGACACCAAATTGTAATCATTTGCATAATTGGTCAAAACATTCTTACATACGAAGTTTCAAAGCAATCAGATGATTCCTTCTTGGTGCGTCGATTTTTTTGTTAAAGAGTGGATTTCAGGCTGTTTTATTCTATACGAAACGCAATTTGTATTTCTGATTAAAAGCTAAATATTCTTTTAAGTATTTTTTAGTAAAAATGCTTTAAAATAACGATTTTTTAATGTCTTCTAAACTTAAAAAAAAGAACCTTAATTTTTTAAATCTTACTAATGTATGAACTTGTTTCTTTAATAGACTAGGTCTTTTCAAACTTGTTTTGAACTCGACCCTCGAACTTGTCTTTCGCAAAGACAGGGTTTCGTTTCACAGTTCGTCTAACGTCTTCAAACTTCTCCAACAGTTCCACCAAATCTGTAGGGGAGTTTATTTCTGTCCATTCTCTGAGATACATATCTTTAAATTCGGATGGTGTTTTTTTCTTCATCTGATCTGTGATGATCAAATCTCTCAGTTTTTCAAAAGTAAGGACCTGACAACCTGCAATCCATCCATCGAAATAAGTAGACAATTCATGATAGAAATCCCTCCAGTTCCGATCAACTGCTTTATGGTGTGAACTAAATAACTGTCGAAATCTTTCTGGTGTTAGTTTGAACCTTTTTAACAGAATATTTTTGATGTGATCATAATTTGTAGCTAGGTCAGCTGGTTCACGGGCTATTATATGAGCAATTTCTTGGGGGATCAAACTTAATAGGTGAGATACCCACATTTCTTTTCCCAGCGACAGCAAAGTTGCCTGTCGCTCGAACAAGATTAAATAAAGACTCATATCATCTTTCATGTCGTATTTCGGAAGGATCTTGGTCAAGTCTTGATTCGATGGTCTAGGATTATCAACTGCACCTTGCTGGGTTTGACTAGTTGCTTCTATTGTCAATTTTTCCAACTCATACTCTCGTTCTTTCTGCTTTTCTTCAAGGGCTTCAATTCTCCGCTTTTCTTCAAGGGCTTCAATTCTCCGCTTTTCTTCAAGGGCTTCATTTGTCTATCGAGTTTCTATAATTCTACCAAAAGGTGCTTTGGTGAATTCCTCATCATATCCCTCACTTGAAGTAATAAGATTCCCTAATTGTTTTATGGATTTTTCTACGGTGATTTCTAAATCTATCTCCTCCACCAATTTGATCAAGTCCTCTTTCTTTCCCTTAACTAAATAAGTCATGATTAAATTCTAAACAGTTCCCTTTTATTTTTTTTGTGACTCAAATATACTGTAAGGTACAAAAAGAAAACTTTTCGAAACCGAAACTGTCCAGAATTCTGACTTACCTTATAGTCAAACAACAAAAAATATAATTCAAAGACAATAGAACAATAGAAAAGAAATAAATGTTCAAAAACCAATTTTGTAAGCCAAAAGACCTTCAAAAGAAATTTTTTTAAAATTTAAATTAAAATACCATTTCAAATCCAAAACAAATTTAAGTTATTAATTAAGATAAATAATCATCTACGATAGCTAAAATCTCTTACATTTCTATTACACATAAATTCCAAAACAATACTAAATTCTATTAGAAAGCAAAATTTGCAATTAAGAAGTTTTTTGTTTCGAAAACTGTTACGATAAATGGAAGTTATCACAAAAACAGAAGTAAAATTTTACGTTATATCTAATAGTACATAAAATTTTAGATTGAAAACCAAAACCACTTATCTGGAACAGTTGCTTGATGGTGCACCGGAAGTCCTTGAGCTGGAACCCAAAGTTCGAACTGGACTTCGCTGACGATGACAGGACGAGATGCCCAAAAAGTTCGGACTGGATGGCCCTTTCGCTGCTGAACACACACGCGTTTCACACACAGGAACAGGACGGGATGTCCCAATTCTACTGACCGGACTAAGCTTCGTTGCTGGACACACGCAGTAACAGGGCACGGTTCGTACACAGGAACAGGACAGAATATCCAGAAACATGGGACCGGATGGCCCCCTTCGTTGCTGCCGGACGCACGCAAATACTCCACTCACGAGGACGGGATGTCCAAAAACTTCGGACCGGATGGTCCCCTTCGATGCTGCCGGACGCACGCAATTACTCCACTCACGACGACGGGAGGTCCAAAAAGTTCGGACCGGATGGCCCCTTTCGTTGCTGCCAGACGCACGCAATTCACTGGAACACAGGACAGGTTAGTCCTTTGCTGCTGGACGCACGCAATTTTTACTGAACACAGGACGAGATGTCCACAGTTTATTCACAAATCAGGACGGGATGTCCAAAACTTCGATTTAATGGGAATCGATCCCAGTACATGCCACCATTAATAGGTAGCTGTGACATCGTGACAAAAAAATAACTCTTTTTTTTTTAAGAATAAAAAAAAATTTATTTACAATTTGGTAGCGATATTACAGTCACAACTACATCTCATCATACGTAGAAAACTTAACGGCTGAAACATGCCACTCGAACACCGCACCGTGTCCACACTTCAAAGAAGCATCCAATCGAATACAAAAGTTTTCAAAAAATAACTTTTCACCAACGTTATACATAAAAGAAAAAAATAACCCCCGAGAAAACCATTCAAGCTCACATAAATATTTCAAAAGAAAAGATATCCTTTCCAAGAGTAATAAGAAGTATAAATAAATACAGGAAGTATCACAACGTCTTGGAATAAGGAAAAAGAAATACTATCATTATATTTAAAAGATACTCCGGATGTATACGCTACAGTACCCTGGGCCTATTTTTCAGCATGACAATGCCAGACCACATACGGCACGGGATGCTATGAACTGTCTTCAAGCTTGTCAAACACTTCCTTGGCCAGCCAGATCACCAGATCTCTCTCCCATAGAGCATGTCTGGGATATGATGGGAAGGCGACTGCATCCGATAGAGAATGTTGATGACGTAGTCCGACAATTGGAGCAAATTTGGCAAGAAATACCGCAGGAGACCATCCGGGAGCATTATCGGTCTATGCCACGCCGTGTGGCAGCTTGCATCCAGGCTAGAGGCGGGTCAACACCTTATTGAGCTCGTTACTGTAACTCTGAAATAAATCATTGTAACAATTGAAATATAGCGCATCGTCAGCTGCAGAGCTATAAACCTCCGAACTAAAAATGAGAACCAAAACTAAATCTCACCCCTGCTCCGATCAAGGACACCCTAAGGAGGTCAGGGAGTTAATCGGCGGCGTAGAATGAAGACGCGTCGTAGCGTCCGTTATGTCGGGTAGTTATGAAAGGTTCTGTTATTAGTATATGTGTTGTGTCCACGTAATGTAAATTAGATTAATAAATGTTTGTGAGTGTAATGAGAGTTTGTCGCTTGTTCGCCCGCTTCAAGGAGGAATTTCTCAGCACACGGTCACAGAATGGCGCCCTAAACGTGGATTACGAACCTGACAAAGATAAGTAAATTCTTCTAGAATCCTTACTGCCCCAACGTTCTTGCTAAACCTAGCGATGAGCAACTGTAAACTAATACATATTCATCCTGAATAGTGTAAATTAATTTCAAAACGTCAGGTCGTTCAATTTGAATTAGAAGTTTACAGTGATTCAGTTCCTTTGTTGGAAAATTAATATTCAACCAGAATATTGTTCTTAAAGAGTTGCGTTTTGTACAAAACGAAAGAGTGAAAATATTCCAGATACTATTTGCTGTTTGCGAAAGTAGCGATTTTGTTGTGAGGAAGTAATTTGTTTATACACAACAAGTCAGGAAACGTTAATTGCATTTTGTATATTATTTTTATCTGTGTCTGAAAAAGTGAATTCTTTTATTTTGCTTTTGTTGAATTCGAATACTTGCTTTTAAAATAAGATTTTATAATTTATTTTCATGACTCTAGAAAGTTAATTGTAGGAATTATCGAAATGTTGTATATGCATATTTGAATTATAACAAAAATACATACATTTGTCACTTTTGAGCAATTAGTATTTCTTTTTTTTTTAGGAAAATGGTGTTTTAAAAAAAAATTTGAGTATTCTATGCAATATTATTTTATTTGGTATATGATTACAGATTGATAACATGGAATATTTTATGTGAACCCACATAATAATTATCAAAGTGCTTTTCATATATATTTATATAACTTTTATGTGAACCTCACTCAGTAAATAGGTAAACATCTTTCGTATTAGTTAACCTACAAATGTTTAAGATATACTGTTCTTTAAACATGGTATTTATTGTTTATTTGTACTATATTTTGATACTTTATTTGAGGTGGATCTCCCACGACATTTTTCTTAATATTTGTATGCCTGCTATTAGCGAATGCTATCATTAATTTACCTAGGTTATACCAATTCTTATTTTCTCATTTTTGGAAAACATTGGTATACCCCATACCTTGTGCTACATATGAACACACCTTATATAACTTTTATGTGAACTAGTGTGCAAAGAAAAGTGTATAAGTAAATAATTTTAGTATTAATACAAACTTTAGTGGATATTTAGATTGAGACTTTTGAACTGTACTTTACAACTATAGTGACAATGGCTTATCTAGGCAAGGCAAAAAAGGTCGATCTTCAGAGTTTGGTTGTAGAACTTGGTGAAAACGTGGATGATGACTTAAAAGTCTTAGATCTAAAGAAAATAATTTTGGAAAGTAAAGAGTACCAAAACGACAAAGAATTTGTGAAGAATTTATTAGACACAATTGTGTCAACAAGGATGGAAGAAGAATCCAAACTCTTGACAGAGCAAAGATTACTGAGAGAGCAAGAAAAACAGGTTCAAGACTTTGAACTTGAAAAGTTACGGATTCAGCTAGAATCTCAACGTATGGTAGAGGCCTCTGCTTCCCAACCTGTAATGCACCCTTCCATGAGAATGGATCTCCAAAACATTTTGCCACAATTCAAGCCTGAAGAAGATGACATGTCCTTGTTTCTAGTCTTATTTGAGAGACAAATGAAGTTCTTAAAAATTGACGAGAGTATGTGGGTGACTCATCTATTAGGACTTTTCCCTTCAGAGATCTCAAAGCTGATAGCCAGGGAACCTGAAGTAAAATCCCATGACTATACACACATTCGAGGTATACTCCTTCAGCGTTTTAAACTGACAGCTGAAAAGTTCAGAAAGCTCTTCAGTCAACATAGAAAGTCTGCAGATTGCACATGGAAAGAGTTTTACTTTGAACTAAGGAACTATTTTGAAGGCTGGATTACTGAACTGGGTGTCACTACCTTTGAAAAATTACAAGATCTGATTATCTCAGATCAAATGAAGAAAAGATGCAACCCTGAGTGCCGAGAACATTATTTAGATGATTGGGAAAATTTGATTTCTCCCGATTACCTAGCTGAGAAGCTTGAAACTTATGACTGTCTCAGAAACAACAAAAAAGGAAGCTCATCCCCTCCATTTCAAAGGAAAGCCTACAACGGTAGAGATGAAATTATCAAGCCTGTACCGTTCAAAAAAACAAATCAGGCAAACAGAACTAGTCGAATAAAGGTTGGTGACAATCAGGAGCGACCAGCTCGGACTTGTTATGGTTGTGGAAAAGTCGGATTCATTAAAGCTAGCTGTCCAGTTTGCAATCCTTCCACAAAATTTGACTCAGCTCGTTTTGAGAAGATTCAAATTGATAGACCTGCCATGTCTAATGAAGTTCCAGTTATGAATATTACGATAAATGGAATATTCGGCACAGCATGTGCAGACAGTGGAGCAAGTCACTCTATCGCAGGCGAAAGATTGTACCATATTCTTCAAGATGAAGGAGTAGTATTTGAAAAGTACTTTCGCTCAGTGACCCTCGCTGATGGAAGTCAGACAGAAAAGGAAGTTCAAACAGCCTGTGTAATTCTATGTCTGGAAGGACGTTCCTTTCAATTAACACTTTTTGCCCTCCCAGAGGCGAAAGGAAACCGTACCCTACTTGGAGCAGATTTTTTGAAGAAAGCAGGTGTTGTTCTAAATCTTCGTGACCATGCTTGGTTCTACACTGACAAGCCAAAAGAACATTTCCCTTTCGTTGCGAGTGCTCAAGTCCACTCCTGTGATATTAAAGAAAGTGTTAGACCAGAAAATCCATATCTCCTTCGTCCCGATGAAGGTGAACATTTAAGTGAAGATCAGTGCAGAAGATTAAATGCACTTCTAATTCACTATGAAAATAACTTCAGTCCGGGGGGAGAACCAACACCTTACATCGAACACCGGATCGACACAGGTGATGCTCCTCCAGTTGCTACTGCTCCTTACCGGTTATCCCCTGTGAGAAAAGAAATTTTGAAGAGAGAGATTGATGCACTTCTCTCATCCGGAGTAATAGAAGAATGTGACTCTCCCTACGCAGCACCTGTGGTCTTGATACCCAAGCCAAATGGGGATTTCCGCCTTTGTATCGATTACAGAAAATTGAATTCAGTAACTAAGTCTGATCCATACCCTCTTCCGCGTATGGATGATCTCTTGCAAAATGCTAAGCAAACTGCCTTTATGTCTACCATAGACTTAAAGTCAGGATATCATCAGGTGAAGATGTATTCTCCTGATAAGACAAGACAGCCTTTGTTTGTCAGTTTGGAGTTTTTCGATTTACTCGAATGCCATTTGGTTTAAAAACAGCCCCTGCCACATTCCAAAGACTTATGGACATTTTCCGAAATGGACTAAAGGTCAGATCTCTAGCTTATCTGGATGATATTATTGTGATGTCTGCAACCTTTGAAGAACACCTGGAGGACCTGCGGTTAGTCTTTGACCGACTCCAAAAGTTCCATCTGCATGCCAACCGAACTAAGTGTCATTTTGCTTGCTCCAAAGTCAAATATTTGGGACATTACATCACGAGTTCTGGAGTGGAAGTAGACCCTGCTAAGGTGGATGCCATTGTACAGATCCCTTCTCCCAAGAACGTGAAGCAAGTGCAGAGCTTTCTTCAAACTTGCAGTTGGTATCGTCGTTTTATTCCCCAGTTTGCTGAGACCTCAAGGCCTTTGAGCAATCTCACCAAGAAGCAAACACCTTGGAAGTGGGGACAAGACGAACAGACAGCATTTGAATCGTTGAAGAATAGCTTAATTTCACCGCCCGTGCTGAAACAAGTAGATGAGGATAAACCATTTGTCCTCAGAACTGACGCTTCAGGCTATGCTTTGGGCGCAGTCCTTATCCAAGGACAAGGATCTGAAGAACATCCAATCGAGTATGCTAGTCGTCTGCTAACCCCAGCAGAGAGGAACTACTCTACTACAGAACGCGAAGCCTTATCAGTCGTTTGGGCGCTGGACAAATTTAGAGGCTATGTCGAAGGAGCTGAAATAACAGTATTTTCAGATCATCAACCCTTGAAATGGTTGTTGAGCCTGAAATCACCAACCGGTCGACTCGCAAGATGGGCCCTTCAGGTACAGTCTTACAACATCAAAGTTGAATATCTTTCAGGAAAAGCAAACGTCATTGCAGACATGCTATCCCGCCCTTCATGTACACATGGAAGGCCCACTTGTGACATTTGTTCTGTTACCATTATTGATCTGCCATCCAGGAAGGCAAATGACATACGTGAAGGACAATTGAAAGACGATGACTTGAAGAAAATCATTGACTGTTTTGAGAGTGTCTCCAAGGACGAAAACTACGTGAATTGGACCAATCGTGGCTACATAATGTCTCAAGGTATTTTATATCGATATGGCCCGGATTCCGAATCAGAGGAAGCCCAGTTGGTAGTTCCGACACAGGAACGTGAAAGAGTTCTGCAACAATATCACGATGCCCCAACCGGTGGACATTATGGTGCCGAGGGCACTTTTCACAAGATTGCAACGCGGTATTTCTTTCCTGGAATGAGAAAATACATCGCAGATTATGTAAGGAATTGTGCTGAGTGCAGCCGTTATAAGCCAAGTAACCAAAAGCCTGCTGGACTTTTGAGAACACCAGTGTATTCCCAGCGTTTTGAGACGTTAGCGATCGATCTTTTCGGTCCTTTGCCAGAAACCCCAGATGGAAAGAAATGGATTTTCATTGTTGAGGACACTTCTACAAAATGGGTGGAGCTTTTCTCTCTCCAAAACGCCACTGCAAAGGAGTGTGCAGTAACCTTATTAGAGGAAGTGTTTCTGAGATACGGTCTGCCACGTCGTCTCATAAGTGATAACGGATCCCAATTCGTCAGTGCTGTCCTTCAACAAGTATGCTATCTTCTCGGAGTTACACAAATTCTTACTCCAGTTTACTGTCCTCAAGCGAACCCAGTAGAAAGGAAAAACAGGGATTTAAAACCAAGACTTGCCATTCTTGTCGGTGATGACCACACCACATGGTCAGAAAAACTCCCAACTATCCGTTTTGCTCTGAACACTGCAAAATGTGACACCACTGCTCATACTGCAGCCTTTTTACAGTTTGGAAGAGAACTTAGAACACTAGACGATGTTCAACATGACATAAGGTCAGTGATCAACAATGACAACTTCATTGCTGAGATCACACCGTATTTACGGAAATTTGCAAAGATCTCCTCTGAGATAAAAGATCTTGTAGAACAAAAGCAGGATCAGAGAAAGAAAAATGCTGATCGAGGAAGAAGAAGCGTTCCCCAATACGCACCTGGAGATCAAGTATGGATCACCTCACATACTGTGAGCAACAAAGCTAAGAAGAGGTCAGCGAAATTTGCACCTCGCCGAGACGGACCCTATTTGATTTTAACTCAGCGTTCTCCAACAAGTTATGTTGTTGCGAATCCCCAATCTCCTGATATTCCTGTCGGAACATATCATACATCTGCTCTACGTCCATGCCTTAACACACCTCAAAATGGAAACGTACCCATCACCCCACTGCGAAGGAGAGGTCGACCCCGAAAGGCTGATCCAACAGTGCGACAAAACTCAAGACAACCATCTGACCCTTCTCCTGGCGACTCGCCGAGACGTCTTCGTAGCCAGGGGGGGAGACTGTAACAAGTGAAATATAGCGCATCGTCAGCTGCAGAGCTATAAACCTCCGAACTAAAAATGAGAACCAAAACTAAATCTCACCCCTGCTCCGATCAAGGACACCCTAAGGAGGTCAGGGAGTTAATCGGCGGCGTAGAATGAAGACGCGTCGTAGCGTCCGTTATGTCGGGTAGTTATGAAAGGTTCTGTTATTAGTATATGTGTTGTGTCCACGTAATGTAAATTAGATTAATAAATGTTTGTGAGTGTAATGAGAGTTTGTCGCTTGTTCGCCCGCTTCAAGGAGGAATTTCTCAGCACACGGTCACATCATTCAATTGTTCTGAAATTTTAATCATTTTCTATTCTGTACATAATTTTCCTATCCACCAATTTTTGTCTCCATCGGACAACTCCTTCTTGGTGCGTTGATTTTTTTTTGTTATAGAGTGTATTTATGCTTTTTTGCAGAGGGAGGCTCAATTGGACCGATGAGATGGATGTTCACCACTTGGAATGGTAAGTCAGGTCTTGAAACAGGTATAATAGGTATTCTATCAGAAAAATTTTCGGGTCTTCTCAGTTGACACTCCTTACATGTTTTGCAAAATGTCTCCACGTCTTGAGAAAGTCCAGGCCAGTAAAATGAATAACGAATTCTCTGATTCGTTTTTCGTATCCTAATATGTCCTCCAAATGCAGACTCGTGAGCTAGCTTTAAAATTTGCTGTCGTTTATTCTTAAGAAGTACCAATTGAGTCAAGGTTTGACCCAATATCTTATCCGTATGATGAAGGAGACCATCGATAAACAAATAATTTCCTTTCTTTGATTTCAGCTGTCGAAACGATTCTTTTAATGATAAACAAGCCCTTTGCTCTCTTAGTTAGGCGTTTTGAGTAGTGACGTCATCAGTGATTATATTTTCTTTTGATTCTTGTGTTGACTGCACGTCTCCGATGTGTTCAAGAGGCTTCGTAGAATCGTTATTTCCTTTTACTTCCGTTTCAGTATGTAAGCTTAATACTACTTCGTCGTTGTGTTTTCCATTTTCAAAGATATAGCATTCGTCATTCGTTGATAATCAGCAATTCATAAACTTCCGTTGTTAACAAGCTGGGAACATTCAATTTATATACTACTGCTAATAGAGCATCGACGCAGTTGAATAAATTATTTTCACAGTTTTTGTAATAGATGGGAATTTAGAACACTTTTGCTTCTATTTGTCCACCGCAAGCCGGAGTTAACAAAAATGTACTTCTTTCTTCATCCTTCAAATTAGGTACGACTGATGAATGAACAATCGAGATTTGAGTTCCCGAGTCAACGATGGATTCTATTTCTTTTGAATCAATATAAATATTTATCTTCTTTAAGGGTGTGACGAGATTGTGAATAGATTCGGATAGCAAAAATGAAGAATTGATCTTTGCTACGATAGATTATTTGTTTCTAATATTATCGGTTGCTCTTGCATTCTTGTGGAAATAACTCCTGTCGTTTTGTTTCGTCGGAACATCATTCCTCCTTTGTTTATTAGGGCAGTCTCTTGCAAGAAGATGAGAACTTTCGCACTCGTAGCACTGCTTTCGTTTTGGAAAATTGTCATTCTCCCTTCTGTGGTGAGGTGGAATATATCTATCGGATGAAAAGGCGAGTACAGGGTGTTTAGCTCGGCTAAAGTCGTTTCGGGATTCTTCAAAAGATTTCCACTTCGCTCCAAAGTATACATGTATATCACATTTTTGTGCAAGTTCTTGCGGCTTTAACCATTTTTCTCCTTGACGTATCGCAATGTGAGAAGCAGTGTCAGTATCCAGTGTTTGAAGTAGTTTGTTCGAAATAATTAATTCCTTCAGAGAATCATAACCTTCAACTTTACGTAACTTGCAGTAGTAGTCCCATGCAGAGGTGAGTCTGGAAGCGAACTGGATATGAGTTTCTTCCGAGTTTCATTTGCTCTTCGGAAATTTTCCAAGCAAGCTTGAGGTGTTGGCTCGTGTTCTTTCAAAATTAAGTATTTTACTTTTTCGTAATTTTTTAAATCTTTTTCTTTAATGTAAACTAGCACTTTCGATGGTTTATCTCCCAGAAGTTTCAACAATATTTCTGCTTGGAATTTTTCAGGAAATTAACCAAATACACACAATTTCTACTATTAGAAAAGCAAGTGTTTATTTGTTTGTCTTTTTGTTGCAGCAAAATCCTGACGATTCTATGGCACTTACGGCAATGAGATTTGGCACACTGGTAGTCCAAATTTTTTGGTCGCGGCGAATTTTAAATTTCAATTTAGAAGATCTTTAAATGAATTTGATAGTTTTTTTCACCATCGGTTTTACAACGCGTTTCTTCCGGAAGAAGAAACACCCGAATCTGGACTTTTCTACCCACGTGACCTTGCAATCAGCTTTTGGAACCATGCCAGGTTTTTTCATCGCGGGGAACTGAGAAAAAAAAAAATTTTTTTTTTCGTTTTTGCTTTGATTTTGTTCGGAGGCGTGAATTTCCAGCCAGACGATAAATCTTTTAAATGGACTCAATTGTTTTTTCTATCTCCTAGACCGTTAAAGATAGAGTAAAAATTTCAACGGATTCGAAATCTACGAAAAATTTCGCTTTAGATCGACACCTAAAAACATGATTTTCTTCAAAAAATAATTTTTAAATTGAATATATCTTTTATATTTTTGCAAAAGATTGTGACGTTACGTGAAACAGAATGCATCTTCTGCCCTTCGCGTTAAAAAAAAAAAGAAACAGGTTACATTTCCTGCCCTATTCCATTTCAGGGAAAGAGAGCAAAAAAATAAAAAAACATTTTGACTGGGATTGTTAATTCTTTTTCGTAAAATTGGAATTGCTAAAGATAGATTAAAAATTTCAACGGATTTGAAATCCGCGGAAAATTTTACACCAGTTTAATAACTTACACCACGAGCACGGGCAACGCCGGGTTAGCCACGCAGTGGCTAGTGTTTATAAAATAAACAGAGTACAATTGTACAGAATTTTGAATGCCACATTTTTCGTAAATGTAAGAACGATTAATTTTGATTAAATAAAAAATGGACAAACTAACTCAAAGATTGTTAAAAATTAATTATCTTGGGCGAATAGTCTTAGGCCCGGTCCACACATCTGGTTTTTCAACGTACGCAGCCGCTTCCGCATCGCAAGTGCTGTCTGAGATGCATTAGATCCAATGGAGCAGTGCACACATGCCTCCAGCGCCGCTGGGACGTCGCACGTCCAACTTGCGTGCAATTTGTACTGCAGTTCCCCACAGAGCCGCACATGAGTCTCCGTTCTGAAGTACCTTGTTTTCATAAACAAATGGAATATAAATAATAATTAATAAATGGTTGTAACCAGTAACGTCTATTTTGTTTCAAAATATATATTTTTACATCAAGTAAGCGAAGTAAACACGGTTTCTTCGATAGAATATTTATCGCAAATGGCGCGAAATGTGTTCGTGCTTCATTTCACGGTTATGGGTGCATAGTTGGGCTTCGGTGCCGCAGATGCGCCGCACTTTGAAAAACCAGATGTGTGCACCGTGCCTTAATGTGCGACTAATAGAAAAAAAGTTAGGTCAATTTAAAATTTGAACGAAACCGGAACTAATAATTAGTATATATTATATTTTTACCACATAATTTCGCCCTTTATCTGTTAAAAGTAAGTTAAAATATGTAATAAAAATATAATTATGTTGCTATAAATTGGCCACTACAATTTTTCAAAAATTCACTTATTTGTTAGAAGAATATTTGGCAATGTGTTTACTCTTTTGGATTTTCTTTACAAGCATTTTTCTCAGAATTACATTTTAGGCATAAACATTGAATTCCAAAAATGATAACTAAAAAAGTTATTGATATAAATTTTTTATGCACATTCGAAATAGTGTTTGCTAGTGCATGTACTAGAATCATATTGATATTTTTCTTTTTATGAGCTTGTATTTGAATATTAATGTTGCAAAATGGTCAAAAATCCTTTAAAAAAATTTCGATGAGTCATAAAACCTTTATTTTGTAAAATTTTTTTTTCTTATAGTGGAAGCACTAGATAACAGCAAGAAGTTTACTCTAATCGTGTTTTTTTGCTGCTGATTTAAATTGTTTGCCCTGTATCATTTTTCAAAATTTTGAATAAAAAACTTCAAATTTACTCACAAAATTTCCATTTTCTGTTAAATTAATTTTTTTAATTTTAATTATTGGTAGTACAAAATTAATTTTGAACACAAATCATTCTAAAAATAATATTAAATTGCTTCTGTATATATTTTTAAAAAAGTGCTCCGAACGTATGCTGATACCTTAACTTTATTGTAAAACGATTTTTAAAATGGCACATAATTCACATTAATGGTTAGAATACATTGTTCAGCACATACATGAAGACAGCAACAGAAAACACATTACTACAGACAATGAAATATGCGATGCTCGCACTCTCAAAAGTGCGAACTAAAACCAGCTGCAGGGCGGAACCAAGTGTGGTGTTCGTTGGTGTGCAATTAATACAACATAAATTAGAACACAATAATTTATTCCACAAGACGAAAAGAGACACAAGACGAACACAACCGAAAGGGAAAAGTTAAGAAGTAAGAATATTGATAAGCGCTCCGTTCGCAATGCTTCGCGCATGCGCATTACAAACTTGCGCCGAGAGAGAAAGAGAGCGATATTACGCGAATGGTCTGCTTCTGACAAGAACAACGAATTTCAATTCGTACTCTCCACAGAGTATCCCCCCAGTGAAAGAGGGATACCGAGGAACGATATACAGTCATAATAGAGGATTATATACATTGAAAATATAAAAAACACAAATTTAAGAAAAATACGCACATTTTCGTAACAATAGAATGTGTTAAAAAAATTGAAAATGAATGAGTAAACACAAATATACAATGATAATCGTTAATATGTACAAATATAACATTAAATATATTCAATAAGCCTTTTGGGGAAATGTACGGTTCTTTCACTTCTTGTTGTGAGAGGTTGAACCGATTCCCTGGACTCGGTAGATTTAGAAGGCAAAGATAAGTTAATGTTGCTATCGTCACGCAGAATATGAGCAGGTTTTACTCTGTCTAACGTGACAGAAATTGTTTTGCCATTCACAATAATCCGACAGTTCTTTTCCGAACGATCAAGAACAGGATGTGGTCCAGTATAAGGCTGAGACAATGGAGGTTTGTGACAGTCCACACGTAAAAACACATGAGAACATGTTTCCAATGAGGGATGAACATAGATTGAATCCTTGCAATGTTTTGATGTTGCAATTGGATTTAAAGTTTGCATCAAGGTGCGAAGTTGATCTATGTATAATGGAAAGGCTGTTGCAGAAACTTGTTTCACTTAATAAAATGTCAGATGGTAAACGAAGTGTTGTTCCATATACAAGTTCTGCACACGTAGCGTTAATATCGTTCTTTATTGCAGATCGCAATCCTAGCAAAACAATTCGTAGTACCTCGGTCCATTTTGTATGCTCATGGCATTTAAGAGCACTTTTGAGGTGACGATGAAAACGTTCTATTAACCCATTAGATTGGGGTCTATACGCTGCGGAATGGATGTGGTTGGTTCCAAGCACTTTAGTTAGCTGTCTAAAGAGATTTGATTCGAAACTTCTGCCCTGATCTGTTGTTATTGTTGTAGGACAGCCGAATCTGGAAATCCAACCACTTAATAGTGCTCGACAAACTGTTTCGGCAGTCATGTCAGTAGTCGGGATTACTTCAGGCCAGCGAGTGAAACGATCAGTTATCGTGAGGCAATAACGTTGGCCGTCAGATGATGGCAGTGGTCCAATAAAATCCAGATGTATATGGGAAAATCGAGCATCTGGTAGATTGAATGTACCAAGTGGAGTCTTGGTGTGGCGATGGACTTTAGAACGTTGGCAAGGAATACAACATTGTACCTGCTCTTTAATCCATTTGTTCATTGCTGGCCAAACATATCGAGAAGTTATCAACTTATTTGTAGCGAAGATTCCTGGATGGGAAAGTCCATGAAGTTGGTTAAATATGATTTTTCGATATGATTGTGGGACAAATGGTCCAGGTTGTCCGGTGGACATGTCGCACAACAGTTCCAAATTAGCGATTGGAAAATAAGTCTTTTCCAAAATTAGTGAAGTGTCGTTTTTGGTTAGAATTGCCTTTAACTCTGAATCATTCGCTTGGGCTGAAGCAAATTCTTGAAAATTTAATGGAGAAGAGATAGTGTCAATTTCTATGCGAGATAATGCATCAGCGACGACGTTGTTAGTGCCTTTTGTATGGCGGACATCTGTTGAAAATTGAGAGATATAGTCCAAATGACGGAGTTGTCTTGGCGAACACTTGTCTGGCTTCTGCTTGAAGGCGTAAATCAAAGGCTTTTGATCGGTGAAAATGATGAAATCACGACCTTCGAGCATATGTCTGAAGCGTTTGACGGATGTGTATATTGCTAATAGTTCTCTGTCATACGTGGACCAGTTCCGTTGGCTTTTGGAAAGCTTGGCAGATAGAAATGAAATAGGCTCCCAGGCATCTTTATTCAGTTGCATAAGAGTACCGCCAACAGCTAAATCGCTTGCATCGACCCAGACACTCAGCTTCGCTCCAGGTATCGGATGTTGCAGAAGAGTTGCACTTGCTAAGGCATTTTTAGCATCCGTAAATGATTGCTCTGCCACATCAGTCCATTGAAGTAACTCATTAATTTTGGTTACTGTAATTCGTTTAGATTTCTTTTTATTTTTGACGCCTTCTAAGAATTTATTTAAAGGGGCTAATATATGAGCTGCTTTGGGTACAAAACGTCTGTAGAAATTAAATAATCCAAGGAAACGCCTTAATTGTGTGATAGTGGTTGGCTTTGGAAATTTTTTTATGCATTCTACACGTTCTGGCAGAGGCTCAATACCCGATTCGGAAACTTTAAAACCTAAGAAATCAATGGAGGAGACTCCAAAAACGAATTTTGATGGTTTTAAAGTAAGGCCATAATGTTGTATTCGTTCAAATAAAATCTGTAGATGTTCGATATGCTCTTCTGATGATCGAGAAGCCACTAATATGTCATCAACAAAAGCATAAACGAAAGGGAGGTTTCGAGTTACTTCATTGATAAATCTTTGAAAAGTAGATGCGGCGTTACACAGACCAAATTGCATACGTAAGCTTTCGTATAAACCAAAGGGTGTAATAATGGCAGTTTTATGAACATCCCCTGGATTTACAGGGATTTGATGATACGCTTTCATGAGATCTATGTGCGAAAAAATTTTTGTGCCATGTAGGTTCGATGTAAAATCTAAAATATTTTGTACACCGTAATTGTCTTTGATTGTTTGAGCATTAAGTGCTAGATAGTCACCAACAGGTCTCCATTCAAAGCTATCTTTTTTCGGTACCATGTGCAAAGGAGATGCGTAATTGCTTTGCGAGGGGCGCATGTGGCCTAATTGGATCATTGTTTTGAATTCCTCTTTAGCAATGTGTAAGCGGTCAGGTGCAAGTCTGCGGGCTTTGGCCGTTACGGGCGGACCAGTCGAGTTGATGTAATGAACAACTGAATGTTTTATCTCCTGATCCGGGCGTGGAGGTCGTGTGATTTCTGTAAATTCCATTAACAATTTATGGTATACACTATTACCAGATACCGTTTTTACGGAATGGATGCTACTGTTGCGCATTATACCGTCAGTGTTTATGTTTGTTTGTGCATCATTCAATTTATGCTGCACTAAATTTGGCACTAGGTTAAAATTGTACAGAAAATCGGCGCCTATTATGGGAGTGGACACATTTCCAACAAAAAATGTCCATGTGAATACGCGTCTCAAACCCAGATCTAAGGAGAGAGTTTGTGATGTGTATACATGGATGGGGGAAGTGTTTGCTGCGGAAAGAGTCATTTCCGAGCTATTTCTCCTTTGTAATTTTGATGCGGGAATTATGGAAACGTCAGAACCTGTGTCGATTAAATACTGTATATTAGTACGTCTGTCGCGTACGAATAGGCGATGAGAATTTTTGGGCAAGGTGGTAGTCGCCTCTACACCAGGCCTCGGTCGTTTTTTTGAAATTTGCAGGGAGGTGTGCATTTTTGGGCCTTTTCGCCAAATTTAAAATGATACCAACATTGGTCGTGTTGGTTTTGGCTGGATCGCGATTTGCTGCGATTACCCGGCGCGTGATGTTGCTTATTATGACTGCGGCTTCTGCCACGAGAAAGGTTATCTATGCGCAGATTTAATTTTTCAATTTCTGCAAATAATCGATCTTCCATGGAAACTGAGGCAACTGAGCAAGCACTTACCGGCATCGGCGTCACTTCCAGTACTCGGTCGGCCACTTCCGCTGCTTTCTCGATCGTCAGAGGAGTTATGGCTGCAAGAATGGACTGTACTCGCGTTGGCAGATGCGTTTGAAAAAGTTCGAGCATGAGCTCGTCTGGCACTTGATGCGATTCGGCACGTCGCTTCATGATGCGGAGCAATTCAGTAGGCTTCCTGTCTCCTAATTGTTCGCCAGCTAAAAGTTTCCGAATTTCCTGGTGTGATGATTCGCCACTTCGGTTGATTAGTTCCCTTTTGATATGTTGGTAAGGGTCGGTCGGGTCCGGCTTCGTGATGACGTCGCGAACTGTCGACGCTGCTTCTGGAGGAAGATTGGATGCAATGTAGTTAAACTTGGTACGATTGTCCGTTATTGGTTTGGGTACTCCTAATTCGAACGTACTCTCACACATGTGGAACCAAAGTGCAGGGTCGCTGAAGTTGTAGGATGGAATTTTCACCGCGCTGACGTCGGTCATTTTTAAGTCCAAGGCTTCACAGCACGTTGAAGAAAAATAATGGATAATTTTGAAAAATATATCCGGATTCAGGTATTGTGCGTTCTTTAATAGCGGGTCACCATTTTGTGGTGTTCGTTGGTGTGCAATTAATACAACATAAATTAGAAAACAATAATTTATTCCACAAGACGAAAAGAGACACAAGACGAACACAACCGAAAGGGAAAAGTTAAGAAGTAAGAATATTGATAAGCGCTCCGTTCGCAATGCTTCGCGCATGCGCATTTCAAACTTGCGCCGAGAGAGAAAGAGAGCGATATTACGCGAATGGTCTGCTTCTGACAAGAACAACGAATTTCAATTCGTACTCTCCACACAAGAAATGAGAACAGAAACTAAGCAGATTGCCTCACCCCATCTGAAAGGCTTCTCAACAGTTGAAGAATATTATTTAAATGCTGTAAAGAATCTTCAGCTGGATGACTTCAAAATGTCTGCCGATATAGAAAATGGCTACCGGTTGGAGTGAAACATGTCAAAACTCCGCCCACCACTGGAGCGCTGTAAACCATGCCATCAGTGAACTCTATCTGTCATTACTCTGAACTGAACTATCTCGGCCAGTAACCTGATTCGAAGATAAACGGATTAGCAACCAGAGGGTTGCGAGTTCGAATTCAACCAAAGACCGTCGTGTAAAAGGGAGGTTGGTGAACTTTATATTTGGCCGTGACCTCGAATGTCCCCACGTTGTCGTGGTGTGGAAGTTTGGAAAGTGAAAAGAGAGTTCAGGTGTGATCTCGTGACTTGACTGTAGTTCAAAATTAGCGATTTGTCATCATCTCTTGCCCTTCGGATTTGATGCCATACCGTCGTCAACACCTTGTTGTTTTTCTCCAGTGCAATTTTCGTTGGGTTGGTGTGGAAGTTTGGAGAGTGGGGTGCCAGCTCGGGTTGCTTCGTCATCTAACCGTAGCTCAAAATTGCGAGGAGTGGTCCTCGGATCTTTCCCTTTAGGGATTGATCCCGGACCGTTGTCAATAGCCCGTTGTGTTTGTCTAGTTTGACGTGACAAATAATTCCCTGAAATCTGATTATGACTGATCGATATTTTTTTCGATTTTGTAAATATATTTTACCTAAGAAGGAACAAAACTACTAAACGTTTGAATTTCACGGTTTACTTTCTCATTTTCACTTTTACGCATACTTGCCGAATGAAGTGCTGATGACAAATATCTAAATCAATGAAATCCACCCTGATTATGTGATTCCGCAATAAATATTGGTGAGGATGGTATTTTTTTCTGTCCTAATTGTCTCGAAAAGTTTTCAGGGGTCATTGATCATGGTATCAATGATTAAGATGTTGCCGATTATAATGGGTTTCCTATTCCATAAGCTTTGCGGACTTTAATTTTCTTTCCCTCCAATGACTTTTTGTTTACTTCAGAAAATAAGTTCTCAATAAAGAATAAACTAACTTATTTGCCTTTGATATTTGAATGTAGCGAAATTACTCTTGTATGAAATTGCTAGTGACACGTCTTCAAAAGGAAAACGATAAAACCTCAATTTTTAATTGCTATGAGGTATGACTCAAGTTTGAAGCATTATTAACGTTCGTTTTTGTGACATTCGGGAAGTAAACAACTTAAAAGTTCTCTTTTGAATTGTAAAGTTCTCAAGTGCTCTTACCTTGGAGTCCCTTAACTGATATTTAAAAAATTAAATACCTATAAACGTGCTCTCCATATTTTAGATCTATTTGATTTTTCATTGCTGAAGTATGCATGACTTTTTTGCTTTCCCCACTTTGATTGGTTGTATTTTCTGTGACTGAATTGGATTAAGGCAAGCTTCTACATTTTGTTACTGGTGGTCTGTTATCTCTACAAATGTTTTGGAAAAATGTAGCCTCAACCAAATTTCTGTTCATCCCTTTCAAAAAGTCGTAAATTTCATAGTACATCCTAAATTGAAACATGTTCTTTGATTCTTTCTTTATCAACTTAAATCTGAAGAAAAGGATGATTATTTTGCTAAACTAACCACCCTTTCATCCTGTACATTCATAATATTAAATACATGTTTATTTTATGATTGTATCATCTTTATGTGACTAGACATTAAAAATTCCCCTTTTCTTCAATAAGATAAAATCACTCATTTTTGCTCTAAAGCCTGTTCTTGTGTTACAATACAAACTAGTTAGCTCCATCTTAAGCTATTTAAAACATCTATTTTACCAAATATTACTTATGGGCTACTTATAACCAACAAAATTCTTGCCATTAATCTTTTTGCAAATAACATGTTGTCGTCATCAAAATTGGTAAATTTATTTTTATTTTTTAGACTTCCTTTGAAACTTCCACCTTTTAGAATTCACTATGATGCAAAGTGATGATTCAGTGCGACCCAGGCCATCGGTTTTCGCTTGCACTACTCATAAAATATCACAGGTGAGTTATATAAATACATTACATATTAAAAACATTCTAAATTAGATTTTTCTAATTTAGAGATGCACGATACAAATAGACCTTTCTTTTAATTGATAAAAGCAAAATCAATAGTTAAAAGTGTGATCTTGGCATTGTCTTAAATTTTATCCTTAATGGTAATGGTTAGCATTGCTGATAAGACAAAACTTCACTGACCAGACTGACGGAACTTTTAGATCGTAATTTCCTATACAAAACTAAAACTGTCATATCTATAGCTTGATACTATTTGTTTTAAAATTTGAAAATACCACATGAAAGCTTAGAATGCACTCTTTTTTATGGTATAATTATTTTAAAAATTGGTTCATAAATTAATTCAATGCGATGAAAGGTATAATTTAAACATTTTGCGTTAGCATACATTTTTCTTCACAGAAATGAAAGGTTATATTTCTAACAAAGAGTTTGCTATTTATAAAATTTATCGTAGCAGTTACCATAGCAACTTTTTTTTTTATTTGGCTGTTGAAACTCGCTGTGAGACGTTATGACCCGGAGTCCAAAAGGCTAAAAACGCTTTTTCGCTCAATTGTCAGGTGGTTTCCCGAGAAAGTAGTAGTCAGAAAACTACGAGATTAACATGGTTTATTCAAAATTGTACAGGGAACAAGATGGAGAAGGTTTTTTACTGATGTGACTTTTAGTTTAACGTGCATTAAGTGTTAAAGTTAAAACAAAAAGCAAAATCACTTGCTAAAGGAGTGTTTTTTTGCAAAGCAAACCAAGTGGGATTACATAGCTGTAGTGTAATATTCTGCCCTCTTGACTCAACCCTTACTTACTAGGGAAAGCAGAGGCGCAAGGGTCACGTGGTAGGAGAAGAGAAGTGACGCTAGGAGGGGTTTGGTCAGGGGTGATCAGCGAGGGAAAGAGGCAGTAAGTGACAGGGAACGATAGAGCGAGGAAGGCGACGGAAATTGTTGACCGTTCGTTCTTTAGAAGGCTCTTCCCTGAGATTGTAGCGCAGATGTGTTGTTATGTTTACTTAAATAAACACTTGTTAAGTTTTTAGTGTTCTCTTTTCTTTTTAAATATGCCAATCCTAGCGGGTGCGACAGTGTAATGCTTTACACTTGTGGTTCGTGAATGGCAAAAGAAAAGAGAACACTGAAAACTTAACAAGTGTTTATTTAAGTAAACATAACAACACATCTGCACTATAATCTCAGGGAAGAGCCTTCTAAAGAACGAACGGTCAACAATTTCCGTCGCCTTCCTCGCTCTATCATTCCCTGTCACTTACTGCCTCTTTCCCTCGCTGATCACCCCTGACCAAACCCCTCCTAGCGTCACTTCTCTTCTCCTACCACGTGACCCTTGCGCCTCTGCTTTCCCTAGTAAGTAAGGGTTGAGTCAAGAGGGCAGAATATTACACTACAATAGCAATGACCAGGTGCTGGCAAGCATTAGCAAGGCGAGGGCGGAGCTCTAGCTGTGACGTCATGGCCTGGAAAGTCCAATCAGGAAGATGCGAATTAATGAGGTAATTTCGCTGTTGCAGGAGATTGAAAATTCTGTGAAAGGAGTGTTGGTTTACGAGCGTAAGCAAACAGTGAGCGGAGCCCCCTTTTTAAAAAAGTCATTAGGAACCTTCAGGAATTTTTGGCAGTTCATATAAAATTCTAATTCCAACTAAAACGGAAAAAATAAAGTTATTTGATCTTATATGTACAAGTTATAGTTTTGAATTCATGGTAATGAAATTATCCAGATAAATTTTTAAAAAGTAAAACTTCTTTAATTTCCAAGTAATAGTATATATGAAGATATCATTTTTACAATTTATATGTATTAGTTATCGTACTAAAATTGAGTATATTTATGCAGTGATCAAAGTGAAAAACAACCTGTTTATTTATTTTTACTTGAAATTATTAAATAGACGCATAACTGTTTTAAAAATAAATGTTTGAAGAAAAAAAGCATCTACATTTGAGAACTGCTAAAAATATTGAGTTTATTCTTTGTATTTAACATTTAAAAATATTTTAATAATCTGTTGATGATACACAAACTATTACATAATGGTGTTGATCAGACTTCCTAAAAATGTAATAATTCTCAGAACTGTTCGAAAGATACTCGGTTAATCACAATATCTAATTTAATGCTGTTTATAACTTTATGTTAGTTTTCAAATGTATTAATCAAATAGAGGTTTAAAACGATTTATTCTGATGACTAAACTCGGAAGCAACTGAAATTTACAATATTGATGATCTTAAAACATAACGACTTGATATAAAAACTTTTAATATTTAGGAGGTTCTTTTTACGTAAGTTTCCATAAAATCTGCTGAATCGGGAAGATCTGTTGCCTTGAGGCTAAAAATCTATTTAAAATCAAATTAAAACAATTTTCCTGTGCGGATCACTTGAAACTCTTACTCAAGGATGTGTAAAAGAAGTTTAATCATTTTATTTGGTCTTATCTTGTCTATATTCCTATTAAAATGGTGTTTAATTATTTTTACTCACTTTTCTGATTTAACTGTTTTTTAGTTACACTTCTGATAACTTAAAAAAATTATTTCAAAGACAATACTCATTGAAATTTGACTCACTTTTAAATTGTTTACATTAATTGTTTTTCTTTCAAAAGCCAGAAGCAAAAGAATATTATGAATATCTTTAAACAAAATCAATAAAGTCTTTTTTTTTTATTAGTGCCAGACAAAAATTGTTAGATTAACTTCTTAAATGTCAATCTTGAAGGTTGATTTTTAGAAGTTTTGCTTACATGATTTGTGAGTAGTTTCTGCAAGACATTTACAAAAATCAAAATTCAGACATGAACTAAACAATAGTGTTGCTATTAAACGTTTTCTAAACATACAGCATATCTTTTCTGAAAACATTAAAGAACTGTTTAATGAATCTCAACGGATAGGAGTTGCAACTGTCAACTTCAAAAGCTGTTGCTTGATTATTATTTATAACTATAATTTTCTAAAAAATCGGTAAACTTTATTGTATGTATCGATAATTGAAATGTTTTCATCAATTCCCTGCAAAGGATTTTGATTTTTAGGTTTGTGAACATAAATGTTACAAATACAACAAATTTACTATCATTACTTAAACTCCTGAAAAGTGTATTTACCTATTATATTGTCATTTATTTTAATTTTTAGGTTTATCAACACACTTTAGATGTTTGGACTCCACATACCATAGCTCGTTGGATTGGTTCAGGAGTATTGCTATTAAGCTTTTTAGCTCGAGTATTTGTTTTACAAGTGAGTGTTTTAAACTCATTAAATTGTATTGATTTCATTCCAAAAATCTATTGATTATTGATTTTATTACAAAATGCTGAATATGGAAAAAAACAAAGGCTAGAAGAATAGTTATTGTAAAACTCAAACATTTTATTGTTATACAAAGACTTGTGTGGTATGTCCTTGATTCTTTACCATCATTCGTTAATTATTCAGTTTTCTTTTCCAAGAGCTAAAGTAGTTTTGATGGATATGGACCAGGGTTCCTACGGTCCTTGAAAAGTCCTTGAAATTTTTTTTCCTAACTAGGGGCCCTTGAAAGTCCTTGAAAATTATGGAACTTGGTAAAAAGTCCTTGAAAGTACTTGATTTTTTTTACTAGTACAAAATTGTGTAATTTTGAATTGTGTTGAGCGTGTCCAGACTAGTTTTCTTCACGGCAGGCGCGCCTTTAAACTATTAGTCTGAATAAAGCAGGTGTTACTCACTTTGACACCACGTGATATATATCAAACTAACCACAGTTGAAGGCATGAGTAAAGGAAATGGAATAAAAAAATTGTCATTTTTTTTCACATTTTTCTTTTTACTTGACAACAATTGAATATACCTTGTTTTAGGTCGTTATAAAAAAATTCAGGTCCTTGAAAAAGTGTATTTTGGTTTTGAAAAGTCCTTAAAAGTCCTTGAATTTTTTGCGGACAAAGGTGTGGGAACCATGATGGACATAAACCTCTGTTTTTTCATGCCCATTTGTCATTAATGGCAAATACCACCTAGTGGGGCTGTCATGGCTCAGTGGGTATATCCCCTATGCTAGATACTAGCAACCTGCAAGTTTTAGGCAGTGCATGTTAAAGTCCTCCCTGGGTGTACTTCGCTATTCTATATCAGTACACATTCATTGTGTTTGTGTTCATTATTTTATATTGTCCGTCTTGTGTCTGACGCATCATGGCTAAATACGGGCTTCGTGCCATTAAACCTCAAAACCAACCAGTCATCTAACTGGTATAGTGGTCATATCACTTGTTTGATACCCAGTAGGTTGGGTTAGAATCCCGGTTTGTAAGCGTATGGATATTAGTTATTATCTTTGCAGCAGCTCACCCATTAGGTGTTCCTTCACAAAATGTCAGTCCACCTCTTGTAGTACCAAAGGCCTAGAGGTCAGGGGTTTAGTAAAAACTATTGCAAATCATTTCTCCTTGAGTGTATTACTCACTTCTGTGAAAATAAAACTTTCCCGGCATATGTATGTCTCTTGACTTTGTCCTGCATTTGGCTCACTTAGTCTAATATGGCCCTTGTGCCATAAAACACTAAGCATTTCTTTCAACTACTTATACCAGTTAAACTATCAATTGTTGACGTTGCATTGAATGCCATATTTGGCCTCATTTCCTCTAACTTAACTTTGCAACAATTTAATTTAACATTGTAACAATTTAAATTGGAAAATACATATATACCTTTGCCTAATTTTTGTTAAGTAATAAGGGTCATTTAAAATTTTTTCAACTAGTATTGGTAAAGCCACTATTGATATTTAAAAGGACAAGTCATGGCAGTTGAAGAGAAATCATATTTCTAAAATCTGGTTTTTTTATCAAATCTCTTTCCAAGCTTTCCATATATGTGCGACATCCACAACAAAATATAGATGTTCAATATTAAAACATCGATGTTAATAATACATAGCCCCAAAACTATCGATGTATTTAAACTATTTTTCTATTTTTTAAAACTGGTTTAGTAACCTCTAACATTAATGTTAGCCCGGGGGATTTAATTTGTCAGTTGCCATGTTTAATAATTTAAAACTAAGATTTCTTTTAACTGTCAAAACAGTGTCAAAAAAATTTATAAGAACAATTAACAAATATATTGTTTTCAAAATACAAAAAAAATAATAATATTTTCAACTATTTGAAATAGGTATTTATTACTAACCATAAGTGTAAGTAGGATTGGTACATATAATTATTGTTAGTTATTAATAATTATTTATCAACTTATGGGGGGGGGGAAAAACTGATTTTTATGTCGTGCAAATAAAAAACTATTGGGGCGTATAATTATTATATTCCCCAATATTTGATATTTACAATTTGTAAAAAAAAGTTTTCTCCTTCAGCCAATTCCTTTTTTCACTTGTCCTATTTGTTAGGGAAAAAACTCTTTCTGATGGGACAGATATCGCCATTACTGACAAATACTTAATTACACAGTTATTTAAAATATTTTTACAGTGGTACTTTTTTCACTCAAAAATAAAACATTGAAAACGTAAAAGTATCGACAATGTAAAAACATCTATGTTAAACAAACATTGGCTCCAATAAATGAATGGTAAATAAAACTATGTTTAAAAAAAAATATTGATATTTTGAAAATATCGACATCAATGTCGCATCTCTAGTAATTACAGCCTTGAAAAAAAAAAGACTAACCCGATCGCAATTGCACAATTTAAATAGCAGAACGAAACGAAAGGTTACAATCAATAGGGATGAATGTTTTCTACAAATATTTAAAATTTGTCAAAGGGGCCATCTTCATATTAAACTGAGTGCTTGCTCTGATAATTTCAATATGAACCCACCCATCTTTTATCACAAATTTGAATTCTACATACAATTTCAGGCATTAATAAAAGAAGTTGATAAATTTATTGGATTTTTCATCGTTTTGCATGTAAGTGTGAAATTTAGATCCCTTAATGTGGAATTGATGTTTCAGGTTTTTTGTTACAATCCACTTTTTGGATACAATAAATTCACATTCAAATGACATTATCTACGTGTCAAACTTTAAAAAACTTTCCTCTAACAGTCGTTAAAAGCGACACATACTCACTCACTGTCTGATCGGAATCCACCCTTTCCACTGCAGAGTTCAATTTTAACATGGTCTCAAAGGTTTATATGGATTCTCTGTCAATTTTACACCGTTTTTCATTATTTTTTCATCAAATCCACTTGAAATTGTGTGTAGATTCCAAATTTGGGATAAAAGATGGGGGTTGGTATTGAAATTATCGAAGCAAGCTCCCAATTTAATATGAAGACAGCCCTCTAGACATATTTTAAGTCTTGATACTTTTAGAAAACTTTCATCGCTATCGATTGCTACCTTACATTTTGTTATGGGATGTAAATTGTGCAATTGCGATTGGGTGAGTTTTTTTTTTACGGCTGTACATTTCCCCAAAATTTTAAAAACAATTTCATTTAACTTTTAATGTTTTTTTAAAAGATGACATGTGAAAGGTTGTTTTTAAACTAATTTTATTCCTTTAATTTAGTACAAATCTTTGTTTCAGTTTTTAGCTATAAAATAGCAGTGAAAATGGTACATCTTAATACCTTAATATGTGTATTGCAAGTTCGATGCTCTTGATGCTTTATGATCCAGTATTGGTATTTGAATATATCATCTCCTTATATTAACTGCATATCATCTTCAACAGTACTTAAGTTTGCTAATAAATCCTCTTTAAAGCTAAAATGTTAAACATGCCTGAATTATGTGAGTATTTAAAATGTTTGCAGTTATGTCTATAGTTATGTTAGTTTTTGTTATGAAGTAGTCTCATTGAAATTAAAGTTTTAAGATTCATCCCAAAGTTCCATAGCTTCAATTCTTTTTTTATATACTATGAGTCTTGTCTCACCTATGTGACGTACTTCTAAATATTCCTATAGTTCAGTTTTGTACTTTACTTTTTCTTCGAAGGACCTAAACTCCATCTTGAAAAATCTTAATGCAGTTATACAACTTTTGCAAACATCAAGACATATTAATAGTTCCTTACAGCCAATTTTTGAGAATTATTGCTGAAACTGCAGATAGTGATGGTGTATATGTATGATTATTTAAAAGTTGATGTTTGAGATCATGTTCTATTCCCATTTAGATTATATTTGATAAAATTAAAATATTTGTGATTTAAAACAATTAAAAAAAACCTTGTGTTCTCATTTCTTATTCTAAAGCATACAAAAATGTGGGGCACGAGCACTCTTATTGTTCCAATAGCTTATTCATCAATTCTAAGTGTTTTTTTTTATCTTATCCATATTTAATTTACTACTTGTCTTGTTCCAGGGCTGGTATATAATTACTTATGCTTTAGGAATATATGAGCTTAATCTCTTCCTTGCTTTCCTCACACCAAAAATGGATCCAAATATGACTGAAGGTAAGTATGTATTTATGTCCCCATTTTATTCAATTACACATTTTTGAAAATTGTATGAATTAAGTTCATACAGGATTTTTAAATGAAAGCCTATCTTTTGAAGTGAAATTTTATTGAAATAATTTTATTAAAACTTCTATATGATATGTTAATTTTATTTATGAACTCAGTCCCATGAAAGTTTATTCCCCTAAACTCAAAATGAAGTTTTAAAAATTATAAAAACATTAGAATAACACTGATCTACAGTCCCCCAGTCCTGTAGAAATAAATTTATTTGTTAGAATGTAAATTAATTTTGCAATCTTATCAGACCTGCTTAATGTGTAGGAAGCAAACTTAATTTATTTCTTCAGTTCTTGGGACATTTGCAGCAAATCTGAAATAAATTGTGTCTTTTGTACTTGCTAACTTATTAAATTCTTGTCTTCTGTGACATAATATAAAAGATTCATATTTATAAATTATTTGCAGAACATCTATATTCAAAAGCATGACTCGCCATAATCATATAACATGTTCCTATTTTCTGTGGGATCATAAGTCCATTTTCTTGTGTGGAAGATAGACTTGAATACCAAAACGCCTGTATTCATGTTAACCTATCATCTTAAAACTGTTGAAAAAAATTAGAAATAGGTTATTAATATTCAATATGAGATTTAATATCCTTTTTTTGAAAAGTAGGAAAATTTTGGTGATTTAGAAGAAAACCCAAATCATAAGCGATTTCTTGTAGTTTTTTTTGTAATATTCATAAATAAAATTGTCCAAATAATGTTCCAAACACTTGTTAAGTGTGTCTGGATTACTATGGAACTTTTGATTATCCTATTGAACATTTTAAAAGGTTCCAATATTGTATCTTATTTTATGTATATTTTTATGGATTTGATTTCTATGATTAACATTTTTCATGGAGAATCTATATCTATTGAACTAGAATTAATCATTCAAATCAAAATAAGATTGAAAAGAAATTTAATGTTTCAAATTTGTTGTAAAATAGTCTCTTGTCATTAATTATACTTCATATATTTAAAACGTTTAAGCATGTTAAAAATATGGTTGCATGTACAAAAAAAAGTTTGAAACTTTCATAGAAGTTTTGGAAAATTCTTCAATTATGTTTATGGTAGGATTGAATAGGTTTTCCGATTTTGTACTTCTAACTTAATAAGCAAGAATGCTTTAGCATAGCTTTTTATAAAAGTATAGAGTACATTAGCTGTTTGAGAATAAATTTTAACCTGGAGGGGGGAAAAAATATATGTAGTAGAAAAGTCAATATGTAGTCATAAGAATTCAGTACACATGTAACATATTCATCACACAAAAGGCTCTTCCAATAAATCTGCTTTCAGTCTTGATAACAACCTCGATACGTCCTAAATAACTACATGCATTGATGATGTGTTCCTTATTTTTGTTGGCTGTAATGTCTCCTTCTCAATAACATTCCAGACATCTAGGGGCTTAAATCCTGTGAACTAGAAGGCCAAGTGTTACGAGTAACATGGAAGCGCTTCTACTGGATCACACAGTGCTGGGCTCTCAGACTTGAGCTGTTCGCTTTTCAGAACATAAAATCTATACCTGATGTCTGCATCACAGATATGATTGTTGATTCCAACAGGTGTTGGCAATGGCCCAAATGAATAGCTATCAACTTGCTAGAAAACTCACCTGTCAATGTCCGACCATTTAGAATGGTTTCTTTTGACCAATAAAGACATTCCCTCCTGAATCCAAGGGTCTTTTCTGTTCTTAAAAAATAAGACAACAAGTGACACTGAAAAAGTTTCCAATCTGAATCAACTAAGTTTTCTAAGTTGACATGCCTTTTCATTTCCTGCTTGAGATTTGAAACTTTGGTATTAATGGTTCTCAAATAATTGATGCAACCTGTAACAATGTTTGTATAAAAGTGTATATGTGCATTATATTTGAAATATTGATTTTACTTACTAATTTCAGATGATGGTCCCAGTTTACCCACTAAAATGAATGAGGAATTTAGACCTTTTATTAGACGTCTGCCAGAATTTAAATTCTGGTGAGTTTTGGTCTTTTATTACTGGTTGTTAAACAGCAACGACTAATTATATTTGCATGCACTGAAGTCTTGTTTAAAACCTATTGTATACAAAATATTTCTGAAAAAATTTGTCATTCATAATTTGAATTCTAAATCTCTTATTCACTATTTTTCTTTTTATAGGTATTCTACCACTAAAGCTACTGCAATTGCCCTCTTTTGCACATTTTTTCAAATGTTCAATGTGCCAGTCTTTTGGCCTATCCTTTTGCTGTACTTCCTTACTTTATTTGGAATAACAATGAAGAGACAGATTACTGTAAGTTTTTAAATGAAAATATACATTTTTTTTTAGATTCATGTATTCACTAGATTATACTAAATAGTTTAATAGTAAAAATCTAACAGAGTTTTTAAGGAAATAAAAATTTACAAAACTCAACAATTAAAGAACCATGAATTATAACAACACAGATTTTAATATGTATAATCCAATACCATTAATTTTTGGCATTGCCTTTATACAGTTATTCTTATCTTAAATTACTTGCCTGAATGTTTTTTCCTAATAGCATTTCTGACTGAATTGAGATGGATTCTAGGATGGTGGGGGTTGAAGTAGGATAGTAAAGAATGAAAGTATATGTTTTAAACTTCGGAAAAGATTCTTGATTGCCTTCAATTATGAAGCATACTCGTATATCAGTTTCAATGTTATGATGTTTCATGTAGGTGGTTCCAGAAATTGTTTCAAGCTTTGGATTTTGGAACCTTTTTGGTTATTATTTAATTTATTCTAGAATTAAGATCATTTGAGAGAATTTGCCATCATGTAATTAAACATTGCACTGAGCTTTCATAGATATACATTATATGGACAGAAGTATTTGAACACTGCAGAAATTCGAAGGAGGATCCATCTTAGTGTGGGGTTGTTTTCCTGGAGATATAACATAACCTAACCTAACTTGTATTTGTGCAATCATACTATCTGAAAACATCTCAGTAAATAAATCACAGGAAAGGCTGGCATATCTATCAGAAGCATGACACATAGCTTTATTTAAAGCCCATGATTTCTGCTCTCAATACACTTTCGTTTACTACACAAGAGCTTAAGTTATTTGGTTTTGGAACTACAGGTGCCGAGTACACTTAAATTTCCGTTCCATCTATAGATAAATGACCCAATTCATTTGGCATAAGTCGATTCGTTTCAGTACAGGGGCAGAAGATCATACTTTAAATCCAATAGTGGTTTGTTTTTCACTTGATAAAGCATCATCTAAAATTGTAAAACAACATTGGACAATATTGTCCTAGATGTTTTTCCTTCACGCGTAAAAATGATAGCATTCACATCGCTAGTTGACGCCGACCAACCGGTCTAGTGGTTAAGGTGTTGGCCTCCGGATCGGATGGTTCCTGGTTCGAATCCGGGGTCCGGGCATAGGTGTAAATCGTACTGTTCTTTGTTAGGGGTAATGATGGTCGCCCATTGGGTGCTCCTTCACAAATGGCCATCACTTCTGGCCTTGTAGTGAGTGGCAAAATGATTACAAATCAACAATGCTCGCCATTGGATTTCGGTAGTTGATACTCATGACGTTAAACAAACTTCTGGTGACATCTCAATCATTTCCATAAGTCCATTTGGTATCAAACTGGATTTAAAAAAAGAAAACATTTAAAAAACGAAAAAATCCATAACCGAGAGGCTAATTTTGTGACTTTTTCATGACCATTTTCTGAATTCATGACTGGTAGACACCTTGTAATATCGCACTGTGCATGTTTTATTTAATTTGCACAAGGAAGGCAATTTTTTTTAGTTGCCTATGAAAGATTGTACTGTTATTTATCCATCAAATTTAATTCTGAATTCAAATTTTCTTTTGTAGCATATGATCAAGTATCGGTATTTACCATGGACAAGAGGCAAGACCAAGTACAGAGGAAAAGAAGACTCAGGGAAAGTTATTTTGACTAAATGAAATTCAAAATGTAGGTGAGTATCTGATCTAAAAATCGGAAGTCTCCAGAATGCTCATCCTAGGCTTCAACTCGAGATACGTGTTTGTGAGCCAATTGTTCAGAAAATCAACACATCAGACAGTTTAGGTTCCACATTTCATTTGTTTCAAGGTGCAGGGGGTGTAATTCACATCCTTTATTTTGTTTCTGTTGTAAACATATTTATATCATGTCATTCTATCAACTTATTGGAATTATCTAAGCATGAATTTATTTTATAGATCTTTTTTCATATTGTTTGCTTTCATTTTGCTGTTTTTTAATGTCAATCGGGTCTGAAATATAGCTTTTAATGAATGTGTGCTAATTATGTGAAGCAATTATTTTGTCTTAAATATTAGGTGTAGATTTTTCTCCATAAAATTTCAAAATTTCTCTTGTACAATAGAAAATTCCAATTGTTTTTTTACTGCAACCTGTACCGAGGTATAAGGATGTAGAAATACAAAACTCATGCATTTTTGTTGTAAATTATATTTTGTAATTAATTTTAAACCACATGAAATAAAACATTTTTAAAATTATTGTCTATTTCTTGTCTAATTTTTTCATTAAGTACATTCATCTTTTAGTTGTACCTCTTTTAACTAGACAATGTTAAAGAATCTAATAACTTCCTAGTAATTATGAAATAATTGATTTTACTCTGCATTATTCAATAATTATTAATTTTGCATATGGGGGGGGGGTATCAATTTTTGGTATTTTCCTCATCTTTAAATTATTTACCTCAGCAAGAGAAAATACTATATGTTTTTTAGATATAATGCATAAAGAATTTCATACAAGAACATTTTGTGAAAAGAGCTGCTATATGACATTGTAAACTACATTTTACAATACCCGAGCTGGCCACCCACTACAATGGGAAGATATAGAATTAGGGATGTTAAGCGAATCCCAGAACTGCTACTCAATTACTGATAGGGGGAAAAGGGCTAGTGTGGACAATTTTTATAAATTCGGCAAAAAAAAGTGTTCTAAATATCATATTTGACACATCAACTATTTATTTTACAATAATGTGCCGACCAACCGGTATAGTGGTTAAGGTGTTAGCCTCTAGATCAGAAGGTTCCTGGTTCGAATCCGGGTACGGGCATGGATGTTTGTAAGCGTATGGTGTAGAGGCGGCTGGTGCACCTTAAATCTGTCGTGGCCGAAAGTCCTCACGTTGGGTTGGCGTGGAAGTTTGGAGAGTGGGGTGCCAGCTCAGGTGTTGCTTCGTCATCTGACTGTGGTTCAAAATTACGAGGTGTTGTCCTCGGATCTTTCCCTCAAGGGACTGATCCCGGACCGTCGTCAATAGCCCGTTGTGTTGCTCTAGTACGACGTTAACTAAAATTACCATTACCATTTACAATAATGTATGCTCTTTTACCTTTATTTTGGTTGATATATTAAAGTATTTGGTAATAAAGTTTTTTAATAATCTTGTTTAAAAAAAGTAGTTTTTGTCCACACTAGTCCCATGTTACGGGGCTAGTGTAGACAAGTTAGAATACTGATTATACAATGTAATACAACCCATGAAAGTGTGTACAACCATAATGAAATCAATTTTAACGTAAACAGTATAATTCCTTATAAATGTTAATCTTAATAAAGCATATTTAATTGATGTTAAGCCCAATATATTTGTAATTAGGAACTGCACTATGTTATCGATGTACTTCAAAGGGATAAATCAACACAATAAGAAAGCTATATATAAGTTTTATTTAATGGGAAAATGATTTTAATGTAAAAATGGAAGTATGTATTGCCATAAAAATTTGCGCACCAAGAAATAATTGTGGGATCGTAACGAAACTTGGCATGAAGGTACATGTCGGCCAGATATGCAAATGATTATAAATGCAGCATGATTGCGCATTGCCACTAGAGGACATTGAACTTCGTTCTCCTTGGTGTATAAAACAGGTAAGCAGAGCTTGTTTGAGTGTACTTAATCTTTTGCAAAGGAAACGCTGAGGTAGACATGCCGTTACGTCACCATCGAAGACAATATGAGCAGCTGTCGGAGTTCGAGAGGGGAAGAATCATCGGGATGATGGAAGCTGTGTGGTCTGCTCGTCAAGTAGGCCGTTCTGATTTTACTGTGAGGAGGTGTTGGGACCAGTGGACAGAAGAGACTTCATTTACACTGCGACCAGGCTCAGGACGCCCTCGGCAGACCAGAAGACCGTCACATCATACAAAACGCACGCGTAGAGCCAACTGCCTCATTAGCAGTTGGCTCTATGCGTAGACACAGGCAGCACCTTCACTACGGACCCCTGTGTCTTCCCGAACCATCGCAAGGCGCCCATTACGTGTTCTGCCAATGACACCCACCCATCGACGCCTCCGTTTGGAGTGGTGTTGCGCATGACGGGATTGGACTGCAACGGAATGGAACCAGGTCGTCTTCAGCGGCGAATCTAGATTCAATATGAGCAGTGATGATAATCGTGTTCGTGTGTGGAGGCCCCGTGGTGAACGCCTCAATCCTGCCTTCGCTTTACAGTGACACACCGCTCCCAAAGCTGGTTTGATGGTATGGAATGCCATTGTTTACGATACACGGCCACCCCTAATATTGATCCATGGCACAATGTCAGCCCAGCGGTACGTCCATGACATCCTTCAGCCACATGTGATGCCACTCATGGCAGGGCTCCCAGGAGCCATTTTTCAACAAGACAATGCTTGGCCACACACAGCAAGGATGTCACAAGACTGTTCCGCCACATTACCCCCCTACCCTGGCCTGCTCGATCCCCAGATTTGTCACCAATCGAGCATATCTGGGATCATTTGGACACCCTACGAGTTTGGTCGAACTAGAGGTGCGTTTACAGCAACTGTGGAACGAGATGTCTCGGGACATCATACGTTCCTCAATGCCCACTCGTATCGCATCGTGCATTCGCGCTAGAGGGGGTCCAACAGAGTACTAAAACTTCCGTTCATTTGTACTTTTTCTGCAATAAATTATCCTTTTTCTTTGATTTTCTAATCACTTACTTACATCAAAGTAGTACTTACATGTGTTAAATTTCGTTTCATTTTGACGACTTTTTCTTGGTGCGCAAATTTTTATGGCACTGAGTGTTGTTAGAGGAATTAACATTAAATGTCAACTGAGATGCAGTGCGAATTGTGCTACTGGCAACATCTGGTGATGGTAATTTAGCTATTATTCATTTCTTGAGATTTGTGATATGTCCTTCACATCTGGGAAAAAGAAATATTCACTTTGCTTGTTAGAAGAGCTGCTTTGTGTAAAAAAACTATACAATTCCTTGTAACTTAATTTACCATTTCACAATCTAATCTAAAACAAGATTGTTATGTATCAAACTTGGAGTCTTTGCACACTACAATACAAATGAATTCAGATGTTACTAGAGATAGAAAAATTATCATTTTTCTTCAACAAATATTTTAGATAAACTTTATTTAGTGAAATGGACTTAAAGAGAAAAAAATAGGTGTTATTTATTTGATAATTAAAATTCTATAATTTGAATTCAATTGGAAGTAAAATATTCAAGTATTCTAATGCGTATCTCTTGATTTAAATGTTTGATTAATTATAAAATTAAATTTATATGAAAGATACAATATGTTTTAATCTGCAAAAACCACCTGTTACCAATATTAGTTTATTGAAGGGAAAAAGTATCTTTAATTGTAGGTTTATTGAGTGGCATTGCGTTTTATTAAATAAAAAAGCTGTTCGAAATGTATACTAGAACATTATAGCTCACGACGATACCGACTTAGCTAGCTATGTATTCCTTCAACGAAGTTGTATTACTAAAAATTTTAATACATAAATAAGGGCATTCTGTTGATATGAGAGGCTAGATATTACATTCAACCACTCAGATTCAGTCTGTTTCAAATCAGATATTTGTTAGTAGCAGTCACAGTTAGAACTGTTACTGTGAAATCACTGTAACATCCCTATATAGAAGGCAGTGACAGATTCATTTTAAACCAGCCCCCATGTAAACAATGGTATGGTTGGATTGAGTTTCGAACTTGCAACCCTCCAGTTGTTAATTCGACTACCACAACCCCATTACGTGGCTTTATACTTTCTGGACAGACCTCGTATATAAAACCAAACATCTAATTTCATTTCTGCAACAAAAAACTAGAATTTGTTTTTGTGTGGCTCAAAGTTTCGTAAAATCCATGATCAATAAAATCAGTATTTTAAGTTGTCAGGCTAGTTTTAGTTGCAAATAGTTAAGTTATAATACAATGCATAAAATTAATAAACAGTATTTCCATTTGATCAGTTGTTTTATTTATTATAAAGATACAAAAGAGATTTCCTGCTCTGGGGTTCACAGATGTTGAAACAAAAATAAATGCCAGGTATTGAATTTAAAATTCTGGGTTTGAACATTTTGAAATGAACACTTGCAAAAAGTTTAGAATTATGGAAAGTCAAGTTTTTAAGGAATGTAAATTATATTAAACAGTAATATAAAATATTTTTCATTTAAAAATATTTTTTTAACGTACAAAGTAGAAAACTTATTTGACAAAACCACAGTATATATTATACAAAAAATAGTTTACAAAATGAAGTAGAAAAAGTGCATGGAATGTAAAATAATAGTAAATGTTTTTCTCAAATCTGATTTATTTTTTTCAATATTGTATAAAACTACGAAATTAGAGTTGAAAGAAAATTAAGTTGAACAAGATGTTAAGTAGATAGCAATGGAAGTTTTGAAGTGCCTCCTAAAATTAACATAAAAGTCATTGCATGTTTTGTGACAACTCTCATCCAATGACTAATTACATCAGTCAAAATTACAACTATAAAAATACTTTACTAGAAAATTTTGCAAAAAGATCAGTTTCTTACCATAATGAATTTGCCTAAACGTTTTAGTTAGAAATAAAGTAATTGTAAATATAAATTTTAAAGAGAAGACGGTATTTTATTCAATCATAGAATTTAGTTTTTTATAAAATACTTCATAAAATCCAGCAAGCTTTAATATCCAAGGTTGACCATTATAGGAAGCGTTCGTAAAATGTTTCTTGTAAACTTCTAGAATTGGTTTCATAAGAAAAAAAAATATTCAACATGATATAAAAATCAGTTATTTTTAATTGCATTATTATTCATGTTCAGTTAAACGTACATTTAATAAATTTCTTTCTGCATTCTTAGTCAAGTAAGTATTCATGTTTTCCAATATAATCTTTTTACACTAAGGCTGGCACATCAGTTACGAAATAGGATAAAAAAATAAGTCAGTTGTAGTTGTTAAGACATGATCGCAATTGATTTGTATATACTTAACTTGAGCAGTTTTTTAAAACAGTTAAATATAGCTTTTTAAATTACATGGATAATCTTTGGATATACTCCTATAAGGTCAACTCGTCTAGGACATTTGGCAGGAGTATAAGTACATTTATTGCTTGAAATAGTTGACCATTCACAGTAAACTGGTCCATAAAATTAATACATAAATATTTGATTCTACAATTTTATCCCATAATAATGTTAAAATTGTTGATTCACAGCACCTCTTCATCAATATGTATTATACCAAAAAATAGATTTCTTAGTTGCTTTGAATAGAAAAAAAAGAGAAGACAAATTTAATCATGGAATCCACTAAACTTGTTAGTGTTACATTCACATTACCAATTAATTCAATACTTGAAATTAAGATGAGAAAATGTTCACATTAATAAGCCAATACGACTTTTAAGAGCAATGGATCAGAAACAATAGCAGTTCAGAAAGTATTCCCTCATGTTTAAACTAGCACAGTACAAAAATAAATCAGCTTGATTTCAAAAATATGATATTATAACAGAACAGTACTTTTAATGAATGGTTAGAAATATTTTTATGAACATTAGCCTGGGAATGGTTGAATAGTAATAGTGGCTCTCTATCCCAAACAAAAAGAATTTCTAAGAATGTTTACAAAATGAAAGGGATGACTCAATTTGTCTATCACAAGAACTGCAGCCGTAACTGTTTTTGGTAGCAGTTACTGGATGTCTTATTTTTTAAATCATTTTTGGCATATGTTAACAGTAGAAAGATAGTGTACTTAATATAGGACGTTCTTATGAGTGTCATAACAAAGGTTCCCATTTTTTAAAGTGTAACAAACATGAATTCCAGCATCCTCAGTGGAAATAAGATGCAGTTTGTTCCTATGACAACAAAGTCTGACTGTGTCAGGAGCAGTTCTCATGGTAGGCAATCCTTTATGTTCGTTCCTGCATTAAAAACTAGTTTCACTCCTATAGTTTTCTAGAAGGGTGAGTTCTCATGGTTTTCTAACCAAGTGATAGGAAAAGCCCAAGCACAATTGAACCTCAAGAGTACATTTTATGAATCTTTACCATAGGTGTGCCTTAGTTAACCACACTAGAGATGACATTTATTTGTCCTTTAATCTTGCAAACCATTTGCCAACCTCTTATTCTTTTAAAGAAATAATTTTCTCTCAAAATTGTAACAATAGGAGTAGGATATACCCAGCATGCACGTCTTTTGCTCAACACACACTTGAGTGTTGCTTTCTATTCGTGGTTTGAAGTATCTGCCTGGTTGTACATTTTTGTGTGGAATGTAACTTTATATTATTTCTATACATCTACACATTTAACAGCTGAAAAACATATACTATGTTCCCAAATTGAGTGCTTGTGAGCAGAAATGGCCACAATTTATTAACGACAGCAAATACTGACGAAGCAAATCTATTGGAAACAGATTACTGGTACTAGATACTGAAATTTAGCAATAATAATACTGATACAAAAAGGCTAAAATAAGGTCATAAGGTCAATACTATGATATTTAATGATTTTTATATTTAAATTAAGAATGGTTAATATTACCTGACAAAAGATTTGATCTTATTCAAGCTAATTAGTCGATAGAGAACTTGGGAGAGAAGATACCCTAGATGCTTTTTCTGGGGTTAATTTATATTTCAACCCATATTTTTAAAGCATACTCCCGTGAAACTTGGATCTTATAAAACAAAGTAGAAAAAATTTGTGACAGAAAAATTTGAATGTAATATAAATTGCCCACTTCAGTTGAATTTAAAATTTTCTAAATTATAACTACTTGTTTGTTTCTTCATTAATAAAAATGGGTGCAGGAAATAGGTTTGAAACAAGGAGTTAGAAATAGATTTTAGGGTGCATTTAAAAAAGAATATGGGAGTCCATGATTAAAAATATATCTGAAAATCATTCTTTAACAAAGGGAATGTGGTTTAATTCCAAATAAGTAGACATTAAAAAAAATGGCAGGAATTTTTTTTGATTGTCATGGTTTGTCAGAAAATAAGCATTTGAACAAAACTTCTTGTGTATTCAAATTGACATTCTAGAAATGTTACTAGCAGCTAATCCCTGAAATTTAATTAGCAGCACCAATTGTAAATATGTGCTACTTGTAATTTCATTCACCTAAACCTGAAATTTTTAAATCTAGATACGACAGTAAACTGCATCAGCTATTGACTTTGGACATCCAGTAGTTAACATTTCAGATTAATAGTAAATAAAAAACAAAATTAAAATGGGAGAAGTATGTATTTTAGATATTGTACTTGATCCCAGTAGCAAATACACTTTACAAAAACCTCACTATCTTGGAAGATCCTAAGGATCTGTAACATAATCCTCAGTACAAAAAACATACAAAATTAAAAACAATATGTACACATATTTTTTTACAGATCTAACCAAATGTACTTTATACAAAAGAGTTTTGTTTAAATATTACAAACAAGAAATGCAAAAGGTAGAAAACTATCAAATTGTTTGAACAAAGCTAAAATATACAAAATTGCTTTAGCCCAATAAATATGGCATGTAAAAGTTATGGCAACTGAATAAAAAGTATGAAAATCACTCTCATGGTGATGAAATGTGTTTCTCATTTCTTGGCTGCTTGAGCCTTGTACTGTTCTTCTAAGTATGTTTGAGAAAGCATCAATAGTCTGTATCTTTGGCGCAAATTTCGAGCTCGGACATGTGATGTTATGATTTCAACAGCATGAGATGATGGGAACCAACCTCGAACTCCATCACGAATTCTTTCTCCTTCAAACCATCCTGAAAAAAAAACCATGTCAGCAACATATAGTAATTATACAATACTTGATATAGGAATAATGTACTACTTGGAATTTGAGTATTAAGAATAAAAAAATAAATTAGTGTTTCTTTACATCAAATTTTCATTACAAAGGTTTCAAAACTTAGATCGGTCACACATTGCACAACTTTGTACATGAGAAGCAGATTTAGTAATCCTGGGAATGTATTTGTGGTATGGATTTGATATTTCGGTCAGGTTTTATTTGTCAATGAAGGGATAATTGTCTCTGAGACTAATAATCAAACGAGGGGTGAAACAAAGAGTAAAAAAGAGAGGAAGATAAACACAGGTATAAAACTAAGAGATTTCAGCAGAATAAAAAGAGAACAGTTAAATGCATGCATATACATGCTTGAGAATTATACAGCATCTGCTACAAGTAAAACACCCACAAAGTCACAAATTTCTCATATGAGCATTTTATTTTTCGTGATCTTAGACTGGTGAAGTCAATAAAGTAATTTTTCCTTAGTAGGATGCTTAGATTTCTTCTGGACAAACAAACAAATCTATCAAAATAAATAACATTTTTTATCAACAATCTGCTGCAACAGTATGTGTGATCAGGTGTGTTTTCAAAGTATATGCTTAGATTTCTTCTGGACAAACAAACAAATCTATCAAAATAAATAAAAATTTTTATCAACAATCTGCTGCAACAGTATGTGTGATCAGGTGTGTTTTCAAAGTATAACAAATGATTGTCAAGATGATAAAATTACAATTTTCACATTGCTTAAAAATGAGAATCGTCCGCCTTTGTTTTTCAGAACTGCTTCCAGATTTAGTGTGTTTAACTTGCAAGTCATACTCTCATTCCAGTCCACATATTAATAACGTATAAGTGCAGGAAACTTAAAAAAATATCGTTTTGTAAAATATTACTACAAATAGATTTTCAATCTATCCAATACCACTGATCAAGAATGTTGTCAGAAACTTGATTGGTTATATAAAACTCGACTTATATACACATATGTGCAATTTTATTTGAAATAATATATTGTTTCTTCTGCATGAAAGAAAATGGATTCCTACCATCTGACATTTTTCTAAGAACATTCACCACATCTGCTTCTTCCAACGACAATTCATCTGGTTGTTTTGCATTGTAAGCATGAGTGCACTGGAATTGAGGCCAATCTGAAAAATCGTTCTTTATTAAAGTAATGTCAAAACAAAGAGAATTTCAAGATACTTTTATTTAAAAGTTTATATAAATAGCAAACTTGAGATTTAACAAACCTAAGAAAATCTTATAAATATATAATAAAATATACTGTTCATCATTAACACTAAATGGGTGCACAGGTGTATTTATTCTCAAATCTATACTTTGGAATTATTATACACTAGCCACTGCATGGCTTGTCCGTGGTGTAAGGTATTAATCTGGTGTAAAATTATCCGCAGATTTCAAATCCGTTGAAGATATATTCAATTAAAAAGTTATTTATTTAAAGAAAATTATATTTTTAGGTATCAATCTAACCTGAAATTTTCTGCAGATTTCAAATCCGTTGAAATTTTTATTCTATCTTTACCGGCCTGGGAGATAGAAAAAAAGAACTGCAACTCCAGTTAAGATTTACCGTCTGGCTGGAAAATCATTCTCGCACAAAATCAAAGCGGAAACAAAATTTTTTTTTCCTACGCGTTCTATCGGATGAAAAAAACTTGGCATGGTTCCAAACCCTGACTGCAAGGTCAAGTGCGTAGAAAAAGTCCTCCGCGTTTGAAGAATCAGGTAGAGAATAAAACTATTAAATTAATTTTAAAATATTCTAGATTAAATTTTTAAATTTCGACGCGACTCCAAAATGGCATAGAATTTGGACTACCTGTGTGCCAAATCTCATTGCTGCAAGTGCCATAGAATCGTCAGGACAGCGGAATTTTTTAAAATTTCCAATGGCAAGGCAGTACAATTGCGAAGACAAATACAAATACAATACAATACAAAGTACAGAGTTGACCGAGGTCATTTTAGCCTTATACAAGGCCAGAAGTGATGGTCACTTGTGAAGGGGCACCAAGTGGGTGGACCATCATTATCCCTAACAAAGGACAGCACAATTTACATCCATGCCCTAACCCCGGATTCGAACCAGGAACCTTCCGATCCAGAGGCCAACACCTTGACCACTAGACCGGTTGTGGTCGGCGGGACAGCAAAAATATAAATATTTAATTAAAAATTTATTTATTAAAATAAATTAAACATATAAGGTATCTCTCCGTTGTCAAATTTCCTGCAGATTTCAAATCCGTTGATATTTTCAATCTATCTTTAAAAATCTCGATTTTAAGAAAAAGAACTAAATAATGCCAGCCAAAATTATTTTTATTTTCTTTGCTTTCTTTTGCTGAAATCGCAAGAGGGCAGGAAATGTAATCTGTTTACTTTGGAGCACGAATGTTGGCGTGACGTCACATTCTCTTCAGAAAATATAAAAGATATTCAACTAAATTTTTTTTATTTAAAGAAAATCATATTTTTAGGTATCAATCTAATGTAAAAATTTCAGTAGATTTTAAATCCATTGAAATTTTTACTCTATCTTTAACAGTGTGTACAATTTGTGTGAAATCCCATTACTGGAAGTGCCATAGATTCGTCAGGACTTTGCGTGCAAGAAACAAACAAATACTTCCTTTTATAATACATTGGAGATACATCCCCTAGTAAACAAATACATTAAACCTCACATGAGCCCTTTTCCTCGGAAGATATAAGTTTTATAATAAATGATAAACAAAAATTCAGCAACATCCATTCCATGTCCCCTTGCAAAATATGACAACATACCCCATTCTTCATATATTTTCTCATCTGGGTTTTCAGATTTGGCAGGTGTCATTGCATCCATCCACCTAGTACGGTCACTCCTAATAAATTAAAAACAAAAACACAATTAGATAACAATTTGAGTTGAGCAAATATTATTTTATAAGAAAGGTAAAAAAGAGAGAGAACAAATCTACATACAAATCTTAATTTAAAAAATCACTTTTAATATACATCTATGTGAATAAAACATTAAACATTGGCAAATTACTGCAAAAACATCAAATCATGTGGCAATATCAAATTATAGCAATGAGTGAATATAGCAATTCAGTATTAAAGATTAATGAAATCTGAAATAAAAATATATTTTTCTAACTAAAGAAATTTAGAAAACTTTAGCTAACTTATTTTTTAGACATCCCCCCCATAAAAAATTTAAATATATTTTTCTAACTAAAGAAATTTAGAAAACTAAAGCTAACTTATTTTTAGACATCCCCCCCCCTTATTCAAAGCCAATTGAACATTATTCACAATGACACTATAAGGGCACATTTATAAACTACATGTGACATTGATACACCACAGGGGTTGGTTTCATGTTACACCTCACATGATAATCATGTATTCTAGGCAAAACCCATTTCTTTACAAAGTAAAATTATCATATTAGTAATAATATTTAACACATAAATATTTTTGTATAGTCAGAAAATTTGATAAAATTCATATCAGAATAGAAAAAAATCACTTTTCTCATAAGTACAGTCGTGGGAAAAAAATGAACCACCTCTTTTTACACAACCATTTTTAACAGTAGAGCATTTTTAAAGATAATGTTTGACAGGAACCTATGAATTCAAAATCTTAAAACTTGCATAACGGGCCATCTTCATATTAAATTGAGCACCAACTTCATAATTTCCTGTAAGAACTCCATATTTTGACACACAATTTCAAATCTACATAAAAATTTAACTTCAGATAACAAATTTCATGTCCTTAGATCTTACCGTTTTGAAGTTATGAGGGCAGAAAGATTGAAGCTCCTAATGTTAAATCAGTTTCTTAGACTTTTATGGATATCTTCCTAAATATATCTAAAACACTGATATTTTGTACCATGTTACTGTTAAACAACCCAAACAAAATCCACCTAATATTTGGCTTTAAAAATAGAGTTTAGTATGCCACAATAATTATTAAATTAATGTTTGTATAAGTTATGAATTGGAATCTCATTATATTTTGATGGGAATTAATTCAGTAAGACAAGTATTGGTCATGCAAAATTTCAGCTCATTCTGATAATTCCAATTTTGAGCTACATTAAATTTCCCTCACTGTTGCAATTTTAGAGGGCAATTAAAAGTTTAGAAAACGTCTGACAAACCTTGGATAGTTCTCAAATCGTTTGCACTTGCATAATAAATAGAATAATTTTCAGGTTGCTATAGCTACAATCAATCTTGATCTACAAATATCAACTTTATATGTCGAGATGATCCCCAAAATTGACACCAAATTATGGTTTGAATACCTCAGAATACAAAGGTAATAAAGTCATGAAATTTTATTTTAAAACTAAATTAATGACGCAGAATCTGATTGTGGCATCAAAATATGGAATTTCTATTTTGTAAGTTAATTCACAGGAATCTAAAAATTGATTTTATACAAAGCTACCATTGGCCAATGCTGTTGACATCAGAAATAAATAATGCCCTTACTCTAATAAGCAACTCAAGAGCATTTCCACTGTTTTTCCTTCTTTGTTACTCAACATTATCATCTGGAAAAGGTTCCTGTAGCTAGATGGCATGCGTACAGGAAGCGGTGGCATGTTTTCATCGACTGACAGGACCTGCAGCATATTACGTGGGCAGAAATCTACCACAGAGTAACTGTCATCACTGAAATATGAAACCAAAAGTTTAAAAAAAATTCACCATGAAGCTAAATCCAGTCAGTCTCAAAAGAGACGAAACTGTTAAGTTAATCCAACAAAACACAATGCACTTTAATTTCTAAGAAAGAGAAGTTATATTATATCAATTCTTGCAATCATGACACTAAACTTAAAATTTAAATATTAAAATAAGGTGAATATTAATAAAATATATTGTTGAGCAAATGAACAAATATCTATATAAGGCATTTGTAGTTCTTCAATACTGCCTAAACATTTACAGTGCATTTAAATCTTCTTCACAGCCTTTGAAAATTGCTACCGTATATATTGTCAGGTCTGATTAGTTATTGTCAACAAGATGCAAGACATAACTGTTGATTGGAAAAATATTCAAGACACTTATCCAGATAAGCAAGATGTTATGTTTTGAGTTCATCAACTTCCATGAGTGTTCAAGTTGACCTAGAGGTTGCATAGAGTTGACACTTAAAATTATCAGACTGATTATTTAGGTATTAACACCAGTTTGAGACTAAATTAGAACTGTCTTTTGTAAACTGGTTTGCTTTGCTGACACCAACTTATATTACAAATAGTTATATCAAGCTGTTTTACTCATTTTACCAATTATTGTTTTTTAATAATGTATTAAGTGTTCAGTTCGTTTTTTGATTGATTAAGTGGTGACTTCTCAAAATGGTGGAAATATCTAAAAAGCTAAATACCCAAAACTAGTGATCCCAAAATAAGAAGACACACATAAAAGTAATTATTTAGATATTAGTTTCCAAAATTCATAAAAGAGAAATAATTTTAAAAAATTGCATCATTATGACACAAAAATAATGTAATTTTTCGAAATAGAATAATTTTTTTTATTCTGCTTGAAAATCTACACACATAAAATTAATTATTTAGAGGTTAGTATTTCAAAATGACGAAAGCGAAATAATTTTAAAATATTGCATAATATTGTGACATATAAAATGTAATTTTTCAAGAAAAATAACAGAATTTTTTTTAAATCTACAAGAAATTTAAATAACTTGCCTTTTCTTTCTCGTAATTACAAGCAAATCTGTAAAGAGGAAGAGGTAGAGCTGGATTTTACACCAGCGACTGCTACGTCCAAATGTTCTTCGACTAGAAGTATCCAAGAGTAGCTGAACGAGTTCCCCTTTTTTCACAAGCCAGCGAGAAGCTGTGCACAGCCCAAAACCCTATCAAACATTTAAAATAATGGATTTAATGGAAACAATTTTATAATTACTTTTTCAGAAAACAAAAAAACCTAAAAGAAATCTAAAAAAGCACACATAATGTATTCACCTTGCAATCTTTGAAGTCTAACTGTTGACTGATAACCAACATTTCTTCCATTCTTTCCATTTTACGAGCACCTTCGTTGCACTGTGCAACAAGCTAAAAAATAACTTTGAGTTAAATTTTGTTTTGAATACAGGACATTATTAGTGAATAAACTGAACTTGTATCTAAGTTTGAGAAACAGACTGGCAAAATGAATAAATGTTTTTCAATTCCTTCTATAACAATGAGTTCATTTATTTTGTATTATTTAATGCATCTCCTAAAAAATCTTTAATGAATGCTACTTGTTTAGTTCATTTGACACAACTTCTTGACACATTTAGAGTAAATACTCATGGGACTTAAATAGACTAGCAGATCCGGAAAGATATGAATTCACACCCTAAGCAAACATCATTACTACAGAAAGAGCTAGAGAGAAATGATCAAATATGCTAAGAGAAAATATATATTTAAATACTAACAAAATAAAATTTGACTCAAGGTAAAAATAAAAAAAACCACCAGAAAAGAACTTAATATGGTAACCTCTCACTACATATTTACCAAAGATAAAATCTGTTCAATTATCCAGCACATTTTAGCACAAAAAATGTATTGATAAGGAATAAATTAGCAGCTTAATGATAACCAGAAATAAAATCTGTTTTAGTTATTACCTTATTCACCATTGCTAAGGCCATTTTGCAGCTTTCATAAATTGGGGAGTCCCCGGAGAGGCGATGAAAAATGGCATCAATCAATAGTGGTAAGCGTGTAATCCTCTGCATGGGCAACATCAAAAAGGAATGCATGTCCAGGCCTTGGCAAATATTGTTCGATTCCAGTCGTTTTAAGACTGTAACAAATTCTGGACGCTTCTCCCTAAAATTGACAATGTCTTTCATGAATAAATATAGCACATTCAGCAGGTGATCAAATTAGAGCTACACAATTCGAAAAGGGCAATTTATGAGTTTGGGTAAAATGGATGGCAGTTATAAGGGATTTTCAGTGTAAACAAACCAGACAGTCTGCCTGAAGTTTTTAATTCTGCTATCCGAATGCACATGCATGATACATAACAGGATTACGTTTAAACAATTTATCACTGTTTTCACAACGAAAAGCATTTAATCTAATTGAAGTTGATCAATCAACTATCCTATCAATACGGAAATTATTCTTTGGGATTTTTATTGTTGAAGAGCTGAAATTGTATTTGGAAAACATGTCAACTGATACCATGTTCAAAATATATACAGGAAATATGTACCAATGTAGAAACACTACCTATTTTAAGCTTGATAGAGAATGACTATCATGCATGAGGTAAAATCAACAGTGTTGTCATCTATTTTTAAATGTGTTAACATAAAAAAATGCAAAAAATAAAAAGAATTCTACGTAATCAGTTTTTTTTTCAACTAGTTAAAATTCAAAATCGTTAATTTTTAAGGGTAGCTATTATAATATGATCAACTTGTAAATAAGCATCTTACTAGTTCTGTTCATGAAGTTAAAAGTTCAGGGGCTCAAAAAGTTACAATTTTCCAGTTTTAGGAAAAAAAAACATCATACGAACCTATCATGACTAAATAAAATGCTCTTTTAATGTGCAGCAGTAAATATGGTAGATTATTTCACAGAATAGTCAGATTCTTAGAAACTTAAAAATATTTAAAAGAGTGTAATCAACACAATACAAAAATATACATGAACAAAAATATTTTAGAAAAATCTTACTTGAGTTCTCGCAATAATCGCTCTTGGTACAGTTGATTTGAACAGTACTTGACATACACTGAAAAATATTGGCTAGCATGATGATACACAATATCACAAATATTGCTCAGAACAATATTCTCTAGCCACCTCTTTTCCAGGTCTGCAAGAAGGCTGAAAAGGGAAATAACTGTCATTCTCTATTAATGGTTTTTACTGTTAGAACTAGCTTTGATAGGCTAATGTATCAAATTTTAATCCATTTATCTCAAAAACAAAAAACAAATTATCAAGGCAGTTATTACATATTTAAGAACAAAATGAAATTAAATAAAAGTTGCAGTTCTGGCTATAAATTTCCATCACAATTAAAACACTTTTTAGAAAATAAATATCAAGTACCACAAAATTTCTAAAAACATTTGCATTTATAAATATACACATTTGTCAGAAAAGTATAGATGATGCTCCATTTCTTTGACATTACAGTTTGAACCATACTACAGAACTATTTCTATTTAAACATTTATACAGGGTGGCAACAAAATCCTCCAAACAACTTCCCTGATATTTCCAATATTTATCCGATAGTGTCATAAAAATTTTCCCGATTTTACAATTTCTTTAAGAAATGTTGTGACCCGTAACTGGAAATGATATACAGTATCCACATGACAATATGTTTAAATATTTAGGGTCAGATGGAGTAAAAAGATAATTTTTTTCCACAAATATTTTGTATTTTTTCTCTTCAAATATTTTAATTGTTACTGTAAGGGTTGGAACCCCTAATGGAACTCTTCAATGTGTAGTTTTAATGGCAATTTGTTTTGTCGCACTTCTAAAAGTCGGCAAGGAAAAAATTATTTAAAAAATCTTTTTCTTTTCACAACGGAAAATGAAAGCTTGAAAACAAATTTGAGAACGTTTAAAAAGTATATTTTTTACGAACTTTCACAAAAAGTAAAGAGATTAAACACATTTCAAAGAACAATTGTGAACCAGCAGAAAAACTAAACAGCAAATGTTGGGCAAGAAAACCCTGAAACATCAATTGCACTAAATTCAATAAGCATGTTGAAAAAGAAAAATATTTTAAAAAGAATAAAAGCAAGAAATAGAACTGTTCCGAAAAAAAATTATTAAAAAAGAATATTCCACAAGTGGCGAAAAAACAAAACCATGTTAGAACTCTGCCGTTAAAAAAAATTATAATAAAATAAAAATTCCACAACTGTAGAAATACAAATAAATGAACCAATGGTATCAAAGAAAATTTTTTCAAAAGACCAATGCAATCAAAGGATATTTAAAATAAAAATAACCAATTGAAGCAAAGAAAAAAATTCAAACGAACGAATGAAATTAAACGAGTAACGGATTTCGGAAGAACCTTTCTAGAATATTAAAAATAAAAATTGAAAGTTACTGTTTGCAGAGGTTGCCATGAGATTCACAATAACCGAAAAGACAGTGTGCACTACTCTATTGGAACTAATGTATCTCGGACCGCGCTTGCGTTGTGGCCACAAGGCCGCACATTGAAAAACCGGATGTGTGCACCAGGCCTTAACTGACTGACAACAAAATTAATTAACATTTGATGATTGCATTCTAGTTTCCTCTATCAGGGCAACTATTTTGTGCATTGCAAGAGCCACTCACAAGTCAAAAACAGACCGATTTTCATGGGTTTTCAAGTTTTTAAAGTGTATTATGAGCTCATCAAGAATCAATCGACGATTTGTATATCACATATCAAGGGTTGCCATTCAAGCAAGCCAGTTTCTGAATCACCACCAAAACCGTACTTGTAAGCAGTTTTATCGCTGATCAGCAGCTAAAAAGAGGTCGGAAATATTGTGAAAAATATCGTTATTTGAAAACTGAATTTTGTTTTCAAAGAAACATAAGCACTTTCTAAGAACTATTGATGCAACCTTAGAAATGGAAGGTCAAAATAAGCACCCGTGGGAACCCTGCTATAAAAGACTTAAGTATTTGAACAACATTTAAAAAATATATAATGCACATATTTTTCGATACATATACAAAGATAACTATAAGAAAGTTTAGTATAAATAGTTGACTCAATGCACCCATAACTAAAGTCTTAAAAAAATTTACTTTTGAAAAGCAAAGCATGGTATAGAGTGGCTCCAACAAAAGGCAGTTGACCAGGAAAGATCGATTTTTGAATAGGTGCGAAAGCATATCAGGAGAAAGCTACCATATGCAAAACCATGATTGCCGATGGATGCAGATATTCCCTCAGGAACTAGTTATCAATGCTAACACTTTTGGCCCTGAAAGATAAACTTAAAGCAAAAATTTGTGATAAACATCAGTTGTGGATAGAATTTATGCTGCCACCAGAACTCTAATTTATCTAATAGACTTGTTCAAAAAAACATGACTCAAATGCCTTCACCTGAGAGACGGACTACAGTGCTTCTTGCAATGATTTAAAAAAGACCTCAATTGGAGAATATTCCAAGATATTACATTTGGCCAGAATTGTGTAGTGTAATTTCAAGAAAGCCATATTTTAAGACATTACTTACTGTGCACTAACATCTCGAACAGGTTGAATGTCCGAAAATAGAACATGTTTCTCTCTTTTATCCAGGATACTATTCTCTGAACCACTGAATTCAGGACATTGAACAAAATGCTCAATCAGAAAATTTAAGCTCTTCAGATAGGAAGCTTCGGATGTAATCACTTCAAACATAGATTCTTGGATTTTGCGGTCCTTTGAAGATATTGTTTTCAAAACTCCACTTTCAATTACCTGTAAAATATAGCCATTAATACGACAAACCATATAAAATATACTATTTGAAGGTATGCATATGAACTTCACAGTTAAGTAAGACATACACAGGCTAGTAATTTTATAATTTATATAATACCATATCAAAATGAGAAAATTCATAGTCATGGTTCCCACACCTTTATTCAAAAAAAATTCAAGGACTTTTAAGGACTTTTCAAAACCAAAAATTTATTTTTCAAGGACCTAAATTTTTTTATAACGACCTAAAACAAGGCATACGCAAAAGTTGTCGATTAAAAAAACTTTAAAAAATATTTAAAAAAAGACATAATTTTGTACTTTATTTTTTTTAACTTCTGATAGTCAAAAAAGAAAGGTTATCATCAATTTTGGTTATATTTGGATTTTTTTTCTCCAGAACCTGTAATTTTCTTTTGTTGCAAAGTGGGCTTCTCGTCTCAATGCTAACTATCAGGCTACTTGCACACTTATCGCTTTTGGTCTGCGATAAAATATTGTACGATAAATTATTTTTGTGGATTGATGAAAAGTATGGGAGCTTGCATCCTGTGTCCTTGCACAATCTCCATTTTGCTGACGTCCACTGCCACTACAACAGACGGCTGCCGTGGTTTATTTTGTTTGAGAAACAAAACAAATCAAAAGTTTTGTCTGGAGATAGAAACTTACACGAGAGAATAAAAAAGCCCTATCTTTACAATCATTAAAATTGCCCTGTCTTTGCGACTTTTTAAAGATAGATTGAAAATTTCAATGGATTTGAAATATGCAGAAAATTTTAGACCTAAAAACTATCTTAAAAGTGATTTTCTTTTTTAAAAAATATTTGAATAGTAACTTTTATATTTTTGCAATACAAATTTGGCTTCCTTTCTTTGGACGCATGCCAGGTTTCCAATGACGTCCCGACTGCTAAAGCTACGGTTTCCTAAGAAAGCGGTGCTGTTATCTAGCAACCGTAATACGTCATGATGCAGTGGGTAACAACAAGGCGGCCGTCTTAACGGAAACCAGAGGTGTCAACTTAGACAGACAGAATATGGTGGAGAATGTATGATCTAGACATAGCATTATTAGTATATCACGTGGTGTCAAAGCGCAAAACACTGGTTTCATTCAGTACGACGCTCAAATGGAGCGCCTAGTACTAGACTGGACAAAGGAGGAAACTAGTCTGGACAAGTTCCAATGCAAGACGAATTACGCAATTATGTACCAGTGAAAAAAATCAAGTACTTTTCACCAAATTCTATAATTTTCAAGGACTTTCAAGGGCCCCTAGTTAGGAAAAAAAAATTCAAGGACTTTTCAAGGACCGTGGGAACCTTGATAGTGGTAGTATGTTGGGATGACACACTTTGTTTTGTATTATGGTTTGTCGCGTTTTAACACTAGAACGTCCGTTGGTGTCGATTCGACACCGGAGCCTGTTTATTTTGTTCTTCTTTCCGCATTTGTGAATTGAATTTGAAAATTTTTGGTGACTTTTAATCATTTTCCTAGATAAATACACTGTAGAACTTTCGTTGGTCTAGATTCATTTATAAAAATTTTACAGCTAAATTTACCTAGAACGTCCACTGGTGTCGTTTCGACACCAAGTGAATTTGTCATTCTAAATAGCTTCCGCTCAACTAAATACAAAATCATTGAGTAGCAAACATTATTAGCTAACCAAACAAATTCCTATGGAACATCTGATTGACTTTGAAAAAAATGTTTACAACATGTTCTTAGCGGAAACGAATAAATTATATTAGCGTGGATTGGGTCCAATTATTTCGACGTTTACATTTGTTTATAAAATAAGCAGATTCGATTTTCGAACCTTGTGTACGTGTAGTGCAGACAAAAAAACCGATGGCTCGTTGGAAAGGTCAAAATCCTGAATAAATTGCTAGTAATTTGTTGTGAGAACTTGCTGAAAATGAATTGGATGGTGGGGAGCTCTCTTGTTCGAATTTCGATTCCGATGAAGAAAGTGCAGATGCATGTGATAATATCTCAACTAATTCGGATATATATGCCGCTAGGGACGGCAAAGAATGGATACCGCATAGTGACAATGTCACAGGCAGATTTGCTGCTAGATTTGTTTTACGTCAAAGTAGCTGTCCGACTAACTGCACGCTGATAAACGTCAATGAATACTTCATTTGTTCGTGGTTACTTTTCATCGACAGTTACGTATTCGAACACATAATAAAATGCACAAATGTTGAAGCTAAATGAATTTTGAGCGATATCAGCTGGTCTGTATCCACTGATGAACAATGTGCTTTTCATGCGATATTCTATGCTCGTGGAGTAAGTGGTGTCAAGAACATTGAACTGCAGTCCCTAAGGCCTGACTCTTGGAGCCTAAACTTCTGTAAAGAAACAATGGGTCTATATAGATTTAGAGAAATCCTTTGATTTTTAAGATTTTATTTAAAAACCACACGTTCTAAGAGAATTTAGGCCAACAATTTGGCTGTGATTTCGGAAGTTTGGGATAGATTTATCCCAAACTTCTGAAACGTATTATTTTATACATATTGTTCTTGGTATATTAGGGTCATATTCTATGTAAATTTCAAGAAATAATCACAAAAGTTAACTCAACGGAATATTCGTATTGGCAATATTTAGTTATTGCAATTATTTTATGCGATTTATTTACCGGTGTCTAAAATGACAAGGGCGGACGTTTAAGGCAATCGCAATGGCAGACATTCTAGTGTTAAGTGTGGTGATGCAGCAAACAACATTCACAAGTGACTTAAAAGTTACGTAAAATCTTATCAATTGCTATACCTCAGGAATCTCACACCAAAGAGTTCTCTGGCCACCCTGACCATGTACCAGATCCATTGCAGACATTTGCGAATGAAGAACAGCGGGTTTCACAGGCAGTTGGTACTCAGAGTCAGAAAACTTGCTGGAACTGTCATCTTCAAAATCAGACTCAGAACCCTCAGCACTGTACCAAAGAGTAGCTCTTTGTTGGACATCCTTTTGGTAAAACTGGTACATAGGTTCCTCTTCAAAAGGAGACTTTAAGAGCTGAAATCATAAAAGATTGGACGTTTTAATGAGGTAACATAAATGGTGATCTTTTCAAGTAATCAAATGAAACTATATGAACAATCTAAAGTAGATGATGGAGAAATCTGATGGCTAAAAATACATCTATATATATAATTCTCTTACGTGGCACGCGAAAAAGACGTTATTTGTAATAGCGTTTCGGCAACACTACGATTGTTTGTTTATTGCGAAGTCTCGCACATCGATTGAATTTATAGCGTTATCGGATGAAATTTTATTGTAAAAAAAAAAGGAAATTTTAATGAGCTGCTGCAGTTAGTTTATAATAGAAATCAAAGAAAGCGGAGGATCTTTTCAGGGCCGTTTAAAAAACGGTCCTTTTCAGGGCCAACAATTATAGTTCAACAAGACGCTTGCACTACAACTTTCGGCAACAAACTCAATGAAAAAGTGTGGGTCGTTTGAGTGCTGGGAAAATGTACACACAAACAACATGCTGGGTATTCAATTTCCAAAGCAACGCTCACATTTTGAGTCAAAATGTGCACAAAGTTTTCATTTGAATTCTGATTTTAGAGATACTGTATATATTTTTTCTGTAATACAGCAAATTTAGATTTGATAAACATTTTTTTTGTTAACATATTTTGTAAACAATCCCTTCTGCTAGGACACCTGTCTTCATTGAGGCGAGCGAAGCGAGCATAGGTTCGCTCAGCAAAGCAATCCTCCGGGGTTGGCGAGCGTTAGCGAGCTGGGGGCAGGCCCCCTAGTTTTTATTGTTCCTATCACACAGGACAGAGCTGCTCGCCATATTGCATGACATGGTTGACCATCTGCATCTCAGTAGCATACTGCCAATTGTACCGCTCTAAATGCGTCTTCTTTGATCAAGCAGACACAAAGCAAATGTATTCCAGAATTCCCTAACTGGAGATTATAAAACTCTTTTCAAGTGATCAACTGTCCATAACTAACCCTAGAAGTACTACTACAGCACTCCATTTGATATTACATTGGTCATAAATTTCTGGGCATTTGAAACAAACCCTCTTCATTTGACGTTACACTAACATCACGATCTCATCAATCTCAAGCCTCTTGAGAACACTCGAAATTCCATAGACATCTGTTTTTTTCCGTTCAAAGGCATCCTGCAAGACGTTAGAATTTTCCAGAGACCACTGAGACCTGATAGCGAGAACAAGCTTGCTTACTTGCCGTACCATTCTTGTCCCAAAAACGTCTGTAAACTTGCTGTAAATATCTGCTAAACTGTAGGATGTTAGAATAAATGTTGTAGCTGTGAAACCAAAGATCTTATTCCTTTACGCTACCATTTCATTTCTGTCACCACACCATTTCATCCGGTACAGTCTTACAAGTTGCACCATCTTGTTAACCTGTGGTTTTTAGTTAGGTGACAGAACTAGGCAGCACGAAAATAGTTTCACTTTTCTTCCTAACCTGACAGAGTGATCAATTGAATGGCTCAGATTGTGTCACTCAGGTAGGAATCCAACGCGCAACAAAAAGTAGTGCAAGCGGGTCACCCCGTATGTCTCTGACCTTAAGGGAGGATAGTAAGAAATAAAATATTTAATTCTTTATTAGCACATTCAGTGTTACTGATGAGCAAGGGTATATACTTTGTGTTTGAGGCCTCTCAAAACAACAAGCAATACAAAATGCAAGAAATAATACATGAATATCAAAAATGTAAATACCTCAATACTTAAAAATTAAAATGAAGGAAAAAAAAAAAAATTTGATGCACAGTTTAATGTAGTTTGTTAACTTCGCCTAAGCCGGTCCCAAGCCCGGTTGAAAAAGAAGGAGGGTGCCTAAATTGTCCTTGGCATAATCTGCCGAGATCCAGATAATCTGTGTGCAGTCTTGTCTTTTCAAGACCCCACGGATATGATGGAGAAGGCAGATAAAGGCAACCTAAGTCCAAGGTGTGGATACCGTGCCGATGAGAATGTGAAAGTCACATGGCAACCAGGGTTAAAGGTTGTCGCAAACGGTTCACCTCGTGAAGTGGCGACCCACGTTGTAATAAGCCTTACGCCTGCATAGAGGGTCCATACAGGCGGTGACCTTTACTTACCCTCAGTAATTACATGCTTTATGGATAATAAAGAAAAAAAACATGGCGGGTCAAACCGCCCCCAAAACCGTCATAAACAGTCAAAACTTGACCAAAGTGACTACATCCCTCTGGGATCTACCACTAAGGTGCGTAGCAAGACTGACTGGCACTCAACCACTGGTCGATTGTGGCCCTTCAGGGCCTGCGACCAGTAGAAAACTATTTGACGTATGTGGTACCTCAAGACCCGCGTCGACTAATCCCCCATCCGGAAGACAAGAAGTGGTCGAGTCCTCTATGCTTGACCTCGTACCTGGATGGGAAACAATGTCTCGTGCACAAAAATACAAGCACAGGAGACGACTTAATAAGATTCGTCATACTGAATCTGGAAAGCCTCAACAGCAGCAGAAGGAGACCCCAGCCGGTAAAAGAGGTAGGCCGGATGATGGTACCCCTTCCCCTAGTACCTCGGTACAGACGAAGCGACCAAGGACATCTGCTCCATGGTCGTACTGTCAAGTAGCCGCAGGTATGAGAATGGCCATCGTTCAGGAGGCCTTCCCAGAAGCAAGGTTGTCTCCTGCAGATGGAATGGATATTCAGAGAGACATTGATAGAACCATCGACTCAATGGATCTCGATCTAATGGCCCCTCAGTTTGTAACTGCTGGTGTACTGAACGGTGCCCTCATGCTTCACTGTACCAATGAGTATTCAGTGAAATGGCTACAGGATAACTATGATGGAGGGAGGGTCGGTGGCTTTAAAATCAGGGTGCTGAAAGCGGCTGACCTTCCCAAACCAGTGAAAATAGCCCTCAAAACTCGTGATGTCTTCACCACAGAGGGTGAGGTTCTGCTTCGACGGCTTGCCCGATCGAACCCAGGCCTCAACACTGATGAGTGGAAAATCCGTGAGAGGGTCATTGTAGGGGATCGTGCCTACACTAGGTGGATAATCGAAATGGACGAAAGATCAGCCCAGCTCTTACGAGAGTGGAATTTCGAGATATTCACAGGAGCGTTCGGGAAAGGACTCTGCAAGATCTTGTCCGATCCAAATGCTACTCGTAAACTCCCCCCTCCTGTCGCCGTGGATAAACCACTTGCAGACTCTAGTGATGTGGCTCAGCCTGCACTGGATGAAGCTGTAGCGGGACTATCTGCAGAATCTGATGAGGTGGCTTCAAAGCCTGCATCGGACGAAGCTGTGATGGAACCGCTGGCGCAGAAGGTGGGTGGTGAACCTGAGGCATTTTTTGTGAGCTCAGTAGCCATGGAGGTCATGGAACCAGTTTCTGGGGAAATGACTCCAACAATAGGTATAGGAACAGGGCCTCAAAAGCCACAGTCTCCTTCCAGTTCAGTTAGTGACTCCACTGGGTCACTATTCAAACAAATTGATGATCTTGTGCTATCTGACTCAGGATCAGAGAAAACAGCTGTGTCTTTCTCTCCAACAAGAGATGACTCAGCCTTAATCGATTAATAAACTCCTCTCTAAGGGTTAGCCTTGTTGCTATTCATAACCAAACAACATGGTTATGTCTGAACCCCTTAAGAAAATAGGCAATCCCATAAGGATTGCACAAATTAATCTACACCATAGCCAGTCTCCTTCAGCTTTACTTAGCAAGAGACTGGTAGAAGGAAAGATAGATATTGCCCTAATACAGGAACCCTGGGTCAATCATGGAAGGATCCTAGGCCTGGGCAACTGTGGGAATCTATTCTTTGATCGCTCATGCAGCAAACCGAGAGCATGTATCATTGTAAATAAAAATCTTAATGCCCTCCTTTTGGCTGATTTCCTTGATGGGGACAATGTTGCTATCAAGGTGATCAGTGAAAACGGAGATACCACATGTATCATGTCAGCGTACCTTCCATATGAAGAAGAAATTCCTCTAGCGACTTCAGCCAGAAGATTTGTCAAGCACTGCTTACGCTCTAGGATGAAGTTTATCGTGGGATGTGACGCAAATGCACACCACACCATTTGGGGCAGTTCCAACTGCAACAAAAGAGGTGAGGAACTAATAGAATTTTTCTTATCTAATGACCTTTTTATTCTCAATACAGGTAACAAACCGACATTTGTCAACAGCAACAGAAGTGAAGTCATTGACATCACTTTCTGTAATGCTAAAGCAGTTAACTGTATAAAGGACTGGCATGTGTCTGACTGTACCACACTGTCAGACCATAGACAGATCCAAATGTCTTTAACAGGTCCTGCTATGAATATTCAGCAGGATCAAAGAAATCCCAGGCATACAAAATGGGATTCCTATAGGGAGGACCTTCGCCTCCTTTTAGAGGGTAGGAGTCACAACTTTCCCTCACTGGTAGACTTGGAATTGGCTGTTGACTCTGTGCAGCAGTCCATCCTCCAGTCCTACCAGTTAAATTGTAAGGCAGTCACCACAAGCTTACCAAGGCGAGTTCCTTGGTGGAATAAAAGTCTCTGTGGTCTTAAAAAGAACTGCAGAAGACTCTTTAACAGAGCTAAAAAAACAGGTGAGTGGTCAAGATACAAAGAAGCACTCACCAACTATAACAAGGCCATAAGGAAATCTAAACAGGAGTCATGGAAAAACTTCTGTGGCCAAGTGGACAGTATGTCTAGTGCGGCTAAGCTGACTAAAGTACTGACCAAAAACAACCAGTGCCAATTAGGCTCCATTAAAAAGGACGATGGCACATTCACGGAAAACGGTAGGAGCACCCTGGTAGAAATGCTTAGAGTGCACTTCCCTGATTCCAGAATTACAAATATTAATGATGAACTGACAGTTCCACTTATTCCCCTGCTACGTAGTGGAAAGGAGGACTGGGAACTGGCTAGAAGTATAATTACTCCAAAAAGAATAGCATGGGCGATTAACTCATTCATGCCCTTCAAAACACCTGGTGTAGATGGCATTATACCTGCTCTACTCCAACATGGCAAAGACATCATTATACCACACATATGTAGGATTTATAGATCTTGCGTGGTATATGGTTATATGCCGCATGCATGGAGAACCTGCAAGGTAATTTTTATACCTAAACCAGGTAAAACATGCTACAGTGAAGCAAAAGCCTTCAGACCTATTAGTCTGACATCATTTCTTCTTAAGACATTAGAGAAATTGATCGATAGATACATTAGGGACGAGGTTCTAAAAGCCGAACCCCTATCGAGATTTCAACACGCCTACCAGCCTGGGAAATCTACAGAGACTGCTCTATATGATCTTGTTACGGTCCTTGATAGAGCAGTCAATGGAAAGGAAATTGCCTTGGCAGCCTTTTTAGATATTGAGGGAGCCTTTGATAAGGTTCCAGTAAACGTAATTATTGATGCCCTCATCAGTCGAAATGTTAATCCATTGGTTTGCGCCTGGATTAAAAACATGCTCGAGACAAGGATGGCTCAGGCCTCCTTACTGGGAGACACACTAACTGTGGGAAACTGTAAAGGCTGCCCCCAGGGTGGTGTGTTATCCCCCTTACTATGGAGCCTTGTGGTTGACGAGCTCCTTAACAGGACTCACTTCTTGGGCCTGTATTGTCTGGGTTATGCTGATGACATAACGCTGGTCATAAGAGGGAAGTTCCAAAACACGGTAACAGACCTCATGAACACTGCCCTAAAAAAGATTGAACTTTGGTGCAAAAAGGTGAACTTGTCGGTTAACCCCAACAAAACTAGTCTAGTCCTCTTCACCCGGAAAAGGTTACGAGATATGCATTTGATAAAATTCTTTGGAACACCACTTGCATACTCGGATGAGGTTAAATATCTAGGAGTAATCTTTGATAAGACCTTGACATGGAGCTCACATCTCCAGTACTGCACGAGCAAGGCCAAGAGAGTGTTTTGGGCTTGTAGACGTGCCATTGGTAATAATTGGGGTCTAACACCGAAAATGGTGCATTGGATATATACCGGGATTATTGTTCCGATGATATCCTATGGCGCCATCGCTTGGTGGAATAGAACCCGTAATGAGACAGGGAAAAAAGAACTCACTAGTCTACAAAGAATGGCTACCATTGCAATTACTAGTGCAATGCGAACCACTCCCTCACAGAGTCTAGAACTGCTTCTGGGGCTTCTACCACTGCATAAACAAGTGGAACTAGAGGCAATTTCATGCTCACAACGCCTCAAACTCATGGGACTATGGAAGTCATCTTATGAAATGCCTGCCTTCAAAAATGTCGATCCGCAGGTGAAGGAACATCCCTATCTATTAATGAGATCTGACTGGATGTTAAAGCAATTTTGCTTTAAAGCCAAATATAATATCATCTTTCCCACCAGAGAAGAATGGAGATTCGTCTCCAGGCTGATAGGAAGGGGGGATGAAATTTGGTACACAGATGGTTCAAAAACATCTCATGGCACTGGGTCAGGTGCCTTCTGTCCTAATCGAAAAATAAGGCTATCTTTTTCTTTGGGTAAGCTGGCCACTGTATATCAGGCTGAGGTTCTGGCAATCTCTGCTTGTACTTACAACTGCCTCAATAGAGGTGTAGTTAAGAGGGTTATTAAAATCTTCTCTGACAGCCAGGCAGCCCTAAAGGCTTTGCAAAGTCACTGCTTTTCCTCAAAAGCAGTGTGGGAATGTCACAATGTGCTTGAGGACCTGGCTGAGAGAAACAAGGTCTCTCTGGTTTGGGTCCCTGGTCACTGTGGCATTGAAGGCAATGAAACGGCAGACCTATTAGCAAAACATGGGTCTGAAACACCATTTATTGGACCAGAGCCTGTTTTGGGTCTGCCTCACAATGTGGTTAGAGGGACTATAAGGGATTTGCTCCTTGCCGAGTCCTACCAAACATGGCTTCAGTCTAATAATCAAAGACAAGCCAAAGAGCTCAATCAGCAGTCTCCATGGGATAGATCAAGAGAGCTGCTGAATTTCAGTAGGAAAGAAATCAGGATAGCTATTGGCCTCCTAACTGGCCACTGTACCCTGAATAGACACCTCAACATTATGGGTGTTTTAGATGACCCACTATGTAGAGGTTGTCGGATGGTAGAGGAGAGTTCTGTACACGTTCTATGTAAATGTGACCATTACTCTGCACAACGATTTGAATATCTGGGATACCATTGTATCGAACCCTGGGAACTGTCAAACATTCCAATCAGGTACATGCTGAAATTTATTTCGGCCATCGGTCTTTAGTGGATCAGTAGGGGTCTCAGTACAATAGACTATTAGTCGCAGTGCTGGCACTCTTCGGAGTCACCCCTTTACAAGTCATAAGTCATAAGTCATAATGTAGTTTGTTGAAACATTTCTAGCATAAAACGAGGATTTCAATAGCAAAAATCACAAAATCTTCGAAATCTCTAACACTACAACTTTCAAATAATTTTGCATCGTCTTGGTAATATTTCAAGAAAATGCAACAATTCCTTGGCTTAAATAGAAAGATAAACCCAGTTAGCCCACTTCTTAACATGTTAAAACACAAACAGAATAAAGCATTTTTAGACAAACCTCAGTTTGGAGCGTAGGAAATTGAGACAATTGCAAATCTTCGTTTGTTTTTCTGGACATTAAGGCAGGGGATTTCCTATCAATGGACACGGATGGACTTGGATCGGGTAAATCATCTTTTGCAGCAAAATTGGACTTGCTGAAACAGTTGTATAACTTTTAATAAAATGAGACATGCAACATTGCTGTTTGGAATAAAAAAGAAAGCTTAACTAACCTGTAATCTTTGTAAGCATTGGAGGGTTGGTACATTTCATTATCATAGAATACAGAGCTACTTTCACTGTCGGCTAAATAAAGTATTTGATTATTTTTACTAGATATTAACAAAACAAAATATCCAATGAAAATATAATACCAATAAGAGTTTTTTTTTGGTACAGCTACAGTCTATGTTTATAGCAGTGGCAACGGCCTTGACGATTTTTTTTGACACACTTCTAAAGTCGCCAACAAAAGAATTATTTAAAAAATCTTTTTATTTCAGAAATATATTTTTTTTTTACAACGGAAAATAAAAACTTTAAACACTTGAAAACGTTTTGAAAATTATGTATTTTAAAAACTTTCACAAAAAGTAATAAGTTTAAACACATTCGTGAACCAGCAGAAAAACTAAGCTGTGAACGTTAAGAATACCCTGAAACGTATAAATTACACTAAATACAGTAGGAACTTTGAAAAAGATTTATAAAATAAAAAAGCAAGAAATAATAAAACCTGATACGTCAGAACTGTTCAGGGAAAAAATTCTTGCGAAAGAAATTCCACAACTGGCTAAAACACAATAAATATTATAACGCTATCATGAAAAAAAAAAAAAAAAGGAAATTCCACAATTGCAGAAAAACTATTGAATGAACCTATGAAATGAAAGAAAAAAAATTAAAAGGACCAATGCAATCAAAGGATATTTTAAAATAAAATAATCAATGCAATCAAAGAAAAAATTTCAAACGAACCAATGAAATCAAACGACTTTAATGGATTTTGAAAGAACTTTCTAGAACAATCAAAATGAAAATTGAAAGTTTCTTTTTGCCGAGGTTGCCATGAAAATGATGATTTCTGCAAATACACATGGGTTGCCTTAACCTACCGTAACTCACTACTAGAAGTGCGGCAAAAAAAAAATCGTCAAGGCCGTTGCCACCACAAAAAAACGTGGAGTGTAGCTGTACCGTTTTTTATGAGAAGGGGAAAACACTTTAAAATTGAAGAAAGAAAACATACTTTTAAACTAAATTTCTCTCAATGTCTAGAAAAAGTTTGAATGGTTGAAAAAATTCATGAGTGTCTTCTATTCCATGAAATAGATACACAAAGTGATGAAAACATCATGTTCACATAAAATAGATAAAATATTTATATAAGTGCTCATTTTATTATTTTAAACCCCTAAAATGCTTTTTGCTAGAAATGCACTTGATTTGATTGAGTTATTCCTATATATTAAAAATTTAATCATATGCTAATGTTTCTTACTGAGTAATATATACAAAGCAGGTGCAACTGTACATTGGCAGAATGTTATTTTTTTAAAACAGACAACAGAAAATTTTTAATAAGAGGATTTTATGTATGTACAAGGTTCCCACACCTTTATCCAAAAAAAAAAAAAAAAAAAAATTTAAGGACTTTTTAAAACTAAAAAAATATTTTTCAAAGACCTAAACATTTTTATAACAACCTAAAACAAGGCATACACAAAATTTAAAAAAAAAATGTGAAAAATATAAAGAAAGACAATTTTTATTCTATTTTTAAACTACTGAGTCAAAAAAAAAGAAAGGCTATCATCAATTTTGGTTATAATTTGGATTTTCTTTTCTCACAGAACCTGTGAGTTTTTATTTTACAAAGTGGGCTTCTTGTCTCAATGAAACTATCAGGCTACTTGCACACATATCGATTTCGGTCGTGCGATAAAATACCATACGATAAATCCTTATGATGGCACAAAGAAGAGTATGGGATCGTGCACACATTTTTTGATCTACACAACACAATCTCCATTTTGCTGTCATACACTGCCACTACAACAGACAGATGTTGTGGTTTATATTATTTCAGAAACAAAACAAATCAAAAGTTTTAACTGGTGTTAGGGCTTTTTTATTCTCAAGTATGAGTTTCTATCTTTGCAATTGTTAAAGATAGTGAACATTTCAACGGATTTCAAATCTATAGAACATTTTACACTTAAAAGATATCTTAAATGCGATTTTCTTAAATTTTTGTTTTTAAATTGTAACTAATGTGTTTGCAATAAGAATTTGGCTTCATTTCTTTATACGCCTCCCAGTTTTCCAATGACGTCTTGACTGCTAAAGCTATGGTTTCCTAAGAAAGCGGTGCTGTGATATGTCATGATGCGGCAGGCATAACAAGGTGGCTGTCTTAACGGAGACCAGAGGTGTCAACTTAGACAGGCAGAATACCGTGTAGAATGGACGATCTAAATATAGCATTATTAGTATATCACATGATGTCAAAGTTGCATAATTATCAAGGACTTTTCAAGGACCATGGGAACCCTGAAGCTCACTATTCTATCTATCTTTTCTGTAAACAAGTTTCAGTCTTAACACACCTCTATCCATATTACAACGTCTCAGTATTATATTTGTAAACCATTTTTGCATTAAAAGTCGGTCTAATTAAATACACAAATTTTAATATTTGTTAGACCAAATTTATTCAACAAAAAAATTTAAAAAACTGAAGGCACAATTAAAGATATTGCGTACTTTATGGCTGTTAGCAATCACTTAAGAAGGCAGCTATCAATATGCATCTGCATCTAAAAATTGTGGTCATATAAATACTAAGATGCATAAACACATAAACTAAAAACATCCTCCAAGTTAAAAATATTTAGGATCATTTTTCAATACATTTAAAGAATATATCAACATACTAACCTCTTTGAAAAAAATCAGGATCTAAACATGTGTACAAATGAGAATCAAACTCAGCAGATGCATCACCAGCCGAGTTAAAGGCCTGACTACTACTTTTACTATTTTGTGATGATTCAATTTTTTCGGACCCAGCTGAGCTACCACCACTTTTTGGACGGGAATTTGGGGGCAGTGGAGGAGGGGTTTTAGGACGTTGTACAGTTGGACCAGACGCAACTTTTCGAAAGCGAGGCCGCTGCTGACTGCATTTAGTATTGAACTGAAGAGATGGTTCAGACTGCTTTCTTGGCTTTTGCAAAGCAGCATCGTCAAAAGTTTTAGTCGCATCTTTTGAGACTATGGAATCGCTGAACGGTCGCTGCTTTTCGCTTCCCATTGATAAGTGAACATAAAAAAGAGAACTCTCCTTCTTAGGAGATGGTGATCTCTTTACAGGAATGCTACTTAAGCTTTTCTGCCTAAGAATGCATTTGATGAAAGTCTTTTTCTTTGGGGATGTATTGACAGAATCATGTTCTTGCATTTTAACTCCTATTTCTGTAGAATTTTGGCCATTCTTTTTAATTTTAATTTTGTTAAATTTGGAAGACAGCTCCAATCTGATGTCATTCTTTGTCCATGACAAATGTCTCTTCAGTTGACTAATTTTATTATTGGATTTTTTAAGATCACCGTTCTTATCTGAAGTCTGCAATGGAGCACTACAGTCTTCTTTCTCTTGTTTTGTGCTTTCAGCAGACTCTAAGCTAGTGAGTGAACAATGCAAGGAGTCAACATTATCTTGATCATCTGGTGAAAGTGATATACTACAGTTATCACCATCTTGATCATCTTGATTCAGCAAGTAGTTCCCAAGACTTTCGTAGACAGGCTCATAAAAGTGGTTGGTATCAGACAAATCAAAAGTACTTTCATTTCCAATCTATAAGAGTAAAGAATGCTGCTTTATAAAATATTTTGTTTTGAGAACTATATATCAATACAAGGATAAATTAAAACTTTCAAATATTTATTCCATTTTTAATATTTTAGAAATGCATTTTAAAAGCAAATCTTATAGTTGAATACACGACTTAAAGTGGCAGGTAAGTCAGAATAAAGTAAATTTTAAGTGTAATCATGCCATTATTGAAAGAATTGTCCTTATTGAAAGAACAATGTTTAAAAAATCTGAACTAGAACTTATCAAACATTAAAAAATTCTTTGTCATAATGACAGGAGAAGCTTTGTCATGCAGCAAGGGTGTGATGTATGTGAAATGTATTACATGAATGGATAGATGTGTAGGATTTGTGTCCAAAGTTTTAGAAATTATAAAGATCGTGAAAGGTTTTAAAAATATTATTTTACTCTACGAAAAACGGAGGTGATTATTTATTTTGATCATCTCTTCAATCTAGTTTAAATGAATTCCAACCGAGTAAGATCAAGTACTTTGTTAGTCTCTCTATATATGAAAAAATAATATGTGTGTGTATTCCCTATAACCTATACAAATCTACACTGTTTGACCAATCCACACCAAATTTGGTACATTTATCTTTTAGAACACTGCAGAAAACATATGCTATTTCTTTCCTGCTTTCAGACCAATCTATAGCCATGAAAATTGACAAACAGGTAGTCCTCAAAGTGCCCCTCAAAGCCCCAATTTTAAAAAATAAAGTTTGTTTTCCTGCAATAAATGGACATGAACAAGGAAACACGTTCTACAGGGTTCAAGTATTTGAATTAACACAGGGAAATGTTGCGGTAGGAAACACGTCCTATAGGATTTGTGTACATTTGAGTTAATGCTGTCATATTTGAAACCCAAGCAAAGCTGGGTAATTCAGCTAATGGCTTATATAAAACACAAATTTGTTTAGTATTATGAATATCATTTCCTTTGGGGCTTTGAACTGAAACGGTTGCATTTTATACTAAGTCAGAAGCCTTCTGCACACTAGTTTGATAGCCTAATGATAATATTGTGTTGCATTAACATCCATAATTGGCAAAGTGTCTTTCCATACTTTGTTTGAATCCTTTTCCACTGCAATGAAACAAGTTTAGCAATACCTTGAACTAAGTTACCAGACATGATTATATTGTAACAAACCCTTAAAAAATTTTTGTTTTCAATGAAGTCATAATAGACACACAAACTTAGGAATTATTTGATTGCATAGTTTTGTCGACCCCCCCCCTCGAAAAAAAAATCCCCCCACGCAGTAATTTTAGCGAGTTAGAAGAAGAAAATTCCCTTAACTTTACAATTCTGAATATGCTGTGACTTTTATCTTTTCACGAAGTTATGACTAACAAAAATGTTAGGATTAACAGAATTCTACGACAAATCCTTAATGAATAAATATACAACAGGGTTAGAAATTAAGAGCAGAAAGTCAGTGGTACCTAAGCTTCCAAGATGTTCTTCTTAGGTTCAATTTTAAATTCACTTTATTGTGGAACGTGTATTCACAAATAGTATTGGATTTTAATGCAAATATTTTTTTAAAAGTAAAAGCGGACATTGATAGACGAAAGAATTTACAGGCCATATTATTTTAGGCTTACAAGTGAAACACTAAGACAACATTTTCAAGAGTTTCTGTAAACTTTTCCAGACCAGAATATGGTGATCTTTAGAGAGGGGAAGTTCACTAAGCTTTTTCTTTGCATAAAGCTTAGATTCATTCAGAAAAAATAGGTATCAAAATGATGTCTGGATTCACACAGTTCAAATGAGATTTATTGGTGTAGCATGTCAATTAGCAGCTTATTTCAAACCCTGATTTACATTTCTATACAACACTGAAATGGAATATTACCTCATCATTGATCAAAGTATCACTTGAATCTGTGAACGAAATAGTATCATTCATCTGCATTTTCTGCTCTGATGCATTTTGACTTCTTTGAGAATCTCTACTATTGGAATTACGCTTATTCTTTTTCCTTCTTAAGGTGCTGAAATAAATGTTTGAAAATATTTCAGTATGGTATTGCAATTATAGTAAAAGTTTGAAGTCACTCTATAACCTCAATTAAGAGCTACAATTAGACACTAATTCAGAGATGCCAACCTTTGGTTGCCCATATCAGTAACAAGATGATTTTCAGTAATGGTACACAGAATTTCAGTAACTTTTTGAAATGATTAAGTAGAATTTCATAATCTGAGATTGCATTTTTTAAACTAACATTTAAAAATAACTAATAGTTAGTTATGGTTTAAGACATTATTGAAGACAAAAATATGAAAAAAGTATTGTTTTCAATAAAAAAAACAGCAACTAGACTTTGTATTTACATTACAAAAGATTTAGTAAATTTGTGATTTATCATTGACATAAACACACAATAGATTCACTTATACAGTTTTATGCAAGCTGCAGTGCTCTTGATCATATAGTCCATATGCAAAAAAACTCAATAATTATACCCTCCATTGCTTTTAATAATTTTGAAAAGTGACAAATTGCCTAGAGTGGGTTCTTTACAAAAATTAGATCATCCAAAAACAGAATAAATTACTTAAGGAATCGTGTATATATATATTTTTATTTTAGAAGGAACACAAAATAAGGCAAGTCTCTGCATTGTGCATTAGCTCTTGTAACAATATACAGCAACTGGAAAAATACTCATTTGCATTAAGAATGTATACAGATTGACAAATTTTTAGTTTGCATTTTGGTAAAATCCTAGTTAAAGTAATGGCTTTGGCGTAATTTAAAATTTTTGTAATAAAGTCACTGACAATAATGCTACAAGGAAAAATATGGATCAAAATTTCCAAATTGTTAAAAGACACCAACTTGGAGACCTTTCGTAAAATACGGAATGGTTGTCATCACTGATAATTATTTAAGAATGTAAATGAAATTACCTGCTTTGATCACTGGATATGCTGCCTCTTCGGTAATCATCATCACTTATATCAGTCCATTCTTCACAGGAATCTTCTTCAAAAAGAAAGAAGCAAATAAGAAATAATCGAAGGAAATATATTCAGCTTTTTTAACACAGAATAAAATGTAAAATCTAGAAAAACTGAAACTGTCATGCAAAATTTTTTTGCCAAAGAAAAATGAGATTCTAAGTCACAAGTTCATCTTTGTAACAAAAGGGTTACCAGAATTGGTGCCATCATCACACATTGAATATTTTTCATGTTTACCATTTTGTAAACCCACCAAAGTTGTTCACTTTTTTAACCACTATTTGACAAAAATAACATTGAATATTTTAACATTTGAATTTTAAAAATTACAGCTTTTTCTGTTGCTATTTATCTCTCTTGGCATAACTTGGAGAGACTCGAGACTCTGAAGAATCTGATTAGGATAACTAATCAAGTAATCGGATGTTATTGAGGATCTCAGATACCTCATAATTAAACCAACATGATATTAGAAATGATTATACAAATACATTGAAAAAAAAAATGCCACAAGAAAAAGAATCTTACTGTTTTTTAAATCTTTTCTGGGAGGAACATTCTGATAAGGACCACTGCTTGATGCATAATTATCACTGCTGTTCGACTCTTGGGAATCAATATAGATAGGCTCTTCAGATATCTCACTTCTTTTGTCAATTTCAAGATCTAGGGTTGAATAATAATTTTGTATATCATAATAGTTTCTATAGTCAGAGCTAGTCAGTGATACACTTGATGTTGTGCTGCTTTTGGACAGTTCGCTCGATGCCACAGAAGATTGCCGCCATAGAAATGAAGAATTTGGCATTAGTAAGGGATTACCACCTTGTGAGCAAGATGATTTCACAGACAACTGGTTGCCAGATAAGCTTAAAGTTAAGTTTTCCCTATTCTGACCACTAGTTAGAACAGTTAAGTCACTAATATTGGAAGTGGTACTATCATCAGCTACGGTTCTACTAGCTTTCCCCCAATTTTTTCTTTTATCAAAAGCACTTGATTTCTCCTTATTCTGAGAATCTCCATTAAGAATCGTTTTTGTACCCTCTTTTTTCTCCAAACTAACTGAAGTGACATTTTCAGTTTTATGGTTTGACACTTTTTTCAAATCCTTATTCCTAAGCTGAAATCGACTTAGAAACTCTCTAGTAGGCAACAATGGCTCACCAACCACTTTATGCTCTAACTTTTTAGAAGTACTGTTTGATATGTTTCGTTGACTACCTTCTTGAACAGTACCACTGCTGGGATGTTTCAAACCATCAGTTTGAACTCTTGCTTGAAGTATTTTATCATCATCCGTTTGAGCTCTGACCTTTTCATTCACTAATTTCAGTCTCCTCTGAGTTTCTGGGGAAAGCAATGCTAAGTTTCCTTCATAGCTAAGTATTGCTCTTTGCACTATGTTCAATTTGGCATCACTATCTACCGAATTCCTTTTAGGATGTGGAGTTTTACTGTTTTGTATGGTTCTCATATCACAGTTCTTTTTCTGTCCATTCATCTGACAAGAGTTATTAGCTAAGCTTTCGTCTGGATTCCTGTTAAGATCATCACTGAATGTCTTATCACAAATACTACTAGTAGTACTTGATTTTGCCAATGGACGGCTAAACTGAGAACAATTTTTGGAAGGAACATTATTCGTTGTCACAGATTTAGCTAAAGACAAATCAGGTTCTTCAGAGGGTTCAAGGAACTTGCTTCTCAATTTGGCAACTTTGGACTGTACAGAAGTTCTTGGCTCAGCATCAATCTTTTTTATCCAATTCCCAGCACAGTCTTTGATCCAGATGGTTTTCGATGACTGTTGAGAGCATTTTACCAAATCTTGTATTTTTTCAACATTATCTGAATTTTTAACAGAAACACTGTCCTCAGTTGTAGGTAAATTGTTGTTAGACAACACATTACTTCTACAACTCTTATTTATATTGGAAATATTGTTAAGTAACAAACGATCTTTTTCTGAAAATAAAGATTTCCTAGCTGGCCTGCTTTGATCATTTTGATTGATATCCTCTGAGGTATTAGAATTTGATTTAGACCTCATTTCAGTCTTTTGATTTGATCTAGAGTTGACCCCATCCCTCTTTTTCGAATTCAATCCAGAATGGAGTGCAGAGACATTTGAGAGAGAAGACAGATTTTTAATATCTGAATTCTTTGGTGTAGTGCTATGGGAAATACTTGACAAGGAACTTTTAGGAGAACTACCTGAATTCAAACGCACAGAAGCTGGCGAAGTGTTCAATGGAGAATTTTTGGATGAAGTGCATGAGACAGAGCTAGAGACACTATTTGCATCATCCACTTCTGAATTTTTTGAAGAATTACTTGAAAGGGAAACAGATGAACTCGCTAGTGTTTTATGAAGCTGAGTATTCTTAGGTGAAACACTTGAGTTCTGTGCAGTAGTTTTTATGACAGGAACATTCCACTGTGCACTCTTAGATAATTTGCTATTGGATGCATTAGTTTTTGAACTGTTTAGGCTGTTCTTTGGCGATCTAGTCCTGGAAACAAGTCTATCTTTCTGTAGAACACTTTTAGTACCATCAGATTTACATTTGTCCTCATTTGCTTTCGATTTTGAGCTAGCTAAATTAGCATTCTTATTAGTATCCTTTCTCTCAGTTGTCTTAATTTTGGAGACAGTTAATTTAGCTTCAGGAGTTAATGAAGTCAAGCTTCTTGATTCTGAATGTTTTATTTTATTCCCCTCTGTCTCTTCACTATTTAAGGAGGTTGTTCTGCAAAGCTTATTCTTTTCAACAGAAGGTCCATTCTCAAATTTGTTTTTAATATGAGACCATTTAGGTGATGAGGTCAAGCTTCCAACAGAGTTTGAATTGGTAGATGCAGAATCAGAGCTTTTGGTTTTAGAGTCAGAAGCCAAGTCCTGCTTCTTTTGATCCACAACAGCAGCCTTCACAGCTGCACTGGTGTTAAGCATGTTTTTTTGACGAGAAGCAATACTGGATGTTCTGTTCCTGATACTCTGGTTACCCGTTTCAAGTGTTTTCCCACTTTTGCCTTGAGGAGCAGAAGGATCCGTTCTCTTTTGCCTGTTGGTGATAGATCTTAGTGCAGAAGATGAAACAGCCATTTTGGATTTTAAAGACTTGTGGCACTGTTGAATATTTTGCAACAACTTAAACGGTTGTCTGGATGTGGAACAGCTAGGTTGAGCAGGTGGGGCAGTTGCATCTGCCTCTGTCAAGTAACTTTTCATAATTATCCGGAAGACACAGGATTCCAAACACAAAACCAAAAATTGAGAAAATTATTTTTGGGAAAGGAAGTTTTGTCATAATGAAATTCCATCAAACCTGAAAATAAAAAATAAATAATTTAAACACATTTACAATGAAGAGTTTAAAAAAATTAATACACTACTATACATATATGCCAACTAAATTTTTAATTTAAGATCACTCAAAGAGTAGTATACTTTTTGGTTCATCGCTAGTTTATTTAAAGCTTATGCCATTAAGACAAAAAAAAATCTATACTCCCAGTATTAAAATGACTAATACACCTATACCTCGCTATATGGCCGGTCTTTATATGGTATTTCGCTATAATAGCCTTTTTTTTAATTTTGGCACTTTTTCGATTTACGGGCCACAGTGTTTCATTATATGCCCCCCCCCAAAAAAAAAAAAAAAAAAAGCCGTACTGTTAGCGATCTGTTTAGTTTTAGCTTCTCCCATTAAGCAGCATTTGCCTCACAAAAATATGAGGAATGTTTGGCACAACATTGTCTTCGTTTTACTGCATTGTCACTTTAGTGTAGTTAGACAAGTTTCTGGTCGGTAGGGCGTCGAGCTCGTGACTGACTGATCATGAGTTCGAGCCCAGCTGACCGAAAAACTCCCGTGTACGCTAAAGGTGACTGGTGCACGAAAAATCTGTCGTGGTCACAAAGTCCTCAATGTTCAAATAATAAATCAATACCTCTGGGGGTGAAGAACCAGGGATTAGTTGGTCTCTGGTTTGGATCAAAATTACAACAGTGTGCCTGAGTATGATTGAATGTCGTGAAAATGTGACCTCTCCGTCAAAACGAGACGTGTCGATGTGCTGCCATCTGTTGGCTAAAAATTCGAGCTAAGTCGGACTTCCTCCCAATGGGGCTCACTTGCATGGAAGCTGCACCCACCTCGCCTCTTGCCGTCTTCGACGGGCCTGGCACTCCTTTGGTCTGCCAGTGTATGTATAAGAAATAACAACATTCTTGTTTGTTTTCTGGTTGGGTTTTGTTTCTGTTTGTATTAATTAGCGAATTGTAAACATATTTGGTGCATATGTATTAGAAAGACTGTATTGGCATTACATATTTAATCAATTCCTTAATTCTTTTAAATGTAACTAGGGGGCTCCGCCACCTGCTCGCTTACGCTCGCCAACCCCCATGCATCGAATTTATTTATGAACTGATTTCAAAAATAATAGTACCGTAAGAAAGAGTACATTCTGAGGTATACTGCAATATTTTAAAAATTAAGTAATAAAATATAGATACGGCAATTTAAAAAAAAAGTAACAAAAATGTCCTGATTTTTCCCGAATTTCAAAAATATATTATCAAGAACCAAATTGAAATTAAAAAAAAAAACTCGACGAGCTGCAAAAATTTACGTTGAGAGGTACTCTTTAAAAAAAACTCACGGCTGAAGACTGAAAATTTGTATGTGTTTTGCTCACTCGCGGAAGAAATTTCACTTCTTCAATTTTGACACTTAATAAACCCTAAACAAATAGCCGCATCGGAAAAAAATCTTAATAATTGTCCAGGGAATACGATGAAGAAAAAATCATGTTAATTTCGTTTTTTTCCGATCAGTACTTTCTCGGGAAATTGTTTAAGAATCGAGCTAAACAGCACAGTTTTCAATCCTGTGGCTATGGCAACTTTTTTTTAATATAGAGAGATTGTGCCTTTTTTAGGAAAAAATGCCATTGAAACGTTCATTGAATTAGGAGATTGATACTGATAAAAATAAAAAGAGAAGCCAAAAATCTATCACGCTAAATGTTTTAATTATATACTAGGGGGCCCGCCCCCTGCTCGCCAACCCCCAGAGGATTGCAAAGCAATCCTCATTGGTTCGCTGCGCGAACCTATGCTCGCTTCGCTCGCATCAATGAAGACATGTGTCCTAGCAGAAAGGATTGTTTACAAAATATGATACTCCAAAAAAATATTTTTCAAACCTAAATTTGCTATATTACAGAAAATATAAACAGTACCCTGAAATCAGAATTCAAATGAAAACTTTCAGCAAATTTTTATTCGAAATGTGAGCGCTGCTTTGGAAATTGAATACCCAGTATGTTGTTTGTGTACATTTTATAGAGTCACCCACACGTTTTCATTGAGTTTGTTGTCGAAAGTTATAGCGCAAGCGTCTTATTGAACTATAATTGTTGGCCCTGAAAAGGACCGTTTTTTAAATGGCACTGAAATGATCCTCCGTTTTCTTTGATTTCTAATTCTAAACTGCAACAGCTCGACTAAAACTTTCTTTTCAATAAAATTTCATCCGATATCGCTATAAAATCAATTGAGGCGCGTGGCTACGTGGTTAACAAACAATCGTACAATGTTGCCGAAACGCGATAACAAATAACGTCTTTTTTGCGTGCCACGTAAGAGAATTATATATACATATAGATACACATACACTACCCTACAATAATGGACCGGATAGCAAGATGTGATGGTATTAGGGAAAGAATACATGCTTTTATAGGGGGATGGTCCCCCACATGCTGCAATTACACTAGCTACCCTTCTGTTCATACTTTCAACAAGGTCTTGATACACAGCTATGGGTATTTGTGTCCATTCCTGCTGCAAGAATGTCGCCTGCTCAGATGTAGATTTCGGACATGGTTCCCTGGTCTGTAAGTGTTGCTCTAACTCGCGTCCCACAAATGTTCTATGGGGTTTAGGTCGGGACTCTCAGCAGGCCAGGGAAGATGTTTTACATCCATATCCTGATACCACTGCTTGACAGAGGCTGCAACATGACATCGAACGTTGTCGTCCTGGAAGTAACATTTGTCCATTCCATAAAATTGTCAGAGTGTAGGAAGAACCTGATTGTCCAAAATGTTCATGTAGGCGTTGGTGTTCAATTGACCACGAACAACATTCAAAGGTCCCAGGCCATACCAAGAAAAACACTCCCCCCCCCAGACAAGTAATCAGATTTTATGCAAATCTGCTCAATTAATCCGGTTAATTTTTTTAGGGTTGTGTATGTGCATGATTTTTGGTTTAATTTATGTTTATTTTTTGAATTTCTGTTTTATTATTTTGTACTTTCATTTTTATGTAGGCATTTTTATAGGAAATAAAAAGAGTAAAATGTTTTATGAAATAAAAACTATATTATTGTATAAAAAATTGGAACAGATCCAATTGAATTTGTATGGTTTGTTTAAAAATAATTGATTCATTATACGGCTTTTCGCTTTACGTCCAACTTTTCCGGAATATATCTAGGCCGTAAAACAAGGTATGGATGGTCTTTATAAAAACAATTTTTATGACATATTTCGCATTAAATTAAATAAAATTTCATTTCTTAAAAAGTAAAATAATAAAGTCTTTAGAGCAACTTTCTACCACATGCGTCAATTGTTGAATAGCTAGGACCTATATAATTCATATTTTAATTAATGATGCTGGACATTATAAGGGTTATACAGTAGAAAGTCCGAAATCCGGAATTGTCCAAAATCCGGACGTTTTGCTAACCTGCGTTTTTTGTTTTTCTTTTTTACATCTTTCCAACAATTTTTAAAGAACAAGCAGTTAAACCTAGACTTAATTGATGAAACAACGTAAAATAACGGACATATTCAGAGTAAATTACCACATAGAAAAATTAGAAGATTAACAAGTAAAATGTGTTGCACTGTATTAAAAAGGTGTTTTTCCTATTTAAAAAATTATTCCTATTTTATTTCTGCTATTTTACTAATGCAAACGCAAAATTCGGGGTGGTGGTGGGGTTTAGATTAAGTTTTTTTTTGACAAAAGATGCAAATAATCTGAAATCCGAAATGGCCGAGGTCCGAAGGATTCCGGATTTTGTACTGTATTGGCATGCTGATTCATAAGGTTCCTTTGCATATTTACAGAAATGATGTTTGAAAAGAAAGAAATAAGACTAACAATTTCAAAATTTGAAGTTTGGTTTGTTGCTTTATGGTTATCTGTTGCCGAAAATGCAAAACCATGATAAAAATTCCATGTGTGAAGAAATGTATAAGGCCGACTATTTTCAATCTTTTTCATTCCTAACACACACACACACAATAACAAAAATTCTGCGGCACATATTTTTTTGTTTGCCATTCTGACAAAAAGTATATTTGATTTTGCTTGATCTACAAAAAAGTAACAATAATTACCTGTCCTTTTGTGCTTCAAATGGATTAAAAAAAAAATCTTTTGGGAACAATTTATTTATGATGCTTTGTGTGATTACAAATCTAATACTCAAAAAAATTCAGACGGATATTAGTCAAAATTAGTTGGGATTATTTGTCATAAGTTCAAAAATAGTTGAAATGAAATAAATCTCACACAACTTAAGTTGCTTATTCATCCGTAAGGCACATCAGTGCCATTCTTGTGGCAAACCATACTGCCGCGGCAAACCTTTTGACAATTGCTGCTTTTAGAGAAAAAGGCCTCAATTGCCAAGTCCAGGTTCTAGTCAAACAAATGTTTTTAAACAAATCCAAATAAACAAAATAAATTAAACATGTACTTTGGTCAAAATGTTCCGTTTATGTCACGGTAGAACATTTTTGCTAATTCCTTTTTTTTTCTATTGATGTCTGACGATTTGCGCCTAATTTAAAAAGTAACAAATTCGAATACCCTCCAATCCAGCTGTTCTTTAAAATGCTCCATGTAAAAGTACGTCCTATTAATATATTTTAATTGCATTTGCAACTGTTCCGAGGCAATAAAAGACAGGAAATTTGATGTTATATCACATTTTATGAGGATGAGTGCAGAACGAATATTTTACAGCGACTTCATTATCAAATCGCAGAACGAAGCTTCCATGATAGGAAGGTGTCATAAAAATTACTGCTCATACTTGCAACAGAAGAGCAAAACATTACGCGGGCATTTAGAAAATAAAAATAAATAAAACCAACTAATTTCAGACGGGGAGTACACCTACCTTCCCCGGAATTCATGAATCACACGATTTTTATTTGTACCGTAACTAAGAAAGGGATATTTTTTGGAAATTTAACGTCCCCCCCACCCGATTTCTTATTCTGTATACCGCTGATGTTGTTCGTTAGAGCTTGAGGATGAAATAAAACTAATCCTCTGAAAGAAAATTTGGTACAGCTACACTCTACGTTTATGACTAATGGCAACGGCTTGGCGATTTTTTTTTGGCGCACTTCTAAAGTCGCCAAGGAAAGAATTATTTCTTAACTCTTTTCCTGTCACAATTTTTTTTCTTTTTACAACACACTTTTTAAGCACATTTCAGAACGTTTTAAAAAGTATATTTAAAAAAAAACTTTCACAAAAAGTAGTAAGCTTAATCACATATCAAAACACATTTGTGAACCAGCAGAGAAACTAAGCTACGAATGTTGGGTAAGAATACCATGAAACTTATCAACTACACTAAATACAGTGAGCATGTTGAAAAAGAAAAAGATTTACAAAAGAAAAAAAGCAAGAAATAATACCTTATAAAAATTGGAACAGATCTAATTAAATTTGTATGGTTTGTTTCAAAATAATTGATTCATTATACGGCTTTTCGCTTTACGTCCAACTTGGTGGAGTGGTCGTTCGCGGTAAGAAGGCGATTTGTCGCCAAATATGGTAACCTTCACCTTTTGCGGATTTTCTTCACATCTGCCGTTTTTGTTATGGCAACCCTATCTGCTGTTACGGAATTCGGCAGCCATCTTGATTTGGCGACAAAAATTAATTGGCGACAAACATCTTACCGTGAACGACCACTCCACCAAAAATTCTCTCGTAAAAAAATAATGAAAACGAAAATGGTCAAAAAAACAAAATTCTTAATCCTGTCATGAAAACTATTATAACAAAATAAAAATTCCACAACTGTCAAAATACAAATAAATGGACCAATGGTACCACAGAAAACGATTTAAAAGGACCAATACAATCAAAGGATATTTTAAAAACAAAATAACCAATGGGAGGAAAGAAAAAATTTCAAACTAATCAATGAAATCAAACGATTTTAACGTATTTTGGAAGAACTTTCTAGAATATTCAAAATGAAAATTTAAAGTTTCCGTTTGCTGAGGTTGCCGTGAAAACCACAACAACAGCAACGAAAGATGGGTTGCCTTAATTTATCGTAACTCGCTACTAGAAGTGCGCCAAAAAAAAATCGCCAAGCCGTTGCCATCACTCATAAACGTAGAGTGTAGCTGTACCAAATTTCCTTTAACACAAAACATCCTTTCAATTGAACTCAGTGAGCAACATGCATTTTTCAAAGCCTTTCCGTAAAAGGAAATGACTCATAATTTTAATCGCAAATACTCATTAATTAAAAGGTGAAAGTGTAGTGAAATTAATCACGTGCATAAAAAGCTACAATCGCTAAACAGAATTCAACCAGTATGGCCAATTTTTATCAATGAGTATTCTCCTCAATCTCATAGGAATGGATTGATACAAACATTTTTAGGGAAATTCAAAAATAAATTCACAAATCGATGCAAAATAAATCAATTAAAATTGCCAGACAATGAAATTGATAAATTAAAATCTTCCTGTACAATCCTTTGTGCAGAAACCTTTCGTTGACCGGATGTCCTCTTTCCGGAAGATATTTTTGTTTGCGTTTACTTATTCTGTCGCGACGAAAACAGGATGTCACTATTAAAACAAATTTACAATTATCTCGCAAGCTACTAGTATTTAATCCTTTTTGAACAAACGCTTTACCAGAGAAGCGAAAACAGAAAGGATACTTTTGACTGCCATAGAGCTTTTTTCTTAATTAACTATTGATTATTTCCTTTGAATTCCATAAATATCTTATTCAAGCAGAACTGTTTCGGAAAAATAATAAATATGCAGAGTATTAATTTATCTTGTACACGTCATACAACAGTATTGTGACCAGCGTAACTAGCAGCATGCCTATGCACTCTGGAGTCCTAATGAACCAGATCCCAATGGCATCTGGCAGAGAATTCTCAAGCACGATTCTAGCAACTCTTAACATGAATCATTTAACACACTGACCACGAAAAAACAAACAATTCATCAGCTGAGAGAGTCAGGATCAAAATGCGATTCCTAGATACGACACACTAACAAAAGCTCTTTGATGGTTCATCAAGGCGATTTTCGGTGTAGAAATGATGTAAAGCTCTCATTAGACGAGAAAAATGGGAAAGGGATAGCTTGAAGGTTAACTGAGAATTCTCAATTTATCAAAATGTGATACTGCGACACCCAGAATTAAATTCTTATGTGTTCGGCAGTTGGGAAATTAACTTCCGAATGTTGTACAAATAATTTTTTTAGATGATCAGGTTTGACGAACTTGGTAAAAAAAATCAGCAGAAAAACTGCAGATGAAATAAAATTATAAAACATAAAAGGACATCGACTATCCTCACAAAGATACGGAATTAGCGGTCAGACATGAGTCGTACTTTGCAACCATATATTTCGTTTTGACGGTCGCGCTGAAACCAAAGCTTTAGACCGTTGTCATTTTTGACGTCCGATTTCTCGTAATTTTTCCGTTTTGAGGCTTTATAAAATACACTGCAGTACCTCAAATCTCCTAAATGTCATTCAAAATTGGAAAACGTAAATACTTTCTCCCAACGAGACAGTGGTTATCCCTCCAAGTGGCTTCGACGCGATATCTCGTCCATCAAGAACTACCAATTTTGCTTATGACAAGGTATTCGTCGTCAAGATATTGCCGATTTTTTTAATGCTGGTGAGATCAAGATCTGTTCAGTTTTCTTCTGATGACGAGATACCTCACCGAGATAACCACCACGAGGGTATTGAATGTTTTTCACTTTAGCCATCTGACGTTCCCATTTACATGATGTTCTTAGTCGCAGCTTGGTCAAATATGTCTATTGTTCAATAAAAACCATTTGACGATTCTAACTTCGAGTGTTTCAACTTGAATGCATAAAAGAAAATTTTACATTTTTTCCATGACAGAAGAAGCAAAACTACCCCCTCCCCCCCAAATTACAATTCCCATAAAGACCCCGATGCAATGTCATTTCAGGCCCTAATCTTTATTTGTGTGTTTATGACATCGACGTAAACAAAATAAATTTGAAACTACACCTAACAGAATTTTGACAACCGGGAAAATGGAGCAATGAATGAGGGAAAACGGTGCAATGACGCCTGACTTAGTGCTTCTAATTTGTTCTTTAAATACATCACTCACTATGAATCTTCTCTTAACTTCATAAAGTCGACCTTCAAAACTCTGAATAGAACCTGGTCTGTTATAATACACTGAAAAAGGTGAGCAAAAACTTAACCGACTCGGACTTCCTGAAGAAATGCGACAAAAAGCGCAGTGGACATAGTATCGATTATAAGTTTCATCCAATCTCTATTCCTGATTAACCCACATATAAAGAACACTGAGTTCAATGGACTAAGAAGTATGTGTGAGGAGGACGATATTTTATGTGGGAACGTTGAGAACAAAATTGAACCAAGAGCAAGTTCGGCTGAACTTGAAATTTGTTTCGGCTTCTTGTGGGCACAATCGTACACTGACCCTCAGAATTTGAGAGGTCGATATGTAAAAAAAATAGACAAAACAAACTTGGAACCTGAATAACAAAAAAAAATCAGAGTAAAATACCCCTTCAATTTGAATATTCAAAGCATGATAAACTAAATGACACGAATAATAAACTAATATGAACTTACATGTGTGATAAACAGTTGTTTCTAGGTCGTTTCCTCCAGTATCAATAGCAACAGTTCGGAAAATATCTAATTTTTTAAGCCAGAATGAAAATAAATTTCAACCTCCCCCCTTCAATTAATTAAAAAAATTGTCACTGATTGAGAGTTTGTAAGAATCTATGTGCCACGTATGCTTACATTATAAAACAAGAATTTCGCTTGATATTTTAGCTATTGCAGTTACCCGTTGATAGAAAACAGTCGAATCTTTCCACATTCAGTTTTCATAATTACTTTTTGCATGGAATTGCAGTAAAATACATACGTTGTTTTAAATTTGTCGCTTCTATCGTATGGCACTTATTCATTTTAATTAAGTTTGAGTCAGAAATTCTCTCAAATTAGGTTTTGTTCCGACTCCAATTGTTTTAGAATTATTTGTGTGAGTGGAACTAATTACTTACAAACCATGAGCATGTAACGAAAAAGAAAATTTTGCGTTGAAGCAACTCCAAACACGGCAAGTTCTTACTTCTGGTCAATGCTGCGAACTATTGTCTTGCAAGTTAGTTTGGAAGTTTTGTTGGATATTATATAGATGGACCCAATACAACCAAAGTTCACAAGAATTAGAAGGCATAACAGACCAGTGACAAATACGTTAACTTTTCCTAACTAAAAACAATCATATTAACAAAAAAAAAAAATTAAAGATTAATTAGTGGAATATCAGTTTAACACTTAGCACCTTAGGGAATATTCCGTTGTTCTATTACATTCGAACGATGCTAATCTTCCAAAATTATACCAACAAAGGACAGCATTTGACCTTAAAAGTGGTAAGAATGGAACAAATTGACAACCGGATTCGTCCCATTTGTATCAATCTGATGAAACTTAAATTATCTGCACGCAATCAGTTCACACTCAATTAAAAACACGATAACAACAATAAACTAAACACGCACATTTGGAAAAGCGCAAAACGCTCACTTCATTACATAAAAGTTCTCGCATATCCATAACAAAATTTAAAGTTCCATTTTCAATAACCTCTGTCGTTTCCCTATCAAACGTACGGTTGGATAAAGGGGTCTTTGAACTAAAAGGTGCTTAGTGAGTAATAGAAGTAATCTATCAGCCAATCGCCCCTTTTTTGGCACGCAAGATAAGACAATGCAAAAGATGCACATCAACAGACAATGCGATGACATTTGCATTCCCATCATATAGAAGCCATTCGAATTATCTAAAAGATCTTTTTTTCAATGCAAGCCAATCGCTCTCACAAATAAATTAATTTTTCCAAACACAATGAAGCGCGGTGACACGTTTTTTCACAATTCCCAGTCAGTCTCGAGAAATATCAAAATAAAGGAACACTGAGATTGTTATGGCTAGAGTAGGCTAAGTGAATAGTAGCTGAAAATGAAAATTAAAGACAGCTATAGATTTTTTGCAATACTTCCTCGTATTGTTTCATTCTGAGAATATATTCTGGAATTTATAATCTCTTCATAGACAACAGCTAACTTTTTAAGAGCACTTTGCACAAATTTTTGCAGCTGCTCATACGTACTTGTCAAAAACATACCTGATTGTCAGAATGTAAGTACAATTAAAAACAATACACGTCAGCGAATTTGGTGCATATAGTGGATCACAAAGTAATCGGTTGTTTTGTTCTTATGTATTGTGCATTTGATACAGCTTAATTAAATCAAATCCACTTTTAATCTTAAGCGTCACTTGACTTTTAGGTTTGCGTAGTGACACCACCGCAAATGATTGCTAAATAGATAGGTTTAGCGTGGTCGCAAAAGTTTGGTTATTGGTGTAGGTACATGAAGATTGCTATAATACTTTAAAGATGCGTGTTCCATAGTTAATTTATTTACAATTACTATTTAAAGAACTACAAGGCTAGACGAACACTAGCTGTCGACATCTGACATTTCTGCATCTCATCAAAACAAGAACTTTTTAAATACCAAAATAAATACGCGTAGAAGCATGCGCACATGTGCATTCTAGATGCGATGTTCTGGTTCACCCTTAAACTAGAGTGCCATATTTGAATGGTAGACTAAAACAGACGGTTATGTGGCTAAATTTAAATTCCAATTTTGACTAAATACATCCAAATAGTTAGAAATGTGAGGTGGTTGAATAATTTTGAGACACACTGCCTTTCAAAATATATAAGCCAACATATTAGCACAATAAAAATACATTTATTGATTAATTCAAGCTCTAAGATGCGTCATTGAGATGCTTTCCACCTGGCATCAGAGTCGCAATACACGTACGTAGTTAGAATTTGATCCCGTTACCACGTCAGCTGAATTGAATAATCTCTACAACCCTTGGTAACACATGCCACACCATCCCCTTAATAGGGCAACTCTGACAGTATTATTCAAATAATATCGAGGTCATATGCTCTGTGGAAATGAGTGGATAAACAAGATTGAACAAATGGACGTCCCAGGGCCCTCATATCAGCATTCCGGGCCCCCAGAACCAAATAAGAGAGGATTCTCCGTGTAATAAATATTTGTACGAAAGAAGGCACGTCCGGTCCAAAACATTGTCAATTTAACCTAATATTTTGTCTTTAAATACGAGTCACGGAATCCCCTAATAGATGGTTGAATTTACACTTTTTCATCTATATTCTAGTCTACATTAAAATAGGTTCTTCATCTTGGGAACTTTTGATTATATAAGTAACGTTTAGCCAGTCAGGTTGGCTATCTCGTTATCGTGAATTCTCACGTGACCAGGAATATAAGATTCAATGATCTTGGATGACAAATTAATGAGCTATACAAACATCTGATAAAAATGGTTTTACAGAATGAAATTGGAACTTTTCATGTGCTTTCAGTGAAATCTTTTATCACTGCCAGCTCCATTGAAAACTAAATATCCATATCCTGCATGAAATAAATTAAGATACAAATAGACATTAGATTAAAGTTTCGGGAGACAAAAACTGAAGGTTCACACGCAGTGGGAATGTTCGAATAGAAAAAAATTTCTTCAAAATGTAATTGAGCGAAACTATCAGGATTTAAGTCTTTAAATCGTCATCCAAGCATTTCCTGAAACAGTTCAGTAGTTGTCTCTTCACACAGCAACCGAAGGATTCCTTCCCATTGCGTTAAGTGAAACTGGGAACCCGTCACGAAAACTAAAAGATCCCTTCCATTTTAATTTCACTTGAGAATATCGATGTATTTAGGAAGTAAAACGAAAAGTGAAACACAGAAACTGGGCTGCACCTTAATAGAGGAAAGGAATAATTTAATTTCAAGCTAAATAAAGGAAAACGTTCTTCCAAACCTTTTGGACATAGACGCTATTTCCGTTTGGTACAAACTGCAAAAAAGAAAAATGCATCTATAAGAGGAAAATATAATAATGCCGAGTTGAACGAAAAGAACCAATGGAATAACGCACAAGTGTGAAACAAACTGTTCTAAAACTCAAGAGTTTGCAACAGATTAAATAACATAGCATGGTTTAGCAGGAATGCTTGATGTTTTTAGTATTCAAATACGTTTGGCTGATTAGCACAGTAAAAATACTCCAATTCCAATATATTTCTTTGTAGAGTAAATAAAATAATCAAAAAAAATTAGAGCGCAATTTTACAAGTTAACAAGCCACTGGCCAGTACGGCGTTGCCCGTGACATTTCTTTTCGTGGGGTCAGGTAAGACCACTGCTCGCTAACCCCCGGTGATTGCTACAAATACCCATTAGGTCCCGAAAAGTCTAAATTTTGATGTTTCTTTATTTCGCGAAAGAAGTAAGAATGGTGAAAAAACTATTAAATTCATTTGAAAATGTTCTAGATTGAATTTTAAAATTTGTCTCGACACTAAAATTGCAAAAAATTCGGACTACACTACCTGTATGCCAAATCCCATTACTGTAAGTGCCATAGATTCGTAAGGCTTTGCGGCCAAGAAACAAACACTTCCTTTTATAATAGTAGAGATAGTAAATTTATAATTATTTGTTTAAAGAAAATCCTATTTTTGGCATCGATCTAATGTAAAATTTTCCGCAGTTTATAAATCTGTTGAAATTTTTAAGCTATCTTTACGATCTAGGAGATAGAAAAAGAACTACATAGCTCCAGTTAAAACTTTATTTCTTTTTTCGTCGGCTGAAATCGTTTCTCCGCAAAATCAAACGGAAACGAAAAAAAAATAATAATAATTTAGAATCTTTGTTCTCTGAATGCTGTAGCCATTCAAATGAAAACAATAATAATTAAATTCCACTAAATTAATTTAAAAATGTTCTAGATTAAATTTTAAAATTCGGGCTAGACCCTTAAAACGCAAAAAAAAAAAAATCGGACTACCATTGTGCCAAATTTCATTATTGTAAGTGCCATAGATTCGTCAGGGCCACTGGATAGAGACACAGACAGACATACAAACACTTCCTTTTATAATTGTAGCGATATAAAATACGACTACACCATGAAGGATAATCTTTTTTGTAATATTAAAGCAGCATCTTTCTCAGTAATGTTTTACCTACTCTTTTTTCATAAAACTCAGGTTTTTATTAAAAAACTTTCTGACCTCTTAACTATTACAGAGGCAACATTTTTTTTTTTTTTGGTTTATTGTTGTGGCACTCATCTGATTATGCTTCTCTTTCACGGTTTTTTGCTCTAAATCCTAAAAATCACAAATCTTATAAAATCTTCAAAGCTGAGTAAATTAATGAAATGAGTGTGTATGATGTTAAATCCACAACATACACATGGATTCAACACTATAGTAATCAGTGACAAATTGGTTCGGATTACTGGCCCGGAAAAGCATAAAATAAACAATTTTTAACAATTTCACGCTTTAAAAAATTAAGCGATGATTCTAGCACAATTAATTTAAGAAAATAACACTTTCCATAACGTCCTGTGGAAAAGGGTTTCGTTTGTTTTGGAAAAATATATTTATTCAATATCAGCAAAAGTCATAATAAAATTGATAAAAGTTAGGTTTTTAAAGCTATGCATATTTATCAAATGAGAATTTGTAATAATTTGCATGAACTATATTTTTGAACTAAAAGGGAGGTATATCTATGTCCCTATTTATCAATACGGTTTGGATTTTTCACATCACTACAATCTTTTTCTGTTTGGTTTTTGGGTTTTAAGGCGCAAGGGCCAAGCTGCGCTTAGCACAAGACAGACAACATAAATTAATCGACATACACTTTCGGAGTGTTTTACTGACACAAGAGAGAAATATACCCAGGGAGAAATAGAATCTGCCCCACCAACAACTCGCAAGTTGCTAGCGCAGCCGGTTAACCCACTGAGACAAGGAGGCCCCCCCATCTTATTCTAACACTAGCCAATGCGTGGCCAGCACGGCGTTCGTGGGGTCACATGTGACCTCTGCTCGCTAACCCCCGGTGATTGCTACGAATTCCCGTCGCAAATTCCATTCGCTTTTTAGGTTTCGACCATATGTGAAAGTTTCCGCAGATTTCAAATCCGTTGAAATTTGCACTCAATGTTTAACGATCTAGAAGATAGAAAAAAGAACATAACTATAGTTAAAACTTTATTTACTTTTTTTAGTCTGCTGACAAATCATTCCTCCGCAAAATGAAACGGAAAGAATAGATCTAGAATCTGCCATCTCTTTATGCTGTTGCCATTCCAAAGAAAACAATAATAATTAAATTCCATTAAATTCATTTAAAAATGTTCTAGCTTGAATTTTAAAATTCGGCGCGACCCAAAAATTGCAAAAATATTGGACTACCTGTGTGTACTGTAAGTGCCATAGATTCGTCAGGACTTCGCGCGCAGAAAACAGAGAAACACTTCTTTTTATAATAGTGATTATTTCTTTCATCATTTGACCGCGTAATTAAACCACAATCAGACTAGATTTTAAGTACAACAGAAAACTAATGCTCCCGTCGTATTAGACAAGAGTTGATTTAATTGTTCATCTGCAACATCATCTGTTAGCTGTTTTTCTCGGAAAGAAAATTTAAATTGCTGTACAAAATAAATTCTCCTCGACAAATGCCACATTTTACATCAGCAAACCCTATCGACCACCGAGAAACATCATCCTCTCGGGAATTTACTGAACTCACGGTGGACCTGTTCCACACTGATGGAAATCATTTTGAGGACTGTATAAATATTCTTCAAAACCGAAGTATATAACAAATTAAGTACAAGGGACAAATCATAACATCACTCGACCGAGACTTAATTGCGTTCAACACATCAGAGCAACTTCGTCAATTATATATACTACAGTGGACTACATTTCTAACTCGACAAATAATGACAAAGAAACATCAGACCCATACAAAAGCAAAAATGACCACCGATTACTTACAATTCAGAAAAAGCAGAAGTCACATTTGCGAAAAGGAAAAAATAGAGCATTGTCCTCCAAACCGGCTTACAGCTACATCAACAACATCCCTCATGTTATGACTACCGCTACCAGTTCGAGGAGAACGCGTCTGTCCGTCACAGACCGACCAAACCCACCCACTACGAAAGAGTCCATCGTGTGGGGCGGGTTGCAGCAAGGGAGGGGTGAGCTTGAATATGAGTTTTCAGGGCCACTCGTCGGAGGGAGGGATCGGTCGAACATACGACGGGGGAAGAGTAGACAACAAGAGGGAAAAGAATTATAACAATCGATATTCAAGGGCGAGGGTTCTCCCTTTTCACCATCCACCCAAAGTACTTGGGGATGCTGGAAGTGTAGAACTGTACAAATGGAAAGAGTAGGGGAATAGCTGGTGCAGAGTGAATTTGTTAGAGGTTATCGCTGCAACTTGTGCGAAAGAAAAAAATTCCCCGTGCTCCCCCGGTAAATCACGATCTATACGGTGGAAGTTCTGAGCTCTACAGGTCGATAGAGTATCCGAGACTCCAGGATAGGACTTGGAAGAAAACGTGATCTGTACCACGAATGGGTGAAAATGAGCAATTTCCGAAAAAGAAAGATACTTATCGCCCCTTCTCAAGAATTTTTTTTTATTCAAATCGATAGAAAAATAATTATTGCAAAGACCACTAAGAAAATTGGGTAAACGTCACAAACGAAAATTGCCTAAGACATTTCAAGCATGAATTGAGTTGGATTTTTTATGGTGCATTGGCCAAATTTGGGTTAGCTGTGCGAAAAATGAGCATAGAAAGACAAGGAAGGTTTTACTGACACAAAAGACAGGAATTGAACGCCTATATTTCGCAGGTTGTTAGAGCAGTGAGCAAACCCACTGAGTGAAGACGACTGAGAGGCATTGAAAAATAACGTCCAGGAACTTACGTGACAAAAAATATTTGGAAGATATTGTTCGTAGAGAAGAAGGTGAAGAAACTGAGGATTTTAGAATTAAAAAAAGTGGTCCAACTTAAAAAAGGAAATTTTCCAGTTAAGTCAAAAGAAGGAAATTCTAAGCGTTTTACTTTTGCATACTTCAGTATGAATCTTTGAAACTCGGTTTCAACCTTTTTAAAATTCTGCAGCATATTTCTGGATCCGATTTTGATGGTTTGCAAGAGATTCATGGAGTTGTAGAATTGAAAAAATAAAAATCTTACTGAGTTGCAATGACATGAGATCCATTTTTCTTGAAGTGAGATTGAAATTTTCCACGAGTATTAGGTATCATCGATGCATCACATTAGCTAAAACTAATAAGTTTTGAATTTCCAACGATAACACGACAAACGATAACCAACATTCCTCATATTCAAGAACTAACAAAAGTTTTTTTTTTTAATTCCTTACCACAAGCACAAGCAAATAATCCTCTTTGTCATCATCATCTTCATGATCTTCAAAGAAACTATTTGTCCACGCTTTGCCATCGCCTTTAAAGAGGGCAAGAACATCGCAAATCTTGCGCCAGTTGGAACCGAATGTTGAAACTATCAACAACCCCATAAATTCATAAGCTATCACAATGACGAAACATGCTATTAATTAAAGTTCAACCACTGCGTGTTTACGCATTAACAAAATGCGCATCGCGAATCGCATGGCGCAAGGCACAGAATCAATCAAAGCTAATTTTTGAGTCAAACCAACTCGTCAACAAGTCAGAGAATACATGGGGTGACATGACCTCTTATTCGTTGGGTTCCTCGGATATGGGGGGGGGGGGAAACGAGGGCTTCAACCTCTATTCTGCTGGGCTCTGAGAAAGTTAATTCAAAGGCACCGCTTTACCTCCCCGTGATGCTCTTGGTCCGTGTATTTCTCATGCTCTAATGAGTAAGGAAACACAGACGAGGTACTACAGCAGCAGACACGAATTAATAATTCAGTTTATGTTAAAAAAGTAAGTTTTAGAAATTCTTGTGCAACAGGGAGGATTGATCCACTTCAACAATTCGGGAAATGTGTTACATTTTTCCATTGAAGAATACCTTGAATAGTTCTAAATAAAGCAATCCGAACAACAAAAAATTCGTTTATTTTGGAAATGCGCATGGGATCTTGATTCAATCATTAATTCCAGACTTCGTAAATCTGTGATATCATATTTCAGAAATTTAAAAAAAATGTGAGAGAAATTGACGATTATTCCACAGTACACAAAGAAAACTAATTTCAGAAAAAGACAGAAAAAAATACCAATACTTTTTTGCAAACAGCGCAAGAAATTTTGGATTCAGTATTGGATTGCCTAATCTGAGTTAGTCACTTAATATCATTCGAAAACCAAGTTTATGACGTGAAGTCTTCCCGATTGAAGACTTCATTATTAGGCATTTTGAAAGCATATGAAGCCTTCCTGATTGATAAACTTTCTTATTTTACTGACACTAGGGGGCTCCGGAAGTAGGGACCTCTCGCTTACACTCGCCAAAATATACGTTAAGAGGTACTCTTTACAAAAAAATTTTCTATCAAATTTTTCTATTTAAAAATTTTTTTACGGCTGAAACTGAAAATTTCTATGTGTTTGCTCACTCGCGGAAGAAATTTCGCTTTTTTAACTTTGACACTTAATAAACCCAAAACTAATACCCGCATCGGAAAAAGATCTTTACAATTGTCCAGGGAACACGATGAAGAACAAACCATGTTAATTTCATATTTTTCTGATTCGTACTTTCTCGAGAAACCATCTAAGAATCGAGCTAAACAACACAGTTTTCAATCCTGCGACAGCGGCAACTTTTTTTTAATATAGAGAAAGAATCTATATTTCACTGAAGATAGTGGCACAGAAATTGACATTATATGTACATTAAGGGATGACAACAAACGTTTATGGGGCTCCGCCCCCTGCTCGCCAACCCCCGGGGAGTCCTATGCAATCCCATTTGGTTTGCTTCGCAAACCAACACTCCTTTCGCAGAGTCAATCTCCTGCGACGGCGAAACTATTTTAATAATTCGTAAAACCTAATTTGACTTTCCGGTCCATGACGTCACAGCGAGGGCTATGCCCCATGCTCGCTAACGCTCGACAACCCGCGGTTATTGCTACGCATCCCCATACCAATACACACCATATTTGGTAAAATATTCTTTAGAACCCTGCGGGTAACGACGGCTACATATTAAAACCCCTCCCCTCGTACTTATAAACACAGGTGTGCAGAGGAGGCTTAAAGTAATTAGAAATCTCCATCGGAAAAAACAATTGCGGTTGGTAACTCTGTAAGACTAGCATAGATAGAAAAATACTTTTCAAATAGAATTGTTTTACCAAACAAAAACTATTTCCTTAAAACATTATAGTATTTAAATTAAATTCGAATACTATTTATGTTTGAACTGATTTTTTCAAATTTATTTCCATAACATAAATAATTTAGGAATATTTGATTGTTGATATAAGGGGATATTTAAAGTATTTAATCATACAAATTTTTTTCTTTGGGTATTTGTTATCCGAGATCTATTTTGCATTTTCTGTCAGTTTTGATGAAACACTTTCATTGGTATTATATTTTAACCCTCAAAGTGTTTCCTCGAGATATCTTGTCTAAGAGTTGAGGCAAAACTGCCCTTTTACTACACTAAGGGAAATGAAAGTAGGAAAAACAAAATGTCCAGTGTCCAGACCAGGTTTTTGCATCAGACTGGCACAAAAATGAGTCACCCAAGAGGGTTAAAATGGCAACACTCAGAACCACGATAAAAGAAGAGTTGAGACGAGTTGCATATTGCAACGAGGAATGGATCCACAATTCCAAAATGTTTGACTCAAACTGCAAAACTAATTTCTGCAATAAAACTATGTGTTTAAAACATTCGTTTAAATGTTTAAGACATTATATATCTTTATTTTTATCAAGGATTATTTTATTTAATCCCATTCTTAAATTACTTCTAAAAAATTTATTCTTCAAGCAGATTCATAGCTAGAACGATATCACATGCAACGCACTAGCTCTACTGCTCCTCCATCATCGATAATGACCATAAAACGAGAAACAATACCTCAATAATCGATCAATGTCACGTTACAAAATCGTTTTTACATGTCCATTTAGCCACGTTAACCACAAATATAATAAAACTTAAAAACTATTAAGTTTAATACCGAAAGCACGCAAATATAATAAAACTTAAAAACTATTAAGTTTAATACCGAAAGCACGGTACAAAATCACAGCTGTTCCCAGGACCCGATTTAGAAAATTTGGTATAGTAGGCACAACACGCAGGAAGGGGCCCCTCCCTCATATTATTTGTTCATCACAAAAACTAATTTTATAACAATAATTGGTACTTACGTATTTGACTGTTGACCGTTTCACAGATGTCACCAAAAAGTTTGAGAAAATCGTGACATTACTTATTACTCTTGGCAAAACAAAATAAAGCAGATGGAAATTAAAAACATAATAGTTAGATAATTAATGTAATTACAAGAATGTGATAGTGGGGGAAACGGTCGACGTTCATTTACGTAAATACCCAATAATTTATGTAACTACTTAAAAACTTTTTATAATTTTTAGATACTTTTGAAACTTAGGGGCCCTAGGCCCGTGCCTCACGGGCCTAATGGTAAATCAGGGCCTGTGTTCCTAGGACTAACAGAAAGTACAATGACAGACTGACAATCTGTGCAGCACATGTAGGCAGCTGATGAACGGAGCAGGAAGTCATAATTTCATTTAGCGACCTGACCATTCGGTCAACACGTCCAACTCACAGGTGGGGGCCCGTAAGTGGCCGCTCGGGAAATGCCTGAATTCGCTTATCAATTGTTTTTATTTTCTATTGGTATTTGAGTCACGCGCGGTATAAAACGAATCAATTCGTTCAAATTGGGTACAGGTTCAGCGTAAACAATACTTTCCCACTAAAGGCGACCTTGCCAGGTTCTGGCTCAGAATTAATATTTCGGTGCCGGAAACATAGCAGTGATTTTGAGTTAGCGGAACAAAAATCTTATGTACACATCGCGACATACGAATTCGCGTTCTGCAAACCCTTCCACTGGAACCTTAACCACCTTTGTACAAAAATGGACTGCCCAAGGTCATCTTCCTTCTCACAGGAGCTGCACTGTAGTGTCGTGATCCTTTTCAAGGGCCTTTGCAACTCAAAGGCCAAGAACCACGACATACAGAATAAAGTTTTGAATTCAATAATACTATACATTCAAGGGAGGGAGAACATAAGTTTACTAAGGATTATTAGCTCCTTCACCGATGCTATGAGTAAATTACCAGAAATATATTTTACCAAACGATATTTGTTAAAAGGTCAAAATTCTTAATTTATATTTCATCAGACGATAATTTATTCAATTAAAATTACAAATTGCATGTCTTACAAAACGAATTTTTGTTAATGTTTCAGTTTATGTATTTATTTTTTATTCACTACCCTTCGGTTTGAAATTGTTCTACACCCACAAACATTTATACAATAAAACTTTAATTTACGTTTTTATTGTGTTTCTATAAGAAATAGGCTGTGTGTGTGTGTGTGTGTGTGTGTACTTAATTTTGTAGCATGGAATTCTGTATTAATATTTTTGGCATTTAAAACTTATCTTTAAAAATATTAGTTACGATAGAATACTTTTTTGGCCTAATGTTTCGAAATGTGTGCCATTTCTATAAAAATAAAGTTAAAATTATTTAGTACTAGAGTTTTTAGCTTTTAAAGAAATCTCTTCATGATGTATACTCAATTTCAGGAGTCACTATCTATCTCGAACCAAAACGTGCTCGCCAGTTTTATAGAGCAATAAATGGCATTTTTAGAGCAGAGGCATAAACATTCGTAGGAATGAACGCATAAAAATCCGTCATCCAGTTCACTGTTAAAATTAAGCAACCGTAATGATATCTCATCAGCATAAATTTCACACAAAATTTCATGAATAATTAATACAAATCCAGCAAAATGCACTAACAAATAATAAACTGATACGCGTACGGGACAAGCTAATTACGTGGGAAAGATGTCAAAATAATACTACCAGGAAATTTAATAACTACAGCTGCTGCCACACAAATAAAGTCAAAGGCCCAACGAATGGAAGTGAAAACACAGAAGGGTAAGAAACTTGTACGGACGTCCGCTAACTTATCATAATTTGTTTCCCGGAAGACAAATATCGGAAGCACAAAGCATGAAAGAACAATAAAAAATGATATACACCTCTCCATCCAGAAGGAACAGATTTTGGTTGTTTTCCAAAGCAACTTATTTGTATTGTTGTCGGTGAAGCGCAAGACCCCGTCACAACAAAAGGGTTACGGACATTGGCTACTGCAATATTACCAAACAGGGTTTAAAATTAGGGGGTCGTTAGTCGCATTTTTCAGCTTGAAATTTTCATGACTTTATTTTTCGGTTGTATCAAGCAATTTCTGTAGGATTGGATTGGATATCGTTTTGTGGCATTGAGTCCTCATGGGACATATTATGCCAAACTCAAGATAGAAAATTAGATATATAATATTGTAATAAAGTGAAATGAGTCAAAACATTATGAATGAATACTATATACAATTATATGTGATGGATAAAACCAATGTCATGTAAAAAGCTAAAAATACAAGCAATTTCTGTATTAACTTGTTCTGTGTAAGCAAAAACCCAAAACCAAATTAGTATTTCAAGGGACTAGATAAGTCATCAATGCTCTATTCATTAATAACACTGCATTTTAAATAATCACAATTATTTTTTACTACACCGAGTATTTTGACAACAGAGGAAAAATGTCAAAAGTTAGGTTCTAGTTAGAAAGCAGATGGCCTGGCGAGTCGATTTAGAGAAAGGTGGCAAGGTCGTTAGGGATGAATGACTGACATGCCCAACGTCGGTGACAATGCTGCTCATACGATAGGCAGTCAACTTCGAGTCGGTTTTTGAATATGCGTGAAAGGTCGTTGGGAGAATGGCCGCCATACCCATTACTGGCGATCGCCGTGAGTGGTTTCCCCTCAAACTCATTGTCACTGCTATCGCTTACGGCATCGAGCGATAAACTTAAAACCAGGTAGGCAGGTTCTTTGTTTAATGCTCCATTGAAGCAACACAACGGGCTATTGGCGACGGTCCGGGATCAACACCCGAAGGAGAAGATATGAGGACAACACCACATCATTTTGAACCACGGTCAGATGACGAGAAATTTGAAACTATAATTCGTGCTGAAGACGTCAGTTGTGGAAGCGCTTTGTTAACGCCCCAACCTATAATCCTATTAAAAGACTTGTAAATCGCGTGATTTGACCGCCTTCTTGCAGAAATCGGACAAAATGGCGATCGTCATTGGTTTTGCCAACTCTCAATCATCGTCTATAAAGGTGTTATCAGGTGTTTTACGTGGCTTTGAATAAGTCTATTGGTTGAATTAGGGGCTGGTGGAAATTTAAAACTAATCTCTTCCACAATTGACGTCTTAGAGCAGATTCTGGTTCTAGTTTATGGTTCAGTGACGAAAGCGACAACACTGATAAAGAGTTAGGGGGTGGACATCCAAAGTTATCACCATTCATGCTTTTGCATATGGCAGCCCCCCTCTCTCTCCTAACGACCTTCTTTCACATCTATTCAGAAATCAACTGACCCAAGGACGACTGACTTTTTGTGGAAGCCGCACTTGATTTGTTTTGTCAACTCGTAATCACTGCTTTGGCTTCCGGCATAGAAGCCTGAATTCGCACCAGTGTAAAAGAAAGCATTGTGCATACCTGTCCCTTAATTTAACAAATGAACTCGCTAAAAACCACGCGACTCAAATTCCAAGCTTCCAGACTCGGGCTATAAGTGCCATCGACATCTGTCGTCCTGCTCTTAACATATAACAAACTGTTGTCAGCCAATACAAAAAGAATGCCAAGTATCCAACTTCGGTAATAGTATAACAAACTAGACATATTTAAGGAACTAATACTCGTTAAAAACTGACACTCAAAAAGGATTTATGAATTTCGAAATCTACTGTTCAGGGGCATAAATGAGATTGTTGGCAGACATGAAAGGAAAGACTAAAACGTGTTTAAAGCAATTAACTTTTTCAGATAGATTGTGTGAAAATTGTAAAAATGACTTCCTTGTGGGTAAGTCATAACACATTAAAAAAACTTTCTCAGGCAGCAACAAGAATCACCTGCTTCACTGACTTCGCACGCTTCTTTTCACAAATAGTATGCTTTTATTCATGATCTTACCCTAAAGAAATAATTCTTATTTGGAGGTTTATTCAAAAGAAAATATTTGTGTTAAAGTAACACTCAAAATGTAGATCTTTCATCAATTTGAATTAAACAATCACGAAAAGTATTTTCTAAAGTTTTAGGCGTTGATTAAAGCAATTTTCCCCAGGCTTTTAAAATTAGTATAGAAAACGAATTTTAATGAATCAACAAGCACAAATCCATCTGTAATTCAGGAATAAGTTAGGCTGAGATTATTCTCGGGCACTTTTGGTTTTCTTTTATTTTGGGAAACTGTTGGGTTTGTAAATAAAACTTAGCCCTTTATTTTCTTTCGACTATTCTATATTTACATCGGCTTTTCTATCGACTATTTACAAGAAACAAACACGAAAAATTAAGTAAAAAAATATATTTTTTCACTACCCTTTAATGGACAGGACAGCAAGATGTGATGGTATAAGGGAAAGAATAACTGCTTTAATAGGAGGATGGTCCCCCACGTGCTGCAATAACACCAGCAACTCTTCTCGGCATACTTTCAACAAGGTTTTGACACACAGCTATGGGTATTTGTGTCCATTACTGCTGCAAGTATGTCGCCAGCTCAGCTGTAGGTTTTGGACGTAGTACCCTGGTCCGTAAGCGTCGCTATAACGCGTCCCACACATGTTCTATGGGGTTTAGGTAGGGAATCTGAGCAGGCCCGTTAAGACGTTTTACATCCATAAATTGATACCACTGCTTGACAGAGGCTGCAACATGACAAGGAGCATTGTCGCCCAGGAAGCAACATTCGTCCATTGCACAAAAGCGCAGGAAAAACCTGATTTTCCAAAATTTTAATGTAGGCGTCGGTGTTTAATTTACCAGGAACAACATGCAAAAGTCCCAGGCCATACCACGGAAAACACCCCAAAACAAGTATGCAAGTGTTATGCAAATCCTTTGGCGTCCAGTCCATTATTGTAGGGTAGTGTATATATATCCTACTATATACTAACCAATGACAACATTATTTTTTAGTAGTAAAATAATTTCTTGGTTACAGCCCCTAGAAACACTTGTTTCTATGAGTAAATCAAGGCAATACATTCATCCTATATTAGATCAATAATTCAAATAAACTCAATAAATATGCGTCATTCAAAAACAAGAAAAAAACACATTGATCAGTGACTTAGTAGCGCTACGAGGGGTCTTTGGCAAAACCAAAACAGACTAAATACGTATAAAATTCCGTGATCATTCCAAAGAAGCACATATACCAGAATCTTTCTTCATCAAGAGAACGAAGTACCTTAAACAAGGATAAAAAGCCTGTTAGTCCAGTCAAATTAGGGTTTGAGGTCGACATCCTAAGAAACGAAACGGGTCCAATGGCAAAGTGTTCAGGGGACCTTCCTGAATATCCTCAAGGAAATCCTCCAAAATCTGGCTTCCGGGGTTAGCCAAAATCGACCATCTTTTTTGATTTTTGGACCTTTTCCAAGGAAAATATCACTGCGCTCAAAGTTTTTGGCACATTGACTTTTTCGGTGCTTGTTTTCAAAAAGGGCTTTCAAGTATAACGTTCAAAAAATACAATAATGAATTTATACATGACCTTGAAAATAAAATAGATTTCTATGGAACATAAAATTGAATATTTTTACAGTCCAAAGCACAACTGAACAACTTTTTGTATCCTCCTGAATCCATCAGAGAAAATCGACCCATACATAAATACGCAAAAAAGATATATTTTCAATTTGTGCAATTATGAAAATAAGACACATTACTGAAAGTACAAAACCCTCCACATTTTTCCAGAATGACTTGCACAATCGTGCACCTGTACAGTAGGGATGCGACATCGACAGCAAAACATCGATGTTGATAATACGTCGCACCAAAAACATCGATGTTTTTAAAATTCAGTGTATTTAATCTTTTCCCCCCATTTCTTAAGACTGGTTTAGCACCTAGTGATGCAACATCGACAGCAAAACATCAATGTTGAAAATTAAAATATCGATGTTAATAATACATCGCCCCCCAAAAAATCGATGTTTTTAAAATTCAGATTAAATTAATTAAAATTTTCTTCATTTCTTAAAACTGGTATAGCAACTAGTGATGCGAAATTGGCTCCAATACATCGATGTTTTTTTTATAAAACATCAATGTTTTGAAAACATCGACATCGATGTCGTATTCCTACTTTTCAGACCCTTCACCCTTGGTCACTTTGGTCTAAAAGTATGTTCAATTTGAAAATTATACTTTTGGAAAGAAAATTATGCTACTTGGTAATTTTTTCAATTTTTATAAAGGTACTTTTTTTAAAATTTAAAATTAAAACAACGACAACGTAAAAACACATCGATGTTCAAAAACATCGACCCCAATACATCGATGTTTTGAAAACATCGACCCCAATACATCGATGTTTTGAAAACATTGACATCGATGTCGCATTGTACAGACACCAACCATCACTTGCCTATTGTGGGGGTCCCTTGTTACACTGTTATGAAAGGGAAATGTAGTTTGGAAGACATGAATAAGAATAAACATACCTTGAAAAAGACGAAAATAGCGCACATCAGTCAAAAGTCAGATTTCATTCGAAACCGGGTTCAGGTTCTCAGGAGCATCACAATTTTGAAAACTAATTCTGTGATAATTTGCAACCGCACAAAACGACTTCGGACTGCGTGGGCAACAATTAACAAAAACAAAACTCAATCCGCTTTTCGAATTCGCATTTCAAATTCGTTGAAGTTCCAAGTCCAATAAAAGCCGTGGAAGCGAATGAACGCAGGCCCAACACAAAGGGAAAGATTTGAAAACAAAACAAACAACACAGAATACTCAACCGGTGATAAAGCGCGATAGCAATCAACCGCAATATTCATATCCCTCTGGTTATAAAATGACTGTCAGATGCGCGGTCATGATGAAGTGTTGGAAAATACAACCGGATGAACAATTAACCACCGACACGAAAAACAAAAAAATAACCTACTACGAAATTACTGTTTTGCTTGCGGGGTCGGCACACTCACGGACATAAGGTCGCTTTCGAACTTAATAACTGCTCGTAAAGGATGAGTCAGAACGCGAGGCACATGGGATGACGTCATACGAGCGAAAAATCAAAAGCCTTTCGATCGCCCCGAGTGGAGAAGTAACAGATGACAAGCGTGTTGGTAGGAAAGCCGTACATCCGTCCCTGGTTACCTGATTGACCAGTGGTTTTGAAAGTTTCTCAAGTGAGTCACACCACAAAAATTCCAACCAGATTCTTTGCTCCAAATTTTCTTGCAACATGCAAACGACATTTTAATGAAAGTGAACTTGCAGGAACAATTCTAAACTTTTTAAAATTCAAAATTAGAAATAATTTGTGGTCATTTTATTTCTTAAAAGGTTATTCTAGTTTTTCCATCCAAAAATAGGTGAAAGTCAAAACCGATTTTTTCCATTTTCACTGCAATGTTTTTTTACGAATCGTAAAATTCAAACCAATGAATCGAATTTCACGAAACCGCGGGAATCGATTCTCTTAAAATTCTCGTGGCACGGTTAAATTGTAGCAATAAATTTCATAAGACATTCAAGTGCACTTTATATTTTTAAATTGAAAAATAAATTAACTAATAAATAACAGTACAAATTATTATTCCTTCCTGTGAAAAGGCGTGGTTCAATTTTCAAAAATATGAACAAATAAATGCAAACGTTTCAGCAAGTTTGTCCACTCTTTTCTAATATAAGTAGCATCTCCCGTATAATTTGTTATAATTTGTTTGAGAGGAACTTCAGTATTTTTATTTTCCATTAGGTTCCCCGAAAAAATAGCATTTTTGTAGGTTTATAGGATTTTTGAAATCTGTGGTCCCAATATTGTTCAATAGAAAAAATAAAGAGTGATCAAATATTGTCAAGTGCTTCCTGTAAGAACAAGGATCTATTTTGTTAAATAAAATATTAATATAAGCAGAAATAAAAAGACTAAAATGATATAAAATGCTTCAATCCCCCTTTTGCGGTTTCGATCCATACATATTGAGCATCAATTGAAATGTAGCAAGGTCTTTTTCTAGTTTTAAGTTGAAATGAAATTTTAACGCTCAACTGAAATTACAAACTTAAGTGAACTTTAACTTATTTCCTCCAATTCTAATGGATTTGTTCGCTTTAAATTAATACATCAAAAGAAAAAATACGGAAATGTAAACCAGATTCTGGCTATTACGACGCGGAGATCTCGCGAACTCGATTGTGAAATCCCTGTTACTGCATACAGGTTAGGATGCGGTCCACTAAACTTTTTTAAATCTAGTTAAAAAAATATCTACATTTAGTTTGTAAGAAAATGCTTTTTCAAAAAAAAAAGAAAAGAATATAATACAAAGCATTTTAATGACTATTCTGCTGAAATTAGATTTTGAGAGAACTATTTTTTTCCCCCAAAACCTTTAGGCACGTCACAAATTAATAGGAAAATCGACAAGAATGCGAGTATTTCAAACCACTAGTTTCATTAAATAACTTGTACGAGAAGAGTTATACGTATTATACCTAAGACTCGACTTGATTAGACGTTGCGAACCGGTCTTATCAAGCACTCAATGACATTAATTTATGGAATACATTATCAAGGTGTAGGTAGACAGAGATTTACCTTGCGCAAGAGCCAACTTAGGGTTCGTTGCGCCAAAGTTTTAAAATTACAAAGGGAGGGGTTGGGGGAAACCACAAAATCTCGCATAGATTTTTTTTCTTTTGAAACGAAATTTTGTTTTAAAAGGAAAGTTCGAAATAAAATTATTCTATACAAAAAACGAGCTGATTCTATAGACATGTATTTATATATAGAAAGAGAAGTTATCTCTCTATAAAAATGGAAAAGTAAAGTATTGAAACAAGAGAGATTACCTTCTATCGAGGGTTATAGATATTCTAGAGATTGCCTCATAGAGCTCATAGATAAACGGGCCCATAATTCTAAAGGATTCTTTCGTCCATGTTCTATAGAAATTTTTGTAAGGCTTGATTTCTTGCAACTAAGTTGGGGATCATAAATTTTTCCTATGAATCCCTAATAAAAATAGATAATAAAAAAAAAAAAAAAAAAAAAAAAAACGTGTGCTTGGAAACCCCCCCCCCCTTTTTTATTTTTATTTTTTTTATTTTAAGTTTTCATTTCTTATTTAATTCTAAGCCGTTTTGACTCGTCTTTTATTTCACAGAAGGCTAAAAGTTAACGGGCATCAGACCTGATATGCCCAAAATTAAGTACACAAATTTGAAGACGACCCCCACTCCAGGCTCAAGTACAAAGGAGATCGGAATGGCTCAGTGGGTTTGCTCACTGCGCTAGCAACCTGCAAGTTCGATTCCTCCCGGGATGCATTTCTCTCTTGTGTCAGTAAAGCTTTCCTTGAGCATTGACGTGACGTTGTTTGACGCAGGTGGGCCAAATATGGCCCTTGGGTCATAAATCCGAACTAACCCCAGAACCAAGTTAGATTTCAGGTGTCCATGAAATACGAATTGGCACTCAGTGCTCAACTTGCACATACTCATTACTTCTTTTCTTTTACGCAATTATTGCACATCTTCGTCAAAACCACAATGAGGGGATCTTTTTATAACTTTTTGCACCAACAAAACCGACTGCATAAAAGAGCACAAAAACTCTTCGCGTACCCCCTCCACCTTCACACCAGTGACATCGCACCTCATGCAAGTGCCCTGGCAATTTGTGCATGTTGGTCCGATTGCAACTCTGAAGTGCATACAATAGGTAATGAGCTCAAGCGTGACTACCTGTCTTACACATATTGACCATTTTAAAAGTACGGGGAAATAAATAAAAGGGTTGGTTAGATTTTTTACGACAACGGGTTATTGGAGACGGTCCAGGATAAATACAAAGGGAAATAATCCAATTTAGGATTTAGGAAATTCGCGGATTCGATGTTGATCCCAACAGGCTATCAAGCCTTGGTTAAGATAACTGGCTGAGTTTTATGGGAAAATAAGGGCCATATTGGGCCAAGCTGAGCCAAACACAAGACAGACAACGTCAAGTAATGGACATACACACAACAAAGAAAGTTTTACTGATAGAAGAGAAAAACACACAGGGAGGCACAAACAAACATTGGAAGAGATTCCATTCCTTTGGTTATTGGATGATTATGAAAGCCAAGAACAGTACAAATGTTTACTCACACGTCCAATTGAGTTGATCGGTTGTGTTTTATGGCGCGAGAGCGATAATTGGCCAAGCAGTAATCACACCCAAGTTAAGTAACAGGAATCGGAGCTACGCCGGCCTGCAACTATCAGGTTGTTGGCATAGTATGCAAATCCACAGAGTCCCAAAGGCAATCAAATAATGTGAATTTCCTATAAAACTTTGTGTTTGTCTTAGTTCCCGAATAATTTTTAAAGTTTAATGCGCACAAAAAAATCATCAATTACACAAATTTCAAATTGTATACCACAAGTTGTATCGCCGGCCTTAAGGTGCCCAAGACACTGCGGCCGCGAAAAAAACGGCGGCGGCGGTTTTCGCGGTGTTCAAAAATTACGACGCCAGTGTTCTTTATTCGAATTACAATTTCGGCGAAAACGGTTATTCGATTCTCAATAGAACTCGTAATCGCGAATCTCTAAATAGGACAAACGATAGTAGTTGCCGTTTAAGGCCCGGAGCACATATCCGGTTTTTCGACGCACGGCGCCGCTGCGGCAACGCAAGTGCGGTCTCAGATACATTAGATCCAATGGAGCAGTGCACACATGCCTCCGGCGCCGCACATGCGTCTCCGGTCTGAAGTACCTTGTTTTCATAAACAAATATAATATAAATAATAATTAATTAATGGTTGTATCCAGCAACATCTACTTTGTTTTAAAATATACTTTTTTTACACCAAGTAAGCGAAATAAACTCGGTTTTCTTCGATATAATATCTATCGCAAATGGCGCGAAATGAGTACTTGCGTCATTTCACGGTTATGTGTAAGTTGGGCTTCGGTGCCGCACGTTGAAAAACCGGATGTGTGCACCGGGTCTGAGTTATCAAAATTTCCCTGATTCTTTTGTGAAATTTGGAAATTTTTCTCCGATCTTTTTAGAATTTAAAAGCTCCCTGATTTCCCGGTTTTCCAGGTTCTGTTACCACCCTGTAGAATATATACACCACAGACAGCATTTTCTGGAGGAAGAAAGCAAAGAACTCATCCACATAACAAAGAGTTGTTATCCAACAACCGTTTGACAAGCACACAGCTGCGGCTTATGACAAAAAATGAAAATCCCATCCTTCAGCACAAGTGGCATACACAACCCGACAGCAATCCAAATGTTCCCTCTCCTTTATGTGAGGGGGAAAAGTGCCGCGACGAAGAATCGTGCTGAAACAATAAAACCAGCTCCGTAGCCACATGGAACATCTAGACAGCATTGTCGGGAAGCGAGACAATAATTTGAATAAAATAATCTGAAAAAGATTAAATTCTAGGAAAATATATACATCGCAATTCAAGGCTAGCGTTTTTTTTGTTTGTATTTAATGTAATAATGCGTTATCTGTTTTAATTATATATTTCTTCTCTTACGTTTGCGACTATATTACCATGTTTAGAAAGAATATATTGCCATGTTAGTAATACTCGCAAAAATAATATTAATGCTGCAATTATATAAACTTGTGAGGATCAAAATCTTAACTACTATAATAGTTCACATGGTATGGTATTTTTAATTGACGTCGCACTGTAGCAACACAGCGGTCTATTAATAGAATACAAATACAAATATTGACGACCAGCTACAGGCTCAAGCCCAACAAGGCTGGTCCTTTGTTTATGAATCCTCCAATTCCCACTGACTATCCAATTGTGTCTTAAATTCGTACACTCCCTTTGAATTAACTATATTTTCTGGCAACGCGTTTCAACTGTCTATTACCCTATTAAAGTAGTAGTTTTTCCTTAAATCCCGATTAAAATGTGTCTTATTCAATTTATACCCATGGCCCCTTGTTCTGTTATCCCTATTGAAATTTAAGCCCTCTGTGTCCCCTTGTTTTACAAACTTGAAAAGCTGAATCAAATCCCCCTCCTTCTTCTTCTTTCCAGTGTATACATGTTTAGCTTACTTAAACGTTCATTATAGTCGAAATTTGCTAGCCCCTTTATTTTTGTAGCTCTGTGCTGAACCCTTTCAATTGATTCTATGTCCTTTCTCATATATGGAGCCCAGAATTGTACAGCATATTCTAGATGTGGTCTTACTAAACCCTTATATAATGGCAAGATTATATTCTTATCCCTTGAAGTTACAGTCTTTTTAATATACCCCAATAACCTATTAGCCTTTTTACCCGCAGCTGAACATTGGTGACCCATTTTAAAATCCCTGTGAATTATCACCCCAAGATCCTTGACTGTTTCTCCCTCCTTTACCTTTACTCCCTGCAGACAGTACTCGGCTCCACTATTCCTGTAACCCATATGCAGAACTTGACATTTCCCTACATTAAATGACATACCCCATTTTACAGCCCATTCGGATATCTTATCAAAATCCCCTTGTAAATTTTCTATCTGTAACTTGGTATCCACTGTCCCCCATATTTTTAAGTCATCTGCAAATATACTGATTCTATTCTTGATCCCCTGACCTATATCATCTATGAAAATTATAAATAAAATTGGTCCCAAAACTGATCCCTGAGGCACCCCACTTATAACTTCTGTCCACTGTGAATAATTTCCTTTTACCTGCACTCTCTGCTTTCTACCCAATAACCAATTCTTTATCCATATTAATGTTTTTCCCTGAATCCCCAGCCTTTCCAATTTAAACAGTAATGCCTCATGAGGTATTTTATCAAAAGCCTTTTGAAAATCTATGTACATGATATCCACACCACGGAAGAGCTCGTACGGACTACTACAAAAAGCATAATTGGAGATTGCAAAAATAGTATAATGGGTAATTTTGGGATAGTAGGACAAATCGATTTTAAGTATTGACAGTCCTTTTTTGTCAATTTTTTTTGGGGAAATTTAATCTACTATTGGAAAAGTAGTTTTTAAAGATACACTTGGCGGGAAATGTTTGGCGATCATTATTGGTGGTCACCAACTGGTTATCACTGCTATGGCCTAGGGCAGGGGTTCCCAACCTTTTAGTAGCAGCGTACCACTTGAAATTTTTGGCTTACCACTAGTCTTATATTTTTTTAGAAACATATATCTATTGTCAGAAAAGTGCCCGATGGCTTGTTTTATTTTAATTGAAATACTACGAAAGCTTCATATTTTATAATTAATACACTTGTATTTCGTATTAATGATGTTTTAATAAAGGAAAAATAAAACAATTATTGAAAATGACAGTTTGATTTTTTACTCACAGGTCTAAAAACAAATAATTTTAAATAACCAGTACAAACTAAGAAAACGAAGATTAACATAATCAAAAATCAATTTTTAGTGCGAAACTTGTTGTTTGTTTTTTATTAAAATATCACTATCAGGAGCAATGAGCTTAACTTCACTCTTAAGTCCTTTGTAGAATATTTGGGTCGCTCGTATCATCCTTGCGTACCACCTGAAACGTTGCCGCGTACCACCGGTTGAGAATCCCTGGCCTAGGGCATCGAACGATAAATTCGAAATCAGAAATCACGTTAACGACACCCATTGTATGGAGCACTGTTTACGCATAACTTGTCATCTAATTTAACAAAAAGACTTGTTCAAAACAACGCACCTAAAAAACCAATTCGCAGGACTATAGGATTGGTTTTGTCCTGCATACCACGTCTCTGAGGGTCAATTTACTAACATAATAACGTCCGGCCACACACGGCCATCCTCCATAGTGTTGAAACCGCTTTTTGGCCAGCAAGATCTCCAGATCCGTCTCCCATTGACCATGCCTGTTATCTACCAGGACGGACGTTACTTCCGGAACATGTGATCTGATACAAAAGCTTCAGAACGTTTGGCATAGTTTGCCACAGTATAGCATAAGGGCTTTTGTAAGACGCAATGCCATGCCGTATATCAAAATGTATTGCCACCAGAGGCGCTTCACTACTGATTTATGACCTTTCTGATGTAATTCTACAAAATACAATCTTCTAGATTTTATATTGTGATAATTTGTTTTCCCTTCATGTACATCACATGTATTAAGTTTCATTCCGATCGAAGACTTGGGTTTTGTTTTTTAAGCTGAGTATTTACTAATTTATTTTACTTCAACAGTGGTGCAGAATTAAATTTTATTACCACCACCCTTATTCAAGATCCATTTTTAAGTTCGGTGCTTGTTACGTCATGCATGTTTCATATTGTTTTTGTTTAAGTTTGGCTTAAAGCTTTTTTAACCATGATCATGGACATACTTGCCAACTTTGAAAATTGTGCAACAGTAAAACTTTTGCGCGAACGTCCCTTGCCATAAAACACAACATAAATACATGAATTAATGTGTATTAGAACTATTCGGTACATGTCACAATAACTAGTATTATTTGTAATTAAAAATGCATAAGTAAAAACTCTCATTTTTATCAACTGCAGAAACCTTGCAAATCAGTAGTATTTTAATACCAAACTGAACGCATCCATTTAAAAAAAAACATGTGTTTTTTTATGAGTACTTAAACATTGCATCTGAAACTGTATGTTGCATACCATTTAAACTTGTGTCAGGATTATATATCATTGGTGTTCATAAAGCTTATTTACAAGTAGATGAAAGAAAAATAATGAATGTTCTATTTACATAATTGTTTCATTTAGTGTTTTATCTAGAAGAGGGGGGTTGCAGAAAAATTCAATGAAGCTGTAGTAGCTTTTTTGGTCTTCTTTAATAATCCTGCACTGAATTTCTGCTTAAAACGAGGTTAGGGGTTTTGTGTCAACACCAACAAACTTTCCAACGAGGCTGAAGATTCTCACACGCTGCATTCTAATGGGGATGAGCAGATTAGAAAGCATAATTTTGGCCAATCCATCTAATTTTAGAAGCTTACCAGCCTCTCTTATTTTACCCTTTCCAACCCACAGCACATCAATACTCTATTATCACAGATAAATCTTTCATCTGAAGACAACAAAACTCCTTTTCCAATACATCCATGGTTCGTATTTGCACTCATCAAGTCGGATAGAAAATTTTAGTAGATGGTTGCAGAGAATTAAACATTTAGATTGCTCGATCGAAATATTAAAAATCAGTAAAAAAAAGGCAGATCCATCCGTAAAATTAAGTGAAAACCGTAAAAATTACGGATAATCCGTAACAGTTGGCAAGTATGCATGGGGTCGTCTTGTTTTGTCTTGCTTTAAAAGAACCTTATTGATTTGGAAAGGATATAATGAGATCGACCACATGCCATCTCCAGTGTTATTTATCGAAGCACATACCGTTTGCAATAGTTTATTTCTGACGGCATTTCAACGCGGGCCACGATAGCCCAATTAGAAGAGCAACAAGATTAGCAACAGGTGGGTCGCTAGTTCGAAGCTCAATCGAGCCAAACTCCGTTGTGTATACTTGTTATGCTGGATTACGTTAAATCTGTCGTGGCCTAAATGTCCTTACGTTGGCGTGGTGTGGAAGTTTCGAGAGTATGGTACCAGCTCATGTACTGTTATCGTCATCAGACAGTGGTTCAAAATTACGAGGCCCGATCCTTGGATTTTTCCCTTCGGGATTGATCACCAATAACCCGTTTTGTTGCTCCAGTATGACGTTAATGAACTATCTACCGACGACATTTCATCACAGGTGGCATTTATTTTTATTCCCGAAATGTTTTCACTAAATGCCGAATGCAAGTGCACGCCTAGCACACAACTCAGAAACACCAGTTAATGATCGGAAACAGTCATTCGTAGGGACATTAATCATTGTCTTGTAAAACAAGAATTTGAAATCACTCGCTTGTCTGATTTGTCGGAAGACATGGAAGACGTATTTTTCATTATCCAACAGGCTCCATCGGAGTAGACGTTTTTACAAGTGAATGTAAGTAAATTTCAGAGCACAGATAACGCAAGTTAGGGCAATACGGATACAGAAAACCCTCGGTACATCGCGCTTCTAGGACAGGAACGAGAAAAAAGCGCTAAGATATAATTGACTTGGACATCATGCATCTGTTATGGGGAAAAGACACAGCGATACCCGAGAAAAACTCCTTTGTGGAAAATAAAAAGGGGAAAAGTTATGTGGAACTACACGTAAAGCACAAACCGATGAATCGATGCCAACTTTTTGAATAAAAACTAAATATCGTCGGTTTACGAGTGAAGCACACGAGGTCAAAAAAGAAATTATGAGAAAGTGTAGTTCTACACAGGCGCCTCAATCCCATGAAGTACTTTACGCAAGTCCAACTTGATTGGCTAATCGGATCACATGACCTAGATACGTATGTCATCAAGGTTTATAGTTGTTGGCGATTTATCTCTTCCTTTCTGCTTTCTTCTTTTCTTTTCAGATCCATGGCTATGTGTGGGTAGAGGTGGGAGCCGAAAATTGTATCCATTTATTATATAAGTTAATAATTATATAAGTTAGTGTTTTATGTATGCTTTTTGTTACATCAGAATGGTCCTAAGCCAGCGGTGAATATGACACCATCATCCTAAAGCAAAGGGGACGGCAGAGGGGCGGAAAAATATCAGCTGGTAGTGAGTTCAGGAGTGGTTCTTAGATTATTTATGTAAAATCAACGGAAGCTTGGAAAAATATGAAAAGGGTATTAAAAATTAGGAAAAGTAAATTAGAATAAAAAGGAATTAAATTGGAATTTTTTTGTAATAATTTGGAGGATCTAAAAATTTTTCCGCCAGCTGGGTTCGATCTCGGGAAGTCATCTTCCACTGCCTACGCTAATCTAAAGGTGAGTGACTTTAGCCATTAGGCCATCGTAACTTCACGAAAAAAAGCTCTTTAAAGTATAACTACCCTTAATATAAATGGCAAGAAATACTACTAACAACAACCATACAACATATATATGAGGAACAAATCAGAGTCAACTTGTCGGACACTTACGCTGTACGCTGAGGCGCTAGTGTATGTAGTATTGTATTTCTACGAAACAACGCGCATATTCAAAATCAAATGGTTACTGCAACAATCAGATTGGCGAGATATCCAAGTGAAGCCAAGCCCGTGAAACTAGCCAATCAAGTTGGACTTGCGTAAAGTACTATCATGGGATTGAGCCGCTTCTTAGTTCTACCCCCTAAGCTTTACTCACAACGCTTCTCGAGAAATATAACCCTTATGGAAAGAATAGTTAGTGAACACTTTGCCAGAAAAAAGTTTATCATAATATGGTCTAGAAAAACTAAAAAACTTGAAAATTCTGACGAATCAAGTCGACGGATGAAAAAATATTAAATAAACCAATTCCTTCTCTAAGACACTTTCGTGACAGAAAATTTTCTCAATTCAGTTCAGGACAACTGCTTGAAACAATGAACACCTGACTCTGAAGTAACAGATTGACATTTTCGTCTGTTCGTAAATTAAAAATTCATTGTGGACAAGTAAAGGGCGATATGAGAAGGATTTTCAGCGAACACAAACCATCGAAAGACGAGGATTTCATACCCAGTTACTCAATGAAAAGGCTTTGCCGAAATGTAGTTGGCATTTTCCTGTACATATCAGTAGCGTTTCCGCGGCGAAACGCGTTTCCTGTAGTTTTCCGAAAGTGACGTCAATTGGTTTGTGTTGGAATACAATTTTCAGCACCTCGCCCATAAAAATTCCAAATTAAAAATGATTGTAGATAGAGCAGGGAATGACAAAAAAAAAAAAAATTTAGGAGCCAGCCCAATTTTTTAGTAGCCAGGACCCTTGCAATACATATACTAATGTTTTTTCGAACGCTGAGTATATCGCAGAACACATTACACACACGCACAGTAAACAATATGCTATTAAAAGTGTACCTGAGGCAATAAAAAATATAATTTTTATTATCTACATTACACATTTTGCTCCATTTTTGACCTTTTATGGCCTAAAATTCACATTTTTTTTTTCAAGAAAAAGAAACGTTTTTTTTACAGAAACAGTAAATTTTTTTTATTTTTAGTTAACGTAGTACTAGAGCAACACAACGGGCTATTGACGACGGTCCGGGATCAGTCCCTTAAGGGAAAGATCCGAGGACAACACCTCGTAATTTTGAACCACGGTCAGATGACGAAGCAACACCTGAGCTGGCACCCCACTCTCCAAACTTCCACGTCAACCCAACGTGAGGACTTTCGGCCACGACAGATTTAAGGTGCACCAGCCGCCTCTACACCATACGTTTACAAACATCCACGCCCGAGCCCGGATTCGAACCAGGAACCTTCCGATCTAGAGGCTAACACCTTAACCACTATACCGGTTGGTCGGCATTTTTTTACAGAAACAGAAAATTTAGGCGCCATGGCGACAGGGATTTGTTGTGGCCTGAGATAGAGCTTAAACGTTGCTGAAAAGGCAATGAACTACATTTTAACGGAAGTAAAAATCTTCCGCTTTCACTGAAAACCACTTACACGGAATACGAACAGAAATCACGATCGACCACAAAAACACAACGCAGAGAGAACACTGCAAGAAAAAACCTACCCTAGTAAAATATAGCGAGGGGTTACTGTACCATTTAATTCACAAAGGGAAGTTATTGTAAATTAACGATTTGCCAAGTTTTTGGAACAGCGGTCTCCAATGAAACTAACGAGCTGGTGAAAGAATTCCGACAAGCGAGATTAGTTAAGCAAACACTATCAGCATCGAAAGCAGAATCCATCAAGTCTTCAGGGGTAAGAAATCCCAAGAGCACACAAGTCCCAGACAGAACACCATGCTTGTTTTAGCACGTGAGGCACTGGGGATGTTGGTGACACGAAAGGAGCAAGAGGCCGAGAATGAAATGTGTCAAGATCTCGAGTTTTGTTCGGAGAATTTCGGGGGATATAAAAAAAAATTCTAAAAACAGAACCAGACTAGAGTTTATTGTCAGGTCGCGAGGGGGGTTCTTAAAGGTAAAAGCGAATTCCTGAATCGTGGCTGAAATACGAGCAATACGAACACTTCGAAGAATGTAGAAAGTTCAATGAAGAAGTAATGGAAATCAAAGACACGAAATTTCTACGAGTTCTGAACTTTTAACCAGTAACAAATTCTTATACGTCAATGGGGTTGCCTAAAATTCGTTCGAAGAAGTTTTGTAACTAGTTAAAGCGACAAAAAGTATTCATACGTTTAATCACTAATTAAAACAAGGTTACTAAATAACTCGATAACAACTAGTAGATCCGTACGTGGGTATTTCAATTAACGTCGCATTATTTCAACTATTGGCGACAGTCCGGGATCAATCCTCAAGTAAAAGGTCCGAGGACAACACGTAATTTTGAACCACGGTCAGATGACGAGATAACACTTAAGGCTGGCACACCACTCTCCAAACTTCCACACCACGCCAATACAAGGACATTTGAGGCTACGACAGATTTAACTTGCACTTCCCCCTTAGTCCACGACGGTCTTTGGTTGGATTTAAGTTGATGGGATAATGAGACCCACATTTGGTATCTTACACACATTAAAATTGGACATAAGTTACTCTCTCCCCACTCTCCAAACACCCACCCAAACCCAACGTGAGGACTTTCGGCCACGACAGATTTAAGGTGTACTATCCACCTTTGTTTAAGTGTCATAGACACAACTGAAATTAGTACATTTCACATCGATAATCCTCACATGAAATATTTATTGGTTTCAACCTTATAGCGACACGTAATTTTCAAAATACAATTCATTAGGACTTTTAATTTTCAGAACTATTTAACAGTTTTGGTGACTGTCTAGACGAGATATCTCGTCATAAGAAAAACTGACCTGATCTAAGGGGCCAAAAGAAAAACTGACCTAATCTCGCCATCAAAATATTACAAAATCTAAAGACTAAATATAGACCACTCATTAACTAGCGTGGAAAGACTAAAGTTGATCAATCGATTTTTCTTTGTCATGATTAATTTTTCAGTCATTGGTTTTGTTTTTATTCTAAAGTTAGATTAAACATTTCCCAACACTGCCGTCACCTAACATGGTTACCGGATTTTATAAAATACAGCTCGCCCTGACCAGATTAGCCATTCAAACCAAGACAAATTCTCAAGAAACGTTTTGCACGCTGCTCAACGTTCTTCAAAAATTTACTAGTTAAAAAACCAGGCGTTGCTCAGGTTGAAATGGTTAAATATTGATTGAAAAGTGAATTAGAATAATCATTTTTTTTTACCTAGAAAAATGCAATCATTTAAGTTGTACGGAAAATATTTTTCAACTTCGTTTTAACTTTTTCTCCATAATTTACCTCGGATGCAATATATATTAATTCCTGAACAATATATTGTAACATGTAAAAGACTAAGACACGTACAAACGGAAACGTAATTCCAATAAAAAAAATGCAGAATTCTGAAAAACGGAAGATGTGCAAAGAGTCGAATTTCGATTTCCTGAGCTGAAATAGAGCAATTCGAAAAAGACATTAGAAAAATATTGATCAAGACGATAATGATTTATGACATTTAGTAATACTCAAATATGACTGCAACATTTCTCTGTGTTAAGTTTCCTGTAGAACGTGTTTCCTTGTCAATATTCATTTATTGTAAGAAAACAAACTTTGATTTTAAAATTGAGGCTTCTAGAAGCATTTTTAGGACTACCTGTGTGCCAATTTTCATAGTTGTAAATGCTATAGATTGGTATGAAGACAGAAAAGTAATCGACTCTGTTTTTTGCACTGTTCTAAAGTATAAGTGTACGAAATTTGGCATGTATTGGTCAAACGGTGTAGATTTGGATAGAAAATATACACACAGACATCCTTATTTATATAGATTTATACGACGCGTACAACTACGTGATTAAAGAGAGTGAACAGGCAAAATGCACTAAGGAAGGAAATGGTAGACAAAGGTAATTATGCCGAAACTTCAAGGCTGTGAAGGAGGTTGACAAAGTTGTAGCTATAGGTGTATCGCAAAAATTTACACGCTTCCTAAAGCGCGCAGCTACCAGTCATTAGTCCGATTTGTTCCGTCATTCGACGAGTCACCACGAATGTAATTTGCAAGATCTATTTAAACAGTTGCATAGATCTTGCAAATTTGGAAAACGGATTTGATCTTGTATATTTTCATCAAAAATGGGGACGTCTAAATTTAATATTCAATTCGCAAAAAAAAAAATGTACAACAGACGTATCAGTATAAATTTGCAAACCCTCCCTCAATACGGAAAATAGCTTCCTGACGAAAGATCGTTTGGAAAAGTAACGGAATAGCATTCTAAGGGTGTATTCCAAATTCGATACAATCAAAGATCGGTATGTGGGTGGGGTATGGTGCACGTTAAATCTGTCGTGGCATAAAATGTCACGTTGGATTGGTGTCGAAATTTAAAGAGTGGGTTGCCAGCTTAGGCGTGAACTCGTCATCTGACTTTTGTTAAAACCTATTAGGTGTTGGCCTCGGATCTTTAGCTTCGTACCATCATTAGATCATACCATCGCCAATACCGCGTTGTGTTTCTACAGAGCGACGTCGATTCTTCTACCTCTCTACATGACAGAAGATTCTTACAAAATATAATACACCGCCATATTAAAAAAAAAAGTCAATGAAATAAGACGATTCCAACATAGTTACCGTTAGCTGAATATTATACCCCTCTGACAATATGTTTTGCGAAAGGTTCTATCATGGTATTATCATAAGGTAAGGTATTATCATGAACGATTTGAGTAGGTAGGCAGGTATTTTAATTAATATCATCCACCATTAATACCATCCATTGAAGCAACACATCGTGGCGACGGTCCAGCATCAAATCCGAAGGGAAAGATCCGAGGATAAGACCACGTATGAATAGTTTGGGAATTTTGTACTTTACGTGTCTCACCATAAAATATTTTTTTATAAATATTGAATCAGCATCTTTTTTGGTGACATCTTCAGAAGATCGTGCGGTTTCATTTCAAAAATGGAAATACATAAAATGTATCGTTTAAAATTTCTAAGTAATAGATATTTTAAACGATGCATTTTATGTATTTAGAATACGAAATTTTAAACGATAAAGTGAAATTTAGTGTATTGACATCTTGGCAATTATAATGAAAGTTACAAGAAAAGTACCGCTTGCACAAAGGATGCAGAAAAATTGAATACATCGAGTGATATTTTCCATAATATTAAGGCCGACGAAAATTCCGAGAAATAACCTTTTCGCCTCACCCTTCTACGAAACTAAAATGAAATCTCTCACGAGTATAAAAAACCCCCCAGTAATTTTCGATTTGAGAATCATTGTTTCCCCGGCCTTAAAATAACCGACAACACGTGGAACCGACTCAAAAGCATGCTAGTGGAAGAACCTTGACATACAAGAAAAAAGAACGATATTTTGATGTGTCCTCCTACGTAATGAGAAAGTTGCGTAGAAAAACCAGTCCGGCCACTAAACTTCGTTTGAAGAAGTGATGCTGCAATATACGAAGACCTCAATTAACCGAAATCGCACAGTAGACCGTTGGAAAATTTTCGTTGCGAAGAACTGAGTCAACGGTTAATTTGACATATGTACGGCCGGATATGAAGACGTAATGAAGAGAATGAAATTGGCCTTTGCTAAAAATATACCTACACCAAGAAAGAAAATTTTAAGTTGCCTTGTATTTAACGCAATGGAAGAGACAAAACTCGCAAAGCGGAATGTATGCAGAAAAACTCTCAACAAGTCCGAATTGCATTCGAATGAAATGGTATTGATGGGATATTTTCTGACAGCAGTTCGAAAAACGGAGTTACTGCAAAATAGCAGTTAGAAAAGGTTATCGAAAATATCAACGATTTCCGATAACCGTTGTTAAAATAACAGTGAAACAATTCAAATTTGAATTTTTTTTAGAAAAAATTTGATATTTCTTAGAATTATTTTCAAAACTATAGTTGAAGTCAAAAATATTTTGAAATCACGTCTAACTTTAAACAATTAATAACATAAAATCAACCGTTAATGTCAATTTGTAGCAGTCAACCACCGTTAAACTATGTTTATACTGCTAATATGAGTTGATAATTGATAAGAACTGTTAATACTAATAATTGATTCTGACTGTTTGCGAAAACTAGCAATAATTGTTAGCACTGTTATAGAATAGTTTTGCCCATCTCTATTAAACAGTAAAGGAGATACAGAACACATAAGAAATGAATTAATTTAGAATATTTAGTTTCAGAAGTTTTTTTCCTTTCCAATTAGACTTAAATATCAATGTAGTCTTCGCTTGAATGTAAAATAAAATCTTTTGAATTTGCGTACCTTCCTATACAAGACCTAAAAGTTCGTCTAATGTCCGAAGTATAATTAAAGTTCTACCCAAAAAGTTCCGCTCCGCTTGGATTCCGAGTTTTTTTTTATTCATCAGTTCTATACCACGTCAGTATAAATACTTAATGAATGCAGGTAGATATTTTTAATAACGTCGTACTGGAGCAAGATAACGGGCTATTGACAACGGTCCGGCATCAATCCCAGAGAAAGATCCGAGGACAACACCACATAATTTTGAACCACGATCAGGTGACGAGACAACACTTGAGCTGGCACACCACTCTTTTAAAACTTCCACACCACGCCAACGTACGGACATTTGAGGCCACGGCAAATTTAACGTGCACCAGCCCCCTTTGCACACGACGGTCATTGGTTGGATTTGAACTGGCAACCAACCGGTTGCTAATTCGATGCTCTTCCAACCTACCACGACCAAAATACTTTATAGTAGGAAGGAATTTTAATTAACGTCCAACTGGAGCAACACAACGGGCTATTGACGACGTTCCGTGATCAATCCCAACGGGAAAGTCAATATTACATGGTAATTAACGTCGTATTAAAACAACACGACGTGCTATTGACGAAGGTCCGGGATCGATCCCACCAGGGGAAAGATCCGAGGACAACATCTCGTAATTTTGAACCACGGTCAGATGACGAAGCAACACCTGAGCTGGCACCCCACTCTCTAAACATCCACGCCAACCCAACGTGAGGACTATCGGCTACGACAGATTTAAGGTGCATCAGACGCCTCTACACTATACGCTTCCAAACATCCATGCCAGGACCCGGATTCGAACCAGGAACCTTCCGATCTAGAAGCTAACACCTTAACCACTATATCGGTTGGTGTCGGCCCAATATTATATGTAATAGATTGGAAAGGTTGTTGAGTGTTATAGCGCAAGGGGCTATAATTAGCACAGCTACGCCGGACAAAAGACGTCAAGCAATAGACATGCAATCACTATTGTTTGGTTAATTCAAATTTCTAAAAAACTACTGGTTTTGTGTTCAGAAGGAAAAATTAAAATGTTCAATGAGTATCCGGAATTTATAGAAACTACACGTATTCTAAAGCAGCAACTGTGATGGATGGATGGTAAAAGCGATCGATAGTACTCAAAAGTTATGCTAGCATGTTTTTTCGAGGTAAGCTGCGCCATTTTGAATTCCGATTCCAGTGGACATTCACTTTGCATTGGACAGAAGAGTGTTATTTTCCAGAATATTTCGGTATCGCATTCAGAATCAGACGAGGGCATTATTCGGTCACACGTTCACCCTAACCACATTTACATGCGACCGGAACTGAGAATTTCGATACCGTTCGTCCGCCTGTAGAAATAAGAATGCATTCAACAAAATAAAAAGTTTTTCTCTATAGTACAAAACATTAAATCACTCGTGAATAAGTGTTATTTTGAACAGAAAATTGCACTGAATCAACAAGTGGTAAACTAAGATCATATTTTTTTTTCAAACCTGACAGATGATATCCAAACGCAGCTATCACGCTGTACAACGCAAGTGTTTGGTTCTTTTCGTATTATCTACTTACTAGAGTAACGCTTCTTCATGGGATAACTTGATCAAGACTGTATTTACAGCATTTCTCGGCTAGAATACATAAAGGTATGTACAATTCCAAATCATTTGGAAAATCGGAGCGAAGAGCTCTTGCGCGCAGGGCCCGATTTAGAAAATTTGGTATAGTAGGCACAACACGCAGGAAGGGGCCCCCCGATGTTATTTGTTCATCACAAAAACTAATTTTATAACAATAATTGGTACTTACGTATTTGTGTGTGTGTGTGACTGTTGACCGTTTCACAGATATCACCAAAAAGTTTGAGAAAATCGTGACATTACTTATAACTCTTGGCAAAACAAAATAAAGCAGATGAAAATTAAAAACATAATAGTTAGATAATTAATGTAATTACAAGAATGTGATAGTGGTGGAAACGGTCGACGGACATTTACGTAAATACCCAATAATTTATGTAACTACTTAAAAATTTTTTAAAATTTTTAGATACTTTTGAAATTTAGGGGCCCTAGGCCCTTGCCTCACGGGCCTAATGGTAAATCAGGGCCTGCTTGCGCGTTAGTCTTTTCTCTGCTGGTCGGGTCCTGCTTCACCCCTTCCGATGTACTTTTCTTTCTTCTGGTCCGTGTGACCTTTCATGGACATCCCCGCCTACGTCCCTATGGGATCCAATGGTTCCTTCCGACAAACATTTATCAAGTGTGTTGGCTGGAGAACCCCACAACCGCGACCAACAATTTAAATATAGTACGAATTTCGTTTCCAAGATTATGTATGAAAATTAAGATGAGATGAGATTTCCAGACCTCATGAAACTGAGAAAAAATATAAACGAAAAGTGAAATGGAATTAGTTCTTAATAGAAATCTGGATTTTCTATGATCAATGTAATTCATATCTTCAAGTATGAATTCTCATAATGAATCACAACTTTCAATCAACAAACTATTGTTTTTGTTCATTGTATCCAATGTCAATGACGGAATTCTGCAGGATATACCACTTAAACTGGGCAATTTACAGCTGGCAGACCAAAAAATGGAAGTTTCTGACAAATTCAGAAAAATTCCCAACTTTTCAGGGAATGTTAGAGAAATTAAAACTCAATCGATGTGCTATTCATAAAAAAAATTTATGTGGACAAATGATCATTGTTACAAACAAGAAATAAGAGAATAATAAATTACAAATAAAAAATTAATCTTAAAGAAACAATTTGACTTGACGCCATACAATTTTAAGAACTCACGTAAACAACTAATATTTTTTTGCACACAAATGCAATTTAACATTTGTATTGAATTGAAGATTTCTCTGAAAAATCCGGACAATTTTTAATTCCCGGTTTTACGAGCAACACAAGCAAATTTCATGGTAGACCTAATTTTCTGACGTCAACTAACCATAGTGCCTGACTTTGTAGTGCCGAAGGACAAGTGGTTCGCCATTAAAAAAACTTTAAAACGAGCGTCTAAATTTGCTAACTCAGAGTCCCATCTCCATGTTAACGAATGAGGACGCCATCGCAATCTAGCATTAATAAAACACTTTTTAACGGGAAAATAAAATGAGGAAATTTGAATTGGGTCGGGTAAAAATAATTGAAATAATAGGTTATTTTACATTCGCTTAAACGAATAAAAGAATTCTAATATACCTTGCCCCATTTGGAAAGCTTTTTTAACGAATCAGAATTTCCAGGACCAGAATATTAAAAGCTTTGTCCATTAAACAGGGATTTTTCACACAGAATAGTTTCTTTGCACATTAATAATAACACATTTTCGTTGAACTTCTTGGAATCTACCCTCATTTATTTGCTTTTCGACAATTTAATACGTATTAATAAAAATTGCAGACGATCCAGGAAATGAAACAAAAAAGGCATTCAAACATTCCGTCTCAAAATAATAGGTTAAGAAATGAGAACAGTAATTTTCTTTCCACCAGACAGTGCAATTTTCTCCTATCCGGGATGGTAGTTTACCTCAGTAGTTTCCAAACGATTTACTCGGGAGTTTTCCCAAGATTAAATGAATTTTGACATGTATAAAAAGTTTTTCAAACTTAATGCAAATATTATTTTTAAATCTTTTTAATTTCGCGTACAGATCGAGAGATCACAAATTACGATATTATTTTACCAATGTCAAAATGTTTTTGTTTTGTCTATATGCAAGAAGGAAGAGTGTGGTGCTAGTCTACTTTCTTCTTAGTATTCACAAATATTAATTGCAATAATTTTTTAATTACTTAGTGCCTTTCTCTGTATATTCACGATATAGTATAATTAACTTATAATTTCCGAATCGTGTTAACAGCGGATCTTATACTATTTGTTTTGCGGTTCTTTGTCCATTTCTTTCCCGTAATCATGACATAAAAGTCTCATTACATGACAAACACAAACTGACGAGATTTTGACACGTATGTAGTTGTTCCAAAATCACATTGAATAAAAAAGCTCCCCACCGAATTTTAAATTCATAGAATAAGAGTTTTCTCATAGAATAAGTGAGCTTTCTGATACAATAAGAAAATTTTCTCACAGAAATTGCAGAAACTTGTCTTCGATTTTAAGATAATTTAGAGATGCGAGTGGTTAAGGTGTTGGCCTCTGGATTGGAAGGTTCCTGGTACGAATCCGGGATCAGGGCATGGATATAAATTGTGCTGTCCCATGTTAGGAGCAATGATGACCGACCATTGGGTGCTCCTTCTTAAATGGTCATCGCTTTCGACCATTGCACGATATATGGATTTAATTCCAATTATATACGGTCATAGATAAAAAGAAAAGAGATTCCAAAAGCTTTCAATGTTAATTAGCATGTTGAACAGGAATTTTAAATGGGAACATTATGATTAACTCAAGAAATTTATAAATGAAGACTTTGATAATGCAATGAAATTAAAATTATGGAAACAGCAATCAGTACAATAAAGATTTGCCAACGTAAAAATGATAAATTAAAATTACCAACATGTTTTTTTTGGGTATGCAGTTGCATGCAGTCTTGAATAAAATAAGGGTATTCGAAAAGCAGGTTATAGTGTGTCCTCAACTTTAATTTAAATAAACAATAATTTTCTGATATTAATTTTATACATATTTGTTCTTTGCAGATTCTTAAGGATATTTTTGAATCTGCATATATTGTTTTTCATTTACATTCAATTATTAAAAAGAACACCCATTAAAAAAAGGGATGTTTATTCAGTTGACAAGCCCACAGAGTTCATATCCTACAAGAAATAGGCTAGTTATGTCAGAAAAAAAAATCGGTTTTGTTACTCACGCAAGTAACATATATATCTATTATACCAATGGTCTGAAATCAGTCAAAAAAATAATTTAATGCAATAGTTAGTTAGTACAGTCAGTATCAGTTACATGGTCAACTTAGTGGTAAGGAAAATCAGAACATATATATGCGGAACAATACTACACTGTTTACTATGGCAAGATTATGTTCACCTATCAGAATATAGTGCTCTTAAACAAATAATTAAACTTTATGAACATTTTAAAAATTAACTCTATCAAACGGGTTCTCTGGAGCGACGAATCAAGGTTCACCCTCTACCATTCAGATGACAGGGTCTGGCGTCTGCCTGGAGAACGCCTCCTGCCAGAATGCATTGTGCCCACAGTAAAGTTTGGTGGAATTGTGGTCTGGGGGTGTTTCTCCTGGTGTGGACTGGGACCTTGGTCCAAAATCATGGTAAGCTCCACGCCAAGGCCTACAGCACTACACGGTTAAGCGTTCCTTACTTTTCTTTCCCCCTACACATTTTTTCACCTTTGAAACAAAGAGTTCCGTCTGGCAAGATCCGATAAAATGTCCCCATTCATCGACGTTAAGACGTTGGTTGATTCATATTTTTCAAAGACTTTTTTCTTCTGGTCATTCCCTGTACTGCTCCACCACCTCAAGAAATGTTACAATTACTATTTTTGAACAAAAAGTATTTTTAATTCAAATGAAGCAATTTTGCAAAAAATTTAGGAATACAAAACAGAAAATCATAATTCTAAAAGCTTATACATTTTTTTAATACTCTTTAAGGTTATTCTGGAGTCAATATGGATTTCAAATGGATCATATTCTAATTAATAAGTGAATATTTTATACTTGACTTCAAAAACTAAATAACTTTGATGACTAAATAAAAAGTCTGTAAGGATTATTCATTAAGTCACACAATATTAAGGATTAAAGGGTTACACAACTACATAAATGGCTATGATTGTCCAAAAAAAAATTTAATGCGACAAATGCAACTAACAGCTAATTTTGAACCATGATATTGAATTATTGAATGCACTTGATTAGATAATCAGACAATTTTAAGTATGTTTCATTTGCAACAATAGCACTGAAATTTAGTCGGAACAGTAATTCTGGTTTGAAAGTATAAATATTTATCGTACTATACTTTACTATAACAGTTTATCTCATTCAAAACATTAAGGAACTATTCTACTCCAATGTGACAACTTGCAATGGTGATAAAAACAGAACAAAACTATCAAGATAGCTGGATCTAGGATGTCATACCTTTGGAATCAAGACCAAGTAGTTGCTTAGTGAGCAAAATTCTCAATTAACATCATCAACTATTTCTTCCAGTCTTACCTTCATATGCTGTCTGCATTTGAAGGCAATAAAGAAGGTTTTGCAGATAGTTACACTGTTTTTTAGTTATTTTATTGCCCTTAATCTTAAGCTATCTATACTATCAACTTTAAGAGAATTGAATGCCTTCAAAGTAAATCATATTTTAAATTATCAAAGCATTTGCTGTCAACATTTAGCATGTAATTGATTAATTAAAAAAAAAAAGGTAGGCACAGTCCCCACTGTAGGTACTGTAAGGTTTGGTTTATGAATACTTTTGGAAGGAATACCTGGTAAGTGGGTTGCTGGTGAAACGAAGACAGCAGGTATTTGGTATAATTTTGTCAGTCTTGAAGTGCCTTTTGCCGTTCCTATGCCGCAATTGAACTCTAGTAGGTTATTTTGGCTTCATAGTGAAATCTTCGACACATCGTCACTTTCCACTCCACACAATTTTTAAACAAACTACAAACGTTTTAAACAGTCAACTAGACAAATGGAATTGTTGAACTCGTCATTCTATTCAATATAAGCATACACTCGCTACGACTCATTGATTGGAACTGACGTTACAGCGGTCAAAAAGGCCAATAAAAAAAGGCAGAGTGGATTAGTGGCCGGCCCTGTTGACGCGACCCACCTTCCTTGCACAATGGTAAGTTATTTATCCTCATAGGCTGATTCCCCCTGGAGGACTTTGAGATATCAATGAGTTTCTGCTGATGACCCCATACATGCACCCCGGACTGTTTTTAAAGATGTATTTATGTCAAAAGAAGGATGGACACTTTCCTAAAAAAGTTATCAAAAAAAAAAAACATTCTTTTTTTATCTTTTTCAAACACAATAAATAAATTAAATTATAAGAGTTCATAACAGAATAGAAAAAATGCAACCAAAGCGTTCTAGTTCTTACAATGCAAAATGAAAAATATACTTTCCAATGAGCATCCTTTTTAAAATTCATTAAAAAGTTCAGGTTGTTACATTTATTTCTTATTAAGTGCAGCTGCTGTACTTGTAAAGGGTTACAAGTTGAACAGCATTTTGGGCAAAATCAGCTGTTTAAAAAAAATTATTTTCATGCAAAATAAAAAATAACATTAATCCTCTTCTTTTCCGATCAAGATAATTTTATAATTCTAGTGACAGCAATTTAGAGGGGGTATTTGTCTGGCTAAAACAAAACAGATGAAGAGTTCTCAATCAAATATTCCAATACAATATAAAAACAATGTTCCAATTTTCTGTGTATACGTTTTGTGTGATTAAATTGCAAAGTAAACATAAAATTCTTACCACAGGGATCTACATGTTTCGGAAGTGGAAGCCGGGCCGAAATAACAATGACAGACGGGTGGCAGCCAATAACGCTCGGAGTAGGTTCTCAAACATCAACAAAGTGAAAATAGAACAACCTGCGTTTCGTGAGCACGTTAGTAATCGGAAAGCTCCAATAGCCAGCTCAGCCAACCAAGAGAGTGGTCACAGCCTTGGCGGGTTTTATTCATGAATGAGGAATCTTTGAAAAAGGCGACCGCGTTCCCTCAACTGTCAATTTTTCAAGGACGTTACGATAAATGAGGAGTAAAACATGTGCCAAATTTGCGCCAAGGTAGAGTGCCTACGCCAACAAAGCCAAAAGTGGTCTAGTTTAGTCACGTGATACTTTGTACTTTCCTAAATTCTATGAAGTGATGGGCTTTTTTTCTTTTATTATTTAGTCAAATCGATTAAATAATATATTCCTCATTTATTTATAAAAAATGTTTCTTTCCAACGACTAGATAAAAAAAATAATATTTTTGGACTTTACCATAAATAATTTTTTTCAAAGAACACAAATAAGAAATAGAATGTTACTGCATCAAAGAAACTGCAGACAACTAAGCTTTTTGATTACGTAATATCTAAGTCTGCGACAAAAAGTGTAAACAAATAAAAACCGGTTGCAGATGAATGTTTTAAATCTTTCTATTTATAACATATTACATTTGATGTGTTTAAAAGCATTTTTAAAGTAGTCTACCTTGTCCTCTGTTTTAAATTCAAAGTACAAAGAATCGGGAATTAATTTGAATGAGGCCAATGAGTGAGGATCAAGATATTGACGTTCATTCTACAAATGGTCAATTGAATTCTGATGTGATTAAAACAGAAGACGCTGATATAAAGGTGCAAAATGACGAAGAAACGACAAACACAACCGGAAGTGGAGAACAATCACCAAATGGAAAAAACGCGGAAATATTAACAGACAATGACAATGATAATTCTCCTGACCAAGAAAAATCTGCTGAAAACGGAAGCCGCCAAGATTCTGTGGAAAGTGTGAAGAATCAAGCGTCTATCGAAGAAATAGAGCGACAGGGATCTATTGACAATAAAGATCGTCAGTCCTCCGTCGAAAGTAAATCTCATCCCTCTACTTGGTCTTTCTCTCAATGGTCTGAGAACTATGAAAGTTTGGATGATGAAAGACCTGTTGAAGACTTAGATGGTGAGTTTTTTGTGCAATAAATTGAATTCTCAGTAGTCATCGTTGAGTGTAAGGGTGAATAGTAAATTATACTAGTCAATTGTAAGAGTTGTAGTTAAAAGTGAGGGCCACAAACGCCAACGTTGGAAAGGGCATGGTATTTCAAAAATATATAAATTAGTGTGGCTTTTCTTGGAAAAACATTTGTAAATACATAATGTTTATGCTTCTTTTCTCTCTGACTTCTCAAATTCTTATTAAATTTGTGATAGTTACTGTTGTCGGCATTCTTAAGGAATTTGTTATTTTTGATTAAGGAATCACTAAACCATTTGTTTTCAGTATGTTACAAATAAGTGTATTGGATGCCCTCATCACTTTCTAACTCATTTAAGTTTCCTCCAAAGGAAAGTTCAAATGTAAAGAATCATGCCTAACAATGAAAATTCAAGAAAAAGAAGTTAATTTATTTTCTGTGGAAGTATTGTTTATATCTTCTCAGGAATGGAAGCTCATTTACATTTTATTGTATGTAGGTATAGAAGACAAGAAAGTCATTCATCTAACTAACACAATCTTTTTGTATTTGTTGTAAGAATATTTGTTTATTAACATTTTAACTCAACTTATAGTTTTTATTTACACTTGAGCTACAAGTTGGGTAACGAAGTAGCCAAAAAATTAAAATAAAGGAGCTAAAATAAGTTTGAGGTGAAGTACTGCAATTTAGTGGAAACAAAAGGTTTACTTCTACTTTTACTATACATTTTATAACTAACATTTGAATGAAAGTTTTATTTAAAAAACTATTATATAATTTACAAATAGCTCAAAAGTCAAGATATTTTTGATATATTGTATGACTACCATGAGCAGAGATTACTTGGCATTGACTATGCTACTCTGGATAGGTATCAACTAAAAGCTTTAGCAGGATGGGTTGCTCTATTCAATCTTTTCAGCCTTATATTTAGTCTTGAATAAGGAATGACTGTTGACATAAACAAGACTAGTATGAAGGCAGGAAAAAAGATGTTGGCAGGATTTTCTTATTTACAACACTCGAGGGGGGGGGGTTCTCTTCCTGAAGTGGGGCTGTGGTAGCCTGATTGGAAGAGCAATGAACTAACAGCCAGAAAGTTGCAAGTTTGAATCCAACCAAAGACTGTCATATACAATGGGGGCAAGTGCAAGTTAAATCTGAAGTGGCCTCAAATGTTGACATGGTGTAGAAGTTTCGAGAGTGGGCTCAGGTGTGACCGAGATTCAAAATTACGTGGTGTTGTTCTCGAATCTTTCCCTTTGGGGCTTGATCCTGGACTGTCACCTATAGCCCGTCATGTTGCTCCAGTGTGGCACTGATTTTCTTTAAAAATATCTCTTCCTCAAGAGAAACATGCCAAACACTTCTTACGATGGTCGAAACATATTCTTATTGAAAATGCTTCTTCAAGAGAAGCATTTTTGCATTCTCTGATTAAAAAGGGGTCAGTTTCTTTCAGACCTAAAACTCCTGAAGAAACGGTTGAAGCCCACTAAGATTTACATCCTCTCTTTTCTTTGCCACAAAGAGAGCAGCGCATGAATAGCCTTCGTTCCGTCGACAGGAATGTCTGGGTTCTCGATGGGGAGCCTTGAGCGCTTAGAGTGAGAAGTTGATGATCAATCCCCTTAATAACTTTGCCGAAGACACCTTCGAGTGTAAATGATCATACATATTGAACACACTGTCATCCTTTCAGTTTACTCGCGAAGATCTATACCTTCTAGACATAATCAGACCCACAGTGGAAACAGCAACATGCGAGGACAAAGGTACTAAACACATTACCTCTCCTCCTCGTGAAAACAGTCTGGTCTCTCCTCCCAGGGGAAAACTGTTCCCAGCAGGAGAGACTGGAACTGCAGCGTTTAAGTAAGCTGCTTCTTTCGGCTGTCTGGACCATTTCCGTAACGAAGGTAGAAAACGATATTCTGTCGCTGCATATGCAGCGGGTTAAATAATTAATTCAGATTGAATAATTAATAGTAAACTGCTAGCTATCCAATATATTCTAATTTGCTATCAATTTTCTTTTAAAAATTAAGCATTATGATCAATTACATTGAATGGTAAAATTTTATTTGGATAAAAAACTTTCTTGATGTAATATAGTACAAATTTGTATAAAGCATTCTTTTTCAGTTTGATAAGACATTAATTCTATCTTCAGGTGACCCTCAAAAGCTTATATTATGGGCAGCTGAAAAGAATGAATTAGAAACTATGAGAAGACTCCTAGAAGAGGATTCAAGTCTTGTGAATGCTAAGGATAATGATTTATATACTCCTCTTCATAGAGCTTGCTACAGTAACAATGTTGAAGTGATCAAGGTATGATGGTCTAATAAAATTAGCATTGAATTGAAATGTTTCATCTCTTCATTCTCCATATATGTGCACAGTCAGTATTTTTATCCTAATAATGGATTTAATATATGGGGTAATTAGAGGTGCACAACCTGCGGCCCACGGGCCACATGCGGCCCGAGAATCATCAATTTGAGGCCCACAAGCTAATTTTTACTATAAACTTCCAAGAGGATTTAAGTTAAGAAACAAATTGACTGACAAACATTTAGAGTTTCTTAGAGAGTCTGAAGAGTTTCTACTAGCAGTATTGAACCTAACATACCTAAATTAATTCGTAAAACTCAGTATCAGATAACCAAATAATTTGCTGAAGTACATATGCCGTTCTTGAGACACATTCTTAAAAGTAATTCTAAATGATTGATCATTGCAAATGTTTATTAACTTCTTGGTGGAGTGGTAGCATCCGCAACGTTAGGCCGCCAAAGCGATTGTTAACGCCAAATCAAGATGGCGGCCGATGTAAGCAATTCCAAGATGGCCGCCATATACAACGTGAACCTTTGCATACAGTGCATAAATAATAATAATAATTTGTTTAAAAATTAAGAAAAAAGCAATATAAATTTCACTTGAAAATTTTCTAATATTTCAGTCTGGTTTTCTCCGAACATGTACGCAATTTTGCGTCAATTTCATCCTAGTTTTGTCACTTAAAAAAAAATATATTAAATTTAAAAATATATATATATATAATTTAAAAAATAATATTAATAAAAAAAAAAAAACGTGATTTTTTTAAAAACGTCCGGATTTTTATCAATTTTGAATTAGAAACTTTGCAATGCATAGAAAATTCAAAACAAGAAATCTTTTTTTAATAAGGTACTTCTTTTCTGTGATCATAATCCACACAAAGGTTTTTGATGAGAAACCAAAAATCTAAAAATTCTTCTGCTATCCTAAAGTGTGAAAAAATATTTTTTCACAATTTTTCTAGCAATAAGCATTATGTGAGCAACTCAATGGGGATATTCCAGGTTATAGAGCCATATATGGAAAAGCAAGACAAATATTTTTATTGTAACGACTTTACAAGAGGAAATTGTTTTTTAGAGAAGTCAAAGCGTATTGCGCTTAAGGTTTCAATGCGTTTAAACCAGTATACAGGGAGAAATGTGTTTGTAGATATGTCACAGCGTATAACGCGCGATCCCCGCCTGCCGGCTACCTCGCCGCCCCTCCGGGGCCGGCGAGGACCTTTCTCCGTTGGCTTCCATGCGTATAAGTCACCGTATTGGGTGCCCACCCAAGCATAGTCCAGTGTTTGTAATATAACCAAAAGCTAAACAAAAATCAAACTTACCCTCATAGCCGGGTCCTTGAAATTCTGACAATGGTTAACAGTCATATGCTCGAATCGATAACCCTTGAACTCTTTGTCCTTCGGGTATTGATACCAGCATATGACTTCCAATAGTCAGAAATTTTTGTAGTTCCTTGCAAAATTCAGCTCTGAATTACCTCAGCCAAAACTTTCTGGTTCCTATTTTTCACCTCAACCATAAAACATTTATCCGTCCCTCGTTCAAGTCCTCCAAACACCCATTTACCCTCCAATTTCTTACTCCTGTTATACTTTCTTTTGCCAAATTTTTGTCCTATCTTTCTACATTTCCACTCCTACCTATCACCAGCATCCTTTCTCAATGTTAAAATCATATCATTCTCACATGAAAGACATTTCACCTTCTTCCCAATCAAGCTACTACATGTTTGCAAAAAAAAAAAAAACATTTTCTAACGTTCAATAACACTATCCACTGCTATATCAAATCAACTAAGGGGAAATAAGCAACCAAAAGGGGAAAAAAATTCTAAATTCCAATCTGCAATTTCAAAAATCAAATTTAATCCAAATTTTTTTTCGAAATTTTAATTGAAATTTAAATAAAGTGACAAATTTAAAAAATTGTAACTTACAATCTGCTTTCCAAACTTATCCTAAAAATTTTGAAAATTAATAAAACAAGTCGATTTTATAAATCAAGAGCAAAATTCATATGCACCCAACAATTTCAAAGACTGTCTAAATTTTAATTCCGTTCTACATTAAAAATAAAAGTGGAAAAGCGTATTTTCTTCCTTAACCAATCATGAGACCCGTTTATTATCGTCAGGAGAAAATATCTAGGGTTGCCTTAAAACTAAGAAAAACGGGAAGGTTACCACAATTGGCAATACATCGCTCGAAAGTTGTAACGTATCGGATACTACATACCATCCAACTTCTTTTTTAAACTATTCACAATATCATTTATTTAGTTCTGTAACAAGCGCCTAGATTTTTTGAGAAAACATTTGTAAGTTTAATCTTTAAAAAAAAAATTTTATTATTTTTACTATACATATTAAGGGTAATATAACAGCTGTACATAATTGGGTAGTAGCACTTTCATTGTGTCTGTGCTGTAACTTCAATTGCGGCCCCCCATGTCTCAATCAACGGTGCGAGTGGCCCTTCTCCCAAAAAGGTTGTGCACCCCTAGGGTAATTAATGGGTATGGTAATTGATTAATGTTAAGTATTTTTTTCTAATTACTTATGTAAAGACAGCATATTATGGGCATTATTTCAATAGTATATCATGCTTCTTGGGACATAAGAAAAAGAAATAACAACATAGTTAGGGTGGTAAAATCTTAATTATAGAAAACATATGTATTATAATATGCATATTATCCTTCTGAACTCTGAGTTTTTTCATTTAATGAGTAGAGTTCCTTGTTAAACACAAAATCAATGGTAAAAAGTTCAATGTAACTCCACCTAAGATGTTATAATTGTAAAAGTTCGAACACATATAGTTCGTGTAAAATTTAAGTTAGTGGTGCAGTTATGGAGTGATTCTTTTTGTCACCACACCAATGGTAATGGTTAGTGTAGATAGGCAAATCTTAGTTATGATAACAGTGTTTACAGTTATTGCTAATTTGCAATTGTTTTTTTTAACTGCTAATATTTATAACATCATTGACAGTTAATTAAAACAGTTGGTAATTGCTCATAATTGTAACTTTTTGATACCAAATTTTTAATTTTAATAGTTCTAAATGTATTTATCCAATTCATTATTGAAATGACTAGTTATTTTGTGCTACTTTTTAATATTTATCAGTATCCATTGTTGATATTTTTGATAAATGGTTGCTAACTATTAATTTGTAATGATTGTTATTTTAACTATGGATGGTATTTTAACAGAATAACAGTCAATTTCTAATGGTCAATATAGGTGAAAACGATCGACTTTGAAAACTTTGCCGAATGCACTACATACTAGGAATTAACCCTAGTTAATACTACTTAATAATGTGTATAAACATTATTACAGAGCCGCGGTAGCTCAGTCAGTAGAGCGTCGGGCTCGCATCAGAAGGGTTGTGGGTTCTGTCCTCGGCGGAGCCTACAATTCTGATTATTTCGAGATCGCCGCTTCGACCTGGCTAATGACCGTCGTGTTCACTAATGGTGACTGGGGCACGTTAAATAGGTCGTGGTCACAATGTCCCCCATGTTCCCATACCAAATCAATACCTCTGGGGGTACCTGATCAGGGGGTTATCGGCCTCTGATTGGAATCTAAATTACGATATGTGTGAGTGAATGGATGTATGAAAGGGAACTTCCTGTAAAACGGATGTGTCATGTATGTCAAGCAAAGTCGGACTTCCTCCCAATGGGGCTCAATAACATGGAAGGTGCACACCCCTCGCCTCTTGCCGTCTTCGACGGGCCTGGCACTCCTCTGGTTTGCCAGTGTAGGCATAAGAAACAACAACAACAACATTATTACATAGTAATAATGTATGTATACATTATTTCAAATTTTGTTATAGAAAAGATCCAAAGTTTGTATTGTTTTCTTTGATCTTTATTTTTTATTAACACATTTTATAGTTAACTAGGTACTCATTTAAATTACCTACTCCTACAGGACATAAAATTGGAGTTTAAATCTCCCAAATCTGTGTTAAACTATAGAAATTTTTATTTGAGATCTTGTCTTCTGTTTGGTTGTCTCTAAACATTTTCATTGATTTTCCAGTTGCTGCTGTCCTATGATGCTAACATCAGCTCAAAAACTGCCGATGGTTGGGAAGCTCTGCATTGTGCTTGCAAATGGGACAGCGTGGAAGCTGTTTCATTGCTGCTGCAAAATGGAGCTAACGTGAATGCACAAACGAAAGGTCACATTACGCCACTACACCTCGCTGCCTCCAATGTTGCTGGAAGGAGGACTCTGGAACTTTTACTCTGGCAGCAATATGTCGACACAAACATCAAGAATGATGCAGGAGACACTGCCTATGACATTGCATGCCGCACAGGTCCCTTGGGTGCCTTGTTTGAAATACTAGAAGAGTCTGTCAATGTATATTGAAAAGTGGGGGTTGTGAATTGTCTTGTGTAGAAATAATTGTGCCATCATTTGCCTCATAGGTCATTTTCATCATCATTAATTGGCTTAGGTCTATTGAAATATTGCCATTTACTTTTTTATGAATTCCTTATTTTAGCAATGTCAAAAATTAGATGGAATAGAGTTTTATATAATATAATTCTAGCAAGTGACTCTTTGCTTGTGTATAGAATGAAGTTAAGATGTGACAGTAGTGGTGTTAATTACTTAATCTTTAAAGTTATTGAGTCATTAAATATGTAGTATGCACAGTTTTGAGGTCTTTGAGCATAGTCTAAACTTCTAGCATTTACTTAAGAGTGACTTTGTGTATAAAACAAAGATTATTGTGTATAGACTATTGGCTTTATTAACTTCATACACTCTCTTTGCATACATTATCCTTAGTGACTGAGTGGCTAGCACGCTAGCTATTGGTTCAACAGTTCCTGGGTTCAAATCTCAATCTCAGCATAGAAGTTAGTAGCTATTTTAAGCTACAGATCAAAGTCTAATTAGGCATTCTGTAGCAAAAAGGTGACCATAACAAGACAAATAAACCAAATTTTCCACAAGTTCAACATCTACAACTCCTCGGATTACTTTTTCAACGCAAACACATTAACAAAATTTTGACTACTTCAAAGAATTTGTACTCAACAGTGACAAATTTCAATTACAAATACCAGCCAGATGATTAAAAATTCAGTATTGTTAAATAATGTAAATAAAATGTAAAATAATTATTTCATCTTTTTATCCTTTTTGCGCCACAAATTATTTACATTCCTAATGCACTGAGAAAATATTGACATTTGTTTGGTGTGTATTTCAGTAAAATAATCTTCAGTTCATAACGGTATATATTTTTTTAAATTTAAATCTTTTTTATTTAATCTAAGAAATATTACTTGTCTGAAAACAACACAAAATCTAAGCCCTAATAGTCTACAAGTGATGAAGTTATTGTTGTAATATTATGCATTCATATATGCATCTTTGTAACAACTTCAATTCTAAGTTACAAAACAACTGAAAATGTAAAACCAAGAACAGGTATACTATCCTTTAACCAGCTTAATCAACAAAATCTGACATTAGTTAAACAGGAGCCCTCTTGATGTTATATAATCCATCCTTTTCTTTAGATGTGAAACAGCATTGAAACTACAAATTACGTTTTATTTTAAAATAAAGCCAGTACAACAATAAACTATAACAGAATTTCCCAAACTGTTTGTGATAATTTTATTTCCTGTCCCAAATAAATACTTTATGTGAGCAAATCAATAAATTCTGTTTAATTATCTAATTTAAATTGATTACTGAAGATATTGCAAGAGATTAAACAAGGTGACTAATATCTTATATGTATGTGGAGGTTGCAAATTCTTTAGGTTGTCATACTGTCAAGTTTGTGATGCATTTGCTCATTTTAAATATTTCCTGTTTATTAATTAATAATGCAATTTTGAACTATAAATGTTAAATTTTCAGCTAGGTAGATATTGTTTCCCTAATTAGGCCAGGAGTTTGGATTTTCTAGTGTATGTATGAATATTAAGAAAGGGTTGCTTTTTTAAATTAATTTTACACATATTTTTATTTTTTCAAAAAGAGAAAAAAATAATTCAAGGAGTATTTTCTAAAACGTAAAGAAGCATTCTGACTAAAAGTTTTAGTATGCTTGACCAGAAATATGTTATAGTATTTGCATATGGGTTACCTCTAAGATTCATATATTGCTTTACCTTTGGATGTCATGTATAAGTTACTATTTTGAAGGTTTTTTTTAGAGATTGAGTACAGGGTTTTCTGGAATTAAAAGTCATCTTGGGAGTATTGTAGAAGCCATACCAGAGAGAATTTGACTTCGAACTTCATTGACTGTGAGTACATTTGCATAAGGTGATATTGATAGGAATACAAAATAGGTGCATATTTCCATATATTCATCAGACCATTAGTTGGTCTTTCTCATTGAATTATTTTCATAAATTTGAATTGAAAGTTGTAATATGTGCAAATTAGTTATTTTATAGGTTTCATGTCATTTATTATAATATTTTTAAAACTTTTTGTATTGTGTTGTATTTTCATGTTATTCTGCTGCTAGTTTACCTCAGTGCATAATTTGAGGTTTCAACAGAAATGAAAAATATGTACTGTGCCCAGAAATGATGTTGGCATTCTATGATGAGTCTATATCTACAGTAGTGAAATTAGAATCTTAACTGTTAAAGGCAAGCTTTAAAGATAATGCTGTTAATTCCATGTAGATTCTTGATAGGACTTTGTATTTTAAACTACTATTCTACATTTAAATAGCATTGTAGCTTCAGGAGAAAATAAGTAATTGTAGTTAAATGATTAAATGATGAAAAACCCTTGTATAGATTATTCCTTATACCTCAAGAAATGTTATTCTATGACAATGAAATTTACTCAGAGGTTGCATTAACAACTCTACTTGTGTTTGATTTAAATGCGACATTTCATATGAAAAACTAGAATTTAATTGTACAAGTTCCAGGTAGCCACCTCGTAATTTTATTTGGTTAAATCCTAGGATACAGGACCCATAGTTGCCCAATGATCTAGCAGCCTGTGAGCTGTAGGCAGCACAGGTTTGGTTCTCATGGATGTATTTCTATCTTCTGTATCTTTTACAACTTTTCTAGTGTCCATTCATTTGACAGAAAAACTTGCTGGACAAGATCTTGTTCCCTAAAAAACTAACGTAGCGTACCATGATGATGTCAAAGTTCTTTTAAACACAATGCAGTTTTGTCTTGTGCCCTAAAAAGTCTTGTTCCTCATTTTCAGAGTTTTCTCCTTGTCTATAATGTTCTGAAATGAGTCGGTGCTTTATGTTACCACAATTAGAGTGAAAGGTAGCCAAATTGGTATATTATCAGCAAGCTTAACTAAGTCATTTGTTTGGCAGCATAAAATTGAAATCATGCCAGGACTGGAACCGTTAACTTGGATTTTGCCATTTATTTTCATCATAAAGGCAACAGACCATCCCATTTAATTTTTGTTACAAAAATATGTTTGAAAATAGTCTTTATATTTTAAAAAAGGGTACTTTTTGATGTCATAAGTTTAAAATGCTCATTTTAATTGTATGTACTGGCAAAATGAAAATACTTTCCAACAAATTAATTATAGTTAATGATATATTTTTAGAAGAAAATTGTTTTCACTCATTCATAAATAGGGTCTGTTAGCACAACCTCTGAACAGTGTTTAAACTTTGCAAAATTTTATTTTGTGTAAAATACATACTGTGTGCTTTTATTGTATAAAATACAGAAATATATATTGACATAAGCATAAAAACTGTTACATTCTTCTGAAATATATGGATAAAGAGTTGATAGCTAATTAAGTATAATATTAAATGTATGCCAAGAGTATGTTCATGCGTGTTATATTTTTGTGTAGTATTTAATGTATAATCAGAATCGTACTATGTGAAAAAGTTCATTTGAACAGAACTGTTGTAAATATTAATGTAACTAATTTATTTATAGGGTCACAATATTTAGTTTAATTTATTTAAGAACTGTTGTATGTTTGTTAAACTGTTACTGTGTGTGATTCTTGTTCACTTCAAATGACTACATGCTCATAAATAAACATACTACAATTTATTAAAAAAAAAAAATTCTAGGTTATATTATATTAGTTATTATGAAACTTTGTTATCAAAAGTGAATCAAACATTAATCATACACATGAACAGTAATACAGTTTCCAAAATGTGAGGTTTAAATATGTGTAGGTATATTTTGTTTTACTTGTGAATCCTGGTTTTTGATAATGTATTTGTACACACACATTTCATAAAGAGGTGGGACATTCTAGTGGTGCTAGTTTTATATCATTAAATATGGATAGTTGTTATTATTTGATAGTTAACAATTATATAACATAAACTCATTATTTACGGTTTGATTTTATCATTTTATATTATTTTACTGAGAGTACTCTGTTGTGGGATTTTAAATATATGTTTTGTGACTGTATGAACTGCAAAAAAAGTACTTAAAATTGAATGCATACCAAGGCCTGAAAAGTTTTCAAAATAAATGTGTATGGAATATACACAACATTAATGACAAAGCAAATATGAAATAGATATGTACATTGAAGGGTTTTTAAACTTTTGCTTCAATTTTATTGTAATTGAATTCTGCACAAACCCCATAAAATGTAAAAAAAAAATGGAATTGCAAAGTAAAAATGTGTGTAATGTAGAAAATGTTTAACTAGTCCATAGGCAATAAAACACGTTTATTCATTAAAATTGTAAGTATTTCTAAACGTTGTGCTTTTATATGAAACTCATATTCTCTTTTTCATTCTGTTATTTTTCTTACGTACTAATTATTGATGGTAATGAATGTTCTCAAATAACAGAATGCTGTAAATTTATATTAGAAATTTAGATTACAATTTTTTTATTATTTATCTTTAAAGGGTATGCTAATTATCTCGAGCTTTACTCTTTTTTTCCCTTAGTCTTCTAACAGAATTAGCTAGGTTTTAAAACCTATTGTTTTCATCTAAAATGTTAAAATTTCATTATATTGATTGTGTTCTTATATAAAATTTTATCTAGTATTGAATATATTTGTCTATAGTGCTGCTCCTGAGAGAAGCTATTGAGTCAAATGATTTTGAGCAAGTCTATTGGATAAATTAGGGGACTGGTGGCAACATAAACAAATTCCTTCCACAGTTGGTGTCTTGAGCAGATTCTGGACCTTTCTGTTTAGAATTTGATGCCAAAAGAAACAGCGATAACCCCTTGTCATGGGAAACCCATCCACAGTGATCGCCATTCATGCTTTTACTTATGCCAGCCTCCTAACAAGCTTTCACATCTTTTAAAAAATCAACCGATCCAAGGTCAACTGTCTTTCGTTGGAGATGCACTATATTATCAATACTATGCAGAGAATTATTTACAAGTTGCCATCAGGTAGTTTTCTGTGGTGACATAAAAACTCTTGATCAATTTAAATCGGGATTGCATATCGCTTATTCATATTTCAATGACTTTCTCCTGCCAACCTGAATTTACTAAACATAATCTTGGAGTGCTTTTTATTTAGAGCAAAAGACAAAGGTGCACATAGATATTGATTTTTTAAGCTACTATGGACATCTATTTTTCATATATATTTCTAAGCACTTGATATGATTTCAGAATGTGTATAATCTGATTTATGTCCTGATATAAATCTACTTAGAAATTTTTATTTTATTTATTTTTAGTACATTTATTCCAGTTTCGATTACATTTATTTTTACATTTATTCCAGTGTGCTTGATCTCAACAATATTATACACTATCAAATCATAGGTAACAAAATAAATAGTTCTTTTACTGATAGATGAGAGAAAATTACACCTGGGATTTCCTTTAGAAATTGAACTCACAATTTCATATGGTGCACATTGTATGGTTGAGATTTTTTTTTATTTAATCCATACCACTAATAAGAATGGACTAGCTTCCACAATTTATTGTGGGAAATGTTTGAGTGGCCTATATCTTAAATTTACATCAATTTTAAGCAAAATTTTCTGTACTTCATTTAACATGATTACTTTTTAATTATATATTTTTTATTTTATAAAGAAGGTTTTCCAATTAAAAATGTAAGTATTATTTTTTTGCCTGAATCTGGCTGGATAGATATTTTTATTGATTGGGAAGATGATGTAGTTTGTAAATGCTTGTGTTTCCTTTACACAAACCACAGCTGTTGATAGTATCCTTAAATGATGCATACTTGCTTTTTAATTTAAGGAAGCAATATTAGGCCAGGTAGAGTCCATGAATAAGCCAGGTAGTCGTTTTGCTTATTGATTGGAAACATTTTAAACTTACTGTATGAAGTAAAATTTCTCAAGTATGCCTACTCAAGTGCAGTTTTCCACATTACTAGTCTGCTTTGCCACTAAGTTTCATTCTATTTATGAGCACATTTGTTTAAAATACTACATCCTACATTTGCTTAGTTGGGATGTAGAATCTCCCAATACACGAATCCTTCAAACTTTCTGCAGTAGCGTATTTGTACTTCTGCTGCCAAGGGGCAACCAGCAACTTGCCGCCCCTTAACTTGTTTTTATTTATTAATTGCTTAACATTTTTGTTTTTTATCGTTGTAACTTGTGCCTTTGGTTAGTTTTGCAAAACATTTTGCCCCCTAAAACTGCCACTGATTATATGTACTAATGTATAATCATAAACCTCATTAAGTAACCTTTATAATCTTGTTTTCTAGTTTATCTACACGTATGTTGAAAAATTAACGGTAATACTGAATTTGCATCAAACAAGGTCAACCTATCTCAGTCCAATAAAGCATCCTTGGGATGCTCTCTTAGTTTATTTTCCTTAACCTTTTGGACATGTCTGTACTTATAGTATGGCCTTTCATGATAAATATGCGGAGAAAACGTGGTTAGTGTAGCTGAGAGAACAACTTGAAAGTGGAGTAATCTTATATTAAAAATGTATGACGGAATTCATAGTTATAATGGGTATTTCTTGCATGTTTAAAAAAAATTATTTATATATAATATTTCAAATGATATTGCAATGCTCAAGTTGTAAGCAGCTGTGTTCGTGTAATTGTAGCACTAAAACACTTATCCATTTTATTTAATTAGTATCGTCTATTATTCTGCTATTTGAATTATCTTCTATTATTCTGCTATTTGAATTATCTTCTATTATTCTGCTATTTGAATTATTATTATCTGCTTTTAGTATTAGTATGCACTAAAGTTGTAGCATTATGCAGATTTTTAATAATGATAAATTTATTTTGTCAAATTATATTTGAATGATGATTCTTTTACACAATACATAAATTTTCACTTAGTAAATAATTAGATTTTTAAATTTTAATTTACGAGGGTTTAAATATTAAATTAGCCCGAAGTAAGTCTTCATTCTATCTGAATTGCCATTTTTGGCAGATTTATGTTTCTGCTGCCAAGTTGGGATGCGATGTCGATGTTTTCACAACATTGATGTTTTATAAAAAACATCGATGTATTGGAGCCGATGTGTCGCATCACTAGTTGATAAACCAGCTATAAGAAATGGGTTGAAAAGTTAAAATACACTGAATTTTAAAAACATCGATAGTTTGGGGGCGATGCATTATCAATTTCGATGTTTTAATTTTGAACATCGATGTTTTGTTGCGATGTAGCATCACTAGTTGCCAAACCAGTTTTAAGAAATGGGAGGGGGGGGGGGGGAGTTTATATACACTGAATTTAAAAAACGTCGATGTATTATCAACATCGATGTTTTAATTTTGAACATCGATGTTTTGCTGTCGATGCCGCATCCCTATTGCCAAGGGGCTATCCGCCCCCTCAACTTGTTTTTTTAATTGGTTAACATTTTTGTTTTTTTTTTGTTTTCATCGTTGTAATTTATGCTTTTGGTTATTTTTCCAAAATATTTTGCCGCCCTAAATCCGCCACTGACTATCTGTACTAATGTATAACCATAGGCCTCATTAAGTAACCTGTTAAATTCCCTTGAGTTCTTTATAATCTTGTTCTCTAGTTTCTCTACACATATGTTGAAAAATTAAAGGTAATACTTAATTTGCATCAAACAAGGTCAACTTATCTCAGTCCAATAAAGCATCCTTGGGATGCTCTCTTAGTTTATTTTCCCTAACCTTTTGGACATGTCTGTACTTATAGTATGGCCTTTCATGATAAATATGTGGGGATAACGTGGTTAGTGTAGCTGAGAGAACAACTTGAGAGAGTTGAGTAATCTTATATAAAAAATGCATGATGAATTTCATAGTTATAATGGGTATTTCTTGCGTGCTTTAAAAAAATTATTTATAATATTTCAAATGGAATTGCAATGCTCAAGTTGTAAGCATCTGTGTTTGTGTAATTGTAGCACACCATTCTATTTAATTAGTATCGTCTATTATTCTGCTATTTGAAATATCATTATTATCTTCTATTATTCTGCTATTTGAATTATCATGATTATCTTCTATTATTCTGCTATTTGAATTATTATCTGCTTTTAGTATTAGTACCCACTAAAGTTGTAGTATTATACAGATTTTTAATAATGATAAATTTATTTTGTCAAATTATATTTGAATGATGATTCTTTTACACAATACATTAATTTTCACTTAGTAAATTAATAGATTTTTTAATTTTGATTTATGAGGGTTTAAATATTAAATTAGCCCGAAGTAAGTCTTCATGCTATCTGAATTGCCATTTTTGTTATTGTAATAATATCGCTCAAATTTTATATATTTACATCAATTGTTTCAAAAAGAATGGACTACTTAATTTTGTGTTCCTCTGTGTGTGTTGAAGAAATTACGAACATGACTGGCTAATAGCAAGTGAAGGGAAGATACCCAAAATTCCCCTTAGTACAAGGCTATTTTAAATTTAAATTAAACCCTACAAAACACATGTTACAGAATAATTAAGAATTGTATTTTCTAAACAATTAACATTATTTTCTTTTGAGCTTCTTTAGTTTTCGAGCCTCGCCATTTAAAATTGGAAATGTGTAAAACGTGCTCTTGGACTGATGTATTTTTAAATTTGTGAGTGAACAATCTCGGCATTTTTGTCTTTCATTTTGTCTTCCGGTTTACATCGATTGATTAGTCATACGAGTATCTCAAGCACTGACGCACTTCATTAGAATCTCGTTTAGTACAACTGTATATTTTATTAGTGTTTGCTATGTGATCTTTTTGAAATGTGTACTCGTCTTAGGAGGCAGCTTATTGATTGTTAACACTGTTAAGTATAACCTGGTTTATATACCGTATTATGATGTTGTTAATATTGCTGTTTTGCCTGTCTATAGTAGCAGCATAATAAATTATGAAAAATATTGGATCAGATTTGTTGCCATGTTTTCTCTATTCTGCTCACATCTACTCATTTTCGTTTTCTTAACTTCCAAAATTGAATGAATGTCTTTTTACGAGTTCGAATCCAGCCAAAGACCGCCGACCAACCGGTATAGTGGTTAAGGTGTTAGCCTCTAGATCGGAAGGTTCCTGGTTCGAATCCGGGTCCGGGCATGGATGTTTGAAACGTATGGTGTAGAGGCGGCTGGTGCACCTTAAATCTGTCGTGGCCGAAAGTCCTCACGTTGGGTTGGCGTGGAAGTTTGGAGAGTGGGGTGCCAGCTCAGGTGTTGCTTCGTCATCTGACCGTGGTTCAAAATTACGAGGTGTTGTCCTCGAATCTTTCCCTTAAGGGACTGATTCCGGACCGTCGTCAATAGCCCGTTGTGTTGCTCTAGTACGACGTTAACTAAAATTACCATTACCAGTCAAAGACCGTCGTGTACAAATTGGGCTGGTGTACTTTATATTTGTCGTGGCCTCAAATGTCCTCACGTTGGCGTGGTGTGAAAATTTGGAGAGAGGGGTGCCAGCTCAGGTGATGCGTCGTCATCTGACCGTGGTTCATAATTACGTGGTGTTGTTCTCGCATCTTTCCTTTTGGGGATTGATCCCGGATCGTCGTCAATAGCCCGTTGTGTTTTTTTATTAACGTCGTACTTGTGCAACACAACGGGCTGTTGACGACGATCCGGGATCAATTCCCTATGGGAAAGATCCGAGGAGGACAACACGTAAATTTGAACCTCGGTCAAATGACGAGGCATGACCTGAGCTGGTTTTGTCCTCGAATCTTTCCCTTGAAGGATTGATTTTCACGTTGGGTTGGTGTGAAAGTTTGGAGAGTGGGGTGCCAGCTCAGGTGTTGCTTCGTCATCTGACCATGGTTAAAAATTACGAGGTGTTGTCCTCGAATCTTTCCCTTAAGGGACTTAGCCGATCAACCGGTATAGTGGTTAAGGTGTTAGCCTCTAGATCGGAAGGTTCCTGGTTCGAATCCGGGTCCGGGCATGGATGTTTGAAACGTATGGTGTAGAGGCGGCTGGTGCACCTTAAATCTGTCGTGGCCGAAAGTCCTCACGTTGGGTTGGCGTGGAAGTTGGGAGAGTGGGGTGCCAGCTCAGGTGTTGCTTCGTCATCTGACCATGGTTAAAAATTACGAGGTGTTGTCCTCGAATCTTTCCCTTAAGGGACTTAGCCGATCAACCGGTATAGTGGTTAAGGTGTTAGCCTCTAGATCGGAAGGTTCCTGGTTCGAATCCGGGTCCGGGCATGGATGTTTGAAACTTATGGTGTAGAGGCGGCTGGTGCACCTTAAATCTGTCGTGGCCGAAAGTCCTCACGTTGGGTTGGCGTGGAAGTTTGGAGAGTGGGGTGCCAGCTCAGGTGTTGCTTCGTCATCTGACCGTGGTTCAAAATTACGTAAGTGTTGTCCTCGAATCTTTCCCTTAAGGGGCTGATTCCGGACCGTCGTCAATAGCCCGTTGTGTTGCTCTAGTACGACGTTAACTAAAAATTACCAATTACCTTTGAAGGATTGATCCCGGACCATCGCCAATAGCCCGTTGTGTTGCGTCATTGTAACTAATTAAAAGACTTGCCTACCAGTATAAGCAAACCAGACGGTATATACGAGATTTTACTTACATTACCCAAATGTACTCGTATGATAAATATTGGGATTGCCTTAAATGTAGTTTATCGCCGTTTTGGTGGCATTTAACGCTTAGTCGAATGTGCAATAACTTATCGACTATCATACATCAATTCGGAATTTTTATTGGCTGAAATCGTATTCGAAAAGCAAGCTGTGACGTCACGATTGGAATACACACTGGAAACAAGTTTCGCCACCTACATTTAGCTTCACATAAAATGCCTCATAAACTTCCTCTTTTGAAAGTATAAAGTTACATCTCGAATCTAAAAATATTTATAAATCATCCATCACAAATAAATAACGGCTCAGGCTAGAATTCCAGTTTCATTACATTCGACTGAACAAAAATTATTCTAGTATAAAAAGCTATTTTGGTTCTATTTTAAATATTTAGTTTGACGGTCTTCCCAGACTTGGCAGCTTCTTCGCATGCGGTCGCAATCTTATAGACAGCTAAGATAGATTCACCTTTAACCTCGCATTCTTCTAGACCTAAAATAAGAAATAATTTTTTTAATAAAACCGGTCAAATGTATGAAATAAGTAATGACAAGCAATATACAGGGTGTCCCAAAAAGATCAGTACAATTTCAAAAATTTATTTAAAAAAAAGAAGATTAAAACTAGTTACAATAGATAGAATAACTAAAAAGGTTTTTGTTCTACTACCTTAGTAAATTTCCACATGAAATCCTTTCATAGAACGAAGGATATATCGATACAATATTCCAATCCACGAACGTTTCAGCATGCTAACATCAACAGTAGCTACCCAGCTGTTTGGATCCCTTTTCTTTCAATTCACGACACTGTTAACTTTTGTTCGGTAAACAGCATCTTTTACATAACCCCTAAAGAAAAAGTCGAGTGGAGTAATGTCAGGAGATCGGGGCGGCCATGCTATGGGGTCATACACTCGACACATTGAGCTTTCTGCACGGGATCTGCCATTTCGAATAACAATTCTTTAATAATCGTTTGCGTGTTGTGCAGCGCTATCTATAATCAAAAACATACTGTAGAAAAAAACTTTTTGAATTATTCTATCTATTGTTGTAACTAGTTTTGCTGTAGGCCTATTCTTTTTTTTAAATAAATTTTTGAAGTTGTATTGATTTTGTTAGGACACCCTGTATTATACTTTACGTGCGAGTGAAAGATAATCGGTTTATTTGGAACTAAATGGGCCGATCAACCGGTATAGTGGTTAAGGTGTTAGCCTCTAGATCGGAAGGTTCCTGGTTCGAATTCGGGTCCGGGCATGGACGTTTGTAAGCGTATGGTGTAGAGGCGGCTGATGCACCTTAAACCTGTCGTGGCCCAAAGTCCTCACGTTGGGTTGGCGTGGAAGTTTGGAGAGTGGGGTGCCAGCTCAGGTGTTGCTTCGTCATCTGACCGTGGTTCAAAATTACGAGGTGTTGTCCTCGGATCTTTCCCTTAAGGGACTGATCCCGGACCGTCGTCAATAGCCCGTTGTGTTGCTCTAGTACGACGTTAACTAAAATTACCAATTACCCGGACCGTCGTCAATAGCCCGTTGTGTTGCTCTAGTACGACGTTAACTAAAATTACCAATTACCAAATTAGAACTGAATGAAAAAGATACTCCAGGGACGTAGCAAAACCGACAAGATCTTACTGGACGAGAAATCTCGTAAGAAGAAAACTGACTAGATCTTGACGGACGAGATATCTCGTTGAAACCACTTGGAGGTTAAATCCATTAGTAGAAATTGGGTTGGCGTGGAAGTTTGGAGAGTGGGGTGCCAGCTCAGGTGTTCTTTCGTCATCTGACCGTGGTTCAAAATTACGAGGTGTTGTCCTCGGATCTTTCCCTTAAGGGACTGATCCCGGACCGTCGTCAATAGCCCGTTGTGTTGCTCTAGAACGGCGTTAACTAAAATTACCAATTACCATTAGTAGAAAAACCATGCACCGGTCGGTAAATATTCAAATGTATTAGTAAACGAAATGCCACAATGCTAAAGGTTAGTAAAATAAGCGAGGTAATTTGGTAATTTTTTAATTAACGTCGTTCTAGAGCAACACAGCGGGCTATTTACGACGGTTCGAGATCTATCCGAGGACAACACCACGTCATTTTGAGCCACGGTCAGATGATGAGGCAACACCTGAGCTGGCACCCCACTCTCCAAACTTCCACACCAACCCAACGTGAGGACTTTTGCCTACGACAGATTTAAGGTGCAGCAGCCACCTCTACACCATACGCTTACAAACATCCATGCACTGACCCGGATTCGAACCAGGAAGTTTCCGATCTAGAGGCTAACACCTTAATCACCAGACTGGTTGGTCGGCTAAAATAAGCGAGGAATCGATCTATCGTAGGTAGAGTGCCTCTACAGGGTGTTTCAGTGAACCGTTTCAGAACTTCTAAGAGGGGTAGGGTACATCCTTCAACTCGAAATCATATAGCAATGTGGGGTCGGAAATTCTTTCCTGAAGCGGTATTGTACACAGAAGCACCGTATAGAAAAGAGACCGTAAGTGAGAAATCGTTTTAATAATACATGAAAAGAAGCAAAAGGTACATGGATTAAAGTAAGTGTTCGAAGTTTCTTCCACGGGCTACAATGCACGCCTCATATCTCCGACGCATGGACATCCGAACATTCTGGATTTCTCCAGGCATATCTCGAATTTCTCCGGCAGCTACTGCAATTCTTGTAACCAGCTCCTCAACATTGTCAACAGGGGTGTCATAAACTAGCTATTTCAGATGACCCCAGAAATAAAAATCAAGACATGATAGGTCGGGTGACCGAGCAGGCCAACGCACGGTACCACCACGTCCGATCCACTGCTGACCAAATGTGACATCCAGTGTAGTTACGAACATCTCCGCTATAATGGGCAGGGGCTCCATCGTGTTGGAACCACATTGTCTGTTGCGTCGATGCAGAAATCTGTTCATCTCTCAAAAGTTGTGGCAATACTTGCTGCAGAAAGAGCAAGTAGTTAGGTCCGGTTAAACGAGACGGTAACAGGTAAGGTCCGATGAGGTGATCTCCCATAATACCGGCCCATACATTGACCGAAAATCGAATCTGTGCTGCACGATGTCGTATTGCATGCGGGTTCTCGACCGCCCAGATATGGTCGTGTTAAAAATTCCTTCCCTTGTGAAGGATGCCTCATCGGAAAACAACACTTCAGCAGGAAAAAGGGGATTTGTAGCACATTTTCCAAGGTACCACTGTGCGAAAGCAATACGAGGTGCATAATCCTCCGGTTGCTGTGTCTGGACACGCTGCACGTGAAACGGATGCATGTCTTCTCGGAGAATCCTCCAGACGCTGCAATGGGAAACCCCGACTGCGTTTGCTACACTTCGTGTACTCGTTCTTGGATTCCCCTGTACATGCTGCAGCACATTCTGTTCGACGTCTGCAGTCCGTGATGTTCTTACCCTGTCCCTGTCAGCTCTTTCTAATGAACCTGTCTCAGCTAACCTCTGGTGCAGTCTTGCAAAGAAATTATGGCTGGGGATACTCCTCGTCGGATATCGTTCCGCGTACAAACGCTGTGCGGCTGGCCCACTACAATTTGCAGCCCCGTACGCCAAATGCATATCGGCTAACTCTGCGATCGTGTAATCATCCATCCTACTAACTTGGCGTTCTTGTGCGAAACGAAGATTCCCTACACGAAAGCTCGGGATTTTCGCACAACGCCATCTACCACGTCAGGAAAGCATTTCTGACTGCCCATTGGTATATGATTTTGGTTCGTCAGGATGTACCCTACCCCTCTTAGAAGTTCTGAAACGATTCACTGAAACACCCTGTATAATAAGAGTGGCGACATACGGGAAACACTTTCTGATTGGCTTAGGGATCTTTTCTACCGCCCGAGGCGGTCTTTTCCTAGCTCCCGTAGACTTAACATGGGAACTTTTTGTGTGTTCGAGAAAAACGCGTATACATTAAATAAAAAAGAAAATATAGCTTATTCATCTTCCATTTCACGTTCCAGAATGTTTATTTATTATTATAGTAGTGTTTTGTCAGTATATATGTGAAGACTTTATATGTAAATAGCTTTTTTTTATCCCGCAATCTAAGTTAGCGCGTTGTGTAATCCATCTCATCAATTATGCATGTAATTGAGCGTTTGTATATGATTCATTTTTACCGAATGTATCCATATTATAATAATCATATGCTTTTTGCTCTCCCTGAAATGATATATTAATTCGCCCAGCAACCTTCTTTGCGACGATTCAGCCGACCAACCGGTATAGTGGTTAAGGTGTTAACCTCTAGATCGGAAGGTTCCTGGTTCGAATCCGGGTCCGGGCATGGATGTTTGTAAACGTATGGTGTAGAGGCGGCTGGTGCACCTTAAATCTGTCGTGGCCGAAAAGTCCTCACGTTGGGTTGGCGTGGAAGTTTGGAGAGTGGGGTGCCAGCTCAGGTGTTGCTTCGTCATCTGACCGTGGTTCAAAATTACGAGGTGTTGTCCTCGAATCTTTCCCTTAAGGGACTGATTCCGGACCGTCGTCAATAGCCCGTTGTGTTGCTCAAGTACGACGTTAATTAAAAAAAAAAATTGAGACGATTCTGGTAAAAAAATGGCTGCCGCGCATACGCATTGGGAAAAATTTGGTCCCTTGTCGCCACTCTTATTATATAGGCACTCTAATCGTAGGTGGTTGTTTGCTTCAGAGGGGATTGTACAAGGCTCGTGCCTAGACGTAAGGAGTTCCGGTTGGAAGTGTAACATATTAGCAATCGGTGTTTTGAGAGTTCGAATCGAACCAAAAACCGTCGTGTGCAAAGGGGGCAGGTGCTTGTCAAATTTGTCGTGGCCTCAAATGTCTTCACGTTGGAGTGGTGTGGAAGTTTGAAGAGTGGAGTGTAGTTCGGGTTTTACTTCGTCATCTGACCGGTGTTCAGTGTAAGGTTCGCCATCTCGCATCTTACAAGAAATGAAACGCCAAGTTGGCAACCCTACATAGAAAACGCCAAGCTGGCAACCAGGGAGAGAGAGGGGTAGCTTGGAGCTTGAAGAAAAGGAGGGAGAAGATGGACCGGGCATAGGTTAAACGAGACTTCTTTTTTTAGGTGTGGGAGGAAAGTTAAACTTTACAATGCCTATCCAAATATAATTGCTACTTTATACTACATGTAATCTACGTGATGTGACCGATTAAATTTAGTAAAATATACTTTAAAATGGAATTTTGGCTATGTGTTAATTGAGTCTTTTACTGAACTTTCACGACGGAGTTCATCACACAACCATCGGCCTCGGACCACCACTTTCAGAATTACGTGTTGTTTTTCTAGGATCTTTGACTTCGGGTTTGATCCCGGAACGTCCCCATAGCCCGTTGCGTCGCTACAGTGCGACGTTAGCTAAAGTACTTAACTAGACATGAGACCAAGGATGTGTTTAGAGGAAGGACCCAGAAGGTCCAGCCCTCTTCGAAGTATTTTAAATGTTACAAACGCGCACACTGAAGCTGATTTAATCAAGATGTGAATCAGGATTTCATTTATCACAAACGTATCCAGGACCGTTCCTGAAGTATTAGTGTTGGGTTGGCGTGGAAGTTTGGAGAGTGGGGTGCCAGCTCAGGTGTTGCTTCGTCATCTGACCGTGGTTCAAAATTACGAGGTGTTGTCCTCGGATCTTTCCCTCAAGGGACTGATCCCGGACCGTCGTCAATAGCCCGTTGTGTTGCTCTAGTACGACGTTAACTACAATTACCATTACCATTACCATTACCTGAAGTATTAGCCTTCCACGTGCGAACCTCAATTATCCACCACCTCCAGTCACGTTGGGTTGGCGTGGAAGTTTGGAGAGTGTGGTGCCAGTTCAGGTGTTGCTTCGTCATCTGACCGTGGTTCAAAATTACGAGGTGTTGTCCTCGGTAATTGGTAATTTTAGTTAACGTCGTACTAGAGTAACACAACGGGCTATTGACGACGGTCCGGGATCAGTCCCTTAAGGGAAAGATCCGAGGACAACACTTCGTAATTTTGAACCACGGTCAGATGACAAAGCAACACCTGAGCTGGCACCCCACTCTCCAAACTTCCACGGCAACCCAACGTGAGGACTTTCGGCCACGACAGATTTAAGGTGCACCAGCCGCCTCTACACCATACGCTTACAAACATCCATGCCCGCACCCGGATTCGAACCAGGAACCTTCCGATCTAGAGGCTAACACCTTAACCACTATACCGGTTGGTCGGCCGCCACTGTTTGGGAGACAACTAGTAGTGAATATAAACAGATGGCAGCCGGAGAGTTTGAAACTCGTGAAATCTCGTGTGGTTCGCCACAACAAGCTCTAGCAGTTGGCGTAACAGCCATGTATCGCCAACTCGCCAAGGGGTGCTGAAAGCGTGAGGGTTTCCGCGCAAACGTCCCGGTCTAGTTAGCACCAGTTTAGAAAAAGCAAGAGCGACTAACTAAACTTTCTATCAAAATCTCCAAAAATAACCGTTATAAAATAATAAATAATATTCGAGGTATTTTAAATACCAACAAATAATAATAAAATAAAATAAAAATAAAATAATAAATATAATAAATAATATATAATAATAAATATAATAAATAAATATAATAAATAAATATATAATAATAAATATAATAAATAATAATACTAAGTATAATAATAAAATAATAAAAAATACTAGGGGGCCCGCCCCCTGCTCGCTAAAGCTCGCCAACCCCCGGACGATTGCTTTGCAATCCTCATTGGCTCGCTGAGCGAACCTATGCTCGCTTCGCTCGCATCAATGAAGATATGTGTCCTAGAAGAAGGGATTGTTTACAAAATATGAAATTCCAATAAAATGTTTTTCAAATCTAAATTTGCTGTATTACAGAAAATATAAACAGTACCCTGGAATCAGAATTCAAATGAAAACTTTGAGCAAATTTTGAGTCGAAATGTGAGCGCTGCTTTGGAAATTGAATACCCAGTATGTTGTTTGTGTACATTTCCAGCACTCTCGAGTAACCCACACTTTTTCATTGAGTTTGTTGTGGAAAGTTATAGTGCAAGCGTCTTATTGAACTATAATTGATGGCTTTGAAAAGGACCGTTTTATAAATGGCACTGAAATGATCCTCCGCTTTCTTTGATTTCTAATTCTAAACTGCAACATCTCGACTAAAAGTCTTTTTTTTTCCAATAAAATTTCATCCGATAACGCTATAAATTCAATTCGTGGTAAACAAACAACCGTACAATGTTGCCAAAACGCGATAACAAATAACGTCTTTTTTGCGTGCCACGTAAGAGAATTATATATATAGATTCGAGGTTTTTTAAATACCAACGAATAAAGTATGATAACTAATAAATATCAAAAAGTGTTTGGCTGGATATTTTCCCAAAAATTGGAGGCATATCGTGGCTATATTTTGGAAGCTCCTATATTATCTGAGGGTTGATCATGGCCGTCGCCAAAAGTACGTTGTGTTGCTCCTGTACAAAGTTAATGAAATACCTGTATTATCTGACTACGTGTAAATCTACACTCAGCACACTACTCAGGAATACCTCTCGTAGTTGTCTAAAAATAGTTGCGAAGATCATTGAACGTAATGTTCTTTCAGTATTACGAATAGCCCGTAGTGTTGCTCCATTACGACGTTAATTAAATACCTACCTACCATTCAGCATCACGGCTTTTCGAATACGAAACAATGAGGGAAGATTGAACTCCGACGAAATTATTTCTCGGACATGTGCCTGAAATACTTCGAAAATAATATCCTTTTTTACCTAGTGATAGATCGAGGAAATGTTCCATTTCACTTGCATACGACTCTTGGTATCGGGAAGCAAAGGAAAAGAATATGGGCACCGAAGTCGTCCCTTTACCAGAGTGACATTGTACTCCAGTGGGCCTTTGATTTCCATTCATCAACATTCCTTTTGGTCCAAATACCTGTGCGAAAGAAAATTATGTATTATGTGCAAAATGTGTTTTTACGCATTGGTAACAACTACAGAGCGTTTCAGAAAGGACTTACTGACTGAAATGAAATAACTACGAAACAGTGTAGATAGAAAGATGAAACAAGTGGTACGTTTTATGAGCAGTCCTGGAATTTGAAATAGACCGGTTTACAAAATTAGTTACAACTTTGTATAATAAATTACTTTGCAATCTTGATTATTTTCTTCATTAAGGGGGTCCGGGACACATTGAAAAAAATTTTTTATTAATTAATTTAGAATTTTGAATTTTTTTATACTGATTACCCATCTAACTAATAAGCGAAATCACAACACAAAATTTTTCCGAAAGTTCTTTAAAAATTTTTAATTAAAATTTTTTGAAAAAAAGAGGGGTCACTTTAAATTGCTAAGGCTCAAAATATTCTTGATCAATTTTCAAAATTCTTGCAGTAAATTATTCACAAATTTATTAGCTTTAATTTTGATTCAGCAATTTAAAAAATATTAATTTAATAAAAAATAAAAAACATTTGAATGAAAATTTTCGAAACTTTTAAGGTAATTAAAAAAAAAAAATCATATTTTTGAAAATAAATATTTGTTTCAAATTTGCTGAATCAAAATTAAAGTATAATGTTTGAAAAAGATATATTCCAAATTTCAACCCTTAAACATTATCGGTTTTCGACTTATAGCAATTTGAATACAGGAAACCTTGAAAAATTGCATCATGGAGAAAAACGCATTTAAAGTTTTAAGGACAGATGTTGTTGCCATGACAACAACTGTCAAGAGTGTTAGATTTTTCAAAACAACGCATCACAAAAATTAGTATATCTCTAGTTCTAATTAAGATAGAAACATGATTTAGACGTTCTTTTAAGCAGAAAAACACAGAGAATTTCTTAAAATAATAAAAAAAAATTTCGAAAATTTGACGTTTTTGTGTTCCGGACCCCCTTAAATAATAAAATAAAATCCTCATTTTCAGGAAACCAATCCATCACACGTCTTGCAGAAAGACATGGAGCTCGATCCTGTTGGAAGAAGCAACCATCATCGCCGTAGTGTAGGCAAGGCCGAATTATCCAAAGCGTTGAGGTACACGTCAGCGTTCATGGTACTAGGCACATAAAGCAATGGGCCGAGTCCTAACTAGGAAAAGCAACCCCACACTAAGATGGATTTTGCCAATTTTCTCCAGGGTCCAAATACTTTTGTCCATGTAGTGTATGCGTACAGTATTGGAATAGATAATAATGAATAAAACAAAATGAAATGTCCTAACCCATAAGTTCATTCTCGGGTACAGCTACACTCTACGTTTATGAGTGATGGCAACGGCTTTGGCGATTTTTTTTTGGCGCACTTCTAAAGTCGCCAAGAAAAGAATTATTTTCTAACTCTTAATGTCACAATTTTTTTTTTCTTTTTACAACACACTTTTTAAGCATATTTCAGAACGTTTTAAAAAAAGTATATTTAAAAAATTTTTTCACAAAAAGTAGTAAGCTTAAGCACATATCAAAACACATTTGTGAACCAGCAGAGAAACTAAGCTACGAATGGTAAGAATACCCTGAAACTTATCAATTACACTAAATAAAGTGAGCATGTTGAAAAAGAAAAAAGATTTACAAAAGAAAAAAAGCAAGAAATAATACCTGATAAAGTCAGAATTCTCTCGTAAAAAAATAATGAAAACGAAAATGGTCAAAAAAACAAAACTCGTAATCCTGTCGTTAAAAAACTATTATAACAAAATAAAAATTCCACAACTGTCAAAATACAAATAAAAGGACCAATGGTATCACAGAAAACGATTTAAAAGGACCAATGCAATCAAAGGATATTTAAAAAAACAAATAACCAATGGGAGGAAAGAAAAAATTTCAAACGAATCAATGAAATCAAACGACTTTAACGGATTTTGAAAGAACTTTCTAGAATATTCAAAATGAAAATTGAAAGTTTCCGTTTGCCGAGGTTGCTATGAAAACCACAACAACAGCAACGAAAGATGGGTTGCCTTAATTTATCGTAACTCGCTACTAGAAGTGCGCCAAAAAAAAATCGCCAAACCGTTGCCATCACTCATAAACGTAGAGTGTAGCTGTACCCATTCTCGTTCTAGTTGCTCAAGATTGTCAATTGGAAAATATGGTAATTTTCAAAATTTAGAAAGACCTAGAACTTGTAGATGTTTTAAATTACGAATCACAAAATACGTTGAAAATATTAGAACTTTGAATCTCAAAATTTCCTCTTCCATAACTTTATCCGCATTTCAAGCATTTCTCTTAAATCGTAAAATTTACAGCTTTGCAGACCCTGGAATTTTCCAGGCGTTACACCTTAGTGTCACGAGTGACGTATGAGAAATGCGACTCTTTATGGCAGTGTTTCCTCTTTTATCTCTGTGTTATCAAAATGTATTTTCCTCTTTTATCTCTACTTCACAGACAAGAAAACCTCTCACGGAGAATCACGAAAGTGTTTTTTATTTGTTGACTAGCAGAAATACCCGGCTTTGCTCGGGTTGAATTAATAATATGTTGAATGAAAAGTCATCATCAATTCTTTTTCATAAAAGAATGTTAACATCATTTAAGTGTGCGGGGAAAAAATATAATACCAATTTAACTTCTCCATCGCCTTTACAATTTACTTCGGACACAAATATGTATATATATGTAGGAACGGAATTCTTTCGTCTCCCCACCTACTATCGAAAGGAGAAAGGGACTATTTCATCCAGGAAACGGAACACCACGAACGCTAGGGGGAAAAAGGCTTGAGCCCTTGCCCGCGGCGGAGGGTCTTCAGTTTTTTGTGTGATCGGAGAGAGTCGAGACCTGTGTGGCCGCTCTTCCGTGCTTTTTTTATGCGAATCTATTGAGACCTCTGTGGCTCATATGTGTACCATCTTCAATTATTTTAATAAATGTTATGTTTTACAACACGTGGACTCATTCCAAAATACCATATCAAGTAATAGCTACAGTGCCATTCCAGTGTTGACATCACAAAATGGGGGCTGGTGCCGGGATTGCCCCATGCAAATTGAACGTGGACTAGAACCCTAGAGAGCCATCATCATCGCAAACTGTGAGTACATTTTGCTCATTTTTAAGATAAAGATGTCATATTTTGGTAAAGCAAGAAAGGACGATATTTACCGTCTTGCAACGGAATTAGATATAGAAATACCCTCAAATGCGACAATTTCGAAATTAAAAAAGTTAGTGACGAACCAACTCGATTACGATGAGGAGTATACAAAAACACTTCTGGATACAATAATAGTTGAAAGAATCGAAAAAGAGCAGCTGGAGAAAGACAAACAGCAGTTAGAGAGGGAAAAAGAAAAAGAAAAAGAATTACGCCAATTTGAATTGGAAAAACTGAAACTGCAAAATGCGACACAAACAGTTAGGGAAAATCACATGACAGAATCGAACACTGCATGGGATAGAGGAAAGGAATTATCAAAGATAATTAAATGTTTTGATTCGAATGAATCCAATGATATAAGTACGTATTTAGCGCTGTTCGAGAGACAAGCGACGAAAATCAAAATCGAAAGTGAAGATTTTGTAACGCATTTACTAGGTTTATTACCCTTAGAGATAGCACAGATTATAACTCGCGAACCGGAGGAAAGATCTAATGACTATGAACACATAAAAGAAATCTTACTCAAAAGATTTAAACTTACGTCTGAACAATTCAAACAAAAATTCCTGAATCATAAAAAGGAAAGTACAGCCACTTGGCGAGATTTTGCGTTTGAAATAAGTCATTATTTTGACGAATGGTTAAGAGGACTCAAGATAACAAATTTTGACGAGCTCAGGGAACTAATGGTATCCGAGCAGATAAAACGTAGAGCGCCGTTTGAAATCAAAACACACTTCATAGATGACTGGCATCAATTAAAATGCGCAGAAGTTATAGTGAAAAAGTTAGAGGAATATGAGAGTGCGAGGTTGCAATTAGGAAAAATGGAGATACGGAATGTAAATAAATACAGAAAAAATGTTTCGCAAGATGAAACTCGATATAAAGGTGAATCGTCGAACTTTCGTGCTAACCAGAATAGTAGAAATTATGATAATTGTTATAAAACTGTTGGTTATAGTACAAATGTCAATAAGTATGTTAATAAGGTTGATTATGATGTACCAAATAGAGATCCATATAAAAGTAATAGAATTAAGTGTTATGCATGTGGAAATTATGGGCATAAGAGTAATACTTGTACATATAATTTTAAAGGTGAAAATGCAAATGTGAATAAAACTGTAAACCAAATATATGTAGCAACTCCTAAGAAAATTGAAAAGAGTGTTTATATTCAAAAGTGTTATATTAATGCAGTAATAGACACTGGATCTGAAATAACTCTAATTAATGAGGAATGTTATCATAAAATAGGATCTCCTATATTGAATGGTAGTAAGATATATTTAAATGGAATAAGTCAACACAAAATAAGTACCGAAGGGTTTTTCCGATCAGAAATTGTTATTGATAATATTTCTTTGTGTTCTGATGTGCATGTCGTTAAGAATTTACAATTTGAAGCAATAATTGGTATGAACGTATTATCAAGGGTAAAGTTTGCATTTTCTGGGGGAACATTAAACGTTACCGATAGAGACATAAATGAAATAAGGAAGTCAGAAGTAAGGGGCGAAAACGGAAGCGAAATAAAAAACAAAGCAACAACAACTTCAGGCGTTGTCATAAATCACGGGGAAGAAGAGCGCGTGAGTTTCCCTCAACATCCCCTCGTAGACTTTCAAGTATCGAAGGCGCATGAAAATGACTCATCAGCAGGTGCTTTTGTTTACACTTTAGGCGCCGTAGCGTTGGATATGTCTAGCGAAGAGACAGATCTCTCCCATATAATGAATCCCTGTTTACGAGAAAGAATCTGTCAAATTGTAGGAAATTATGTGCCTCAGCAAGTAACAAACACGGATGTTAAGATGAGAATTCTTCTGACGGACGAAGTTCCAGTTAGTCAGCGTGCTCGGCGGTTGCCGATTACTGAACAACTTATAGTTGAAAAACAAATCCAAGAGTGGTTAGAAAAAGGGATAATTAAAAACAGCTGTTCGGAATATTCTGCCCCTATAGTGCTTTGTAAGAAAAAAGATGGGAATCACAGACTTTGTGTCGATTTCCGAAAGCTCAACGAAAAAATAATTAAGGACCGTTTCCCGTTACCTCTAATCGAAGACGTGTTGGACAAATTGGAGGACTCGCAAGTCTTCACAACGTTAGATTTGAAAAACGGCTTTTTTCACGTCGACATAGAAAAGGAGAGTACAAAGTACACCTCTTTTGTTACCCACGAGGGACAGTATGAGTTTTTAAAGACACCTTTTGGATTGTCAACCAGTCCAAGTGTATTTGAAAGATATATTTTTCACGTTTTTAAGGATTTGTTAAAAGATAAAACTGTTATTATTTATGTAGATGATATTATCATACCAGCCATGAATGAGGTAGAGGGTTTAGAAAAATTAGAACGTGTTTTAAATACGGCGTCAATGTACGGATTAGAACTAAACTTAAAAAAGTGTCAGTTTCTGAAACGAAAGATAGAATTCTTGGGTTACGTAGTAGAAAAAGGAACTATAAAGCCTTCACCTTTAAAAACTGCAGCCGTACGGAACTTCCCACAACCCAAAAATGCCAAACAAATACAGAGTTTTCTGGGGTTGACCGGTTATTTTCGAAAGTTTGTTCGAGATTATGCCAAGATAGCGAAGCCCCTCAGTGATTTACTTCGTGATAATAGGGAATTCCATTTTGGGTCGAAGGAGAAAACTGCATTTCACGAATTAAAGCAGGCCTTGACTGGCGAGCCGGTGCTACAAATTTTCAGACAAGGACCGCCACTGGAACTTCATTGTGATGCAAGCTCACACGGATTCGGAGCAGTACTATTGCAACAGGCAGATGACGGAAAGATGTATCCAATTCAATACATGAGTAAGAAGACAACAGCACAACAAGAAAAATACGGCAGCTATGAATTAGAAATTCTAGCAGTGATCGAAGCTTTGAAAAAATTCCGGAATTATCTACTCGGAACCAAATTTAAAATAATGACGGATTGCTCAGCCTTCCAGCAAACCATGAGCAAGAAGGACTTAACCCCTAAGATAGCGAGATGGGCGTTAATCATGGAGGAATTCGAATACGAAATAATTCATCGACCAAGTGCTCAAATGAGACATGCAGATGCTTTGAGCCGAAATGTCGCTGTGATAGTACCGCAACCAACGGGTGAAGAAATAACGTGCAAGTTAGCAGCAGCCCAACGACAAGATGAGTATATTCAAGTTATTAAAGAATTATTGATGAGAGGGGAGAAGAACGACTACTTGATCAAAAACGATGTATTATATCGATATGAAAACGGAAGTGAACTGCCTGTCGTCCCCGAGAGGATGCAATCAGATATTATAAAGGAATTCCATCAAAAAGGACATTTTGCCGTGGCGAAGACCGAGGAGTTAGTGAAAAGAGATTTTTCCATTCCAGGACTCAGGAAAAAAGTGGAGAACGTCATAATGAACTGCGTTAAGTGCATCTTGACGAATAAGAAAAGGGGCAAGCAAGAGGGTCAATTAAATCCAATACCCAAAGGGAGTGTACCGCTTAGTACATACCATATTGATTTTCTGGGACCTCTGGCGACAACAAATAAACACTATCAACACATCTTCGCTGTGATAGATGCCTTCACTAAATTTACTTGGCTATATCCAGTAAAATCAACTTCTACACGTGATGCGTTGGAGAAGCTAGAATCGCAGTCACATATTTTCGGAAATCCGTCAAGAATAATTTCAGATCGAGGCACCGCATTCACATCCAAAGAATTCGAAGGTTACTGCGACGAAAGAAGCATTGAACACTTCAAAATCACCACAGGAGTACCTCGAGGAAATGGTCAAATCGAACGAATATTTGAAACTGTGATACCGGTACTGACGAAATTAGCGATCAACGAACCAGAAAAGTGGTTTAAATATGTCAACTCAATTCAAAGAATTTTGAACAGCACCTCTAGTAAAAGTACAAAAATCACACCATTTGAATTGCTAACAGGAGTATCAATGAAGAACAAAGAAGATCTGAAGGTCAGAGAAATGTTGGAACAAGAATATGAAGAATGGTTCATAAGAAACCGAGAAGGACTTAGGGAAGAAGCTAAGGAACAAATCCTAAGGATGCAAGAAGAAAACCGAAAACAGTATAATCGGAAGCGGAAACCTGCAAGAAAGTATGCAGAAGGAGACCTGGCAGCGATACAGAGGACCCAATTTGGAGCAGGACTCAAATTACGACCAAAATATCTGGGCCCATACGAAATTATCAACAGGAAACCACACGACCGTTGCGAGGTGAGGAAAGTGGGCAGTCACGAAGGACCTATCAACACGTCCACTGCTGCCGAACACATGAAACCATGGACTAATTAACTTTAAAGAACTCTGGGAAAGAGAAACTAATGTGGAGAGAAAAATGATGTTTATTTTCAGCAATTCTCTCAAAAGTGAAATAGATACTTTTTTTTTTTTATTTTTTTATTTTTTTCAGGTCCCATTGTACGTGCCTAAATGAGTGCAGTGATGTTCGGGGCGAACACCGTCAGGATGCCCCAGTGTAGGAACGGAATTCTTTCGTCTCCCCACCTACTATCGAAAGGAGAAAGGGACTATTTCATCCAGGAAACGGAACACCACGAACGCTAGGGGGAAAAAGGCTTGAGCCCTTGCCCGCGGCGGAGGGTCTTCAGTTTTTTGTGTGATCGGAGAGAGTCGAGACCTGTGTGGCCGCTCTTCCGTGCTTTTTTTATGCGAATCTATTGAGACCTCTGTGGCTCATATGTGTACCATCTTCAATTATTTTAATAAATGTTATGTTTTACAACACGTGGACTCATTCCAAAATACCATATCAAGTAATAGCTACAGTGCCATTCCAGTGTTGACATCACATATATATATATATATATATATATGTTGTATCCAACTATATAATCCATTTCATATTCGTCACACTTCTGCTGAAGTTGATTTTAAGTTTTGGAGTGACTGCGAATTTTCCCGTGCATTCAATTTCAGTAAAAATGGCGAATTTTTGGTGGATAGTCGTTCACCTAGTTTTCCTATGAATATGTTTTCATTGTGCCATTCTTTCACCTAGTATGCGACAGTTTCGAATTTCATCATCAATATGAGAAGATGGTAAATTAAACTGTTACAGCATTCGTTACTAATTTAGTTTGAAGCAAACGCAATTTTTCTTAAAAATTCCTTTCAGCGGCAGGTGGAATAAGGGAACTTCTGTTAGATATATAAAGCAGAGTTGACGTTTGTCTGTTCTCTACACTAATCCACCTATTGACCAATCCACACATTTGATACACTTATATTTTAGAACCCTGTGGATATGATAGGCTGCATATTAACCTGCGTTCGATATGTCCAAGGGGGCTAAAAATTTAAGGCATACGTAAATAATTTAATTTGAAGCAAACGCACTTTTTTCCAGAAAATTACATTCAGTGGCATGTGAAATAACATTGCTTTTGTTAGAAATACATGTCATCATTAAACCCAATCGATTAATTGATTTTACGTCGCTTTTACAAAAAAAAAATCATTTTCAACGAACGAATCACATGCATCTAAGTTGGGTAAGAACAGCTTCAATAAATAGAGTAAGCAACCTCAACTTTCTGTCTCTTTTTTTTCTTCCTAAGACGTAAAATTTCAATTTTTCAAAATTACTTAGTGTGATATTATTCCAAGATCAACAAAGTCTTGTTAAAAATTCCCTTTTCTCCAACACACATACAGTTTTAAATTGAACCCTTATGGTATTTTTAAGATCAGAAATTTGGTTTCTAAATGGAAAGCACGTATCTATTTAGAATGATAGATGTAGTTACTTGACTATTGCGTAAACTTTCAATAACATCCATGAAACACGAAAAACAAATGAAATTTAGTTTATTTTAATCGGCTTTCAATGAAAAGCTATATCAAAATTTTGAAATATATTTTGAACTACAAAGTATGACTACCCGTTTTAATTAAACGTAACCCATCTTATTTTAAAGTTAGTTTTGAAATTTTTCATGTCATTTTAAAATAATAAATTACACACTTAAAAAATATTTTGATTTGTAAATTTTATTTTCTACACACTATACGTATTCAACCAAAGATTTAAAGAAAGTTGGTGGAAATATACATATACCACCACGAAAGTACCCATGTCTAGTGATATTTTGCAGGAAATAAATAAAATCCAACTCCTAAATAATAATTCTGGAATAGGTAATATATCGGAATACATAAGCAAACAGAAACAAAATTATGATCCTTAAAAAAGGCAGAATTCTGAAGAAAAAATATCTGTTCTAGCGTGTTGAATTTCGACTTCCTGAATAAATTCTGAAGTAAAACAATTCGACAAAAAACTGGAACAATGTTGATAAAGACAATGATTCATAAGCAAAAAGAACACATATTTATAATACTTGGGAAACCCCAAATATGACCGCAATCATCTCGCTTTCAACTAAAATACCCAAAAAAAGAATTATAAATCAAATTAAAAAAATTAAACATTAATTCTGAGGTTGCCAGATTACCGAGTAGCGAAATTACGCTTTTATGATCAATGATTTTATCGTTTGTGCTTTTCGTGCTCCATTATAAAATTTAAGTAAATATAAAATTAAATGTTCTAAATATTCTTTCTTCGTCAATCAAATATTTATAAATATTATTTTCATCATGGAAATAAGTAAAAATTCAGTTCAAACATGAACATTATAATTTAATTTATTTTGAGAAAATTGTTTTTCGATCAACACTGGTAAAGCAATCTGAGATGCGTGCAGCAATCGTTTTGCACTCAATGTTATTTCAATGGCGATTTCAAATTGATTTTGGCTTAGGCCTTAGGTCAATTTTAGGCATCTTAGGATTCGAATTTTTAAAAATCCTTTCTTAGAGCACCCCTACGGTATAAGAAGAATCCCCCTGCAAAATTTCAGCTTCCTAGGACTTGTAGTTCTTGAGATACAGTGATGAGTCAGTGAGTGAGTGGTATTTGAATTTTATAGATATAGATAAATTCGCGTGAAAAATGTGCAAAACTCAACAAGTAACAGCGAATTAAAACAGTATTAATCGTATAATAATATGTTGAGTTAGATTTGGTATGTTTTGGTTCTTTTATTTTACTCCCGGAGGCGCACGAGATTGTAGTGAAGATGGGCGTGCGTGGCGTTGTCCTATCTTCAATTTGTCCCACAAATGCTTCATCGGATTGAGATCGGGGCTAAGAACAGGCCAGTCAAGAAAATTCACAATTTTCTCAGGAAACCAGTCCAGCACGCGTTGTGCAGTATGACATGGAGATCGATCCTGTTAGAAGAAACAACCATCATCGCCGCAGTATTGCCATAGTGTAGGCAAGTCCGAATTATGCAGAACGTCGAGGTACACGTCAGCGTTCATGGTACCACGTACATAAAGCAATGGTCCTAGTCATAACCAGGAAAACAACCCCCCTTAAGATGAATCCTCCTAAGAATTTCTGCAATGTCCAAATACTTTTATCCATTTTATGAATGTGGATCTATGTTTTTGCCATTTGAAATCGAACTGAGGTCAAATTTATGCATTGTAAACGGACCAGAATAACCCCGTTCGCAGATAAGTGGATTAGCAATCGGAGGGTTTCGAGTTCGAATCCAACCAAAGACCGTCATGTACAAGGGGGCTGGTGCATGTCCAATCTATCGTGACCTCAGATATTCTCAATTTAGAATGGTGTTGAAGTTTGGAAAGTGGAGTGCCTGCTCAGGTGTGACCTCGTCATCTGACCATGGTCAATATTACGTGGTGCTTTTGCTCGGATCTTTTCCTTCGGGATTGATCCGCCGGACTGTCGCCCATGGTCCGTTGTGTTGCTCCAGTGCGACGTTAATTAAATATCTAATCTCTTTAATGTAACCACGGATTTAATTTTGTATGTGAATGCTCAATAGAACGTTGGGTTTCATGATATTATTTATAAACATAGTTGAAAAATTTTATAACCCGCAGATTCTAACATGTCACATCAGAATAAAACATCCCGCTTTTGGATGGAGATGAAGGCGCACTCTTCAAAGTATGTAAGGTAGGTAGTTATTTAATTAACGTCGCACTGGAGCATAATAACTGGCTATTGGTGAGGGTCGGGAATCAATAAGGAACAGAAAAATCAGAAGACAAGACCACGTAATTTTCAGCCATGATCAAAATACGAGGTCACACCTTAGCTCTCACCCCACTCTCCAAACTTCCACACCACGAAATCGCGAGGACATTTGATGCCACTACAGACTTAACGTGCATCAGCCCCCTTTCTACACGACGGTCTTTGGTAGGATTTGAACTCGCAAACCTCCGGTTGCTAATCCGTTACTCTTCCAACCGGGCTACCGCAGCCTTTTCCAAATATGGCCCGGTGAACGCATCCGATTTTTCAACGTGCGGTGCCGCTGCGGCACCGAAGCCCAACTATTCACACATAAGCGTGAATTGACGCAAGTACCCATTTCGCGCCATTTGCGATAGATATTCTTCGAAGAAAACGTGTTTATTTCGATTACTTGGTGTAAAAAAAGTATATTTTGAAACAAAATAGACGTTACTGGATACAACAATTTATTAATTATTATTATTTATATTCCATTTATTTATGAAAACAAGGTACTTCAGACCAGAGACGCGAGTGCGGAGAGCTGCGTCGCCGTGGGGAACTGCGGCACAAATTGAACGCAAGTTGGACGTGCGTCGCCACAGCGGCGCCAGAGGCATGTGTGCACTATTCCATTGGAGTAGGGCCCGGTGCACACATCCGGTTTTTCAGCATGCGGCGCCGCTGCAGCAACGCTAGTGCGGTCTGAGATACATTAGATCCAATAGAGCATGGCACATATGCTTCTGGCGCCGCTGCGTCGACGCACTTCCAACTTGGGTGCAATTTGTACCGCAGTTCACCACGGCGCCGCACACGCTGAACCGGTCTCAAGTACCTTCTTTTCATAAATAAATGGAATATAAATAATAATTAATAAATGGTTGTATCCAATAACGCGTCTATTTTGTTTCAAAATACACTTTTTGTACACTGTGACTTCTGCCTAATAACTAACAAGGTGACAAACATCCTGCCACGTTGAGTGTGGATAAAACTGGAACCCTATTACGAGGCTAAATGAAGAAACACATTTCATAGCATACTTCTAAAAAAAGATTTTTCTCAGCACCGCTATGGGATAATATAATATAAAGTGGGACCCTTCAGCGAGGCTAGGAAAGACATCTCATGTCCATAGACAGGTGTCATCGAGTCTAGACGCGGCGTCGGGGAGACGATCAAAGGCTGGAAGGTCTCGAAAAGATGATTCTCGAAAGATTAAATCTTGGAGAGAACAACATTTTGTTCTGGTTCCCATCATGGGAAAAACTTTGCGGTAGAACGTCTACAAGAGTTCGATATTGAACAATTCTCTCGGATATCCCACGCTGGGATGAGATTTATGAGCTTTGACCAACGTCATTGTAGCCGAAGTGTGATCAATTAAGCTTTGTAAATAACTGTAAATAAAAACTCATTAGTCAAGAGTTTTGTTTAAATTATTTAGTGTTAAACGCTACAACACTAAGAAAGCGAAATAAACACGTTTTCTTCGAAGAATATTTATCGCAAACGGCGCGAAATGAGTACTTGCGTCATTTCACGGTTATGTGTGCATAGTTGGGCTTCGGTGCCGCAGCTGCGCCGCACACTGAAAAACCGAATGTGTGCACCGGGCCTAAGACACCAAAATAGCAATCCAATGAAAATTTAACAAAAAGTAGCACAGCTCACCTCCACTCTTTGGTCGTAACCGTAGATGGCATTCCTGCTGAGGTCCGTAGTGGCCAGCGCCCCACTGGGGAACTTCATCGTGATGACGACGGTGTCGTGGTCCCCCAGCGCCTTCACGTCCTCGTAATTGGCATGGGCAAACACAGATACGCTCTCGGGATACTCTCCGAGGATCCAACAGACGAGGTCTATGTCGTGCACTGCACAGTCGTGGTAAATCCCACCTGCAAATAAGTTCGTCATCTGACTGTGACTCAAAATTGCGTGGTGTTGTCCTCAATCTTTCCCTTCTGGAGTTGATCCCTTACAATCGCCAATAGCCCGATCAGTTGCTCCATTGTGATGTTAACTTAAAAATACGATATCTATATCTCTACTGTTATAAAAGGAAGTGTCTGCGTGTACTGTCTTGGCGAATCTATAGCACTTACAATAATGGGATTTTTTGCAATTTTTGTACTAAGCCCGAATGGTGAAAATTCAATCTAGAATATTAAAAATTAATTTAATGGAATTAAATTATTATTGTTTTCCTTAGAATGGCAACAGTATAAAGAGATAGCAGATTCTAAATTTATTTTTTCCGTTTCATTTTGTGAAGGAACGATTTAAACCGAAGGAAACAAAATAAAGTTTAACAGGAGTACGTATGTACGGGTATCTGGTGAGCGTTAAATCTGTTGTGGTCTCAAATGTCTTCCTGTTTGCGTGGTGTGGAAGTGCGGAGAGTAGGCTGCCAGCTGAGGCGTGACCTCGTCATCTGACCGTGGGTCAAAATTACGTGGTGTTGTCATCGGATATTTCCCTTCGGAATTGATCTCAGACCGTCATCAATAGCCCGTTGTGTTGCTCCAGTGCGACATTGATTAACTGCATTCCTAACTTCTCGAGCAAGAAAGTACAGTTTAAAAAGTAAATTCTAAAGGAGAGCCGAAAATTGATGAACATCTTAAATCGGAAACTTTAATAAAAAAATTTTGAAAAACTTCATAGGGAACTACAGTAACGTAATCACGATTTTATTTCGGAAGGGGACAAAATTAAAAACGGAATCCTTTAAATGCAAATGTTGAGATCAAATCCGATTTAAAAAAATGTTTTCAATGGTATTTTTTATTCATATGACTAAGAACTTTTAAATGATTACTGTTAGTGGCCGACTTATTTGACGACTTTGATTACGAGGTAATATTCTTTGTGGATTGAAGAATGTGAGGAAAAAAGTACAATTTGATTTAACGTAGTTTTAAACTGAAATCGTAAAGGACTCTCTTGTTGAAAAGATTTTTGAATGAAACTCGGAGTTGTCCCATTTGTTTTAAAATTTAAGATCTATTGATTCATACCTGATATCTTCAAGTAGTCGGCATTAGGTTTTGGAGAGTCACGACTGCATGTCTTGATCACATGGATTTTTCCGATTTCACCCGAATCTACACGAAGTTTCAGAGATCGAACACCAGGATCAAAACGCCTAGAAAGGGGGGATGATTGCTTATAAAATTTCATATCAACTATACCTTCATACACACTAATGTCTGAACTATATAGATACAAAATTGTCCATTAAGGGGTTCCGAAAAAATGAATTAACGTCTGAAATTCTTCGTATAAACAACCCTACAAAAATAGACCAGAGGCCATCGGATTTGCATAAAATCCCACTACTTGTTTGGGGGTGTTTTTCGTGGTATGGCCAGGGACCTTTGCATGTTACTCCTCGTCAATTGAACTCCGACGCCTACATGAACATTTTGGACAATCAGGTTCTTCCTACGCTCTGGCAATTTCATGAAATCGAGGAATGTTACTACCATGACGACAACGCTCCATGTCATGTTGCAGCCTCAGTCAAGCATTGGTATCAAGATATGAATGTAAAACGCCTTCCCTGGCCTGCTCAGAGTCCCAACCTAAACCCCATAGAACATTTGTGGGACGAGTTAGAGCGACGCTTACGGATCAGAGAACCACGTCCTAAATCTACAACTGAGCTGGCGACATTCTTGCAGCAGAAATAGACACAAATACCCATAAATGTGTATCTAACCTTGTTTAAAGTATGCCCAGAAGAGTTGCTAGTGTAATTGCAGCAGGTGGGGGATCACCCCCCTATTAAAGCATGTATTATTTCCCTTATACCATCACATCTTGCTGTCCGGTCCGCGATATTCCACATTGACTAACTCCCGGGCACTCGCGTCGCCAAGCTTGCCAAACCAGTCGAATTTTTAAGCTGTCTGTCGTTCCGCGGTAATCCCTCCCCCCTAAATTGGCAACCCACGTCCTCATGTTAACGCGCCTGTCTCGTACCGCGAACTATTGTTTGTTTGTTTATTATCCAGAGGCTTGATTATCAATTATCATGGAAGATAGACACGTTTAAAGACAAATATTTAGGCGAGTTGAAGATGGAATTCTTTCTTACATTAGACGGGGATAGTTGCACTGACGAAAAAAATCTTTTTTGATGTGCAATCCAAACTGAGGAGGAAATAGAATTTTGGAAAGCTTCAGCTCACTAACCAACACGTGTTGGATAGAGTGACTTCGTCGCAAGAATTTGAACAGGTGAGTTTTATTTTGAAATTGATTTCGCGAAGTGGTGTCGCACAAAAATGGGTGCAAACAAAATGTTATAGCAAAACATTAAATTCACCGTAAACAAACAGCGCGCGATCACTGCGGTTCACGAATAATCTCATGAAACGCGAGAAAGCGCGAGGTTGACATCAGGGATTGGCGTAGTTGCGATATCCTTGGCGACGCGAGTGCCCGGGAGTTAGTCAATGTGGAATATCGCGTCCGGTCCATTATTATAGGGTAGTGTAGCTGGGAGCGTGGACTGACCTTTATGCCTGGGGTAACCATACCAATATAAAACTCCAAACGTACTTTAACCACTTTCCCCTGTTACACCCCTCATCGCGGTGTTGCAACCAATAGGATAATGGATGCGAATTCAGAGTGCTTTTCCAGAGAATCCAGAGTGCCTGGATCCAAATTCAGCAGCAAATCTCGAAACGTAGTGTTCGAAGAGCTTCTTTATAATAGATCCGAAATAAGACAAATCTGCTACACTCTGTCTGCTGCAATAGTAATGTTGTAAACAGAAACAAATACTAAGTTTGAAGTTGCTTAAATAAATGACAACATGCTGGTTGTTGGTATGGGTTAGTTATAGGAGGAATGCAACTTCGAAACTATGTCTAACTGGTGTGGAGGTTTGGGGAGTAGGGTGCCAGCTCATATGTAAACCTCGTCATTTGACAGTGGTTCAAATTACGAAAAGTTATCCTCTGAAATCTGGAAGCTCTAGGGTTGGTAATCGGACGTCATAAGGATTGAAAACATGACTAGACTCACGAGCATGAATTTCGTGAGTATTTTCACTCAACTTTCTTTCCGTACGTAATAGAGTTGTTACCGCCAAAGTATTCAAGTTATTTTCAACTCTTGAAACTCCTTGAGGATTGTATCAGGTGTAGTAGGAAGTTTTAAAGCATGTGTCCAAGAAATGAATACGTAATTTAGAGCTGATAATAATACTTTTATTCATCGAAATAATCTCCATCATTATCTAATACCTTCTGCCATCGGTCATTTAGTTCACGGATGCCAGCAGTGTAGAAAGATTCATCTGTTGACACAATGAAGTCGTCAACCCATTTTCGAACGTCGTCCACTATCCGGAAGTTTACAGAAGACAAGGTATTCTGTATAGACCGAAAGAAATGACAGTCTGAAGGGGCTATACGCTGGGTGTTCCAAAACTTCCCAGCCAAGTGTTACTAACGTGTCCTTGACCACTTTTGCAACATGCGGCCGTGCATTGTCATGGAGCAATTTGACGGGTCGCAAATCTTTGCCAGTAAACGGACGTTTTCGATCGATTTCCTGTTGTAATCGCAGCAATTGTTGTTTATAGCGTTTAGCAGTTACACTTACACCCGACTTCAGCAATTATAATTGAGTGATCCCTTCATATCCCACCAGATGCATAACAGAACTTTCTTGCAGTGAATGTCTCTTTTCGGCGTTGATGTTGCTTCGCCGGGATTCACCCAATAATTTTTGCATTTCGGACTGTCATAACAAATCTATTTTTCATCTCCTGTCACGATTTTCCACAAGAAAGGTTTTCTGTGTTGCCTGTTTAGCAGATTCATGCACTTCAAGACACGGTCGTCCTCAATGCATGTGGCACCCATTTTCATACCTTCTGAATCTTTCCCATTGCATGTAAACGATTAGAAATTGTTTTTTGTGATACTCCTAACTGTTCAGCAAGTTCATTTTGAGTTTGAGATGTACGTCTTTATCGAGAAGTGCTTGCAAATCATCATGGATAGCATTCAGTGGAGCGCCGCTACGTTGTCGATCGCTAATCTCAAACTCGCCATCTTTAAAACGTCAAAACCAATACTCACATGTGCTTTTCGATACGATATTCACCCCTAAATCAGAAAAATTGATTGACATGCTTTTGCAGCACTTTTGTGCTGGTGAAATTCGTAACGAATGCAGTGACGAATAAATGTCTTATCGTATGACATCTTTCACCTTCAAAATTTCAACTTTACGTTCACTTTTTCCATTGCTTCTGCGTCGGTTTGATATCTCTAATCCGGTTTCTATCACATGACACAAACGCGGTGTACTGATTAGTATGCTATTTTGCAGTAGACGTCATACAAAACTCGCTTTAAAACTTCTTACTACACCTAATAGTATTTGATTCAGTCTCTAATCGATTCAAAGATGGAATTATAAAGTTTAGTAAGTCGCGTAACTTCCAGCTCATCCGTGAAGCATTAGACCTGGAAAACGTCACAGTTGAAAATTTTTTGTTCGATATTCGTTTCAAACAAAAGAAAACTCGAATGTTCGATAGTCTTTTTACACAAATACACCTTGAGAAGAGACATCACGATGGAGTAACTCGGTTAAATGTCTAGATTTGATCAAAATTAAAATTAAGTATATGTTTCAGGGTAACATCTATATATATATATAATTCTCTTACGTGGCACGCAAAAAAGACGTTATTTGTTATCGCGTTTTGGCAACATTGTACGATTGTTTGTTTACCACAAAGTCGCCTCAATTGAATTTATAGCGTTATCGGATGAAATTTTACTGAAAAATAAAAATAATTTTAGTCGAGCTGTTGCTGATTAAAATTATAAATCAAAGAAAGCGGAGGATCATTTCAGGGCATTTTAAAAAACCTGGGCCAACAATTATAGTTCAGGGCCAACAATTATAGTTCGACAAGACGCTTGCACTATAACTTTCGACAACAAACTGAATGAAAAAGTGTGGGTGACTCAAGAGTGCTTTATGGAAATGTACACACAAACAACATGCTGGGTATTCCATTTCCAAAGCAGCGCTCGCATTTCGACTCAAAATTTGATCAAAGTTTTCATTTGAATTCTGATTCCAGGGTACTGTATATATATTTTCTGTATACAGCAAATTTATATTTGAAAAATATTTTTTTGGTACATCATATTTTGTAAACAATCCTTTCTGCTAGGACACATGTCTTCATTGATGCGAGCAAAGCGAGCATAGGTTAGCGTAGCGAACCAATGAGGATTGCAAAGCAATCCTCCGGGGGCTGGCGAGCTTTAGCGAGCAGGGGCCGGGCCCCCTAGTTTCTACTAATTAATGTAAATTTTTTTTTTGACACATCTATTGACTTCGTTTTTGAAATACCTTTCTTTTGTTTTCTGTAAACACCATACAAAAAACAACTTTTAATTTTCTTCAAGTTATCCAACACCAGCGTAATGTTTTTCATACATCAGGAGGATACACATGCGGGTGTCTGCGTGTTCTAAATCAAATATTTAACAGATGTACGCCTTTCCTGAAAAAGAAATTCTTAGCTCTTAATCTTTACGCTGCCGCAGATCGACAATTGTTACCACTAAAATTTCGTTTACACGAGCGGCGTGGTATAGATCTGTGTATGTTGGATGTTATCTCCTTTCTAAGTGACCGCTGGCATCAATCACCATTTACGATACTTCAATGACTGACCTTCCAGAGGGTTTCTACTTTTGTTCGGTACCCTAGCCTGTCGACCGTGAGGTGTGAACGCTTTTGGGAAAAGGCAGAAGTTCGCTCCGGTGATATCGCTCTCAAGCCACACAATACTATGAAAGGAACGCGTCAGTCGTAAATGCCACTCAAGGCTCTATCTCTCCAGTTAGGTAATTAGGTAAGAAGGGTTGGACAAGCAAGCGAAACAGCCGTTCCTGGAGACGATTGAAAAAATTTAAACGCCGCAGCGTAAGGGTTAAATAAATTAAGTGGTAAATGTAAAGAGGAAAGCAGTTTTACTTACCTATTGAACGCACATAGTAGTGGCTTGGAATACTTTTTTGCAGCTTTCAGACAGCGTTCGATACCTTCTTCGTCTAGAGCCAAAGGTTTTTCACAGAAAACAGCCTTTCCTAAAATATGAAATTCAAATGAAAAATTATATTATGGTATCCATTTCAGTCAATTTAGACAATTATCTCACATTCTCACCCAGATTATCTGACAAAAGTTGTAAAATTAACCTTGGACAACTACAGTAAAAAAATAATGTTTTCGTTCTTCAATGGGTTCCAGCACGTTGCGGTATATATGGAGAAGAAATGACCGCTGTGACATCATGAGAAACTTCGTTGTACTTGACCTTTAGGAAGGGTCACTTGTAGGGCAGGTGCCTACTCCATTGTATCTTTGGAATGCCGAATATATTCTGAAATTAATTGTTTGGTACCAGTTGCTGTTCTTCCGCCACGCGCTTTACAACGACTTTAGAAGAACAGATGGTGTTTGTCCAGATGATCTCTGATTGTTTTTTTTTTACTTTTACTGTTTGGTCATTTTTAGACTGCGGCAGAATACGTTGGAGACGACTGTTAGAGAGAGAGAGAGAGAGAGAGAGAGAGAGACAGAAGCAGCGGGTGAGGCTGGTTCACTGTGATGGCCTGTGATATACATACTTTTATGTATTGGTGTAATGAGGTTAATGTTATGATGTAAATATTGTACATATTGCTAATGTTCTTGGAAAACTTAAATATCTTAGCTGTTGGTTGTCGTCTTATTGTGTACGATTCTTACTGTTTTCACGCTAACGTTTTGGGGCAACGACACGGCACCGCCATATTCCCAAAAAGTAGAAGTACACTCTAGAACAAAAAAAATCGACGCCCCAAGAAGGAGTTGTCCGATTGCGATAAAAATTGGTGGATGTGAAGAACATACATAGAAAAAAAACCGAATAAAAAATTTAACAATTGAATGATTTATTTCAGAGTTTGACCGTTACAAAGGGATGAAGTCAATAAGGCGTTGGTCCTAGCCTGGATGCAAGCTCTCACCCGGCGTGGCATAGACTAAAAACGTTCCCGGATTGTGTCCTACGAAATTTTTTTTCGGCAAATTGTCTCCAACTGTCGGGTTAAATGGTCAACATTCCAGGATGGTTGCAATCGCTTCCCCATGACGTCTCAAATGTTATCTATTTGAGAGAGATCAGGAGACCTAGCTGGGGCCAAGGAAGTGTTTTGAAAGCTTGAAGACAATTTATAGTAACACGTGCCGTGAGCGGCCGGGCATTATCTTGGTGAAAAGTAAGTCCGGAGTGTCGCATAACCGGTCATTGAATGTCGTGTACGTATCGCTGTGCTGTAAGTGTGCCAGAAATGACTACCAAAGAGGTCCGGCTATCAAAGGAGATGGCACCTCAGACTGTAACGCCCTGTTGTGCGCATGTGTGGCGGGCGATAGTAAGGGCAGGACCTCCACGCTACACTGGACGTCTCCACACAAGTCTGCGGTTATCGTCAGGACTCAGTTGGAAACAGGACTCGTCACTAAAGACTGTACATCCCCAGTCAGTGCCGTTACAAGTGAATCGAGCCCGGCACAACTTATTGGACAACTCCTTCTTGGTGCGTCGATTTTTTTTGTTATCTATATATATAATTCTCTTACGTGGCACGCAAAAAAGACGTTATTTGTAATCGCGTTTTGGCAATACTGTACGATTGTTTGTTAATCGCGAAGTCTCGCGCATCGATTGAATTTATAGCGTTATCGGATGAAATTTTATTGAAAAAAAATGAATTTTAGTCGAGCTGTTGGTGTTTATAATTAGAAATCAAAGAAAGCGGAGGATCTTTTCAGGGCCATTTAAAAAACGGTCCTTTTCAGGGCCAACAATTATAGTTCAACAAGACGCTTGCACTACAACTTTCGGCAACAAACTCAATGAAAAAGTGTGGGTCGTTTGAGTGCTGGGAAAATGTATACACAAACAGCATGCTGGGTATTCAATTTCCAAAGCAACGCTCACATTTCGAGTCAAAATTTGCACAAAGTTTTCATTTGAATTCTGATTTTAGAGATACTGTATATATTTTTTCTGTAATACAGCAAATTTAGATTTGAAAAACATTTTTTTGGTAACATATTTTGTAAACAATCCCTTCTGCTAGGACACATGTCTTCATAGAGGCGAGCGAAGCGAGCATAGGTTCGAGCAGCGAACCAATGAGGATTGCGAAGAAATCCTCCGGGGGTTGGCGAGCGTTAGCGAGCAGGGGGCAGGCCCCCTAGTCGAGTATATTTTGCAACATTCAAATTGCAATCCCCCTTATTAATCACCTGAACAGATTGAAAAAGTCCAAATTGTATTCTATATGGATGTAGTGATGAAATGGACTCTACACCAGGCCTCGAAATAGATTTTTTAATACAGGTGCACCTTGGGCACCTAAGTTTTTAAATTAGGTGCACGGGTTAGATTATAGGAGCTCATTAAAAAAAAAAAAACGTAATATAAAAGCATTAATGTAGTGTAAACTACTTTATTAGTTGGGTATGTTTAGATAGGTGAGAAGTCGATAGTAAATAAAAATATTTAAACAGATAAATTCTCCTTTCTCCGTCGTACGGCTGTCGCTTCAACAGAGCCATCTGGAAAATGTTTCGATCATCGGCAAGTTCTGGTGGCATGACATAAGTGAACCTTCCTCCTAGATAAACACGTTATAGCCCAGCGATTTTGTTTTCGCATAGTGTGTATTTAGGAATTTTAATTACGTTCCTTTAGAGCGAGAGAGGTCGATACTAATATTTTGTTCAAACATCAAAATAACATGAAACACGTCACCCCTCCCCCCTTCCTTTTTTTTTAACGTGCACCTAGCGGGAAAAAATTAGGTGCACAATTGCATTTTCATGTGCACGGAGCACCTGTGCACCCGGGTATTTCGAGCCCTGCTCTACACTAATCTTGAGGTTCGCTCAAAACTGTGGTGAGTCATTTTTCAAAGATAGTGGCAAGTAAGAGATCTACTTTAAAGCCTATTGAGTGATTATATGTAACTGCTGTGTTTATTTTCTCCCACTTCCCTTAATTATTTATCCCGTTTAGAAGTTTTATCCAGTTTTTCCCTGTCTTCGTGTTTTTGTTGTGAGTGCTCTAATGAACGAATGTATTTGAAGTGAACTGCAAAAAATGAAAACATCAGTCAATAATTTAATTTCCACTGCCAATATATATAGGTTCAAAGATCCATACTTCGAGTCAACTTAATTTCATAATTATTTGAACTACAAAGCGTGTTGATCCTATAAAAACAGTTCTTGGAACTGTAAATTTGTCATAGAATGCTGAATAAACAAATTGAAAATATTAAATATTTATTTTATATTTTATTACAGAATTTGCTTCTGTTTTGTTTATTTTACCCATTGCCACGTCATAATGCAATCAACAAATGAAAACTTTATCTCGTGTGACGTATACTGTACGTGATTTCACTCTTAGCAAATCAGAACGTCGCCTATTAACACTCGTGAAACCTATTTCCTATCTGTAGTGAATAGGTGAACATAATAGGTCCCCGAGTATATGTAAATAAATGAGATTAGTTTAATGAAGTCATAACTCACCTGATTGCAATGATTTCAAAATCAATTCTTCGTGAGAAAAAGTGGGCGTGCACACCAAAACAGCAGTTACTCTGCAAAAATAAAACGAGATGCAATACACTTTTATTTAAAACTGAGAATCTTACTCGGTCCATGGTAGTGTACGAAACTCGAGCTCGAATAAAGAGTGTTTAGTAAGATGAGACAAGACTCGAGCAAAAGTACAACACAAGAAATGCGTCTGTTTCAATTCAAGGAAGTGTCACCATCAAGATTGCATTGTCTAAGCTTCTTCAATTAACTTCACATTGATGCGACAAGCAATATGGCCATTTGTCTTTACGTCCCAAGCCACCCACCCCACCAACAAAGTGTTTAAGATCGGGCAAGGCGATCTTGGGTCTTCACCTCAGGAGTGGTTTGCATTCGCTAAGGCGAACTCCCAATCAATATGCAAACACCCTGAGTGTTTCCAAGCCCTCATTGGCTTGGGCAAACTTGTGACTGAGACGATGACGCCTCAAACTCCGGGCTTAAGGGCATTACTCTCTAGGCAGAACAGGCAAGAAAGGTTTGTTTTTTTATTAAATTTGGAGTAGTGAAGGAAGTAGACATTGTCAGTATGATGGCACACCCAGGTGTAGAATTATGTTCAGTGTTCTGCAACAAAACTACAAGCAATTGCAATTGTTCTGCAGGCATTTTGTCCGAATTTTGAAAACTGCAGTTAAATCAAAAACAGACGTAAAACACGGCTAAATAATGTGTTGCATATTTATAATAAAACCACATCAAAATAAACTAACTTACTTCATTTAAAATCAAGGCACACTTTCAGAAATTGAAATTCTGTCGATGACTTTTGAAGTTAAATATTTTGTCATTTATATAGAAGACTAGCAAAATACCCGACCTTACTCGGTTTGAATTGGTTTACTCTTGATTGAAGAGATAATCAAAATATATAATGACTTACGTTTTTTGTAGAATAAAAATTCTTTTTAACATCTTTCACCATCTTTATATTTTCTACAACTTACTTTGGACACAAATCCTACACATGCATAGCCATTCATGTAATACATTTCACATACATCGACAGTTGCTGTATGATAAAGCTACAAAATGACGAAAGGTGATACTAAGGTTACTACTAAAGACGATAAAAATTACTATAAAAGCCGATTTATAGGAAGATTTGGAATTCCCTTTCTTAAGTTCTTTTCATGTTCAATTCAATTCATTAAAATTACGATTTACGGCGAGTGCTCTCGCACTCATAGTCAACAAAACAAAAATTTTTTACTTGTGGCACTCTTGCCTCCGGTATGCGACATTGTGAAATTTTGCAATCTTCTCCTGTCATTATTACAACGAATTTTTTAATGTTGGAAAAAGTTCCAGTTTGGATTAATAAACATTATTATTCTTTCAATAACGGCATTATTCTTTAAATAACAGCATTATTCTTTAAATAACGGCATTATTCTTTAAATAACGGCATTATTCTTTCAATAATGGCATAACTACACTTAAAATTTACTGAAAATTTATACTGACTTACCTAACATTTTAAAGTCTAATACTTTGTGGTGCTGTTGCGTGTGATGAGAAGGAAAACACATTTATTAAAATAATAAATATTTAAAACAGGAAACAGCGAAGAAACAAAATAAAAGATGCCGCAAAAAATTGTTCTAAAGATATTAATTTGAGATTCAATTTTATCTCTTGATCTCGCACAATTGCCACAACTTACAACTAAAAGTGTACAAAATTTAGAATTGTGAAATTAATTCAGAGCGAAAGAACCAGAAAAAATATCACTGTTCGCGCGATCTTGTTCATTCTCGTTTCATTGAAAAATATCGTCTGTCCCAAATATTCGGAAATCGTTTCCATTGCGCAAATAATAAAAATAAGACTCGAAATAAATGAAGTATCAGAGATGAAATTCCATAAAAAAAAAAAAAAAATTATGAAGAATAATTACTTTTTCAGCAGTATTGGTAAAGCAATCGAAGTAATCGTAATATTCAATAGACATTCCAATTTTTCCAAAACTACCAAATTATGGTTGATTTAAGTATACTTACTCAGGTGTTTTAGCATGAAACTCAACTAAATATAACAATAAAGAAATGTTTAATATTGCATTCGTTAAACTAATAGATAATGTATAAAATAAAATACAATGCAATCAAATATCTGGAATACTATTCATGTGATGTCTACACAAACACACAAACACAAAATCGAGCATAGAACAGAAAGACGGACAGACAGACTTTCGCAACCAATGCCACTCACTAAATCAAGATAACTACTCACTGTATGCAAATTTTCATGAAAATATCTTAAACCGCGTGGACGTGTATAGGGCACAACATACAGACAGACAGACAGACGGACAGACAGACAGACAGACACCAAACGAGAAAAAGGCGGATTCGGCATCAGAAGGGTCCAAAACGGATAGAAAACTTGAAATGGGTCGAAAATATTGAATGTACAAACAAACACTCCATTCTTATTTATATAGATGTGTTATTTATAAAGTGTTTGTGGTAATATGGGCGGTATAGGGAGTTTTTTTTTCGTAGCTACAAAAGAAAAAAGGTGTGGCAAAGAGCGCGCTTTGCACTGTAGAACATCGTAACTTATAATTAAAAAAAAAATGGCCACAATTTTGATAAAATTAAGGAAAAATTGTTCTGCAAAGACTTTGTTCTGTGACTTACGTCGCAGTTTTAAGAACTTTCTGCTCCTGGGATAGTACATAGTGCTGGAAGTTTAAGGACGGTGTATTGTTTATTGTGATGGTACTTGTACTAATTGGGGATAGGGGAAACACTCTAATGTGACCACGGCAGAAGTGTACTCTACCCTATGTTAAGGTAGTGGCAAGAGCGGGCCGCTAGGACTGAAAATGGTGGGATTATAAGTCCAAAATGGCCTGTTCTCTGAGGAAGACCGCTGATCTCGTTCACGTGCCCTGCCGAACCGGTGATGGTGGCGTCGGTGGTGGAGGATTTCGAGTGGATGATCAGGATGGCAGGTATCAATGTCTCGATGACCTATTTCCCCGGCCATCGGGACCACTCCTCTTTGCTTTTCTAATCGAGGTCCTTCTTAGTCATTTTGGCTTATTCGTTTTGCCTAGTTAGGGTGGTGCGGAGGTAAGTGCTTGCCATGTCTAAGAAGAGCTCGGGTTGTTGTTGTCGTGCGGGCCATATATGGCCCAATTGGGGGTGCCATTGCCCCGGAGGGTTGGACTTCTTCATACATGACACATCCGTTTTACAGGAAGGTCTCTTTCACACATCCATTCACGCACACATATCGTAATTTAGATCCCAATCAGAGGCCGATAATCCCCTGATCAGGTACCCCCAGAGGTATTGATTTGGTATGGGATCGGGTCTCAGGATAAACTACATTCTGTCTAAAGAAATGACCATCTGACGTGTTTGGCACATGCGTGTTCAGTCGATACAGAAGAGACGAACTACTCAGGCAAGCACAAGTCAGCCTGTCGTTTGTTGCAATCCGACTAAATATGCTGTTTGATTTATAGAATTTTCAAACAAAGATGGCACCCATCAAATGTATCTTACTATCGATGATATACCTTACCAAATTTAGCAGTGTTCCTTTATCAGATGTACATTATCAAATCTCAATAATTGATTGGACAGTTCAAAGGCATCGTATTAGATGTTAACTGCAATTTTCTGGGAATTGCTTTGGCTGTCTCGTAATTTATGCTTTGGTTGTGCTTTCATTTTCATCTTAAATAATGACAATCACTTAGCCAGAGTCTTGACGTACCAATAGACTAAGTCGTTGGGTTCGGGATTAATGAAAGTCATCTGGTCTTAAAAATTGCCTTGACTAGCAATTTTCGTTTTGATTCTAAAATAATCATTCCCGTCCGAATTCGTCTAGCGATGCATGCCGCTGAAAATCCGAGCGGGTAATGATGCCTCACGCCACAGAAACGATATTATCGACTGACCTAAACAGCGCTCTCTTGCTAGATATTTTCGAAACACCCGGTATATGTATCAGAATGTCCCTTACCTACTGTCTTTAAATACAGCATCCTGCTGGGATGGATTCAAAAATGTGGTTTCCGATCTCACTAGTTTCCATTTGTTTCGGATGACGTTGATTCTGTCGTTAGATTCTTCGATGCAGTATAGAATTTGGCACCTGGGGTTCGACCTCAGGTTGTTCAAATGGATCGTTCCAATGCGTCCAAGACCGAAAATGGCTATTCCGACAGCCGGAATATCAACAACAGGGTTCTTTGCCTCAATGGCTACGGGTTCCATTTCGCTCTTGTACCTAAGGGCAACAAATAAAAACTATTTTATTCATCTTAAGGGGTTAGGTACCTTTTAAATGTCAAAATATGCAAAAAAAATCACTACATTTTGGAATCTTAATATCTGTATGAATAAATTATTTACATAAATGAAGTTATGTTTGCAGATTTTAACTACCTTTATCTTTTGTAAACTATTTTAAAAAAAATTTCTACCCCTTAAATATATTGTAAATTGGACCAAAATGAAATGCATTGTTTTTGTTGTTAGAGTATTATATGGTGCATTGCGCGCAGTATTCTGGGCAAAATAATTATTATTCTGAGCTGAATTTTTTTATGTACTTAAAAATATATAATATAATTACAATAACGAACTTGTTTTTTTTTTTTTAATTTCTTACAAAAAAAATTTTTAATAAAAAAAATTGAAATTTTTTCTTTTTTTTCAACACAAAATGAACTTTTTTTCAAAAACTTTCAACAGGATAGACAAAAAAGTTGGTCATTTTAAACATATATATGGTTTACATAATCAATTAAAATTTCATGTAATTCTAACCAACCATTCCAGAGAAACTTTGCGCGCAAGTGGTAAAATCACAGCTTTGAGATATCGTCGTTAAAAACAATTCGCTTGTGAAATTCTTTCGCATTAAAGGAAGGAAACAAATGAAACTAAAAGTAGAAGTCAAATACTTTGTTCCCAGATAAAAAATATAATTAATTAAACAATGTACATGGAGATGGCTTTAGCAATATAGAGCGTAGTCAAATTACATTTTTGTGATCACTGATATCGACGAAGTACAAAATATAAACAAACCATTTGGCTCTAAATGTTTGATTAAGGGCTTCACTCTTTTAACCATAACTTCCGTTCTAGAGTAAAATTTTACACCAGGTTTGTTTTAAAACGTTGCTAAGAAACAAAGCATTAAAATTAGATCATAATAATTTTTTTTGATTTTTTTTGATTTTTTTTGAAAATTTAAAAGGTACCTAACTCCTTAAGGGGGTCCGGGACACATTGAAAATTTTTTTTTATTAATTAATTTAGAATTAATTTTGATTTTTTTTGTACTGATTACTCATCTAACTAATAAACGAAATCACAACACAAAACTTTTCCAAAAGTTCTTTAAAAATTTTAAATTAAAATTTTTTGAAAAAAAAGAGGGGTCATTTTAAATTGCTAAGGCTCAAAATATTCTTGATCGATTTTCAAAATTCTTGCAGTAAATTATTCACAAATTTTTAAACTTTAATTTTGATTCAGCAATTTAAAAAATGTTAATTTAATAAAAAATAAAAAATATTTGAATGAAAATTTTTGAAAATTTTAAGGTACTTTTTAAAAAAAAAAGTCATATTTTGAAAAGTAAATATTTGTTTCAAATTTGCTGAATCAAAATTAAAGTATAATGTTTGAAAAAGATATCTTCCAAATTTTAACCTTTAAACTTTATCGGTTTTCGACTTATAGCAATTTGAATGCAGGAAATCTTGAAAAAATGTATCATGGAGAAAAACGCATTTAAAGTTTTAAAGACAGGTGTTGTTGCCATGACAACAACTGTCAAGAGTGCTAGATTTTCAAAACAACGCACCACAAAAATTATTATATCTCTATTTCTAATTAAGATAGAAACATTATTTAGACGTAATTTTAAGCAGAAAAACACAGAGAGAATTTCTTAAAATAATAAAAAAAAATTCGAAAATTTGACGATTTTTGTGTCCCGGACCCCCTTAAGAAATGTATTTTGTGGGTCACCATTAGCTCAATGAAAGAATATACAAGAGGCATGCCAAAGAAAGAATACTTATGTATTGGTCGAAATGTACCTAGAATATTTACACACACCAGCCTTAACTCGGAACACATATGGCAACTTTAAACAATTTGAATGCATTTCGGTTCTTAATTGAAGAGATGACTGGAAGAAGGGGGTTATGTGACATTTTTGTTGTCTCGAGATATTTGGCCTCTAAGGCCCGGTGCACACATCCGATTTTTCAACATGCGGCGTTTCTGCGGAATCCAAGCCCAACTATGCACACATAACCGTGAAATGATGCAAGTACTCATTTCGCGCCATTTGCGATACATATTCTATCGAAGAAAACGTGTTTATTTCGCTTACTTGGTGTAAAAAAAGTGTATTTTGAAACGAAATAGACGTTACTGGTTACAACCATCTATTACCGGGACACAAAAATCGTCAAATTTTCGAATTTTTTAAAATTATTTTAAGAAATTCTCTGTGTTTTTCTGCTTAATATGACGTCTAACTCATGTTTCTATCTTAATTAGAACTAGAGATATAATAATTTTTCTGGTGCGTTGTTTTGAAAATCTAACACTCTTGACAGTTGTTGTCATGGCAATAACATCTGTCTTTAAAACTTTAAATGCGTTTTTCTCCATGATACATTTTTTCAAGATTTCCTGTAGTCAAATTGCTATAAGTCGAAAACCGATAAAGTTTAAGGGTTGAAATTTGGAATATATCTTTTTCAAACATTATACTATAATTTTGATTCAGCAAATTTGAAACAAATATTTACTTTTAAAAATATGACTTTTCAAAAAAAAAAGTACCTTAAAATTTTCAAAGATTTTCATTCAAATATTTTTTTATTTTTTACTAAATTAATATTTTTTAAATTGCTGAATCAAAATTAAAGTTTATAAATTTGTGAATAATTTAATGCAAGAATTTTGAAAATTGATCAAGAATATTTTGAGTTTTAGCAATTTATATGACCTCTCTTTTTTTCAAAAATTTTAATTGAAAATTTTTAAAAAACTTTTGGAAAAATTTTGTGTTGTGATTTTGTTTATTAGTTAGATGGGTAATCAGTACAAAAAAATTCACAGTTCTAAATTAATTAATAAAATTTTTTTTCAATGTGTCCCGGACCCCCTTAATTATTATTTATATTCCATGTATTTATAAAAACAAGGTACTTGAGACCGGAGAAGCGTGTGCGGCGCCGTGGGGAACTACGGTACAAATTGCACGCAAGTTGGACGTGCAGCGCCAGAGGTATGTGTGCACTACTCTATTGGATCTAGTGTATCTCAGACAGCACTTGCGTCGCCGCACGTTTAAAAACCGGATGTGCATATCGGGCCTCAGTCAATCTAATTTCATAAGTTTAAAGGAGTTTGGGATTGCTGCTGTTGTCCGTATCCGCTAAAATAATCGATGGATTGCTCAGACCACAAGTTATATCTCACCCCGAAGCAACTTCAAAACTGCAATAATCCCAAAACGTAAACAAATGTTACCTAACCCCTTTTTTCACTCCTCTCTTCGATTGTTCTGGACTATGACGCAATTGATGTTCTCAGTTTTTCACATATTAATCTTTGAAGATCTAAATACACTACTACAAGAATGACAAGAAATACCCTAGTCCGGTCGGCAATAAATGCTGTTACGCGTCTCCGTATTAAAAGCAAGAAACTTCGGATGTGTGTTTGTAGTATGTCAGTCCACGATGCTTCCACACGTTAACAAAATTTATCTAACATAGCCACGAATGGTCTATGGCGTGCCAGTCGTGGCGATCATCTACCATACGAGTTTGAATAGGCAATCGATCTGATCAATGGCTGGGTCATGGAATAAGTGAAATATGGTAGTCATTAGGGAACAGTAATTATAACAACAATTGCACTAAGTTCAATGACACGAGTGGTCGCGCATCGAAAACTGACAGCATGAAAGCTCTGAAGGTAGGAGTCCAATAGTCTCAAAAACATCTGACGCCGTGTGGCTGAGACTGTTGAATATATCAGCATTACGTACTTGGTGGGTGCGAAATACGAATCTATGGCAACCCATACCATAACGAAGCTGATGAACCAATATCGTGATGTATACTGCTTGAAATTAGTCATCGAGTCCAAGAACGTCGTTTTGTGATTTTTTTGACACATGAAACAAACAGTATAACTACACTACAAATAGTAATGAAATGTGTAAGTTCGAGTTTCTAAAATAAGGAGGGAGCACATCTAGAAAGCTCATTAGGGTACCATTAGTAAGTCTAAAAAATTTATTTGTAATCGCATAACTTTTCGAACGATCACGTGGTCTCGCCGAGAGTGACAGCAATAAGCACCACCCTCAACAACACCCACGTGGAACAATCGCATTCTCAACTCTGCTAGTGCGACCATCACGGAGTTGTAATAATAATCAAAATTCGTTTGGAAAGTCTATGTCCTGCCATTCCTTTTTCCTTGTGCAGAGTTCTACACACCATTCCTTGTTTTATGGAGTCAAAGGAATGAGCAGCAGCAATAGACGCATTGAAAAGGTTCCCCATGCTGCTGCAGATGACGTCGGATGATACGTTCTGACACCATCTTGTGCAACATACCCTAATTTTAGAGATAGAGAACTTGTTTTTAAAGTGCGATCCTAAAAATGCCCTACACACAACGTAAGATGTTTGTCCTCTCGTTCTGTAGTGTACTCGTTTTGCTGCTGCAGATGACGTCGAATGACAACATATTTTCCAACGAGGCGTAATCATGCCTCCCAAACAGGAACAGCGATTAAACACAATTCCGATACTCAAAACCAGATTTTGCTTACAAAGGGCGTCACTAGAGCACATGAGTTACAAATACATTACAATGCTAATTAAAACAGTTAATTAACACAGATTGTTTACAACAAGCTACTGTAAAAATATTGGTAACGAAATAGAATCTGTGCAAAGTTTAAAGCCCCGTCCACACCGGAGAAGCCGAGCAAAACATGGATGATTGATTTACCACGGCGACAGGTTTGGTTAATCAATCTCTCTGGTTTTCCTGGTTCGACAGCTCGGGCACAAATTGTTCCATGTGCTTGCGATCAATCTGGTTGGTTGTGTGTTGAAGCTAAACTGCAAATTTATTGTTTAAAGCAAATTGTTTAAATGTCCCGTTCTTTACGAAGTCGGCGTATAATCGCGAATGCAGGGTATATTATCATAGACTATTTATTAAAGAGAAATAGGAAGAAAAGTTCACAAAAAAGGCGTCATTGGGTGACACCCGTGATGGAAAGTCGAGAAGCATGTGGCGGGATTCGTCTTATGGAGGATTTATTTGCTGGTGGACAATTCAGAAATTTTTGTCGAATGTCAATGGAAGACTTTGAATATCTACTTGCTTTGACTGAACCAGAAATAAGGAAGAAGGACACTAATTATAGAAGTGCTACATCTGCAAGAGAAAGGTTGGCAATAACTTTACGCTTCTTGGCAACTGGAGATTCCTTCACGAGTTTGATGTTCCTCTTCAAAGTTTCTATACATACGTACTTGCAAAATTATTATTAAAGGTAATTGGTAGTTTTTAATTAACGTCGTACTAGAGCAACACAACGGGCTATTGACGACGGTCCGAGATCAATCCCTTAAGGGAAAGATTCGAGGACAACAAGTCGTAATTTTTGAACAACTGTCAGATGACGAAGCAAAAACTGAGCTAACACCCCACTCTCCAAATGTCCACAACAACCCAACGTGAGGACTCTCGGCCACACAGATTTAAGGTGCACCAGCCGCCTCTACACCATACGCTTACAAACATCCTTGTCCGGACCCGGATTTGAACCAGGAACCTTCCTATCTAGAGGCTAACATCTTTACCACTATACCGGTTGTTCGGCACAAAATTAGTATTATTAAGCAGATTAGTTCAACTAACAAGATAAAAATTTCTTACTGAATATTTCACTCATAATATGTTACATAATATTGAATGTTTCATTCAATTCGGCCTATTTCGACAAAACGTATTCATATTGCCAGTGTGACAATTTAAAATTTTCTTCAATTGCAAAAAAGTTGAAATACACTTTAACTAGCCTTCTCTTCTTTATCTTAAATTTAGAAGTTCAAGAAATTTAGAAGAAGTTAAAATTGCAAAGTTCCCCAATACCACTCTTCGTCTAAATACACATGGATGGACACATCAAATTTGACATTAATATGGGCATGTTACATTTTCACTATTAAGTTTTAAACGTCTACGATATATGGCAAAACACAATGTTTACAAATGTACTACTTAAATAATAGTATGAAATATATTAAGTAGAGCTTAACTTTTAACTTGCAAGAAATAATGTAAAACTGTTAAATTTAAAAACAACGAACTCGAAATGTTAAAAAGTGGTACAATTGCGGGACAACTGTCAGTGAAACTGAACTAGATGAGAACACTTCACAAACTACGGACTAACGTACTTAAAATAATGGGGGACAGGTTTGGATAATCAACGGGATAATTACACTATATTTGTGAGGATAAATGATTTGAGGTTCCTATTATGTTTTCGGTGCTGATGAAGTCCGCATTAGTTGATTAACTTCAATGACTATAATGGTTTGTACTTGGTCTTCAAATATAATAATCATTTGTACACAATTTAAATAGAATTCTGCTTTACAATATATTTATTAATGAGTAACATATTTGCACTTGTGTTTTGTAGTTTAGTCATGCGGCCATACCTTCCCGATTCAAATAATTAAGTTCATCAGGTATTGCGCGCCCCTAATTACTGGATGGGCTTGAGGGGCATTTCCTCTTGAAAATGTTCTTTCCAATAAAGATAGCATGTGAGATTTCCTGTATCATTTATACTAATGACATTAAAAAATCCATGTACACCCATCATACTGTTTAAGAACGGTCTGAATCAATTATCACTTTAAAATCTGAAGAAAAATAAGTATTTCTATGTTCAGATCCCTGATCCCCGACCCGTTTCTTAACGATGACCCCGGTGATTGATTGAACGTCAAGCAAGGAACGAAAAATCGCCGTCCAAATAGAGCGAGCACAAGCACTTACTTTCCTTTGATATACCGACAGGAAGCGGATCATTTTGCTCGTGCTCAAACTGTTCATTAAAGCCGCGTCCACACCGGAGAAGCAGAGCAAAACATGGATGATTGATTAACCCCGGAGACAGGTTTGATTGGCAGCTCGTTCAGTGTAGACGGTGAACGAATATTTTGAGCACGAGCAAAATGATCCGCTTCTAGTCGGTACATCAAAGGAAAGCAAGTGCTCGTGCTCGCTCTATTTGGACGGCGTTTTTTCGTTCCCTTGCTCGACGTTCAATCAATCACCGGGGTCATCGTTAAGAAACGGGTCGGGGATCGGAACATAGAAATATTTATATTTCTTCGGATTGTAAAGTGATACTATTATTTAAGTAGTCTATTTGTAAGCATTGTGTGTTTTGCTACATAGTTGACGATTAAAACTTAGTTGTGAAAATGTAATCTGCCCATATTAGTGTCAAAATTGATGTGTCCATCCATGTGTATTTAGATGGTCTATATTAGTGGTCTTGGGGAACTTTGCACATCAAATCTCTGCTATTATAAAATGAAGTGTCCGACCTCCACTACGCAATGTCCGGACGAATCTATTGCACTTGCAATAATGAAATTTGGCACACGGGTAGTTCGAAGTTTTTGCAATTTTTGTGTCCAGCCTTAATTTTAAAATTCAATCTAAAACATTTAAAAATAATTTATTGGAATTTAATTATTATTGTCTTTTTTGGAATAAAAGTTGCATAAAAAGTTAGCAGATTCTAAATGTATTTTTTCCGCTTCCGATTTCATTTTGCGGAGAAAGATTTGTCAGCAGACTAAAGTTTTAACTTTAGTTATGTAGTTCTTTTTTTTATCTCCTTGATCGTAAAAGATAGAGTACAATTTTCAACGGATATGAAATCTGCGGAAAATTTCACATTAGATCTATACCTAAAAATATGATTTTCGATAAATGAATAATTTTAAATTGAAACTTATATTTTTTCCAACACGAACGCCACTTTCTGTAAAGAATGACTTTCGTTTGATTCGAGATATCACAGATTTCATTTCCTACGCTCAAACCATTTCACAGCGAAGAAAAGCAAAACAAATAAAAAAAACATATTGACTGGCATTGTTAAGTATTTTTTTGTAAAATCGGGATCGTTAAAGACAGATGAAAATTTCAACAGATTTGAAATCTGAATAAAATCTAAACCCCTAAATCTCTACCTTCCATTTGATTTTGTTTTAATAAATAATTTTTCAATTAATATTTATATTTTCGCAAGAGATTCTGACGTCACGCCGATTGGATCTCTTCGCAATTCGAATTTGGCAATGACGAAGTCATTACGGCGTTGCCCGAGGTGTTTGTTTGCGAAGCAAATCAAAGTTCATGATAAACTTTAGTCTGCTGACAAATCTTTCTCCGCAAAATGAAATCGGAAGCGGAAAAAATACATTTAGAATCAGCTAACTTTTTATACAACTTTTATTCCAAAGAAGACATTAATAATTAAATTCCAATAAATTATTTTTTAAATGTTTTAGATTGAATTTTAAAATTCAGGCTGGACACAAAAATTGCAAAAACTTCGGACTACCCGTGTGCCAAATTTCATTATTGTAAGTGCAATAGATTCGTCCGGACATTGCGTAGTAGAGGTCGGACACTTCATTTTATAATAGCAGAGATTTGACGTGCAAAGTTCCCCAATACCACTAATATAGACCATCTAAATACACATGGATGGACATCAATTTTGACACTAATATGGGCAGATTACATTTTCACAACTAAGTTTTAATCGTCGACTATGTAGCAAAACACACAATGCTTACAAATAGACTACTTAAATAATAGTATCACTTTACAATCCGAAGAAATATAAATATTTCTATGTTCCGATACCGACCCGTTTCTTAACGATGACCCCGGTGATTGATTGAACGTCGAGCAAGGGAACGAAAAAACGCCGTCCAAATAGAGCGAGCACGAGCACTTGCTTTTCTTTGATGTACCGACTAGAAGCGAATCATTTTGCTCGTGCTCAAAATGTTCGTTCACCGTCTACACTGAACGAGCTGCCAATCAAACCTGTCTCCGGGAGTAGTGGTCCGAGGCCGATGGTTGTTGATGAACTCCGTGGTGAAAGTTTAGTAAAAAACTCAAAAGACACAGAGTCAAAATTCTATATTTGGAGTATATTTTACTAAATTTAATCGATCGTCACGTAAGTTACATGTAGTATAAAGTAGCAATTACATTTGGATAGGCATTCAAAATTGTAACTTTCCTCCCACCGCTGTATAAAATCTTTACTTGATCTCCTCTTCTAAAGATGGATTTTATCTTTTCGTTGTCTCGGTAACTATTTATTGCTCTGACTTTTTTAATTGGCTTTTGCCGCACTTCCTCGGCTTGAAATCTTGTGGACGTTTCTTTTAATTGAAAAAGCTTTGTTCTTAGGTTGCCAGCTTGGCGTTTTCTATGTAGGGTTGCCAACTTGGCGTTTCACTTCTTGTAAGATGCGAGATGGCGAACCTTACATGTCCCTCCGGGGAAGCACATCCATCACTTAAGTCATAAGTGATGATGCTGCTGCCAATCGCCATCTAGAATCATAACTAAAAGTCATAATCAATTAGCTGGTCTTCATTACGATATCCAGTCCTTCGAGAGAAGCGTGAGAGCTCAAAAAAAATATCTACATTAACATTCATGAACTCCCACATAAAATACATAATACAAGTCACAAGAACGTTATCAAAATTATCTAAATCAGATTACAGTTTTGAGAAGAAAAAAAATATATACATATTTATATGAACTGAATAAAAACTAGGGTTCATCAATTTTGATGCGCGATAAGGCATCTGCATTGCCATGCTTACTACCCTTTCTGTACAATATATTCATGTTATATCTTTGCAATGCCAAAGCCCAACGTGCAAGTTTTGCACCCTGTGGCATTCCCTGGGTCAAATAAGTAAGGGGGTTATGATCGGAGACAATTTGGACTTGTGCTCCAAATATCCAAGTGTCAAATTTTTTCAACGCACTTAGAACAGCATACGCCTCCCGTTCGATAGTGGCCCAACGAGTTTGGCATGGGGTGAGTTTTCTACTGTAAAAGGCGATAGGACGTTCTTTTCCGTCTTCGTCTTGCTGAGCTAGACACGCTCCAATCGCTGTTGCAGAAGCATCGGTGTACAACTGGTATGGCTGATCTAACACTGGAGTATATAAGAATGGAATTTCCGTCAGCCTTTGCTTCAATTGTTGGAAGCTTGCTTCCTCTTCATCACTCCAAGGTATTTTGTTGGGCACCCTTTTCTTTGTTAAGTTTGTTAAGGGTAAAACCAAGGACGAGAAATCCTGAATGTACTCCCGATAGTAGCTTGCCAGACCAATTATGCCTCTTAACTCTTTCTTAGTAGTTGGACGTGCTAAGTTCTGCATGGCTTCGATTTTCTGGGGATCTGGTGCATGTCTTCCGGAACCTACAATGTGTCCCAGGAACCTCACTTGTTTTTTACCGAACTCGCGCTTTTTAAGATTGACTGTTAATCCAACGGTCTGTAGAGTTCTCAGCACGTCTCTGATGTGACGCAAGTGATTCTCCCACGAGCTGGAAAAAATGGCCAGATCGTCGATATACGCACGGCAGTACTTTCTGTGCGTCTTAAGTACTTTGTCTATGGACTTTTGGAACGTACTTCCAGCATTTTTAAGTCCAAATGGTAAAACGTTCCATTGAAAATGACCAGAGTGTGTCACAAATGCCGAATATGGTTTAGCTTCTTCTTCTAAAGGGATTTGCCAATAACCCTTTGTCAAATCTAGAACGCTGATGAAAGGAGCACTACCAATTTCAAATAGTAACTCGGTGGCCTGTTGCATTGGATAAGCATCCGGGACAGTAAAACTGTTCAAAACTCGAAAGTCGACGCAAAGTCTTATACTTCCGTCCTTTTTGGCCACACAGACGACTGGGTGTGCCCACTCACTGTCACTCTCTTCAATCAGTCCTTGTTCAAGTAACTCTTGGATTTGGCGATCCACCTCGGTTTGTAAGGCGATGGGAACCCGATAGGGATGCATTTTCTTTGGCACACAATCTTTAGTTAGTTTGATTGAATGTCCATCAACTCTGGCTCGGCCAGGTCGTGCACTGAAAATTTCTCGAAACCCTTCCAAGGTCTGAACTAATTGGTGTCGCTGTTCTTCGCACAACGCCTCTGTAGTCTGGAACACATGACCCTTAATATCGTCTGCAGATTGACTCTTATTTCGAGTAGGGGCATAAAAGATTTCCCCAAAGTCCTGATCTTGTTCGAAAATCAACCCCACCTGTTCAACTCGGGCTATATAAGGTCGTAGTTTGTTGAAATGCAGCTCTTTTCGGCTTTTATCCTCCATCTCGACCAACGCAGAATGAGGTCGAGTTAACTGGATAATAGTTGCAGGTCCTGACCAGTTCTTCAGAAGTTTGTGACTAGAAGATGGAATAAGGATCAGTACCTTATCACCAACCTTGAAAGTCTTTTCTCTCGCTCTCAGATTATATTTAGATGTGTAATAGCCTTGTGCCTTTTCGGCATTCCCTGCGGCAATCTCGTGTGCCGTTTTCATCCTTTGACGAAGGTCTTCTAAGTATTTTTCAACAGAAGGAGATGCTCCTGTTGGAATTTCGGTTTCTCCTAACCAACTCTCCTTAATTAATTTTAATGGACCTGGAGGTAACCTTCCATACACCAACTGAAATGGCGATACTCCCGTGGTACTGTGAGGTACTTCTCTGTATGCGAATAGTAATAAAGGGAGATGAATATCCCATTGTCGACCATTTTCTTGTATGTTCTTACTGAGCATATCCTTCAGGGTTTTGTTCCATCTCTCCACGGCTCCCATGCTTTCTGGATGCCCCGGAGTTGAAAATCTTGGTGACACCCCGATAACTTGCATGAAGCCCTTGGTGAGCTGTGCTGTGAAATTTGTCCCTTGATCGGTACAGATAGTTTTAGGAAACCCCGTCTGGGAGAAAATCTTCATCAGGACGTCGCAAGTTGTTTTCGCAGTAATGTTCTTGACTGGTATAGCTTCCGCCCATCTCGTGCACAAATCCACAGCACAAACGATAAACTTGTGCCCTCTTGAGGATGGTGGCTCTAGGGGACCAATACAATCTACACTCCACACTTCAAAAGGATTTTCAGGTCTCACAATAGGTTGGATAGGAATTCTGTCATTGTAAGTGGTACCTCTACGTAGCTGGCAGACCTTGCAGCTTTCACAAAAATGTTTGACATCAATCTTGATATTCGGCCAGTAAAAGGAATACTTTATCCGTTGTTTGGTTTTCTGTTCTCCTAAATGACCGGCCAATGGAATTTCGTGTGCCATTTTTAGGACATAGGGCCTTTTAAATTTAGGCAAAACTACCTGCTGAATTTTCTCTCCTCCTACGATTTCTGAGTGTACCAATAACCCATCTTGCACTTCGAATGCATTTCTTCTATTTCTTGCTAATTCCCAAATATCCTTTAAACTTTCATCTTCCAATTGAAATTGCACGAACTCGTTCCGTTTCTCATTAACCCCAGGGTGATTTGCGGTGTCACTACGGGCCAAGGTAAGTTCGTTTAAGGACGAAACTGAATAAATTTCTCCAACTCGAGAACCCCCTTCTTGGCTAATAATATTGCCATAAAGTTCCACATTCGAGTTCAAAGCGTCATACGTTGAAACGCTTACGAGCATGTCGCTTACTAATTTTTCAGACACTGCACATGTCACTGGGATTTCTCCGTGTCGTCCGTCATTGATTTTCACATGGATTATCTTGAGAGGTGCCATTTCTGTCTCATCAAATGCGGATACAATTTTAATTTTTCCTTCCCCTTCATTTTGAGAATCCTCAATCAGATCAGCCCGGATGACTGAAATCTGCGCTCCAGAGTCGATAATACCGTCGAAGATATTATTACCGCTTTTTAAACTCACTATCTTGAGTTCATCAATACCTCTTTGGTATTCTACAGGCTTTGTGACTGGAACGGTCACTTTTGCCGTCAACATCGATGGAGGCTCCACCATGTCTTCCCTTGCACATGATGTTGTAGCGTCTTGGGCTCCAATATTGCTCACAACTGCTGAAGTTTGTCTTCTTCCTAGCTTAGGACATGCGTTTCTAAGATGATGAAATGATCCGCAAGAATAACACTGAATCTTCTTCTTCCTTCCCGCTTCATTTTTCGGACTCGTATTACGTTGATGAGTACTCCTCTCGTGAAACTGTCCATATCTAGCAGGAAAATCGGAGTTCCTTTCTTGAAAGCGTCTTCTTTCTTGAAAATGTGAATTTCTTTCCTTATTTACTATGTTTTCAGGTGATTGGAATTTCTTCTTGAACCCTCGAACACTTTCGTATTTGTCAAGGAGTTCCGCTAGAGTAGTAGGAGATTTTATTGTGCTCCACTCATCGACAAAATGCTCTCGCATTTCCGGAGGTACCTTACGTTTGAATTGATCCGTAATTACCAGATGCTTTAACGTTTCGAAATCCGCAACCTCAAGACCTTGAATCCATTCTTCAAAATAATTTGTCAATTCAAAGGCAAAATCCTTCCACGATTTATCTTCAGTCCGCTTGAGCTGGACAAATTTCAATCGGAAGGTTTCTGGGCTTAGTTTAAACCTTTTTAGCAATAACCCTTTCACGTGGCTGTAGTCATATGCGACAGCCGCTTCTTCTCTAGCAATTAACTGAGTAATGTCATAGGGTAATAAACCCAAAAGCTGTGACACCCAGTCCTCCCTTTTTATGTGAGCATGTTCTGCCTGCCTCTCGAAAAGAACCAGATATAGACTGATGTCTCCTTCTTTAGGATCGAACTTCTGCATCACTCTTTGTAGATCGTATATGTGCTTAGAGTTGCTCGAATTCCCTTCATTTGATGTTTCTGTATTGTGACGGCCTTCCATTTCGAGCCTTAGCTTTTCTAACTCGAAAGCAGAACGTTTCTCGAGTTCCATCACAAAACGTCTTTCTTCAGACTCAGCAGCGATGCGCTTTTGCTCAGTTTCAGCAGCGAGGCGCTTTTGCTCAGTTTCAGCAGCGAGGCGCTTTTGCTCAGTTTCAGCAGCGAGGCGCTTTTCCTCACTTTCAGCCAAGAAACGCCTTTCCTCGGCATTTTTCCGATCTGTTATGATACTGTTTAAAAGATTTTCGGTAAACTCCTGTTCATATTCTTCGCTGTTCAATATTGAGTTCTTTAAATCGATGATTTTGTGTTGCGGCAACACATCTAACCCCAATTCATCTGCCAACACCTTCAAATCCTCCTTCCTTGCTTTCGCGAGATACGCCATCCCAAACGAATTTAACGCAGGAATTAAATTTACGCCACAGAATGCAGAAATAAAAAAAAAAGGGTTGGAAACCTCACTCTAAATAGTCTAAAATTATGATTTATATTCACTTTACGCCTTAGCAACAAGCATTCGCAGAAATCCCCGTTTACCAAAACGAAATAGTTATTCTCTAACCCAATAACACAAAAAGTATCTAGTTCTGATGAACTGTTTCTCAATTAACCATTAATCTAATTAACACCTGGTGTGCTAGTCAAAATTTGCATATATTAATACAATAGTACACATAAATAGCATTCACATACCTGCATTACCGAAACGAATGTAGTTATTCTTTAACTCAATAACACAAAAGGTATCTAGTTCTGGTGAACTTTTTATCAATTAACCTCTATACCAATTAACACATGGTGTGCTAATCAAAATTTTCATATATTAATACAATAATACAGATAAATCGCATTTACATACATGCATTACCGAAACGAAAGTAGCTATTCTTTTTAAAACCAAAACGCAACAGTTATCTAGTTCTGATGAACTTTTTCCCAATAAACCATTGAACTAATTAACACATGGTGTGCTAAATAAAATTTGCACTGTGGTGCACATAACATGTAAGTGTTCTAAACAAAAATGAATAGCATTATATTTCAACAAAGTCTACTTTCGCTCCGTAATTGTGTGGGAGTTGCATGAATTAAAAAAATAAAAACTCAGGATGAGCTCTCACCTTCATTTCCAGGGTTCGAAGATCCATGATGACTGCGCCAGTAGTGGTCCGAGGCCGATGGTTGTTGATGAACTCCGTCGTGAAAGTTTAGTAAAAAACTCAAAAGACACAGAGTCAAAATTCTATATTTGGAGTATATTTTACTAAATTTAATCGATCGTCACGTAAGTTACATGTAGTATAAAGTAGCAATTACATTTGGATAGGCATTCAAAATTGTAACTTTCCTCCCACCGCTGTATAAAATCTTTACTTGATCTCCTCTTCTAAAGATGGATTTTATCTTATCGTTGTCTCGGTAACTATTTATTGCTCTGACTTTTTTAATTGGCTTTTGCCGCACTTCCTCGGCTTGAAATCTTGTGGACGTTTCTTTTAATTGAAAAAGCTTTGTTCTTAGGTTGCCAGCTTGGCGTTTTCTATGTAGGGTTGCCAACTTGGCGTTTCACTTCTTGTAAGATGCGAGATGGCGAACCTTACACCGGGGTTAATCAATCATCCATGTTTTGCTCTGCTTCTCCGGTGTGGACGCGGCTTTAAAGGTGTACCTCAGTGGAGTAACGTCCGTGCAAACCCAGAATCCCAACATTCTCTGACAAAAAATGATTCTTTGTAAAGACAAAATCCTCATTCGAAAACAATTTTCCAGAACATAAATCTGGGTGAGACTTCAGTCTCGATATTTAAGACCTTAATTTTCATCGCAACAAGACAACTATGGAATGTAAATGGACTGATAGAGGAAATATAGAAGTAATGTGAGTAATGGTAAAAATTTTTCATGTGCCCAAGATCACGTGACTAAGACTAATAGTATATTTTATTATCTTTATTGAATTTTCTGAAATACAGATATGTGTAGATATGTGACTTTCTTAAATAGTCATATACCTGTACTTCTTTTATTTCTTCTTTTGGGAGGTAATTGAATCCTCCAAAAACTGAAACCAAATAACGTGAATATTTTTGAAAATCTGAACTTTACTTTCTTTATATAATTACGATTTGCAGAAATTAATCCATACATATAAGCAAAAAACTCACTCTAAGCTTCAAAGATATCTTTTCGACTATCACTAAAACAATTAACTTTCGTGAAAGTTCGAGTGCAGTGAAATTTTGTGGACTTTGCAGTGTATTGTCACAGTAAACACAAAATATAAGACTTCGTAGTTCAGGAATCAATAATGTTTAGTATCAACCAAACATTTTTACGGTTGTTGCATAAAAGGATATCATCGACAGATAACGATTCCTTTAAAATGAATTGAGTTAAGGTTCAAGGTTGACATGATTTGATAAGTCAAAAGGATTTTTCGATTGTTCTGATATATTTCAAGTTCTATCAAGGGAATCTGCTGGAAAGAAAGAAATGATTAGCCAACACAATTCTTTAAATAGTGCGGTTTTTCTACAGACTGAGGGTTTTCTAGAATATAATGTTTTTTAATTTTTCTGTTGTCTGTGTCAGAAAGGTATAAATATAACGTTATTTTTTTTATTGTCGAATGGTAACAATTGATATAAACAATATAAGATAGACCCTTTCGAGAATCCATTCACCAATATGACCATTTACTTCAAATGCGCTTGATTTGAGCATGAAATTCTTAAAACTACACGGAAAAGATCGTCATTCTGTGGAAGCTATTCAGCAATCTGATTACACACAGCAATGAGAAATATGGAATATAGAAATCAATGGCAGAAAAAAATATTAGAGAAAATAGTTTAACATAAAAAAAAATGAAGAATGGTCTTTCAAAGGGAATGAATGGAATCTGTATTTATAAAACACTAACGTACGTGGACCCGAAATCGACGTTACTTGTGTATCGTCAAATGGCAACGATGGAGATCTACAAGAAATGGTGAAGATAGAGATCGGTTAAAATATTTATGTTTGAACTTACTTTTTATTTCTTCCCTTGATTTATAAGTAATTTATAAATACTTGATTGAAGAAAGAATATTTAAAACATTTAATTTTACACTAAAGCGTAATTTTGTCACCCGGTACCAGGTCAGAATTAATGTTTACTTTTTAGTTTGATTTAGAATTCTGTGTTTGGGTATTTGAGTTGACTGCGAGATGTTGCGGTCATATTTGAGGATTCCCAAGTATTATAAATCTGTGTTATTTTTGTTAATAAATCATTATTGATTATGTCAATATCGTTGAAGAGTCTTTTGTCGCATTATTCTATTTCACAATATATTCAGGAAGTCGAAATTCAACACGTTTGAATAGATACGTACGTGGTTTTTTTCAGAAATCTTCATTTTTTCAAGGATTGAAATTTTATTTTTGTTGCATTATGCGTTCCGGTATAGTACTTATTGCAGAAATATTATTCAGGAGTTAGATTTTAATGATTTGTCTATTTCCTGCAAAACATCACTAGACATGGGTAATTTTGTTGCGGTATATGTATATTTCGACCAACTTTCCTTAAACATTTGATTGAATACGTAATGATTTGAAGAATTATGTTTCATAAAAATAAATAAACTATACAAATCAAAACATGTTTTATTACGGTGTGTAAAAAAAGTTTAAAAAAAAAAAGCACTATTACAAACGGCCGAGCGCTAGCTGGCACAGCCCGGCTAGTGAAATTGAAGTAGACGATCAGAATCTAACTGTGGTAGTATGATTGAGATGTAATTTTTGGTATGCTTTTTTTTGGAAATTGAATTTATTTATATGAAATGCAATTATAAGGATTGAATTTTTGAATAATTTTACTTAATTTAGAGATATGAAATCTATTTATCTGAAAACGTATGCTATATTCATTATAAATGGTTTGAAATAAGATGTGGTCCTCTGTCTCCAGGTGATAATAATCTTGACTTCCTAGACAAATTTGAGTTTCTTAAACCTTTCGTAGACATAAACAAGGACTTGATTATTGAGCTAGTAGGGGGGGGGGGGTTTGCAGGTGGTGCTGGAAGATTAGGTATTACAACGAGTGATAGGCAAGCCTCAGTAAGACCTCGTACTATGTAAGTAACACCTCAGTAGTCCTTTTCATGTCTACGGAAGATTCAAGAAACTCAAATTTGTCTAGGAAGTCAAGATTATTATCACCTGGAGACAGAGGACCACATCTTATTTCAAACCATTCATAATGAATGTAGCATTCGTTTTCAGATATATATATATATATTTCATATCTCTAAATGAAGTAAAACTATCCAAAAATATAATCCATATAATTGCATTTCATATACTTAAATTCAATTTCCAATAAAAGGCATGCCAATAAGCACACCTCAATCATGCTACCACAGTTAGATTCTGATCGTATATTTCAATTTCATTCCATTCCTTTTGAAAGACCATTCTGCATTTTTAAACGATAAACTATTTTATTACCAGTGTCTACGACTTGAGACTAGAGACTTGAGACTACGAAGGTTGAGTTAGGTGTTGCATTTTTAGTTGTTTAAAGCTTAATAAGAGCGACATAGCATTTCAATAATTTATTTAAATTAAAAAATTAAAATTTAGAGGCTTATAAAAATACGAATTTAAATTATTAGTATTCATATTTTTAGCATATTTCATAATAGCCCTAGTTAGATATTTGAATTATGGCATGCCAGTAAACCTAGGACTGTTTTTTTATTAATTATTAAAATTTATGATGGTCAAATCTGGGGATCTGAGCTACAGCTAGAGTTTCATTGCAACGAATGGTGCAAAAAGATGTTTTACTGATTTGGCCAAAAAATTCTTTCAGTTTGAAAACTCCCGAGTTCATCTATTGTTTTGGTATTTTTTTTAATAACAGAGACTGTTCATAATAATTCGGAGAATAGAATTTTGAATAGATTCGAGTTTGTTTATGCGGGTTTCAGCTACATATCCTCATACCTGACAGGCTTTACTGGTCACTGATTGGAGCATAACTTCGCATATGAGCATTTCATTTTGAATAGGAAATTTCGAATTTCTATCTTGCAAAATCGTTTCAAAGAAGTCTTATAATGTATTATAACATACTTCATATAATGGTGATCACTGAACGAAGCTTCGTGAACGTTGGCCATGGTGGTAAAAGAGCTTGGGGTGACTTGCACACTTTACAGTTGGAGGATGAAAGTGGAATGTTTTGTGATTATTTAGCGTTCATCTATTAGAACAGTTTCTGACCTAGACCTTATGGCGAAACGATTTTGAGAGGGGAGGGTTGTAAGATATCTGGAAGATCACGTGTACCGAATGATAAATTCGTGTCATAGCAGCGAAAATACGTGTCATAACAGTGACGTCTCGAATTTCTAAACAAAACGTTATGTGAGCGAAGATAAGTCAAAGATTAGAAGTCGTGCATTCCAGCATTGAGATAGAGCAAACAAGCGCTTAAACGACGATGCAGGAAGTTCGCTATGTTTTCTAGTTTGTTAAGTGGTCAATCGGAACAGATAAGAAAAACATCCAATCTACATACCCTGAAGCTCATAAAGCAGTAAAAACTGCTAGTCTCAGGATAGATATCTCTATACCTTCATCCCAGACTGCTTCCTTAGATGACAGGCCTTTTATGAAATACCTTAATGATTAACACAAATATACACTTCTCTACAATAATGGACCGGACAGCAAGATGTGTTGGTACAAGGGAAAGAATACATGCTTTAATAGAGGGATGGTCCCCACGTGCTGCAATTACACTAGCAACATTTCTGGGGATACATTCCACAAGGTTTTGATGCATAGCTATGGGTATTTGTGTCCATTCCTGCTGCAAGAATGTCGCCAGCTCAACTGTAGATTTCGGACGTGGTTCTCTGGTCCGTAAGCGTCGCTCCAACTCGTCCCACAAATATTCTATGGATTTTAGGTCGGGACTCAGAGCAGGCCAGGGAAGACGTTTCACATCCATATCTTGATACCACTGCTTGACAGAGACTGCAATATCACATGGAGCGGTGTCGTCCTGGAAGTAACATTCGTCCATTCCATAAAATTGCCAGAGCGTAGGAAGAACCTGATTGTCCAAAATGTTCACGTCTGCATCGGCGTTCAATTAACCAGGAACAACATGCAAAGGTCCCAGGTCATACCATGAAAAACACCCGTCCAAATATGATGACTTTGAATTGTGTCAAAAAATCATTTCGATGCAATGGAAGTTATAATAGAAAAAAGTGCCAATGTTCTGTGTCAATACATTATGAAAGAATCAAAACATACGAAAGAATTTTTTGAACCCTATATGAAAATTTTAAAAAAGAATAATTTTTTTACTAAAACAGGTGCGATTAAAAATGTACAAAATTGACTTTAGCCCTCTTACTACCAAAATACAGCTTATTTTCTACATGTAACTTTTAAGTAGTCTATTGTTTGGCTGGTAGAAAGACAATTAGTCTAATTGTTTTAATCTTTGGGCCTCGTTTCAACAGGCTTTGGTTTTGAATTGCCTTCTTGGCATGAATGTAGATCGTATTCCACTTTGAAGACATAACATCGGTACTATCGGTAAACCAATAACCTAACAAGAGATAAGAAAGAAAAGTTATCCTGAAATGTTATATAATGCCCGAGCTAACTGTGTAACAATGGTGACTGCGGAAGATAAATATTGTATTTTAAGAAGCGTTCTGCGATGGATGATTCTTGCGGGACCTCGGATCGTTTTTGACGTGTTGGTTTTCTACTTACACATTGAGAACAACAGGGAACAATAACTAAAACTAACGAGTCGAAGCATTGTTAATTTTATTTTACAGTTTCAACACATTGTTCGATGAAATATTTACCCAACAATAAAATTTTCACTCTTTTCCAAATTCAAGCAAAGAAGTTGCCTCGTCATCTGAACGTGGTTCAAAACTACGTGGTGTTGTCCTCGGATCTTTTCTGTTGGACTGATCCCGAACCGTCGTCAATAGCCAGTTGTGTTGCTCCAGTATGACGTTAATTTTAATACCTACCTACCTTTGCAAATTCAAAAGAGTTAAATTACTTTATCCGTAAAGAATAGAAAATTAGACCATTGTTTTACATTGTCAATCCTTTGTTTTCCATTACAAGGTTCATTATTATCCATTATTGTTCAGTCAACTGTTACCAAACTGACTGTTGCGATTTCTTTATTTCTGGTATTGTTGCCATTCAACGATGATGTAACTGTTGAAACAGAAATGTTAGTGAATTTAAGTCATCCAAACGAAATTGACTCCCCAGAAAGGAAAAAAGGGGCAGTCGTGGCTTGAATGATGTTCGTAGTCCGCTTTCAATCCATCGGTCCAGATAGCCTACGTGTAACAAAAAAAATTACATCAGAAAAGAATAGCAGGGAAAATAACATTGAAAACGGTCAACCGACTTTCTTTAAAATGAATCAAATCATAGACTCCCAGCTTGTATTTTTTACAAGCACTAGTCTGCTGATTTGCTAGTTTCCAGCGAAAGGTTTAGCAATTGTTTTCTCAATGAAAAGTACGTGAATAAGTTCTAATAATGCTGCAGATAGGTGACATAATTGTGCCTTTAATGATAGAAGCATACAACGTGGGACACATATACTACATATATGAAGATTTAATTTTGGATATGAGGCCATCTCAGCTTTCGCCTATTGCTGAAATGGCGAACATTCAAAATGGCGACTTCTGAATACTTTTTATTTATTTTACTAATACTGCATCGTCTGTATTGTATAGAATACTGATAGATATACTGATATGAGTATTGTATAGAATACTGATAGATATACTGATGTGAGTATTGAATAGAATATTGATAGTCTTACATAATAGATAAAAATTATCTGTAATAGAAGAGATACAAAATAAATTTGATACATAATAGATTAGATACATAATAGATTATGTACGTAATAGATTATATACATAATAGATTATATACATAATAGATTATATACATAATAGATTATGTACGCAATAGATTAAATACATAATAGATAAGATAAATACAAAATAGATTATTAATTTGTTCATCGGCTTGATCAATAGTAAAATTAGAGAATTCCCTACTTGATTTTTTGGTGACAAACTTTCCTTACATGAATTCTTCATAAATGGCAAGATGATTCTGTTCATATTACGTGAAATCATGTCACGTAATATGAAAATATAATGATGACATGCACACATATTTATAGCATCAATTCATTCAAAAACACATGTGATACACAATTAGCATCATCAAATAACATTAAAAAAAGGAGTGCATAAAAAAAATTCAGAGGCCACCATTTTGGATGTCCGCCATTACTGTAATAGGGGACCTCATGTCCAAAATTAAATCTTTATATATGTATGTAGTATATGTACCCCAAGTTATATGCTTCTATCATTAAAAAAAGACACTATTATTTCACCTATCTGCAGTACTATAAGACAGGCCTCGAAATAGATTTTTTAATACAGGTGCACAAGGTGCATCTAAGTTTTTAAATTAGGTGCACAGGTTATATTTTAGGTGCACTTTTGAAAAAAAAACGTAATATGAGAGTATTAATGTAATGTAAACTACTTTATTAGTTTTTTTAGTTGTTTGGTATTAGTTAGTTTGGGGTATGTTTATATAGGTTTTAGTAGCAGATAGAAGATAAAAATATTTAAACATCTAAATTCTCCCTTTTCCGGCGCACGGCTGTCGCGACAGTCGCTTCAACAGAGACATCTGGAAAATGTTTCGATCATCGGAAAGATCTAGCGGCAGTGGCACAAGTAAACCTTCATCCTGTATGAACCCGTAAGGGTCCAGGGATTTTGTTTTTGCATAGTGTATATTTAGGAATTTTAATTACGTTTCTTTAGAACGAGAGAGGTCGATACTAATATTTTGCTCAAACATCTAACTAACATAAAACACGTTCCCCCCCCCCTTTTTTTTTAAACTTTAGGTGCACTGCGTGCATCTAGCGGGAAAAAATTAGGTGCAACATTTTATTTTCATGTGCACAGTGCACCTGTGCACCCGGGTATTTCGAGCCCATCTATAAGATGTATACAATGGATGTCAAAACCGGCAATTGAGTATTTGAGTGTTTCTCTGCTCGCCAGTGTGAGCCAACTGATTCAATTCGATCACTTATCATGAACGAATCGGATTATTGGATCTTCGGATCATTTGACTTACTTGCATCATCGGATCATTTGACTTACTTGAATCATCGGATTAATTGACTCTTTGAATCTTGGCGAAGCTTGACCGCATTTGGACCTTCCGCCAAAAAAAAAAAAAAACACCTCTTCGAATCGTATGAATTATTTGGGATTCGAATTTTTGCGATTCGGGTTTTCAGCAATTTATTCTTTTGATTGCGTTTCATTGGAAACACTACGGTTTCATTTTTCTGGATTGGTTTGTTCTTTTGTTTTTCTTCCCACAATCTCTTTACAAAATGTTGCCAACTGAAAACTGAATATCGCACTGTAATTATGAAAGTGTAGCGCAATTGACTCAAATAACTAATCATCGGCATGATTTTGATATTTAATAAGACAAAATATTACATACAAGTCACGAAACACACCACAAAAGAAACAATTACAAGGTTAACATATTAATTTCAGGTAGGTTAACGAAGCCAGTCGTTTTCATTGTTAGAGTGCAAGGGTTAAAAAAAAAAAACTGATGTATTTCTAATACTCATGAATCTCCATAACTCCGATAGGTGGCGTTAGGAGCGATGCAATGTTAGGAGAGTGTTACAGGCTCCCCCTCTGGCTGCGAAGACGCTCGGTGAGAAGCCAGGATAAATTTTGAATTGTTGATCACAGTTATTGGTAGGTTTATTTGATGGAGAAGTTTTGATGGTCGACCTCTTTTCTTGATAGGATGAATTGGCATATTTTTTAGTTTGTGTGCAAGACATATGATAAGCTCCAAGAGAAACGTTTGGCGTATCAAGGTTGGCTATTTCATAGCTCGTTGGGGAAAGCTGGGTAAGTATGACATAAGGCCCATCTCAACGAGGCGAAAATTTAGTTGTTCTCTTCTTTGTCTTATTACTATGAGGGTGTAAGGTTACCCATGCCCACACGATCGCTAGGTGCGTATTGAGGACTCATTCTTCTATTCTGATCCGCATACCTCTTTCATTGGTCCTGCTTCTGTTCTACAATATCCTTTATATATATTGACAGATTAGCAAAATGTCTTAAATATGGAGTAATTTCTGCAACCAAGATTGCAAGGTCTGAAATTTCCATCTGGTTTGGGAATGAGAACTCCAGGTGAGGTATATAAGAGTCACACTCCTCGATTACTCCTGTTATAAGGACTTTATCAAATTCATTTTTTTAAAACTTCCTTTGTTGTATGGCTGCCGTTTGCAAGAGTCATGGAAAGATGCGTCCTTTGGAAATGGGTTCCTTGCTGTTTCAGCAGTTGGTAAGGAATTGCACCAGCAGTTCTGTAGTTGCTGCTGTATCTGCACATGTCGTATCACGCAGTAGTTGATATTCACATTAAGAATCTCCATCCGACTCGATGTTGAAATACTACTTAGCTGTATACAACTGAAACGACTGGTATTCTTTTTGTCAGACCTGGAACAATTCGGATAGTTTGACTTAATGTTGTACCCTGGAGTAACACAAGCAAAGGTATTAACAGTTGGGTGTTCTTCTTGCTTCGGCTTCTCATATTTTCTGTCCTGAAACTTCTTCCTCGTAGTGTTCTTTCGTTTTCACATGAAAGGTCTCTTAGTATTAACTGTTGGTCCATCTTTCCTGGTCTTGTGCCTGAGACTTTCGTATGCGTCTAGTTTTTCCACAAGGTCAGTTGGAGAGATAATGTCTCTCCATTCATCCTAAAAGTGTTCTTTGAATTCCGGTGGACACTTTTTCTTGATTTGATCAGTTATCAACAGGTCCCTTTAAACCTTTAAAAATATTTACACTCACTTTCCTAGTACCACTTCTCATAATAACTAGGCAGTTCAAAATAAAAATCATTCCATGTACCTTCAGGATTCTTTTTATGAGTTGCAAATAGCTGGCGCTGAATCTTTTCAGTAAGATATCTTTAATGAATTGGTAATCTGCTTTTTCATCAGGTTCCCTAGCAATGATTTTTGCTATATCACTGGGAAGAACTCTCACCAAATATGCTCCCCATTGATTTTCCGGATCCTTTAGAAATTTTAACTGTCTTTCAAAGATATTGAGAAGCAGAGACATGTCGTCTTCTTTTGGGTTGAAGTTCGGGATAAACTTTTCCGTTCAAATTTTGGTTGGTCGACGGTAATAGCGGGTGACTCTGTTGGGAGCGAGGACAACTTTTGGATTTCAAGTTTAATCCGAAGTAGTTCAAGTTCATGAGCTCTTGACTTTTCTATTCTTTCTGGTTCAAATGCTTTTTCCTTTGCAATTTGTTCCTGCTCAACTACTTTTTCTTTAGCAATTCGTTCATCTATTACACTGGCAAATAAATTCTTAGTGAGTTCTTCATCGTAGTTGTCAGAATTAACAATTAAATCCTTCAATTGGATAACTTTCAGATTGTCACCTAAGTCCAAGCTCAATTCATGTGCCAAGAATCTCAAGTGGTTCTTCTGAAATTCCGCAAAATGTTTACTGTATAGAAAAGCTCTAAGGTCAATTTCATTGTATTTAAAGTATTTTTCAAACAAACCTTAATATAAAGCGATAATTATTTTAAATTTTACAACTCAAGTGTCTATCTTATTTGTAACACAATGAAATATGTTAGTTTGGACAACGCAGTATCTTTTAACCCCAAATTACTCAAATAATAGGGAGATAGAAAAATTAGAAGTATAATTTAATCGAAATATTTTTAAATGTTAAGGTAATTATCAATTTTAAATTAAATAGATTAACAGACCAAAATTAAAGGTCATTTTTTAATTTCTTGACTACAAAGTAAATTAATTTACCGCTTATCTGAATTTTTAAAATTAGCGATGTCTGTAGATGTCAAATGTTACTTTAGAAACAATTAATTAAATTTAATGAAATAAGTCTGTCCCATATGTGTGAGAGGAAAACAAATTTTTATTCTGAGCATTTTGTACTTGATTACTTTTCACCGAGAGTACACCTCTACACTTATTAAAATAACCATATCTGGCAAGAAATTTAAGTCGTATCTATTTGTAAAAAGTAAAAAGGTATCCAACTATCTCTCGAAAACCCCACATACAGTTGACCGTGGGAGAAACGGTTTAATGAGATCCAGTCCTACGACTTTCAGCGATTATCTTTGTGCTTTATTGATGCTCTTAGCGAAACTTTAAGGAACCGGGAACTGAAGTTTTTAAAATTGGAATGGGATATAAGAAGGGATGATTGGTATTCTAGGAATGATTACGTCTTCGCCTGCGCCATTTCCAGTCATGATGGTGGCTTCAATAATATTTGGCATGAGTTTCTTGACAGTCTTCAGCTCCAATATGTGCGAGAGTACTCCAATGTGTTCAAAAACTCTTGTCGTGTAGTTTATGGCCTCAATGTGTGTCACGCGTAATGTCGATAGATTTGTAAATTTTAACACTACCGGGCAATTCTTGCAAGAGTTGCTTTTTGATGACATTGACATTTTCATTTCTTGGGAAAAGAATTGCCCTTTGACAAAGCCATGCATGATCAGCGCTTTGCTACAACAGCAATATATAGACTTCCGCGTGGGTACCTTTGGGCAGCGGGCCACAGGTTTTCGGACAAATGTTTGGCTTGTTTGGAATTGTTTCCATAATTGTGAAATGCCAGAATGATAAACGCCAAAGAAAAGAGCAACATCAGTGATTGATTGCTTCAAGGTGTTTCACAGAACGCCTGAACTCACTATGTGCTATTCGTCTTCCGGAAGCCATAGAAACACGTCAGTCTAAATTGAAAACTAATTGTATGAAAGTTCTAAACACTTTTTACAGCCCTTACATTCAACTCCTCTAACCCTTCACAATGCTGGCTTCTTATTCTTACGACTGAATTTTTTCATATTTCTCGACACGTTGGCTGTTACATAACACATTTGCATACTTCCATCTAACTCTGCAGCAAATTGCAGCCTCTTAAAATCAGATTGGCTTCTGGAAATTAACATTTTTCACTCCGTGCTTAACTTTTTGTAGCGAGTCTTTACTATTATAAAATGAAGTTCGTGTAATAAGTGTTCACCGTGTCCTGACAAATCTATGGCACTTACAATAATAAAATTTGGCACACAGGCAGTCCGAATTTTTTAGAATTTTATAGTCCAGCCCGAATTTTAAAATTCAATATAGTCTTCAATCTGTAACGCTAAATCCGTATTTACTGTGCGTGTGAAATCGGGCGATTACTGGATATCTTTTATAAAAATTTATTGTTTTTTTAAAAGAATATTAACTTTTAGCTTGAATTATCATAATCAATAATATAAGTTTCTTTTTCTGTTCACTCTCCATTCTTGGAACTTGATCACGATTGAGCAATACTTAGTTATTGTTTCTTTTTTAGAGTACAGTAGTTGGAATTATCATTTTTAAAGGATATTAATTTTTAGTTTGGATTAGTTGGATATCGTTTTTAAAGATAAGCGATATTTAATTATGATCTTTTATACAATTTTTGGTTTGTTTCATTTATGCTATCTTTTGTTTGCTTCTATAGGGTACTTAGGTTTGCGTAGTTAATTTTTATCATTTTGGCTTGGATGTTTTATGGAAAGTATAGCGATATTTAATCCCAATTTTAAATTTAATGTAGAACATTTGAAAATTAATTTATTATTTTATATTTGTATTATTTGGTTTCCTAAAAATGTAAGCAGTCTTCAAATGGTCTTTACTGCACTCCCACCAATCTTGGATTTGGATCATTTATGCAAACTACGAACATTTCTTCTATGTAGTTCTACGCTCACAGGATGATGCGCTCTTCGAATTTCAACGTTTTACTGAGTAGCAAAGACATTTTCCATCAATTTATTTTCGAAATGTATTCCAAGATTGAAACGGAAAGGGTGTTGTATATACGACTGAATCAGGACACTGAGAGTTGAACAGTATGTACATTTGAGAGATGCGTTGATGAACGATGGAATTGTTGCTATGCGAACACTGAGGTACACAGAAATTGGTAAATTTTCAAAAAGATATCCAAACCAAAAGTTGAAGTTTATGCTTTTGTGAATTGATACGTTGCATAAATTATCAAAATTAAATATTGCTTTACTTTCCAAAAGACACCCAAACACAGAAATAAACAAAAAATGCATAAAAGATCAACAGAATTACGGCATTTCTCTGTAACGGCCTTTTTAATTTACGGCCCACAATGTTTCGTTATACTTCAAAAAAAAATATTGTTTTTATGCTTCTGTTTAGTTTTAGCTTCTCCCTTTAGGCGGCACTGCTACATTTTGCCTCATAAAAATATGAGGAATGTTTGGCACCACATTGTCGTCATTTTACTGCCTTGTCGCTTTAGAGTAGTTAGACCAACATCGAGCCTATACAAAGCCCACGTCACAACTCAAAGTCATATCTGCTGGGTTTTGTTAAACACAAGTAACTTTTTCATATTTGTCTTATAATACACTTACTGCCAAAAGTTAAGCACAGAGAGGAAAATGTTAATTTCCCGAAGTCAATTTGACTTTGAGAGACTTCAATTTGCTGCAGAGATAGATGGAAGTATGGAAATGTGTTATGCAACATTTAATCACGGTTTCGTGTTGAGAAAAAAGCAAAAAAAGGCAGAAAGGACATTTTAAATGAATTTAATGAAGTTTAATTATTGTTGGTTTCTTTGGAATGGCAGCAGCATTGGTCGCATTAGGGCATTTGACATTGGCGTCACGACTTACACTTGGATTTGAAATCTGAGCATTCTGTTTTGGTTTGGCGTATTGTTTTTTAATCTTTAGCGATTTGTACTGTTTGCTTTGGATTGCGTAATTAATTTTAAAAATTTGTTTTGTTCTGTTTACTTTGGATTACGTACTTAATTTTGAAAATTTGTTTCGTTCTGTTTACTTTGGATTATGTAGTTAATTATATTGTTTGCTTTGGATTATTTAATTTTTTCTTTTTTATACTTCGAACATTTTTGGTTTGGAGTATTATTTTTTAATTTTTAGCGATAATAAATTTGTTTCGTACTGTTTACTTTGGATTAGGTTTATAATTACTGTATCATACTGTTTACTCTGGATTATTTAAATTTGTCTCATTTATGCAATTTCTTTGGATTACGTAGTTAAACTTTTAAAAACTAAAAATACTGTTAACTTTGGATCATTCAATTTTTTTTCATCTATGCTGGAACTGGATCACGGTTTACTTTGGATTATTTAATTTTTTCTAATTTATACTGGAAAGGGATCACGGTTGTGCAATACTTTGTTATCGTTTCTTTTTTAGAGTACGTTAGTTTGGATTATCATTTTTAAAGCATATTAACTTTTAGTTTGGATTATTTGGATATCTCTTTAAAGTTAAGCGATATTTAATTTTGATCTTTTATGCACTTTTTGGTTTGTTTCATTTGTGCAATCTTTTGTTTGTTTCTGTAGAGTATTTCGGTTTTCGTATAGTTAATTTTTATCATTTTGGTTTGGATGACTTGTGGAAAGTAAAGCGATATTTTATCCCAATTTTAAATTTAATGTAGAACACTTTAAAATTAATTTATTATTATATTTTTGTATTATTTGGTTTCCTAAAAATGTCAACAGTTTTCAAATAGTCTTTACTGCATTTCCGCCAATCTTGGATTTGGATCATTTATGCAAACTAAGAATATTTCTGCAATGTAGTTCTACGCTCACAGAATGATGATGCGCTATTCGAATTTCAACGTTTTACTGAGAAGCAAAGACCTGTTCCATCAATTTATTTTCGATGTGTATTCCAAGATTGAATCGGGAAGGGTGTTGTACATACGACTGAATCAGAGGACACTGAGAGTTGAACAGTATTCACATTTGAGAGATGCGTTGATGAACGATGGAAATGTTGCTTTACGAAAACTGAAGTACTCAGAAATCGGTAAACTTTCAAAAAGATATCCAAACCAAAAGTTAAAGTTTATGCTTTTGTAAATTTATACGTAGCATAAATTATCAAAATTAAATATTGCCATACTTTCCAAACGACACCCAAACACAAAAAATGCATAAAAGATCAACAAAAGTACGGTATTTCGCTGTAACGGCCGTTTTAATTTAAGGCCCACAATGTTTCGTTATTCTGCTAAAAAAAAAAAATATATATATATATATATATATATATATATATATATATTATGCTTCTGCTTAATTTCAGCTTCTTCCTTTAGGCGGCACTGCTACATTTTGCCTCATGAAAATATGAGGAACGTTTGGCACCACATTGTCGTCATTTTACTGCGTTATCGCTTTAGTGTAGTTAGTTTAACACTGACTGTATGCAAATCCCACGTCACAACTAAAAGTCCTATCGCAAGTCTACTTTTACGCGACGGAGAGGATAATAATACGAACTGCAGGTTCAGCCTAATGGGTTTAGTTAAACCTAAGTAACTTTTTCATATTTGTCGTATAATACACTCACTGCAAAAAGTTAAGTACGGAGAGGAAAATGTTAATTTTCAGAAAAACTGGAATTTCAAGTTAATTTGTAGTGCATAAAAATGCATATTTTGACATGTTTTACTGCATATTTTGCATATTTCGTCATTTTTTACAGCATATTACTTGCATATTTCGTCATTTTTTACAGCATATTACTTGCATATTTTAATATTTTAACTGCATATTTTGGCAGTTTTTACTGCATAAAAATCCCTTCAAATTTTCAATCTATCTTTAGCGATTCCGATTTTACGAAAAAAAATTAGCAATTCCAGTCAAATTTTTTTTTTTTTTTTTTTTTGTAACGCGAAGGGCAGAAGATGCAATCTGTTTCACGTGACGTCACAATCTCTTGCAAAAATATAAAAGATATATTCAGTTTAAAAATTATTTTTTTAAAGAAAATCATATTTTTATGTTATCATTCTAAAGTGAAATTTTCCGCTGATTTCAAATCCGTTGAAGTTTTTACTTCATCTTTAACGGTCTAGGAGATAGAAAAAATAACTAAGTGACTCCAGTTAAAGATTATTAGTTTTTATCGTCTTGTTGGAAAATCTATCCTCCGCGCATAATCAAAACGGAAACGAAAACAATAACTTTCTCCGCGTTCCTCCGCGATGAAAAAAACAATCACAGTTTAGAAACACAGATATTCTTTAGTAGCAGTCACACTTAGAACTGTTACTGTGAAATCACTGTTTGTACCATCCCTACCGAACAATAAATCTTCCTGTGAAGTGAAGCAAAAAGAAAAGGTTTCATCATTTTTCAAAAGAGAAGAAAAAATCGTGAAAACAAAATACAGGCCATTGAGATAGACTACGAGTGAGTCATGACAACATTCACTGGAACTGCTGAGAGTGAAAAAAAAAGAATGTATTAGAAAATTCTTAAGGTCACTTGTTTCTATTTGTGCGCGTGCACAAAGAATTTCATTCGTTCACAAAAACGATGATACACTTCAACTGCAGGAAAAGCCATTATTTATTGAAACTAACCACTGCGCGGCTATCCCGGCCAGCACCACCTGGCCTCGGCTAGTCTTCGGGACAGCTATAGCGCCATCTATGCGTAACAATTGTAACTATTCTGACACTAAAATGTTTCGTAATTAAAAAATATTATTACTGTCTGTGAAAATCGCAACGTGTTACTATCAAAACTTTTCGATTTTTTTCTTTTTCTTCGAGTTTTAGATCACCAGAGATGTTGAAATTTACGATTCAGCGATTTGTTTGAACCGCCGAAACTCATCCAAAACATTACTAGTCCATTGTGTAGTTTTAATATAGGTAAAAAAACATATAAATATTTTTTTTTGTAATCCGCTATTGGTGGAAGATTTAAAAGGTTTTACGAAATTTTTAATCCTTGAAAAAGGTAATAAACATAATTTATAATTTGTTTTCGACGAGGAAACAAAATCGCAGTTCTAACTAATGTATTCGGATGATATATAAATCATATTATACGCTTGACGCAGGTATTAAGGTAATTGCCGCTTGGGGATGCTTAAGTCGGCCTACTGATTCCACACATATCAATTCAAAACATTTGCAGTAAAAATATTGGTAACGAAATAAAAAGTATAGAACGACCATCACCGCTGTCAACAGCTTCCATGGAAACCCAGAAACCAGACATCCTCTAATAATAAATTCACATATACTATCAACAAAAGCTGAATAAAAGACATCAGTTTTCTCAAACGTAAGTTTTGACAAGGCTTGTATAGATTTTTACCGATCTTTATTTGTGCATTGCATGAAGTCAATCCTGGATTGTGATTTCACCTTCCATTTGGCCTCGTTCATTTTCTTACTGCCAGGGTCGTTCCGAGAGAAAAGTATTTCAAATGAGAGATGAATATTTGGTGCCCATTTCTAAGATTCGCTAAATTGCTTGGGTGGACGAGGAAGTAGCATTGGACTGGCAATGGTTATCGATATCACTCTTTAAGACACTTAAAATTTATATTAAAAAGAAATAAAAAATTGATTGTTGAAGATTTTTACTGTGGAATTTCGTTGGGGTATGATCGATATCAAATGAGTAGAGAGGAGGGATTTTGGTCCTTCATATAATTTGATATTTTAGTGGAAGAGGGGTCTTGAAATCACGTAAAATTGATATCGATTTTTTTTCAGGGTGGTCATAGCGAGGCTCTCTCGGGCAAGTGGCACAGCTCTTATGGATGTATTGTTGGCTTCTTTTTATGTTTCGTATAGCCAATAACAATAACAAACACATATTTAAATACATAAGCATTTATTGCAGGATGTCCGCTCTCCTTGGCTGTTACACAATGTTCTTCTTTACGTTTGTATACATATGGTGAATACGTTAGCGATGGTTGCGCCATCTGACGAAGAACGTCTTCAGAAGGAAATATGGTGAACTAAAAATGATCAATGTCCAATAGTAATTATTTTATTTCATGTTTTGTTACAAAAGTTGTCCCAACACATAGAAATGTTTTTAAAAACATATATTATTCTGATTCTATCAAACAATTTTGTTAACAAAATCTTTAAAAATGAGATTTGCTTGTGAATAATTTGTCCATCTTAACAGTTAGCTAACGAAAGTTTGGTTGATGACTTGTTAAGGCAGTTTGCACAAGCTAAGTTAAATGTTGATAAGTTAAAACAGATCGATCCTTATTTTTAATAAATTTAAGTGTGAATGCAAAGACTCGCAACAATGCGAAGTACCAAAAATTGAGATTAGTCTCACAGCACACTCTTTTGATGTTATTATATTTTTGTTCCTGAACCTATTTTCAAAACTCAATAGTTGAAAACCATTTTGATTTACCTGTTTGAATCCTTCATCCTCTTGTAGCTCCAGTAGCTCCAACTCTAGAGCCGCTTTATACCCAGCTTTTTCCAGAAAGTTCTTTACGAGTCGAGTCGGCTGATATCCTCATTATTAAATTGAAATTTGATTAAAATTTGGAATATTTCGATGCTATTTCAACCTTTTGGTCAGCTTCTTCGTGATCGACCTCTAGACTGCCCTTTGTGTCTAGGCAAGGCCTTATTTAACATGCACAGTAGTGGAGCATTACTTTTGTAAATATTTAGCTACCAGTATGAAAATTAAAATAGATGATATTAATATTTTTTTTCAATCACAACTAATATCTGTTTTTAATCATTTGTACATCGATGTTAAGTTCTTAGCTGAAAAGTTGAGAATATGTTCTACGCTTCGGCGAAAAGTAGAAGTTGATCTAGATATGAAGAACTTGTGGGAAATGAACGAGCCTAGCGTTGCATGGCGAGCGCTCCATCATCGTGGAAGTTATGCATTGCTTATGTCAATATCTGTAGAGTGACTATGCTCGAATTATACTCAAAAGCAGTTAAACTTTTTCAGTCATGGAGTCATTTTTGAAGAAAAAGTTCCTCGTGGATCCCAAGAAATTTTTAGTTCTATCTGTCTATGTTCTATGAGGCATATTACACACCATACGTGTACGGAAGTATGAATAATAAGGTATTGGGTGCTTGAAAGTATGTCAAGTATCAATCCGATCCGTACTTCTAAGAATCGAATACTGTTAAAACGTGTAAATCTTTAAAGTTGTAAAGCGCCATCTATGTAGAACAGTTGAAATATATAATCTGGTAGCAAGCCAGTGTATCTTCCAGTTGAACTTGAGGTGTAAGCGAAGTACCAGGTGAAGGTGTATGAGCGCATCTTCCAAGCTTGAGTTGTGAGCAATAAAGATACCGTCCACTAGAGCATGTGAGTTGAATTTTTCAAAATCATGATATGAGCTATTGGACCCAACGTGTGGTTCGCGGAGCAACTGGTGAATTGAGTTCCTATTAAAATGTTTCGTATTGCTATTCAAATCAGCATCGTCGACGAAATTGAGGTACGTGACTGAATTATTATTCATGTTTTGAAATAAATTTAAAAAATGTTTGGAGGTACTAAGAAATAGGATGTGAGGGCAATTGCCATGATGTTGGGAGAAGATATTAATGAGTAAATGACTTACAGAGTTCAGTAGTTTTATAGAACAAAATGAGAAGTAACAAAAGAACAACAATGGTTTAGAACAGGGGTCGGCAAACTACGGCTAACCGCCTGTTTTTTTATCTGGCCCGCGGTTTAATATTGTTTTTTTTTCATGAAAATATTAAAAATAAATCATTCCGCGCTGTAACGCAACAGCCGATAGTCGAGTTTAGGCCTGGGCGATGTTCAAATTTTGACATCGTGATACATCGACATTCTAACATCACGATATCACGATACATCGTGATGTTTAAAGTTCTTTTCTTTGCTATATAAAATTGTGGTAGGAAAAAAATAACAAATAAAGATCTGCGTTGTACGTTTGAGAAACACGCATGATTTAAAACAAGATTTTGCGTATATATATATATATATATATATATGTGTTCCACGCACCATATATGATCAAGTAGATTCAAAAATTAGCTTATTTACAAAGAGAAAAACTTTTACATAAATAGAAATAAAAGGGCATTTGATTCCTGTTAGTAATGATGACGGCATATATAACCTATACTTCCACAGAAGTTCACAACAAAAAGGGATGCAAGCGGATTGATTGCAACATCAAGAAACAAGAGGGTTTTCGGAATTCAACTTGAACTGTGCAAAATCATTTTTGTTTCAAAATTTTTTAATTGTACTGAATTTCAATTTCACACAAAAAAAATTCTGGAAACAATAGTCATCATCAGGACACAAATAATTTTAAAAAATTCCTCATTAATTAAAAAAAAAATGGAAACATCTTTAAAATTCGCAGATTTTGCAAAATTATTTTGTTTTTAAGTATTTTTAAGCAAAAAAAAAAAAAAAACCATTAACTAATTAAAAAACGTAATATAAAGCTTACCTAGATAAATTCAGCAAACGAGTAGAATTATTCGCTCTCTCGCAGTTTGAAACTTTTAAAATTCAATCTTTATGTGCCGACTTATTCCCTACAAAAAAAAAAAAAAAAAAAAAAATCAGCGCAGAAATCGCAAAATTAACTATAAAAAAAAATCTCATTAGTTAGCCTTTTATCGCGGCATCGAAAATCTAAGTACCGTGGTGGAAAATCGCATATGCGCATAAATAAACATCGGAATCGTTGTGTCGATCTAAACCCAAATTTCCCCCAAAGATGCTAAAATAACACGCCATCATCAACGCGAAATTTCATACCGGAAAATCATAAGATACTGATTAGGCAACTCAACGTGAAAATCGCGCTCAACGCGAAACCGATGTCCACATCGGTTTTTCACGATGAATCGTGATGAATCGCGCATGCGCTATGAAAACATCGAACCATCGATGCATCGAATATCGTGACACCGGAAAACCATGATGATGCTCTTGGATTGGCTGCGTGGCATCGTTTGAAACCGTGATGATGCCCTAGGATTGGCTGCGTGGCATCGTTTGAAACCGTGCTGATGCCCTGGGTTTGGCTGCGTGGCATCGTTTGAAACCGTGATGATGCCCTGGGATTAGCAGCGTGAGATCAGAAAAACCGCGATTTCGCGCATGCGCTTTGAAAATATCGAAATCGTGATAGTGCTCTGGTATTGGCTGTGTGACATCGGGAAAAACCGATGTATCACGATTCATCGTCATCGGGAAAATCGCGAAACCGGTATGACGATGTCAACCTCAAACCGGTTTTCCACGATGTATCGATACATCGTCCAGGCCTAGTCGAGTTGATAAGTTGTGAATAATAAAACAGCAAGTGGCGATACTGGCGTCGCTTATTCGCTTTATATCGTCTGTCGTTGCCATGGGACTAGGGTTGCCAGTTCTATCAGTTTTGCTTGAGCGGCACACGTGATCCACAGCCATTGGCTGTGAGACAGGATAGCCCTTCTTCAAAACGTCAACAAGAAAAAGGTTTTATAAAAATTTAAATTATGACTTCAGTGCTATTAAATAACTAAATATATCAGTAATATTGTCTACCAGTCTGCATCTTACATGCATAGGGGCAGGTGGGGCATTTGTAAGCAAAATTTGTATGTTTCACTTTCAATCCCTATTTTCAAACTCTTGATGATAAAACTTTGTTCAACCTTTTTGAACTAACTTGCCGCTATCTATATATATATTTCTCTTACGTGGCACGCAAAAAAGACGTTATTTGTTACCGCGTTTTGGCAACATTGTGCGATTGTTTGTTTATTAGGAGCCTCGCGCCTCATTTGAATCTATAGCGTTATCGGATGAAATTTTATTGAAAAAAATGAATTTTAGACGAGCTGTTGCGGTTTGTAATAGAAATCTAAGAAAGCGGAGGATTTTTTCAGGGCTATTTAAAAACTTTTCAAGGCTAACAATTATAGTACAACAAGACGCGTGCACTACAACTTTCGACAACAAACTCAGTCAAAAAGTGTATGGGTGGCTCGAGTACTGGGGAAATGTACACACAAACAACATGCTGGGTATTCAATTTCCAAAGCAGCTCTCACATTGCGAGTAAAAATTTGCTCAAAGTTTTCATTTAAATTCTGATTCCAGAGGTACTGTATATATCTTTTATGTAATACAACAAATTTAGATTTGAAAAATATTTTTTTTGGAATATCATATTTTGTAATCAATCCCTTCTGCTAGGACACGTGTCTTCATTGATGCGAGCGAAGCGAGCATAGGTTCGCGCAGCGAACCAATGAGAATTGCGAAGCAATCCTCCGGGGGTTGGCGAGCGTTAGCGAGCAGGGGGCGGACCCCCTAGTTCTTCTTTAATATTTATTGTTACGAAGATTCCAGAAAAAGAATTTCACACCGTACTAGGCTGTTTACAATACCCCACATGTTAACAATTACCTCTGAAAGTAGGGGTAATTGTAAACAAGGATTTTCTCCTGCTATTGAACAGTGAACAAGTGACAGCATGAGCAGTAGTCATGGCAGTAGATGGAACTCTATTGGTGTTTTGACCCTTCTAATACCCTTTGGTGTAAAAAATAAAAAATAATAAATTTGAAGATTAAAATTAAAAAAAATAATAATAATTATTCAAACATGGGTGGAAAAACGAACATAAAATTTCTTGCATGTTAACAGTGTTCTCAAATTGGAAAATTTTATTGCGGCCTTCTTGCAAAAGTAAAATTGTTTTGAAACGACCTTTTCACAGAATTGTCTTTTTCAACCAGAACGAATTTAGTCTTTGCATTATAAATGCTTTTGAGTCCGGTGATCTCAAACTCGTCCTATGAAACGGAATCTACCCTACACACTTAGTGAAAAAAAGGGTTTTGTTTTTCTTTTCCCCATCAACATCTACAAGCAGGAACGTAGTCGTTTCAATGTCTCCCCACATGGATGGCTCCGAATATGCAACTTTCTCTTGAAGCTAGTCTTTCATATTCTGCAGTACTTTCACCAGTATTGTTTGACTATGCTCTGAATGACATGAGATGACTTAACTTCAAAACCCAAAGTCCCAAAAGTCCCTGCCACCCGTCTCTTACATCAAAGCCATCATCGACTTCATGTCCACGTGCGCTCTCTGTTTCTCATCATCGCTCATGGAGTATGCCATCGTCAACATAGTCATAGACCAGGCAGACGAGAGGGGGCGAAAGGCACACAACACGCTCAACAGTGTACAGATGTGTACGCTGGAAATGGTAAGTACAGTGACATGAATTACCTCGTGTCCCCTTTACAGTACATAACACTAGTATTGTTTGATTATGCACTGAATCACATGAGATGACTTCACTTAAAAACCATATAATCGATACAAAAAAACCAATATGCGCAGGAGAAAATTTATGTATACTTGTGAGATAAGTACGCTGAGTCACGAACACAATTTAATGTTTTATAATAATTCAGGATGGGCGAAAAATCCTTCAGCCATTTCCAAATTTAATATAAAATCAACCAATTGTCACATTAGTGTGAGGTTTTAACTAAATACCTTTACTTGGTATCAAGTTATTTTTTTGCCAAAAAAATAAAGTTCAATTGTTTGAAGAATTGAAGAAGCCGCGCAACACGCAAGTAAACAACACGATTCCGCAATACATGTTAGGAAATACGTGGATTGAAACTGAGTATCGGTTGGATGTGGCTCAAGCCACAAAGGGTGCCCACATTGAAATAGGATAGTATGTAGTGACGAAAGTCATCGGTCCTGGTCACAGCGTTCAAAGAACGATAACAAACGCATAGTGGCATACCTCCGTCCTTCTTGTTTACACACACGATGGGGTGAGCGATCTCCACCTAACTTTCTTCTATTAAATCCAGCTGAATTAACACGTCAATTTGGGCGTCCACTTGCGATTTCAAAACTTCAGGAATTCTGTAAACAAAGCGTTTTCGTCTCTCTTTTCCATCTTATAACCTAATCCTATGTCCACCGACATTTCACTTTTCCTGTAAATAGTTTTCTATGATTCTGTAAGAACTTAAGGAGCAGATTCTTATTGTTATCAGCCAAATGTCGCAAGTCTAATTCATGGATTCCATCAAATGATTCTTTTTTATAAACAGTCCTGGGAGAAGCATGGATTTCACCAAATTCTTCGTCATCTGCGAAGATGATTCCAACTGCATTGACTCTGAAGTTTTCAGATTTTCTTCACATGAACGTGTTTTTTTCTTCCATCAGGTAATTTTACTAAATAGGAGTGTGGAGGATAATGTTTAATAATTTCACCGGGACCAGTCCAGCGAGCATATAATTTGTTGTTTGAGTCAGGAATAAGCAGATACACTTGATCTCCAGGTATGAAACATTTTGATCCAGTCCTTCTATTAAAGTAATCCGCATTCAAATGTTTTTTTCCCCTCGGCAAACATTTTCACTTGTTCGGCGGTTTGTTCCATCTTCATTTTTATTTCTTGCAAGTAATCCACTGCAGACTGACATATGTTCAGGGGTAGGGGAATCTCTCCAGACCATGATGATTTTAGTACAACCAAAGGTTCTCTTGCTTGTCTTCCGTACATAAGTTGGGAGGGTTAAACACCAGTGGCACAGTTCGGCACCTCACGGTAAGCGAACAGTAGATATAGGATGTGTCTATCCCAATTCGTCGGATCAGTTCTTATCACGCGATGCAGCATTTGTTTCAAAACTTTACTTTATTGTATCGTTCTATTAACCCGTTACTGGCAGGATATCCAGGGCAAGAAAACTTAGGACAAGATCATAATCTCTTGTGAAATTCTTGAGTGAGCGTCGAAGTGAAATTGGTTCCTTGGTCGCTAGCTATGACATCTGGTATACCAGTCCTCATAAATATTTCTAGCAAAGCATGACAGGAAGATTTCGCTGTCGAACTCTTCAATGGTCAGCAAGAATGTTGGTCCGTCTGAAACAGGATATATTTATGTTTTCTTGCAGAGGGAGGCTCAATTGGACAGATGAGATCGATGTTCACTACTTGGAAAGGTAAGTCAAGTCTTGAAACAGGTGTAATAGGTATTTATCAGAATATATTTTGGGTCTTCTCAGTTGGCACTCCTTACAAGTTTTGCAAAATGTCTCTACGTCTTGAGAAAGTTCAGGCCAGTAAAATGAATAACGAATGCTCTCTTTAGTTTTTTTATCCCCTTATTTGCTCCAAATACAGACTCGTGGGTTAGTATTTAAACTTGTTGATGTTTATTCTTAGGAAGTACCAATTGGTTCACGGTTTGTTCCAATATCTTAACCGTATGATGAAGAAGATCATCAATAAACAAATAATTTCCTTTCTTTGATTTCAGCTGCCTGAACTGTTCTTTTAATGATAAACAAGCCCTTTGCTCTTCTCTTAGTTTGGCGTTTTGAGTAGTGACGTCATCAGTGATTATACTTTCTTTTTATTCTTGTGGTGTCTGCACGTCTCCGATGTGTTAAAGTGGCGCCTCAGAATCGTTATTTTCTGGCGTCGGCGGCGGTAACATTTTTTTAATATAGAGAGATTGGGTGTGGTGGTTTCAAATATGAAAACTCACAGTCTCTATCAGATCTAGTTTTTCAGATTCAATCAGAAAATGTGAAATATTTTAGGATACAACTCATTGAGTAGTGGTTAAGTTTTTTATATGGATTGGTACCTACTTTTTCTTTCTTCTCTGCACCGCTATCAGCTGATTGTATTAAGCAATATTTGTAAACATAACCTAGTGTTTACATCTAACATAACTGATAAAGTTCTCTGTTTTACCGATTGATAGAGTTAATGAAACAGTTCATGAAGGCTCTTGATCAGGATAGCCCTTGATTAGCATACATAGGACAAACAAATGTCTAGAATAAGTGCAGAAATCTTAAAGCTAGAACTTTTGCCGGTCCTCAAATCAGACAGCTCTTAAATAAGACAGACGATGAAATACAGTCCGTACAACGTCTAGGTATGCTGAGGATCAAATTATCGAGATGATCTTGGGGAAGATCACTCCACTTAGCAAGCAATTCTATCCGAAGTTCCGGTACACATGTAGGAGGTGGTTGACGGGCTGCAACTCGTCGTCCAAGCATGTCCCACACATGCTCTATCGGATTCAAGTCAGGTGAGAATGCTGGCCATTCCATACGGGTGATATCCTCACATTCAAGGCATTCGTTTACAATGTTTGCACGGTGAGGACGGGCGTTGTCATCCATAAACACAAATTATGCGCTCATGGTTCCGATTTGAACATGTAGATCTGTTCTGGAGCCCAGTATAATCCAAATTAGCAATCCTACTCCACCGTAACGGTGTCGTTCAATGATGTTGTCTTGGTGGTAGTGGGTACCTGGCGCTCTCCATATGAACTTCCGCCGTGAATTAGACTACAATCGAAACCTGGACTCGTCGGAAAACATCACACAAGCACTCTGTGACGATGTCCACATTGCATGTTCTCTACTCCAGGCTAACCGCTGGCGACATTGAGTTGCCGTGAGCGGAACACATCTGACAGGTCTGCGAGTATATAGACCCACATGTCCAAAACGTCTGTAAACGGTTTTCCTTGAAACTGTCGTACCCGTGGCTGAAGATAGCTGACAAGAAAGGTCGGATGTTGTGCTCCGTCTGCTTCTTTTTGCAGTTACTGCAAAATACAGGTCGTCATTCGGCGTTGTAACTCGGGGGAGACCTGTAATGTAACGTCTACTGACATTTCCATCATTTTGGAATCGTTGCCAAAGCCTAGAGATGGGCGATTCCAAGTTCCACTGAAACATCCGTCTGCGTACACCCACATTCCAGTTGGCCGATAATTCTACCTCGTAAAAAATCATCGACGTGCGTCCTCTGTGGCTAAACTATTCGGTTGTGGCACTGAGAGGCTTACAGAACGCTTGTGAACAGTTTTACTTCTTTGCTACCATTCCTTATATACACCTCTCTTACACTCTCGTCATTGTGACGTACTATCGGCGTCCTCTGATGGCTTCCTGTAATTTGGATATTATTATTAAAGATGTGTGTCATTAATCTACAGGTGAAATTTTTACTTTAGAGTTCGATTTCAGTGTGATTCTAAATTATCCTTCATTTTTGGACATGAGTGTAGATAGTATTAGCTAAAACTTATCAAACATTGATGGGACAGGGACATGACAGCAGACAAGAAAGTTACTTACCAGTAGGTTGTACTTGTGTGTGCTTTCTACGTTTACTTCAACCCCTCCAATGTAAATGGGGGATTGGACACGGAGAAGGGTTTTGTTTCCTGGTGAGCTACCTCTGATCTCTTCGGTGTCGTCGATGACCAGTCGACCTTTCCGACCTTGTCGCCAAAGCACCACTCGGTACCACTTGCCATCGTTGTACGCTTTCTCAGAAGATATCAAGGCGCTGCCCGAACCGCATTCAAACACATAAACAAGCTGCAGGAAAACACTCGAAATAAAAGAAAAGCATTAAGACCTAGCAGATTGATTTCAAATTCCTTATTTAAAAATAATCTTTAATTTTTAAAAATTTGAAATTGAGAAATAAGATTTGCTCGAACCGCACTCGAACACGTAAACAAGCTGCAGGTAATTTGGTAATTTTAGTTAACGTCGTACTAGAGCAACACAACGGGCTATTGACGACGGTCCGGGATCAGTCCCTTAAGGGAAAGATCCGAGGACGACACCTCGTATTTTTGAACCACGGCCAGATGACGAAGCAACACCTGAGCTGGCACCCCACTCTCCAAACTTCCACGCCAACCCAAAGTGTTCGGTCACGACAGATTTAAGGTGCACCAGCCGCCCCTACACCATATGCTTACAAACATCCATGCCCGGACCCGGATTCGAACCAGGAACCTTCCGATCTAGAGGCTAACACCTTAACCACTATACCGGTTGGTCGGCAAACAAACTGCAGGAGAAAGCACTCAAAATAAAATAAAAACATTAAAACAAAGCAGATCGTTTTCAAAATCTGTGAGGTTCTGAGGTTCTCCTGCCAACACAGGGAGGAATGTTTGGCAGGGGGAACAAGACATCCCTAGGGACGTTGGCGGGGGTATCAGTGAAAGGTCACCCGGGTTACAAGGAGAAAGTGGGAGAACGGAAAGAAAGAAGGGATTCGACCCATGGAGACGACAGAGAACGGACGATGATGGGCTCTCTGCTGCTGCTTTATACTATGTTGTAATATATTCCTATATAACCTAGAATGTCCAAATTAAAGTTGGAAAAGATATCTATGAAGTGTTGCCTTCTCCACTAGACAAACGAACCACATACACTCTCACCAGAGATAGAGAAAGAGGTGGGGTGTGATAAAATCCTTATTTAAAAATATTCTTTAATTTTTTTCAAATATGAAAGTGAGAAATAATCATTACACTAGACGCACTCGAACACGTAAAAGAGCTGCAGGAAAACACTCAAAGTAAAAGAAAATAATTTATAACATGATAGATCGTTTAAAAAATGTTCGTTTATTTTTTTTGTAATCTGAAATTGAGATATAAGCGCTGCTCAAACCGCACTAAAACACTTAAAAAAGCTGCAGGGGATAAAAAAAAAACAAAAAAAAAAGATTTAAAACAGGATTAATCGCTTTTAAAATTCTTTCTTTAAAGCGATATTTTTAAATCTTAACTTGATAAAAGTATCAAATTAACCCCAAAGCGATTATCTCTCTCAATTGCGATTCACTACAAATAATTCTTAAAAATAAAAATATTCGTTACAAATGTTTTTTTTTGAACTCACATTTATAATAAGCACCAAATTAGTTGTAAATGCACCACACAATGAACTCAAACCACCTTCTCTTTTGCTATTGTTATAGTATGACTACCGCGAAAGCAGACTTGGGCTTTCTACATCTCTCGGTATCGGACGATTCGATTAGTCTGACTCCGGGGAATTGGTATATGATTTTGGACGAGTCTACTCATCAGGTTAGGGAGAAAGGCAAGCGTTTCCACAATTGGTGGCCTTAGAGTAATTTTTGACTTTGATTTTATCGCTCTGTGCCGGAATTGTTTTTCGTTGATTACGAGTTGCCGAAATAGACGATCATATATGGTTATCGCCACAAGTGATTTTGCGCGTTGATGCCCTTTCCCCGTGTAAGCTGAGGCACCTTTCTCCAAATGGACTTCCCAAGTTCATCTTCCTCCTAACAGCACTTTACTTAGGTAAGTGCCAAACTGGGCTCAAAGATTCGTTCAATGATTTGCGCCCTTTTTAGCGTCTTGTTTAATCTGTTGGTATGGTTGGTAGGTATTTTAATTAACGTCGCACTGGAACAACACAACGGGCAATCGGCCACGGTTGGTATCCATCTCGAATGGAAAATTCCGAAGACAACATGTTAATTTTCATCACGGACAGATGCCGAGGTCACGCCTGAGATGGCACCCCACTCACCAAACTTTCACACTACTTCAACGGGAGAACATTTAAAGTCACAACAGATTTAACATGCACCGGCCTCCATTGTACACGACGGTCTTTGGCTGGATTCGAACTCGCAACCCTCCTGTTGCCAATCCGTTACTCTCCCAACCGCGCTACGGAGTCCCTTTGTTTATTCTGTAAGGGAATGTCTGCTGACATACTAAATAAGTCAATCAAAAAGGTAGAAATAAAACTTTTTGTAGGGCTCTTACATTTTTGCAATTCTGGAGAAGATCCACGCAGAATCAAATGAACTCTTCTTTACAAGGGGCGTGCCCTCTTCTCGCGTTGGGCAGACTACATATTATTCGCTGCAGTATGTAATTGGCGCTTTTAATGTCGCAATATTTTGATACAAAAATGGCATTTATTGTACGTAAATATTCTTGAAGGATTTCACATAATATAAGATGACCTTTCTGGAAATTTGCAAAATTGTTCCTATTGAGATGTATGGTCAGAAAAATAACCACAGTTGCCAAGGTTTAAAACACCTGAGGTAGCCTTAATAAAGAATTCATGGCGTTATAAGAATTTCAGATACTTACTTTTCCATCTCGCATGATCAGTCCAAGATAAGAATTTTCATTCACACCATCTGAAACAAAAAACATGACTCCATTGTCTGCAGATGTCTTGAACTCCATTGTGAATGAGTTTTCATTCAACATGTTGAACAAGAACTCAGTGGTTAGTACGAACTCTTGTCTGCTGTGAGGGGTGTTCCCAAAACGAACACCGTCCACAGGAATCTCGCTTGAGTTACGTCCTGGCGCCAGGGGAGGAACGGACTGACCAGTGCTGTTACTTTGGGAATCAGAACCACCTATTCCTTCCACTGTTCCTGATGTTGTAGAGCCTAGAAAGAATCCAATGTCTTCAATGGAATTTCGTTTTCTTCTTTTCTGGTATTTTCCTTATGCTTACACTGTAAAATCCTCTCCTAACAAAGTTTTTCGGTAATTATATGTCTTTTTGCACTATCTAGTACTGAAATATTCAGTCTAGGAACGAAACAATAATCTTATAACAAGTATGTTTCCATAAACAATTCTTAAATTTCAAAACGTTATAAACGACAACCTAAGACGAGAAGGTCTCTAAGTCTACACTAGGAGGACTTGTTGCCATAGTAACCATTATTATACCAAAAGGAACGTCAGCGCCATTATGTAGAGGAAACAAAGAGTCTTCAAGATTTAATTAACCATCTTAACAATTATTGTTAACTTTGACAAGTCATTATTAAGTGTAATATTAACAGTTTCGTTAACTATTGAAACCGACAGCAATAACAGTTACTAAAGAAATTTAGCAGTGTTGGAAATTAAAGTCAACGATTAATTCAGACAGAAAGACGTACGGTAGATAGGTAGCATAATTAACGTCGCATTATTGCAGCAGAACGGGCTATTGGCGACGGTCGGTCCGGGATCAATCCTCAAGGGAATCCTCCATGCCACATGAGAGCGTTTAATGTCAAGACATATATCACGTGCTCATGTCACCATGCAGAAGGATGTAAGAAATTATAATTTTAGATTTCATTCTTATGCAATTTTTAAACTTTAAAAATATTTTTTGTGATGAATTTAGAAATTTTGAAAGTTGCGGCTTGACATTTATTGATAACTGTTAATAGTTTCATCAACAGTCGCTAAAGCTTTGGTTTCCTAAGAAAGTGGAGCCGTTATCTAACAGCCGTGATACGTCATGATGCCGCGGGCATAACTAAACGGCCGTCTAAACAAAAATCCAAGGTGTCAACTTAGGCGGACAGAATACGTTGGAGAATGGACAACACAGACGGCTGTCGTGGTTTATTTTATTCGAGAAACAAAACAAAGTGGTTTTTTATTCTCTAGTTCAAAGTTCCTAACTTAGGGATCGTTGAAGGTAGAGTGAAAATTTCAACAGATTTCAAATCAGCGTAAATTTCTACGCCAGATCGATATCAAAAACAGTTTTATTATTCAATTATTTACCATTTGATTATTTAATTATGTATTAAATAATTAATTATTTATTCAAAGAAAATCACATTTAAGGTATCGATCTGGTGTCAAATTTTCCGCAGATTTCGAATCCGTTGAAATTTTTATTCTGTGTATAACGATCCCGATTTTACAAAAACGAATTATTCAATGGCAGTCAAAAATGTTTATTTATATTGCTCCTCTTGGCTGGAATCGCTTGGAGCAGGAAATGAAATCTGGCCGCTACAAGAGAAAAAACGTTCTCCAACTGTTTGAGACCGCTATGACGACAGTCATGGAAATGGCAGCTCAGATCATTTTCGTTACGCTCACAAACACCGCTCTCTAGGAAACCAACACCATGTGTTAGTATAAACAACGTTTTAGTGACGTCACCCACCGATAGATCACGGCCGCTAGATCACGGCTACGCTTTCTTAGGAAACCGAAGCTTAACTATTGATTTGTAATAAAACTATTTTTAATGCTATCGGAACAACAGCCCATGTCTAGTAAGAAATGACTTTTCATAAAAAAAGTAACAGAAGAAAGCTGTTTCGAGTTTTAAATGAGCAATTTATTTAACTCACGTGAATCGATGTTATGAATGTGTCTCATGAGTTGTGAATTGATTTCTTCCACAATAAATCGAGGTTGCTATTCATATGCTTGTTTAAAATATCAATTTTTAATAATACTTATTTATTAAAGGAATCTCTGGTCGACCATTATCTTATTATATATATATATATATTTTCTAATGGCGAGCACATTTTGACCGAAGTCATTGGCCACTACAAGGCCGGAAGTGATGGCCACTTGTGAAGGAGCACCCAGTGGGAGGGCCATCATCGCCCCTAACAATTACATCGTAATTTTGAACCATGTTCAGATGACGAAGCAACACCTAAGCTGGTATACGCTTACAAACATCCATGCCCGAACCCGGATTCGAACCGGGGACCTTCCGATCTAGAGGCTAACATCTTAACCACAATACCGGTTGGTCGGCTTATCTTATATAAAATGCTAGGTTATCCTGTGTTTCAGTGGCTATTAAAGGTTTGCTTGGTTGTGTGACGTCACGAGTTAAGCAAGATACGAAACATAAAAAATCATTACATTCGAAATCACCATAGAAATAACATTTAGTATAAAATGATTGCCGTACGCAACTCCTTGTTTTATCAGTGTTGATCAAAAATTAAGTTTTCCAACAATATTGTTTTACCAGCATTGCTTAAAAAACAACGACATACGAAAGCAAGGCAAGTTGATAGATAGTGCTGGGAAAAGGTTTATACCACAGAGAAGTAGTATACAGAGGGTTCACTGCCATAGGAAGCAATGGACTTATAAATAACATGGGAAATCGCATAGACGCTGGCGCCACCAGCGGGGGAGCCGGACCCTACAAAAGCGTCAGATCTAGACCTCGTTTCCATAACAACCAAACTAGGTTTCCACAACAGCTATCTCAGGCTATTTTTTTTTTTCAAAACCCAATTTGCATTTTTGATTAAAAGCTAAATATTCTTTAAATAATTTTTAGCATAAATGCTTCAAAATAGCACTTTTTTAATGTCTTATGAACTTTAAAAAAACCCTTTATTTATGAAATCTTACCAATGTATGAACTTTTTTCTTTCATTTTTGTTTATTCTTTTATGTGAATGCTTCTTTAAAAATATATTCCAAACATGTTTGATTTGGAAAATTGTTGATATCTACTGATAGTCTGAAATATTATTTGAACGAAAAAGTACATAATAAATTTTTTTTATTAACTTAATCAGGTACATTATTCATTTTTGAACAAATTATACAATTTCAAAAAGGAATAGAAAAGAAGTACTATTTATGAAGAAGTCTCGTCGAAGCTCATTTAGTAGTAAGTCAATCACACACACAACCAAGTGATAGTGGACTGTATGAATTTTATTGTTGAATCATAAATTCAATCACCAATACACAATTCTTCCCTGTGAAGAAAATAACACAGAAGGGTATTGAATCCCAAGGCAAAATCTCTCACGCTGCTGTCTCCCCACACACTCAGAATACGAATACAAAAAGAAAGTTGGCGCCTAAAAAAACTAAGATATTACCTGACCTTGTTCTGAATGTAAAAAAAGAACATAGTTCAGCTACTGTTACTCGCTTTTACATATTTCAGTGTGATCCATCTAGAACAATTTTAGCATAGGAAACGAACAATAAAATACACAACAGGATATAAAGGAATGAAATACTTTGGTAAAATAAGCAACTTAACAAGAATCTTCATTTGCCTTCCAAAGAATAAAATTCATTGTTTAGCATTCATAAACAAGCTAACTCAACGTAATTCACCAGTTAGAGTAGCAAATGAATGGACAATATTACTTATTTTATTCATTATTGGAGCTAAATCACACAATTTTTCACTAATTAGTGTAGCAAATAAACAATGAAATACACAACAGGATGCGACAATTTTTGTATCTCTAAAATCTTCATAAGGAAAGTCTAGTTTCAGGATATGTTGATTTAAATCAAGTTATTTTTGTTTAAAAAAATATCATTATTAAAATCAAACTTTTAAATTTAATTTCCTTTTCTGTATTAAGTTCACAGTGAGTATCACACAAAAGCATTCCAATTTTGCAAAAATATCTTTATAAATGTTGACATAAAACCGATTATAATTCAGAAAAAGGTAAATTTTAATTACACAGAAAAACAGTATGTAAATAAAAAAATCAACAAATACACAAAATGCATAATGAATAGAGCACAATTGTATAGAATTCTGAATACCACATAAAAAATGCACAAAGTAACACTGAAAGATTTTTAAAAATTAGTTATCTTGGGCGAATAGTCTTAAAATTAAATAGAACGATTTCAATTTTTCTTCCTTCAATTGGGTTTTAAAATAAGTGTTATTAATTTTACTTGATTGTAAAACGATTTAAAAAATGGCACATAATTCACATTAGTAGTTTCCAAGTAATGATATTTTATGAAAAACAAAAGCAATTCACCTTTCAACAGTTTTTACAGGTGGTAAACTTGAACAACGGCTTTTCTATTGATGATGGTATAGTATTTTAATTAACATCGCACTCACTCTACACATTGGAGCAACACAACTAGATATATGTGACGGTTGGGGATTAACCTTTTCTCTTGATGGATAGTACAGTTTTAAAATAATTATTAAAATCATGCAAAGAATATTCAGCTGTATGTCGCTTCAAGAAGTCTGCCGATTAGAAAATTAAAAATGGCTTCCGCTCTGGCTCTGATTGAAACATTTCAAACTCCGCCCACAATTAGGGACTGGCTTCCCCACTGGAGCGCTATACGTCATGGCCTCAGTGAACCCTCTGTATACTACTTCTCTGTGGTTTATACATAGCCAGTGATCAACAAAAGTTGTAAATTGCCAAGATAATCTGCACTTTATCTACTAGGCACTCGTTAAAGTGAAAATAAGATCTTTGCTGGAACAAATCTGCAAATTACCTAGGTAATCTGCACATTAACTACTAGGCACTCATTAAAGTGAAAATAAGATCTTTGCTGAAACAACAACAACTTTTCTGTACGCTTAAATTAACATAATGTTATTTATTTATTTTTCAATACCTAAAGAGCCAAGTTAATACAATTAAACAATCAGCAAATTAGTTGATAGAATTAATCCTCAATCAATTAAAAAACTATAATAGAAAGAATCAAACGGATAAAAATATTATTACAATTAAGGAAATTAACATAATGTTATTTATTTATTTTTCGATATCTAAAGAATCAAGTTAATACAATCAAACAATCAACAAATTAGTTGATAGAATCAATCATAAATCAATTAAAAAAACTATGATAGAAAGAATCAAACGGTTTACAATATTATTACAATTAAGGAAATGAATTTGCAAAACATATGATAAAATTATGCTTGCTTATTAGTGCAATCTAAAGATTGGTGACACACTTAGAATTACATTAGGTGTAGGGAAAGGAAATGAGAGAAACAGGCGAAATGAAACTCAAAGGGGAGGGAGAGAGGGAAGGTGTAGGGGAAGGAAATGAGAGAAACAAACTTTTGAACTTTAACGATACGGAAGCCGTTAACGTGCACATTACCTACGTTAAATGCGGAAAACTCTTGATTCTGCACATTAGCGGAGCAAATCAGCTAATCTGCAGATTAGCTATATAATGTGCACATTCCGAGCTTTAGAGGTAACATAAAAATAAATGAAGTTTAATGGAGCAAATCAGTTAATCTGCAGATTAGCTATGTGATGTGCACATTTCGAGCTTTAGCGGTAACATAAAAATAAATGAAGTTTAACTGACCATAATAAATAAATTTTGTTATGCACTCGTCGTATGACGGGTCATTTATCCTTCTCTAATCTAAGTATATAGGAAACTAATTTGTGATTAGGAAGTCAAAATGTTGCACAAAAAATGCGTGCAGCGTTTGCCAAGAAATGCTTCTTTTACAATATAAAAGCTGAAGATTCATAAATTAGTATACGTAGTGTTGGATAAAGCGGATTTTTAAAAAATTAGAAAGCACTTAATTTTATTTAACACAGTCCAAGTTTGGATTCTGTTTTCAGTTTCATGTAGTTATTTTTTTCTGAAAAAGGTCTTTCTACAGAATTTTTCTCCAAAATGAAACTGTTCTTTGTTCTTGCATGGATCTAAACTTGGTGTGTTGACGGTTGGAATGACTTTGATTATATTGTTGATAGGGAAATTATTTTATATCACCAAAGTTTGATAGGTAGGAAGTTAATTAACGTCGAACTGGAGCAATACAAGCGACGGTCTGGGATCAATCCGAGGGCAACACCACGTAATTTTGAAACACGGTTAGAAAACAAGGTCAACATATGAAATTTACTCCAGACTTTCACATTACGCCAACGTGAGGACATTAGATGTCACGACAAAGATGACGTGAACCAGCTCTCCTGGATCACGGCTGTCTTTAGCTTTATACAGTTTAGAACTAGCAGCCCTCCGGTTACTAATCTCTTGCTCTTCCAAGTTTGGACTCTGTTTTCAGTTGCATGTAGTTATTTTTTTCTGAAAAAGGTCTTTCTACAGAATATTTCTCCAAAATGAAACTGTTCTTTGTTCTTGCATGGATCTAAACTTGGTGTGTTGACGGTTGGAATGACTTTGATTATATTGTTGATAGGGAAATTATTTTTGATCACCATAGTTTGATAGGTAGGAAGGTAATTAACTTCGAACTCGAGCAATACAAGCGACGGTCTGGGATCAATCCGAGGGCAACACCACGTAATTTTGAATCACGGTTAGATAACAAGGTCAACATATGAAATTTACTCCAGACTTTCACATTACGCCAACGTGAGAACATTAGATGCCACGACAAAGATGACGTGAACCAGCTCTCCTGGATCACGGCTGTCTTTAGCTTTATACAGTTTAGAACTCGCAGCCCTCCGGTTACTAATCTCTTGCTCTTCCAAGTTTGGATTCTGTTTTCAGTTGCATGTTGTTATTTTTTTCTGAAAAAGGTCTTTCTACAGAATATTTCTCCAAAATGAAACTGTTCTTTGTTCTTGCATGGATCTAAACTTGGTGTGTTGACGGTTGGAATGACTTTGATTATATTGTTGATAGGGAAATTATTTTTGATCACCAAAGTTTGATAGGTAGGAAGGTAATTAACTTCGAACTGGAGCAATACAAGCGACGGTCTGGGATCAATCCGAGGGCAACACCACGTAATTTTGAATCACGGTTAGAAAACAAGGTCAACATATGAAATTTACTCTAGACTTTCACATTACGCCAACGTGAGGACATTAGATGTCACGACAAAGATGACGTGAACCAGCTCTCCTGGATCACGGCTGTCTTTAGCTTTATACAGTTTAGAACTAGCAGCCCTCCGGTTACTAATCTCTTGCTCTTCCAAGTTTGGACTCTGTTTTCAGTTGCATGTAGTTATTTTTTTCTGAAAAAGGTCTTTCTACAGAATATTTCTCCAAAATGAAACTGTTCTTTGTTCTTGCATGGATCTAAACTTGGTGTGTTGACGGTTGGAATGACTTTGATTATATTGTTGATAGGGAAATTATTTTTGATCACCATAGTTTGATAGGTAGGAAGGTAATTAACTTCGAACTCGAGCAATACAAGCGACGGTCTGGGATCAATCCGAGGGCAACACCACGTAATTTTGAATCACGGTTAGAAAACAAGGTCAACATATGAAATTTACTCTAGACTTTCACATTACGCCAACGTGAGGACATTAGACGTCACGACAAAGATGACGTGAACCAGCTCTCCTGGATCACGGCTGTCTTTAGCTTTATACAGTTTAGAACTAGCAGCCCTCCGGTTACTAATCTCTTGCTCTTCCAAGTTTGGACTCTGTTTTCAGTTGCATGTAGTTATTTTTTTCTGAAAAAGGTCTTTCTACAGAATATTTCTCCAAAATGAAACTGTTCTTTGTTCTTGCATGGATCTAAACTTGGTGTGTTGACGGTTGGAATGACTTTGATTATATTGTTGATAGGGAAATTATTTTTGATCACCAAAGTTTGATAGGTAGGAAGGTAATTAACTTCGAACTGGAGCAATACAAGCGACGGTCTGGGATCAATCCGAGGGCAACACCACGTAATTTTGAATCACGGTTAGATAACAAGGTCAACATATGAAATTTACTCCAGACTTTCACATTACGCCAACGTGAGAACATTAGATGCCACGACAAAGATGACGTGAACCAGCTCTCCTTGATCACGGCTGTCTTTAGCTTTATACAGTTTAGAACTCGCAGCCCTCCGGTTACTAATCTCTTGCTCTTCCAACTAGGCTACCATGTGGGATTGGAATCGAATTTTTATTTAATAAATCGGGTTTGATCCATATTTCTGTTGCTTATTTTTGTATTGAATTCATTCCTGTTGCTACTCTCTAATTAAATTAAGGCATTGAAGGTGAGAAAAAAATCCTCAGCTTTGCATGCAGATGTCCAAATACGATACTTTTGACTGACTTTAATTTGTTAGAAAAACGTTATCTTATTCTAATGAGTTAACGAGAGTAATTGCATATTCCTTAAGATTTTATTGGTAATGCTAGTGTCAAATTCGATTCGAAGAACGGGAAACTATTTTTGAACTGGGTGAGGCTGCGAAGGTTAGGATTCAAATTGTCCATAGATACATTTCCAGATGAACTGTACTACATTAGCAGCAAGGTAACTATCAATGCTAAAAGTTGATTCTAAAATTTGAGCCATTTTTTCCATAAGGATAGTGTTGTCAGAGTGAGGCGGTTGACTGAAAAACGCTGAAGAAAATAACTTGGGCACCTTCCAAATCAAGTAACCTCACCAAGTTAATAATTTCAAATGTGCGATTGTCTCATTTTCATGTAGAACCGAAGTTCATGTCAACTGTGATTGAAAGAAAATTCCTGATTCTATCAGCACATGAAGCTATTCTCCGAATTGTGAAAAACTGTCCAATCTGCATCAAGGTCGCGTAACTAGTGTCCATCAATTAATGAGTGATTTGACCCAGTCCGAGTACCAGTATCTAGGGCTTTTATGAACTGTGGAGTGGATCATTGGGTCATTTTAATTTATGATAGATGAAGGGCATAAGTCGCATGGTATTTAAATGTTACGTTGATATTATTAATTATTTACACCCGATTCAAAACGGGAACTTTTCGATTAAGATACCATCACCCAGACATCGATGCCGATTGAAATACGATTAGAACTTTAGATATTAACATACCTCTTTTTTTTGCAACTTCCATCACAAATTCCATCATCAAAGCTCCTGCTAGCTTCTCAGGCTTTCCACAGCACACCTTAGGCCATTCTGTTGACAGATTCCTCTCATCAACTCCGATGTTCACCCAACCACAAATTTTAGGTAATCCACCCATGCCCAGTATGGAAGCAGCGAAATCGCATTCTCGAATGTCTTTGCAAGCATTTTGACCTTCGACTGCATTGTCACATTGTTCGTTAAACCATAGGCAGTTCGATTCTGATGGTTGTTTTGCTTGAGGGGTCACTCCATTTTCTAAGTCTGGATTAGAAGTGTGAAATTAAACTGTTTAACTTCCACAAAACATTTAATTACAGTCATTGAACTTGCTTTTTAACTCAAAACATGTTTTGAAAAGAATATACCTTAATTTACCCTCAACCCTTTCATAACTAGAAAATTATGCTCTGATATTTTTGAAGTACTTGGGGTTTGAAAGACATGTCTTAAAGCACAATGTCCGACTTAATCACGAGGGGTCGCATATTAGGATGACAATTTTAAAGTGTTAACTAATAGCGAACATGTGAATTTAATCTTGGGTTTGAGGTAAATTGTATCAAAATATTTCCATAAATTCTATTGTTTTTGAAGCATTAAGAGCATTTCTTTTAATGCTGCATTATAAACATGGTTTTGACTTTGGTGCATAGTACTTAACCTATCCTAACAGCGTATTGATAATGCTTCCAAAGTCTGTGAAAGCAGGGCACACTGAAATGTTCCTAGAATATTCTAGCAATAATAATTAATAAGTAATAGTTAATTATATAGAAAAAGTTAACACACACATTTGGAATATTGACCACGAAACAAAGTTCACAAATTGGTTCAATGGGAAAATCTATTTAGCTCTATTGCTAAGCATGTTTTAAACAGTAGCTCATACCTAATTCAAGCCATTTTATGAATTAGTAATCAGAATTATTCAGTTATTATATCTATTTAGGAATTTCGTGAAAAGTAATAAAATTTTAATACATAAATATTAAAATATATAGTTTTAAGTATCCAGAGACCATTATGGAGCACCATTAATGTAATTATTTTATATTAATAATAAATATACCACCTCTAAAATGCTTCAGCAGAACTTTTTTAGTGGTAGAGGCATTTCAAAACTACGAATATTGAAAAAGTGACTATCTGGTTCATGGATTAAAAGAAATAAATTGAACTGTTTAATTCCCAACAAAATGTAAAAATTTAGTCATTGCACTTGATCTTTAACTCAAAATTTATTTTGAGATTATATCTTTATTTACCGAATTCTTTAGTGACACCTCTCACATTAAATTAATTGTGAAAAAGTCATCGTAAACCAATATTTCACATCTTTCAGGAGTGTATAGTTTCTTTCTCTAAAATTTTCAATAGTATTGATTTGTCTGTTTTGCATTTGCCGCGCCTTTTTCATGACACATAGCTAATGGAGCGGGTGTTAATGGGTACGTTAAAACTTTAACAACCCAACTTTTTATTCACCTCCCTGCATCAGTTGACTTTATTTCCACCTTTTATATTCTGTGAAGACTCTCACACCTGTCTCAATGGCGAATTTTTTCTGATACGTTAGTATTTCGCGCCAGCTGCAATTCTTTTGTCAGCGACTCGAGAAGTGCAGGTGCTGTTCGTACAGATGATCCCTGATTGGTTTTCGACTTTTAAAGTTGGGTTACTTGTGGACTGCAGTGTGATGACGGTTTTTCATTTAATTTAAGCATATAAAGACTAATAAATAAAAGTCAGCTGTCTGGATATCGGAGGAAGCTGAAACAATAACGTTGCCGCAGTCAGTAGTTGGGAGTGTGACCTCATTTCTCGTTTTGCTTTCTGTATGCTTATGGCTAATTCAGCATTTAAGTTTTATTTCTACACCCTAGATCGACATTTTTTAATCTAAATTCACCCACCCTTATGCTATTAGTCTTTATTTTAAATTTTTAATTACTTCTATGATGTGGCGATAGCTGCGTTGCAGTGTCATTCCAGTCCAGTCCAAACGTTGCTTCGCGGTGCTCGAACTCATTTCAGCGCGCGGTATACTTATCGCATCAGCTGACTATATTTCCACCACTATATGCCCAGCTGACTATTTTATATCTATTCCTGATGATGCCTTACATCACATTGACGATAGTGAGTCTCCTGGACTCACCACACTGACATTTTTTTTTCACTCTTCCCATTCTTATCACCAAACTCCTAAATCATCACCACAGCTCATGCATTTTGCCACTTCTTTTCGGTAGTGATTGCTCGCCCCTCCTCAATGTATCCTCCCCCTTTGGAACGTGAATTGGACTCCTAATTGTATCAATTACTAAATTCTATCGTCTATCTAAGTTATTTGCCTTTTTGCATAGTGCATTGCCACTACCTTTAACTTTCTTCCCTCATTTTTAAGTTTACAACCATTAAATTCTCTATTAATTCTGATGTGGAGGTTCGCAGTTTTCTGCAAGGTACTCCGTAATTGATAAGTCCGTTACGTTTCAGCTTTGTTGATATAACTTTTTTTAAATGTAATTTTAATCATATAGACATGATCAGCTGACGTACACGTACCCTCCCCCTCTGTCATGCAGCTGACTGTATTTTTTTGTCATTTATCATGTTAACTAACTATAGAAAAAGTTTCAGCTTTGTTGAAATCACTTTTTGAAAATTTATTTTCATCAAAAATCGAACCCTCTCATAGCCACCTCCACCACAGGCATGTCAGCTGATGTCCGTAACATTTAATAACAACTGATAACAACTGATGGGAAGATGATAACACAAAAATGAGCCGTGTTGAAATGACATTCTTAAATTGTATGCGGGTGCCCGTACTATGATAGCAGCATCAGTAAAAAACCTTCATGAATCGTCTGTGAACAGAGTGAAAAAAAGCGAGTCATGGCCACTCCGATCACTAGATTTATCAAGCATCGATTACTTCTTATGGAGATATCAGAAGACTATCGTTTACATGACTCCAGTGACTCAATTCAGCACCTCGTTGCTCGACTATCCATTGCGGCTGCAAGCGTGCGCGAAATGCCTGGCATGTTTGGTACTGTTCGCCAATCACTCCTTCGATGCTGCCAAGCATGTATTACTGTTGGTGGTCGCAATTTTAAGTATTTATTGTAAACATTGCTGCAAAGAAGCACTTTGCAAGGATATTGTAAATAAACAATGTTTTTCTGTTCATGTCTCATTTTTTGTGTTTGTACCTACACGCGTCTCTACCGACCATAACTTTTTCTATGAGAAAAATGTATGTTTTAGTAAGCTGTACCACCCACCAAGTTTGTCCCGTGACCGTAGAATCACCCTGTATAAAACCATATCTATGTTTACAAACTACTGAAGTTTTGATCTTAGCAATAAAAATATCAAAAGTTACGTTTTGTAACAAGTTTTGCATACAGTAAAGAAAATTTAAAAAAAATATTAACCTTTTGTTTGTTTGATCCAATTCAGGTATTCAGACACTCTAGTATATACTCCTGGATAATATGTATTTCCACAACGGTAACCAAAGGCTGCCATGCCAACAGCATACCATCGGTTCTGTTCTTGGATCATCAAAGGACCACCAGAGTCACCCTAAAATATAATATTCAAATAAATGTAAAAAAATCCCAAGAATCATCCTTTGCCCGTTACGTTGCTCATGAAGCAAAGCCGAAGAGAGAAGAAACGTGTCAGTTGTCACGGTAGGTGCATTCGACAGCGTTTAGGGGCCCTCACAAACTTGGTCATGGCCACTGTGCAGGGAATGTCTGCAAAACAATCTAAGATTTCCAAAGTAACTGTACAGTGGCTTTTGCCTCACAAGAATAGAAGCTGATTATAATGTTGATATGACAGTGGTACAAGGTTATATTAGTCAACATAACCAAATGGAGGAGGGAATGAGCAGCCTCTGTTGGACCGGTGGACAAAGGTCTGGAGCACCCTGGACAAGTCCAAGGGTAGAGGTCTGTCTTAGCTCCATTGCCTGCAAGCCTTAGCTGAGCATAATGGAACGGCCTTCTTGCCTTGGGTGACCCTACCATGAGATTTCTCTCCCGACGTACTTCGCCCGTTCCGCCCAGGTACACCCCTCGCCGGCTCTGAGCACTCTTTGAGGCGACCTGCAGGACTTGAGGGGGCTTACTTACCAAGAATTGTACTCAAATGAAAGATCTAAACTAAATTTAAAATGGCGTACTCCACCTGCACACCCGTGGTACACCGGAACATCCCCTAGCACTCTTCTGGAAGTTAATTGTGATTGTGGCTTCCAGACTGCACTAGCTAGGCTTAAAAGTGGACACCTTAAGTGTCTTTCTTTTGAACGTGACAGAAAGATCCATCCCACTTGCAGAAAATGCTGTGACCATCCAACCTCTCCGGAGCACATACTGAGTTGCGTCGGACTTTCCAAGGAGGACTTTACATCTGTCCCCCTTATTGTTATTGATTTTCTAGCGGTCAACAACCTACTAGAGTTGATCTGACATATGTCAGATCTTTTAAAGAGGATAAGCAACAACAACAACAACAAGGTTATAAAATTCTAAAGAAAGTTGATAATGACAGAATGACGTAAAGCTGCTCTAGAGGAGCCCTCACCTTCGAAGAGGCAATCTCAACGAAGGATCAAAAGGCAGAAAGGCAGTCTAAAGAGAAAGGAGAGGAGAGATCATTGGGAAAAGTCTGGCCTATGATGTCAAGTGATTTAAAAAGAATATTTGAAATAAACTAAGATACTGGTACAGTTTAATACAAATCACTCCCACAATGCGTCTGTCCGGTGAGGATTGTAGTTTACTGTTCGGTGTCGAAAGTGACAGAGTGATAACATGACGTCGGGAGAGGGGTGATAGTCACTGCGATCGCCACTCATTCTTTTGCGTCTGTAAGTATGTTCCTGACAAGGTTTTTCACCTTTTAAAATATCGACTGACTGAAGATCGTTGGACCTGCATTTTTTCTTGTTTTTTTGACGCCCATGTTTGTTTAAGGAAAGTAACATCCTATAAAGGGGTTTGAGTATAAGACAGAAAGCGGATGTCCTCTATAGTGCAATGTAATAGCAGACGCATTTTTGGAACTCCTTTATCTGAGTTTCATCTCATAGTAGATGATTTGCTTGAGATCACATGTGTGAGAAAAACAGATTATAGGTATAGAAGCGATCAGGACTATTGCGACATATGAACAAAGACTTAAGCTTTAGTGTAACCCTGATAAGATTAAATCGTTATCTCCTTCTGTTCGCAGATTAAAATTGAGTGGTCTTTTGTACCAGTGTAGTGGTGAGAAGGTAGAGGCGAGCAGGAAAATTCGGTGATGTTTGGAACGTACGCATGAACTTTGTTGCCTACTTCCCAGAGAGGAATCTAAGACATAAAAACGTATCTGCATTGAACTGGTCGACCAACATTCTGACATCCCCTGGGCTCCTTAGAAGAATTATTATAAGTTTCATACATCATTAGGATAAGATTATAGGTTACATTTCTTATGTATCTGTTCTGGATTGAATTTCACTATTGCTACTTGGGAAACGAGTTTACTGAACATTGTACTTCGAGTGAGATTGGGCAGTTGAGGTTGCAGAGAACTAGAAAATTCGCTGAACGAATAATCAACGACGGCTGTCTTTTCCCGGTTCGTTTTAGAATACGGCACAGATCATTCCAGAAGTGATTCCTTGAGGTAACCAGCGTTGCAACCCTACCCCGTAAACATCATTGCAGAATTCGTTGGAAACACTTGGTATTGCTTTCAATTGCTTTAGTGTCAAGCTCATTGTCTGATCTGTAAATTGCGTTTTATACGTGGACGAATATATGGCAGACCCCTGAAGAAGGTAGATTCGTGAATGTATTCTCAGAATCAGATCTCAAAAGGCACCTTTGAAAGCAAGCTTCTACAAACCACGGAATGATCTTAGATTAATATTTCCGAATCCCGTTTTCAGAAAAATTATGCTGGATTCCCGAAATTTGCCCACCTATACTTATCGAGAAATGGGTGACTCTCTTTACTGCATGCTTGACTGCAAAATTACAAGGCAATTCGAGAGAGGATTTTAATCCATGTGAGATCAATCCAGCGACCTGAGAAACATGCGAAGAGTCTCCAGTTGATTAGCCGACTTGATAATTTAGTGTGGTCCAAGTACGTCAAAACAAGATGGTTGGACTCCTATAAGAGACATGTATGCATATCTATTCATTTGAAATGATTCGACCAAGCTCAAGGCTCATTCATGCTCACCCCCATTGACAGGATGAAAATAAAGAAATGATCTACCTGAATTCTGAGACATGAAAAATGACGTGATATCCGGGCCCCATCTTGTAAGCGCCGGATTGCTCCAACTCTCTATGAGTAAGTATAACGTCACGAAGCATTTTTAACTTAGCGTACAACTCAACCTACAAACGTTATGTGGCGTCCATTTACACTGACGTCCCACTAAGTGAACTGCCTGCGAATGTTTTTAAATTAAGTTCATTAACAACAGCCAGGCCAAGTTGATGTTGTTTAGGATATTCGAAATGTTCTTACCAAACAGCTGTCTTTTCCAGTTTCGTTTTGAAATCCTGCACAGATCATTCCAGAAGTGATTCCTCGAGGTAACCATCGCTGAAACCTCTCCCCATAAGTTTCATTGCAGAATTCGTTGGACACAGCAGGTATGGCTTCCAATTGCTTCAGTGTTAGGCTCATTGTCTGATCTGTGAAATAACGAAATATTAATTCATTCAGCAGCTCTATATGGAATAATCTTTATCCAGAATAAAGTATAGATAAAACACTTATGCGTATTGCAAAAATTGTATAACAGCTACAACGGAAGCTACTTCCAAAGGAGTCGCACTCAGATAACAAATAAAAACAGAATAATAAAAATTTATCCCGATTTTTGAGCAGATAGATGGAACCATTCTTATTTAGTTAAGACCGTCTATAACTTAAATTTGCTCGAGGCAAAGTCACTAAGCTTTGAAGAAATAGACTCCTTGTACAGAAAAGAAAGAGTCTAGAATGGAGCATCACAACACTATTGGTATGAAAAACGAATACCAGGAGTCATCGCAAACGTCAAGTTTGGTGAAGAACAGACAGAATATTCAAGATTTCGAACAATCACCAAAGCTATGAAATACATGGCAAGAAAAAGGTTTAACCTTGCTTGTGTCAGGGTAACAGCATGACTAATCCAGACCCCATGCTGAAGTATTTCAGGGAGTGATGGACATTCATGATCCGACATATATTTTCTACCATCTGATACATCTTTCGATATTTTGCAGGAAGGGCATCATGGAACTTGATTTTGATGCGAGATAAGAAAACATATTTAACTAAAATGAAAGGAATACTTTTAACTAGGATGATGAGCTCAGGGGGAATTGTAAACTTACATTATAAGATGGGAAGAGGTCATGGTAAGCATAGAAATGTCATTTTATTTTGACAACATTTAATACTGTCATTTGTTCTTTCAAATAATTAAAAAAGGCGTCTTTTATCTGAGTCTCTGCCTTCTATTTTACATTCTTTATTAAACTGCTCACTGAGGGTTTTAAATAGCCGAGTCATTTAGAGATGTCTTTTGTTGCTGGATTGACTAGTTAGTCAGCTGCGTCATTCCCGATAAAACTTTAACCCAGTTAATGTATACTTGGATTAGATTATATATTTTTATGAAGAAGTTATTCAGTGTTTCTAGTAAAACTATTAATGGGTTGTAAGCGTACTTCGCTGTCAGTAAATATTATATAACTTAACTTTTTTTAACTCATAACAAACTCTTTTTAATTTTGTTATAAATTATTGGTATTTTGTCGTCGGAAACTGAATTTTCAGTATTAAGAAGTGATTGCTAACTGGCATGTGGTATTCCAATATTGTATGTATTGAAAGCACTGCCACTCCTGATTATTTTTTAGAACAGTCACGTGCAAATCATATGTATCATGTTGGCATTAGGGATGCGACATCGACAGCAAAACATCGATGTTCAAAATTAAAACATCGATGTTGATAATACATCGACCAAAAAACATCGATGTTTTTAAAATTCCGTGTATTTAAAGTCTTTCCCCGCATTTCTAAAAACTGGTTTAGCTACTAGTCATGCAACATCGACAACAAAACATCGATGTTTTTAAAATTCAGTGGATTTAAACTTTTCACCCCATTTCTTAAAACTCGTTTAGCAACTAGTGATGCTACATCGACAGCAAAACATCGATGTTTGAAACTTCGAAGTTAAAAATTAATCGATGTTGATAATACATCTCACCAAAACCATCGATGTTTTTAAAATTCAGTGTATTTAAACTTTTTTCCCCATTTCTTAAAACTGGTTTAGCAACTATTGATGCGACATCGCTAGCAAAACATCGATCTTTTGAAACATCAATGTTCAAAATTAACATCGATGCTTATAATACATCGCCCACCAAACTATCGATGTTTTTAAAATTCAGTGTATTTAAATTTTTCCCCCATTTCTTAAAATTGGTTTAGCAACTAGTGATGCGACATCGGCTCCAATGCATCGATGTTTTTATAAAACATCAATGTTTTGAAAACATCGACATCGATGTCGCATCTCTACTTTTCAGGCCCTTCACTCTTGGCTATTTTGGTCTATAAGTATGTTCAATTTGCTGATTATAAAAATTATGCAACTTTGTTAATTTAAAAATTTTTAAAACGATACTTTTTTCATTTAAAAATAAAACATCGACAGTGTAAAAACATCGACAAGTATAAACATCGATGTTACAAAAACATCGACTCCAATACATCGATGTTATGAAAACATCGACATCGATGTCGCATCCCTTTTTGGTATTGGTAAGATACACCTTGACTCTATATTGTTGGATCTGCAGCCCTTTTTGAAGTGATTTTCTCAAAGCTATCCCTGAGGTTTCAATTTGAGCCTATATTTGAATCTACGTAATCGAAATATTTATATTTCAGGATTAATCTGAGCATTAGTTGTGCTCTTTGTTAGTTCCAATGAATTTGAGTACTATTCGTCACTGTAAGCCACTTAAGTTTTACTAAAAATTTCATTGGGTTTAAGGTAACAGATACTGGCTGCATAACATATGATTCCTTGTAGAACGTTCTGTGGCAAATTTTAAAGATATGTGGTATACTACCCAAAGATTTGGATGTAAGTCAAAATTGGTTGTTTGTCGGTCCGCTTCATAACTTACTTTCATTTATCGACCTTTAACATGGATCTCACAGACAAATGCTCCGAGAATGTGACCAAAGTTCTCAAAGAGCCGTTTGGGAAACATAACTGCCGAGTCTGTATATATCCTTATATGGCAAATATATTCTGGATGAAGTGCACTGAAAAATTGTGGTGAGTGACGTTCCATTCTCTGCAAGGTGTAGTGTCTTTCCACAAATAAATAACGGCCAGTTAATATTCCTTGTTGTAATTTTGGATGCAGCGTACTTGGAATGAACTAAACTTTAGTCTCCGAAATACAATGGGGTTAATTAAAAAAGCGGCATGGTTATCATATATTCATAGACCAGGAATTGAACCCTAGCGTTTCACAGAGATAATAATGCTTTTTTCGTATGGTTTAATCTAAACCCAAGAAAAATCTCCAATTGTGAAATAAGGACATATTCGTACATGTCCTGTGTAACAGTCACTTCAACTGGAAACAACATTACGAGGAACAGAACGGAACGGGCGTATCAATTACGGAGTACCTTGCAGAGAACTGCGAACCTCCACATCAGAATTAATGAATAGTTTATTGATTGTAAACTTGAAAATAAGGGTAGAAAGTTAAAGATAGTGACAATGCACTATGAAAAAGGTAGATAATTTATATAGATGATAGAATTTAATAATTGATACAATTAGGAGTCCAATTCACGTTCCGAAGGGGGAGGAGACAAGAGGAGGGGCGATCAATCAGTACCGAAAAAAAGTGGCAAAATGCACGAGCTGAGGTGATGATGATTTAGGAGTTTGGTGTTAAGGATGGAAAGCGTGAGGGGGGGGGAACGTCAGTGTGGTGGGTCCAGGAGACTCACCAAGGGGTCCCTGAGCTCACCACATCGACGTTTTTTTGCGTGGAGGAAATGTGTGAAAGTCACGGTCGAGATGGGTTTTGGGATAAGGGAGTATCATAGGATGGTAGAGGAAAATAATATCTGATCCATATAATGTGGCTACCTTTCAGCAATTGAAAGGTTGTTCAATGTAAAAAAAAATAACTAATGGAGTTTGATCCAAAGTCCAATCTGTCCAAGTCTTGATACTGTACTTTTTTATTAGACAGTTGTTCCACGTTCTGTTAAAATGTGCATTCGCCAATTTATTTTACAAATAACGATATGTTCTCAAGCATACGTTCCTTCTGTAGCACCCGAACCCAAAAATGTGGTGCCTCTTCCTGTCAAGTTCATGAGCGTTCCTTTTTCTGGCAAACAAACGGGATTGAAGTTGGGAACATTCACTTCTTCCGATAGGGTTAGTAGACCGATGTCGTCGTAGAATTTTTCTTTCTCGAAGCCCACGTGAACTGCTATGTGACTAATGGAGTACTCGTCACCCAGAGTCAAGTTGACATGGCCGATCCTTGTCGAATAGAGACTTGTTCTGGAAATCAAAAGAACACATTTATAGAAAGTCCCTCCACAAAGAGTATGTCACATGTTCCATGAAACCAGGACCCAAGATATGAGGGTGTATCTGGAAAATGTCAAAAATTTCTTTTCTCAAGTGAATTATTTATTTATTTATTCATATGGTGACCGTGTGCTGAGAAATTCCTCCTTGAAACGGGCGAACAAGCGACAGACTCTCATTACACTCACGAACATTTATTACTCTAATTTACATTACGTGGATACAATATATACTATTTACATAACCTTTCATAACTACCACCCGACATAACGGACGTTATGACGCGTCTTCTACGCCGCCGATGACTCCTTGACTTCCTGAGGGTGTCCTTGATCGTAGCAGGGGTGAGATTTAGTTTTGGTTCTCACTTGTAGTTCGGAGGTATATAGCTCTGCAGCTGACGCTGTGCCTATAGTTCACTTGTTACAATACTAGTATGCAGAAAAATCCCTTTTCGAGACAGTAGGAAAAACGCAAATAATAACAGATAGGAAAACATTAGTTCAATGCACATGGAAAAAAAAAGATTCCAAGCAATAAAATATACAATCATAGTATTCTAGATGTAAAATCTTTGTTTCTATAGAGCAAAATACCTTATATTCTTCAGATTTTGATAACCTAGGTACTAAGCATTTGCAGTCCATAAACGTTTGCCAATTAGATGTCTCGGCGCTCGGGAGTACGTATCTAGTAATTTAGTAACGTGCCGAAGTCTTACGAGACATATGAGACCACCTACAAAATTCCGACGATTTGAGCCTACGAGTAGACCAGAACGGCGTCTCAAACATAATCATAAATGCATTAATATTTTTTTGTAAATTTCCTCTTTCGTTAATAATAATCCCGTTTATAATCTCGGATATACAGGATGGTCAAAAATGATTTTCACTCTTTGGAAGCATCTCTTGCTCAATCGAATAAACGGAATGGGACCAAATCAATGGTTTAGTACTAAAAGTCACCTACAGGGACACATTTGGCGCCGTGGGTGTTGAAAACAGTCGAACTTTGAGCACGTAGAGGCATTAAAAGCATATTAAATGGATTATGCAGTTTTGACTGCATAAGCAGCAACCATTCCACTAATTCCAGTTGGATTTGTGGTGCGATGTAAAAAAAAAACTGTCATTAGACACACGAATTGAAAAAGAGATTCAACTCAGAGAAATAATACATTATTCACCAGAATCAGATTTCTCCCTTGATCACATGGATCAATTTCAAGGTGCATACATTTTCTGCGCTCAACAAATTGCATCCAGTGTGCGGCATGCTCTACAGCTGAGAGCAATGAGTCGGGTTAAATGTTCTTAACATCCCCGTTTTATGTTCTCTTTCAAGGCATTCAAGTTTGGAACGCCATCAACATACACTTCGGACTTCAAGTACCATACAGCTCCTTCTACGCCAGCATTTCATTAATGAGAGAGTTATCAGTCAGTTTTTCAGACTGCATGGCCAACCTAAACTATTTTACAGTTTATATTAAGCTGTGTAAGAATAGCTTTCACTCGTAAAGCAAACAACATCGTCATTAAGACAAATTTTTTAATATTTGAAAAAGATGGTTCGATATTTTCTAACATAAATATTCTTCCATCCAAGTGAAGTTGAAAGTTTTGTTTAGTCGATGTTAGACATGTAGTTACATATCTAAAAGTCCTTTTGGCACATCATTTTACAATGTGACGTTAATTTTAAAAAAAAAATACAAAATCAATACCTTTTGGCACATTTTTTAAATTTGGAGAGTCGGTTTCTGAATCGATCATACAAAATTTTTTAGTTACATGACTCTTGAGTACGTATATCTTTCAATGTAACTCAATAATTTAATTTGAAACACGAAAAATAAATGCGTACAGTTTATTGAATTGTGTGTGTGTGTGTGTGTGTGTGAACATGTCAAAATTTAAAAACTCTGCAAAACTTAAACATACGATTAGCTAACTGTCTTAAGTTATCAATAAAAATTACTTAAATAAACTTTTTTTTTAATATAGCACGTTTTTGTAACGGACCAAAAAGTATAAAATAATTTATCTTGGCCCCCATACAAATTTATAATCCCATATAGATTCCTGACCCCATACAGATTGTATTGAAAATTTGTGACTGTGAAGTTTTATTAGCTATAAAAATACTTGTAAGATTTAAAACGAAAAACGTAGGGCGCATGCAATAGATAATAGTGAGGAGTGTAAAGCGCCTCACGTTTTTCGTTTTACATCTTACAAGTATTTTTATAGTTATTAAAACTTTACAATCACCAATTTTCAGGACAATCTGTATGGGGTCAGGAATTTGTATGGGGCCAGGATAAATTATTTTATACTTTTTAGTCCGTTACACCGACTACATGGAAACTGAATAAAGTCAACTCTAAACGAGTGCGAGGTAGTATCTTCAAGTGACGAAAGTGATTTTGAACCAGTTCACCACAAGAAAATCCGCGTACTGTCAGACTACGAAGGATAATGGTTTTACATTTTGAAAATTTTTGTCTGTGTAAAATAAGTACATATGTAAATAAAATATTTAAAAATGTTCGCATGTGTACTTTCTAAATGAGATTCCAAAAGGTTTGACGATATTCCAAGTAGTTGCCAAGCCTCGTGTCTTGATTTCGTTTAAAAAAGCAATTTCTAGTTATTTTGTAAGGTTTTGAGTTGTTTTCTACGTGAGACTTTTTTTATGCGATCCCTTATTCACCACTTAAAAAAATCTTTTTAAATGTGTTGTGAAAATTATTTTTCATAGCTTCTCGTGAAGTTTAGGAAGATTTTTTTTATGCGTTTTCTTTTATGCGGTCCCTATCCACCGCACATACACAGGTTTGAGTGTATACAGCATAAAAATTCATCTAGTAACTAAGTTCAGAGCATGGCCTGTACTAAGGAAAACCGGTGTTCCGTTTACCAGTTCGAGAAGTAATTGACTTTCGAATCGCGCATTGCTGGTCTCTCGACAGCATTATCGCAGCGCCATCTCGTGAGTGGAGTAGGAGTACAGTGCCATCTTGTGAGGATTAGAGTAGGCACATCAGTACACTACTCAGAAATCTCCTGAAGCTCACAGATGGTTATAACCATATGGCTGCATGTTCTAATGCGGTGATACAGCGTCATCTCGTGAGTGGAGTAGGAGTACAGCGCCATCTTGTGAGGATTAGAGTAGGCACATCAGTACACTACTCGGAAATCTCCTGAAGCTCACAGATGGTTATAACCATATGGCTGCGTGTTCTAATGCGGTGATACAGCGTCATCTCGTGAGTGGAGTAGGAGTACAGCGCCATCTTGTGAGGATTAGAGTAGGCACATCAGTACACTACTCGGAAATCTCCTGAAGCTCACAGATGGTTATAACCATATGGCTGCATGTTCTAATGCGGTGATACAGCGTCATCTCGTGAGTGGAGTAGGAGTACAGCGCCATCTTGTGAGGATTAGAGTAGGCACATCAGTACACTACTCGGAAATCTCCTGAAGCTCACAGATGGTTATAACCATATGGCTGCATGTTCTAATGCGGTGATACAGCGTCATCTCGTGAGTGGAGTAGGAGTACAGCGCCATCTTGTGAGGATTAGAGTAGGCACATCAGTACACTACTCGGAAATCTCCTGAAGCTCACAGATGGTTATAACCATATGGCTGCATGTTCTAATGCGGTGATACAGCGTCATCTCGTGAGTGGAGTAGGAGTACAGCGCCATCTTGTGAGGATTAGAGTAGGCACATCAGTACACTACTCGGAAATCTCCTGAAGCTCACAGATGGTTATAACCATATGGCTGCGTGTTCTAATGCGGTGATACAGCGTCATCTCGTGAGTGGAGTAGGAGTACAGCGCCATCTTGTGAGGATTAGAGTAGGCACATCAGTACACTACTCAGAAATCTCCTGAAGCTCACAGATGGTTATAACCATATGGCTGCATGTTCTAATGCGGTGATACAGCGTCATCTCGTGAGTGGAGTAGGAGTACAGCGCCATCTTGTGAGGATTAGAGTAGGCACATCAGTACACTACTCGGAAATCTCCTGAAGCTCACAGATGGTTATAACCATATGGCTGCATGTTCTAATGCGGTGATACAGCGTCATCTCGTGAGTGGAGTAGGAGTACAGCGCCATCTTGTGAGGATTAGAGTAGGCACATCAGTACACTACTCAGAAATCTCCTGAAGCTCACAGATGGTTATAACCATATGGCTGCATGTTCTAATGCGGTGATACAGCGTCATCTCGTGAGTGGAGTAGGAGTACAGCGCCATCTTGTGAGGATTAGAGTAGGCACATCAGTACACTACTCGGAAATCTCCTGAAGCTCACAGATGGTTATAACCATATGGCTGCGTGTTCTAATGCGGTGATACAGCGTCATCTCGTGAGTGGAGTAGGAGTACAGCGCCATCTTGTGAGGATTAGAGTAGGCACATCAGTACACTACTCGGAAATCTCCTGAAGCTCACAGATGGTTATAACCATATGGCTGCATGTTCTAATGCGGTGATACAGCGTCATCTCGTGAGTGGAGTAGGAGTACAGCGCCATCTTGTGAGGATTAGAGTAGGCACATCAGTACACTACTCGGAAATCTCCTGAAGCTCACAGATGGTTATAACCATATGGCTGCATGTTCTAATGCGGTGATACAGCGTCATCTCGTGAGTGGAGTAGGAGTACAGCGCCATCTTGTGAGGATTAGAGTAGGCACATCAGTACACTACTCGGAAATCTCCTGAAGCTCACAGATGGTTATAACCATATGGCTGCATGTTCTAATGCGGTGATACAGCGTCATCTCGTGAGTGGAGTAGGAGTACAGCGCCATCTTGTGAGGATTAGAGTAGGCACATCAGTACACTACTCGGAAATCTCCTGAAGCTCACAGATGGTTATAACCATATGGCTGCATGTTCTAATGCGGTGATATGAAAGCAGTTGTTTTTCAACTTATTCTCACATAGGCTTTTTTTTTGTTGCGCGATTTTGAAAATACTTTTAAACCAGTGCAAAAACAACTGTTTCGTAAACGCATGTAACTCAATTGACTTTCTTACATCAAAAAATTCCCTTTCTAAAGAGTTGATTCGTAGAGGTATTAAGAGTCCCTATCAGTTCAGAACTTTAAAATTCTACACAACTTGATGACAATTTGTTTGTTGTTTAATTTTTAAAACAATACACAGAGACAAGTCAATTTTTCAGTTTTTCTTTTTTTGTTTCAGTTTTAAAACAAATAAAAAACAATTAAATGGAGGAAAATATCTATAGAAAGGTATAGAATATTGAATAAAGAGGTTATAGAGAAACAACACAGAATAACAAAACTCAGATAAGTATAATAGTTGGTTGGTACTTAAATTTCCATCGTATTAGAACAACACAAGGAAACTATCATCATCAAACTATTCACATCCAAGAAAAATAGACTGTTGAGTTAAGAAGTTAAGTAATGTTTAAAAAGACAAAAGTGAAAACTGATAAAACAAACCTAAGTAAAGGTAAGACCATTAATAATCTACTGTAATATCTATCATCGAATCAAAGTAAAAGAATACCAACAAGTATACAAAAATACTTTTAAATCTTGTAACACTAATCGTTGATTTCTGAAATATTTTGTTAATGCGGTTTCTTTGATGTGTTGAAAGGTACGAAGGAAATCTTCCCAACTCTAAGAGTTTGTAACATATTTTAAGGTGGGAGAATTTCGAAGTTCAAGCGTTGATGCACTTTGTCCAACACGGCAATTATTTAGGACAAAGATGAGTTGGATTAAGGGTAAATTACTCATGACTAGGGCAACTTTTTGCAACAAATGCAACTTTTTTTCAAACGTTCTACGCTGCATTTAAAGTACTAAAACCAAAAATCCTCCTACATGGGGTGTATTACAAGTGAGTTATAACCGCAACATTAATGCAACTTTCTGCATAAATGCAACCAAATGCAACTTTTTAAATTTTAGCTTAAAATTAATTAATATGAAATTACTATTTCATTTTTTGCCCTTTCAATCAACCCTTAGATCACGTGTGTCTTATCTTGCGAACGCCGAAGTATTGCGGATCAAACAAGAAGTTCATGGAAAGAAGGTGTTTGTCCTAACAGACGAAAGTGAAATAAATCGCAAGAAGTACCTTAACACATTAGTTGGCACTCTTGATAATCCTGAGGAAACTTGCATAATCGACTGCAGAGTTTGTGCTATGAGTGTCGATCATCAATATGTTGTTCGCCTTTTAAAGACGTTTTAAAATCTCCGAATTTTAAACGAAAGGATTTTGCGCTTCTGCTATCCGATACTGCAGCTGTCGCAGTTTTTCATTGTTAAAGAAATTACTGGCCAAGGATCGGCCATTCAACGTTCTTCTGTATTTAATGATGTATTATTATGCTATTGTAAAAGACTAAAATTGTCAATATATATTGAATTTTTTCATTTTTTACGAATAATTTATTTTAGATTTTAGTGTATCAAAAATAAATGCAACTTTACTTCCATAAATGCAACTTTAGGGAATGATAAATGCAACTTTTCCCATTTTAACTGCAACAAAAAAGTTGCCCTACTCATGACAAAATGTTGCGTAGATGGTGAGATAAAGCACCAACTGGGGAACGCCGTGCATACGCCATTTAGTACAAACGTACAGTAGCAGATACAAGTCATTCTTCAATTGTGTCGCACTTTAAAATAAGTTTTTTGTCAATAACTACAAGTTTACACTAAAATATATTTGAAACAAACTAATGTTTTGGAAATGTAAATCAAAATGTTTAATCACATTCACCTAATTATTTCTGAAAATGCACTATCCCCATCAACTCTCATACATAGGAAATATTTACATTCCAATAAAATTGCTAAGTTCTATAATTTGACAGGCGTGAAAACTTGGCAAATATTTGCCATACCGAAATGCATATAAAAATACTGTAATATCATTTGTAATTGAGCAGAAAATGTTGTAAAACAATTCATAGTGTCATTTCTGTAAGTTTAAAATGGTAAATTTGAAATCTAATTGATAAGAAAAGTGATAAATGTTTTAAGTTCGATGAATCAGAATGGCTAAAAATACTGATATTTTGAAGAACCCCTTGTTACCCCAAAAAATGATAACCGTCAACGTATTTTCCCCCGGACTAGATTTGAGTCATGTACAGAACATTAAATTCATATTTTGGTAATTATTTGCGTATAAATATTCTTATTTAAACCATCTTTTTGAGATTTTTTTGTTTTGTCATAACCTACAACATTTTTGATTAAACTTTGATAAAAACTTACTTGGTTGAAATTAAAAATTTATAAATATTGATTCTTAAAATATAATTTAATTCAGTATTCCTCACATGCCAATGATTTGATTTAGTATAACTGCATGCAAGTTCGAGTGGATCAAATTGCAAATGTAACTTTGCAGATATTGAAAGAATATTAATGATGTGTCTAAATAAAGATGCATCGTCTCAATTATTGAATTTATTTATATTTTACAACACATATGATTCTAGCGAATTTATTTATACAGGTGATTTATCTATATTTACATTTTGTAATGTAGCACTCAGAAAATTGTTTAATTTATTCTTTCGTGTGTTTCTTAGGGTTGAGATTTCAGTTTTTCTATAGTAACATTCTGATAATATGAAACTACTTTATTCATTCAGTTATTGAATTGGTTTCAACATTCAATACAGTTAATAATTTCAACTTTGATTTTGACCCAAAACGAATATCAATGGTGTCAAATGCAAATGAACTTACCGATTTCTTTTAAAGCAATGAGCAGCGGTGAGGACATTCCTCTTGTCAATTACAAGTCCTGTGCAAATTGGGCTACGCTTACCAGTAGTTTCGTTTAACTCCATCAATGCGACCTATTTGGAAAGCAAAATTAAGTCATCTTAACTCGTGATCATTGGTATCTTTGTGTAACAAAATGTATCGTACGTAACAAATTAATGTTCAAACAATACATAAAATTGACAAAAGAAAAGGTTAGACAGAGAAAATAAATCGAAAAATAGGCTGTCCTTCCGTCCTCTAGCTATCCTCAGAGGTTCAGACTATAGAGAGCAGTACACATTTATAGGTCGTGAATGCTATTTAGGCTGGGCCGTTCAGATAAGCAAAACAATTTTTTTCTAATTTCAAGTGGTTGGTTGGTTTTTAGGGTGTTATTGCTCAAGGGTCATATTTGGCCATGCCTGCGCCGGACACAAAATGCACAATATCAAGTAATGCAATAAGGGGAAGGTAGGTGTTTTAATTAACGTCGTACTGAAGATACTAATCCAGGATCAAACGAGGAGGAAAAGATCCGAGGATGATACCACGTAATTTTGAACCACGGTCAGATGACGAGGACACATCTGAGCAGTAACCCCACTCTCCAAACCTCCACACCTCGCGAAAAGCGTAGAAAAGTGCGTTTATGTAGTAGACTTATACTATAGGTTGTCCCTAAAGTCTCTTTACAATTTCAAAAATTTCTTACGATGGCAAATTAAAAGATATAAAAGGGGAAATTATAACACTAATGAAACGAAAGTATTTATATTTTTTCTGTCTCATTTAATATACCTTTTATATGGGCCCTATTAGTTACACGAAGCACATATCAAGACGGTACTCTGTCTCATGCACTGTTCGCTGTAGCATACCCTCATCAAGGGTGCAATGTCATGGCAATGGTAATGTTATGGTAATGGCAATGTCATGGCAATAGCAATGTCAATGTCATGGCAATGGCAATGTCATGGCAATAGCAATGGCAATGTTATGGCAATGGGAATGTCATGGCAATATCAATGGCAATAGCAATGTCATGGCAATAGCAATAGCAATGTTATGGTAATTACAATGAAATGGCAATAGCAATGGCAATGGCATGGTAATAGCAATGGCAATGTTATGGCAATGGCAATGCCATGGCGATAGCAATGTCAATTGCAATTGCCATGGCATGTCAATGTTAATGTCATGTCAATGTCAATGTCATGTCAATGTCATGTCAATGTCAATGACAATGTCATAGGAATGGCAATGGCAATGGTTACACGATATCTTTAACATAACCACATAGAAAGAAGTCGAGGGGAGTGATATCTGGTGAACGAGGTAGCCATGGAATTGGGCAACACTTTCCAAATCACAGGTCTGGAAATATTTCATTTAGGAACCCACGAACATGCAGTCCCCAATGTGATAGTGTATCGAACAAATGTACGGGACATCACTAATCTTAAGAGGAGGATCACTGATGTCATTGCCTCCATTGATGAGGGTATGCTAAACTTAACATGGCTAGAAATCGAGTACCGTCATGATGTGCTACGTAAAACTAATGGTGCCCATGTAGAGGGGTGTATTAAATGAGGTAAAAAAAAAACCCCGTCTCATTTTGTAATAATTTCCATTTATCTGTCTTTTTATGTGCCACTATAATAAATTTTTTACTATAATATAAGAGTCTTTATGTACACCCGGTATATACAGTTTCGAAGAAAGAAAGTTTGTGTTAAAGTGCTACTGGAAGTGCGAAAATGTAGTAGAAGTATAAAGACGATTCTGGAAAAAAATTTCACACTGATCCATCTAGTAGATTCACCATAAGACGAATTAGAGATAAATTTGAAGCAAATGGAACTGTTCAAAATGTTCAGACAACGTTCCGGAAGACCAAACTCATCGACTGAAGCAGACACGGAAGAAAAGGTGTTGGAAATGTATCGTCTACAAGTCAAGAAAATCGCTTCGCCAAGCATTTGTTCCTTGTGGGGGTTTACTTAAGAATAAAGTTTAAAGTACAAAACCTGCATTTGTTGATGAATAAAGTTAGCCATCGAAAGGGAATGTGCTGAAATTCCGAATGAAATGTCTTTAAATGTGTGTAATTCCATAGCTTTACAATGTCAGTGCTGTATATAAACATTTGTAACCGCTAAAGAGCAGTAATAAGTTATTCTACAGATTATCTAGGTAATGTGCAGATTAACCTGCCAATGTTCCCAAATGGAAACATTTTTTTGTGAATTTTTTTAATAACTTTATTTTTTGTCTAGAATATTCATACTTTTCGAAATGCCACATAATAATATGAATTTATTTTAGGTGCCACCGTTTTTCCAAAAATAAATTAAGCTTTTTTACATAATTTAGGTTAAATCTACTGAATTTGTGAACTTCAAAGTGTCATGCACATATTAATTTATGCTGTTTTTAAAAATTTAATTAAAAAAAAAAATTTACTGACGTGATTTGGTAGTCAATGGACATATATTCTCTTACAAATTAACAAAATATTTTCAAGTGTCATTTGTAGGAAGTAATTCTTACAACAATTTTGATGTTCCCAAATGGGAACATCGGCGTTTGGGGTATACTGTTTGAGGGGATTTTTTTAACACGCAAAATTTGAGTCAATACTCTACTTTTTTTTAAATTATCACCATTCTTCTGCTATGGGTAACTTAATAAATGTGGTGGCTGCTTCTTTCATACTTCCAGATTGCACTTTTGTATCTGCATGTGCCTGTTTGCACATGTTTTCTCTGCAAACCGTGATACTCTATTGCAAGGTAATCGCATTGTTACAGTTATAAATATTTACGATTGGGATGATTTCTTTCACTCGAATCACCTTACAAGAATAGTAACCACATTCCCCTTTGGTGAAATGGTTGGTTGAAATGTATCCCGTGATTTACGGGTAAAAAAAGAGAGGAGCGCGTTTTGAAAGACCTTTGCAAAGATCACATTCCAACAACATTCCTTTTTCAAGACTCGACGAAGGTGTTACCTGTAGTCGTTACAGTTTCAACCAGTGGGTTTCATTCTGATCCAAGATTTGTTTTCTCGCCTATCTCAGAGAGTACTACTGTATAGTATACGCTGAACGATGTAGTTTATATAATTTTTTTCCATAATACGCCATTCCTAATAGGAATTGACTATTCAAGTGTTTCTCAGGTATCACTACGTGTCAACTACATCTTTCAGAGATACATCGCAAGTTCCTGTGAGCCGAGCAGGAATCTTTCAACATCCTATCCAATGACGAACACGAGGACGTAGACGATCCTGATCTTTACACATTACCATCTGATAAAGACGCTGATTTGAGTGATGAAGAACACATCAACGATGAAGTTTTGAATTCTATTTGTTCTCAATATGTTTGTGGCCAGATTGACCTGATGAGTAGCAATGAAGATGGTGATTCGACTATTTCAGATGACCGAATTCCCGATTCCTGCGAAGATCAAAGGAGAAGCACACCCTCATGTTCTGCTCCAAATGTAAAGAAGCGAAGACAAAAACCCAATCCCAGATGGAAAAGGGATGCAACGTTGGATAGTGATATTTCAGGAAAAGGCCTCGAAAAGCTGGCTGAAAAATTTCCCGAGCTTGAGACAATAGACCCACTAGAGTTATTCCACAAAATAATCCCTATGAATTATGTGCAACATCTAGTTGAGATGACAGCGTTGTATAAATTGCAACAGGGGCAGATAATAACATTTAGCTTTGAATATATTCTTCAGTTCCTAGGTCTACTTCTTTTGAGCGGTTACCACACGGTGCCTACAGAGGACTTATATTAGAGTAATTCTGAAGACACATGTGTTACAATCTTTCCTAAGATAATGGTTAGGGCACGCTTTCGTCAGCTTAAAGTTTATTTGCATCTTGTTGACAACAAAAAGGATGTTCAACCGGGTTATAAACTAGAAAAGATTGCGCCAATATACGATATGTGTAGTAACTTGATTCAGTTTGGAGTTTTTCACGATAAACTCAGCATTGACTGATCAATGGTGCCGTATTACGGACATCATTCTTGTAACATGCTTATTCGCGGAAACCCCATCAGATTTGGGTACAAAATGTGGATGATATGATGATATGCTCATCTAATGGGTATCTATATAGGATGAAAATTTACTCAGGGAAACAGGATGGTGTCAAAGCAGTGGCTCCACCAGGATCTAGAGTCGTCTCAGCAAGACCACTATCCCATCTACCAATCAATCTTAAAAAGACGAACGAACACTATCTCGTCGCTTGCATCCAAGGACGTTGCGCATTGTGCAAGAAGAATGTTAGAAAGCAGGACCTTGCATGCAAAAACCAGATACATTTATCTTCCTTCCCCCGAAGCACTGGTAATAAGAGAAAAATGTATCCTCCCGAAGATTTGATACATATATATATATACATACAGGGTGGTCCCGAATTCATGGTACAAACTTTAATGGTAGGTACAGGACATTGTAACAATGATTTATTGTATAGGAATGTATAGTCGCAAGTGACGCGGTGAGGCGAAAACAGGGGAAATAACGGCCGAAAGGAAAAACAAAGATTTTATTGAAAGCGTTGTTGACAAGTGTCATGTTTACAGTAATTGTTCAAAATTGCGTCCACCAGTATCGATACATGCTTGACAGCGTCGGTGGAGCGATTGGCGTACACGTTCAAAGATGCCTGGTATTTCACGCACACCTGCAGCAGCTACAGATAAGCGAGCGACGAGATCCTCATCTGAGTCAACTGGAGTCTCATAAACAAGATGCTTTAGATGTCCCCATAAAAAGTAATCGAGGCTCGATAAATCGGGAGATCGGGGTGGCCAAGGGACTGGTCCACCACGCCCAATCCATCGAGTACCAAACGTGGCATTCAGGTAATTCCGTACATCAATGCTGAAGTGTGCTGGCGCCCCATCGTGCTGAAACCACATGCGGTTACGAATGGCGATCGGAACATCATGCAGCAGTTGTGGTAACACTTCTTTCAGAAAAATAAGATAGCTTCCGCCAGTGAGCCGCGTGGGTAGTAAGTATGGGCCAATCAAAAAGTCGTTCACAATACCAGCCCACACATTAATACTGAAACGTTGTTGAAACGCATGTCGACGCGTTGCATGTGGATTATCGGTTGCCCACACATGGGAATTGTGCGCATTAAAGACACCCTCGCGTGAAAATGTCGCTTCATCTGTAAATAGCACATAATCTACGAAATCCGGCTGCAACGCACATTGCTGCATCACCCACAGGCAGAAGTTCACGCGGCGAGGATAATCTGCCGGATTCAATGCTTGTACTTTCTGAAAATGGAAGGGGTGTAAGCGATTTTCGTTTAACACTCTGCATACAGTCTGATGACTCACACCTACGTCACGCGCAACAGTTCTTGTGCTTGACTCGGGTCTATCAGCCACAATGTTCAAGATGCTTTCTTCCAGCCTTGGAGTGCGTACAGCTCTTACTCGACCAGCGCCATGTCTGTTGACGTCGAACGCACCTGTTTCACAAAGTTGACGATGTAACCGTTGAAAAATTTTATGATCCGGCATTCGTCGATGAGGATACTCCGCGCGATACATTCGTAACGCAGCTCTGCCGTTACCATTTGCACGGCCGTACATGTAATGCATGTCTGCTTTTTCTGCATACGTAAAGTCACCCATCGTCTACGGCAGCACAATTGTGAATGGCGCTTTTCCCTACTGCGATGCATCATGTTCAACAGCGGCTAGACATCTATTGCCCTCTACCGGCAATGATACCAACCGATCACTCCATTTCTCTTTCCTTTTATTTCCCCTGTTTACGCCTCACCGCGTCACTTGCGACTATACATTCCTATACAATAAATCATTGTTACAATGTCCTGTACCTACCATTAAAGTTTGTACCATGAATACCTATATCATACTTTTATATATATATATATATATATATATATATATATATATATATATATATATATATATATATATATATATATATATATATATATATATATATATATATATATATATATATATATATATAAAAGTATGATATAGAAACCAAACTTAGTCCTCCTTATGAGTCTATTGCAAAAAAATTACTTTTCGGGAAAATGCCCCTATTTACTTCATGCCAAACGCCAATGTTCCCAAATGGGAACATCCTCAAAATCATACTTAGGATTTTTTTTCGCCAATAAATGTCTAGAATAGTTATACTAGCTGTAAAATAAGCCATTTGAGCAAAAAATTAAAATAAAAAACTTTAAAAATTAATTGCGGCGTTTAAAAGGTTAACTAGGGTGACCCGTTAAAGTGCCGAAAATTGTTTCATTTCTCAAATTAATTTGGTAATCTGCAAATTATCTAGATAATTTGCACCTTCTTACTAGACACTCGTTTAATTGAAAATAAGATATTTTCTGGAACAAATATGTGGTACATTTAGATTTGCAGTCACATTTTCTGAAACCCTGCCGAGTACCAAGGGATTGTTTTATTGTTGTTTGGCGTAAAGATATTTCTACAGCAGGGACATCTTCTATATTTCAACAGCAGGAAATGAGAGAAACAGGCGAAACCAAACTCAAAGTGGAGGAAGAGAGGGACGGTGTAGGGAAAGGAAATGAGAGAAACAAACTTTTGAAATTTAACGATACGGAAGCCGTTAACGTGCACATTACCTAGGTTAAATGAGGAAAACTCTTGATTCCACATGTTAACGGAGCAAATCAGTTAATCTGCAGATTAGTTATGTAATGTGCACATCAACGGCTTTCGAGCTTTAGCGGTAACATTTACAATGACTACAGCCTCCCTAGCTAAAAGTTAACGACATTTGCAGTAGATGACGACACCTTACGGTTAAGATACATGAGTATTTCATGTTAAGCAAATATCTCATATTTGGTGACTTTCATATTTGATACATTCCTGCCAAATCGTTCTGCAATATTACGAAAAGAAATTCACCTTTTGGTAGCCCTATTACACGGTTTCGTTCAAACTCAGTAAGCTGCTGATACCGACTTCTGCGTGTCCTTAAAAGCATTTTTGATTCAAATCTAGCACACAAAGCACAATAAGGACGATAAATAACGCTCACAAAGTTTACATCGCGTATTAAAAGCAAACGTGATTTGCATATTCAAAGTCGCGCTACTAGCGCTACTCTTATTTGTCTACCGCTAAATTTGAATAGGCGTCATCTTTCAGATATGCAAACAAGCCTGCCGAATTTCGTTTATATAGCACAACACCTTCGTGGTGGGATTTTATATTCCACCAGTGTATTTGTAGGATGAAATAGTGCATTACTAGACCCATTTTCCTGGTTCCGAACGCTGACCAAGCAACGTTTCCCCAGTCATATAGAGTCCAACTGATATGTTCATGAACCCAGCGGAGACGCTGCAGTCGATGACGTAGTGTTAGTAAAGGAACTCGAGTCGGTCTGTTGCCATATCTTATAAACAACCATTTTCGCTGCACTGTACTCACGCACACGTCACACATTGAATGCTGCTATCATTTGACGCAGTGTTGCATGTCTGCTAACAATGACTACTCTACGCACATGTCGCTGGTCTCGGTCATTAAGTAGACGCGGTTGGATACTGCGTTGTTAATGGTAGGAGGTAATGCCAGAAATCTTATTTGCTAGGTACACTCTTGACATTGTGGATCGAGGAATGTTGAATTCCCGAACAATTTCTAAAATGGAATACCTCATGCGTCTAGCTCCAACTAGCATTCCTAGTTCGAATTCTGTTAATTCCCGTCGTGCGGCCAAAATCACGCCAGGAAACGCTTCACATGAATCACTTGAGTATAAATGAAAGCCCTGACAATGCACTGTCCATTTATACGTTTCTAACGCGATACTAATGCCATCTGTATATTTGCATATTACTATCCCATGAATTTTGGCATTTGAGTGCATATGAAAACTTTTGCCATAAGTTTATCCCAAAAATTTCGGAGATTTTATAGGCTTTGAACAAATACCTGGTTGGAGCTCAAAAAACGGATATGAAAATTCAGTGGTCCCATCAAAAGCCAAAGAGAGGTTTTCTAAAATTAAGAATGAGATAGCTAAACCATTACCGTGTAATACGATAAGTGTAGTCATGCCAAATTAGAATTCGTATAATATTGCAGAAACTCAGCAATGAATGCTGTATTGGACGAGGTATCTCCAAACGAGTTTATTTCCCGTCAACCTTTCTCAGGATCAAAGCAATTATTCTACTTATGATCGCTACTGCTACTTACAACGTATGCTTCTGACAGCTCACTCAGCAATTATATTTCAGGTATATGTGTGTTTGTGTACTATATGTTGCTCACGAGTCACTAATTTCTGCCTTACAGCAAAAGTTCAGCAAATGCTTGCCGAGACTCTTACGATTTAGCTTGAATTCATCTCCCACTTTCAACTGACTTTCGTTATCTTCCTGGATAATGTTGTCACTGACGGGTTGTTCATACAATCTACACTTTCTAATTTATGATTCTCGAAAGCTTAAGAAACCTTTAGCCAAAAGTGAGTTAAATTAAGGAAACTTGAGTTTAATTTAGTGAAAATCAAATGCCTGATTCGATAATAAGTCTTTATTGTGTATCAAACTGATACATTGCATGTTCCTGTGACTTTGCATAAAAATATTTTTGTGTCCTTGTACGAGGTTCCCATCCGGCATAAGAGCAATTAAGTCATTAGTAAGTAGCTCTAGGTATTTGTAGTCAAGTCTAATAAAGACAATACTATAAGGAGTAAGACATCTATCCCTTCCCGAAACACTAATGTGTGTCTGCATACAAAAACAGCGCTCATACAATTTTATGAAGTCCCGAGATGCTCGACACATGCACATTGATCTTGAAGGTGATTTATCTTCTTATAAGAGTTTTAAATATTGCTTTACCATTTTTGAGTGTTTTACTAGATGACCTGGGGAAATAACGTTCACAAATCTCACCACCGAAACTTTGGCTGGAGCTTTTATACAGCACTGGATGATATATGAAAATGACACCTTAAGCAAACCTTGATGTGCACAGGAGGTAACTGGTATGATAATTTAAAAATGGTACTCCTGGGCCCATCTTCGGAGAAGACCTCAAGGCTTCAGTATATCTGAGTTAATATATGTAGCCACGTTTCGAATGTCTGGACAACTTTATTTGGTAGCATTTCAGATACTCTCACCTAATTACGTAGCTAAGCGCGGACCATACGTTCGATGGCACTAACGAATCAAGAACATCGATCATGGTACTTGCCTGAATAGATTCAGACGTGCAAGCAGATTTTCATTGAGCATGGTCCTCTGAAAAATACTTTGCAACCTGAATATCAGAGACCTACTCCATTCAGAAATATCTATTGGAAAACTTCTTGTTACTAGATAATGATACTTCGCTAAAAAATGTGGATACATTATTTTGTGAGGTATTTAAGTTTTTCTATCTAATATAAGGACCGAAACCGAAAGCATTTAAAATCTCAAAGTGCTTTTTCTGGGCTTTATATATTTTATGACTACAGTTTGTTCAAAATGCTAAGGCTTTCATTGGAATATATGTTGAAAATTGAAACTTATTTCTCTTGTTTATTATGTTATATTTGGTAAATTTGAGCATGGAATAATAATTTCGAAAGATAGTTATTTTCCTCAAACATTGCTGAAATCAACTGTGACTGTTTCTTTGCTGTTTGTCACAGTACTTATTACAAAAATACGTGAAAAAATAATTGCGGTACATATAATCTCATGTACAGAATTGTGAGGAATGCTTAGTAGAATGTAAATACAAAAAATTATTTCGAAAAAATTAAGTTTGCAAATGAAGTAGAAATTTTAAAAGTTTGAAATATTTTTTTATAATAATTAAATTATTTAATTATTGGAAATGAAAAAAAAATTCTTTTGTATGTATATTTAATGTGTATAGAAATAAGGTACACTAAACATTTTGTTGTGAATATGAAAAAAAAAATTGTTCAAAGGGCACCATGTCCTCAATAAAGTAATTATTTGTTCGAAAAGATTCAAAACAGCGCTTACCCACATTAAAAATGTATTGTCCTTATATAGGTCCTAGAATGTTTAGCTAAAAGTATATTTACTTTGGTAAAGGCTTTTAAACATTTTCTGAAATCAAAACGAAAGAATAAAGAAATTGACGAATATTACCATCTACGGTCAAGCACCTTGCTTGGCATCTTCTCCACCTATCACTAACTCTTCTCGAGCTGGAAGACCGAAAGCTTTTCCACAGTTCCCTATATACAGAAGAAAAGTTCTTTGAGCTGATAAAAGTATATGACACATAAAATCGTTTTTTATTTACATTAGTTGTTCGTCTGTTGGCCTTGGATAAACCGAGTACGTACTTATTCTCCCTTTGATCTTAATATGAATGACTTTATTGCATATGAAACCTATTCTTTGCACAGTATCTAATGTTTTTCGTGGTATTGCGTGGGACCTTTGCATGTTGTTCCTGCTCAATTGAACGCTGACACCTACAGGAACATTTTGGACGATCAGGTTCTTCATACGCTCTGGCAATTTTATGAAATGGGCGAATGTTACTTTCAGGACGACCAACGCTCCATGTTAAGTTGCAGCCTCTATCAATCAGTGGTATCAAGATATGGATGTAAAGCATGTTCCCTCGCCTGCTCAGAGTCCCGACTTAAACCCGATAGAAGATTTATGGGACGAGTTAGAGCGACGCTTACGGACCAGGGAACCATGTCCGAAATCTACAGCTGAGCTAGCGACATTCTTTCAGCAGGAATGGACACAAATACCCATAGCTGTGTATCAAAACCTTGTGGAAAGTATGCCTAGAATGGTTGCTAGTGTAATTGCTACTCGTGAGGCACCATCCCCATTCCTTGTCCATTACGTTTCCTCTGACAATCTGTGTCGTGTTTTCAGTTTGTTGTTATCACTAGACATGTTTAAGACAATTGAAGAATCCCATTACTGTAAGTGTCATAGATTCGTTAGGACTTTGCGTGCAAGAAACAAACAAACTGACAAACACTTCCTTTTATAATATTAGAGACTAGAAGAATTACCTATGGTTGAATCTGCTTTGTTTGGGTTTAATTAATTGAAAGTTGATTAAAAGTTATCAGAGCAGACATCATTTTTTTACTGTACCATAAAAAATGCAAGTATTAAAGAAAATGCAAATGTGGAAGAAAAAAAATTAGAGGAAAATGGTTTTTTTAAAGTCTATTTTGACAACTTAATCAGCTTCTACGATTTACTTAGTCCGAAATATGTATGCTTGCTTTATGCATTTCATATAATGAATTGCACATTCATTCCACTATTGAGTAAGACAAAACTACAAAATGTGATTGTTGGAGGACTACTACAGAAGTCGAATTTTAATTTTGGAGGGATTGTGAATGCTCTTCAAGTGTAAATATTTCTTGTAAATTTGACAAATATACAGCGTACTATTGCAGCTAGAATTTACTATCTATATTGTTGTACTTGAAGCACTTTAACACCAAGAAGGCGATATTTCCAAATTCCACCATCATTATGAAAGTGAGATCATTAGTGATATAATATTCATGATTTTTTCTCATGAATTTTTTTGCTAGTTCACTAATAATTTTTTTGCTATTCATGTGCGTAACAGCTTGGTTAAAAATGAAATGGATTAAGAACAGAGAAACGAAGTTGAGCTATTATAATTTTTCAAAAATTCAATTTTTCTGTGTTAAAAAAGAAAATCAATGTTTCTTCAACGAATGTTACAGATAGCAAAGTTGCATAAAAACAGCTTCAACTCAAAAGACATCTCGATCTTCTGTCACTTAGATTTAAACTTTTCAACTAAATTAGAATATTGTACAAGATGATATTATTCCCAAATGAGCAAAGATTTATTTCAAATTTACTTTTCTCCATATGGCATCAGTTTCGATCCATTGGCACTTTTTTTTCGATTGTCTTCCTATTGACAACAAAAAAATAAAATGACACGAATGAATGAATCATAAATGTTATTCTTGACTAATGAGTACAGGTCTCAATACAATCCAGTAATATATTTGAAAAAAATTGTAAGTTTTACTTATTTTATTTGCCTTGTAATGGAAACCTACATCAAAATTAAAAAAAAAATCTTAGAATTGCATTTTATGTTTGTATTTTTTTTTTGCTTTGTAAGCTTGAAATATTTTAATGAAACGGAATTCTGCAAATCATTATATATTGCTTCATTGACCTTTATGGAATCTTGGTTAATATATACAAATATATTTATACATGTATAAAGTAGTATGTATAAAGTAGATATATTTATACATACATACCCCGACGAGAGATATTTTGCACAAAATAAATAATTCCTTTAAAATCTAACTTTTAAATAAATTGTTTACAACATAAACATTGGAACACTTAAATATTGGAAATGTTCAAATATGACAACATCATTTCACAGAATTAATTCAAACACATGAACTCAGAATCAATATCCATAAAATATATGCGTTAGTACACTGAATATTATCGACCCATTACAAGCTATTCATCCGTTTTGGGCTTTTCCAATCGGAAAATCGGCCTAATACAAAATAGGTGTCTTCAGCTTTTGGTATCTGTTGATTTGTATATGAGTGCCCATACTACGTCCAAACGGTTGGTGCATTTTTATGAAACTTTGAATACATTGAATACGTGAGTATTTATATTCATTTTTGACGGAACTTAACTGCGTTGGCCTACCTATCTTTTCTTTTTACGTGTTATTGTGTCTATGTGTTTGTACAAGTATCACAAACAATTTATGCAATATATTTTAATACACTGTTCTATATTTTATTAATCATAATTTAGTTTAGAGAATAAAGTATTTTAAATTGTCTTTCTTACATATTTTTACAAGTTTTATGCCAGAAAATCTGAATAATTATATTCAAATTGAACATAATTTCGTAGCTTTGGAAAAGCTGTAATGTTTATTGAGAATTGCAAATGTATTGCTTTACCAGTACTGCTAAATAAGCAATGATTTCTTGCAAAATCTATTTTTACGGATTTTTAACTAACTGATAAACCATTAATACTGGTAAAACAAACTGATTAGTACCTCAATCATTTTATACTCAAATCCTATGGGATTTAAAATTTCTTTCTGCACCATCTGCAGTCCTAGGATAAATAGAACGGGGGTTAATATTTGTGCCCTATTTGGTATGAATTTTTCTAACGGTGTAGATTTTAACAGAAAATTTGTGCGCTACAACCTTAATTTAATTTATTTACCTAGCTCCCAAACCTCCTTTAAACTCATCACTATTACACTTTTTACTATCCGTTTACAAATTATCTTCTTTCTACCCCCTTCTTTTCACAATATACAGACACATATTTTTCATACTATACCCATATCCCTTCGTATTTAATAAATACTAGCCTTTTGGATCCTGTCAATAGGTTCACCAAACTGTTTGACTACGCAGCATTTCTAAATGGTAGGACTATATATTTGTTGGTTGTTTTTATTCCTCTGGGCTGTGATTGTCCTATGATAGTTTCATGTTTCGTCGATATGTTTTACATTCCATTTTATATTCTCCACTTATCTTCAGCAATATTTCAGTTTTCCGGGGATATATATATATATATATATATATATATATATATATATATATATATATATATATATATATATATATATAACGTGTTTTATTTCTTTGGTTAAGCCTAACACAATACAGAAAAAAACTCGATGCCTCTTTTCTTAACAGTGATTCTTGCTTTACTCCACTTGACAAGGTAAGCGGTCTCACTCCTACATTAAGGTGAAAATCCCCATTCAAACCTTTTTTTTTCATTTTTACGGGTTTTTTAAAATCTTATTTAATGTTTACAAGTTACTATATTCAGCATGTTTAAATCATCACTTCCATTCATTAATTTTTAAAACAACTATACCAGCATGTTTTTACCAACTTTTTTACGAATAAAAATACTTGCGCTTCATATATATATATATATATATATATATACCTGTTCTTAACCTGACTATGGTTTTGGTAATTAGTCTATCCTCATTGATATTACAAAGCTGATGCTTAATTGAGATCGGTTATACACTGAAGCGTTATATATATATATATATATACATACATATGAAGCGCAAGTATTTTTATTTGTAAAAAAGTTGGTAAAAACATGCTGGTATATATATATATATATATATATATATATATATATATAAAGTTTTAAATGGGAAGTGAGAAAAATGAAGCGCAAGTATTTTTATTCGTAAAAAAGTTTTTGCTAAAGTCTAAAAAAATACAATTTTTATTCGTGAAAAAGTTGTTTTCTCTCCCATAAATAATACTAATTTTGATTTTTTGTACATTGAGACATTACACCCACCATTACACGTCGGAATGTTATTTTTACCACCCACCTGTTTACAAGTTAAAATGTCATATCAGATGCTTGTTTTTATTTTTGGTAGATATCTTGCATTGTCAATGTTATTGCCACTTCTCTTCCCATAGTTTCCTTTGTTGTTATGATGAAGCAAATGTTCTGGAGCGTCTGTTGATTGTTATTTGTTACTCATGGCACTATGCAGCCAATTATTGAGTATTCTTGCGTAATCATCATACCCCGTGTATCTTCGCAAGGGTCAATGTGGTCGAGTACGGTGATACATTTAATTTCAAATTTTTTCTTATCTGAACCGTTATTCAAGCTTATATCCCATATGTCGTCAGATTGACATAAGTAAAAAAAAAAACCCTATTTCTGGGGAGAATATGGTGAAGGCTTACCCTTCCTCACATGTTATAACTATTTTCCATTCCACCCCGGATTTTTTGGAAAAAGAATGAGAGCAAGAATTAGATTCAATTATAGTTGTTTTTTTCGATCCCATTCCCAGCTTCCTAACTACGAAAATCTTGTAAGTAGAGATTGGTTTTCTCAGGCTTTTTCGGAATTCTGGTTTGAGTGCCATCTTGTTTAGGGGACAGCGATGCCTCTTGCTTCACCCTGTCTCATCTCTATGTTTCCCACACTGATTGGTCAATTGATAACCTTCCAAGGTCAAACTCACCCCACCATAACCTTCAACCACTACACTTCTTAATTACCGGAAGAGATTGGCGTGATTTGGCTCTCTTCTTCCTGAGGTTTTTGAACATTCCGTTGGGATAAAGGGAGAACCCCGGTTGTCATTCTCCCGCGTGCTATATGTAGTTTATTGACGTTAATTTTCTCCTCGCATTGGGGTGACCTTCGTTTTTGGGGATCCCGGAAAGAGGACGAAGGGACTGTTTTTTTCTGCCGAGGAGCCCCCCCCCCTTTTTTTTTTCAGTTACAGAGTGATGCTACTGCTTGGATTCGCGGCGATTTCTTCACCCCAAAAACTATGATCTTATCGTCTCTTTTTAGTTAGAGAGAATATACTTCTTCGCTTCGCTGCTGTGACATAATCGAGATGAGGGTGCAAAAAGGTTAGGACCTTCGATTTGACTTCGCACTTTAATAGTGTCGATAATTGACGGTACCTTTTTGATCGCGTGCATGGCTAGTCCAACTTTGCTGTTCTGCGAGACACGGAAATCTTGATCTGCACCCCCCCCCCCGACGATTCTTCCCCAGTTAGATTTCATGGAACTCTTATGAAATCCTTACACTTTGACCGATTAACGAAATCGACCAGTTCCTCAAAGTCGTTCTCGGGTTCTCGTAACCGACTCGATGTCCTGATGAGGAGCCATGGACACTCTCTGACTCTGAGGGAACTAAGGACGTCTCTTCCATAACTCCAGCATCGAACTCGACCACAGTGACCAGCGGTCTCTTCGAAGAGAAATAAAGAATATGTTGACTCTCCAATATTGCGTTGTACTTTCCTTCGTAGTTGATTCCACCATGTCCAGGATATCCCACTGAGTCAACTTCGAGGAGGTGAAAATCATCATCTGGTGAGTCCACCTTCATAAGCTCTTTTTTCTGACGTCAGACTTTCGTCCGACATTCTCTGCCTTTCTCGAGCCATTTTTGTTAATCAATTACGGCCAATTGATTATATCAAGATCACCTAGGTAAGAGTAAGATGTCACGAACCTTTTTTAAAATTTAACACCCTTTTTTCTTACCCCCTAATTATCACCTCATATTTAGTGCTGTATTTCTTCATTCCTAAACCCAATCAATCACCACACACACAAGATTACAATCATCTTAAATTTTAAGTAGAATTATAAAAATATTAATCATTAAAAATATTAATATAATACAATACTTTCTAAAATTGAAGAGGTGGAATACATATGTACCGTAAATAGGATATGGACCAATGTTGAATAAAAAATAAATTTGAACCTCGTTAAAAACTTAAGAGTAAGGTTATGTTCCTCACAATTTTAATAGTTCACGATAACTGTATAAAATTCAACGAAATTGAGTTTAGTGAACGCTTTTTCAGGTCATGTTATGCATGTTCACATTAATGAGGTTTGACTTTTCCTAACATAAAAGGAAACACATAAAATGACTATATATCATTTTTACGTGAACAAAATTAACAAATTCAGTAGAATGACAAATCTCGAGTCTTAAAATGCAAGTGAATTCAGAAAATAAACTAATGAAACAGTTCTTTGAAATCAAAATGTTATACCTTTGCAAAAACCTTTCGCTGGAAGAGGACAATTAAATTTGTCCTTCTGTAGAAAGTAATATATTTTCACTGCTTTTGACTTATTACCATTTTATATTACATGACATTCAAGGAAACAATTGCCAAGCAAAGCTTTTAGAAATTGTGGCCCACTTGGCTTTTTAAAACCTAAACAGACGTCCCTTATCAAATCAAACATTTTAAAATTCATTTCTCCCTTTGAATGTTCTCCTTGGTAGCTCGAAAATAAAAATAAAAATAGTAAACATACAACACGTACAGCCGTCGGAAAAAAAAAAAAACCCCGACTTACTTGATCGCAATTGCACAATTTACATCACATAACAAAATGGAAGGTAGCAATCGATAGGGATTAATGTTTTCAACAAATATCAATACTTAAAATTTGTCTAAGGGGTCGTCTTCATATTAAATCGGGTGCTTGCTAAGATAATTTCAATTCGAACCCCCATCTTTTATCAGAAATTTGGATTCTACACAAAATTTCAGGTGGATTTGATAAAACAATAATGTAAAACGGCGTAAAATTGACCTAGAAAATCCATAAAAACCATTGAGGGAGCGTATAAAAGTTCGGTATTCAATCACATTATAAATATCAATAAAGACGTGTAGTGGCCGTCGCAGTCAATGACTTGTTGCATTAGCCTTGGTATAGAGTCCATTAAGATGGTGAAAAGTCATATTCCATTCTGACTAAATCTCAGGCTCTGTTGGCAGAAATTTCTGTTTTCACTTTGTGAACAATCCCCAATAACGATAATAATCATCGAATTTTGCAAAACGTCTCACTGCACTACTAATTATGCACGTAATGAGCTGGAATTCTGATGTTTCAGTAACAGTTGAATCACATGGTGTCAAAATTTGCCCATGTTTTTATTCATAATTTTTATGAATATTGATTTCATAATTAATAAAAAATTGTAAATTTAGTTTGATAATTAAAATGTTTATAGATTGTGTTTGGGATTTTGTAGCAAAGGACGAAAAGACAATTTCCATGGCAAATTAATATTTGCAGCAAATATAACAAAAAAACGTGAAACACCAATAAAACATTAGGAGATCTAATTTTCAAACACTTACAAATCGGTGAAAAATCCAATAAAATTGATAAACTTTTTATTTAATTTCCGCTTGAAATTGTGTGTAGAATCCAAATTTGTGATAAAAGATGGAGGTTTGTATTGAAATTATCAGAGCAAGCACCCAATTTTATATGAAGACGGCCCCTTAGACAAATTTTGATATTTGTAGAAAACATTAATCCCTATGAATTGCTACCTTCCGTTTTGTTCTGCGTTGTAAATTGTGCAATTGCGAACGGGTGAGACGGTTTTTTTTTGACGGCTGTACATACAATTTTCTTATACAAAATTTTCAATGCAGAAAATTGTTATTTAAAAAAAATAATAATAATAAAAAAAAAAAATCCAGTCACAAACGTTAGCTAAGCTACAGATAGCAGCTAATATTTTAATTTCTTTTATTATGTGCATACTATAAGTTCTTGTTCCATTTCTTTTATAGAAATATAGGGCTTTTAAAACTTATTTTTGCTAATTGTATAATCTATTGCTCAAATCAGCACAAACCATTACAGACGTCAAGAGGAGGCTTGTATTACAATACAACTTATTAAACAGTTGCTTGGTATGTAATTCTAAGAACTGAGATAATGATGATTCAGATTTATATAAATTTGATTGAATATGTCCTTGTTTTCTTATTTAACAATTCCTACAATATTGATTTTTAACAGAAGTTCCAGAAAGTAATTCTTTTTAGAATTACTTTCTGGAACTTCTGTTAAAAATCAATATTGTAGGAATTGTTAAACAAGAAAACAAGGACACATTGCATATTGGCAAAAAGATAAACAGCTTTTACAAAGTTAAGAGGGAGGGTTATTGATGAGATAATTTCATTTAACTATAATTTTTATTACTTAAAAAAATTTCACAAATCACAATTCAAATTTTTTTTTTATTCTAAAGACAAATGTTTTATCTGAGGGGCGAACCCATTCTGCTCTACCAGCTGAGGCTTTGCCAAACATCTGAGACAATCTTTCTTTGTCCAAATCTTGATACTTCATAGCAGCTACAGCTAGGAGGGGGAAATGATATTTAGCTTTGGTAAAGAAATGAGTTAATTAGTCAAATTTATGATTTATTAATTTTAGAAGAAAAATTTGGTGTGAATTAATTTTTTAACATGAATATATTACAGTGATGCTTCACTTTTTGAAGTTAGCTTTTTTACTTTTAAAACTGGAAACGAATCAAATCACATAAAACTTGAAAGGGACAACAGTTTTATTACGATTACAATTTTAAAGCTTCATAACTCAAAAATATTTATTAATTTTTTTTTATGTTAGACACATTTCGTATAATTTTTATGTAAAACAAAAATAAATTGAAATTTTTTAATGCTACATTATGCGTTAAATATGCTTAAACAATATATTCAAGCCTACTTTGAAAATGGCAAACTAATATAAATTATATTGTGCAAACCGAACTGTGCCAACATACTAATATCGTATTTTCCAAAATAAATTAATACATAACAATAAATGAGGAAAATCGCAATGCACATAATGGAAATAACTTGAGGATTTGAAAAAATTAAATAATAAATATTTACAATGAAAAATAGAACATTATGCCAACACTAATACAGTGCTGTGGTGTTCTGTTACGGATGTTTTTAATAGTAACAGTTCCAATTGTGACAGCTACCAAAGAATATCTGTGATTCTAAACAGTGATTGTGTTTCTAAACTTACAGAATCCATTTTTATGGGAGGGAATGCCGTTTCTTGTGATTTAAGAAAATTGTTACTCACAGTCCTTATCCAACGCCAAAATATTACCACTCGTTAGGTTTACCAAAACACTGATTCTCAGCAACAGTTTTCACTACTACAGAATTCCTTATACCATTCGCAGTCATCGATCAAAAACACCGATAGGAGTAAAATGATATAAGCTGATATCCACATAGCCATCATTCCCTCTTCCGAATCACAGTTGCAGTATCGGGGTTAAACGATATCCGCTGATATCAGTTCACCCTCAATCACTGCTACCGAATGATACATTTTCAATCACTGTTCGGGTAATCACTGCTACCGAATGACACATTTTCAATCACTGTTCGGGTAACTACTGCTTCCAAATCACTGTTATTTTGATAATTCAGTAACAGGTAAAAACGGTGATTCAAAAGTATCAGTGATTAAGTAGCAGTTTCGTGATTCGCTTAACTAGTCGCTTCGTTCACACTTTGTGGCGGAAGTTACTCTCGTGGCAAACAGAAGTGGAAATGTTAACAATTTAACTTAGAGTCCACGTTTTCAAAGAATTCTGATTGTGATAAAAGAATATTGGTTGCTTTTACAACTGGAAATTGCGATTTGACTTTTAAAATGACGAGTACTGTTTGTACATGTCACTGCTATCCTGGTATAGTAAAATTAGCTTACGATACCAGGATAGCCTCTTCCAGAATGCAATCCTTGATGAGTGCGTGCTATCAGGAAGGAGGATGTGATGGTTTTTCTCGTTAATTGTGACGGAAATTCGGTAAAAGGCGTTCGTCTTACCTGGTTACATTTAGTTCCTTGTTTCGTGGGACATTAAGAGCATAGATAAACCCCTACTCACACTTCAAAAACATTTCTTATAATAACGAAACAAAATCTTATCATGATTTCGTTACAACCAATTCGTATTTTAATTAATGTTTCATTTCTCGTAATCCTTTTCGGGCAAGTTTGGTGTCGAAGTAAGTACAAAACTTGCCAAAATCATGTGAAATTTAATTTTGTTGAGCAATTAATTTTATTCTTTGAAAATGTTCCCTGAAGCTGCTACAAAAAATTACTTAAATAGCTCTTTTCACTTTACCATTAAAAGATACGCGTACGTATTGAATATTGTTTTGCATGAAATTTTCCGTAGCTATGTATTTGGTGATAAAAAGTGGTTTCCTTAATATCTATTCATTAATATTTCATTTTGTATCATATCTGTATATAAATAGTAAGCAAAGTTGGCGTCTGTCTCTTAGTTCTCAATAAAAATCTACACCATTAGACCAATGGGCACAAAATATAGCATACTGATTCTTTAGAACCCTGCGTGTAACAGGCTATATATTAACTCCCGTTCTATTTATTCTTGCTGTTCAGAGGGGGCAAAAATTAATTCGAAATACCCATAGGATTGGAGCATAAGACGATTGCGGTACGCTAATCAGTTTGTTTGAACAGTATTGATATATTATCAGTCAGCTAAAATTCCGTAAAAATAGGTTATAGAGAAATCATTGCGGGCCTCTTTAGCAGGACTGATAAAGCAATACAAGTAATTTGCAACTCTCAATACACATTTCATCTTCTCCAAAGCTAGGAAACTACGTTTAATTTAAATACAATTATTCAGATTTTTTAGCATGAAACTTGTATAAACAGATATATAAGAAAAATATTTTTAAATAATTCATTCTTTAAAGTAAATCATGGTCAATAAAATATAGAACATTGTATTAAAATATGTTGCATTAACTGTTTGTGATACAAATAGATTTCACCCCGGCAAGAAAAGTGAAACAAATCAAACAATAAAAATTTTGATGTTGTGTCATTGAAAATATGTATGAGGTTCCCCAACGGGTTATATTATATCCTATAGAATATAATAGTTAACACCATAAATACTTACCTAAAATTTAAAAGAAGAGCTTATTCTATTTCAATATAAGTTTTATAGAATACTTTAAGTTGATGTTTCTCAAATTCTGCATTTTTGAGTTGTGTCACTTTTCTTGCCGCAACACGTAAAAGGAGAATATAAGTAGAACAGCGCAGTCAAGTCCAGTTACTAAATGAATGTAAATACTCACGTACTCAATGGATGTAAAGTTTCATAAAATTGCACCAACCGTTTGGACGTAGTATGGTTACACACACATAGACCGACATACACCAATTTTGCATTAGAAAGAACAAAAACATAAAAATTATTTGAAATGGGTCGACAATATTCAATGTAAAAACACGTATATTTAATTTTTATTCATTCTGAGTTTATGTATTTGAATTAAGACTGTAAAATGATGCTGTCATATTTTTTTGAACACGTCTAACATTTAAACATTCCAATGTTTCATGGTGTAAAGAATTTATTTAGGAGTTAATTAGAGTTTAACGAATTATTTATTTTGTGCAAAATATCGCTAGACATGGATATATTACTTAGCGATATACATATATATCGACCAACATTCCATAAAAAGCAGTGATTCAATATATAATGATCTGCAGAAATTTGTTTCCTAAAAATAAATCTAAACCACAAAGCAAAACCTTTCAAATTAAGACGTTAAGGTCTATTGTAAGAGGGTAACGCTAAAAAGAATTTATTTTACGAACAGTGTTAACGTTAAAATAAGAAGCAGCCATAAGTTCAATTAAAAGATTTTTTAAATTTTTGATGTAGGTTTCCATTACTAGGCAATTAAAATCAGTGAAACTTAAAATTGGTTTTCAAATTACAGAGGCTGTTTGCACATTTTTTAGACGATTTTGGTTTGCGGTAATAAAAAATCGTTTGTTGCAAAAGAAGTAATTGCAGTTGTACTATGTTTTTAAAAGTCAAAATTATCGTCTGTGGCTTGAGAGGTTTGTTTTTATTCAAAATGGCGTTTTTAACGATGCAGTGGTTCGAAGGCTATATTTATGTTCTTTCCGAAGAGAAATATTCATATTCCGTTATCCAAAAACGATGTGAGAGTCATGGTTTTGTGATATCTAAAGCGTCGATAGGTAATATCGTCAACAAGAAAAGAAAAAAACGTCAAATTGGAGCCTCAAGTGGGACAAAAATTCCAAACAAGTATCCAAGGAAGAAACGGACATCTTCGACTATTGCAAAGGTACGTTGTTTAATGTTAAAAAGAAAATCACCCTAGTCAAAGGACAGTTGCAAAATCATTAAAATGCTAGGTGTCCACTGTAAACCAAATGATAAACGTTGATTTAAATCTTAAGAAAGCGCAAACACGCAATGTGCATCGTCTTTCTCCAAAACATATCGCTGAACGCAGGACACGCTGCCGAATTCTATATGAAAAACTCTTATCCAAAGAAAAATGGAAAAAAATTGTCACAATAGATGAATCATGGGTGTATTTAAATGATTGCAGCAAAAAAAGAGCCATTTATTATCATAAAAGGAGAGAAAAAAATTTAAGTACATGGTTCACAGAATCGAGAGAAAGTTTTTCTAAGGGATTCATGATTGTTGCTGGTTTTTCATATAATGACAAGTTAAAAATAAAGAGAGTGGAAAAAAATGTCAAGATTAACTCCAAATACTATAAGGAACATATTTTATCGCCAATTTTTCTGAATGAAATACCATCGCTTTACCCACAGTGTCATCAATCTGTGGAACTCCATCAAGACAAAGCTAGCAGTCACACATCAAAATCCACTGTAAATTTCCTAAAAGAAATGGAACAAAAAACCGGTATCAAGGCCATACCCTTCACTGATATCCCTACTAAATCTCCCGATGTATCACCTATGGATTTTTTTGTGCTTTCGGACTTTTAAAATCTGCATTATCCAAACGTCGTCCCACAACCCTTACAGGACTCTGGAAAGCTGTTCAGGAGGAATGGGATAGAATACCTCTTCTGACACTTCAAAAGGCATTATTATCCTGGAAATTACGGTGTCGAAAGATGGTTCAGAATAAGGGCTATCAAATAGAACATTTAAAACCCAAGAATCTTATGTAATTTAGTTTTGTGAATACAATATACATTGTCTAAAAAATGTGTGAACAGCCTCTGTATAGACAAACATTTATCATTCTAACTAGGTACGTAGTTTTCATTTAGATTATATTTTGATTTTTTTTGTTGTCAACAGAAAAGCAATTGAAAAAAGTGCCTAAGAATGAAAACTGCATGCCAGTGGAGTAGTCAATTAAACTTTGCTGATTTGGGAATACTATCCTACTTATACAATATTATAATTAAGTTTAAAAGTTTTTGTCGAAGTGACAGAAGATCGAGATGGTTTTTGAGTTGAAGCGTTTTTTATACTGGTTTACTATCTAAAACATTCATTGAAAACATTGATTTTCTTTTTATTTTAAATACTGAAAAATTGACCTACCGTTTTTTGAAACACTGTAATCGAACAACTTAGATTCTCTCAACTAAAGAGATTTAACTTTTAAACAATCTGTTACGCACATAAATATGTATGCAAAAAATTTACTTAAGAAAATTATTAATTACTGATAATGTATCAATAATGATCTCATTTCATAATGATGCTGGAAATAGAAAATTTCGAATTCGGAGTGTTAGAGTGAACAAGTAAAACTATATTGATAGGAAAAACTGAATGCAATAATACACCGTACATTTGTCATATTTACAAAAAATGAACTTAAAATGTATACACAATCTCTCCCAAACTAAAATTTGACTTCTGTAATAGTCATCTTACTATCACCGTTTGTAGTTTTTTATTACTCTATAGATGGAATAAAGGTGAAATTCTTTACATGAAATGGATAAAGCAAGCATACATATTTCGTCCGAGGTAAATTGTAGAAGCTTATTGATATATCAAAATGGAATTTTAAAAATTGTTTTCCACTCACTTATTTTTTCTTCTACATATGCATTTTCTTTGATACTTGCATTTTTCTACTGTACGGAAAAAGTGATTGCTCGGAAAACTTTTAATTAACTTTTAACCAATTCAACAAGATTGTTTCCTAAATATACATATATGCTTTTCTATACATATTTGAAATACCAAAGGTAAACTAAAATATTTGTCTCTAATATTAGAAAAGGAAGTGTTTGTCTGTTTGTTTTCTTGGACTCAAAGACCTGTCGAATCTCTGGCACTTATAGTAATGAGATTTGGCACACAGGTAGTCCGAATTTTTTGCAATTTTAGGGTCGAGGCGAACTTTAAAATTCAATCTAGAACATTTTTAAATGATTTAAATAGTTTTTTTCACCATTCTTCATTTTCCAGCGGAATGAAGAAACATCAAAATTTAGACTTTCCGCCCTCACGTCACCTTGACGTCAGCCTTTGGAACCATGCCACGATTCATCTCCATTTCTAGAATGGGAGAGAACACATTCGAATGTCCTTCGTTTGTTTCGAGATTCATTTATTTTGATTTCCTACGATTCCAGTGAAGCAAAATACATTACTAAAGTTATCACTGGCTTTCTTCAGTGCTTTTTTCTATCTCAGTGATCGTTAAAGGTAGAACACAAATTTTAACAGATTTGAAATCTGTGGAAATTTTTACACCAGACGTTTCACCTTTTACGTTTGGTTTTATTTTTTTCTTTCATATTTTCCGCAAGAGATTGTGACGTCCCGTGAACTTTCGCTTTCCAAAAATAAACAGATTGTATTTTTTGCCCTTCGCGTTAAAATAAAAATAAAACAGATTACATTTCCTGCCTTATTCCTTTTCAGAGAAGGAGAGCAAAAAATAAAAAAAACATTTAACTGGGATTGTTAAGTTTTTTTTTCGTAAAATCGGAATCGTTAAAATAAATTAAAAAATTGCAATGGATTTGAAATCTGCTGAAAATTTTACACCAGTTTTTACCTTACACCACGGGCACGGGAAACGCCGGGTTAATCACGCAGTGGCTAGTAACTAATAAAATGTATGTACCAATTTTAACGTTCAAAGTGAGATTTTTAAACTGATAAAAGGGACATAATTTAGAGAGTAATCAGATAAAGTAAATCGCTTTGGATGAGCCAATATAAATATATTTAAAAAGAGATTGTATGTCTACAAACATTTCAGCAATAAATAAAGAACCTATTTATGGAATTCATTTAAGTAGTCTTAGAAAATGTGTATGTTATTTCAGAATAAATACGGATTCGACTAATCCAAGGCCAACAGGCAAATATCAGGGAACAACTAATGTAAATAAAAAAAACATTTTATGTGTCCTATACTTTTATCAGCTCGACGAATGGAAAAATGTGGAAAAGCTTTTGGTCTTCCAGCTCGTGAAGATTTTGTGATAGGTGGAAAAGATGCCGAGCAAGGTGCTTGGCCATGGATGGTAATATTCGTCAGTTTCTTTATTCTTTCGTTTTGATTTCAGAAAATTGTTTAAAAGCCTTTACCAAAGGAATTATACTTTGAACTAAACATTCTATCAACTGACAATACATTTTTAATGTAGGAAAGCGATGTTTTGAATCTTGTCAAACAAATAATTACTTTATTGGAGACACGGTAACCTTTGAACAATGTTTTTGCTTTATATTCACAACAAAACGTTTTAGTGTACCTTATTCCTACACACATTTTATATACATTATGAAAGAAAAATAATATTATTTTTTTTCATTTTCAATAATTCAATTTTTTTAATTATTATTTATTACAGCATAAAAAACAGTCATAATTGATTTCAGCAATTTTTGAAAAAATAACTATCTTTCGAAATCATTATTCCATGCTCAAATTTATCAAATATAACATAATGTAGGATTAGTTTCCGCCAAAACCTCTCTCGCCCAATAGGACTTCCATCCTAAAGCGCCCTTTATATAGCAGTAACTTCCTCATACATAGCTGCTAAGCTGTCACGCTGATAAGATGTGTTAAGATGTTTCTAGCTAAGATGTAACTCAGATGTTATTTAATGTTTTCCTTAACTTTAAATGTTTGTACCAACCGTATAACTGTCCTCAATGTACTAATAAACGTTTATGATTAACTAATATAGTGTTCTGCTCGAACATTTCTACAGTTATAAACAACAGAAATAAGTTTTAGATCTCAATATCAATTACAATAAAAGCCTTAGCATTTTAAACATACTGTAGTCTTGAAAAATAAAAGCCGAGAAAAGGCACTTTGAAGTTTTAAATGCTTTCGATTTCGGTCCTTATAATCGATATAAAAACTTAAATACCTCGCAAAATAATGTATCCACATTTTTTAGCGAAGTATCATTGTCTAGTATCAAGAAGTCTTTCAACAGATATTTCTGAATGGAGTAAGGTCTCTGATATTCAGGTTGCAAAGCATTTTTCAGAGGACCATGCTCAATGAAAATGTGCTAGCACGTCTGAATCTATTTAGGCAAATACACTGGTCGATGTCCTTGATTCGCTAGTGCCGTCGGACGTATTACGCTTAGCAACGTAATACGGTTGAGGACATCTGGAATAATATCAACTGAAGTTGTCCAGACATTCGCAACGTGGCTACATATATTAACTCAACTTTACTGAAGCCTTGAGATCTGTAGATGGACCCAGGATAACCATTGGTACTTTATCATACCAGTTACCTCCTGGGCACATCAACGTTTTCTTAAGGTGTCATTTTCATACATCATCCAGTGTTGTATAAAAGCTCCAGCCAAAGTTTCGGTGGTGAGATTTGTGAACGGTATTTCCCCAGGTCATCTAGTAAAACACTCAAAAATGGTAAAGCAATATTTAAAACTATTATAAGAAGATAAATCACCTAAAAGATCAATGTGCATGTGTCGAGCATCTCGCGACTTCATAAAATTGTATGAGCGCTGTTTTTGTATGCAGACACATATTAGTGTTTCGGGAAGGGATAGATGTCTTACCACTTATAATATTGTCTTTATTAGACTAGACCATAAATACCTTGATCGACTTACTAATCACTTAGTCGCTCTTATACCGGATGGGAAGCTTCGTACAATGATACACAAATATTTTTAGTCATCCTAATAAATAGTTTTTAAGCAAAGTCACAGGAACACAATAAAAATTTCTTTACCAACAAGGATTGGAACGTTACTTAATTTAACTCAGTTTAATTAATTTAACTCACGTTTGGTTAAAGGTTTCTTAAGCTTTCGAGAATCATAAATTAGAAAGCGAAAATTGTATGAACAACCCGTCAGTGACAACATAATCCAGGAAGAATATCAGTTGAAAGTGGGAGATGAATTCAAGCTATCGTAAGAGTCTCGGCAAGCATTTGTTGTACTTTAGCTGTAAGGCAGAAATTAGTGATTCGTGGGGAACGTATTGTACAAACGTCCATGCCTCTAGTATATACCTGAAGTACAATTGTAGAGCGAGCTGTCAGAAGCATACGTAGTAAGAAGTTGGAGCGATCACAAGTAGAATAATTGCTCTGAGCCGGAGAATTCTTTTTGGGAAATAAACTCGTTTGGAGATACCTCGTACAATACAGAACTCATTGCTGAGTTTTTGCAATATGATAACAATTCTAATTTGGCATTAGAATAGACTTATCGTATTACAAGGTTTATTTAGCTATCTCATTCTTAATTTTTGAAAAACTCTCTTTGGCTTTTGATGAAACCACTAAATTTTCATCATATCCTTTTTCTTAGCTTTAACCAAGTATTTGTCCATGGCCAATAAAATATCCTAAATATTAGGGATAAGCGTATGGTAAAAGTTTTACATATACACTTAAGTACCTAAAGTCATGGTAAAGCAAAATGCAACTATACAGATTGCAGTAGCATTGCGTAAGAAATGTATACAAGTGCAGTGCATTGCCAGGGTTTCCATTTATAATCAAGTGATTCATGTAAAAAGATTTCTGACGTGATTTTGACCTCCCGACGGGAATTAACAGCGTTTGAAACGTGGCATGCTAGTAGGAGCTGGACGCATGGGTCATTCCATTTCGGAAATTGGTTAGGAATTCAATATTCGTCTATCCACTATGTCAAGAGTGTGCGGAGAAAATATAATTTCAGGTATTAGCTCCCACCATGGACAACGCATTGGCCCACCTCGTCTATTTAATGATCGAAACCAACGATTTGTGCGTAGAGTAGTCATTGTTAACAGACATGCAAAACTGCGTCAGATAATAGAAAAAAAAATGTGGGAAGTACGACAGACGTGTCCGTGAGGACAGTGCAGCGAAATTTGTCTTTAAAGTTATATGGCAACAGACTCGAGTTCCCTTATTTAACAACACGCCATCGACAGCAGCGTCTCTGCTGGGTTCGTGAACATATCGGTTGGACTCTATATGACTGGAAAAACGTTGATTGGTCAGATGAGTCACGATTCCAGTTGTTAAGAGCTGATTGGATGGTTCAAGTTAGGGATGCGACATCGACAGCAAAACATCGATGTTCAAAATTAAAACATCGATGTTGATAATACATCGCACCAAAAACATTGATATTTTTAAACATCGATGTTTTTAAAATTCAGTGTATTTAAACTTTTTCCTCCATTTCTTAAAACTGGTTTAGCAACTGGTGATGCGACATCGGCTCCAATACATCGATGTTTTTTATAGAACATCAGTGTTTTGAAAATATCAACATTGATGTCGCATCCCTACTTTTCAGACCCTTCACCCTTGGCCACTTTGGTTTAAAAATATGTTCAATTTGCTGATTACAAAAATTATGCTACAAGGTTATTTAAAAAAATTTTAAAACTGTACTTTTTTCATTTAAAAATAAAACATCGACAAGTACGAACATCGATGTTACAAAAATATTGACTCCAATACATCGATGTTTTGAAAACATCGACATCGATGTCGCATCCCTAGTTCGAGTGTGGTGCAGACCACGAGGCCATGAACCCAAGTTTTCAACAACGCACAATGCAAGCTGGTGGTGGCTCCTTAATGGTGTGGGCTGGTTTTATATGTCATGGAATGGGTCTTCTGTTCAAACTGAAACAATCATTGACTGGAAATGGTTATGTTCAGCTACTTGGAAACCATTTGCAGCCTTTCATGGACTAAATGTACCCAAACAACGATAGCATTTTCCAGGATGACAATGCGCCATGTTACCGAGATAAAATCGTTTACGATTGGTTGATAGAAAAGTTAGTTCGTGCATAAAATCCTACACCAGCAACACTTTCGGAATTCAGACGGCTGTAGAGGCAGCATATCTTCAGGGGACTTCCGACGACCTGTTGAGTCAATGCCACGTCGAGTTGCTACACTTCGACGGGCAAAAGGAGGTCCCACACGGTATTAGGAGGTATTCCATGACTTTTGGCACTTCAGTGTATAAATGCAAGAGAATAAAAGACTATATAAACAGGAAAACAAAAATGCATATATAAGTATTTAAAAAGGTCATTCGTCTTTTTGTTTAGAATTCTAAGTTGATTGATTGTTAAGTTCTTTGGTTTAGAATTCTAAGTTGATTGATTGCTAAGTTCGTTGGTATAGAATTCTAAGTTGATTGATTGTTAAGTTCTTTGGTTTAGAATCCTAAGAATATTTTTATCCTGCGTGAACGCACGCCAGAGTTTTTATGTATAACGTAGTTACATTTTTAACTGATGGTCTAGTTTTGTCGTATTTACTTATCTAATCTAGAAAACGGCAGGTGCTATCTATATCAAAACATAGTTTCCTCATATTTTTCCCTTTGGGATTAATCATAAACCGTAGCAAATAATCCATTCCTTTAGTGCGACTTAAAAAAATATTCAATTCTTTCAAAATTTTTTGTTGGAGAGCAACAAAATAACAAGTTAGGAAACTTGTGCATCCTATGAATACGATATCCAAGACACGAGGGAAAATGTATACTGATTAATACAGCATTAAAAAGCCTAAATTTTAGTTTTCGAAATCTACACTATTTATGTAACCCATAAAGACAAATAATCACAGATAAATTTAAAGATAAATATTTTTGTGTTTCTATTAAAACCTCGTTAGTGGTTTCAACTCTGTGTGTGTAACTATAAATTATAACACTACAATAAAAGACTTAAAATATCCATTTACTTTTAACGTTAACTTACTTTTATCTGTTGAGCACTCCTTAATCCGGGAGAGCCGTTGGTAGCGTTTGGAAATAGGGAAAATGGGGGTGTAGTAATTTACGATTTCCTCCTATAAATACACTGGTAGAATAAAAAATCCCTCCACGAAGGAGTTGTGCTAGATAAACGAAATTTGACAGACGTGTTTGCATATCTGAAAGATGACACGTATTTAAATTTCGTGCTAGACAAATAAGAGTCAAGCTAGTAGCGCGACTATGAATATGCAAATCACGTTTGCTTTAAATACGCGATATAAATTCGTGAGCTTTATTTATCGTTCAGATTGGGCGTTGTGAGGTAGATTTGAGTCAATAATGCCCTTAAAGAGACGAAGAATGCCATATCAACAGCTTACTGAGTTTGAACGATGCCGTGTAATAGAGCTGCCAGAAGATGGAATTTCTTTCGCGATGTTGAAGAAAGATTTGGCACTGGTATATCCACCTCTCTCTCTCTCTCTCTCTCTCTGAGTTTAAGCAGTCCCCTCCGTACCGAGTTACTTAAAACCCACACCGGATTTGCAGGGAAAGCCTCGAATGAGAAAACGAAAGTAGAACCAGGCATATGGCAGGCGCCTAGGTGCGCCAGGTTATCCGAGACGTGGTCGGAGTCCCCGGACAGCCTGCACGGTCCCCGCCCCAGCATGAGGTGTCCGTCCCAGCTCACAGTTATCATTCAACACTTTGCAAAATGTTCAATTACATGAAATCTAAGAATACAGTCGGAAAACGTGGTTGCATGTGGACTATGATTCTCGGCGTTACAGATGTGTTTCATATGCAACAAAAAGAGGTTTAAAGCGATTTAGTAGCCAAGTCTTTCGTCCCTTTGTGATTTCAATTTCCACTTTAAGTCTACTACCTCGAGCACAAAGTGCAAGTTCCTGTTTTCACCACACTTTTTCCCAACCACACCTCGCTATAGCCTTTCGGTGGCAGTTAAGGATGGTGATCTCTCTCTCTCTCTCGAATGGAAGCAGACCCCTCTGTACCGAGTTTCCGAAAACCCACACCGAATTGGCAGGGAAAGCCTCGAATGAGAAACGAAAGAAGAATCGGGCATGTGGGAGGCGCGCTAGGTGCGCCAGGATATCCAAGACGAGGTTGGAGTCCCCCGACATCCTGCACGGCCCCCGCCCAAGCGTCATAAGGTGTCAGCCCCATCTCACAGCTATCATTCAACACGGGGCCGTCGTGCTCACCCGCTGGATTCATCATGCTCACCTCAAGAGAGAAGCTATCAGAAACATCAGGGTTCATCGCATTGGCGACCCAAGTCATGAGTCGAGCTGGATTGTTCTCATCACTGAGTGGCGAGTACGTTACTCACAGGAAGGAAGCTCAATACCTCCAGGGCATCTACTAGGAGGGCGCCCCTTTCTCAGTAGCCCAACAGGACAGCAGATTGTTTTCTCACTCTATATGTCCGTCCCATGGGCGGTACTACCGGGTCCATCATCCACGGTGATATGTAGATCCCTGCCGTCTACCAGATAGCCTAAATTCGTAGGCGAGCAGTTATTAGCCTAGGGTAGGTCCGGAAAGACAAACCTCCAGCCATCCTTCTTTCCAAAGGGCACCTCAATTGTTGACAGCAATGATCTCGGGAAGGTACTGTCTCAAGAAGAATAGGGTCCGGCCGCACACGGGCCACTACTGAAAGGGAAGACTGCTGTATTCGCCGCATGATTGTGGCGCATCGTACTGCATCTGCAACATAAATTCGAGCTTCTGTTGGCTTCAGAGTTACACAGCGGACTACTACAAAGCGATTACTTGAGAGACACTTCCTAGCCAGATGCCCTGTAACGTTCGTGCCACTAACTCCAAATCATTGCCATTTGAGACTTCAGTGATGTCAAGCTAGAGCTCATTGGAGGAAGGAGTGGAGATCAGTTGTGTTCTCAGATGAGAGCCGTTTCTGCTTTGGTGCCAATGATGGCCGTGGGTTGATTAGAAGGAGGTCAGGTGAGCGCTTGGATCCAAGCTGTCTGCGGCATCGACACAATGGACCTACACCAGGAGTTATGATTTGGGGAGCAATTTCCTAAAATAACTTCGGTGCCTGGGCAATTAACGCATCGCAAGACCACGTTGCGCAATCCAAGCTAATGAAAATATTGAAGTTCCTAACGGAGTCTATCTTATCAAGAACCAGTAGTTATGAAAAGAAGGGAGGACTGTGAGACGAATATAGAGCAAAAGAGCACAGCGTTACGAGACTCCTCTTCTGGAAAGTGTTCCTCCTACGGAACCCAAAGTATCTAGACTAGATTCATGTTATGTAAACTAAGTCCCTGGGGAGACGCAAATACAGGGACACAGGTGTCTGATTTATATATTGAAAAGTCTAAGTGTTTCGGAACCCGGTTTGTGACATATCATAGTGTGCTGAAGATTGTAAACCTTTCTCTTATGTAAGGTCATGTACTATTCTCTAATTGTGTTTTCATGTTATGTGAACAGAGTACAGGTGGGGAGAAGGGAACGATGGAGTTGAGGCCAAGTTAGTCAAGGGAAACGGGGCCGGAATGACACGGACACAAGAGCGCAATGGGGGTGAAGTCTTTCTTCTTCATTTCTTTCTATCAATGGGATTTCAACTAAGGGTTAATGGGACTACGGCCAAGGCTACTCCAGTCCCCGAAGAGCCCTGCGTTAATTGTGTTTAGTAGGGCACCCCAATGAGGATCTCCACAATTCTGTAATTCAAGAGTGCTTGCACTCCTCACTTATCCGTGGACGACCTTGTCAACCTTCAACCTGACATGAGTCGGGAGGTAAGGGGGTCACCTGCAGTGACAAAAATGACGGCAGGAGCATTCTCGTCCTTATCCTAAACACCTCGACGGCAAATTTGTACGTCAGACTGGTGATTGAACCTTTTGTGCTTCAACCTGACATAAGTAGGGAGGTAAGGGGGTCACCTGCTGTGACAAAAATGACAGCAGGAGCATTCGTTTGTGCTGGTATTCATGCGCAATATTCAAGGGGATGTTCTCCGCGGTATACGGTCTTCCTTATACCGCTGCTGTTACACACCCAACGTGCTCTACAGATTGTCGACATGTTGCCTTGGCCAGCGAGATCACCAGATGATTCTCACATTGAGCATGCATGGGACATTATTGGACGACAGCGTCACCCACATTCAGCAATGACCGTTGCTGATTTGACTGACCAAGGGCATAAGGCATGGAATTCCATCCACAAAATAACATAAGACACCTGTTAGACATGGTGCTTGCACGTTTGCATGCCTGCCATTCAAAAGCTTGGCGACTATAGGTGTTTTTAATGTACTATTTCACATTTGAAATGACTCTTCTCTCGCATACTTTAACCTTCGACCATGAAACTGTAATGAAATAAATATGTTACCTATATAAATTCCTTGCCTAATTTTCCACCAGTTATTTTCCACCTTTATTTTCCACCAGTGTATAAATTTAGTTCAAGTTTGATAGTAGATGTAGTTTTCTTAGTGAGTAAAGGAAGACCTCTAGGTTTATGCACAGCAAAAAATTGGCTTGTACTATATTAATTACAAAAACAATAAACTACAAGAAAATTGAAATTTGAAAAAAAAAATTATTCCAACCATCACGAGTTAAGATGATTTAATTTTGTTTTCCAAATAGGTTGTACTGACGGAGTTAAACGAAACTACAGGTGACCGAAGCCCAATTTGCTCAGGATTTCTGATAGACAAGAGGCATGTCCTCACCGCTGCTCATTGCTTTAAAAGAAATCGGTAAGTTCATTTGCATTTGACACCATTGATATTCGTTTTGGGGCAAATCAAAGATGAAATTACAAAGAAGATTGTATATCGAAAGCAATTCAATAAATGAATGAATAAATTAGTACAATCTTATCAGAATGTTGCAATCGAAAAACTGAAATCTTAACCATAAGCAACAAACGACAGAATAAATTGAAAAAATGTTCTGCTACAAAATGTAAATATCTATAAATCACATGTATGAATAAATTCACTATAAACATATGTACTGTAAAATATAAATAAATTTAATAATTGAGACGAAACATCTTTATTTAGACTCATCTCTACTATTATAAAATGAAGTGTTTGTCTGTCTGTTTGTTTGTTTCTTGCACGGGAAGTCATGACAAATCTATGGTACTTACAGTAATGAGATTTGGCACACAGGTAGTCTGAATATTTTGCAACTGTACGATCGAGGCGAATTTTAAAATTCATTCTAGAACATTATTAAATGAATTTAATGAAGTTTACTTATTATTGTTTTCTTTGGAATGGCAACAGCATTGGTCTCATTAGATAATGACGTCACGTCTTTTACACTTGGATTGGATTTAAAATCTGCGGAGAATTTTCCGCTGACGGACTTGAATAAAAATTTAATGCTTTTTTAAAAGAATATTAACTTTTAGTTAGGATTATCATAATCTATGATATAAGTTTCTTTCATTTTTCTGTTCTCTCTTCATTCTTGGAACTAGTTTACAACTGGATCAACTCGATTCCTGAATCACGGTTGTGCAATACTTTGTTATTGTTTCTTTTTTAGAGTATGATAGTTTGGATTATCATTTTTAAAGCATATTAACTTTTAGTTTGGATCATTTGGATATATTTTTAAAGTTAAGCGATATTTAATTTTGATCTTTCATACAATTTTTTGCTTGTTTCTGAAAAGAATGGTTTTCGTATAGTTAATTTTACCATTTGGGTTTGGATGTCTTATGGAAAGTAAAGCGATATTTAGTCCCAATTGTAAATTTGATGTAGAACATTTAAAAATTAATTTATTATTATATTTTTGTATTATTTGGTTTCCTAAAAATGTCAACAGTCTTCAAATGGTCTTTACTGCACTCCCGCATTTATGCAAACTAAGAACATTTCTTCTATGTAGTTTTACGCTGTCGTCAGGATCATCACAGGATGATGATGCGCTCTTCGAATTTCAACGTTTTACAGAGAAGCAAAGACCTGTTCCATCAATGTAGTGTCGATATGTATTCCAAGATTGAATCGGAATGGGTGTGGTACATTTTATTTCAATGTAAATATTTCCTTTTCCTGATGGTTGATGGGAATAGAGCAATTTCAGAATGAATTTGGTAAATGTGACTAAACATTTTATTTACACTAAAAAAATTATTTTGTTTCTGATATATTTTAGTACAAACTTGCAGTTATTAATTATAAAGTTATTTTAAATTGAGGCACACCTGAAGAATGACTTGCATCTGCTACTGTATGTTTTGTACTTAATACGGTAATCCCCAGTAGGTGCTTTATCTCACCATCTACGTAATTTATATTATGAGTAACAAAAAATCACGCTAAATCCTATTTAGTTTCGTCCTAAATAATTGCCGTGTTGGACAAAGTATATGAACGCTTGAATGATTCGGAAACCGAATCTCCGAAAATCAAGGATGTGCCAAAAGGTATTTATTTGTTATTTTTTTTTTAATTAACGTCACACTGGAAAATGATGTGCTAAAAGGACTTTTAGATATGAAACTACATATGTTTAACATGAACTAAAGAAAACCTTAAACTAAACTTTGGTGGAAGAATATTTGTGTTAGAAAATATCAAACCGTCTTTTTTAAGATAAAAAAAATTGTCTTAATGACGATGTTGCTTGCCTTACCAGTGAAAGCTATTCTTACGCAACTTAAAATAAACTGTAAAATATTTACTGAAAACAGTAATTTTGTTAAGAAAGTTGTATGAAACAACCTATCGTTTAATAAAAAATTGTAATCGATTAGTTTTTTGTTCAGTGGAGCCGAGTACTGTCTGCAGGGAATAAAGGTAAAGGAGGGAGAAACAGTCAAGGATCTTGGGGTGATAATTCACAGGGATTTTAAAATGGGTCACCAATGTTCAGCTGCGGGTAAAAAGGCTAATAGGTTATTGGGGTATATTAAAAAAACTGTAACTTCAAAGGATAAGAATATTATCTTGCCGTTTTATAAGAGCTTAGTAAGACCACATCTAGAATATGCTGTACAATTCTGGGCTCCATATATGAGAAAGGACATAGAATCAATTGCAAGGTTTCAGCACAGAGCTACAAAAATAATAAAGGGGCTAGCAAATTTCGACTACAATGAACGTTTAAGTAAGCTAAACATGTATACACTGGAAAGAAAAAGAAGGAGGGGGGATTTGATTCAGCTTTTCAAGTTTGTAAAACAAGGGGACACAGAGGGCTTGAATTTCAATAGGGATAACAGAACAAGGGGCCATGGGTATAAATTGAATAAGACACATTTTAATCGGGATTTAAGGATAAACTACTATTTTAATAGGGTAATAGACAGTTGGAACACGTTGCCAGAAGATATAGTTAATTCAAAGGGAGTGTACGAATTTAAGATACAATTGGATAGTCAGTGGGAATTGGGGAATTCATAAACAAAGGACCAGCCTTGTTGGGCTCGAGCCTGTAGCTATTCGTCAATATTTGTATTTGTATTTGTATTTGAGAGAAATGTTCAGTGTAAACAAACCACCGGAAAGGAGATTTTACTTACGATTACTCAGTAGGGCATATCTTTACAGAAAATGCCTCTTTCATGGAAAATATATAATTTTAAAACAAGCTCCTTATCCCATGTGCCTTTGGAATCCTTATATTCATGACGGTACGTTGCACATCTTTAGGTGAGTACGGGTATTGGAACCCCGACGTACCCAAGTGATATTTTCCTCGTTCATTTTTATTCTGACCCACCCTTCTGCATTTTGCTTTTTCACCCATCTCTTTGTGCTGTTTGTCTGACGTTGCGCCATAAACTCCGAAAACAAGCTATCAATGGAATACGAATATCTTCAAATGTATAATAATTACTTAAGTTTTGGCATTTATCCGCGTCTTTATTCAAAATAATTTGGATATTCAGTCGAAACTGCATAATCAATTTAATATGCTTTTGATGCCTCTACGTGCTCAGAGTTCCACTGTTTTCAACACGAACAGCGCCAAACTTGTCCCTGCAACTGTTTTAGTACTAAACTATTTTTTTCTTGCGGAATACATCTTCCCATGTCTTCAAGAACTTTACAAAATTTGGTCCCATTCCGTTTATTCGATTGAGCAAGAGATGCTTCCAAAGAATGAAAATCATTTTTGACCATCCTGTATATCCGAGATTATTGACGGGATTATTAATAACGAAAGAGGAAATCTACAAAAAATAGTGTTTGTGATCATGTGTGAGACGCCTCTCGATATACTACTCAAACGCACCGTTTACATGAGCCCAATACTCGGGTAAAAGGAGAGTAAAACCGTTTTTTTCTACTCCGCTTCCCCTACGTGGGGAAAAAACGAGGAAATACGCGGGTTGATTTCAACCCTAGTCAAGTCCGATGTCATTGAGATTACCCTCCTTTCCCATAATGCAACGCGGGTAATCTTCGAAAATCCCTTTCTCCCTCGAATTACCCGGGTCGATTGGTTTGGTCATGTAAACGGCACTTGCCGTTTACAAATACAACAAATGAGCCAAAAACCCGGGTAAAAGAAGAGTTAAACAGGTTTTTTCTACTCCGCTTCCCCTACGTGGGGAAAAAGCGAGAAAATACGCGGGTTGATTTCAACCCTAGTCAAGTCCCGTGTTTTTGAGATTACCCTCCTTTCCGATAATGCAACGTGGGTAATCTTCAAAAAAAACTTTCACCCTCGAATTACCCGGGTCGATTGGTTTGGTCATGTAAACGATACTCTAGATTCAATTTGCAGGTGGTCTAATATGTGACTCAGAAATTCGACTACTTACTAAGTTACTAGATACGTACTCCCAAGCGCCTCGATATTTTATTGACAAAAGTTTATGGACTTCAAATGTTTGGTACCTAGGTTATCAAAATCTGAAGAATATATAAGGTATTTTTGTCTACAGAAACAAAAATTTAACATCTGGAATTTTATGGTTGTATGTTTTTTTTTTTGGTATCTTTTTCATGTATATTGTGTTAATTTGTTTCTATCTGTTATTATTTATGTTTTTCCTACTGTCTCGAAAATGGACTTTTCTGCATACTAGTATGCATAAATAAATAAATAATTAACTTCAGAAAAGACATTTTTGACATTTTCCAGGTACACCCTCATCTCTTGGGTCCTGGTTTCATGGAACATGTGACATCCTCTTTGTGGCGGGACTTTCGATAAATGTGTTCTTTTGTTTTCCAGAACAAGTCTCTATTCGACAAGGATCGGCCATGTCAACTTGACTCTGGGTGACGTGTACTCCATTAGTCACATTGCAGTTCACGTGGGCTTCGAAAACGAAAAATTCTACGACGACATCGCTCTACTAACCCTATCGGAAGAAGTGAATGTTCCGAATTTCAGTCCCATTTGTTTGCCACCAAAAGGAACGCTCAAGAACTTGACAGGAAGAGGCACCACATTTGTGGGTTGGGGTGCTACAGAAGGTACGTATACCTGAGAATATATCACTATTTGTAAAAAAAATTGTCGAAACTCAGTTTAGCGTATTCTTAAATTAATGAACATTTTATCATAACGTGGAACAACAATCTAATAAAAAGTACAATATTAAGACTTTGATAAATGGAACTTTGGATTCAACTCCATTAGTTATTTTTCTATATTGAACAATCCTTCAATTGCTGAAAGGAAGCCATTATATGGATCAGATATTCTGTTCCTTGTATTCTTGTGTCCAGTTAAATTGACTGTTATACACGACATGCACGGAAACGTCCTTATTTATGATGGGCGATTATCCTTGGGTTTAGGAAATCCATATAAGAAAATCATTATTATCTATGTGAAACGGTAGGGTTTAATACCTGGCCAACAAATATATGATGACCATGCAGCTTTTTTAATTGCCCCCACTGTATTTCGGAAACCAATTTTTAGTTCATCCCAAGAACGCTCCCTCGAAAATGTCAACAAGGAATATTAACTGGCCGTTATCTATTTGTGGAAAGAAATCACACCTTGCAGAATAATGAAAGATCACTCACCACAATTTTTCAGTGCACTTCAAGAGTATATTTGTCATATAAGGCTATATACAGACTCGGCAGATCTATTTCCCAAACATGGCTCGTTGGGAGCTTTGGTCAAATTCTCGGAGCATTTTTCTGTGAGATCCATATCAAAGGTAGAAAAATCGAAACAAATTATGAAGAGGTACAACAAACAACCTATTTTGACTTATTAACAACAATTTCTAACCTATTTTTGGTGTAAAAATTTTCCTCAGATTTCAAATTCGTTGACATTTTTACTCTATCTTTAACGGTCTGGGAGATAGAAGAAAGAACTACATAAGTAAAGTTAAAACTTTTTTTTTATCCTCTGCTGGAAAATCATTCTTCTGCGCAAAATGAAAACAGAAACGGGAAAAATAAATTTAGAAGCTGTCATATGCGGTTGCCATTCCAAATAAAACAATAATAATTAACTTTCATTAAATTCATTTTAAAATGTTCTAGATTAAATTTTAAAATTTGCCGCGACACAAAAATTGCAAAAAGTTCGGACTACCTGTGTGCCAAATCGCATTGCCGTAAGTGCCATAGAATGGTCAGGATTTTGCGGCAAACAGACAAACACTTCCTTTTATAATAGTAGAGATTTGAGTGCAGTGGTGCGATTCGAGTTAGCTTCACTGGGAGTAGTGATGCAATTTCTCAAATACGGGGGGGGGGGCATAAGTGTTTTTATTATACTTTATACGAGATAAAAATTACGCCATATAGAGCTGCTGAATGAATTATTATTTCATTATTTCACAGATCAGACAATGAGCCTAACACTGAAGCAATTGGAAGCCATACCTGTTGTGTCTAACGAATTCTGCACTGAAACTTACGGGGAGAGGTTTCTGCGCTGGTTACCTCGAGGAATCACTTCTGGAATGGTCTGTGCCGGATTCCAAAACGAACCTGGAAAAGATAGCTGTTCGGTAAGAACAGTTCGAATATCCTAAACAATATCAACTTGGCATGGCCTGTTGTTAATAAACTTAATTTACAAACATTCACAGGCAGTTCACTCAGTAGGACGTAAGAGTAAATAAACGCCACATAACGTTTGTGCCCCCAGGGGCATTCCATCTTTAGGTTTGTACGGGATTCACAACCCCGGGGTACCTGAGTGATCTTCCCTCCCTTTCGTTCTTCTTCTCCTCTAGCCTTTGCTTTGTGCTTTTTCTTCCTCCCTCGTTGTGGTTGCCTCTCCGGAGATGAGGGCTCCTCTTGAGAGGCTTTTCGCCAGTCTGTGCTTTTAGCTCCTCTAGGGGATTATATCACCCATGTGTTTGCAGTGCGTGGAGACCTGTGTCTTCGGAAAGGGTGATCCTGGTGATTGAGGCACAACATAACGCCCCAATACATTGCTTCGGCTCCTGCTTCGAATAAACAGGAGGTGTACTTTGGTCCCAGTACATTGATCGGCTGGTGGGTATATCCTGCTAGGACTAAGGACATGCTCACCAACTAGCTCCGTAGGGCAGTCATAGAGGTGAGTGGGGTTCGTATAGTCCCTGGTTAGCACCGGTACATTAACCTGTATCCCCTCGTTGGACTCCATGGTGGGTGGTGCCGCCGGGGACTGAAAATGTATAATTCAAACATGGAAAATCAAAAATCAATTTTTCCTTCATTGGAGCACCAATCTAGCAAAAATAACGAAAATAATTTACCAGAACATAAATTTTTTATAATGAAAAGCAACGAAGGAAATCTAAAAAACATATCAGCTATACTACTTCACAGAACAATATTGGGAATGGTCGGAGAGACAAAAAATATTAAAAAAAAACCTAGCAGGTGACGTACTTGTAGAAATCTCTAATAAATCACAATCTTTAAACATACAAAAAATAAATTCCGTCGGTTCAATAGCAGTCACCGTTACACCCCACAAAACTTTAAATTCATCTCGAGGCGTAATTTCGGAATCTGATCTACTCCATGATACTGAACCAGACATATTGGAATCCCTGTCAAAACAAAATGTAATTAATGTCAGAAGAATAACTATTCAAAGAAATGGCCTAAAAATACCCTCCAAACACTTAATACTAACTTTCAATACCCCAAGTCTACCAAAACACGTAAAAATAGCTTATATGAATTGTCCAGTTCGACCTTTCATTCCTAACCCTGTCCGTTGTTTTAAATGTCAAAGATTCGGACATTCTTTCCTAGCTTGCCGTGGCAAAGAAACCTGTGCAAAATGCTGTAGTACAGATCATAAGACCGATGTCTGTACGTCGTCATCCCTTTGCTGTGTCAACTGCAAAGGTGACCATCCAGCTTTTGCCAGGTCTTGCCCCAAATTTCAAACCGAAAAAGAAATTCAAACGATTAAAGTGCAACAAAACATCTCATTTCCGGAGGCCCGAAAAATTGTTAATCGCACCCCAAAACCTGGAATATCTTACTCTACAATAGTAAAAAAAACTTTCAAAACTAACGGAACTCAAACCGATGTAACTATTTTTAAGTCATCTGCCCAACTTAAAACTTCAATGAACCAACCTATAACGCTTCTTTTTTCTAAAGCATCAGCTACACAACCTCATCAAATATAAAACAGATAATTCAAACAAATCGATCTATAAATACTTCTTTGAAAAGAGCCATATCATCTGAACAAAATAATATTAAATAGCTAAAAGTACTTCTCAAACCTCACTTCAGCCTGATGTTACATCCAGAAACTTGATAACTAATCCTTCTACCAGTGACCTCATAAATTTATACAACACCGAAAGTGATATTTCCTCTGTAGAGAGTGATGGCTTGGAGACTTCGCCACCCAAGTCCAAGAAGGATCTTCGGCAAGACAGATCTCGTCCAAGGACGAGAAAACACTAATAGTTTTTTTCTTTTCTTTTATACCTTATTTTTATGGCTTCCTTTCTTTCCTGGAACTTTCTTTCCTTTTATGCATCATGAATAACGGCCAACCTACTTACTTTCACTCACCTTCACTTACTTACCATTCAATAGATCTGGCAATTTGCACTCCATCAATTTTACCATTTTGGACTGTTTCTGTGGATCCTTGCCTTTACAATAGTGACATTATCCTATAAAACTAAAATATGCAGGCCAATACCAACCTCACTCTGTCAGTCAAACGAACTATATTTTTAAAACTGCCAACTGGCCACTTTTTACTAGCCTTGCTGACATTACTAACACGGTAGAAAATGATGATATCGATGAAGTTACTAATAAAATAACAGACATAATCATAGCTAGTGCTGACGCCTCAATTAAAAAAGTAAGATATGCGCCTAAAAAACAAAAGAAACCTTGGTGGAATGAGGATTGTAGCGATGCTTATCGGAAGCAGAGGAAAGCCTGGAATATCTTCAATAGATACCCAACAAGAGAAAATTTTATTATTTACAAAAAAACAAAAGCGGCCTTTTGAAAAATACAAAGACATAGTCGAAGGAATTCTTGAATGAATTATGTAAATAGTATAAATAGTAAGACCTCAAGTAAACAATTGTGGAACAGAATTAAAAGGATTTCCGGTGTTTACCCCAATAGACAAATTACTATTCTAGAACATAATAACCAAATACTATCAGCACCCAAAGACATAGCAAACACAATTGCTTCATGCCTTTCCGAAATATCCAACTCCAATAACTACTCTGAAAGTTTAAAAAAAAATTAAAATTGCATCTGAAAAGAATAAAGTTAATTTTACTTCAAACCGTACATTATCTTATAATTGTGATTTTACTTTTTCTGAATTGACAAAGGCTTTATCATTAGTTCACAAATCAACTCCTGGCCCAGATAATATTAGTTACATCATGCTCAAACATCTCTCAAATAGTTCTCTAAATAACCTCCTGAAATTTTATAACAGAATTTGGAACGAGCACACTTTTCCGCAGTCATGGAGATATGCTACCATAATACCCATCCTGAAACCGAATAAAGACCCCAAGAACCCTTCGAACTACCGTCCAATAGCCCTGACAAGCTGCTTATGCAAAATTCTAGAAAAGATGGTCAACGCGCGGTAAATATATACTTTAGAAAAAGATAAATGTCTCTCTCCACTCCAAAGTGGTTTCAGAAAAAGTAAATCCACTATTGACAATCTTGTCGCTTTCGAGACGGAAATAAGAAACGCATTTGTCCAAAATAAGCACCTCGTCTCGATTTTTTTCGATATAAAAAAAGCCTACGATCGAACATGGCGACATGGCATTTTAAAGGATATTTTTAATAATGACATAAGATCAAATCTGCCAATTTTTATACAAAATTTTTTAGAAAAAAGATATTTTAAAGTAAGGATTGGATCGATTTTTTCAGATGTTTTTACTCAAGAGGAGGGAGTGCCACAGGGCAGTGTTTTAAGTGTTACTTTATTTATTGTAAAAATTAACAATATTGTTTCTCAATTCCTCCATCAGTTAAGGGTCTTATTTACGTTGACGATCTGCAAATTTCATGCGCAGCTAAAGACATTCGTTTAATAGAGAGACAACTTCAACAGGCCGTTAACAAAATAACTAATTGGACAAATGAAAATGGATTCAGTTTTTCACCTTCTAAAACCGCATGTGCTCATTTCTGCAGAAAACGAAATCTTCATCTTGACCCTGAAATATTCTTCAAAGATATTTTAATTAATGTTGTGGACAATTTCAAATTTTTAGGCATCATATTTGACAAGAAGTTGACTTTTCAACCGCATATCTTAAATCTGCTCAAACGTTGCGAAAAGGCTCTTAACATGTTACGAGTTTTATCAAAATTATCATGGAGATCTGATCGAGCTTGTCTTTTAAAAATATATAGAGCATTAATACGATCAAAATTAGATTACGGCTGCGTGGTGTATGGTTCAGCAAGAAAATCTGCTCTTCAAACCCTGAACACTATCCACCACACAGCTTTACGTTTATGTTCTGGTGCCTTTAGGACTTCACCCGTAAGCAGCTTGTACGTAGAATCTTTTGAACCTTCCCTGGACTTCAGACGAGAGTTGTTATCACTGGAATACTATTTTAGAATTACCTCAGCCCCTCATCACCCATTGCATACCATTCATCACAGTCCATATTTAATACGCCTCTACCAAGCTAAAATATCCTTCATTCCTACATTCCACTTAAGAATGCTGGATGTGATGAACGGATCCGAACTTTCTTCACTTGACGTCACCCAGAAAAAACTGTATTATTTCTCTCCTTGGTTTAATCATGATTTTGAATTTCAAAACCCATTCCAAAATTTCATTAAAGTAGATACCTCTGATATTATCTACAAACAACTATTTCAAAAGCACATAGAACAATACTCTAATTTTATACAAATTTTCACGGACGGGTCTAAAAGGGCAAACTACGTTGGAGCTGCTTTCACTATTAATCACTCTGTTCACAGTTTCAAACTTCATGTTCTGTTTTTACTTCTGAAATCATGGCCATATATAAAGACTGAATTAGAATATATATCTGATCATTGTTATAAAAACTGTATCATTTTCACAGATTCATTAAGTGTTTTACAGTCATTGAAACATCCTGATAATGACAGTCATCCCATTGTTTTAGAATCACTGAAAATAATTTATCATCTTTCATCCAAAAATTTTAATTTTATATTTTGTTGGATTCCATCTCACGTTGGGATATCAGGAAATGAGATTGTCGACAAAGCCGCCAAATCGGCCGTAACTAATTTTAATCATACCATTCCTTATCGCGACTTAAAATCATTCATTTACTAATTTTTAGAAGAAAAATGACAGAACCAATGGAATGATCATACCGAAAACAAACTCCACGTTTTAAAACCAAATATAACTCTATGGCAGTCACCAGCTTTGAGAAGACAGCAGGTAATACTAACTCGACTCCGTATTGGACATACGCGTATAACACATAGACACCTCCTCCTTGGAGAAGACCATCCCATTTGCAATTACTGCATTTGCCCACTAACTGTAAAACACATTTTAATAGAATGTTCTCATTTTAATAGTCGACGGCTTAAACATTTTAATTCATATACCTTGACTTTAGAAGACATGATTGGAGAGAATCCTCATCCAAATATTTTTAGCTTTTTAAGTGACATTGGTTTTACCAATCACATATAATTTTATTTAGTATTCATTCATTATGCTTTGACTAATTTCACTTTATTATTGTATTATATATCTGATTGTTTACCTTGAGTTTGGCATAATATGTCCCAAGAGGATTCAATGCCACAAAACGATATCCAATCCAATCCTACATAACGTTTGTAGGTTGAGTTGTACGCTAAGTTAAAAATGCTTCGTGACGTTATACTTACTCATAGGGATTTTGGATTTGGGGTTTTATGGCGCAAGAGAGAGAGGTCCAAAAACAGACAATCTGCTCCAATACTCATAGGGAGTTGGATGAATCCGGCGCTTACAAGATGGGGCCCGGATGTTAAGTCCTTTTTTTTATGTCGCATAATTCGGGTAGATCATATCTTTATTTTTATCCTGAAAGATGGGGGTGAGCATGAAGTAACCTTGGGCTTGGTGGAATCATTTCAAATGACTAGATGTACATACATGTCTCTTATAGGGGACCAACCATCTTGTTTTAACGTACTTGGACCACACAAAGTTATCGAGCCGGCTTATCAACTGGAGACTCTTCGGATGAATCTCAGGATTGCTGGATTAATTTCACATGGATTAAAATCCTCTCTCGAGGTGCTGTGTAATTTTTAAGTCAAGTGTGCAGTAAAGAGAGTCACCCATTTCTCCATAATTATAGGTGGGCCGATTTCGTGAATCCAGCATAATTTTTCTGAATAAGGGATTCGGAAATATTAATCTGGGAACATTCCGTGATTGGTAAAAGCTTGTTTACAAAGGTTACCTTTTGAGATCTTATTATGAGGATACATTCACCAATCTACCTTCTTCAAGGGTCTGCCATCTAATCTTCAAGGTATTAAACGTATCAGCGTTGATTATTCGTTCAGAGAATTTTCTAGCACCGTGCAACATCAAGTGAACAATCACACTCCAAGTTCGATGTTCAGCAGCCTAGTTTCTACGGTAGCATTGTTGAACCTCAATTCAGTGCAGATCCATGAATCATGAAACCTTTAACCCTATCATTATGATTCATGAGACATGAAACCTGTAATCCTATCATAATGATACATGAAACATAAGAATTCTTCTAAGCAGCCCAAGGGATGTCGAATACTCAGAATATGGGTCAACCAGTTCAATGTAGGTACGTTATAATTTCTTGGACCCCTCTTTGTGAAAAGGGCTACAAAGTTTACATGTGCATTCCAAAAATTGCCGAATATCCCTGCTCGCCTCTACTTTCTTACTACCACATTGGTACAAAGAACCTCTCAATTTTTGCCTGCGGACAAAAATAGTTAACGATTTAATATTATCAGGGTTGCACTGAAGCTTATGTTTTGTTTATGTCACAGTAGTCCTGATCGCCACTGTACATATGATCTGTTTTACTCTCACAAGTTATCTCAAGCAAATCATCTACAATGAGATAAAAACTCAGTTAGATAAACGAGTTCGAAGAATACGTTTGCGATTACATTTCGTTATAGAGGACATCCGCTTTCTGTCTTATGCTTAAACCACTTCATGGGAGGTTACTTTCCTTAAGCAAATATGGGAGCCACAAAACCAAGAAAAAGTGCAGACCCAACGAGAGGATAGTTGATCTTCAGTCAGTCGATATTTGGAATGGTGAGAAAGCGTATTAGGAAAATACATAAAGACGCAAAAGAAAGAATGACGATCGCAGTGACTGTCACCCCTCTCCCGACGTCATGTTATTACTCTGTTACTTTCGACACCGAACGGTAAAATTCAATTTTTACCGGAGAGGCGCAATGTGGGAGTGATTAGTGTTAAACTTTACCACCAGTCTCTTAGTCTATTTCAAAGATTCTTTTCCAATCACCTGGCTCCTCTTGAGCAGCTTTTCTTCATTCTGTCAGTATCAGCTTTCTTTAGGATTATATAAGCTTGTATCATTGTCATCTATATATATAATTCTCTTACGTGGCACGCAAAAAAGACGTTATTTGTTTTCGCGTTTTGGCAACATTGTACGATTCTTTGTTTATCCCAAAGCCTCGCGCTTCAATTGAATTTGTAGCGTTATCGGATGAAATTTTATTGAAAAAAAAAATGAATTTTAGTCGAGCTGTTGCAGAAATAATAGAAATCAAAGAAAACGGAGGATCTTTTCAGGGTCATTTAAAAAAAAAGTCCGTTTCGGGGCAAACTATTATAGTTCAACAAGACGCTTGCATTACAACTTTCGACAACAAACTCAATGAAAAAGCATGGGTCGCTCGAGTGCTGGGTAAATGTGCACACAACCGATATGCTGGGTTTTCAATTTCCAAATCAACGCTCACATTTCGAGTCAAAATTTGCTCAAAGTTTCCATTTGAATTCTGATTCCAGAGGTACTGTAAATATCTTTTTCTGATAAACAGCATAAAATTTAGATTTGAAAAATATTTTTTTGGAATATCATATTTTGTTAACAATTCCTTCTGCTAGGACACATGTCTTCATTGATGCGAGCGAAGCGAGCATAGGTTCGCGCAGCGAACCAATGAGGATTGCGAAGGAATCCTCCGGGGGTTGGCGAGCGTTAGCGAGCAGGGGGCGGGCCCCCTAGTATCATTATAATCAGCTTCTATTCTTGTGAGGCAAAACCACCGTCCAGTTACTTGGGTAATCTTAGATTGCTCTGAAGACATTCCCTGGACAGTGACTATGACCAGATATGTGAGGGCTACTAAACTCTGTCGAATGTACCTACTATGTCACCTGACACGTTTCTTCTCTCTTCGGCTTTGCTTCATGAACGCCGTAACGTTACACGGGCATAGGATAATTATTGGGACTTTTTTACATTTATTTAAGTAAATATTATATTTTAGGGTGACTCTGGTGGTCCTTTGATGATCCAAGAACAGAACAGATGGTATGCTGTTGGTATAGCAGTTTTTGGTTTCCGTTGCGGAAGAACAGATTATCCAGGAGTATATACTAGAGTGTCTCAATACATGAATTGGATTAAACAAACAAAAAGTTAATACATTTTAATATTTGCTTTATGGTATAAAAAACTCTTCACATTGCAAAACGAAACTTTTGATATTTTGCTAAGATTAAAATTTCAGTAGTTTGTAAATTCGGAAAAAAATTAAGACAGTTTCGTCACTTTTTTGTTAAAACTGTCATATCTATAGCTTTTTAGATTACTTTTTGAATTTGAAAACATCGCAGGAAACCTTAGAATGTACTCTTCCTTGTGATTCAATTATTTTTGTAATTGGTTTTGATAAAAAAATCCGATGCGATCAAACGTTGGTCACACAAATTTCGAAGCTTTTAGATCGTAATTTCCGATACCAAACTTAAACTGTCATATCTATAGCTTAGTACTATTAGTTTTAAAATTTAAAAATACCACGTGAAATCTTAGAATGCACTCTTTCTTATGGTGTAATTATTTCAAAAATTGTTTCATAAATAAATTCGATGCGATGAAAAGTATAATTTATAATTTAAACATTTTACGATAGCGTACATTTTTCTGAAATGATGGGTTACATTTCTAACTAATGGGTTTGCCAGATTTTAAATTTATCGTAGCAAAAACTACCATAGCAAAGATTTTTTTATTTGGCCTTTGAAACTCGCTGTGACGTCATGGCCCAGAAAAACTACAAAAGGCTACACGCTTTTTTCGCTCGATTCTCAGACGGGTACTAGATAGATAGGGTTGATGAAATAAGATCTTGATCTGTATAGCCTTTGCTTTGCATGCATAAGACAAAAATGCTTGGACCAAGTACGGAAAAATTTAAAACATAAATTTTTGATGGGCCTCAAATCAGATAGCTCTTAAACGATCCTCATTTCGTAGATTACATGGAATGCGACAGAGCAAAAAGCATGGATATCATTTGTCCTTGTTGCCAAAAACTTTCTGGGCAAGAAGAAAACTGAAAACTATATTAAACTAGTTAGCAAAATGCTTACCCACTTCAGGGACCCTTGTTGTAATATGAGAAAAAATGTTCATTTCTTGCGCAGCCATTTCGACCGTTTCCCTGAAAATCTTGGCGATACTAGAGAAGATCAAATTTAACGATTTCACCATGACATAAAGACAACGGAGGACCGATACCAAGGAAGATGGGATACTCATATAGTGGCAGATTACTGTTAGAATCTGCAAAAAAAAAAAAAAAACTCTGTAAATAAAATTCACTCAAGAATTTTAAACAAATTGAACTTTCAAAGTGAAACAAAATTAACTTTTCCTTTTGTTCAGATCTGATCCTTCTAATTTCTAATATTTTATAATCTACTGTATATGTACAGGAGCGATGTTTGTGTGTCATGTTATTTTTCAATTAATTAAAATGTTTTACAAAATTTCTTAAGTAAAAGGTTTTTTTTAATTTAACGCTCTAAGCGTAATTTAATGTGTTAACGAAAATAACGCTACTGTCATATCTCAGAAACAAGAGGTGATGGGTAAAACTTATGTCATATTTGTATCCAGAACATGCAATACACATAAAATCAGTTTAAAAAACGCCGACACCAAATTATGTGTGTTGGAGTGTGTTATTTAAGTAATCAGTTTTGAATTAATATAAAATTTTTTAATGTAAATAAACAATTGTTAAGAATGGTTCAATAAATAATTTCATTTCAATTTGAATGTTTAGAATATCCAAAGTCCATCATTTTAGTCCATCACTGACTCCAATTAAGAAATTGTCGTTTAATCAGATCACTTATTTCATTGCAAGTATCGATGGCATGAATATTTGTTTAAGACTATAGCTTTATTATTTTAGCTAAAATTAGAACTCATTTCTAATTTGAACTTTTGAATGATTGGAAGTTTTCAAGTAACCAAATAAAACAACAATTTGTATCAAACTTTTTTTAGTAAGAACAGCAAAACGTTCAGACGTAGCGAAATATAAAATTATAAAGGTTATATGCATTATATATAAGAATAACTCAAGTATAACAAATTCATACTGTTATCGATTGAATTTTTTTAAACTTTATATAGTGGAATCCAACAAAACTCTAAAAACAGATTGCTTTTTAGATCAATTGTATTTGATGTGCAATGGGGAAATTTTAATAAAACTAATGAGTTTGAGACCTTTGTAATGCAAAACTTCAATTATGTATTTTTATCCTTTTCTTAGACAAGACCGGAGTTTGTAGACCTCCCTTGTTCAATGAAATAGCTACTGTGTCATCTAACTGTTTACGTTGTTACTGTTTTGGAGTTACAGAAACTTGTTACAGTAGTAGTTTACATGTTGTTCATGTAAGTTTTATCACTAAACAGTTTTATTTTTCCAGTACATTCCATGGATTAAAAAATCTGAATCTTGTCTGAGAACTGATAGTTTAAGTTCAAATCTTTTCTACTTTTTTTTTTACCTCAGAAGCAAATTTAGGACAGTATTTGAAAAATTTCCTTGTGTGCAATTTTTAGTTGTAATCTTGAAATTATATTTAGACATGAATGTTTGTAAAAAATTGGATATTATTGTAACAGGCTTTCTTTCAAGAATTGAATATGGATGTATCACGTAAAATTAAACATTCAAGATGTAAAAGAATAAAAAGATAAAACATTTGCTTTCTTTTCCTGTAAGGCACATTAATTCATACGATAACATTTTCCTTGATTTTTACCTTGACTCAATGTCAGAACTTCTGAAATGTCTATTAGTGTAAAATGTTAAAATAGGATAAAAGATAAATTATAACATAAATTTCTCTTCTATTTGGAATTGCTAAATATTCATAAAAGTTTAATTTCATATTCAATTTTAATATTGATTGGTCATAAACTTTTACGTTTATCTTTTTATTAATAGCATTTTTATGTTGATTAATTTTCATGTTTATATTCAGAACAATCTGCTTTTAAAAGATTGACTTCTATTTAGATACCTCTTCAAAACGAAATTGTTATTGCTGCTTTGCAAAAAGATGGCAAAGGCAATTACGAGGATATCGATCAGAGAAATCCACCCAATCAAAATGCAAATCAATATAATTCTACCAACAGAGATTATAAAGTTGAAGGACACGTTCGTGGTAATGCACCTCAAGATGCTTATTTCTATTGGAGCATGCCACACGAGTTCCTTGGAAATCAGGTATTGAAGAAATTTACCAAACAATACACAACTTTTTATTAAAAGAATTTTAAATTTCACTAGTTTCTATATTTTAATTCTGTTTCTCAATTTTTTATATTTCTTTATTATAATTTCATTCTCTTCTTGTCTTTTTCATTCTGATAAAATTTAGCATTCTTCTATAAGAATTTACACAAACATTGCTTAATAAATCTTTCAAATGAAATATTTTTATTTTTCAAGTTCTCTTGAACTTTATTTTTATTATTTCTACTATAAATGTATATAAATTGTTTCGATAAATTTTTTATGATGTTTTCCTTTTAATGTTTTCTTTTGCATTTGATGTTCTACACCAAATGATTTTGATTATTTCATTTGAATGAACTAAAAGTTTCTCCTTTCACTTTTGTGAAGCTAAATAGCTATGGAGGCTACATCCGCTACAAGTTCAGATACTCTGCTCCATTTATACCAAATCCTCCTCGAATAGCGGATTTCATATTGAAAGGAAATGGAATAGCTCTGTACCATTTCGTAAAGCAACCGTATGGACCTCAAAGAGATAATAATGTGGAAGTTCGTTTCTGGGAGGTAAAATCATAATACTGTCATTTCTATCTTTATTATTTCATTGAGTTGGACAAATAAAGTATTATCAACCGAAGGATTGGAGTTAGAAACTTAGTTCAGAGAAAGACAGCGGCCACATGGGACATGTAAATCTGTTTTGACCTCACGTTATCATGAGGACATCTGAGGTGCTACGTCACAAGGTTACATATTATGAGGATGTGAGGTTACATGTTACGAAGTGTCCTAAAATCTTTCCCTTCCGGATTGATCTTGAACCATTGTCAATAACCCATTGTGTAGCTTCAATGTGAAGTTTATTAACTACCTATATCATTTCATTGAGTATAACATTTTGTGCTAATTTTTCTATTAAATTTCTAATTTTCTGTCAGTGATTATTATCCTATTGTGCTGAATTGTGTTAGCTGAAAAAAGATGTACACACAGGAACAAATGTTGGTTAATTAATTCAAATGTTTGCATGCACACTGATTGAAATCATTAACTTTTTGAAGAATTAAAATATTAACTAAAGGAATTTTTGACTTTCAGATTGTGAGCAATGGAAAATTTAGTGATTCTAGGATTATATTTGAATGCAATTAGTTTAAAAATCAATGATTCGGAAAGTACATTATGGAAAAAGAATTCTGATATTTCTCATCTGAAAGTTGAATTTTCCATCTGTATGCCTGTTCTTTATATCTTGGATTTTACTGTACTAGTTTTTCAATATATCTCCTGATGGGAATTTCAAAAGTTTGAGATTTGGAATAAAAAGAGAGTTTTTGATTGGAAAGCTAAAAAGAGTTGCAGTATAAGAAAATTTTGAAATCCTGATATTATTTTCAACTCTATTCTTTTTTTTATACCAAAAACATTTCTTTGACAATGAATTCGAAATATTGTCTACTATTTAAATGTCGTTTATCTTTTTTTTAATAGTTTATGTTTTTCGCTTCATCTGTATGGTTTCGTAAAAAAATCTCTGGAGATCTTGTAATTTTCTCTTGAAACTTAAAATGTTGAACTTTTTTACACATAATGTTATTCAAAGTATTTTAAAATACCTTTTGTCTTTAAATGCTTAAGATACGAACGATATTTGTAATCAATTTTTGCATTTCCAGTCTACTTAATTATAAAATTCAACATTAAAATACGTAATATGATGAATTTGGATTGTCTTTAAATATTTTTATTTGATATTTCTAAATTGAAACATAGATTTCTTAGTCTCATGCTGTTGTGTAGAATGTCTAATATTGTATATTTGAAGTACATCTGTTTGTCTCTATGATTTGTGTATTCTAAATGTTTCTTTTGAAAACCAAGATATTTTGAAAAAAAATTCAAGTTCGAGCTTTTGCATTGCAGGGTGAATGGCACAAAAGTGAAGCCCATGGTCGTGGTGATGTTTCTGTTGCAGATGCTACCCGTCAAGACATTATGACTGTTCTCCAAAATATTGAAGCATTTTATGTTTGGGCTAGCTACGATGATGACATGATTCATTCAATGTACCAGTTTACAACTTTTTCTAACATTTTACGAGAAGTATATGTGTACTTATTTAGAAGTATAGAGAAGTTACATAGTTATAGAGAAGTATAAATAACTGTAGCTAAATTATTTCTGTAGGGTTCTCAATTTCCAAATGGATTCCGCTTCTCTTGTTGATTCATCTGCAGCTCAGGCAGTGTATGTAGAAAAATGTTCTTGTCCTCAAGGCTATACTGGAAACTCTTGCGAAGTAATCTATTAACATATAATGATATATATAGGGTGTCCTAAAAGTTCCTGTACTGAATATTCGTAAATTTATTATACAAAAACAACACACTTTAAAACAATTTTTTTTATGCCAATGGTACAAAGCACTTTTAACCTAACGTAGGAAAAAAATTTGAACTTACATTTATAATAAATGTTCAAAATTTCTGCCTTTTTTTTGGAGGTAAAGCTGAAGTCGTTAGAGCATATTTTTAGAAACGCGCATCAAGATGCTGGGAATGACTTCTTCGTATCCTTTGATTAACGGCAATTTTCAGATCACTTATTGTGTGGTGAGTATCTTCATAAAAAAAAAGTCAGGGATGCGCAGATGAAGGTAAGAGGTGGCCAAAGGTTTCTTGAGATGAGTCGATCGCCAGAAGTCTTGAAGCATGCCCATGGATTCATAACTTGTATGGCAGATTGGAACCAAGAGTCTTATTCATTCTCTTCCAAAAATGTAACAAATTGTTGAATAAGTTGATATAGCGTTACTCGGTATTACATCATTTGGATATTTATGTCGCCAAAATTTTTTACATCTTTCATATGATTTATAGTATTTAAAATAAGCCTCAAACAGCGCAATTTTCTGAATGCGTGATAAATTCATCTTGCAACGAAGAACAAAATGACGTGGAACTTTATTATCGCACAATTTGAGAGCGAAAAAAATCAAACGATAAAAATTAAAGAGTCGATAAAACCATAAGCAGACGATAAAATTCAATAGTTTAAAAAACACGGGCAATAAATTTTTTTAAAGTTGGAATACAGGGAACTTTTAGAACACCCTGTATTATTTGTGTGTATAAAAGACCACATTTATGCCTCTTTAAAATAAACTGTTTAATGAATCATAATAAAAATGATGGAAATTTGAAGAATGTGGTTGAAAATTTTAAAATTATGAATTATCAAAAAATCAATTTTTGAATCAAGTATTATCACACTACCTAATTCCAGAAAATATTAGAAATTTCTTAAACGTGTCCGAATATTCCCAGAAATATTAAAAATCTAGAATCTGTTGAACTTCCCTGAATTTTTAATTGTATACAGCAAAATTCTAGATTAATCTGGAAATTTTGAGATAAAACAATATAATTTTCTGGCAAATTTAAATTGGGTAGATAAACACATTTGTTATAGTAAATGGTCAGTAAAACTTTAATTGTGTGTAAACAGGGCCGACCCTAAGACAATTACATTGATTATTTCAAATAAGGCCCCCACACCATCGAAGGGGCCCCAACATGAATTGGATTGAGAATAGATAGATTTATTATTTCATTATATTATGCTTAAATTATTTATTATACACTTCTTTAGTCTGACCCTGTGTGTATGTCGTTTACTTGACTTTGTCCATCTTGTCCAAATGTAGTCCCTGCACTATGAAACTTATCCCAACCAACCAACTAATCTTGGTATTTATATCTACCATAGCTAAATAACATTTATATTCTGTTAAGCCTAAATGCGATGTTTTCTGGTTAAATTTCAATTTAATTACAAACATTTCATTGTAGTTTGTTACTTAGAATAATTACCATTTCAGAAGTGTGCTGAAGGATATTCCAGAAGACAAACTGGTTCTGGACTTGGAGATTGTGTGCCATCTTGGGTTCCTTGTCACTGCCATGGTCACTCCAGCTTCTGTGATCCAGTTTATGGAGAATGCTTGGTATAGTACTTCTATTTATTTTATGATTCAAAAGCTAAAATTTCCTTACATTTTAACTAACTTCTTAAAGAGCTGCATAACGTTAGAGGTTTTAAAGTTAAATTGGCATATTTAACTATTCCAAATATCCCACTTGATTTTGGGGTTGCTGTTTGCATTCAAAGAACGCAAGGTCCAAATGTCGAGGATAATCTAATATGATACTAGTTTCATGCTAAGTAACTGCATCGGAGTACCTCATATGACAAATGGAAGTTCTACAAGCTTTGTGGGGAAAAAATAAGAACACTCTGATGCCTTTTTGTGATACTGAGGTCTAAAGAAATGTAAAAAGACTCAAATGGTAGCCTATTGTTGGGTTTAGTGTTTGCGGAAAAAAAGAGTCCCATTCACACATGTGAGTTCGTATTTGCTCTTGAAAGTTTAATGACTCGTTTCTATTTTTAGAATTGCAGTCACAATTCAGAAGGCAGACAATGTGAAAGGTGCAAGATAGGATATTTCGGCGATGCTAGACGAGGAACTCCCGATGACTGTAAACGTTGCTATTGTCCACTAATTACTACACATAACCAGTAAGTTCCACTTTCTTTAAACAAAGATACATATAGAATACATTTAAAGAATTAAAAGGTTAATTCAATTTTTTTAAATACAGAAAACATCGATAAACCTAGAAAACTCAGCACTTTGGATACGTGGTCACTTTTGTTCCGTCCCATCTAAATCTCATCGACACAGTAATGTAATTAAACCTTTGTTTACTCATCATGAAATTTCAAGTGTTACGCAGGATAACCTGTCACTAGAAAGATCTGCAAGGACTCTGAGTATTTATTAAATTTATATGAAATTGTTAATGAAAATTAATTTACAACTGTTCGTGACGTAAATTACAACATAAATATTATTTACAATCACTCAGCTCTTTTTTCTATCTCCTAGACTGTTAAAGATAGAGTAAAAATTTCAACGGATTTGAAATCTGCGAAAAATTATTTCAGTTTAGATTGATACTTAAAAATATGATTTTCCTTAAATAAATAATTTTTAAATTGAATATATCTTCAACGGATTTGAAATCTGCGGAAAATTGCAGTTTAGATTGATACCTAAAAATATGATTTTCTTTAAATAAATAATTTTTAAATTGAATATATCTTCAACGGATTTGAAATCTGCGGAAAATTTCAGTTTAGATTGATACCTAAAAATATGATTTTCTTTAAATAAATAGTTTTTAAATTGAATATATCTTCAACGGATTTGAAACCTACGGAAAATGTTACACCAGTTTAATACCTTATACCACGGGCAACGTCTGGCTAGTAAGGAATAAAGGGGAAATTTTTAATCCATTCCCGTGAAAAACACATACTGTTGTTATTAGCATATTATACACCAGCATGGCGTTGCCCGTGACAGTTCTTTTCGAGGCCTTAATGATACTGAAAACATTAAAAAGAAAAAACAACAATTTTTAGAATGAGTACCACCTCACCATTCAATACACGTTTTACAATTGAAAAATTATTTATTTAAAGAAAATCACATTTGAGGTATCGATCTGGTGTAAAATTTGCCACATATTTCAAATCCGTTGAAATTTTCACTCTATGCGTCCACCCTAAATGGTGACAAAGATAGAAAACCTCAAATAGTCCTTGCTCGTGACATATTTAAAATCGCTATCAAGAAAGTCAATCAACAACGTAAATCAAAACCCGCTAGAATCGTAAATCCTTTAAAAAAAATTAAAGTTCTTTGTCTCTCTCAAAACATGACGTCATTACTTGGCACAGTTACAAAGGTCGAAAACAATGGTTATAACAATGTTACTCAATGTCTAAGATTTTTTAAGAATGTAGGGATTCAACATAATAAAATTGTTATTCTATTATGGTTATTGAAATGTTATGAGTTTAGTCAGTACCAACAGAATCGATGCATAAATGATGGACATTAAAATTTATACAGAGGCTGTTCACACATTTTTTAGACAGTGTATATTGTATTCACAAAACTAAATTACATAAAAATTTTGTGTTTTCAATGTTCTATTTGATAGCCTTTATTCTGAACTATCTTTCGAAACCGTAATTTCCAGGATAATAATGCCTTTTTAAGTGTCAGAAGAGGTATTCTATGTCATTCCTTCTGAACAGCTTTCCAGAGTCCTGTAAGGATTGTGGGACGACGTTTGGATAATGCAGATTTTAAAAGTTCGAAAGCACAAAAATCCATAGGTGATATATCGGGAGATTTAGTAGGGATATCAGTGAAGGGTATGGCCTTGATACCGGTTTTTTGTTCCATTTCTTTTAGGAAATTTACAGTGAATTTTGATGTGTGACTGCTAGCTTTGTCTTGATGGAGTTCCACAGATTGATGGCACTGTGGGTAAAGCGATAGTATTTCATTCAGAAAAATTGGCGATAAAATATGTTCCTGATAGTATTTGGAGTTAATCTTGACATTTTTTTCCACTCTCTTTATTTTTAACTTACCATTATATGAAAAACCAGCAACAATCATGAATCCCTTAGAAAACTTTCTTTCGATTCTGTGAACCATGTATTTAAATTTTTTTTCTACCCTTTTATGATAATAAATGATTTTTTTTTGCTGCAATCATTTAAATACACCCATCTATTGTGACAATTTTTTCCATTTTTCTTTGGATGTGTTTTTCATATAGAATTCGGCAGCATGTCCTGCGTTCTGCGATATGCTTTGGAGAAAGACGATGCACATTGCGTTTTTACGCTTTCTTAAGATTTAAATCAACGTTTATCATTTTGTTTACAGTGGACACCGAGCATTTTAATGATTTTGCAATTGTCTTTTGACTAGGGGGATTTTCTTTTAACATTAAACAACGTACCTTTCCAATAATCGAAGATGTCCGTTTCTTCCTTGGATACTTGTTTGGAATTGTTTTCCCACTTGAGGCTCCAATTTGACGTTTTTTCCCTTTATTGTTGACGATATTACCTATCGACGCTTTAGATATCACAAAACCATGACTCTCACATCGTTTTTGAATAACGGAATATGAATATTTATCTTCGGAAAGAGCATAAATATTGCCTTCGAACCACTGCTTTGTTAAAAACGCCATTTTGAATAAAAACAAACCTCTCAAGCCGCAGACGATAATTTGGACTTTTAAAAACATAGAGTACAACTGCAATTATTTCTTTTGCAGCAAACGATTTTTTATTACCGCTAACCAAAATCGTCTAAACAATGTGCGAACAGCCTCTGTAACCTGAAAAATAAAGTAACTGATTCTATTGCTGATTGTACTTGATGTTCAAATTAACCAGTTAATATAAATTAGAAAAATTAAAAAATTTTATGAAATACACCGATACCTGTTAACTAGTTCAGGTACAAGTTGAGATAACAAACCAGGACTCCTGAGATCTTAACTATAAAATAGTTTTATCACAGGTTTTTTTTTTCATTTTTATGCCTTAACTAAGAATTATTTTTAAATGCTTTTGTATTTCATAAGTGATATTGATACGGTGCACATTGCATGTCATCTAATTGTAAAACTATGTCCAAGTCATTATAACATTTTTTACTAACATTAATTGCTAGAAGTGTTTGAATGTTTCAATTTTAGAAATAATTGAATTTTTCATACCTATATGAAAAAAATACCTAGTTAATTGTTTGCTTCCATTTCGTTAATTTATAATATTTTTTTTGAAATCTATAATTTAATTCGATGTAGAAAGTAGTATCATAAGGTAAAAAGTATTTGAATTAAAAAAAAATTTTAAATAAAAGTTTTTGCAAGCTAAATATTAAATATGATTGCATAGCAACTGACCAATGATAAAAATAATGTTTTACCTATCACTATCTGAGTATAACTGATAACTATTGTAAATTGAAGTATAATTTGGAATAATTTGTGAGTTGAAAATTAATCAAGCTTGCTTTCTGTATTGTAACATAGTTACTTTATTACAATTTGTTAGTTGATAAATTAATATAAATCAACATAAGATTGCTGCAATAAAATATAACATATTTCTACTATCAAAAATAAATTTTTTTTTTACTGAAATGAAACTGTCTTAAGGTTTAAACAGGCTAAAATGGTTTAATTAAAATTAAATACGCTGCATTACAAAGCACACTTTTTAATATATACTTATAGCTGTTACACAAGTGTTTCAACAGTTTGTAAGTGCATTGGTTATTGTACCCAATTTTTGATCTGGATACCAATATCCAATTTTGACCACAGGTTCGTTCGGAATAAGTGGAGTTCTCAATCGGTATCGGATAGAAATACGGACATACCTTTATATATATATAGTGACCGCCAAGTTGAAGGAAGGCATCGGGATATGCAGGTTCCTTCTTTTGGAATCAGGTGGTTCTTTCCTTCTGGAATCTAGAGATTTCTATTGTTGGTGAACAACACAGCAGAGGCAGACGGATTCTGGTTGGTAACTTCGTTTATTTTTCATTTGATTCGTCGATGGTACTCATCTCTTAATTGTAGGGTTACCATATTCTTGGAAATAGCTGGCCGCAACGGAAAAAAGCCCCCGTCTCTTTTTCTTAGCGTTGGCGTTTCTCTATCGTTCTTCCCGTCTCTTTTTCTTAGCGTTGGCGTTTCTCTATCGTTCTCCCCGTCTGACCGTCCCCCAATATTCTGGGTGCTACGCCCCGATCTTGCCAGGGGGTCAATCCTTCTATTGGCCGAGTGACATTGCGCCACTTCAGATATCAACCCCATTGGGTGAAAGGTGAAAGCTCACCCGTTCCAATTTCTCGGAATAGAGGGGTGATGAACTTGGTTTCTCCTCAAGTTCAGGGATTTGTTAGGGGACTGGAAATTGAAACAAATAGCTTGCAGATTGTATTTCATTGCTTTTAGGGCAAAACAATATTTGATGTGATTGTCATATTACAGTAAGTTCAATGAATAGTCTTCATAGCAAATTTGAAATGTTCCTTTTTCCCCTTGGATGCTTTGACTCTGATTTCTTAATATCAATATAGTTGTAGTATCTTGTTTTGCTCTTATATAGGTTTTCCCCAACGTGTGTACTGGACACTGACGGTCAAGTGACTTGTGATGCTTGCCCAATAGGCTATGAAGGAAGACGCTGTGAGCGATGTGGACCAGGGTATGATGGCAATCCCAATGTTCCCAGGGGTAGCTGCCGAGTGCATGGTTAGTTGAACATTGTTTTCATCAATCCTTTCTGTTTACTAAAGTAACCACTACAAGCATTGTGCAGCTAATACTTGCTGCTAACTGAACTTGAATCAGGAGAACAAAAATCGTATTTTTCTTATTTTCCAATAATTTCCTTTTACCTTCATTTACCTATTCATTGTAAAGGGATAGTAAGGTAGATTTTTCTAGCGAGGCATTTTCCACCTTGATTAAAAGTGAAATCATTATGCTTCAGAGCGATATAATTCAAAGAAAAAAGACTATAACTATTGGAAAATTAAATATTGGTGCCAAAGGTGTTTTGAAAAATTTTACAAAAAAGCTTATGTCTGTGTTTTTTAATATTTGAGTTCAAAAGGGATTGATTAAATGTATTGATGAGTGCAGAATCCACATGAGTTCCATTTTTCACATTTAAGAAAACGTTGCAGAAATGACTTATATGAAGGATTCTGCACTAAATTCATTTTTGGATGACTCATATTTAATAACTGAAGACGTGGACTAACGTTATTTCTTCACACATTATGCCGACTCTAGTCTAGTCCAAATCCTTTATATGTATTGAAATCAGTTTCCAAAATTTTTGGACTCGTGTGATTTCTGCATTCACCGATTGGAATAGAGTTAAAATATTAACTGTTTGTATACCCTGAGATGCATTAATAGAAGAAAGTTCAATGCTATTAAAATAGTAGTAGTGTTATCACTAGAAAAATGAAAGTATAGAATAATAATTATAGTATAGTGTAAATGAGTGACTTGATAATCTAAAAAAGCTTCTAATGCCTTTTAGTGTTCAATTGCTTAATGTTTATTCACTTCTAACAAAAATTTCTAATAATTTTTAAAATTAATAATTTATGGATTTGCTGGAAAAAGGCTCCATACCAGAGGAGTTTGGAGTTGCATGTACTATCTTGTGGTAAAAAAAAAACTTTTTCCTTTCGTGTAAAAATGGTATAGTTTCAATCATTAGTTAAGAACAATTTAGGAAATTTATCATTAAGAATATTTTCACACAACTTAGAATCTTGAATTTTCAAACGTTTTTTTTTTTACAGTTTTCCAAAATTTGGAGCTACTTCCTTTTTGCAGAAAACTCTTCAATTGTTATGAATTTCATACATTCTTCCCTCAGTTGGAATTAAATTCTAAAACATTTAACTATTAGGGATGTGACATCGATATCGATGTTTTCAAAACATTGATGTTTTTTTAAAAAACATCGATGTATTTAACATCGATGTATTGGGGTCGATGTTTTGGTAACATCGATGTTTATACTTATCGATGTTTTTACGATGTCGATGTTTTATTTTTAAATAAAAAAAGAACCGTTATAAAAATTTTAAAAACAACCAAGTAGCATAATTTTTATAAACAGCAAATTGAACATACTTTTAGACCAAAGTGACCAAGGATGAATTGTCTGAAAAGTAGGGATGCGATATCGATGTCGATGTTATCTAAACATTGATGTTTTAGAAAAAAAACATCGATGTATTGGACCCGATGTCGCATCACTAGTTGCTAAACCAGTTTTAAGAAATGGGGTAACAAGTTTAAATAACTGAATTTTAAAAACATCGATATGTTTGGGGGCGATGTATTATCAACATTGATGTTTTAATTTTCAACATCGATGTTTTGTTGTCGATGTCGCATCAATAGTTGGTAAGCCAGTTTTAAGAAATGAGGAAACAAGTTTAAATACACTGAATTTAAAAACATCGGTGGTTTGGGGGCGATGTATTATCAACATCGATGTTTTAATTTTGAACATCGATGTTTCAAAACATCGATGTTTTGCTATCGATGTCGCATCCCTTTTAACTATACGTTAAAATGAAAGTACATCTGTTTGATACTGTACTACACTTTTAATTTTTGTGTAATACACAACGAAACATTCTTTAGGAGGATTGCAATGCGACCCCGTTGGCAGTTTGACTCACGACCTCAGTCGAACAACAGGACTGTGTCAGTGTAAAGTAAGTTATCTGTTAACTAAATTTGCAAACAGAAATTAAATTTATCTATCTCATAGGTTTCCAAATGTAAGCAAAAATTGGAACCAAACTAAATCTTCGAATCATTCATTTTCAGTCTTATGTTACTGGAGCTCGTTGTGACCAGTGCAAACCTCACACATTCCATCTGAATTCAGAATCACCTCTGGGGTGCATTGATTGTTTCTGCATGGGTATCACTAAAACCTGTTCAAGCAGTAGCTGGCATCGAAAAGAGGTAATTCGCTGTTACGTTTTTAGTTTTATTGCTATAGCAATTGCGAATTCCGTTTTATTATGTACTGTGTTATAAGAAACTAGGGGGCCTGCCCCCTGCTCGCTAACGCTCGCCAACCCCCGGAGGATTGCTTCGCAATCCTCATTGGTTCGCTGCGCGAACCTAAGCTCGCTTCGCTCGCTTCAATGAAGACATGTGTCCTAGCAGAAGGGATTGTTTGCAAAATATGTTACCAAAAAAATGTTTTTCAAATCTAAATTTGCTGTATTACAGAAAAAATATATACAGTATCTCTAAAATCAGAATTCAAATGAAAACTTTGTACAAATTTTGACTCGAAATGTGAGCGTTGCTTTGGAAATTGAATACTCAGCATGTTGTTTGTGTGTACATTTTCCCAGCACTCAAACGACCCACACTTTTTCATTGTGTTTGTTGCCGAAAGTTGTAGTGCAAGCGTCTTGTTGAACTATAATTGTTGGCCTTGAAAAGGACCGTTTTTTAAATGGCCCTGAAAATCCTCCGCTTTCTTTGATTTCTATTATAAACTAACTGCAACAGCTCATTAAAATTTCCTTTTTTTTTCAATAAAATTTCATCCGATAACGCTATAAATTCAATCGATGCGCGAGACTTCGCGATAAACAAACAATCGTACAGTGTTGCCAAAACGCGATTACAAATAACGTCTTTTTTGCGTGCCACGTAAGAGAATTATATATATAGATCCTTATATTTACTTGCTTTTAATCAACCTTCTGAGGTTTATCCCTTCTGTGAGTTATGTTCCCCCCCCCCTTCATGACTTCTAAATACTTTTTTCCTTCTCTCGACTAATCGAATCTTTTCTAGGATTCTTTCAGCCACGATAGATTTAGTTATTTAGTCTTTATGTGTGTTAAGTAATGCTACCTTTAATACCCTTTTACAAACCTTATGGATTATAAGAATTCAATGCTATTGTAGTAAACACAATGTATAGAGATTTGAACAAGTAATTGAAAATGAAAGTTGGTTCAAGATTCATGCAAATTCAAATGGATAATTTAATCTCGTTTTTTCTTAAAATAGTTGGAATATAAATGTCGCTTTTGCTTTTAGTAATTTTTATATATTTCAGGGGTTAAAAAATATATTAACATCAACTACATGTATATTTGAAATAATTTTTAAACTATGAAAGTTTTCTGATTGATATACAATTAATATAAAAACATTGTGGGTGGACATTTAGAATTGTAGGACGTTTAAAAATATCTTTACGATAATAAACATTCTACATTAGTTTTTAAGGAATTAACAGTTCATATTTATAGTTAATTTCAAAACTCCTGGTTTTGGAATTTTAAAAGAACGAAGGCGGATCAGTCTTCCAGACAAGTGAAATTATATTTTAATGGTGACATCGTATCCTGCAAGTACTTTCCACCGAAATAAAATAATTGACTATTCATTTTTCTCAGATCATATTGAGCTTTACCACCAGTTCTCAAGGTGTGACTTTGACTAATATACGAAGAAGCTATAACATCAATCAGAACTTGCAAGTAAACTCACGAAATAGGGAGCTGGTATTCAGAAAATTTGCCACCTATCCTACTCAGACTTATTACTGGACGATGCCACCAACTTTCTTGGGAGATAAAGTAAGTAAATGCTTATGTTTATAAAGATATCTCTTTCATTTTTCGTAGAATATAACATTTCTTAATCAACTAACTTTATCTGCTTATTTTTCCGAAGTATAATGCTGACATGATGTTTACAGGTTACAGCGTATGGTGGAAAACTGAATTATACGGTTATGTATGAACCTGGAATTCGTGCTAATCCCAATCTTGATCCAGATGTCCATATAATGGTAATTGAACTTATTTAACATAAATTATTGGTTTTGTTACTTTTGTTTTTATGTACCTAAATTTTTATCTTCTTTTTGGGTCGAAGCATATGAATTTCACATTTTTAAATTTAAGCATTTTATTTATAGGGCAATGGCATTGTATTGATATACCGACACCCCGAACTGATCCGTCAGTCTTCTTTGTATGCTATTTCTATTCCAATGTATGAGGTAAGAAAATTTTAAAATTAATTTAAAATACTTTCTTGCATTATGAGTTGTGCTTTATTGCACATGTAGTTTACTATGATTTTTAAATTCCTTCTTTATTGTTGATTTAGTTTTTATAACATAATCTAAAATTATTGCATTTTTCTAAAGCCAATTTTTGGATTGTAGTTATTGTTTCCACACACTTTTATTTATTGTTGACTTGTGAAAGGAAACTAACTTTAAACTTTTTCATTTGATACATAAATTGAGATAATTTTAGACTTCATGGCTACGTTCTGATGGTCAACCTGCTACTAGGGAACATCTTCTGATGACTTTAGCAAATTTGGATGCAATTTTAATCAAAGCTACTTATACTGAGGGAACAATTTCTGCCAGGTAAGTAACTTCAAAAAATATATCGTATCAGTAAACCTCTTCTATGGCTACTTCTGGAATGGGAGTTGCCTTGATCAACTTGTGACTTTAAAATTTCTGAACATTATGAATAAACAATGTTTAAATTTATAGCTTTTTCTGTTTAGCTAAAAAAATATTGATTAGATCCATAATGTTAAAAAAAAATCTTTCTTTAAACTCAAATTTATAAATTTGTTAAGTTAACACATTTGTTAGTATTTTCATCATGGTTACTTTGCAGTAAAATAGTAATTTTTTTGTTTGTCATTAACGTTTCATATACATTGTATTGAATTTGGTTTTGGGCAAGATTACAAAAAAAACTTAAAATTATTATTCAATTATAAATTTTTGAATTCCAAATATTTAATGATTACACACATGAAACATATTATGGAATCATAAATTATATAGTATCAAAAATAACATACGTATACAACGAAGAATGAAACATATCTATATAAATAAGAATGGAGTGTTTGTTTGTACATTCAATATTTTCGACCCATTTCAAGTTTTCTATCCGTTTTGGACCCTTCTGATGCCGAATCCGCCTTTTTCTCGTTTGGTGTCTGTCTGTCTGTCTGTATGTTGTGCCCTATACACGTCCATGCGGTTTAAGATATTTTCATGAAAATTTGCATACAGTGAGTACTTATCTTTATTTAGTGAGTGGCATTGGTTGCGAAAGTCTGTCTGTCCGTCTTTCTGTTCTATGCTCGATTTTGTGTTTGTGTGTTTGTGTAGACATCACATGAATTGTATTCCAGGTATTTGATTGCATTGTATTTTATTTTATACATTATCCATTAGTTTAGTAAATGCAATATTAAACATTTCTTTATTGTTATATTTAGTTGAGTTTCATGCTAAAACACCTGAGTAAGTATACTTAAATCAACCATAATTTGGTAGTTTTGGAAAAATTGGAATGTCTATTGAATATTACGATTACTTCGATTGCTTTACCAGTACTGCTGAAAAAGTACTTATTCTTCAATTTTTTTTTTATGGAATTTCATCTCTGATACTTCATTTATTTCGAGTCTCATTTTTATTCTTTGCGCAATGAAAACGATTTCCTTATATTTGGGACAGACGATATTTTTCAACGAAACGAGAATGAACAAGATCGCGCGAGCAGTGATATTTTTTCTAGTTCTTTCGCTCTGAATTAATTTCACATTTCTAAATTTTGTACACTTTTAGTTGTAAATTGTGGCAACTGTGCGAGATCAAGAGATAAAATTGAATCACAAATTAATATCTGTAAAACAATTTTTTGCGACATCTTTTATTTTGTTTTACTTCGCTGTTTCCTGTTTTAAATATTTATTATTTTAATAAATGTGTTTTCCTTCTCATCACACGCAAAGTATTAGACTTAATAAGGTTAGGTAAGTCAGTATAAATTTTCAGTAAATTTTAAGTGTAGTTATGCCATTATTGAAAGAATAATGCCGTTATTTAAAGAATAATGCCTTTATTTAAAGAATAATGCAGTTATTTAAACAATAATGCCGTTATTTAAAGAATAATGCCGTTATTTAAAGAATAATAATGTTTAAAAATCCAAACTAGAACTTTTCCAACATTAAAAAATTCGTTGTAATAATGACAGGAGAAGATTGCAAAATTTCACAATGTCGCATACCGGAGGCAAGAGTGCCACAAGTAAAAAAAATATTGTTTTGTTGACTATGAGTGTGAGAGCACTCGCCGTAAATCGTAATTTTAATTAATTGAGTTGAACATGAAAAGAACTTAAGAAAGGGAATTCCAAATCTCCCTCAAAATCGTCTTTTATAGTAGTAACCTTAGTATCACCTTTCGTCATTTTGTAGCTTTGTCATACAGCAATTGTGCGATGTATGTGAAATGTATTACATGAATGGATATGCATGGGTTGGATTTGTGTCCAAAGTAAGTTGTAGAAAATATAAAGATGGCGAAAGGTGTTAAAATAAATTTTTATTCTACAAAAAACGTAAGTTATTATATATTTTGATTATCTCTTCAATCTAGAGTAAACCAATTCAAACCGAGTAAGGTCGGGTATTTTGCTAGTATATATATATATATATATATATATATATATATATATATATATATATATATATATATACAGGGTGGTCCCGAATTCATGGTACAAACTTTAATGGTAGGTACAGGACATTGTAACAATGATTTATTGTATAGGAATGTATAGTCGCAAGTGACGCGGTGAGGCGAAAACAGGGGAAATAACGGCCGAAAGGAAAAACAAAGATTTTATTGAAAGCGTTGTTGACAAGTGTCATGTTTACAGTAATTGTTCAAAATTGCGTCCACCAGTATCGATACATGCTTGACAGCGTCGGTGGAGCGATTGGCGTACACGTTCAAAGATGCCTGGTATTTCACGCACACCTGCAGCAGCTACAGATAAGCGAGCGACGAGATCCTCATCTGAGTCAACTGGAGTCTCATAAACAAGATGCTTTAGATGTCCCCATAAAAAGTAATCGAGGCTCGATAAATCGGGAGATCGGGGTGGCCAAGGGACTGGTCCACCACGCCCAATCCATCGAGTACCAAACGTGGCATTCAGGTAATTCCGTACATCAATGCTGAAGTGTGCTGGCGCCCCATCGTGCTGAAACCACATGCGGTTACGAATGGCGATCGGAACATCATGCAGCAGTTGTGGTAACACTTCTTTCAGAAAAATAAGATAGCTTCCGCCAGTGAGCCGCGTGGGTAGTAAGTATGGGCCAATCAAAAAGTCGTTCACAATACCAGCCCACACATTAATACTGAAACGTTGTTGAAACGCATGTCGACGCGTTGCATGTGGATTATCGGTTGCCCACACATGGGAATTGTGCGCATTAAAGACACCCTCGCGTGAAAATGTCGCTTCATCTGTAAATAGCACATAATCTACGAAATCCGGCTGCAACGCACATTGCTGCATCACCCACAGGCAGAAGTTCACGCGGCGAGGATAATCTGCCGGATTCAATGCTTGTACTTTCTGAAAATGGAAGGGGTGTAAGCGATTTTCGTTTAACACTCTGCATACAGTCTGATGACTCACACCTACGTCACGCGCAACAGTTCTTGTGCTTGACTCGGGTCTATCAGCCACAATGTTCAAGATGCTTTCTTCCAGCCTTGGAGTGCGTACAGCTCTTACTCGACCAGCGCCATGTCTGTTGACGTCGAACGCACCTGTTTCACAAAGTTGACGATGTAACCGTTGAAAAATTCTATGATCCGGCATTCGTCGATCAGGATACTCCGCGCGATACATTCATAACGCAGCTCTGCCGTTACCATTTGCACGGCCGTACATGTAATGCATGTCTGCTTTTTCTGCATACGTAAAGTCACCCATCGTCTACGGCAGCACAATTGTGAATGGCGCTTTTCCCTACTGCGATGCATCATGTTCAACAGCGGCTAGACATCTACTGCCCTCTACCGGTAATGATACCAACCGATCACTCCATTTCTCTTTCCTTTTATTTCCCCTGTTTACGCCTCACCGCGTCACTTGCGACTATACATTCCTATACAATAAATCATTGTTACAATGTCCTGTACCTACCATTAAAGTTTGTACCATGAATTCGGGACCACCCTGTATATATATGCAGATAGTTAAAGCTTTATTGAAGTAAACAGGAAAACAAAATCAACACAGAATCAAAAAAACTTGAGAGAACTGAAAACAAAATGCAACCTCTGGTTTCTTGTTACGCATCCAAAGTTGATCCACAACCTGAAAACATGAAATACGCTCTTAAAACGAATTCGCACTATCTAGCGGTTTGTTGGAGAACTTACATATCCAGAGAGTCACAACAAACGTTATTCCATCAAAAAAAGACTGTCAAAATAATCACATCTAACGTTGTTTCAGCCACAAATTCAATTAGGAATAGTAAAATATTACAATTTTTGCACAGCCTGGCTGACGTGTCCTTCACCACAGCGGTTGACCGACAAACTGATCTTGGCAGAGCCTTAGCAGTCGAGCAATGTCGATGCTCCATCGGGTACACTGGGCTGTCATGTGAAGATTGTGATGCTGGATATACACGATCGGGTGCAGGTCTATACCTCGACTTGTGTGTACCCTGCTTCTGCAATAACCATTCAAGCGATTGTGATACTGAAACAGGAACTTGCAGGGTAAGAACTATCGCAGAGTATGATTCAATGCTGATTTACCACTAGTAAACTAACAATAGAAAATGCTTTATTGTTACCTATATTTTGTCCCATACAGTAATTTTACCACTATGTATGAATATGTATAATACTAAAATTACATTTTAATATTATTCTCTCTATAAATTTCTACTCTCACTTCTCAAACATTGACAAAACCGGCGAAACTTTGTTTGATCGCACTTGTCGAGATATTACATCAAATATCGTGAAACCTCCAGCTATATAAGGTTTTACTCGCGAGAATTCATTATTGCTTGTTTGCTTCCTTCTGTCTTACTATGTGTTGTAAATACAGTATTTATATATAATTAAACTTATCAATTTTATGATCTGTGTTTATTCGTTACTCGTATTTCTTCGACTGCTAAAAACAGCCTAAAAGCTTGCACCTTATCCGTTTACAAATTCAACAAGATATCAATCACATTCCTTACAAGCCGGTAGGATAGAGATCTACAGGTGGATTTGGTTTATTTAATTGAAGGTAATAGACTTTACCACAGAATGCTTTGCGTTAACTAACCACAGTGACATGAAGATATTTTACGACCCAGATCGTTGGCCGGAAACACACTTTCTCGACAAATATTTGATTCGAAGGGAAGAGGTGGTGAGAGAGAGATGATTTTTGCGCCATGCCTCATTACCTGAATTGTGATTTTCACAGTTTCCTTACAAGCCGGTCACCAAGACTTCAGGAATATTCATTCTTCTATGAGGTACTGCAACGTTCTTGTGGGTTACAGTGTTGGTGTGCGTATATTGAATGTTCCGTGTTTGCAAGATGTTATACACTCTATAACAAAAAAAAATCGACGCACCAAGAAGGATTCATCCGATTGCTTTGAAATTTCGTATGCAGAAATGTTTTGACCAAATATGCAAATGATTAAAATTTGGTGTCCAATGAATGAATAGTGCGATATCCGGCGCATCGGAACTGCGCATCCAGCAGATGTATATAAGGAGTTGTTCTTCAACTGTTGTTAAAAATTTCTGCTGCATTGCGATTTAGGATACCTTTCAACGACTGAAAAAATGCCTCGTCGCAGGATTCGAGCTCATTACGAGCAACTTTCAGAGTTTGAAAGAGGTCGGAGAATCGCTCGTCATGTGAGTCGAAACGATGCGGCGATTAGAAGATGCTGGCAAGAGTGGGTGGATAGTGGCAAATTTCAGCATCATGATGATAACGGTCGACGTAGGGCCACAACAGATCGCGAGGACAGAATGATTGTCAGATCAGCAGTCACAGCGCCTGATTCATCGCTATCAAATATCAGTCGTGCGACCCACACACGACTGCCCACCATGACCATTCACAGACGGCTGAGAGAGCGAAATCTACGCTCGTACCGACCTTTATGCCACCTGCCACTCACGCCTGCACACTGTCGTGCCAGATTGCAGTGGTGCTTGGCTCGATCAGGCAAGGAATGATGCTGACTGGGGACGTATAGTCTTTAGGGACAAATCCCGCTTCCAAATGTGTCCTGACGATCATCGAAGACGTGTCTGGTGACGCCCAGGGCAGCGTGCCGATCCTGCACGCCACACGGGCCCTCAACAAGGAGTTATAGTCTGGGGTGCCATTTCCTTTGATAGCCGGACCCCTTTGGTCGTCATTAGAGGTACACTTACTGCACAGCGGTACGTTGACGACATTTTGAGACCTGTTTTGCTACCGTTGCTTTCGCAGTACCCTGGGTTTATTTTTCAGCAAGACAATGACAGACCACATACGGCACGTGTTGCCATGAACTGTCTTCAAGCTTGTCAAACACTTCCTTGGCCAGCCTGATCACCATATCTCTCTCCCATCGAGCATGTCTGGGATATGATGGGAAGGCGACTGCATCCGGTAGGGAATGTTGATGACGTAGTCCGACAGTTGGAGCAAATTTGGCAAGAAATACCGCAGGAGACCATACGGGAGCTTTATCGGTCTATGACACGCCGAGTGGCAGCTTTCATCCAGGCTAGAGGCGGGTCAACACCTTATTGAGCTCGCTACTGTAACTCTGAAATAAATCATTCAATTGTTCTGAAATTTTAATCATTTTCTATTATGTATATAATTTTCCTATCCTCCAATTTTTGTCTCCACCGGACAACTCCTTCTTGGTGCGTCGATTTTTTTGTTATAGAGTGTATTTTACATCGAATCATCACTATGGACGGACAGTGAAATTTTTATTACTTTCTATTCTCCTGTCCTATGTGCAATTTCAAACAATGCTCCCATCGCTTGAAGTGCTTTCTCTGTCGTGAAACATAGGTAATTGATTTGGTTGACGTAAGTGAATTTTTTTTATACGAAAAATATTTAAAAGTGAATATTTAATATGCGCCTTTTTCTTTCATTTTGATATTTTACGAGTGCCATTTCTTAAAAGTATATGTAAAATTGACTATGCAAAAAGCTATTGAAATAAATAACGGATGCTCCGGAGAACTTAGGCTGAAGGAATTCTATCTCCTTCTGAAATTTGATTAATACTGAGAGAATTTTCAGTTCGACGTATATGATATACGGTGGTGAGTGTGGTATTGGTAAACCAATGACGATGACGGTATGGGTAATAAGGCGGAGTCATATACACGCCAAATTAGTGCTGTACAGCATATGCAAAGATAACAGAATAAAGTGAGATTAAAATTAAATTACTATATGAGAGGAAAATTTTAAAAATTACAAAATAAATGATTAAATATTAGAGATGACCCTAGGCCGTTTATGGTACTGGGATTGACATTCGTGGGGGGATACACTGAATTGCGGCATTATCTATTATTTCAAGATTAACGTAGAACTTTATGGCGAGTTTACTGAAGAATTTTTAAAGTTCGATAATTTCTAGATCTTCACGGATTTTATTATGTATGCAGTACTAGGGATAACCACTGATAAGACGTAAAGTAGAATTTTGAATAGATTCTACACTGCTGTTTGTAAAAAATACAACACCATGAAGGAATCATCCGAATGAAATGAAATTTGCAGCAAATGTCAATTATAGGATGTTATGCAAAGTAGTATTGTTTCAGAGCCACCACGCATGCGTGGTGTGAGCTGCGCCCTCTGAACTGATGCTAAAAGCGTATAAAAAGAGGGCTGTAACGGGACGTTGAAAATAGTGCATGGTTATTTTTCAGTGGCGAACGTTTAGTGAGACCTAAGTGTGCCTCCACGACGAAATAGGGTGAAATTTCAACAGCTTACAGAGATTGAACGGGGGAGAATCATCGGCCTTCGTGAAGGAGGATTTTCCTATCGCGCAATATCAGCTCGTGTGCATCGGAACAGTTCCACAATGATGCGAGTTTGGAAGCAGTATAGTTTTTGGAGGTTACTTTCCGCTGCGTATCCATAGATAAGACTGGCGTAGCTGATTTTTGGTCTTATAAAAAAAAGCTATTGAGAACTAATATGTTATCTTTATGCAGTTTATTTATCTATCTGTATATTTGTTTACAGTAAACGGAATTACTTAAATGTATGTGAAAAGTGACAAAATTTTGAAATTAGTGAAACTCATGATTTTAAGGAGTGGAAAGAGTTATAAAAATATAGATCAAAAGACCCAAACAAATTTTAGTCAGAAAACTAGCTTCATAGAGAATAACATTCAATCTAGTCCAGACACTATTTCACGTTGTAGGGTGACTGGAACGCGCAATCTGAATTTAATGTGAAAACAGAATTTGAAATTCAAACTTCTAATTCTAAATAGCAACAAATTAATGTAGCGCAGGCTTCAGATGTACCTCATAACAATACATCGTGACAGTATTTGCAAATGCAAAAATTGGAACGATGCCAGAAATTTTAGTGTTCGAGCCATAATTAGAGATATAATTTTCAGCATGGTTAACTCATCTTGACCAGCATACGGCTCAGAACAATTTAAGAGATCAGAGTATATTACAGCATTTTCAAAAATATATTCCTCGGTCTGCGCTTAAGCAATATATCAATCAGTGTTTGGGCTGTTACACATTTAGTGAAGTTTTTAATATTTTCCTAGAACATAATTTTGTACCTTCAAGTAATTTTTGTTGGTTTTCAAAATTTAAAATTTTGGGGGGAATCTAAGGGAATTATTTTTATACTTCACTAGAAAGGTAGAATTAGACAGAAAAATCAACCTCAACACTATACATATTCTTGAAGGTATACCTATAGGTCTTCCCAACCAAATTAAGGCATTAATTATCATATAAGAACCACAAACACCTAACGAATGACTGCAAATTGTTTCTAAAATCATTAATGAAATACAACAAGAAACAACAAGCGTAGAATTCAAACCCAGAATACCACAGCAAAATTGATACAGACTACCATCTAATAATTGGGTGCCTAGCACTTACACCCAAAATTCAAATAACTTTGTCCAGAGCAAAATCGATACGAGACAAAATTAATATAATTTTCCAAAGAACTACCACTGGAACTATAAAATAGAGTAGAATTTTTATATCAGAGTCGTATTAGTTGAATTTCAATTCTATTGTACCGTATCCGAATTTCTTTCTGAAATTGGGGCTGGAGATTTTATTTTCAATTTCGGAAAATCAATTATCAAATCAATATTCAAATCGGAATACTGTCGGTTCTTAATAACTACACACAAACATTTTTTTCCCTCTCCGAACACTACCATTTTTATTTTTTATAGTTTCAATGCAACAATAATTAGTCTGTCATTAATATTAACGTTATGTTGGACGAAGTAGATAGTGGCATTTGTTGGCGATCTTCGGGCTTGGTATTGTAGGTCTCCCGACTGCTGTTGCAGGTTGGATTTCGTTTTCGTCCTCCTCTTTTTAAAATGTTTTGTTTTATATGTTTGCTTTTTAATGGTGTTTGGGGAGTGTATGAGCAATGTTTTAGCGTTTTGCTACTCATATGTAGAAAGCATCATTATGTGATGCCTGGGTCAGGCTCCTCGGCTGGTATTGAACCCCGGTTGTTTGGTGCTTTTTTTCAATGTTTTGCGTGTTTTATGTTATAATTATATATATAATTATATGAAAACATTATTAATATTCTAGGATTGTCAGCATAATACTAGTGGAGATTTCTGTCAAGAATGCTTATCAAGCTATGTAGGGGATGCTATTAGAGGAACACCCAATGACTGTCAGACTGCAATTGGTAAGAGTATTGTATATATATATATATATATATATATATATATATATATATATATATATATATATATATATATATATATATATATATATATATATATATATATATATATGTGTGTGTGTGTGTGTGTGTGTGTATCAGGGCTCGAAATACCCGGGTGCACAGGTGCACTGTGCACATGAAAACATGAAAGTAAAATTATGCACCTAATTTTTTTGCACTTAACGTTAAAAAAGGGTGGGTTTTATTATTTTTTTTATGTTTGGACACACAGAATATTAGTATCGACCTCTATCGCTCTAATGGAAAGTAATTAAAATTCCTAAATACACACTATGCGAAAACAAAATGGCTGGGCCGTAACGGGTTTATACAGGAGGAAGGTTTACTTGTGACTCTGCAACCAGAACTTTCCGATGATCGAAACATTTTCCAGATGGATCTGTTGAAGCGACTGTCGTGACAACCGTTCGCCGGAAAATTTAGATGTTTAAATATTTTTATTTACCATCTACTACTAACATAACTAAACATACCCAACTAATAATGTAGTTTACATTACATTAATGCTCTTATATTACGTTTTTTTTTTTTGCTTCTAAAATATAACTTGTGCACCTAATTTAAAAACTTAGGTGCACAAAGTGTACCTGTAATAAAAAATCTATTTCGAGGCCTGATATATATATATATATATATATATATATATATATATATATATATATATATATATATATATATAAATAGGAACGATTTGCCAGTGACTAAAAAAACAAATGAAGTTTTAACTTTAGTTATGTAGTTCTTTTATCTATCTCCTAGATCTTTAGATCTTTAAAAAGTAGAGTAAAAATTTAAAGGGATTTGAAATCTGCGGAATATTTCACATTAGATCGATACCTAAAAATATGATTTACTTTAATTAAATATTTTTTTTAAATTGAATATATTTTATATTTTAGCAAGAGATTGTGACGTCACGCCAACCTTCGCGTTCGGTAAATGAACAGATTCCATTTCCTACGCTCATACAATTTCAGCGAAGTAAAGCAAATACATTTTGACTGGCATTGTTTAGTTCTTTTTTCTAAAATCGGGATCATTAAAGATAGATTAAAAATTTCAACGGTTTTGAAATCTGCGTAAAATTTTACACCAAATAGATACCTTATACATTTGATTTTCTTTTAATAAATAATTTTTCTATTTAATATTTATATTTTCGCTAGAGGCTGTGATGTCACGCCAATTGGAACTCTTCGCAATTCGAAATTGGCCGCATTTGACAATGAACGTTGCCCGTGATGGCTGTTATCCAATAAGCTACGAATTCCCATTTGGTTTGCGAAGCAAACCAACACCATGGGCAATTCCGTTGTGACTGTTATTCAATAAGCTACTGTTATATGGGTCATTCCACGCAAAATGAGCAAATCGGCTGAGGCTGACACATCACCGATTTTAATGAAAATTAATTTTTAAATAGATAAGGAGGAACTGCCAAATATTAGACGTCCAAGATGTATAGTTAATTTTTTATTGAATTTTAAAGTTCAAGGTCACACAAATGTAGATTTTTTTTAGCACTAATAGTAGCATGTTTAAAACCCTATTTTTCAATAAATTATTGACACAAATAAAAAGTTATTATACTGGTACATTATTCAGTAAGAGGTCTTTTAGGAAATTTCAGAATATAGTTTTATCTGTCACTGCTCATTCTCAGGGATCAGCGAAACTGGACATTTTTGCTTATATGTTATAAATTTCAAATTGCTCTAGTACCTCTAAAAGTGGGGAAAAACGGTATCAAAAATTATTCTTAACAAAGCACTCACTTTTTCATTCTAAAAGTTTCGTATTATTTAGTAATTGTATTTCTGTTCCTACGTTAAGAAAAAAAAAAGAAAAAAGAAAAATTATTGAAAACATCGATTTTTGTATTTTTTTTAAATACAAATTTTATTGTGAAGGACAACTCCGAAAACCTCAAACATTTTTTCAGTATTACGTGTCAAGATGTATAATATCTGTCCTGAAATTTCCATCTTTGTAATTTGTTTATTTTCATCCCAGGAACATTTTTAACTAGATGAAAATTATCGTTTTATTTTATCGCATGATGAATCAAAAAGGCGGGAACACGCCAGTAAGACAACCATTTCCGCCTTTGAAAAAGATGCTATTACATACAACTGCAGATAACCGAATAAATAAACACTGTTAAATGAATTATGGTTATAAATGTGGTTGGTTTGCAAAACTAAAAGCTTTCGAACACCGACGAATGTTCTATGGCAATCCAAAAGTGTTCCATCAGTGACCGCAGCTATTACGGGAACGCGTAACTATCATTCATACATTCCTATTCTACATTTTGCAATGGAACACGAAAGCCCAAAAGAAAAACTACTTGATCACAAACGCGTAATTTTACAACTCTTTATCTGGCAACATTGGAATTAATGCATAATTTTTTAATTTGATTTAGAATTTTGTGTGTCTGGGTATTTGAGTTGACAGCGAGATGTTGCGGTCATATTTGAGGATTCCCAAGTATTATAAATATGTGTTATTTTTGCTAATAAATCATTATTGTCGTTATCAATATTGTTTAAGTCTTTTGTTGAATTGCTCTATTTGAGAATATATTCAGGAAGTCGAAATTTAACACGTTACCACAGATTGTTTTTCAGAATTCTGTATATTTTTCAAGAATTGTAATGTTTTTTTATTATTTTTTTTGCTTTTGTGTTAGAGTATATTACCTATTGCAGAAATATTATTCAGGAGTTATATTTTAATGATTCATTTATTTTCTGCAAAATATCACTAGACATGGGAAATTCCTTTGGTGGTATGTGTATATTTCGACTAACTTTCTTTCATTCTCTGGTTTAATACGTAGTACATAAAACAAAATAAAATATACAAAACAAAATATTTTTAAAATTTGTATTTTTTTATTTTAAAATAACAAGTAAATTAAAAAAATAACTTTAATAAGATGAGTTACGTCAAATTAAAACACGTAGTCATACGTTGCAGTTCGAATATACACTCTATAACAAAAAAATCGACGCACCAAGAAGGAGTTGTCCGATGGAAACAAAAATTGGTGGATAGGAAAATTATGTACAGAATAGAAAATGATTAAAATTTCAGAACAATTGAATAATTTATTTCAGAGTTACAGTAACGAGCTCAATAAGGTGTTGACCCGCCTCTAGCCTGGATGCAAGCTGCCACACGGCGTGGCATAGACCGATAAAGCTCCCGGATGATCTCCTGTGGTATTTCCTGCCAAATTTGCTCCAATTGTCGGACTACGTCATCAACATTCCCTACCGGATGCAGTCGCCTTCCCATCATATCCCAGACATGCTCGATGGGAGAGAGATCTGGTGATCAGGCTGGCCAAGGAAGTGTTTGACAAGCTTGAAGACAGTTCATAGCAACACGTGCCGTATGTGGTCTGGCATTGTCTTGCTGAAAAATAAGCCCAGGGTACTGCGAAAGGAACGGTAGCAAAACAGATCTCAGAATGTCGTCAACGTACCGCTGTGCAGTAAGTGTACCACTAATGACGACCGAAGGGGTCCGACTATCAAGGGAAATGGCACCCCAGACCATAGCTCCTTGTTGAGGGCCCGTGTGAAGTGCAATAGTGAAAGCAGGATCGGCACTCTGCCCTGGGCGGCTCCAGACACGTCTTCGATGATCGTCAGGACACAGTTGGAAGCGGGATTCATCGCTAAAGACTATACGTCCCCACTCAGCATCATTCCAGCCTGATCGAGCCAAGCATCACTGTAATCTGGCTCGACAGTGTGCAGGTGTGAGTGGCAGGTGGCGGAACGGTCGGTACGAGCGTAGATTTCGCTCTCTCAGCCGTCTGTGAATGGTCATGGTGGACACTCGTGTGTGGGTCGCACGACTGATAGTTGATAGCGATGAAACAGGCGCTGTGACAGCTGATCTGACAATCACTCTGTCCTCGCGATCTGTTGTGGCCCTACGTCAACCGCTACCATCATGACACTGAAATCTGCCATTGTCCACCCACTCTTGCCAGCATCTTCTAATCGCCGCATTGTTTCGACTCACATGACGAACGATTCACCGATTTGCCCAACCTGCCTCTTTCAATCGAATGATACGACCTCTTTCAAACTCTGAAAGTTGCTCGTAATGAGCTCGAATCCTGCGTCGAGGCATTTGTTCAGTTGTTGAAAGATATCCTAAATAGCAATGCAGCAAAAAATTTTAACAACAGTTCAAGAACAACTTCTTATATACATCTGCTGGATACGCAGTTCCGATGCGCTGGAGATCGCACTATTCATTCATTGGACACCAAATTTAATCATTTGCATATTTGGTCAAAACATTTTTGCATACTAAATTTCAAAGCAATCGGATGATTCCTTCTTGGTGAGTCGATTTTTTTATAGAGTGTATTTCAAAATTTTGATATACATTATCATTGAAAGACGTTTAAAATCAATCAAATTTCATTTTTTTTTCGTGTTTAATGGGTGTTATTGAAAGCTGTACTTCATAGTCAAGTAACTATATCTATCATTCTAAATAAGTTAGTGCTTTCCATTTAGAAACCGAATTTCTGAATTTATAAAAGTACCATAAGGGTTCAATTTAAAACTCTATGTCTGATGGGAAAAAGGGAATATTTAAACAGGACTTGGTTGATATTGTAATAATATCACAGTTAGCAATTTTGAAATATTGAAATTTTTTGTCTTAAGTGGCAGAAAGTCGAAGTTGTTTACTCTACTTATTGAAGCCGTTCTTACCCAACTTAGTTGCATGTGAATCATTCCTTGGATGCAATGCTTTACGTTTTGTAAAAGCGCTGTAAAATCAACCTTCTGTTTATTAAAAAATTATTATCAATTGAGTTTAATTTGTCTACACTGATGAGAAATTTATTTCTATCACAAGCTCCGTTATTCTAAATGACGCTGAATGGAATTTTTAGGAAAAAGCGCGTTTGCTTCAAACTAAATTAGTTACGAATGCCGTGTACCGTATCGACGAAAAAGTAAAACCACTTCCTGGTTAAAATACTTATATTAAGAATTAAAGTTTTTACAGAATATATACAGCTACAGTTTTATAATTAAAGACTATGTCCATCAGCGATACAATACAGCCTCCTCAAGAAACTTCCTCAAATCGTCTGCGGCTAGCAACAGCCTCTTCAAAGCTGTTTCTTCCCAGCCCGCCTCCTCCAGTCGTCACTTCCGCAGTCGGACCAGGGGGTAGACTTCGGGAACGATTCCCGTTGTGAGCTCCCACGATTCTCGATAATGATTCTGTATCTTCAAGACGTTACAGCCGTCAATTCTTAGCCCCCTTGGAAAAATAGAACGCGGGTAATATTTAGCCTATTATACCCACAGGATACTAAAATATAAATGTACCATATGTGGTTTTGTATAGAGAATAGACAAACATCAACTCTGTTTTATGTATCTAAGTGTTCTAGATACATACTCTAACTAGAATAGATCATTAGGCAAATTCTAATTAACATCAATTATTTAATTAAATACTAAAATTGGGGTTGACCGACAAGGTCTGACATGCTTCTGCTAATCCGGCGGCGTCTACCGCGATGCCTCGTTCTTGCTTTTTCTACGTCGTTCGTCTCCTACGTCGTGCGTCCAGTGGTGAAGTGGCCAGATAAGTTTCTTTGAAGACCCAGGGGGGGGTGCATAACAGGCGGGGAAACGGTCGCCTGACCCGGGACGTTCTCGCCTAATTTGTCGTTGCGGGACGGACAGCGTACGGCTGCTCTTCATACTTTCCGAAGGCTGGTTATAGGTTCGGGCTGGTTATAGGTAAAGGCTGTAGGCTCGCTTAGGAGCAGTGACCCGAGCGGGTAGGGGCACACCGTCATCCTTCCGGTCAAGTAGCTGCAGGTACCTCCACGAGCTACCACTTGGTAACTAGGATGGCTGGAGGATTGCCTCTCCTGACCTACCCTAGGCTAATACCTGCTCGCTTACATATTTAGGCAATCTGGTAGGCGGCAGAGGTCTACGTATCACCATGGATGATGGACCCGATACTACCGCCCACGGGCTGGACATAAAGGGGGAGAGAACACTGCTGACCTGCTGGGCTATTGAGGTGGGGGCGCCCTCTTAGTAGATGTCCGGAAGTTAGAGCTTCCTTCCAATGGGTGACGTACTCGCCACTCAGTGATGAGAACAATCCAGCTCGATTCCCGACTTGGGGTTGCCAAGGCGATGAACTCTAATGTTTCTGATAGCGTGTTTCTTGAGGTGAGCATGATGAATCCAGCGGGTGATCACGACGGCCGCGTATTGAATGATAACTGTGAGCTGGGACGGACACCTTATGACGCTTGGGCGGGGGCCGTGCAGGATGTCGGGGGACTCCAACCTCGTCTTGGATAACCTGGCGCACCTAACGCGCCTCCCACATGCCCGGTTCTTCTTTCGTTTCTCATTCGAGGCTTACCCTGCCAAACCGGTGTGGGTTTTCAGTAACTCGGTACAGAGGGGTCTGCTTCCATTCGAGAGAGAGAGAGAGATCACCATCCTTAACTGCCACCGAAAGGCTATAGCGAGATGTGGTTGGGAAAAAGTGTGGTGAAAACAGGAACTTACTCTTTGTGCTCGAGGTAGTAGATTTAAAGTGGAAATTTAAATGACAAAGGGATGAAAGACTTGGCTACTAAATCGCTTTAAACCTCTTTTTGTTATATATGAAACATATATATATATATATAATGCCGAGAATCATAGTCCACATGCAACCAAGTTTTCAGACTGTATTCTTAGATTTCATGTAATTGAACATTTTGCAATGAACCTAAACTGGATAAACTGGATTTTTAGACATTAAAATGTGTTCATAATATTTATAATTAGAGGAAAGCTTACGTTATGAATTTTTACTTGGCGACAGAAAACACTTGGAGCTGTATTTGTGGTAACAGATAAAAAATATAATACTTTTCACGAATTTTTCTTCAACTTCCAACACACCTAAATCAAGCATTGAAAAATCCATCTAATTTATTTTAATTTCCCTTTACATTCCTTTAAAAAAAACAATTACTGATTTCTTCTGCCTGCTTGATAGTTTTATTTTCATATACTTAGAGCCTCGTGCATGCCAGCCAGATCAGTTTCGTTGTGGGAATGGAGAATGCATTGACAATAGTCTTAAATGTGACCGGAAGTATGATTGCCTAGATGGTACTGATGAGTTGTCATGTGGTAAGTTTTATCTGTTTTAATACCCTATTCCCGAATTAATCAACAGAAAATATGGTTATTCTTGTATTTATTTTGTATCAAAAAGGTCTTATTACACAGTTGATGCATAAGAACTGCAATTAACTATCTGACCACCTGCACAGATTTAAATGTACAGTATATTTGTAATTATTTCTATCACCGCAAATTTAATGGGTGTAAATCTATGGATATTAAACAATGGCAGATAAATTTAATAGGCTAATAAGATTTAAATTTTTATTAATCTCCAAATGTTTAATATTTTTGTTATTAATAAATTTTTCTTTTTGCATAATTTTTTTAATTATTTATTTTCTTTGCTGAATCATTTTTCTTTTATTTATTAACATTTAATTTGTTTATGATTTTATTTACATATTTTTAATTATTTTTTTATTCTCCTTATTTTCAGTTTTTAAATTTGTTATTTCAATTTACTTATTTAGTACCCAAACTCTGTCAGTCAGATCAATTTCGTTTTGCAAATAGGCAATGTATCGAGGAGTACCTCGATACATTGCCAAGTGCGGTACGAAATATGACTGTCAATATGGCACAGATGAATTATCATGTGGTAGGTTTGAGATCTACTCTGGCTAATATTTAAGATTTAAGAGAGTGATTTAAGAAACACAATGCTTAAATATTATAAACTAATAAATATTATAATTTTTAAATATATTTCAGTGTACTTGTATAGTTTGGTGAAAATATTAGAAATTTTATTGTTGACTTGATAATCAACCAATAGTAAATTAGGTGAAAGTCTTAGCAAGCGATTTTAAATCCCCAACCCTTCTATTGGCTAAGTGAAATCACGCCATCTCAGACCTCAACCCCATTTGGTGAAGGCGCATGTAACGCTAGTTCAAAGCGTTACAATTTGTAATTCCTAAAGCGTCGCGATGCGACCGAAAATTAAGGCAGACACCCCAGAATTACTAAATTTACCCACAAGTTAAAACAAATGGACTGTTCGAAGAGCGCACTGCTTCCCCCAGCATAGCTTTGTATTGGAAATTCCTTCAAAAGAAGGGTGCTTTTACGACACTCCTACATCCGTTGAAAAAGGAAGCGTTCCCATTCTTCGCTATATGTCATTCAACTTCTTAATTAAAATTACCAAAAAATAGCTTAATTTGGTCAATTATTATCGCACATTTTAGAAACAACTGCCAGGTTATGTGTTAAGATCCAACGATAGTTTATTTGTGTTTTTGAACGGGTATCACCTACCAAAATGTAATTATCCCAATTTATTCCCTTAGACTAAAAAGAGGACGCTAATAGGGTTGTCGGTTGGCCATTTTGGCAGTTTTTTGATTGAGAGAACTTGTTACATCTAGAGGCCCTTCCCCTCCTTGGCATTGTTTCTGGAGAAAAGGTGATCGACCGAAGTTATAAATTAGACCACGGACCAGGAAATCGTACTTTACGTCGCGGTCTTCAAAGTAGGAAGATCACTTCGTCACGGAGCGTCTTTCTGTGTATTGTCATTGAAGTTCTCGTTTTTCGACGTCTCGCAAGATCGACCCTGTGAGAAACTATGCGGTAACCATTTTCAAAGTGCGGCGCCGTTGCGGCAACGCAAGTGCTGTGTGAGATACATTAGATCAGGGGTGGCCAACCTTTTACATACCATGCGCCAATTTTATTTCACATCCGAGTCCAGATGCGCCATTTATCACACACCTATTCTACCTTCTTACGTTCATGATTGGGGTAGGATCTGCTTCATTTAGGGGAAACTAAATTAGTTAATGTTCGCCACTTCAAAAGACATGCGTTTATTGGAGCACCATCATAAACTAGCAAGAAATGATGTCTTGGACGTGAGGGCGATCACAGTCATGGAGCCCGCTGATGGTGCTACAGCTGCTGTCTCGTTTGGTGAAGACAACTCTGGAGCACAGTTGATATGATGAGAGAGAGCTCTGTGCGAGATAGAGCTCCGTACGTATTACAGCACATAAACGTTGCTTACCATTAATAAGACTTTTGAGCCTGTTTCGATTTTGCTAGTCTTTTAATGTTTAGTGTTAAATTTGTTACTGAGAACAGCAGAGAATTCTTTAAATTTGAATAAGGTCATTCGCGAAATCGCTTTGCTTTTAATACATTTCATGGATGAAAAAGCTTGTTCGTGTATGTGTGTCGTTTCCAAACGACATGTTTTTTTTTTTTGCAAACTTTCTTAAATCTAGGGTTTTTTAATGTTTACAGAAATTAATCAGGTCAAAAGCCATTTAGATTTGAAAGTATTAAATCTGCTTATCAAATTTCATTTTCAAAAGTGGATTTGATTAAAAAAAAATTGCGACGAGCTGATGAGTAAGAAGGCTTTATGAATTGAATTGAGAGTACTCTCAGAGAAAGGATGCAATGCGCCACTTGTTTTCATCCAATGCGCCACGTTTGGCGCATGCGCCACAGGTTGGCCACCCCTGCATTAGATCTAATGGAGTAGTGCACACATGCCTCCGTCGCCGTTGCGTGCAATGTGAACCGCTGTTCCCCACGGCGCGGCAGCTCGCCGCTCACGCTTCTCCTGTCTCAAATACCTTGTTTTCATAAACAAATGGAATATAAACAATAATTAATAAATAGCTGTATCTAGTAACGTCTATTTCGTTACAGAAAATTTTTTTACAGCAAGTAAGCGAATTAAACACTTTTCTTCGATAGAATATTTATCGCAAATGGTGCGAAATGAGAATTTGAGTAAATTCACGGTTATGTGTGCATAGTTGGACTTCGATGCCGAAAATGTTGAAAACCCGGATGTGTGCACCGGGCTTAAATGTTGAAACTGAACGGAACTGTTTTTTCAAATGTCCCTGAAAAGAGCCCCTGTATTTGACATTTTGAAAGAAACCTGCATATAAAATTAGCAAATAGTAAAAATAATGAAAGCAAAGAGTAAAACCAAACAAAAAAATAAATAGAATAGTAAAAGTTCTGCCATTACGTCTTGAATCACTTTTAATTAAGCTTTCACTGTCTCGTCTTGTCCGCTTACCTTGATTTCAATTATAAGCTGCAACAGCTCAACTAATATTAAGTTTTTGCAATAAAATTTCATCCGATAACGCCATAAATTCAACTGAGGCGTGAGGCTTTATGGTAAACAATGGTACAATGTTGCCAAAACGCGAGACAACGTCTTTTTTGTGCGCCACGTAAGAGAATTATATATATAAATTGAAAGTTAACTGACAAAAACAATTTTTTTTGTACAAGTATAGTAAAATATGTTTATTTCATAATTTACTGTTTGTAAAAAATGCAACACCATGAAGAAATCATCAGAATTAAATGAAATTTAATATACAAACAGCTTGTATTAGTACAAATAAATGAATAAATTTGCAAAGCAAAAAAAAAACAATATTAAGTGTCCGAAATCAGTATTTGGTGTAGCCACCACGCGCTGCAATAAGTGCTGCTATACGACGTAGCACGGAGTGAAACAGATGTTGAATGTCTGCTTGTGGAAGAGAATTCCATATTGTTTGTATGCGCACCCTAAGTTCGTCGTTTGAAGCTGTAGGACGCGGATCGCGATCGAGACGCCGACAAACCAAATTCCACACGTGCTAAATAGGCGACATAACCGGCGAATAAGCCGGCCAAGGAAAAATTTCCATGTGTTGGGTTGAAAAGAAGTCTCGAACATTCCTTGCAATATGTGGGCTTGCATTATCCTGTTGAAAGATAGCTCCAGGGATGACTTGTAGGAAGGGAACGACTTCGGGCTCTAGCACTTCACGGAAGTACCTGTTGCTATTCAGATTACCCTCAATTCGTAGCAGCTGAGATCGTCCATGATACGAAATCGCACCACAGACCCTAACTCCGGGTGTTCGGCTGCTATGACGTTCTATAACGCACTCTGGAAGGCAGCGTTCATCGGCATAGCGTCTAACACGAATGCGGCCATTATGGTTCCACATATTAAAGCGGGATTTGTCAGAAAAGACAACTTGTTGCCAATCAGCCCGCCAGGCTATGTGGTCATGAGCCCATTGCAGACGCAGCCGTCGATGGTTTGGCGTGACAGGGATCCTGTATAAAGGAATCCTTGCACGCAGTCCACGGTGCAGCAGACGACGGAGAATTGACGAAGCCGACATTAGTACACCTGTAGCAGTAGACCAAAGTACTGCCAACTTCCCGGAGGAAGCTGTACGGTCATTCACCGCCATATGAACCAAGTGTCTATCATCACGCGCTGACGTCACCTTCCGTCGTCCACTCCCAGTTTTTCGAGTAGTCCGGTGCTCGTCGGTCTACTGCTTCCAAACTCGCATCACTGTGGATCTATTCCGCTGCACACGAGCAAGTATTGCGCGATAGGAAAATCCTCCTTCACGAAGACCGATGATTCTCCCCCGTTCAAACTCCGTAAGTTGTTGAAATTTCACCCTATTTCATCGTGGAGGCATACTTAGGTCTCACTAAACATTCGCCACTAAAAAATAACCATCCACTATTTTCAACGTCCCGCTACAGCCCTCTATTTATACGCTTTTAGTATCAGTTCAGAGGGCGCTGCGCATACCACGCATGCGTGGTGGCACTGAATCTTTACTACTTTGCATTAGATCCTACAATTGACATTTGCTGCAAATTTCATTTCATTCGGATGATTCCTTCACGGTGTTGCATTTTTTACATACAGCAGTGTATATAAATTTGAAAAATTGAATTCCTATTTCTATATTTGATAGAAACTGGAGTGAATTTTGTTTTATTTCAATTTACAACTAGTTTCGCATTTTTTGTTGGGTTTCCTGAATTTAAATTAATAAAATATTAATTATTACAGTTTGTTTTTGAAAGATTTAATATTTTTAGCTACTTTTTGGTTTTTTAAATCATTCTTACAAATGTCTGGATATTTGCTTTAACGTATTTGATTACACTTATACTATTGTGTATTATTTTCATTGCTGAAGGCAAGCGGGAACCAAATGAGTTTTTACCATTCTACAGTTTGTTAATTTTGTAATTTCTATTTTTAGTTTAATTTTATTCGTTCTATTTTATAAATGAACTACTAGTAAAAGTTTTTTCAGAAAGTATTTGAGACTTACGGTAGTGTTATATCTATAAACTTTGTCAATCATTCTGTTCTACTCCATTTCCTTAAAAGTACTATGACTTCAGCAAAAGTAAAAAGGCTAATTTTAATAAATTTAAAACTGACAAATCAAGATTAAATTTGAAAAATAAAAAGTAGTACAATAAAACTGTACTGTAGGCGTTAGATAATATAAAGTCAACAAAAAATTTAATCATTCGGATTGAATAGAGAATTTTACGTTGTACATTTATTGAATGGACCACTTAAAAAAATTATTGGCTGAAAGAGTTGACTACATTCCATGTTCATTATCGTAAAAAAGTCTGATGTATAATAAACTATTAGATGTAGTTTAAATATCAGATGTCATGTGCTTCCTATTTTGTTCATTTACTATATCATTAAAACTCATTATTGTAAATTTTAAAAATGGCTGCTCAAAAGTAAAGAAGTACAGACGCAAGTTCCAAATGCAATACTAAGTTATAATTTAGCTATTTTATCAAACACATTTAAAATATCGTAATTTCTTTTCTATTAGCTTGCTCCTCAGACAAATTTAAGTGTGAAAACCGATTCTGCATTGATCTGCACAGAAGGTGTGACGGTTACAATGACTGTCAAGATAACTCTGATGAGAAAGATTGCCGTGAGTTTGTTATCTGTTGCAACTCTATACTCTGTTTCACCTTAACTTGTCAGTATTGGGAAAGGCAGAAATGATGTTCATCCGCATGAAAAATAATTCCAACTTGATTTGGAATTTAAAATAAAGAAAATGCATATAAACGTGTAAAAATTGTCCTACAATGAAGGAGTGATTTTTGAACCTTTATAATCGGTTATTTATTTGTAAAAAGCATTTTTTTTGACCGAAGCGAATGAATATATCCGAAACGGAATTCTAAACCGGTTTCCATGGTAACATTTCTGGCGAGCTAAATACGCTTTCCGGCCAAGTCTGCGCCATTTCGCTCTGCGTCTTTGCTAGCGTGTGTATTTACGTTCATATCTCTCTTGTGCTATTTTATTGGAGTGTGTTTGATACTCTGAACATGGCTGAAAAAGGAACGTCACCATCCAAGCTGTATACGCCATCAAAGCAAGGAAAATCAATTGGTAGTGGAGCTCGCAGGAACATATTGAATGTTTATTCTAGACTTCGAGAAGAAAACCATAGTGATTCCATTAACCAAATCGTCGGAAAGGTGTCTCAACTAACTGGTGTTTCCAAAAGAACTGTTTTTCGTTTGAAAAAAGAAAAGAAGACGACAAGTCCTTTGAGTACTCCAGGAAAAAAACGACCTTATGCCGTTGGAAAAAGAACAAGAATGATGAAATATGACAACTTTACTTTATCGTGCATCCGACGAAAAATTCATGATTGTTTTCGTCGAAATGAAATTCCTACATTGGACAAAGTTCTAAATGAAATTAACAATGATAAGGATATTTTTTCGACAAACATTAGCCGAAGTACACTGTACAGGATACTGAAAGATTTGGGATTTTCCTTTGAAAAGCGAAAAAGGCAGGCTATGCTTTTAGAAAGACACGACATAATTTTATGGCGAAGAAATTATTTACGAAAAATTAGAGAACTGAAGAATGAAAATGCTTCAATCTATTATTTAGATGAAACATGGGTGAATGAAGGACACTCACAAAGTCGAGTATGGCAAGACAAAAACATCAAAAGCACCAATGAAGCTTCCTCTTCAAGTTTGACAACAGGCTTGGCTGCACCAAAAGGAAAAGGAAGAAGACTCATCATTACCCATATCGGAAGTGATGAAGGATTTGTACCTGATGCGGCTGACATTTTTGTAGGAAAAAAATCCGGTGACTACCACGAAGAAATGGATGGTAACCATTTTGAGAAGTGGTTTGAAGATATCATGCCTAAATTGAAACGAAACAGCTTTGTAGTGATGGACAATGCCCCCTATCACTCGGTGAAGAAAGAAAAAATTCCGACGACATCTTGGAAAAAAAGTGCAATTCAAGAATGGCTATCGTTGAAAAACATTACGTGGAACCAGGACATGATCAAGATTGAACTGTTGAAAAAAGTTAGCGAAATCAAACATATGTTTGATAAATACAGAGTTGAAGAAATTGCCGAAAAATTTGGACATAAGGTTTTGAGACTTCCCCCGTATCACTGTGAGCTTAATCCCATTGAAATGATATGGAGTCAAGTAAAAGGACACGTTGCCAGGGAAAACAAGACTTTTAAACTGAACGATGTGAAGGATTTAGTCATCCAAGGGATTGAAAAGGTCTCTGTACAAAATTGGAAAAACTGCATAAACCATGTTACTGAAAAAGAGAAATACATGTGGGAAGTAGATGGACTTGTGGATGATATTTGGGAAAGTAAGAACTTGGTAATTTCTTTTAATAGTGAGTCTGATAGCGATTCGGAAATGTTAAGTGATGATGATGTGTAAATTCATGTGATGAATAAGTATATTATAATGTAAATAGATTTGTTATGATGTTTGCTATGTTTTACATATATTGATGATGTATAAATGCATGTGATGAATAAGTAAAACGTAAATATAGTTTTCTCATTGTAACTACTATTCATGAAAGAGATTGGTTTCTTCTGTACACTTTCTTGTAAACTATTTTAAATTATTCATAAAATTAATAATTTACTACTAATCAACCCGACACCGTTCCGCGAGTTTCAGAATATGTTTCACACATATAAGGTTTATTTTTTTTAACTCTAATTTTTAAAATGGTTTCATTTTTTTTATTATTGTATGTGTATTCACTATATTTGTATTTTTTATATTCTATTTATTTATTGTGAATGTATTTTATATCCTCTATGTTATATGTATTTTTATTTGTTATTTACTTTCTTTAATATCAGAATAAATTTGATTTAATTTGGAGACTATATTTTGCTGTTAAGAAAAACACATATTTTAGCAGACGACGCACTCTCCCCTACCTTGTCCAACCAAATGTAAGACCAAAGGAGTAATTAAATTGGATTAATTTCCTTTAATAAAATTATTAAAATTGAAAAAAGAAGTATTAATCAAGGTGTTTAGCTTTCAGGTAAGTAAATTCAAAAAATGAATTTTATGGTTCATCACATCTTTAAATAGACTGTTTTTTTAAACAACATTTATTGTAAAAAAATTTTAAATATATATATTTTTAAATAACTAAAAATAATACTCATTTAGAAAAATCAAAACGCATTTATATTAACATAGAGTAGCTTTTTGTTTAATTAACAAATGTAATGCAAGAGCCATTAGAAATTAAAGATCTGTGAAACGTATAGAATTTCCACGTGCATTTTATCTCTCCTTGCCAAAAAGGGCGAATTTCCTCGCTTATAGCTGACTTCTTCTGACATTGTAACCCTAGTTTCTACGACAACGGCTGTGATGCGGTCAACGTAGCCTTTACTCTACTGACAAGTTAAGGTGAAACAGAGTATAATTGTTTTTAATTGAATTTAAGTTGTGAGTGAGTTATCTCATTTAAATGCATGTTTACATGGCTGGAGAATGTGAGGTCGGTCAGTTCCGATATGCCGATGGCAAAACATGTATACCATCGTCGTCACATTGTGACAAGAAATATGATTGTTTGGATGGTTCTGATGAAGTGGATTGTCTTAAGTTGTTACATTTTGCTATGTTGAAAAGAAATAACTTTTTCTCAGTTTTAAAGAATTTTAAAATATTCAATTTGCTGAAAAATATTATTTTAACTGTAACAATAGTATAATTTAAATGTTGTTCAACGTTTAAATATTTAATTTGCGTATACTGAAAATTTTTGTGAAATTAGTCATTTTTTGACAGGGTAGGAAAAGCAATGAGGTTTTTAGAATACTGAATTTTTTTCAAGGATTTTTCAACGATAGACATTGAAGTCAAAATTATTTTAAGAGTTTTATTTGTCCTGTCACAATATAAAACTAAACCATGGTACAACTTAAGCTTACTGCCTGGTAAACTTTGCCAGTGCAAACTACAATTGCTTTTAATATTTGTATAACTTACGACTTTTCTTTGAAGGGTAAATTATTCCAACAAGGAATTGGCACCTTATGGATTGTAGTTCCAATCATGATTAACTTAGTCTTAATGACTTTACCTGTACAGGTAAGCCTACTCAGCTGTGTCGTTTCGATCAATTCACATGTGGTGATGGCATGTGCTTGAATATAGCCCAGCGATGTGACGATAACGTTGATTGTTCTGGTGGCGAGGATGAATCTGGATGTGATACGTTCACTCACTCTTCAGATGAAACTGCCTTTTATTAATATATTTTTAGCTTTAACATATTTTAGACAAATTTTATAAATGCTTAATTCAACTTTAAAACTTATCCTAAAACATTGAACATTTTAAATAATGCTTTATATATTGCACACTGCTCAGGTTCAATGAGCTTATCTTTCTCTCTTATGAATATTTAAGGAGGGTCGCTTTTCAAAACAGTCATTCTAAAATCTTGCATGATCAAATTAATATTTTAATTATAATTTTTACAAAAAATTATAACTGAAAGTTTTACGTTCAAATTTTATGAATGCAAAAGAGTCAATATGTTAACTAAATCAAGTATTCTGTTTCATCTATTGATTATTCGAAATTTTAGTAATAAATAATACAAATTTGTTATTCCATTCAAAATATATCATAAATTTAGAGCTACATTTCATTTTAATTTATTTGTATGCATTGCTTTTTTAACTTCCTAAAAAGTTGTCAGAAATGTTCTTTTACATTGTATGATTTATCCAGTACGAAGTATATTTACTAAATGAATTAGGACGTGAAAATACATTTTAAATGAGATAAATATTACTGCTGAAACTAACATCGACAGTTCTGGAAATTTGAAGCTATTTTATCCTTTTTATTTCAGATTACTTTCAAAGTTGTACATAATTTTCTTTTTTTAAATGTGTCAGAAATTATTATAACTGTGCAGTTCTAATTACCTTCAAATTTAAAATTAAAATTTAATTTAACATCTTACATACACAGTTACATGTCCAGAAAATCAATTCCGCTGTAGTGATGGATCCTGAGATACATTAGCACTTCACGGAAGTACCTGTTGCTATTCAGATTACCCTCATTTCGTAGCACCTGAGATCGTCCATGATGCGAAATCGCACCACAGACCATAACTCCGGGTGTTCGGCCACTATGACGTTCGATAACGCACTGTGGAAGGCAGCGATCATCAGCATAGCGTCTAACACGAATGCGGCCATTATGGTTCCACATATTAAAGCGGGATTTGTCAGAAAAGACAACTTGTTGCCAATCAGCCCGCCAGGCTCTGTGGTCAAGAGCCCATTGCAGACGCAGCCGTCTATGGTTTGGCGTGACAGGGATCCTGTATCAAGGAATCTTCGCACGCAGTCCACGGTGCATCAGATCCTATAATTGACATTTGCTGCAAATTTCATTTCATTCGGATGATTCCTTCATGGTGTTGCATTTTTTAAATACAGCAGTGTATATAAATTTGAAAAATTGAATACCTATTTCTATATTTGATAGAAACTGGAGTGAATTTTGTTTTATTTCAATTTACAACTAGTTTCGCATTTTTTGTTGGGTTTTCTGAATTTAAATTAATAAAATATTAATTATTACAGTTTGTTTTTGAAAGATATAAGATTTTTAGCTAGTTTGGTTTGAAGGCAAGCGGGAACCAGATGAGTATTTACCATTCTACAGTTTGTTAATTTTGTAATTTATATTTTTAGTTTAATTTTATTCGTTCTATTTTATAAATGAACTACTAGTAAAAGTTTTTTCAAAAAGTATTTGAGACATACGGTAGTGTTATATCTATAAACTTTGTCAATCATTCTGTTCTACTCCATTTCCTTAAAAGTACTATGACTTCAGCAAAAGTAAAAAGGCTAATTTTAATAAATTTAAAACTGACAAATCAAGATTAAATTTGAAAAATAAAAAGTAGTACAATAAAACTGTACTGTAGGCGTTAGATAATATAAAGTCAACAAAAAATTTAATCATTCGGATTGAACAGAGAATTTTACGCTGTGCATTTACTGAATGGACAACTTAAAAAAATTATTGGCTGAAAGAGTTGACTACATGCCATGTTTATTATCGTAGAAAAGTCTGATGTATAATAATCTATTAGATGTAGTTTAAATATCAGATGTCATGTGCTTCCTATTTTGTTCATTTACTATATCATTAAAACTCATTATTGTAAATTTTAAAAATTGCTGCTCAAAAGGAAAGAAGTACAGACGTAAGTTCCAAATTGAATGATAAGATATAATTTAGCTATTTTATCAAACACATTATAATATCGGAATTTCTCTTCTATTAGCTTGCTCCTCAGACAAATTTATGTGTGATAACCGATTCTGCATGGATCTGCACAGAAGGTGTGACGGGTACAATGACTGTCAAGATAGGTCTGATGAGAAAGATTGCCGTAAGTTTGTTATCTGTTGCAACTCTAATTGTTTTGAATTGAATTTAAGTTGTGAGTGAGTTATCTAATTTAAATGCATGTTTACATTGCTGGAGAATGTGAGGCCGGTCAGTTCCGATATGCCGATGGCAAAACATGTATACCATCGTCGTCACATCGTGACAGGAAATATGATTGTTTGGATGGTTCTGATGAAGTGGATTGTCTTAAGTTGTTACATTTTGCTATGTTGAAAAGAAATAACTTTTTCTCAGTTTTTAAGAATTTTAAAATATTCAATTTGCTGAAAAAGATTATTTTAATTGTAACAATAGTATAATTTAAATGTTGTTCAACGTTTAAATATTTAATTTGCGTGTACTGAAAATTTTTGTGAAATTAGTCATTTTTTGACAGGGTAGGGAAAGCAATAAGGTTTTTAGAGTACTGAATTTTTTTCAAGGATTTTTCAACAATAGACATTGAAGTCAAAATTATTTTAAGAGTTTTATTTGTTCTGCCACTATATAAAACTAAACCATGGTACAACTTAAGATTACTGCCTGGTAAACTTTGCCTGTGCAAACTACAATTGCTTTTAATATTTGTGTAACTTACGACTTTTCTTTGAAGGGTAAATTATTCCAACAAGGAATTGGCACCTTATGGATTGCGGTTCCAATCATGATTAACTTAGTCTTAATGATTTTCCCTGTACAGGTAGGCCTACTCAGCTGTGTCGTTTCGATCAATTCACATGTAGTGATGGCATGTGCTTGAATATAGCCCAGCGATGTGACGATAACGTTGATTGTTCTGGTGGCGAGGATGAATCTGGATGTGGTAAGTTCACTCACTCTTCAGATGAAACTGCCTTTTATTAATATATTTTTAGCTTTAACAAAATTTAGATTAATTTGATAAATGCTTAATTCAACTTTAAAACTTATCCTAAAACATTGAACATTTTAAATAATGCTTTATATATTGCACACTGCTCAGGTTTAATGAGCTTATCTTTCTCCCTCATGAATATTTAAGGAGGATCGTTTTTCAAAACCGTCATTCTAAAATTTTTCCTTATCAAAATAATATTTTTATTATAATTTTTACAAAAAATTAAAACTGGAAGTTTTATGTTCAAATTTTATGAATGCAAAAGAGACAATATGTTAACTAAATCATGTATTTTGTTTCATATATTGATTTTTCGAAATTTTAGTAATAAGTAATAAAAATTTGTTATTCCATTCAAAATAACTATTGTGTATGGTAATATAGTGTATGGTACAATAACTATTTATATCATAAAAATTTAGCTACTTTTTAATTTAATTTATTTGTATGCATTGCTTTTTGAACTTCCTAAAAAGCTGTCAGAAATGTTCTTTTACATTGTATGATTTATCCAGTACGAAGTATATTTACTAAATGAATTAGGACGTGAAAATACATTTTAAATGAGATAAATATTACTGCTCAAACTAAAATCGACAGTTCTGGAAATTTGAAGCTATTTTATCTTTTTTAATTCAGATTACTTTCATAGTTGTATATAATTTTTTTTTTTAATGTGTCAGAAATTATTGTAACTATGCAGTTCTAATTACCTTCAAATTTAAAATTAAAATTTAATTTAACATCTTACATACACAGTTACGTGTCCAGAAAATCAATTCCGCTGTAGTGATGGATCCTGCATCAATATCAAGCTTCGATGCGATGGAGAATTTGATTGTAGAAATGGATCAGATGAAAATAACTGTGGTATGAATATTAAAAATCCGCTTTATCCGACATTATACTAATTTATGAATCTTCAGCCTTTACATTGTAAAAAAAGCATTTGTTGGCAAACATTGCACGGATTTTATGTACAACATTTTGGCTTCCTAATCATAAATTAGTTTCCTATGTACTTATTTAGATTAGACTAGGATAAATGACCCGTTATACGACGAGTACATAAGAAAATTTATTTATTTTGGACAAATAAACTTTGCATACATATTTTTTTAACCTGACGGTACGTGATTACTGGCTGTGTGTAAACCATTTTTCTTTCACTATCTGCCAACATTTGTTTATCACTGGCTATGTATGAACCTTTTCCCACCACTATATGCCAACTTGCCTTGCTTTCGCATGGTGTTGTTTTTTGAGCAATATATATACTGGTAAAACAATATTGTTGAGAAACTTAATTTTTTATCAACATTAGATAAGCAATGAGCTGCCTGCGTACGGCAATAATTTTGTACTCAATGATATTTCTATGATTATTTTGAATGTAATGATTTTTTTATATTTCGCCTATCGTTTAGCTCGTGACGTCACACGACCAATCAAAACTTTAATAGCCACGGAGACTCAGGAGAACCTAGCATTTTATATAATAAGAATAAGTCTCCCGTGCTTTTAACAAATTCTTTTAACAAATAAGTATTAAAATTTTCAACCAAAATGTATCTACGTTGCCTTTTTTAAATAATTTTATAATGCAATATTATTAACTAGGGGGCCTTCCTTCCTTCGAATGGAAGCAGACCCCTCCGTACCGAGTTACTGAAAACCCACAGCGGATTAGCCGAAGCTAGGGAAAGCCTCTAATGAGAAATTTTAGAAGTGGGCCTAGTGACGCGCCGTCCGAAAAACCCTTATCTGCCCAGGATGAACACGATAGGGCGTGGACGTGGTCGACCCCGGAATGTGTGCGCTGAAGATATGTGGTCCGGCTCAATGATATCAGTCAACCTTAGGTCCGTTTTGAGCCGGAAAAGTTTTCTTCATAGATTCGTGCCGAGGGGTGTCAGAGGCGCACACCCAGGCATCTCCTAGGAACCTATCGGCATTCCTGAGTAGCCCAACGGAACAGCAGGCTGCCCCAACATCCTGTTTATCCGGTACCGTGGGCAACCGATCCATCATCTATGGAGTCTTGCAGACCCTTGCCGTCCGCCAGATAGCCTTCTTTCGTTAGCGTACAGGTATTGGCCTAGGGCAGCCGGGGAGTGGTCCCGACACCGCTAGTTTCCGTGTGGCACCTAAGGAGGTTCCTGTCGCTGCTTGATCGCAGGAACAGCGGCATCGCCCTGTGCCAGTTCCTACGACCCAAACCGATAGCCTGCTGGCTAGAGCGGCTTCGCCACGTTAGAGACTGACATATTCCTCCTACACGGATAGACCCATGATCTGCGGAGTTATGGAGTCCCGTTGCAACTCCAGAAAGAGCCGCGGTCCGAGTGGTGGGGGCCATCACTCTTCATTCCTTGGAACCTACACGCGTCCACTTAGGGACCCCAAGCATTGTCTACGTAAACTGATAAGTTACTAACTGTTTATCAATTACTTGGTTCAGGATGCACACCGCCCCAAAGACGCAGAGCCCTCCCCCGATCCTTTTGCCCGGATCTCGGGTCCTCAGCCCCATCATCTTGCTATCATCCCTTCGGACAGTCTTCCCGGACATTAAAAGCCACCACCAGCTTTCCGTCCGGGTTGACCCACGACTACTTCCCCAACAGACAGTAGCGTGTACACCTTCCCAGGGGTGTGTATGCCTAGACGGCATAGGTACAAGTACCACACAGAAATACAGTTTTGGCTACATAAATACAGATTTGCCACTTAGAGTTATGCATTTTCGCAACTTCCAGTACAAGAATTTCATCTGTTGCTGATAAACATAGAGTTAAGCATCACAGATTATACATTTCCGCAACTTCTAGCACGAGGCCTTCATTAGTTGCTAAATAACATGCATTAGGAATAAAATGAAAAGAGGAAGGTAGTCGCCGGCATCTGCCAAGGGGACCTTCGATGAAAGGGTAGCCACAGACTTCCGGCACAAGTGCCTTCGATTCGTGTCTGTTCACCAAGGCGGTAGGAGAAACAGAGAGTAATGAAATTCACTTACTTCTAGGGTGGGTAGGAGGGTACCTTAGATGGGGAATTTGAGGCGTCGGAGGATTGCTTGGAACCACTCTGCGCGAACCTATGCTCGCTTCGCTTGCCTCAATGAAGACATGTGTCCTAGCAAAAGGGATTGTTTACAAAATATGTTACCAAAAAAATGTTTTTCAAATCTAAATTTGCTGTATTACAGAAAAAATATATACAGTATCTCTAAAATCAGAATTCAAATGAAAACTTTGTGCAAATTTTGACCCGAAATGTGAGCGTTGCTTTGGAAATTGAATACCCAGCATGTTGTTTGTGTGTACATTTTCCCAGCACTCAAACGACCCACACTTTTTCATTGAGTTTGTTGCCGAAAGTTGTAGTGCAAGCGTCTTGTTAAACTATAATTGTTGGCCCTGAAAAGGACCTTTTTTTAAATGGCCCTGAAAAGATCCTCCGCTTTCTTTGATTTCTATTATAAACTAACTGCAACAGCTCATTAAAATTTCCTTCTTTTTTTTCAATAAAATTTCATCCGATAACGCTATAAATTTATCGATGCGCGAGACTTCGCGATAAACAAACAATCGTACAGTGTTGCCAAAACGCGATTACAAATAACGTCTTTTTCGTGAGCCACATAAGAGAATTATATATATAGATAATTGATGTTTCAAACAAGTATTAGCAGCAACTTCAATTTATTGGGGAAGAAATCGATTCACCTATCGAACACATAAGGCAAATTGAAGAAATCGATTCACGTGAGTTAAATTAATAAATTGCTCATTTAAACTCGAAACATGTTTCTTCTGTTACTTTTTTTTATGAAACGTCATTTTTCAGTCGCCGACTTACTAGATATGGGCTGTTGTTCCGATAGCATTAAAAATAGAAATTTTATTTCAAATTAATAGTTAGCGACTGTTGATGAAACTTTTAGCAGTTATCGATAAATGTATACCCTCAACTTTTAAAATAACTAAATTCATTACAAAAAATATTTTTTTAATTTAAAAATTGTATAAGAATAAAATATAAAATTATAATTTCTTACGAAGAGACTGGATCATGTCAAATGTGTCTTGACATCAAACGTCCTCATGTTGGTATGGTGTGAAAGTTTAGAGAGTTGGGTGCCAGTTCAGATGTTGACCTCGTCATCTGAGAGTTATTCAAAATGACGAAATGTCTTCGGATTTTTCCCTTGAGGATTGATCCCGGACTGTCGCCAATAGCCCGTTATGTTGTACTTGTGCGACGTTAATTACGCTACTTATACCTACCTTACGTTTTTCTGTCTAAATTAACCATTGATTTCAATTTTCCAACACTGCTAAATTTATTTAGTAACTATTATTGCTGTCGGTTTCAATATTTAACGAAACTTAATATTACAAATACAAATACAAATACAAATATTGACGACCAGCTACAGGCTCAAGCCCAACAAGGCTGGTCCTTTGTTTATGAATTCCCCTATTCCCACTGACTATCCAATTGTGTCTTAAATTCGTACACTCCCTTTGAATTAACTATATTTTCTGGCAACGCGTTCCAACGGTCTATTACCCTATTAAAGTAGTAGTTTTTCCTTAAATCCCGATTAAAAAGTGTCTTATTCAATTTTCCCCATGACCCCTTGTTCTGTTATCCCTATTGAAATTTAAGTCCTCTGTGTCCCCTTGTTTTACAAACTTGAAAAGCTGAATCAAATCCCCCCTCCTTCTTCTTCTTTACAGTGTACACATATTTTGTATTACATTGTAATTGTATTTTGTACACAATTGATTATGACTTGTCAAAGTTAACAATTATTGTTAAGATTGCTAATTAAACGTGAAGACTTCGCTTCCTCTGCATAACGGAGCTGACGTTCGTTTTGGTATAATAATGGTTACTATGGCAACAAGTCCTCCTGGTGCAGACTTGAGACCTTCTCGTTATGTATTGCCGTTTACGACGTTTTGCGATTTGAGAATTGTTTATGAAAACTTTCTTCTTATAAGATTATTCTTTTTTCCTAGACTGAATATTTCAGTACTAGATAGTGCAAAAAGACATATAATTACCGAAAAATTTTGTTATGAGGGGATTTTACAATGTAAGCATTAGGAAAATACCAGAAAAGAAGAAAACGAAATTCCATTCAAGACATTGGTTTCTTCTTAGGCTCTACAACACCAGGAGACGAAGAAGTGAAAGGAACAGATGGTCCTGATTCCCAAAGTAACATCACTGGTCAGTGTGTCCTTCCCCTGGAGCCACGACAGGGCTCAAGTGTGATGCATATGGACAGTGTTTTTTTTGGGACCCCTCACAGCAGACAAGAGTTCGTAACGACCTCAGATTACTTTTACGACGAGCCGAATGCCAACACATTCTTTATGGAGTTCAAAACATCTTCAGACAATGGAGTCATGTTCTTTGTTTCAGATGGTCAGAGCAGAGGTGCGTATCTTGGACTGGTCATGCGAGGTGGAAAAGTAAGTATCTGAAATTCTTATAACCCACGGATTCTGTATTCAGAGCTGCCTCGGGTGAATTTTTGCTGTTTTAAACCTTGGTGACTAAGGCTATTTATTCTAACCATACATCTCAATCGAAACAATTTTGCTACCTTCCTGAAAGGCCATCTAATGTCATGAGAATCCTTCAAGAATATGTGTTGTTGTTTCTTATTCTCCAAAATGTCAGACCATGTCCACTAATCTGTTGACACAGAGAAAGTCGATCGCAAGAAGAGGAGATGAGGATATATCCTCCCTAGAGAGGTCCATGCAGTCCAGGATGTGCGCAGCAGAAGTCTGGTGTGCGTGGCACTTTGAGCATGTAGCGTAGAGTTTCTTGCCGTCAAAAAATGAAATGCATTTCAAGTGGCCGCTGGCAAGACGTGAGAGACTGGTCTAGGATTGGACCTAATATGAATATGTGCGTACAATGAATGCCATTTTTGTATGAAGATATTGCGACATTCAAATCGCCAATTACATACTGCAGCGAATATTATGTAGTCCTCCCATCGGGGAAGATGACCCCCTGTTAAGAAGAGTTCATTTGACAATGCATGGATTTTCAGTTGGCATGGAGAGTTGCAAATGTAAGAGCCCAACTAACAGTTTTATTTCTACCTTTATGATTGAATCAGATGGTATGCCAACAGGCATTCCATTCCACAATAAACAAGTGGGCGCCGTTGCCCGGTTGGAAGAGTAACGGATTATCAACGGGAGGGTCGCGAGTTCAAATCTAACCAAAGATAGAGTGCCTAGATAATAAGAGTGGCGACAAGGGACCGAATTTGGCCCAGTGCGCATGCGCGGCAGCCATTTTTCTACCAGAATCGTCTCCAAGAAGGCTGCTGGGCGAATTAATATATCATTTCAAGGAGAACAAAAAGCATATGAATGTTATAATATGGATGCATTCGGTATAAATGAATCCTATAAATGCTCAATTACATGCGTAATGGATGAGATGGATTACACAAAGCGCTATCTTAGATTGCGGGAAACACCACGTTGTTCAAAAAAAGCTATTGACTTAAAAAGTCTTCAAATTTATACTGACAAAACACTAAAATAATAATAAATAAACATTCTAGAACACGAAATGAAACATGAATAAGCTATATTTTCTTTTTTATTTAATATACACACGTTTTTCTGGACCACACAAAAAGTTCCCATGTTAAGTCTACGAGAGCTAGGAAAAGATCGCCTCGGGCGGTAGAAAAGGTCTCTAAGCTAATAGGAAAGTGTTTCCCGTATGTCGCCACTCTTATTATATATGCACTCTAACCAAAGACCGTCGTGAACAATTGTGTGCGGTTCATATTAAATCCGTCATGTCCTTACGTTGAAGTGGTATGGAAGTTTGTAGAATGGGGTGCCACCTCAGGTGTGACCTCATTATCTGTCCGTGATACAAAATAACATTGTGTGGTTTTCGAAATTTTCGCTTCGGTTATGATCCTAGTCGTCGCCTATTGCACGTTGCATTGTTCAAGTGCGACGTCAATTAAAATACCTACCAACCATAACAACAGATTAACAGTTGGCCCTGGAGGTTGTCAATAGCATCCCTTCTGATGCATTGGTCATCTATACGGACGGTAGCAAACTTGAAGACGGTAGAACCGGGAGTGGTGTTTTCATCAACAGCGCTGAGGACAAGGTCAAATGCAGCATCCGAAACCCTGACCATTGTTCAGTCTTTAGATCGGAGATCATAGCAATTGGTGCAGCCCTTAATTATGCACAGTCCACTGATAAAAATTGTATTTGGATTTTGACTGATAGTAGGAGTGCTATACAGTATTTCAAAAATTGGCCACAAATATTTGACATCCCAGACCAGAATATTCTGAAGCTTCTCTGCGAGATTGGCCTGAAAACACCAATAAGCCTCCAATGGATTCCATCGCATATCGGGGTGTATGGCAACGAGACAGCCGATGTACTCGCCAAGAATGGCTGTGATCTCCCTATGGACTGTTTGAATCGTCTCACTCCCACTGAGGTCCACTCCCTGGGAAAACAGCGTTTGCTTTCCTTGTGGCGCCGTACGCCATCCCACCATTGGTATGCTGGCAATCACCCTGGACTATCAATCACATGCTGTGGCCCTCGGCCTTTTCAATCGGCCATGGCCAGATTTCGAAGTGGCCATCTTAAAAGTATCAAATTTCAGAACGGGGAGAGAATTTTCCCTCCTTGTTCCTGTTCCCTACCTGCCAGTCCTGATCACCTTCTTCTCTGTCTTGGCGCTTCGTATAAGCAGCTGTTGGTTGATCAGGACTTTTTGCAAGTATATGGGGATCTGGCACGACGGGGCCTTCTGGACCTGGTGTAGGCTTTCCTACACCAGGGGGATGTGCAACAACAACATAACAACAGATTAGACAAGACGCTAAAAAGGGCGCAAATGATTGAACGAAGCTTTAAGCTTAGTTTGGCACTTACCTAAGTAAAGTACGGTTAAGCTTCGGTTTCCTAAGAAAGCGTAGCCGTGATCTAGCGGCCGTGATGTATCGGTGGGTGACGTCACTAAAACGTTGTTTATACTAACACATGGTGTTGGTTTCCTAGAGAGCGTTGTTTGTGAGCGTAACGAAAATTATCGGAGCCGCCATTTCCATGACTGTCGTCATAGCGGTCTCAAACAGTTGGGGAACGTTTTTTCTCTTGTAGCGGCCAGATTTCATTTCCTGCTCCAAACGATTCGATCGAAGAGGAGAAAAATAAACATTTTTGACTGCCATTGATTTATTCGTTTTGTAAAATCGGGATCGTTAAACACAAAATAAAAATGTCAACGGATTTGAAATCTGCGGAAAATTTGACACCAGATCGATACCTTAAATGTGATTTTCTTTAAATAATTAATTATTTAATAAATAATCAAATGGTAAATAATTGAATAATAAAACTGGTTTTGATATCGATCTGGCGTAGAAATTTACGCTGATTTGAAATCTGTTGAAATTTTCACTCTAACTTCAACGATCTCAAAGTTAGAAACTTTGGACTAAAGAATAAAAAACCACTTTGTTTTGTTTCTCGAATAAAATAAACCACGACAGCCGTCTGTGTTGCCCATTCTCCAACGTATTCTGTCTGTCTAAGTTGACACCTCAGGATTTTTGTTCAGTCGGCCGTCTAGTTATGCCCGCGGCATCATGACGTATCACGGCTGTTAGATAACGGCTCCACTTTCTTAGGAAACCGAAGCTTTAGAAGGAAGATGAACTTGGGAAGTTCATCTGAAGAAAAGTGCCTCAGCTCAGCCGGGGAAAGGGATCCAACGCGTAAAATCACTTATGGCGATGACCATAGATGATCATCTATTTCGGCAACTCGTAATCACCGAAAATAAGTTTTGGCACAGAACGATAAAATCAAAGTAAAAAGTTACACTAAGGCCGCCAATTATTGAAATGCCCTGTCGTTTGCCTTTCACCTGGCACCCTAATCTGATGGGCAGACTCATGTAAAAATTCCCCGGAGTCAGATTATAATAAAGTTGTCCGATACCGAGAGATGTAGAAGTGTCCAAGTCTTCACTCTTGGTAGTCGCAGTATAACAATAGCAAAAGACAAGGTGGTTTGCATTCATTGTTTTGCGCAATTACGATTAATTTGGTGCTTGTTATAAACTACCCACTGCGTTGTTATAATAAGCAAAAGAACTGTCACGGGCCAACACGACGTTGCCCGTGACAGTTCTTTTAATGGGGCATGTGCGACCACTGCTCGCTAACCCCCGGTGATTGCAGCGCTCAATTTAAAATTTTAAGATAATTAACGAATATTTGAATAAGGAATTTCAAAACGATCTGCTATATTTTAAATGCTTTTCTTTTATTTTGAGTTTTTTTTTTGCAGCTTGTTTATGTGTTTGAGTGCGGTTCGGGCAGCGCCTTGATCTCTTCTGAGAAAGCGTACAACGATGGCAAGTGGCACCGAGTGGAACTTTGGCGACGAGGCCGGAAAGGTCGACTGGACATTGACGGCTACGAAAAGATCACAGGTAGCTCACTCGGATCCAACTCCCTCCTCCGTGTCCAGTCCCCCATATACGTCGGAGGGGTTGACGTAAAAGTTGGCAAGACACACAAGTACAGCCTACTAGTAAGTAACTTTCTTGTCTGTTGTCATGTCCCATCATAGTTTGTAAAGTTTTAGTTAATACTATCTACACTGCTGGCCACCCAAATTGCAACACCAAGAAAGACAAGAGATATCACATATAATGGGACCTATTTATTTTGTAGATAACATGTTGACTAAGTATGAAATGATTAAATTTATAGACTTCTGTGAAGTGTGGTTCCTGCCAAAATCAGTAGCCAGAGTAGCCGCCATTGTTGGAGATCACCGCTGCCACACGCCTCGGCATTGATTCAAAGAGACTTTGGATGTGTTCTCGGGGTACAGCAGACCAAGCAGCTTCCACACGTTGCCAAAGTTGATCTGGTGTGGCAGCTGGGGATGTAATCTGGGTCAATCGTTGAGCAACCATGGACCACATGTTTACTATCGGCGAAAGATCCGGAGAGCGAGCTGGTCAGGAAAGCAATTCAATCTGGCGATTGACGAAGAACCCTTGGACAATACGTGCCACGTGTGGTCGCGCATTATCCTGTTGAAATATGGCTGTGGGCAAGCCCTGAAGGTAAGGACGAACAACTGGCTCCAACACCTCGGAGATGTAGCGCTGGCTGTTTAAAGTACCGGCAATGCGTACTAGAGGAGTGCGAGAGTGATATCCAATACCGCCCCATACCATAATACCCGGTGCATGACCAGTGTGGCGATGCATAACGCAGCTGTTCAGCATCCTCTCTCCACGGTGTCTCCAGACTCGAATCCGACCATCGTGGTGTTGCAGACAGAAGCGTGACTCGTCAGTAAAGACAATTTCATTCCATTCTGCCGTCCACATCCTTCTTTCATCGCACCATTGGCGGCGGAGACGTCTGTGGTTCTGCGTCAAGGGTAGACGAAGCAATGGACGTCTTGCGGACAGACCACTCTGCTATAAACGGCGTCGAATGGTACGCGCAGACACTGGATGATGCGTTCAAGACTGAATGTGCTGTGCTATGGCTCGTGTTGTGGCTGAGCGATCCGTCATTGCCATACGCACAATATGCCTGTCATCACGTGAAGTGGTGCACTGAGGTGGATGCGATCGAACACGTCGGTCCATCGTACCCTCCTGCATCCAACGATCACATATCCGCATTACAGTTGTTTGGTTTCGTCCAACACGACTACCGATTTCCCTGAAAGATAATCCACAATCTCGGTAGGCCACTATCCTTCCTCTGTCGAACTCGGATACTTGATCAAAAGATGATCGCTGTTTTCCACGAGGCATAAGTGATCGTTTTTTTGAAAAAACCACAAGAAAAACACACTTGCCGTACTTGAAATCGTCGAAATCTCCAAGCCTTAAATAGCGCTTTGAAGTGGCGCCATAGGCGCGCGTAATGTGCGTCTGCGCTGAAATTCTAATCATTTGCATATCTCACCTCCGCTAACGCATGTTGTAAATTTCATATTATTTGCATGCTTCCTTCAGGGTGTTGCATTTACGGTGGCCAGCAGTGTATTACACAGCCCAGCTCATACTTTGATGACGGGTTTTTATAAACTGATTTGATGTGTATTTCATATGCTCAAAAAAAATATGAGACGTTAGTATTGAACCACCACCTCTTGTTTTTGAGATATGACAGTAGCGTTATTTATCTTTACACATTAAATTGGGCTTATTGTATAGGCGTTAAATTAAAATAATTTTTCTTAATAAATTTTGCAAAGCATTTAAATTAATTGAAAAACAAAACACACAGTAAACCTCCTGTAAATCTAAAATAGCTTAATAAAAATTAGAAATGAGAGGAATCAAATTAGAACAAAAGGAAAAGTTAATTTTGTTCCACCCCTGAAGCTTATTTTGTTTGAAATTCTTGAGTAAACTTTGTTTACAAAGCCCTTTGCAGATTCCTACAGTAATCTGTCATTATATGATTGTCCCTTTTGTCCTGGTATTGATCCTTCGTTGTCTTTATGTCCTGGTGAAATCGTTCACTTTGTTCTTCACTAGTATCGCCAAGATTTTCAGAGTATAGGTCTAAATGGCTGTGCATGTAATTAACTTTCATGCTCATATTATAACAAAGGTCTCTGAGGTTGTTAAACATTTTGTTAACTAATTAAACGTAGTTTTCAGCCTTGTAATTGTCCAAAAAGTTCTTGACATCAAGGACAAATGAGATCCACGCTTTTCGCTGTCTCATTCTTGGAATCCACGAAATGATGATCGTTTAAGAGCTGTTTGATCTCAAGACCCTCAAAAAGTATAAGTTCTCTGTACTTATTCTAGGCATTTTTGTCCTATGCATGCAAAGCAAGAGCTATCCTGATCAAGAGCTTTCATGAACTGTTTCATTAACTCTATCAATCGGCAAAGCAAAGTACTTTATGAGTTACGTTACATGTAAACACTAGGTTATGACCACAAATATTGAGTCATACAACCAGCTGATAGCGGTACAGACAAGGATGAAAAAAGCAGGAACCAATCCACGTAAAAAACTACACTTAACCAATACTCAATGAGTTGAATGATAAAATATTTCATAATTTAGCTACGATGAATCTGAAAAAGTAGATGTGATAGAGAATGGTTTTCATATTTGAAACCAGCACACCAAATATAGTCAAAATCAGATAAAAATTTTCAGGCACCAAACAAATTTCTTTTTGTAAGGCTGTGTCATTTATCTGGAAGCGTGAGATTCATGACTGCCAATAGTTATGCTCGCTTCTAGTGAAAGAAGTGGCCATGGTAACATTCTCAGCTCATTAGCAATCTATGGGTTGCGAATTAGAAATTAGGCCCATTCTAAGACCATAGTGTACACGTGGGCTTGTGCACGTGAAATACACTCTTTAAAAAAAATCGAAGCACCAAGAAGGAGTTGTCAAATGGAGACAAAAATTGGTGGATGGGAAAATTATGTACAGAATAGAAAATTTTTAAAATTTCAGAACAATTGAATAATTTATTTCAGAGTTACTGTAACGAGCTCAATAAGGTGTTGACCCACCTCTAGCCTGGATGCAAGCTGCCACACGACGTGTCATAGACCGGTAAAGCTCCCGTATGGTCTCCTACGGTATTTCTTGCCAAATTTGCTCCAATTGTCGGACTACGTCATCAACATTCCCTACCGGATCAGTCGCCTTCCCATCATATCCCAGACATGCTCGATGGGAGAGAGATCTGGTGATCTGGCTGGCCAAGGAGGTGTTTGACAAGCTTGAACACAGTTCATAGCAACACGTGCCTTATGTGGTCTGGCATTGTCTTGCTGAAAAATAAGCTAAGGGTACTGCGAAAGGTACGATAGCAAAACAGGTCTCAGAATGTCGTCAACGTACCGCTGTGCAGTAAGTGTACCTCTAATGACGACCAAAGGGGTCCGGCTATCAAGCTAAATGGCACCCCAGGCCATAACTCCTCGTTGAGGGCCCGTGTGGCGTGCAATAGTGAAAACAGGATCGGCACGCTGACCTGGGCGTCTCCACACACGTCTTCGATGACTGTTTGGACACAGTTGGAAGCGGGATTCGTCGTTAAAGACTTTACGTCCCCAGTCAGCATCATTCCAGTCTGATAGAGCCAAGCACCCTTGTAATCTGGCTCGACAGTGTGCAAGCGTGAGTGGCAGGTGGCGTAACGATCGGTACGAGCGTAGATTTCGCTCTCTCAGCCGTCTGTGAATGGCCATGGTGGACACTCGTGTGTGGGTCGCACGACTGATGGTTGATAGCGATAAATCAGGCGCTGTGACAGTTAACGTTACACTGGAGCTATAAGTCGTTTGAGATCAATCAGCAAGAGAAAGAATCGAGGATAACGACCAAAGGGGTCCGGCTATCAAGCGATCTGTTGTGGCCCTACGTCGACCGCTACCATCATGACGCTGAAATCTGCCATTGTCCACCCACTCTTGCCAGCATCTTCTAATCGCCGTATCTCTTTGACTCACATGACGAGCGATTCTCCTATTTGCCCAATCTGCCTCTTTCAATCCAATGATACGACCTCTTTCAAAGTCTGAAAGTTGCTCGTAATGAGCTAGAATCCTGCGGCGAGGCATTTTTTCAGTCGTTGAAAGGTATCCTAAATCGCAATGCAGCAGAAATTTTTAACAACAGTTCAAGAACAACTCCTTGTATACATCTGCTGGAATGCTCAGTTCCAATGCTCTGGAGAGCACACTATTCATTCATTGGACACCAAATTTTAATCATTTTCTTATTTGAACAAAACATTTTTGCATACGAAATTTCAAAGCAATCGGATGATTCCTTCTTGGTGCATCGATTTTTTTTGTTATAGAGTGTATGTCGTGGCCCTAAATGCTCTCACGTTGGCGGGGTGTGGATGCTTGGAGAGTGGGGTCTCAGCTCAAATGTTGTCTTGGTCATCTTTTGTTTTGAATCACGTGGCGTTATCCTCGATTCTTTCTTTTGCTGATTGATCTCGAACGACTTATAGCTCCAGTGAAGCGTTAATTGATTAACATCACCATTATCATCCAGTGAAAGTAAAAGAGTCCACAGGATTCGTGTACTCCTTTAAATCCTCAAAACTCCTGGAAATCAATTTGATGCAACTCGACCGCTTTTGGACCTTTAGCATAAAATCCCAAAATCCAAATCCTGAAAATCCCCATTTCTGTTTGAAATATAAAACTTTTAATAAGATAAATATTTAATTTAAGACTCCTGTAAAACTGAAAAGTACTCTTGTTATTTTATTACTTAAAATTTAATGATTTTACAATGGAAAGAAAATTATTTAAATTAAAAAAAATACACAATTGTTTTCTGGTAAATCAAAACTGAAAACATTTTGAAATGCTTCTGTTAGATGTCGCCACGAACAAATTTTTTAAATACCAGTAAGACTAAATTTTTAAAAACAGCATACCTTTCTTGAAAATCAGATTTTTGTTGAACTTACTGTCAAAAGGATTTATAAAATGACCAATAAATAAGACAGGATGACTCAAAATAGATTAATCAGAATATTATCGATTCGCAATACATTTTGTATTAGGGATAATTGTGTCTCATAACATGTTTTCGAACACATTCATTCATTGGTATTAATACTCGCATTTCTTATGAAGGCATTAAAATCAGTTTAAAAGAAGTTTTTTTTTAGAAGTTTTCTTGATCCCCTGACGGGGGGAAGATATATGTCTGAAAGTTTTTATAAAACCTAACAATTTTACTAAAACAACTCATCAGCCATTACAAAAATTCTTTAAAAATAATTTTAAAATACCCTAAAATAAACACACAAAAATCAGAATTATCAAAAAATATCATCATACAAAAAAAAAAAAAAAAAAATCACATATCTTGAGCCAGATCCCAAATAAAATTTCTATCGAAATGGGACCTTAGAAAGCGCTCTGTGTACTACCTTTTCGCTTACACGTGGGTAATTATTACACCAGGATATTGCTTTACGGTTATTTCCGAACTACTACGACAATTCATACGTAGACCGCGAATTTAGTGAAAGTTCATTTTATGGTAAAAACTGTGGAATTGTATTTCAATTTAAATACAAGAAATGTATAATTTAAAACAGTGACCTCAAAATTTAAAAATTAGTATTAGTAGTCAAAATTTCTTCTAGAATAGTTATTCTGTTAATAAACACAAAAATTCAAATTATAGAAACATATCATCAATTACATTTTTAAATACAGAATTCGTAATATAAAAGTAATACATTTGAAAATAAATTTTGTACAGAACTTTGAATATTGTTTTCATTGTGTAATGACGAGATATCTTGCCATTAATAATTGAATTCCGAATGTAGAATATATCGCCGTGTTATGATGTAGAGATCAGGTTTTGGCCAATGTTTCTAATGACGTGATGTTTCGTCCACCTAGATCTGGTTAGTTTGCTTAATAACGAGATACCTCGTCTAGATAATCACTAGTAGGATTAAAATATTGTGTACCTTTAGAGAAATTTCCAATGTGTATATTTAATTAGATTTGCTACTCTTTTCGAAAGTGACTTGTCTGCTTACAAATTTCAAAATATAGCATTGATCTTAGTTCTATTTATAGTTTGTTTGAAATATTGCGTTAAGTAACAATTGATTTGTGCTTCTCCTAGAACATTACCTCATCCTTTCATGGCTGCATTGGCCAAGTGGGAACTCCAGGTTTGCCTCTGATAGAAAACACTGGGATGCGGATGAAAGAAATTGACACTTCATTTTGCTACAGCAACCTGGAGAAGGGAATCTTCTTTTCCGGCGAAGGATACATTGAATTAGTAGGTAAGTACTTCCTACTTTGTTTTTGCTTAGAGCTAAAAGCGAGACTGTTTCCGATTCTGCAGCAAATGATGCTTAAATTTGCCTGTTTATTTTTTTATTTTTATTAATTGAAAAGACTAAGGACTGTGAATACTAAGGACTTGAAAATACTGTGGCAGGAACCCGGCTCGGGACATATTATAGTGTGTTAAAGATTTTGAACGTTTTCTCTCATATAAGCGCATGTAATATTCTCCAATTGTGTTTTCATGTTGTGTAACGCGGGGGGAAAAGGGAACGATGGAGCTGAGGCCAAGTTAGTCGAGGCATCGGTGGTTAGAATGTCACGGACACAAGAGCGCAATGGGGGTAAAGTTTTTCTTTTTTATTTCTTTCTACCAACGGGATTTAAACTAAAGGTTACTGGGACTACGGCCAAGGTACCTCCAGTCCCCGAAGACCCCCGCGTCAACTCTGTTTACTAGGGCCCCCAACGAGCACTCCTCACTTATCCGTGGGCGACCTTATCAACCTTCAACCTGACATATGTCGGGAGGTAAGGGGGTACCTGTACGCTAACGAAAGAAGGCTATCTGGCGGACGGCAAGGGTCTGCAAGACTCCATAGATGATGGTATCGGTTGCCCACGGTACTCAGGAACGCCGATAGGTTCCTAGGAGATGCCTGGGTGTGCGTCTCTGATCACTCCTCGGCACGAATCTATGAAGAAAACTTTTCCGGCTCAAAACGGACCTAAGGTTGACTGATATCATTGAGCCGGACCACATATCTTCAGCGCACACATTCCGGGGTCGACCACGTCCACGCTCTATCGTGTTCATCCTGGGCAGATAAGGGTTTTTCGGACGGCGTGTCACTAGGCCCACTTCTAATATTTCTCATTAGAGGCTTTCCCTAGCTTCGGCTAATCCGCTGTGGGTTTTCAGTAACTCGGTACGGAGGGGTCTGCTTCCATTCGAAGGAAGGAAGGAGGTAAGGGGGTCACCTGCGGTGACAAAATGACAAAATGATGCTTAAACATGTTTTATGCAATGAAAATAATGATTAATGTACTATCTTATTTGAGTAATAGGTTAAAATATATCATCATTAATAACATGTTATTTTTAACAAGTTATTATTCACAGTATATAGTCCTTGATTTCAATTTTCAATTCGCTAAATATGAAAACTGACGAAAAGTCGAGTTTGAGGTCATTCCACGTCAGTTCAACGTAGTCATATCAACCTCCGTCTCGGATGTTGATGAAACTTGGTGCACATTCTTCCATTATGATTGAAAGAAATGCCGGTAAATTTTCCCCCTTATTTCAAACAGCTTAATTTTGTAGCACTTCGGAGTTTTGTAAAATCTGTGTTGTCTGTCTTTCTTGAGACGCTCGGCACAAAATACCCTTGTGTGCTGTAACGTCATAGGGGATCTCTTGACCACAGCTTTCATGGTGGTCCTTATGGAGATTTCCTTTGTTACGTGGATTCGCCGTCGAAGGGAATCATCTGGCGAATTTATGACCGGATGGGGGTAGCCCTCGTCTTTGAACTGTAGTGGTTTCGGAAGAACGTGTGCGGTCTCCACTCGAAGAAGAGAGAATCGTTGAACGGATGAACGTGAACGGACGCAGAGCCCGATGAATCCGCGGGACTGAAACCATATTTGTATATACCATCTATTAGCCTCGAAATAGCCTTAACTTATGTATATATCTTTAGTAACTAATTAAATGTGCTGTATTTTCAAAAGTTATTTTAATTGCCTACAAGACACTCGCCACTTAAAATTCCACTCACGACGTTACATGTACATTTTCTTTTCTTTTCTCCATAGCCAATGATAAGATTTCTTTGAAATTTTACACAGAGCTTAATAAGATGCTAAGAATCTCAGAAAAAAAATACTATAGCACTCAAAATATTTTATAAGTGCATAAAAAATTTATAAATGTACTTGTAGTCTAGTGTTTTTGGTGAAAAAACTAGGTTTAGAAAATCTGAATTTTCAGCATGCGGGTATGACGGAATCCAAAGTTGAAAATTATTGCAAAGACATGCTCTTTCTCAACAAAGAATGAAAAAAAAAATTTTAATTCCTTGTATGGAAAATTTTACGTTTTTGGACATTAGGAGGGGGGGGGGGATGGCTACTGGCTAGCCATTTTGTACAATTCTTCTAAAATCCATAGCTGTGAATAAAAAAAAATCGACCAGAAACTTTAAATGCTGGCAAATAAGGTAATAAGACATAGCAAGAGAGAGAGAGAGAAAAAAAAGTTTAAAATAATTTAAAATTATACATTATATTCAATATGCATTATTATATGATTCCCACAGTTAGAAAATCTAAATTTTCAGCATGTGGGTAGGATGGAACTCAAAGTTGAAAATTATTGCAAAGATACGCACTTTCTCAACAAAAAATGAATTATTTATATTTATTTTTTATTCCTTGTAATGAAAATGTTACGTTTTTTGGACATTGTAGAGGAAGGGGAAATGGCTGCTAGCTGTAATAGAAAAAAATAATTAAAATAAAGTTGTTCATTATAAAAGTAACATAATATTGCTTGTAATAGGTTTTCGTTCCAAAAGTGTGTTTAGTTTTTGGGTATTTAAAATTAAGAAAATTGGCTATTGTGAATAAAAAAAATGCGACCAGAAATTTTAAATGCTGGCAAGTAAGGTAATAAGACAGCAAGAAAGAGAAAAAGGTTAAAAGAATTTAAAATTATGCATTATATTCAATATGCAACATTATATGATTCCCACAATTTATTTTTTAGAGTATTATTGCATGCAAAGACGTCTATCTTACAAAAGAAAAAAAAATCTTTGTCTGTCATCTTGAAATAACGGATGTAGTCTTTTTAACGTTCATGTTGAATATTTTAAGGCCTAATTCACAATGAAGTAGTTTTATATAACACCCCTATTTATAAATAACAATAAGGACAACAATTAAATTAAAGTAAAAGATTACCATAACAGACTATATTATTATCAGTTGATTACCTTACAAGTTTAATGCTCCTTAGTTTCTTTGCTGTAGCCTCAGTACCACCTATAAGTTTTCCATTTCTTATTTCATTAACGCCAAACACTCGTTGGGTAAGAAGTATCTTCAGCCAGTAATTGTCTGGGTGGGTTGTACAATACCAAACATACGAGGAAATGATATTGCGCAAGAATCGTCAAGGCTAGGCCAACGGAGTGAATGTACATTTGGGTAAAGAAATTTTACAAAGAATCTCCCTTATCTCTCTGTCTTGATTAATCTCCGATATCATTGCAAAATACCACAAATGACCATACTTGCAAGCGACAAAACATCCAGGATACAGATCATCAGCATTCACAGAAAATTTGGGTAGTCTTCTCAGGTTGAAAGTGAAGTGGGTTCTTTATCAATGCTCAGTCTTCTTGCTTCAATTGTGCCTACAGAATTGAGGGGTTTAAAGTTGTGTAAATTACGGGTTCCAGGTAGTGTCTGCAAATCTCTGAAACGGGTTTTGAGGGAAGAGCGGGTTATGTCTATGGCATGCATGGCTATGTACCTTGCAGTATAATAGATTTTAATTTTTTCAATTTTTTTTGTCATCGAAATCAAAAAATGTTTTTGGAGTAGTAATCTGCTTGTCAAGGAGTCTCTGAAGACTATTTTCTTGCTGGACATTTTGAAGTTCCACCAATACAGTCGCATTTTGACCTACCATGACTGTGGCAAAGAAAGACCACTGTGCGTCTATTGGGAAATCTTCCTGATTTAGGTATTGAACTTATTTTTGTACTGTGCTGTGCTGCAGAGCCAGCAGTAAAGTTGTGTGATGCGAGGAAAATTATCTTTTATATATTTCAAAATTATTTCTTGAGTTTTGTGTACTATATTCACATTATGCTTTAAATCATCAGAACAATGCAATGGGATGAAATCATCTTCTCTCCGTCAGGACTTTTATAATGCTTTACCACAGGATGCAAAATACAAGATTCAGAAGTCCAGTGAGATCAGATGTCCAATGTACCAAGATGAGATCCTTGTACCTCATCTTGGATGATGAATGAAAAGTTTTCACTGAAATCGTAGGATGACGGAAGTGTATAATGGAAAGTTTTCTTTTTTCCACAAGTTTGTTCATGTCAATCGCTTTACCTTTAATCACCGTCCCTGCTTCAATCTATTTAGTTGCGATTTCAACCTGTAGCACTTTTTCCAATTTATCATAAACATTTACCTCAAAACTTTCTATCTTCCTCTTTGCATAACGTGTCTTTCTATGTCCAGGTAAACAATGTAATTTTAATGGGGAACAACCTGCCTCAGTAAGTGATGTGTTCAGTTTTTCTATGACTTATCTTCTGGACAAACTGGTATTTTCTTCTAAACTTATCCCAATATCTTCAGGTTGAATGCAACTGTCTTCAACATCACTCTCTTGATCTACATCACTGCTATAAATAATTTGTCTACATCTGCACAATTTTTCGCCTTGCTTTAATTTAATTCGTATTTCTAGCAAATTTTTTAACTGCTGTAACGTTACAGGGCGTGGAGGGGTTATTTTTTGACTGGTCATTTTTTTTCTTTTTCAAAGAATCCCTAAATTATTTTTTGAGGTATTATCTCCTAATATAATAGACAATATTGTGTTACTTTAAAACTGAACATCTTTATTTCGTTTATTTTTTCTATTACAGCCATAGATTGTAGGAAAATTGCTCGAAGTGGCTAGTCAGTATTTTTCCCACACAATGTCCAAAAAACGTAAAATTTTCATTAGAAGGAATTAAAAAAAAAACAAATTTTTTATTCTTTATTGTAAAAGAGCGTGTCTTTTTAATAATTTTCAACATAAAAAAACCTTTGAGTTCCATCATACCCACTTGCTGAAAATTCAAGTTTTCTAAACATAGTTTTTCACCAAAAAAACTAGACTACAAGTATATTTATAAATTTGTTTAGGCATTTATAAAATTTTTTGAATGCTGTTGTGTTTTCTTCTGAAATTCTTAGCATCTTATTGAACTCTGTGTAAAATTTCAAAGAAATCTGATCATTGGTTAAATGTACACAAAGGTATTTTGTACCGAGGGTCTCAAGAAGGACATACAACACAGATATTACAAAACTTAGAAGTGCTATAAAATTAAAACCCTTTTGAAATAGAGGGTGAGAATTTAAGGGGGTTTCTTTCAATCATAATGGAAGGGTGTGCACTACGTTTTATAAAAATTTGAGATGGTGGGAGACAAAATCCTTGTTTTTGTGTTGATTTGATGTGGAATGACACTTTGGTTAAGGGGGTCCAAGACACAAAAATCATCAAATTTTCGAAATTTTTTTTGTATAATTTTAAGAAATTCTCTATGTTTTTTTACTTAAAATAACGTCTAAATCATGTTTCTATCTTAATTAGAACTAGAGATACAATAATTTTTGTGGAGCGTTGTTTTGAAAATCTAACACTCTTGACAGTTGTTGTCATGGCAACAACATCTGTCTTTAAAACTTTAAATGCGTTTTTCTCCATGATACTTTTTTTCAAGATTTCCTGTATTCAAATTGCTATAAGTCGAAAACCAATAAAGTTTAAGGGTTGAAATATAGAATGTATCTTTTTCAAACATTATACTTTAATTTTAATTCAGCAAATTTAAAAAGAATATTTACTTTTAAAAATATGACTTTAAAAAAAAATGTACCTTAAAATTTTTAAAATTTTTCATTCAAATATTTTTTATATTTTATTAAATTAATATTTTTTAAATTGCTGAATCAAAATTAAAGTTTATAAATTTGTGAATAATTTACTGCAAGAATTTTGAAAATAGACCAAGAATATTTTGAGCCTTAGCAATTTAAAATGACCCCTCTTTTTTTCAAAAAATTTTAATTTAAAATTTTTAAAAAACTTTTAGAAAAATTTTGTGTTGTGATTTCGTTTATTAGTTAGATGGGTAATCAGCACAAAAAAAAATTCAAAATTAATTAATAAAAAAAAAATTTCAATGTGTCCCGGACGCGATATTCCACATTGACTAACTCCCGGGCACTCGCGTCGCCAAGCTTGCCAAACCAGTCGAATTTTTAAGCTGTCTGTCGTCCCGCGGTAATCCCACTCCCGTAAGTTGGCAACCCACGTCCTTATGTCAACTCGCCCGTCTCGTACCGCGAACTATTGTTTGTTTGTTTGTTATCCAGAGGCTTGATTATCAATTATCATCAAAGATGGACACGTTTAAAGACAAATATTTAAGCGAATTGAATAAGGAATTCTTTCTTGCATTAGACGAGAATAGTTGCACCGACGAAAAAAATCGCTTTTTGTGTGCAATCCAAACCGAGTAGGAAATAGAATTTTGGAAAGCTTCAGCTCACTAACCAACACGTGTTGGATAGAATGCCATCGTCGCAAGAATTTGAACAGGACAAAGTGTTATAGCAAAACATTAAATTCACCGTAAACAAACAGAGCGCGATCTCTGCGGTTCGCGAATAAACTCGTGAAACGCGAAAAAGCGCGAGGTTGGCATCAGAGATTGGCGTAGTTGCGAAATCCGAAGCCAAAGAGTGCCCGGGAGTTAGTCAATGTGGAATATCGCGTCCCGGACCCCCTTAATGATTCTTGTAACTGACCCTCCAGAATCAGAATTAGAAAAAGCGTTCGTTGAGAAGAAAATTTTATTGATTTGTCTCTTTTCTGACTAGGCATATCTTGTTTACACGAAATTCAGATTTTTTTAAATTTTGTCACTCTTTGAAAGATTTATACACTTTGTAGATTTGAGAGGTGAGATCAAGTCATTAAAGAAAACCAAATTTCCTTATTTCACAATTCGTGGTGATCGTGGGAATGTGTGAATAAAACATTAATTTAACAATAATTATTTCATTTATATAATCGAATCCTTAGTTACAAAATGCATAGAATATTACAAATAGATTCCATACATTGGCAATATTAATGTTGCAAGAATATAAATTAAAGGGCATTTGGGAGGACATTCTTGTCTAAACCACAGAATTTAACGAATCTGGGAACATTATTTTTGAGAACCCTTTTCTTTATAGATGAAAAATATGATATCTGGCAATGGATATCCATCACCCTGGACATCAAGCCCCGCAACATGTCGGGCGTCGTTATGGCAGCACAGAACGAAAAGGACTACTTCATCCTGCAACTGACAGACGGACGCGTCGAGTTCACATACAACAACGTCACGACCACTTACAACCCCTCTGACAAGAACTACCTGTGCAACGGACAGTTCCACACCATCCGGGTATCAAAGTTTGAGGGCTCCGTCATTCTGACTGTGGACAGCGCGACATTGAAGTCCAGGGTCAAAGTAAGAGACCGCCGATCCTGGAACCTCCAACCAATCTACATCGGCGGACTACCAAAGTCGTCCTGGTCCAAGAGTGTAGTCCGGACAGATAGGTTCGTGGGATGCATACGGAACATCCAACCAAACCAGGAACCACCGTTGACTTTTTATGAATTGGATGTCATCGGGCACGTTTATCTATATAATTGTCGTACAAACTGAAATTTTTAAACGTGGAATAACATATGTATGCGTCAGTGTTCATTTTACATTAACAAAAATACAGTGATATAGATCAAGAGAGTACCAGGTTCTGATGTATATTTTATTTCCTATTTTCCCTTGCTTTAATAATTAACTTAAAATAAAAATGTTTGGTCATATTATATTTGAATTAGATGGCTGATTAATGTATTTCTGATGCACGAAGTGCGTCCCATTATCTTTGATTCAACAAAGTACACATACGCAAAATACAAAGCAAATACTAATGAAATACAGCTTCAACTACCCTCAAAGCAATAGAAAAATGAAATGTTCCATTCATTTGGTAACTTCATCAGTTGAAGTTTAGTAGATTTGATAAAAATTTACACCAATGTAAGGTAGGTAATGGTAATGGTTATTTTAATTAACGTCGTACTAGAGCAACACAACGGGCTATACACCAATATAAGGAAATGTTGGATTGAAGGAACTTTAACTTAACCTACACTAAGGTCGTATCAATGTGTTAGATTTTCGACTTCTTTAGACATTTCATCTCAGATTTAGGTAATTAACTAACGTCGTATTGGAGCAACGCAACGGGTTGTTGGCGACGGTCCGGGATCAGTCCCCATGGGAAAGAATCCGAGGACAACAACCATAATTTTGTACCACGGTCAAATGGCGAGGACAACACCTGAGCTGACCAAACATCCATACCACGACTGAGAGAGGACATTTGAGACCACAACAGATGTAACGTGCACCAACCATCGGGTGCACGATGGTGTTTCGTTGAACCAAGATTTGAACTCGCAACTCTCCAATTGCTAATTCGTTACTTTTCCAATCGGGCTATCGTTGCTCATATTTTATCGCATGGAAAGGAAATTCACTTTTATCGTGAGAGGGTAAATTTCCCACATATAGCTCTTAATGATGACCAAATTGTTCAGGTAGTCCAACATGTTACCCTTTTAACCTCTGAGGGGTTCTCTCGTTTTAATCCAGTTCAGTACGACATCAAAAATGCACCATACATAAAAATGCGTCTCTTCGTTCTTCAGTAAGGCGCACATTCCACGTATCCGATTCTTTTACAAAGCTGTAAGATACGCTTTCCTGCTTCTCACGAACCACTTGCAGTCCCTGATTAACAGTAATAGTCAAGCTGTGGTGTATAATAGGCCTTTGTTATTCGAGAACAAGCGCATTGTACCGTCATGTCAGAATTAGACGGACACCTGTTTTAAAATTAAACTATTTATTTAGATAATTAAAATATTTACAAGTTTACAAGTTAAAAGTTAGGGCACAGCTATCAACAATCGAAAACCTGCCTAGAGCCAAAGCACCAATGGCTCTCCACAAAACAGAGACGTCTGTCTCTCGTTGAATTCAGAATCAGTCTCTCAAGTTCTCAAATCCCCGTTCTCTTGGATCCGCAAAACCGCAGCTGCGAACGAGAGGGGGGTGAATTCCGAGCCCTTGCAAGAGATGTTTTTGTCCTCAACAGAACTGAAGACACCCCCACACAGATGCAAAAACCGTCTGTAATGCCGACTTGAGTTCCCAAAAGCTAATCTCCATTCCAGACATGGGATTAGGGAACCGACGGAACTCCAGTTGTGTCGATGGGAAAATCGTACCTTGTAACATCGATGTTTATACTTGTCGATGTTTTTACGTTGTCGATGTTTTATTTTTGAATGAAAAAAATACCGTTATAAAAATTTAAAAAATAACCAAGTTGCGTAATTTTTAAATTCAGCAAATCGTACATATTTTTAGACCAAAGTGGCCAAGTGTGAAGGGTCTGAAAAGTAGGGATGTAACATCTATGTTGATGCTTTCACAACATTGATGTTTTATAAAAAAACATCGATGTATTGGATCCGATGTCGCATCACTAGTTGCTAAACCAGTTTTAAGAAATGGGGAAACAAGTTTAAATACACTGAATTTTAAAAACATCGATGGTTTGGGGGATATGTATTATCAACATCGATGTTTTGCTGTCGATGTTGCATCACTAGGTGCTAAAACAGTTTTAAGAAATGGGGGAAAAAGTTTTAATACACTGAATTTTAAAAACATCGATGTTTTTGAGTCGATGTACACTCTATAACAAAAAAATCGACGCACCAAGAAGGAATCATCCGATTGCTTTGAAATTTCGTATGCAAAAATGTTTTGACCAAATATGCAAATGATTAAAATTTGGTGTCCAATGAATGAATAGTGCGATCTCCAGCGCATCAGAACTGCGCATCCAGCAGATGAATATAAGGAGTTGTTCTTGAACTGTTGTTCAAAATTTCTGCTGCATTGCGATTTAAGATACCTTTCAACGACTGAACAAATGCCTCGCCGCAGGATTCGAGCTCATTACGAGCAACTTTCAGAGTTTGAAAGAGGTCGTATCATTGGATTGAAAGAGGCAGATTGGGCAAATAAGAGAATCGCTCGTCATGTGAGTCGAAGCGATGCGGCGATTAGAAGATGCTGGCAAGAGTGGGTGGACAGTGGTAGATTTCAGCGTCATGATGGTAGCGGTCGACGTAGGGCCACAACAGATCACGAGGACAGAATGATTGTCAGATCAGCTGTCACAGCGCCTGATTCATCGCTATCAACCATCAGTCGTGCGACCCACACACGAGTGTCCACCATGACCATTCACAGACGGCTGAGAGAGCGAAATCTACGCTCGTACCGACCGTTACGCCACCTGCCACTCACGCCTGCATACTGTCGAGCCAGATTACAGTGGTGCTTGGTTCGATCAGGCAGGAATGATGCTGACTCGGGACGTATAGTCTTTAGCGACGAATCCCGCTTCCAACTGTGTCCTGACGATCATCGAAGACGTGTCTGGAGAAGCCCGGGGCAGCGTGGCGATTCTGCTTTCACTATTGCACGCCACATGGGTCCTCAACATGGTGTTATGGTCTGGGGTGCCATTTCCCTTGATAGCCGGACCCCATTGGTCGTCATTAGAGGTACTGCACAGCGGTTCGTTGACGACATTCTGAGACCTGTTTTGCTGCCGTTCCTTTCGCAGTACCCTGGGCTTATTTTTCAGCAAGACAATGCCAGACCACATACGGCACGTGTTGCTATGAACTGTCTTCAAGCTTGTCAAACACTTCCTTGACCAGCCAGATCACCATATCTCCTTCCCATCGAGCATGTCTGGCATATGATGGGAAGGCGACTACATCCGGTAGGGAATGTTGATGACGTAGTCCGACAATTGCAGCAAATTTGGCAAGAAATACCGCAGGAGACCATCCGGGAGCTTTATCGGTCTATGCCACGCCGTGAGGCTAGAGGCGAGTCCAGGCTAGAGGCGAGTCAACACCTTATTGAGCTCGTTACTGTAACTCGGAAATAAATCATTCAATTGTTCTGAAATTTTAGACATTTTCTATTCTGGATATAATTTTCCTATCCACCAATTTTTGTCTCCATCGGACAACTCCTTCTTGGTGCGTCGATTTTTTTGTTATAGAGTGTATTATCAACATCGATGTTTTAATTTTGAACATCGATGTTTTGCTATCGATGTCGCATCCCTAATCGGCACGAGCGGCTCATGAACTCCTCGTTTGGAGCCCAAAACCCAGTCCAAATCATGAGAACTCGAAGGTTGCAAATATATACGAGGCTTTAGAATCGCCCTTAAGTTCCTGTCACAGAAACATTTATTTTTTTGTTTCTTTAGTTGCTATCTTTCTGCCAGCGCGACAGGGAGAAAACATGTTTCACTCCAGCTGTCTATCAAGCGTCTTCTCTGACAACTAATAACTTTGTTTTGGAATCCGAATATTAATAAAGGCAGAGAGAGAGAATAATCAGCATTACTCTGCTATCCTCTGTTTTTATCTTTGTTCTTGAAGCAAAAGATGCACTTCCGTCGGATGTTCTGATTCATCGCGAACACCTGCTTCTGTCGATTGCCCATTGGAGCGACACTCGGATTGTGAAGTTCGTTTGGACTCCCGTTAGGGATTCTTTCAACACTAAGGACACCTTCACACGAAGGAGATCGATCGCTCAGACGATGAAGACGACGGAACTTACATAGAAACAAACCATAGGAGCACTTCAAACGAGAAGACTAGCAGGAGACCGTTATGAGAGACTAAAAAATAGACACCGAGGCAGTTTAGCCGCCGGCGACATTTTTTATGTCGAGGTTTTTTTATTCGAGAAACAAAACAAAAGACCTTGTATATTCTCAAGTACAAGTTTATATCTTTGGGATCGTTAAAGATAGAGTACAAATTTCAACGGATTTGACATCTGCGGAAAAATTTACACCAGATCGATACCTTAAATGTGACTTTCTTTAAATAAATAATATTTCTATTGTAACTTTTATATTTACGTCAAATGCGGCTAAATTCTTATTGCGAAAATATAAATGTTGCAATTGAAATTTATTTATTTAAAGAAAATCATATTTAAGGTATCGATCTGATGTAAAATTTTTTGCTTATTTCAAATTCGTTGAAATCTTTAATCTGTCTTTAACGATGCTACTCTTACAAAAAAAAAAACCTGAATAATTCCTGTCAAAAATTTTGTTTTGCTTCTCTTCGATCGAATAGTTTATGCGCAGAAAATGAATCGGTAAACATTTCCTGGTGACAATACCAAGCGGCCGGTCTGAGAGATCGATCTCTCTGACCGATCGCCTGAGATAGTCGCACAGATTAATTTCCTACACACAAACAATTCGAGCGAAGAGAAGCAAAACAAAATTTTCAACTGGCATTCTGTCGTTCTTTTTTGTAAAATCGGCTTCGTTAAAGATCGATAAAAAATTTCAACGAATATGATATCTGCGGAATTGATTTTCTTTAAATAAATAATTTTTAAATTGTAAATTTTTATTTTTGACAGTACGAATATGGGCGCGAAATAGACAATGACGTCACGACTTTTACGTCCTTTTGGAATCGTGCCTGCTTTCAGAATGGAAGAACTGGAAATGCTTGCATTATGGTATTTGAATCATAAGAAAAACAAGAAAAATGTCAAAAGGAAGTATTGGGTACACTCTATCAATAAATTTGGTATGCAGAAAGGCTTATATCATGTTCTATATCGCGAACTGGAGGATAACTCGATTAAATTTTTCAATTATTTCGGGATGTCAGTAGCTTCTTTTAGAGAACTCTTCAGAAGGATACATTTATACATTAAAATTCACCCATCAAGCATATTTTTCTTTAAAACATTCTAGCGTTTCTTCGCCATAAATAAACACCATCACTGCTCTAGATGCGTTTTCTTTTTTTATTTTGTCCGCTTAGTCTTCGTGAGTTTTGTCCCACAATGCAGGCTGCATTTGCACAGCAGTAATTAACTTATCAATATCAAAACTTTCCATTGCAAAAAAATATAAGACAAAGAACCAAGGAAAACACATTCAGAACGGCAGCTGATATCGCCAGTCTCTCTCGTGTAAATGACGTAATACCTCACAATGTAACATCAGACTCCTTCAAACAAAAAAAAGTCGCCGACAACTGAACTTCCTTGGCGAGGCGCCTTTACACGAATGAGATCGATCGCTCAGACTGGTCTGAAGGCGACGGAACTTACATAGAGAAACCATAGGAGCGCTTCACACGAGAAGACTCGCAGGAGACCGGTAAGAGAGACGAAAAAACAGTCACCGAGGAAGTTCAGTCACCGGCGACAATTTTTGTTGTGGTTTATTTTATTCGAGAAACAAAAGAAAAGAACTTTTTAATTCTCTAGTACAAATTCATATATTCACGATCGTTAAAGATAGAGCAAACATTTCAACGGATTTGAAATCTGCGGAAAATTTTAAACCAAATCGATACCTTGAATGTGATTTTCTTTAAATAAATAATTTTTCTATTGTAACTTTTATATTTCCGTACTACGAATTTAGCTGCATTTGACGAAGATATTGATTACGAACACTAAAAGAACTATTTATCTCGATTTATAGAAAAGATATAACATAAATGGAGTACTTAGTTGCATTAATTTATTGCTTTATATAGCAACTAAAAATAGGATGAATATTGAATTGTATTCGATGCTTTGAAGAGTTAAAACAAAGGGGATAGTTGGTCATTTTATGTCTGAGATAACATATATCAACAATGGTCCATTTAAGTTTTCATGTGTGGCAAATGTCTTTAAAACAAAGATTTTGTGTGATTTTGATGAGTGCACCGGGATTTGGAACACAGGTAGTCCAAAATTTTTTTCAATTTTTGGGTAGCGGCGAATTTTTAAAATTCAATCTAGAAGATTTTTAAATGAATTTAATAGTTTTATTCTCTACCTGGTTCTTCAAACGCGTTTCTTCCAAAAAAAAGAAGAAACCCCCGAAAATGGATTTTTTCGACCCACGAGACCTTCTTTTAAATTTTCACAAGAGATTGTAACGTCACGTGAACTTTCTCTTTCCAAAAAAAAAAAAAAAAAAAAAAAACCCAGATTGCATCTTCTGCCCTACGCGTTAAAAAAAGAAACAGATTACATTTCCTGTCCCATTCCATTTCCGCCAATGAGAGCAAGAAATAAAAAACTTATTGACTGGGAATGTTAAGTTTTTTTTACGTAAAATCGGAATCGCTAAAGATAGATTGAAAATTTCAACGGAATTGAAATCTGCGGAAAATTTTACACCAGATTAATACCTTACATCACAAACCAACACCACGGGCATTATTAATATTGAGAGTCGCTAGATTTCCGAAAAGGGAAGTGTTATATTTTCTTCTCAATGCAGTGAATCTACATAGATTTTCCTTTGAATGTATTATATTGCTTCTATCATTAGAATAGCATCCTCCGGAAAATATTCTATCACTCCTTTCCTTTGAAAAGAATCCTTCAGAAAGATTCTATCAATCTTTTACTTGAATAGAATATTTTGAAAGGATTATTTTTGTCAAGGACGTTATAATTGGTTAGAAGTTACGCAGAGAAGACTGCAGTAGAATTATGCGTGTACACACTTCAGATAGATGTTACCCATCATATTGTTAAAAAGTAGTAATTAGAATAACTAACCTCAATATTTTAATAAATATCACTAGTTACCTGCACGATGAGATTGAATAAACTATTCAATAAAATAAATTTAAATTCAAATCAATGTGTGTGCGTGTTTGAAATGTTTCAGATATAAGTAATTAAATATATACTTCACCAAAATTTTTGCGACTTATTTTATTTCATTTGGACGTTAAAATATACGTATCATTATAAATGGATTTAAATAACATAAAATGTGAGTAAATACACTACCAAGAAACCCACCCTCCCTGTAAGCAAAAGCGTACGATACCAAGATAGCCTCCTAAAGAATACAATCTTTGATGAGTGCGTGCAATCGGGAAGAAGGATGTGATGGTCATCTTCCTTAATTGTAACGGAAATCCCGTAAAAGACATTTGTGTCTTAGGTGATCTCATTTAGTTCCTGGTTAGGTGCGACCTTAAGAGCATGGATAAACCCTTCTCACATTTCAAAAAGATATCTTTCGATAACAAAAAGGTCTTATCATGGTTCCGTGGCAATATATTCGTGCTTTAATTAGTGTTTCGTTTCTCACGATACTTTTCGCGGAAGTTTTGGGTCGAAGTAAGTACAAAAATGTTCCTAATTCATGTAAAAATTAATTTTGTGGAATAATAATTTTTTTGAAAGTATTTCCTGAATCTACTATTCCACAAATTACTGAAATACCTAATTTCATTTTAGCATTAAAGAAACGCACGTCTTTTGAATAACATGGTGCATGTAGTTTTCCATATATTATATTAAAAATAATTTGGTAATAAAAAATTATTTGCCTAATTTCTAGTCATGAATATTTTCTTTTGTATCATATCTATATATTTATTTTTATAAATATGTATCTATTTATATATTTATTTGTATAAATTTTTTGTGATACTTGCACAAACACATAGACACAATAACACGTGAAAAGCGAAGATAGGCAGGCCAACGCAATTAAGATTGTCACAAAATAGCACTTTCTCTAATTTCACTTTTATAAAATAGCACCAGCCGTTTTGACGTAGAATGGGCACACACATATAGACAACAGATACCAAACGCCGAAGACTCCGGTTTTGCGTTAGGCCGATTTTCCGATTTGAAAGTCCCAAAACAGAGAAATAGCTTGGAATTTGTCGATAATATTCAGTGTACTAACATTTATAATTTTATGTATCTTGATTATGATTTTATGTGTTTGAATTAAGACTGTGAAATGTGATGCTGTAATATTTGAACGGTTTTTTTTCTAACATTTAAGTGTTCTAATGTTTTATGTTGTAAATAATTTTTTTAGGAGTTAAATTTTAACAAATTATTTATTTGCATGGGTTTATTTCTTGGCGGGATGTATACATGTATCGACCATCGTTCCATAACGTTCAATGAATAGATATATAATGATTGATAGAAATCCGTTTCATTAAAATAAATCAAGTCTACAAAGCAAAAACTTCCAAATTTAGATGAGATGTAAAAGTTAGAGGGTAACGGTAAGATGAAGTTATTTTAAAAACTTAAAACAAGATGCAACCACAGTTGCAATTCAAAAACTTTATAAATTTTAATGTAGGTTTCCATTTCAAGGGAATTAAAATCAGTAAAATTTACAAATATTTTTCAAATTATACTATTGGATTGTACTGAGACCTGTGCTCATTTGTCAAGAGAAACATTTATCATTCTAAATAGGTACGTAGTTTTCAAATATTTTGTGATTTGATTTTTTTTTGTTATCAATAGCGAAGCGATTGAAGAAAAGTGCCAAAGAATCGAAACTGATGTCATTAGGAGAATCGTGAATTTGAAATAAATCTTTGCTGATTCGGGAATAATATCATACATATACAATATTCTAAATCAGTTGAAAAGTTGAAAAGATTTAGTCAAAATGACAGAAAGTCGAGATGGTTTTTGAGTTGATGCTGTTTTTATGTAAATTTGCTATCAGAAATATTCTTTGAAAACATTGATTTATTTTTTTTAACACAGGAAAATTGATTTTTTGAAAAATTGTTATCTATCAACTTCGTTTCTCTTTACTAAAGGCATTTAATTTTAAAGCAAGCTGTTACATACATAAAAAAAATTTGGGAGCAAAATAATTACTTGAAAAAATTAATCTTGAATATTGTATCAATAATGATCTCACTTTCATAATGATGGTGGAATTCGGAAATATTGCATTCGGGGTGTTAGAATGCTACAGATAAAATAATAACGATATGAAATACTAGCTGCAATATACTACGCTGTATATTTGTCATATTTACAAGATATATTTACACTTGAAGTGCATTCACAATCCCTCCAAAATTAAAATTCGACTTCTGTAATAGACATCTAACAATCACATTTTGTAGTTTTGTCTTACTTTATAATGGGATGAAAGTGAAATTCATTATATGAAATGGAAAAAGCAAGCATACATATTTCGTCCGAAGTAAATTGAGACGTTGCGGATACAAACTCAAGTTGTTTGTTCTCACATTTTGGTTTGTCAGACTTTAGTGAATAAGGATATTAACTTTTTTGTTGAGTTCACCCTTTCTAACCCTATAAAACTAAGGCTGACAGTAGCTCTTCTGTGAACTAAGAGCGGTAAAGCACCGAGTTTAAATGCGTTTTTCTGGACCAGCATTTGTTGAGTTTGCCCTTCGTACCCGCAGCGCCTCAATTGTAGAAGCTTATAAAATTTTAAAAACGGAATTTAAAAAATCATATTCCCCAGTCACTTTTTTTTTTCTTATTTTCCATTTGTATTTTCTTTTGTACTTGCATTTAGCTATGGTACAGAAAAGTATTTTTCGGATAACATTGAATCAACTTTTAACCTATTCAACACTAGCAAAGCAAATTCAACCATTAATAATTCTTGAAGTAGTTCATAAATTCTTAATAAAAAGCCCGATTTCAGCTTTATTTACCTCAAACAATGCAATTTTCAATTTGTTCCCAAGAATATACGCATGATTTTCTATCGCAGGTGAAATCATTTGAAGTACCAGAGATGAACTAAAATGTTCGTAAATAATAAAATTGACATAATTTTATGTGTAGAAGTTTTAATGTGATTTTCAAACTGATAAAAGGGACATACTTCGCTGAAAGGGCATTGTTCAGATAAAGTAAGTCGTTTTGGATGAACCAATAATTAAAGTATATAAAAAGAGGTAGTTAGTCAACAAACATTTCAGCAATAAATAAATAACCCATTTATGGAACTCATTGCAGTCTTAGAAACTTTTTATGTTATTTTAATAAAAACGATGGTATTTAAAGGTTTACATTTAAGTAAGTTTCAAATATAAGATTTATTTCTCTCTCAATTTTTAATCTAAAACATTTTCTATTTCTATAATGTACTACATTTTTGGAGACATTACAATTCGATTAGACTGACATAGTATAAAGTTATTCTGAAATGAAAACTGCTTTCTCTCTGTAATTAGTAAATTAAAAAATGTGTTATGTTTGTAAATAATATTTGAGTTTTTAACTTTCATGACTTACACCATTTTACTTGTGAGATGCCGTTAGCCTGGAATTTGTAAAATCAAATGTCTTATCCGGGTTCTTGCGTTTAAAACAATCCTTTCGTAGCTTATCTTCGAGTTCTATTCTCCAGCAGACATCCATATAAAATAATATTTCTTTCTTTCACCGTTTGTTTGTTAAGAATCGGGATTAATCGAATTTAGATAAGTTTAATTTTTTACAAGAACACTTAAAATGCTTACAAAACAATAAACAAATATTCCCTTGTTTTAGCTCTTCCGAGAACTGTCTCATTAATTTTAATTGAAAACATGAAAGGAATCCAGTTTCCGAGATCTATATTTGACATTGCAGAAGCGTTATTTCTTCTATCCCTTCAATACACTTGTTTATGATACCAGTTCTTCGGATTGGTATGTGGTTTGGTGAAAATCTTAAATGGAAAAAGTAAGATGTGGCAACATTCTTTGCAAATAACATATTTAAAATCACTATTTTACCTTGTGTTCATTTTGTTTCCGATGAGGATGGATGTTATGTTTCATCGAAATAGCTATCAACGAATTGGTTATTTCTCTCTATTCATTATTAATATTTGAAACGTTTTTAATGAACTATTTGTTTTGTTTAAGTAATTATACTTACTCTTCTTCGTGTGATTGTGTTCGATAAGGAAATGTCTTCAATTATGCTGAAACCTACTCTCTCGTAATTCTTTTCATTTGCAAATATCAGCCCCAATTACCATATCTCCAATACCTTCATGTGGCATAACAATGTTTCAAGGGTAATACACTTTTCGTCAACAACAGCATATATAGTTATGTATGATATGTGCAGTATAGGTAGGTATGGTATTAGGTGTAGTAAGAAGTTTTAAAGCGAGTTTTGTATGATGTCTACTGCAAAATAGCATACCAATCAGTACACCACGTTTGTGTCATGTGATAAAAACCGGATCACAGGTATCAAACCGACGTAGAAGCTAGGGAAAAGGAGAACGTAAGTTGAAATTTTGAAGGTATAAAATGTCATACTATAAGACATTTATTCGTCACTGCATTCGTTATGAATTTTACCAGCACAAAAGTGCTGCAAAAGCATGATAATCAATTTGTTCTGATTTAGGGGTGAATATCATATCGAAAAGCACATGTGAGTATTGGTTTCGACGTTTTAAAGATGGCGATTTTTATAGCGATCGACAATGTAGTGGCGCTCCATTGAAGTCTATCCATGACGATTTGCAAATACTTCTCGATAAAGATGCATCTCAAACGCAAAATGAACTTGCTGAACAGTTAGGATTATCACAAAAAAACGATATATAATCGTTTACATGCAATGGGAAAGATTCAGAAGGCAGGAAAATGGGTGCCACATGCATTGAGGACGACCGTGTCTTGAAGTGCATGAATCTGCTAAACAGGCAACACAGAAAATCTTTCTTGTGGAAAATCGTGACAGGAGATGAAAAATGGATCTGTTATGACAGTCCGAAACGCAAAAAAATATTGGGTGAATCCCGGCGAAGCAACAACATCAACGCCGAAAAGAGACATTCACTGCAAAAAAGTTCTCCTATGCATCTGGTGGGATATGAAGGGAGTACTCTATTACAAATAGTTGAAGTGGGGTGTAAGTGTAACTGCTGAACGCTATAATTAACAATTACTGAGATTACAACAGGAAATCGATCAAAAACGTCCGTTTACTGGCAAAGGTTTGCGGCCCGTCAAATTGCTCCCTGACAATACACGGCCGCATGTTGCAAAAGTGGTCAAGGACACGTTATATACACTTGGCTGGGAATTTTTGGAACACCCGGCGTATAGCCCCGACATAGCCCCTTCGGACTGTCATTTGTTTCGGTCTATGCAGAATGCCTTGTCTCCTGTATACTTCTGGGCAGTGGACGACGTACAAAAATGGGTTGACGACTTCATTGTGTCAACAGAGGAATCTTTCTACACTGCTGGCATCCGTGAACTAAATGACCGATGTCAGAAGTTATTAGATAATGATGGAAGTTATTTCGATGAATAAAAGTATTATTATCAGTTCTAAAATACATATTCATTTCTTTGACATATGCTTTAAAACTTCTTACTACACCTAATATTTTAATTAACGTCGTACTAAAGCAACACAACGAACTATTGTAGACGGTCCGGGATCTGAAACCAAAGGAATCTGAGGACAACACCGCGTAATTTTGGATCAGGGTCAGATGACTTGAGCTGGCACCCGTCTCTCCAAACTTCAACAACACACCAACGTGAGGACATATGAGGCCTTGATATACTCAACGTGCACCAGTCCCCTTTGAACACTACGAACTTTGATTGGATTTGAACCCACAACATCTCGGTTGGTAATTCGTTGCTCTTCCAATCAGGTAACCGCTGCCCCAACAGGACATAGAGAGAAGTCGTAATACAATTTTAAAAGAGCGATTTTAAGCAATTATGGATTGGTATAGTAAGAATGTGCATGTGATATTAATCTCCTTTTGCTCTAAAATAGTTTTTATCTTACAGATTCTGGTAAATTTTATCCGAATTAATTTTGCAACGATTTGTAACGATTTCTTTTATTTCTCATCTCTCCTTGTCAAATATTATTGCCATTTTTATTATTTCATGCTACAGTTTTATATCAGATCTGCAGTTTTTGGAGTGTGGTGTGCCAGCTCAGATGTTGCCTCATGATCTGACCGTGGTTCAAAATAACGTGGCGATACACCGAATGGCTTAGGCTGGGACAGTAATTAAAATAAAAAAATGTCGTATTTGTCCTGTTCTGTTTGTTATCTCAACTCAAGGAACTTTTTTTCTCTATATAGGGATCTGTGGAAAAGTATTCGGTCTTGCGGCTCGCGATAAGAATGTTATACGTGGAGAAGATGCTGAGCCAGGTACTTGGCCGTGGATGGTAATATATACATCATTTTTTTATTTGTTCGTTTTGATTTCAGAAAATTGTTCGCAATCTTTTACCAAAGGAAGTATGCTTTCAACTAACCATTCTATGACCTATCAACTGACAATACATTTTTAATGCACGAAAACGCTCTTTTGAATCCTGCAGAACAAATAATTACTTTTTTAAGTTTTAATTCCATGCAAATTAAGTTAGTAATCTTTATAAATGACGACATTTTTTGCTGAACATCTAAAATACATATCTTTCATAAACATTCATATCTTTAATTGTTAGAGATGCCGAGAAGGAAGACTGCGATCGTTATAAATAATTCGACACTTGATTTATATTAGTTGCAGGCGTCGTTGTTTAGTGAAGAATAAGACAACTTTACTTTTTCTATAAAGATTATATTTTAACCAGAAATCAAAATGCAGACGCAAGTATGAATAAAAGCTAATTCGAATAACATTTTTAGCCTTCTAAGGTTTTGTATCCTGTTAGAGGGTGGCATCGGAGTTTATAAAGCGTAGTGGTACCTCTATTTAATCGTCTATTTTACCAGTCTTTTCGTAATTAAACTAGGTAACGCGCTTGAGCTATTCTTGCGAAACAACGTCGTTGAAGCTCGTTCAATACTCATCTAGTATCAAGAAGTCTCTCAACAGATATTTCTGAACGGCGGTCACTGATAATGGGGTTTGCAAAGCCATTTTCAGAGGACCATGCTCAATGAAAATGTGCTTGCATGTCTGAAGCTCTTTAGGCAGGTACACTGGTCGATGTCCTTGATTCGCTAGTACCGTCGAACGTTTTGTCTGTCCGAGCTTAGCTACGTAATCTGGTTAAGGTAATCTGGAATGCTATCAACTACAATTTGTCCAGGAATTCGCAACTTGACTACTTATGTTACCTCAGCTTTACTAAAGCCTTGGGGTCTTCTCTGTAGATGGATCCAGCAGAACCATTGGTAAATTGTCAATAACAGTTACCTCCTGTGAACATCAAGACTTGCTTAAGGAGTCATTTACATCTATCATCCAGTGTTGTACAAGAGCTCCAGTCACAGTTTCGGTGCTTAGATTAGAAAACGGTATTTCCTCTGGTTATCTAGTAAAACGTTCAGCAATAGTTGAGGAATATTTAAAACCCTTATAAGAAGATAAATGACCTAGAAGGTCAATGTGCACGTGTCGAGCATCTCGGAACTTCTTTAAATTGTACGAGCGGGAATTTTGTACACAGATACACACTGTTCTTTTGGGAAGGGATACATGTATTTTCCCTTATAGTAATGTCTTTGTAAGACTAGACCAGAAATACCTAGAGCTATTTACTAATCAATTAGTCGCTCTTATGCCAGGTGTGAATCCTTGTACAACTATACAAAAATATTTTTATGCAAACTCAGAGGAACATAAAATTTGTCAGTTTGATTTACAATAACGATTTTTTCCGAATCGGGCATTTGAACATTACTTAATTTAACTGAAGTAGAACTATTGGCAAAATTTCTTAACCTTTCCAGAATCATAAAACAGAAATCGACGATTGTATTCACAACCCATCAGTGACAACATTGTCCGGGGGATGTCCATTGCAAAGTGAGAGATTAATTCGAGCTATAGTAAGCGTCTCGGTGAGCATTTGACGAACTTTTACTGTAAGGTCTTGTGGAAAAGCCGTTAGTGGGTAACATTCAGTTTGTAGTACAAAGGAAAATGCCTCTTACATATATGTGAAAAAATTGCATAGCGATCTGCCAGAAGCACGCGGACGTAAGTAGAGTAACTGCTTTGGACCTGAGAAGTATTTTTGGGTAAGAAACTCGTTTGGAGATATTTCGTCCAATATAGCACTCATTGCTGAGTTACTGCAATTTAATACTAATTCTAATTTGACATGGCTGGACTTATGGTATAGTAGGGTTTGTTTAGCTATCTCATACTTAATTTTAGAAACATTCTCCTCGGCCTATAATGAGACCACTAAAAGTTTGTCATCTACTTTCTTCTCTTAGCTCCAAACAGGTATTTGTTGAAGACCGGTCAAATCTTCGCAATATTTGGAACAAACTTATGGTACGTTTTTGCAAAAGTAACATTACTGTTTGTAAAAATTGCAACACCATGAAGGAATTATTCAAATTAAACGAAACTTGCAGGAAATGCAAAACAGGTTATGATATGCAAATGATAAGAATTAAAAAGCCATCACACATGTGTGGACTGAGATAGACCCTCTAAACTTTCAAGTGAGCCGTGTATAAAAAGAACTTTAAAGGTGCGTTGAAGTGTGTGTATCGTCGTTTGACTGTTGTAAATGATTGATTCGAAGTCAATATGCCTCGCCAAAAGCGCTGAGTGCCATACGAGCCACTAACGGAGTTCGAAAGGGCCGTATACTCGGCCTCCGTGATGGTAGATTTTCGTTTCGTGAAATCGCCACTCGCATGGCACTTAATGCCACAATAGTGATGCTTGTGTGGAATAAATGGACCATGGAGAACCGGACAAGTCGATACCCTGGTAGCGGGACGACAGACAATTCACCCACATGGCGGTGACGGAACGTACAGCGTCCTCTCGTTCGGTGGCACATCATTAGAGCACATCTACTGGTGTGTCATTGTCTATCCCCATGGTTCGTCGACGTCTTCTGAGCCATGGGCTACGTGCAAGGATTCCTCTGCGCAGGATTCCCTTGACGCTTAACCAACGATGACTCCAACTTAACCTACAATGGGCTTACCAACACAGTCAATGGCGTGCCAACACGTCGTCTTTTCAAATGAGTCCCGCTATTAACTGGACTATAACGATGGACGGGTACTCGTCAGACGCTACAAAGGTTCTCGTCTTCTCGCAAAGTGTCCTATTCGGCTACATACTGGACGAACGCTTGGCGTTATGGTCTGGGCGCTATTGGATATCATGGATGATCCCGCCTACTGTACATTACGGGTACACTGAACAGAGGGAGCTACATCAGGGAAGTTGTAGAGACCAAGGTCCTACCCCTCCTGAAACGCATTCCTGGAGTTGTATTTCATCAAGACAATGCCCATCCACATGTTGCTCGCAATGTACAAACTTTCTTCAGTGAACTACAAATTCCGCTTCTTCCATGGCGTGCACGTTCCCCGGATATGTCTCCCATTGAGTATGTCTGGGACTATATTGGTCATAGAATCGCTCGTACCGCTCGTCGGGCAGAGAGTACGGCTGTACTTTGTCATCAGATAGAGGCCATCTGGAATGCCATTCCTCAGCATGACATTCAGAATCTTTATGATTCGATGCTACGACTTGTACAGGCTCTCATATCTGCGTGTGGCGGCTGCACAAGATATTGTTTTTCGTCATTACTTTTGTTTTATTGCTCTATAAATTTGGTCGTTTATTTTTAAGCCACTATAATTAATCTTGAAAAAGTTTCATACGGTATCTGAGGTGTTAACGTAGATATTGCGACTCGACAATATCTATATCAGTTACTTCAGAAGTATGACTCTCCATTAAAAACAGATGGAGTAAGAGGAATTAAATAGTCCGAACTTTCTGAAACATAAGTTAATGGACGTGAATTGATTACAGATTCGCCATCGCATAACACAGTATCGAGTTCCTCATAAGATAAAATTGACTTTCCGAGTGTGCTCCTTAGAAGTTCTTTGACAACGCGAACTAACCTTCCCCACCATCATCCTTCCTCTCTTTCTCTCTCTGAGTGGAAGCAGCCCCCTCCGTACCGAGTTACTTAAAACCCACACCGGATAGGCAGGGAAAGCCTCGAATGAGGAAACGAAAAAAGAACCAGGCATGTGGGGGGCGCGCTAGGTGCGCCAGGTTATCCGAGACGTGGTCGGAGTCCCCCGACATCCTGCACGGCCCCCGCCAAAGCATATGGTGTCCGTCCCAGCTCATAGTTATCATTCAACACGGGGCCGTCGTGCTCACCCGCTGGATTCATCATGCTCATCTCAAGAGAGAAGCTATTAGATTCATTAGAGTTCATCGCCATGGCGACCCCAAATCGTGAGTCGAGCTGGATTGTTCTCATCACTAAGTGGCGAGACGTGACTCACAGGAAGGAAGCTCAATACCTCCGGGGCATCTACTAGAAGGGCGCCCCCTCCTCAGTAGCCCAGCAGCACAGCAGACTGTTCTCTCACTCTATATGTCCGGCCCTTGAGCGGTAGTACCGGGTCCATCATCCATGGTGATATGTAGACCTCTGCTGCCTACCAGATAGCCTAAATTTGTAAGCGAACAGGTATTAGCCTAGGGTAGGTCCGGAGAGGCAATCCTCCAGCCATTCTAGTTACCAAGTGGCAACTCGTGGAGGTACCTACCGAGACTGTTCTTTCACCCTAATGTCCGGCCCGTGGGTGTCCCGCTATCCTCCTTACCAAGGAGCTATGGGAGGATTAAATTTCCACCGAATTCTCTGAGTATTCGTCAATCTCACGAGTATTTGCCAATAAAGACTAGCAAGCACATTATGCGTACCTCGAAAATTCGTGCCATTGGAATAAATCGTTTTAGGTTTACCCCTCCTGGCTATGAATCTGAGTAAGGTCAAGAGAAAAGAATCAATTGAAAATGATCTCACAAGTTCATGATGAAGGGCCCTGTAAACAGCACAGGAAAATAGTTCTATTCAAACCTTCTCATCTTTCTTTAAGAACAAGGGTCTTGCTAAATCAACACCGATTACTTTGAAGGTCCTAGTATCGGAAACTCGATCGCCAGGCAACGGACAAGAATCTGTTACAGTTAGTGTTACCTTTAAACGTCTACATTTTATACTATTATTAATCACATTTCTCAAAGTTGTACGTGATTTAATAACCCAATACCTTTCTCGTAATGCTGGCAATACCATTTGAGTTCCGGCATGATAGTATCTTATGAAAGGATTCAATTAAACATTTTATAAATGAACAATTATTAGGTACTAAAAATCTGTAACGTCATCACGATCAGTGATACGCGTTTTAACTCTTATAATTCCTTCATCATCAAAAAATACTCTAAGAGAAGTTGAATCTGGCTGAGGTAAATAGGAATTTTGAATCAAATGTATCAAAACCTTCTCTGAATTTTCTATCTCTAGCAATGTTAGTTCTAAATCTTTACAAACATCGGCATTTTTCTTACATATATTTACAAAACGATATATCCATCTTACCATGCGTTCAATGTTATCATAACTAGAAAATCGGATTGCATACCAGGGTATTTTTTCCTCTGACAAAATAAGGTTGCTCAAAATGACTTTCTTATTTCCAAATCCACATCTTTTTTTTGCAAAATATTTCATTATTTGGCCAATTTTCGGAAGTCTCTAATAGCCACGATGGACCATTCCACCACTGCAGTTTAGATAACTTTTTGGTGAACTACCTCGAGAAATAATATCAGCTGGAATCATTTCCCCTGGTACATGACGTCATAAATATTCCGGGGAGATCAAGTGCCGAATCTCCTTTACCCGGTTGGACACAAATATTGACCACTCTCCATGTTCTCTAATCCACCAGAGAGCAACCATAGAATCGCACCAAATTGTAATCTTTATTTGTGGCACATCAAGTGCCAAACTAACTGAATGTGCTAGTCTAGCACCAAATGCAACAAGCCATTAGCTCAAGTTTGGGTATGGATAACTCTTTTACTGGCGCAACTCTAGATTTGGCCCATACAAGTTGAATTTTAATACCATGGGATACCTCCGATCTCATAAAAATATAAACTCCATAAGATTTTTACAAGCGTCTACAAAAACGTGCAATTCATATGTTTCGTTTGTTTCCAAGTATCGAACAATTTATATTATGCTAAATGTATACATTTCCTTCATCCAAGCAGGAAATTCTTTTTACATGTAAGGGGTAAGAGAATGCCCTAACTTAACTTATTTTTCCACGCGTCTGCATCAATATCTTAGGCAGTAAAGCTGCAGGGCACAACAACCCAAGAGGATCAAAAAATTTTTGCACGAAATACAAAACTGTCCTCTTTGTTTCTTTTCGGTTATGCTCTATTTTCGTTGAAACGCTACACCTCAATCTGTTCCTATCTAAATTTAAAATAATTCCTAACAGGGAAGTAACTGCAGAAGATTTAGAAAGGTACGAACTGGAAATGTTACCTTCCTATCCTCTTAAATTAAAACAAGCCCTAGCCATTAATTTTTGAGTTTGAGGAACAAAATGTTCCAATTCTTCCAAAGTAGACACTCCTGAAATGCAATTATCGGCGTAAAAGGAATGTGGAAGCTTTGAAATCACATCGGAAAATTCATCTAAAGCATTCTCAATCAAGTGATTCAGGGAAGACATAAGTAGAAAAGGACTTGATGTCACTCCAAAAATTACACTACAATGTCTATATAAACTGCTGCTCGTAAAACAAAACGCAACACCATGAATGAGTCATCAGAATTAAATGAAATTTAATACACAAACGACTTATATTAGTACAAACAAATGAATAAATTTTCAAAGCAAAAAAAGCAATATTAAGTGTCTGGAATCAGTATTTGGTGTAGCCACCACGCTCTGCAATAAGTGCTGCTATACGACGTGGCATGGAAACAGATGTTGAATGTCTGCTTGTGGAAGAGAATTCCATATTGTTTGTATGCGCACCCAAAGTTCGTCTTTTGAAGCTGTAGAACGCGGATCACGAGAGAGAAGCCGAACAGCCAAATCCCACATGTGCTGAAGAAGTTGCATGTGTTGGGCTGAAAAGAAGTCTCGAACATTCCTTGCAACATGTGGGCGTGCATTATCCTGTTGAAAGATAGCTCCAGGGATGCCTTGAAGGAAGGGAACGACTTCGGGCTCTAGCACTTCACGGACGTACTTGTTGCTATTCGGATTACCCTCGATTCGTAGCTGAGATCGTCCATGATACGAAATCGTGCCCCAGACCATAACTCCGGGGGTTCGGCCACTATGACGTTCGATAAAGCAGTCTGGAAGACAGCGTTCACTGACATAGCGTCTAATACGAATGCGGCCATCATGGTTCCACAAATTAAAACGGGATTCGTCAAAAAAGACAACTTGTTGCCAATCAGTCCACCAGGCTCTGTGCTCATGAGCCCATTGTAGACGCAGCCGTCGATGGTTTGTCTTGAGGGGATCCTGTATAAAGGAATCCTTGCACGCAACGGTGCAGCAGACGTCGGCGAATTGACGAAGCCGACATTAGTACACCTGTAGCAGTAGACCAAAGTGCTGCCAACTGCCTGGAGGAAGCTGTACGGTCATTCACCGCCATGTGGACCAGGTGTCTATCATCGCGCGCTGACGTCACGTTCCGTCGTCCACTCCCAGTTTTTCGAGTTGTCCGGTGCTCGTTGGTCCACTGCTTCCAAACTCGCATTACTGTGGAACTGTTCCGCTGCACAAGAGCTGCTATTGCGCGATAGGAAAATCCTCCTTCACGAAGACCGATGATTCTCCCCCGTTCAAACTCCGTAAGTTAAAATTTCACCACTGAGTTTCTTCAACCAGAAACTGTCAACATACGTATGCCGGAAATCGCATCGGATTAGTTTAATTTATCGGATTAATAAATTGAATTCTGGCACCCATCCTTGTTTCTTTTCTTTTCATAGAAAAGTCAAGATAAATGTTTTTGGCTGTGGTCATTATTTTTAGCGATTGTCAATCATCTCAGTGGCAGATTGACTGAAATGATCGCCTTAGGAAATTTGATTTGTCGTTCCCCGAAGGATAAGGTAAAATTCAAACATTAGGAAGTGCTTAACGCGAGTACAAATACGACTTGCAATCGTGGTTTCTCAGAAAGAATGCAATAAAATTAGTTTTACAGCCCCGAGTCCCCACATGAGGAATGGGTGGAAACAAGACTGGGGATAAGTATCCCCATCCCACAAATGGGTTCGAAGAATCCGAGGTCACCCCCCCCCCCTCTCAACAAACCAAAAAACACGGCATAGTGCTGATGTTCACCAATAGATGGCGCTTCATGTATCGGAAAGCCGAGTGAGTTCTTACAAATCTATGAAGAAAACTTTTCCGGCTCAAAACGGACCTAAGGTTGACTGATATCATTGAGCCGGACCACATATCTTCAGCGCACACATTCCCGGGTCGACCACGTCCACGCCCTATCGTGTTCATCCTGGGCAGATAAGGGTTTTTCGGACGGCGTGTCACTAGGCCCAATTCTAATATTTCTCATTAGAGGCTTTCCCTAGCTTCGGCTAATCCGCTGTGGGTTTTCAGTAACTCGGTACGGAGGGGTCTGCTTCCATTCGAAGGAAGGAAGTGAGTTCTTACAAAAAGAATCGAGTTCTGACGCTACAATGAAAGACTTGTAATCCAGTAAATCTGTTAACGTAACCTTACCTTTATCTGTTGAGTGCTCCTTAACCCCTGAAAGCCTTCGGTAAAATTGAAATCATACCAGTGAAAATGAGTTTAGAAATTTACGATATCCTCCTATAAGTATTAGTTTTTTTTAAAAGTTTGATAGATCGTTTTCATTAGAGAGTGAAGGACGACCTTCAGTTGTATTCACAACAAAAATTGGCTTGTACTACATTAATAATAAAAATATATACATAAAAAAATTGAAATTTGAAAAAAAAAAAGGAAATTAATTCCAGCTTTCACTAGTTCAAATGACTTAATTTTACTTTTCAATCAGGTTATGTTGACGGAGTTAAACGAACGTACAGGTGACCGTAGCCTAATTTGCTCGGGAGTTCTGATCGACAAGAGGCATGTCCTCATCCCTGCTCATTGCTTTAGAAGAAATGGGTAAGTTTATTTGCATTTGACACTATTCATATTCGCTTTGAGGCAATTAGAAACATGAAATTACATAGTGGCTTGAATGTTGAAACCAATTCAATAACTGAATGAATAAATCATCGTTCAATCAAAAAACTGAAATCTGATCCCAAAGGAACAAAAGAAAGAATAAATTAAAACAATTTTCTGAGCGGAACAGAATATAAATATTGATAAATCACATGCATAAATAAATACACACACTATAGTATAACAACGGGCTTGTATAACATTTGGCAGAAAGGATATTTTAGAAGATCTGACTCTTGTATAGTTACAAATATTCTTTATTTCGTCTTGGTTATTTATATTTTTACAGTACTGCTCTGTTATACAGTCAATTTCATAACCGTTAAAATAAATATAGCAAAGAGTCTCCACCGGAGACTTAACTTTAAAAGTCTGGGTCGTCGTTAGCTGACGCCCTCAGAACGACTAAACTCTTCTCGAGTCTGTCATAGAATATCCATAGCTGACCCAGCCTCTCTGCTCCAAGCCTTGAAGACCCCGTACAGTGGGAAAAACACTTGAGCAGTTTTCCATCGTCCGAAAAACTCTAAGAGGAGAGATTCCCAGTCTTTTCACTTCTATTCCAACAGAAAGGCTGGCCATTGTAATTGTCATTGTAATTGTAACTGTCCGACATAGAACGATTCCAGCCTGCCAGGCGACTTTAGAATCAAGATATCCTCTTTTATCACTTCGCCACAGTTGACATATGTATCGTAAAATGTAATGATTGAGACGAAGCATCTTTATTTAGACTAATCATTAATATTCTTTCAATATCGGCAAAGTTTCATTTGCAATTTAGTCTACTCAAACTTGCATGCAGTTTTAAATCGAGATCAGCGTGTCAGAATGGCTGCTTGGCAGTTGAAATCCTGTGGGGATTTGGCTTGGCGTCTGTCTAGGTGAGATTTCCTTATCACTTTCCATCAGGATAAGTTCAAAATTTTATTCATAATTTGGAATAATTTTTAATAATTAAAAAGCATTTTGTTATTTTTTAGATAAAAACTGTGAAAAATTTATTTCTTGTGCTTAATTTACGTATTAATAAAACATGTTGTTCCCGAAACAGGGGTGTGTCTTACTGGAATCACATTAAGCTCTAAAACTAGCAATATACACCCATGTCTAATATTGAATCATTTCATTATTTTTATTTCTTATTAATCTATGACTTTGATTGTTTAGTTATTAATCATGAATAATATCTGTGGAAGCTTTATTTAATTCTTGTCAAAGGAACTAGTAATAGACATGCGTGTCTATTCACTGCCTTCTAGAAATAAGGCCGTATGGCTGGTCTGTGACGTCAGCACTAGTTGGCGACTTGCTGGATTGCTTCTGCCACTGTTTCTGAGCACAAGGGCATTCATTAAATTGAGCGGCGAAGGGAAATTTTTATTTTAGACTGAGCGTTGTAGTTTTGATTTCGCGGACCTAAATATTTACTTTTGTACGAAAAAAAAAATAACAAGCTAACAAACAGGAGGTATATGCACCACTGTTGCGGGCGTCCTACATGATTTTTCTAGTCAGTGGATGACACCGTTCTTCCATCCAGTGTAGGTTTAGGTGCCGTCACACACTACTGCTTCTAGTTTTTCTAGTGATATTGATAGTTCAGACAAACGAGAAATAATGCTTTGAGTTAACCATTTGATTAACTCGAGGAAGAGGAAGGAGATACATGTACAATATAAGTTGATCCTGGTTCCTGAATAAGAGAATAGTGTTCTTCTTTCACATTCCTGAGAAATTGCTTGGCATTCAATTTTTCGACGAACGTTCAAAGAAAAGACCGTTAAAGAAAGGATCCCATTTTTTTCTCAGAAGGTTCAAACCAGTTCCATTTATTTCAAGTGAGTTCTTGTTCGCTTTGTTCTAGCAAAAGGAACGAAGAGTTGCACAGAGAAAATTGCGAAATACTGGTAAATTTCTGTTTTTTCTAAGACGTAGCACGAACGGAAAAAATTAGATTATTGATCAGAAATTAATTTATTTAGGTTATTTAAACCATAAATAAAGCACAAAAAAACGAAAGCGTGTTTATTTGAAAAATTTTAACTAACAGAAAAAAATCACAAAAATATCGTGATTTTTGCAATTTTTCATAAACTTTATGTACGATGCGCGAATGTAAGATGTTAATAGATTTTAATTTTATTATGACGTTTTTCTTTTTATTACAATAGTTAACTTTTCCGCACTAAAGCGTTCCGAAAAAAAGATATTGATTTTTTTCGACCCATCCTATGACACACCGTTTCCCTATGAATCCACATAATACATTGACATACACACCCCCCTGTTGTATCATAAGATTACGAAAGGTGGGAACTGCTAAATCGATTTCGATTTGTGTTTTCGTGGGGGGAACAGGAATGCCCCTTCTTATATTCGTTTTCTGAAAAATTTCCGTACCTCAAACGTAAAAATGACGAATCTACTATGGAACTCTTCCATAGTTTCCGTACAGATGTATTATGACTTATGCATCAGGCATGTCACATTTTCGCAAATATGTCGCGCAGGATGTCGACACGTTACTAAATTATTAGGTACGTACTCCCGAGCTCCTATACATTTCATTAATAAAATTCTATGGACTGTAAATGTTTGGTATCTAGGTTATAAAAGTCTGTAGAATATAAGGCTTAGGTCTGTAGAAACGAAAATTTAGCATCGGGAATTTTATGATTGTGTTTTATTTCATGGTATCTTTATCATGCGCATTGTGCTAGTTTGTTTCTATCTGTTATTATTTGTGTTTTTACTACTGTCTCAAAAATTGATTTTTCTACATAATACTATGCATAAATATGTAACACACTTGAGAATGCCGCCCAGCCAGTATGGTGGTTATGATCCTCGGTTGTCACCGAGTGGGCCCGGGTTCGAATCCCGGATAAGGCATGGATGTAAAATTGGGAAAAGAAGTCGGACTTTCGCCTGGAATGGATTCCCGTCTTGAAAGGAAAGCATCGCACACCTTCTGTTCTTTGCTGGGATCATCGTTTGTTATAATAAAAATATTCTTCTTCTGTACTTGTCTTGAATGTTTCTGTTCACCACTTGCTTTCATATGCATCCCAGAAGAACATACGACAACAACAACACTTGAGAATAAAAACTTTTAACACTTGCCGGAGTCGCCCTCAGAGCCATCCTCTTTGTGAGGGGTGGACTTTCTATAAATGTGTTCTTTTGTTTTCCAGAACCAATCTCTATTCGACAAGGATCTCTCACCTCAACATGAATCTCAGTGACGTGTACTCCATTAGTCACATTGCACTTCACGAGGGCTACGAAAAAGAAAAATTCTACGACAACATTGCTCTAGTAACCCTATCGGAAGAAGTGAATATTCCAAACATCAATCCCGTTTGTTTGCCACCAAGAGGAAAGTCCAGGAACTTGACAGGAAGAAGAACCACATTTGTGGGTTGGAGTTCTTCAAAAAGTAAGTATACCTCAGAACAAATCACTGTATGTTTAAAGGATTAGCTAATCTCTGTTTAGGGTTATTTTTAAATAACTGACCATATTTTCAGAACGTAAAACTAAAGGTTCTAGTACAAAGTATCCTATCTCATTTTTTCTTTCACTCCAGTGTCTAGACTGACAAATGGAACCTTGAATCCAACTTCATTAGTTATTTTTTCTATATTGTACAATGTTTCCTCAATTGCTCACGAATTGCCCTCAATTGCTGAAAGAAAACCACTATAGGGATCACATATTCTTTTCCTTATGTCGTTGCTTCCAGTTAAATGACTGTTACACAAGACATGCACGAATATGTCCGGATTTCTTGATGGAGGATTTTTCTTTAGTCCAAGAAAAATCATGTAAGAAAATCATTATTACCTCACTGTAAAACGCTAGGGTTCAATTCCCGGACAATGACTACATGATAATCATGCAGCTTTTCTCCCTATGTCCCCCTCTCCCCCCCTTTATATTTCGAAAACCAGATTCTAGTTTATTCCTAGTTCGCTTCCTCGAAACTGTCAACAAGGATATTAACTGACCGTTATTTATTTGAGTAAAGAGAGCACAACTCACAGTATATGGAAGCTCATTACCACATACTTTCATTGCGCTTCATACAGAATATTTTTGTCATATAAGTCTATATTCAAACTCGGCAGTACTGTTTCCAAAAAAAATAAAAATTTGAAATCTTTGGAAAAACCATAAGCGGCATACTGACGAATGGTAGTCCTAATAATCGTATCTAACAAAACAGCATCAAAGGATGCTCAGATTTGTCCTAAGAAGGAAAAAATTTTCAGTAAAATTTTTAGATTGCGCAGATTTAAAAAATAGGCTAACTGTAAACATTTTTATTTTTTATTAAACATGCCCGAATTTTGATATTTTTGGAGGGTTTGAACCCCTTGGAGAGGCAAAAGATATCAATATATGGGGATGAAATTTTTTGAGCAATAGTTTTACTTCATGAGTCAACTTTTCCGCACTATTAGAATGTAATAGCGAAAAAAAAAATTTTTTTTTTGACCCACCCTAATATTGATATGGTACTTTTGCGATCTTTCTCTTCTACAGTGCATCTCTACCAGATAATTTGTTTCCGAAATTTTGCTAAGAATTGTTCCAGTACCTATTCACTGTACTGACAATTTATGCGATCTAGAGGTTTCTAAAACAAGAACTAGATCTCACTCTTTAAATTCTCGTTTTACGGGATTCCTATCGTACCAGGTTTTTCGTTTAACTTGCATCTCTTCCATCTTAGTTATAGCCACTTCTCGACATCGTTTCAGTCGATTGATTAATTTAAACATGTACTCGGTTACGAGATTATCTTCTTCCTCTGGTTCCATTCAATACTCCATTATTAGCGTTTCTGGAGTTCGTAGATTTTTCCCATACACCAACTCTGAGGGTGTGTACCCAGTGCTTTCGTGAGTCCGCAATGCTAAGAGTATAGATGTGAGATGCTTGTCCCATTCTGTACCCGTTTCTAAGTATAAAGCTCGGAGAATACTTTTCAAAGTTAGGTGAAAACGTTCGACAGGGTTACTTTGGGAATGATAAACAGAACAATGTCTGAAATTTATTCCAACTCTCTCAAAAAACTCTGTAGCAAGAGCACTAGTGAAGGAGGTACCTCGATCACATTGTATTTCGTGTAGAAATCCCATGTGGCTAAAGATATTTAAAAGTGCGTCGGTGACACTCACTGAACCAATATCAGTCACTGGTAATGCTTCGGGAAACTTACTCGACATGCAAATTGTTTTTGTTTTATGTTTCTTTTTATGAATCACCCTGTATATTGACAGCGAAGTTTGCTCTTAAGACCATTATCAATTTTACTAGAAACACTTATCAACCTCTTCACAATAACACATTTCATCCAATCCAAGAGCACATTAATTGCGTCAAAGCTGTATCGGTACTGAAACAGCTGACGAACTAGTCAGTGCAGCAATAATAGACACCTCTGAAATGGTCAAAAATCCATCTAGTAAAAACCCTCCATGAGGAACTTAATAAAGAATGGCAAATAGAAGGGAGAGACTCAGATAAAAGGCACGTTTCTTAATTATATTGAAAGTAACAAATGACAGTTATCACACCCACCTGTTTTCGCTATTTCTGGTGTGTGTGTGCTTCGTTTAATCTACTGGACAGGGTCACGACTTCATAGATGTATTTTCAATATTTATTGGACATTTTTGGTTATACGTATATATGTACAGAGTAATATAAAACAGCAGCAGAGAGCCCCTCAGCCGTCCGTCTACTGCCGTCTCCGCTGGTCTAAATCTTTTTTCCCTCTCTTCCCTTTTCTCTTCCTGGCCCAGGTGACCAATCAACGGCACCCCACCAACGTCCCTAGAGGATGTCTCGTTCTCCCGCCAACCATTCTTCCCTGTGTTGGTAAGAGAACCTCACGACAGTATTAAATGTTGTCACAATAAATTAACATTACTACGCCCATCATGACCTCGTCCCATCTTATAGTGTAAGTTTACAAGTCGCTCTGAGCTATTCATCTTAGTTAAGAGTATCCCTCTCATTTGAGTTAAATCTTTTTTCTTAGCTCGGATAAAGATTTAATTTCATTTTGCTGTTATGTTGAAATAAGTATAGCTCGTATAGTGAAAAAAATCCTTACATAATGACTTGCCTCCGTGTGAACAATAAAGCACTGAACGCAGTTCTTTTAAATATTAAAGATAATTTATAAAGTGGTTTAACAAGCAAATTAACAGATTAATAAAAGGGGCCCCCAATAAGATACAGAAAAATCAATGTTCATAAATGAAGACTAAACACAAGATAATAGTCCAGATGAAAGGAGATGGGGACTGGTGGCAAAACCCGAAGGACGGAACGGACTGACTCACCCTCGGCAAAAGGTCTCGGGAAAACGCTCTGAGATTTCCATACAAATACAAATACAAATATTGACGACCAGCTACAGGCTCAAGCCCAACAAGGCTGGTCCTTTGTTTATGAATTCTCCATTTCCCACTGACTATCCAATTGTGTCTTAAATTCGTACACTCCCTTTGAATTAACTATATTTTCTGGCAACGCGTTCCAACTGTCTATTACCCTATTAAAGTAGTAGTTTTTCCTTAAATCCCGATTAAAATGTGTCTTTAAAATGTGTCTTATTCAATTTATACCCATGACCCCTTGTTCTGTTATCCCTATACATCAGGTGTCAGGCATGGGGTTCAGTTGTTCAGGAGAAGAAGGAGTTTTACGCAGTACATCCAGACTGTTGGTAGACACGACCCATGAAGGAGGGTAGATGCCAGATCCAGCAGGATTTTTTCTTCTTCCAAGTGGCCCACGATGTCGCTGGAAAAATCTTTCAGAACATATCCTTCGCGAGGTCGCCGGTAAATTTTCTCAGGCCCAATTCTCCGCCTCCTGTCTGTTCGTTCGATTCCTTCCAAGGTAAAAAGTGTCCTCCTTGTCGGTGAGTCTCTTTATTTATCTCGTGATTCCAACTTAAAAGAACCCGACAAACCACTCAACCCCTATCCAAGGTAACCCCTTAAAAGGAGGAGCCGATCCATTCCAAGTAGTAAGTCACCAGAACCCCCCCTCTCGCGAGTGGACAATACATCCGGGGGAAAACCCACACCTGGGCTGGAATACTATCCCATACTGCCAACTACGGCAATACTAGTACAACCGTTACAATAGCAGCTCCATCTATGTTCTGAAATTGTACTATTATGTTGCCATGTCTCTTCGGTGCATTATTATTGCGTCCATGTTTTCTCTTGCAGGTTTTCTCTGACACCCCCGTTTCCAAGCTCTCATCCATGCCATTTTGTTTTATTAAATTTTAATTCTGCTAATAAAAATATCCTGTGTAATTTTATTTTTCCCTTAGCACAGGGAGATAGAGGGCCTTCGGCCCATAAGCTTCCAATAAATCTTCATCCTCATACTACGGCAATACTGATGAGCGCTTTTCCACCCAGGCCACATTCCTCGCCCACGGGTTTCCAATGATAACCTTAAATGGATTTTCTTTTCTCACCACTGCTATCGTGAGAAAATTTCCAAGCGCTTACAGTTGGCGTAAAGGCAGTATAGAACAAATTGTAAATACACATATGCACACAAATAATTAAAAGCATACAAATTTTATTCGTTAAAAATTAACCCAACAATGCCATTCCTGCAAAAATTTGAAAGATGTATCAGATCGTAGAAAAGATGTATCGGATCATGAATGTCCATCCATAACTCCATGAAATACTTTACCAAGGGATCTGGATAAGTCATGTTGGTACCATGATACAGGCAAGGTTAATCTTTTTTCATGCCACGTACTTCATATTTTTGGTGAAAGTTCGAAATCTGAAAAATTCTGTTTGTTCTCCTAACTTGACGTTGGCGATTTCTCCTGGGATTTGTTCTTCATACCAATGGCGTTGTGATGCTCCATTCTAGACTCTTTCTTTTCCGTACAAGGAGTCTATTTCTTCAAAGCTTAACGACTTTGCCTCGAGCAAATTTAAGTTACAGCCGGTCTGCACTAAATAAGAATGGTCTCATATTTCTGGTCAACAATCGGGTTCAGTTTTTATTATTCAGTTTTTGTATGTTATCTGAGTGCAGCAGTGGTATTCCTTTAGAGGTAGCTCCCTTGGGAGCCGTGATGCAATTTTTGCAATACGTATAAGTGTTAAATATACTTTATGATAGATAAAAATTATGGCATAGAGCTGCTGAATGAATTAATATTTCATTATTTCAGATGAGCCAAAGAAAATGTTACTGAAGCAATTGGAAGCCATACCAATTGTGTCTAACGAATTCTGCAATGAAGCTTACGGGGAGAAGTATCAACGCACTTTGCCTAGAGGAATCACTTCTGGAATGATCTGTGCCGAATTACCAGACAGACCGGGAAAAGACAACTGTATTGTAAGAACAGTTCGACTTCTTATAGTGCTTCCCCTTGATATGGCTTTTGTTATAAACTCAATTTGATGCTGATTTAGGAATTTATTCCTGAAACCGTGCAATATTTGATGGTACAATATGTCAAAGGAGTTAAAAAGGCCTGTGAGATTCAAACATTAAGTCATTAGGTCTTGTTTTAACTTAAGTCATTAAGTTAAAACAAAACCATACCGAAAAATCTTAAGTCATGCAGAAAAGTACTAGGGTGGTGGAGAAGAAAACACCTGTTCTTTCTTTACATGAATTTACTCTTTTTCTAGCAATATCTTTTGGCGTGAAACATATCTTTGTTAAGTTTACTGGATTCAATTTCTAAACCATTTATAAAATACACAGTCCAGTCACATTAATGTGACCACCTGTTAAAAGCCAGAATAACCACCTTTGGCATAGCGGACCGCTGCGAGACGTGCAGGAAGAGAGTCAATTAGGTTTCTGATGATGAGTGCACCTAGTGACTGCCAAGAAAACATTCCCCAAACCATAATGCTCCCTCCTCCAGCCTGGATCCTTCCGGCAGTTGTTGCAGGGTGTTTGCTTTCAGACGTTTCACGCCGTATACGCCAACGTCCATTTGTCCGATGGAGCATAAAACGTGATCCATCGAAAAAAGCCACCTGTCGCCACTCTGTGGACGTCCAGTTGCGGTACTGGCGTGCAAATTCCAGCCTTCGTCGCCTATGAACAGCAGTCAGCATAGGTGCATTAACCAGGCGTCTGCTGCGGAGGCCCATGCCCAGCAACGTTCGCTGAGCCGTTGTTGAGGATACACTCTTGGTAGCCTCTTGGTTCATCTGGGCGGTCAGTTTCCCAGTCAGTCAGTTGCTCAACAGTTGCACGTCTATTCGCCCGAACGCATCTTCGTAGCCTACGTTCGCCTCTGTCATCTATAGCCCGTGGTGCACCACATATGCCACGCCGCTGATTTTGGTAGTGCCATTTTGCCATGTACGTTATACTTTTAACACGTCGGCACGCGAACAGTTCACAAAATTAGCCGTTTCCGAAATGCTTCCACCCTTGGCCCGAAAGCCAATAATCATGCCCTTTTGGACGTCGGATAAATCGCTACGTTTCTGCATTACGCCAACGATTAAAATGTTTTCCTATGCCCTAGGACTTCCCTTATATACTCTCCACTGCAATGTGCTGCCACCTGCCTTTTGTGATTGGTTATTTCACGTTCACGCTCAAAGTAGGTGGTGGTCACATTAATGTGACTGGACTGTGTAATATTTTAAAAGGATATACAAACACATCTCTCCAGCAACGACACTGCCCGCTTAGGCTGTATCCATTCTAATTGATCATAACATTCCTTGAAGATCTTTCGAAATGCGGCTAATATAGTTTGTTATGCAATAACTAATGTGTCACAAATTTATTTGAAGAGCAATTGACTATCAATTAAATAATGTGTTACGAGAAGAAATCTTGTGATGAATTATAATCTTCCTGAACTGGGATCAGCAAATTCCCAATATATAATTTTTTTATAATATACAATTGTTTAATGTGAGTGTATTTGGAAATAATTCGAAAATAGATTCCGGTTTTCTAAATATCAGTGACCGATTTTTCGTTTTAGACCCGTACTTATCAGACTTCTTCAGTTCATTGGAAATCATACGGCGTAGCTCAAAGGAATTCCGACAAAATCACCCTGCTCTGTCGTTGAAAGTTTATATTTTTACTCCTTTTGACTTATAAAACTTTATAAGGAAGCTGTGAAGTTCCCTGTAACCTCACCAGGTTTGGGGACGGGTCGATGGACATAGAATCGAACTCCACGGGGGTCCCCCTCGGGTTTTTGAAAAGGAACCCGTTTGGAGAGGGTAAAAAGAGAGAAGGGACTTGCACGAAGACCAGCGAGGAAGCAGGACGCGTTGTTTTGCGCTGGAGATCGAAGGGGATTATTCCCGACTATGTATTATAGACGGAACCTGTAAATACTATAATCAAGAAATTTGTAAATAAATAAGTGAAATATGCTCATGGACTAGTGTTACTGTTTGGAGGACGACAAGACAGAGGATTAGGGAATCAGCCTAAGGAAGAACCGTCACAGTGGCGCAGATGGTAGGATTGTCGTCCAGAATTCCAAAGAAAAGTCTGAGCAGATCCGGATTCCACACCGGACGGCGATAAATAAATCTTCAAGTATTATTGAGACTGGGGAGACCCCATAGTTGATAATTGGGAGTGAACGCCGAAGGAATGTCTTCACAGCATCGAGGGAAGTCGTCTGCAAGGTAACTGCAAGCCATTTGAGGGGAATCGGCTGAGTTGGATACGCCGGTATAGAAGAAAAAAATAGCTTGTACCTGGAAAGCCCGTGAAAGTGCCAAACCTACTCCCGGACCAGCAGCGAAGCCTACTCCCGGAGCAGCAGCGAAGCCTTCTTTTGGTGCATCAGCGAAGCCTACTTTCGGAGCATCAGCGAGGCCGAATCAACGAAGTCTACAAGATCCTGACGCCATCCCAAGGGAAGTCCGATAAAGGTAAATCCAGATACCCATTTAATTTTGTTGTTACTTAAAATTGAACAGGGGGGCTTACACAAGAAATGTATGTCATTGTTTTAAGAATATTATGGAAAGTTAAGTTGAGAATATTGTGTTTTGTGAAACTTAATGGTTAAGAGGTATTTTACTAGGGTAAAATATTATTATGTTAGGATTGCATAGTAGAATATATAACTTCAGTTGTTTATTGTAGTGTATAAAAGTATAGGTAAATTTTGGAAGGATACAAGAGTGTTGTAACTGTTCTGTTATTGTGTATTGAGGACCAAAACGAAGTAAAATTGTTGTTAGTATATATATATGTAATTGGTTTAACTGTCTACGGAACCTATAGTATAAGAAACAGTACAAAAGGGTAGCCGTAATACGGTAAATTCTATATATAGATGGAAGTGTGCAACAAAATTTTAACTGAATTAAAACTAGAATAAGTTGGCAATATAATACAGGGATAGAAATAACTTGTTTATTTAAGATTAACATAACAAGTTAAAGATAGACTATTATTGGTCTTAAGTATTATATTAGTTGGATATAATCTAGCGTTAAAAATGGCTTTTCTAATGAGGACGAAGAAAGCTGATCTCATCTCTCTGGCTCTGGAGTTGGAATTGGAGTTGAATCCAAGAATGACAGTGATAGGGTTAAGTGAAATGATAAGTAGCAGTGAAAGGTATGAGGAAGAGATGGTTAAGGCACTTCTGGAAGGTATTGTTAATGACAGGAAAGAGAGCGAAGAAAAAGAACAGTTAAATTATGAACGCGAACAAAAGAGATTAGAATTAGAACGTGAAGATAAGAGATTAGGAAGGGAACAGGAGATTAAGTTAAAAGAGTTGGAAATCAAAATGAAAGAACAGGAAAACCATAGATCACTAGAAAGCACGGGTACCGAAACGTCGGAGGGTGATCTAATTAAATACGTGAGACTTGTTAAGGAACAACTACCAAAAACTCCACAAAGAACTGAAAATTGGATATTTTTCTTCCATCAGGCGGAAACGATCTTTGAGGTTTATTCGGTACCAGAAGAGTATTGGGGAAAAATTATTTTGCATAAATTGTCAGATTTTATTAGTAGTTTAACGAACAATTTAGGCATCGAGAAACTTACTGATTATCAGTCAATTAAAGAATGCGTTTTAGCTGAAAATAAACTAACCCCATTACAGCACAAAAGGAACTTTGAAAACAGTGGTAAGAGACCAGGAGAAAACTATGTACAGTGCGCTGCTCGGATAAGAACTCTTTTTGAGTACTATTTAAAAAGCCGAGATATTGCGTCGCTACAAGATTTAAAAGATCTGGTAATGGCAGATAAAATAAAAGATTTATTGCCAAACCACGTTAAATCCCATATTCTGGTCAAAGAGGGAGAAAAATGGTTAAAACCAAACGAGTTGGTGAGGGAAATAGATATTTATCTGGAGGCTCAACCTCATGCGAGTTCATCAGATAAATTTAGTCACGACATAGGGTTGAGAAATTGGAGGTTAGAAAGTAATAGAAACGAGAGGGATGGACAGAGAATTGGAAGCAAAAGTAGTATTGGAGATCGCATCGTTAAGACGAATAAGTATGAGAAGGGCCAAGGAAGGGATAGTATAGATTACAGAACACGGGAAAGGCAGAAGGTGAAGTGTTTCCTATGTGAAGAAATAGGGCACTTTAAATCCAATTGTCCAAAACTAAGAGATCAGAGAGGAAGGGAAAGAAAAATTAACCAGGTGGTTAGCAAAACAGATTCGGGGTTGGATAATTACCCGGCTGAAAGGGGATTAAACAAAGTGGCCGTACATTTCGAAATTCCAGAAGGAAATCAAGAAGGGGAATTACCTCGGGAAGAATTTGGAATTGATAATGAAAAGTTCAAAGGCGTTATCGATAGCGGGGCAGAAATAACGGTGTTGAGGAAATCAATAGTCCCCGAAAATTATTTAGAATCAGGAGGGAAAATATTGTTAAAACCAGCTATAGGTCCTGAAGTAGAAGCGAGACTTGTTTCAATTCCGTTAAGTTTATGGACAGAGACGGAGGATATAAGGCCTTTTGTTACTATCCAGGCAGCCGTCGTGGAAAATTTAAACGAGGTCGCATTGGTGACACCACGTGATTTACGACTTATGAGAGAGCAGCAGCGCCGGTATCTAGGGGAATTCGTAGAACCACGAATTCAAGACGATGCTCAACAGGGAAAGTTACCTCCTGGGGATAGAGGGGAGAATGACCCAAGTGGTGAAACCACAATGGAAGTCCTCGATGTAAGGACGGTAACAATAGACGCGATTGAGTATCCGAAGGTCAAGGAAGGGATAGTGGAAACCGATAATGAGATGCCCTTATCACAAACGCAAAAATTTCGGATAGAGCAGGGGGCGTGTGAGTCTTTAAGTTGCGCGTTTAGAAATGCGAGAGAAAGGAAGAACGATTACTGGCTAGACTCGGGGATTTTATACCACACTGGGAAGATCGCGGGACAGCCTTACAGTCAGTTAGTAGTTCCCGTAAGTCGGAGACAGGAAATCATCAAACTAGCGCATGAAACCTTAACGGGGGGACATCTAGCCTCTAAGAAAACAAAAGAGAGGATCGCTATGTCATTTTACTGGGAAGGAATGGGCAAAGAGATAACGAGATGGTGTGAGGCCTGTCACAACTGTCAGTTAAGAAGGAGGACGAACGTGAAAGATCGAACTCCAATTGAAGCGGTAGGAAGGCCTGAGTTGCCGTTTCAGGTGGTTAATGCGGACATTTTTGGGCCAGTAGAGCCTAAATCTTCAAGGGGGCATCAGTACGTGTTATGCATTATGGACCAACACAGTAGATGGCCGGAGGCGGTACCTTTGAGATCGTTAACTGCGAAGGCAACCTGTGAAGCATTAAATGAGGTGTTCATGAGGATGGGGGTCCCACGGACTATCGTTATGGATAATGGGACAAATTTTGCATCCCGGTTAACCAAGGAATTTTTGGGTAAGTTGGGCGTAACCCCAAAGTTTTCGACACCTGGATACCCTCCCGCGAACGGATTAGTGGAAAGGTTTATAGGGACCATGAAAAATATGCTTCATCATGCTATTAGTGATCAAGGAAGAGAGTGGAATAAATTACTACCCTATTTATTATGGGCGTATAGAGAAGCGCCAAGTTCCACTACGGGTGTACCACCGTTCATGTTAATGTACGGTCGTTTACCGGAAGGCCCGTTGGCGATTTTAAAATCCAGTTGGGTGGAAGAAGCCGTGATACCTCAAGGAGTGGGGGAATCAGTCTCAGAATATCTCAGGTCACTCAGAGATAGACTAAAATCGGCTCAGGAATTCGCTACGACACAGGCTGAAGTACAACAGGCACGGTACGTCCATCACCACAATTTAAGGTCCTCCAATCGACAGTTCGGACTGGGTGATGAAGTATTTGTCCTGGTTCCCGACAGTACAAACAAGCTTTGTTCGAGATGGATGGGGCCAGGAGAAATAGTGGAAGTCAAATCACCCCACTCGTATATAGTGAAGTTGTCAGATGGTAGTTCCTGTCATTTACATCAAAATAAGATACCCAAGTACGTACAACCCATCGGGGCAATGGGAGTAATATATGAGTCAGACGAAGAATTCGGAGAAGTCCTGCACGCGCCTATTGACAAACCAATAAACGGCAGGCAAGATATCGAGACGTTCGGTAAGAGCAAGGGACTTGATCACTTACGAGGACATCAGAAACGAGAATTGTGTTCTTTGTTGAACGGGTTTGGCTCTTTATTCAATGGGGAGATGAGGAAAGCCAATGTAGGGTCCCACACAATTCGACTGAAACCGGGCGTAGAACGGAAACAACCGCACATTTATAGGATACCCGAGTCAATTAAACCGCAGGTCGAGAAGCAGATTGAGGAGTTGATAATGAGGGAGCTCATTGAACCGTCTACAGCGGAGATTGCCTACCCCATAGTCTGTGTGGCAAAAAAGGATGGTACTGTACGGTTGTGTTGCGACTATCGAGGTCTCAATGTGGAGAGTCAGATTGTAGCGTTCCCAATGCAAAATTCGGATGAATTAAGATTCAAGGCAGGACGTGCAAAATTCCTAACTACGCTCGACCTTTTAAAGGGATATTGGGAGATTCCGATGGAGGAGAGTTCGAAAGAACTAACTAGTTTTGTGTCACCCAAAGGGCAATACCAATGGAGGGTCATGCCATTTGGACTCTCAGGAGCCGCAGCCACTTTCCAAAGGGTTATGAACCAAGCGTTGAGGGCACACTCAGATTACGCAGAGAGCTTTATAGATGATATAATCATTTATTCTCAGACATGGGAGGACCACTTGACTCATCTAAAAGCAGTACTCCAAACTCTAAGGTCTTTGAACTTCGCGGCTAATTTGGAAAAGTGTTCCTTCGCAAAGGCAGAAGTAAGGTATTTGGGCCACGTGGTGGGTTCAGGGAAACATGGTCCAGATCCTGGGAAAATAGCGACAATACAGCAGTTGAACGTGCCTAAAACGAAAAAGGCACTACGGTCAGTGTTAGGGCTCATGAACTACTACAGGGAGTATGTGCCACGCTATGCGGAAATAGCGAAACCCCTAACAGAGTTAACGAAGAAACCAGTCCCCAATGATATCCCATGGACCGATGACGCCGACAACGCGTTTAAGAAACTTAAAGAGGCTTTGTGTAAAGCGGTATATCTGTCTACACCGGATATTAATAAGCCGTTTGAAATCCACACAGATGCCTCAGCAACGGGTATAGGAGCCTGTCTGGTCCAGGGAGATGAGAAAGGCTACCCAAGACCAATAACATTCGCAAGCCAAAAGCTCACACCTGCGCAAATGAAATGGAGCGCAATTGAAAGAGAGGCTTACGCGGTAATTTGGGCTTTAGGAAAATTTGACACTTGGACGTATGGTCAGAGTATACTGTTGCACACTGACCATAATCCATTGAAATATTTAACGGAAGGTGTACCCAAAAACGCCAGACTTCAGAGGTGGGCATTGGCTTTACCTCGGTACAACGTATCGATAGCTTATAAGCCAGGTATTTTAAATGCCGATGCTGATGCTTTATCGAGAATGTATGAAGAACAATGCTAGTGATTTTATGATCACTAAAGGTATGTTGTACTGTATCAATGAATCACATAAATTAGCAATTTAATTGGTTTTGTTTACAAGAAACAACTGTATTGAAGAGTATGTTTTGGATTGCTAGTATTCTTTAATTAAACGGGTTAACAGTTTGGTATGTTGAGTAAACTGTTTTGTTATCATAAGTACAAAGATAGTTTAAAAATTATAATTACAGTTGTAAAATTTAAGTTTGTGAGCTCATGCATGAGAGACTCATTTCAGGCATACTTGCCGACTTGGGGACACAAACCTCAATACACATTTTGGGTATCTGGATTTGGAGTGATGACGTTGCCCGAGGAGAGGGGAGTTCGTCATTGTATTTTTTTTGTTATGGTTTCAATTTCGGGACCAAGTGGCCCCGTAATTATAAACCGGAGGGGAGGTGTGAAGTTCCCTGTAACCTCACCAGGTTTGGGGACGGGTCGATGGACATAGAATCGAACTCCACGGGGGTCCCCCTCGGGTTTTTGAAAAGGAACCCGTTTGGAGAGGGTAAAAAGAGAGAAGGGACTTGCACGAAGACCAGCGAGGAAGCAGGACGCGTTGTTTTGCGCTGGAGATCGAAGGGGATTATTCCCGACTATGTATTATAGACGGAACCTGTAAATACTATAATCAAGAAATTTGTAAATAAATAAGTGAAATATGCTCATGGACTAGTGTTACTGTTTGGAGGACGACAAAGCAGAGGATTAGGGAATCAGCCTAAGGAAGAACCGTCACAGAAGCTTTTGCAGAACAGTTTTTAGAAGACTACTGTGAATTGCAACTCATTTTAATTGATTGGACGCATGAATGTTGATGTTCTTGTATCTTGTCGTCACCCGATTAATAATACTAGTATATCACTAGTAGCTACCTTTACAAATTTTTATGAAAAAAAGGACAGATTAACTATGAAAATGGGTATTTTGAAAGAATGGAAAGTTTAAGTAAACTCGAGTTTAATTCTGGTCCTGAACGAGGGGAGAGATGCACTCCTACTGAAATAGCCATTAACTCTTAATATCTTTCATTAGATGCATTTAAATGTTTTTCACTTGCAATATATATATGTTGTAGGTGTTACTCATGAATATATTCAAAGATTCTACTAATGTAACTACCCATGATTTTTGCAAAATGAAAATAATAATTTGTATCCCTAAAAAATCTTACCCCGAGTAATTCTCTACTTAATATAAAAGGAAGTGTTTGTTTGTTTATGTGTACTAATTTACCTGACGAATCTATGGCACTTACAATAATGGGATATGGCACACAGCTAGACCGAATTTTTTGCAATTTTTCTGCGAAGACCGAATTTTAAAATTCAAACTAGAAAATTTTAAAATGAATTTAATGGGTAATGGTAATGGTAATTTTTAGTTAACGTCGTACTAGAGCAACACTACGGGCTATTGACGACGGTCCGGGATCAGTCCCTTAAGGGAAAGATCCGAGGACAACACCTCGTAATTTTAAACCACAGTCAGATGACGAAGCAACACCTGAGCTGGCACCCCACTCTCCAAACTTCCACGCCAACCCAACGTGAGGACTTTCAGACACGACAGATTTAAGGTGCACCAGCCGCCTCTACACCATACGCTTACAAACACCCATGCCCGGACCCGGATTCGAACCAGGAACCTTCCGATCTAGATTTTAATGGGATTTAATTATTATGGTTTTCTTTAGAATTGCAACACCATAAAGAGATGACAGATTCTTTATGCATTTTCTTCCGTTTCAGGTTTTATTTTGCGGGAAACAATTTTTCAGAATACCAAAAAAAAAAATTATAATTTTAATTCGAGTTTTTTTTTTCTATCTCCTAGATCGTCAAAGATAGAGTACAATTTTCAACGGATTTGAAATCTGCGGAAAATTTCACAAATGATCGATATGTGTAAAAATATAATTTTCTTTAAATAAATAATTTTTAAATTGTAACTTTCATATCTCTTCCCCTATGACCTTCGCGATGGCGAAATCAGATTAAATTTCCTGCGCTCAAACGCTTCCAGCGAAGGAAAGCAATACAAATAAAAAAATTGGGACTGGCTTTGTTTAGTTCTTTTTTGTAAAATCGGAATCGCTAAAGATAGATTGAAAAATTCAACGGATTTGAATTTCTGTGGAAAATTTGACACCAGATAGATACCTAAAAGATTTGATTTTCTTTTTATAAATAATTTTTCAATTAAATATTTTTATTTTCGCAAGAGATTATAGACGTCACGCCAATTGGATCTCTTTGCAATTCGAATTTGGCGGCATTTGACAATGACCGTTGCCCGTGGTGTTGGTTAGTAAAGGAAACCAACACCACGGGCAACACCGTAATGGCTGTTATCCATGCAAACCAAATAGGAATTCGTAGTAACCACAGGGGGTTAGCGAGCAGTGGTTACACCTGACCCCACGAAAAGAGCTGTCACGGGCAACACGTGCTGGCCACGCAGTGGCTAGTAACTAATATACCTGGATCAAACACATTAAGTAACTAACGAGTTTCTTTCTGATTATTTAAGAAGTCCAAAACTTAATTTAAATCTGTCTGTAAAGGCATATATACTGCTGTTTGTAAAAAAATGCAACACCATGAAGAAGTCATCAGAATTAAATGAAATTTAATACACAAACGGCTTGTATTAGTACAACTAAATAAATAAATTTTCAAAGCAAAAAAAAAATATTAAGTGTCCGAAATTAGTATTTGGTGTAGCCACCACGCGCTGCAATGTGCTGCTATACGACGTGGCATGGAAACAGATGTTGAATGTCTGAATGCATGCGTTGGGCTGAAAAGAAGTCTCGAACATTCCTTGCAACATGTGGGCGTGCATTATCCTGTTGAAAGATAGCTCCAGTAATGCCTTGAAAGAAGGGAACGACTTCGGGCTCTAGCACTTCACGGATGTACCTGTTGCTTTTCAGATTAACCTCAATTCGTAGCAGCTGAGATGGTCCATGATACGAAATCGCACCCCAGACCATAACTCCGGGTGTTCGGCCACTATAACGTTCGATAACGCACTCTGGAAAGCAGCGTTCACTGGCATAGCCTCTAACACGAATGAGGCCATCATGGTTCCACAAATGAAAGCGGGATTAATCAGAAAAGACAACTTGTTGCCAATCAGCCCGCTAGGCTCTGTGCTCATCACCCCATCGCAGACGCAGCAGTCGATGGTTTGGCGTGAGGGGGATCCTGTATAGAGGAATCCTTGTAAGCTGTCCACGGTGCAGCAGACCTCGGCGAATTGACGAAGCCGACATTAGTACACCTGTAGCAGTAGACCAAAGTGCTGCCAACTGCCTCTGGAGGAAGCAGTACGGTCATTCACCACCATGTGGACCAGGTGTCTATCATCGTGCGCTGACGTCACCTTCCGTCGTCCACTCCCAGTTTTTCGAGATGTCCGGTGCTCGTCGGTCCACTGCTTCCAAACTCGCATCACAATGGAACTATTTCTATGCACACGAGCTGCTATTGGGCGATAGGAAAATGCTACTTTACGAAGGCCGATGATTTTCTCCCCTTCAAACTTCTTAAGTTGTTGAAATGTAACCCTATTTCGTCGTGGAGGCATACTTAGATCTCATTAAACGTTTACCACTAAAAAATAACCATGCACTATTTTCAACGTCCCGGTACAGCCCTCTATTTGTACTCTTTTAGCATCAGTTCTGGGGTCGCTGCTCCCACCACGCATGCGTGGTGGCTCTGAAACTTTTCTACTTTGCATAACATCCTATAATTGACATTTGCTGCAAATTTCATTCCATTCGGATGATTCCTTCATGGTGTTGCATTTTTTACAAACAGCAGTGTATATTATGTTAATCAACTTTATACGCACTTTAGTGAGCAAGGTCTGAGAGACCCCTCCACCCTCCACACTAGTTACGAGACGGTTTGTTACACAGCAGTTGCAGGTTTAACGCTGTCGAATGCTCCTTACACGTCACCTGACACGTTTCTTCTTCGGGTTCGGCTTTGTTTTCATGTATGCTGTACTTAACCACGAGCAAAGGTTGATTCTTGGGGCTTTTTTTACATTTATTTAAATGAAAATTTTATTTTAGGGTAGCTCTGGTGGTCCTTTGATGATCCAAGAGCGGAACAGATGGTTTGTTGTTGGCATGGGATCCTTCGGTGTCGGTTGCGGACGTCCAGTATATCCGGATGTATATACTAGAGTGTCGGAATACCTGAATTGGATCATGGAAACAAAAGGTTAAAACATTTTAATATTTGCTTTATGGTGTAAAAAACTCGTCAGAATTCGAAACCTAACTTTTGATATTATTTTTGCTAAGATTAAAATTTAAGTAGTTTGTAAACACAGATTTGGTTACATTTAGTGCGATAACTTACGCATTGATTACTTATATTTTACTAACAGAATTATCAGGAATTGCTCGTAGTTTTGAAACGTGAAAATAATAATCATTTTTATTTCTCATAGAAGAATAAGAGCTTCCCTCAAAAGCCAGGAAAATATTTTTATTATAATTTATTTATCCTTTTTATGATTTTTATAATTACTAAAATTTACATTCGTCGCAAATACGCCTAAATTCTATACCTATAGCATACAAATCCGAAAGTGAGAGAAATTTTACTGTTGAGTATTTTCCTACGATATGGCGCGCAGACAACCCTATCACTCAGAAGTATGGATGCGACATCGATGTTGATGTTTTATAAAAAACAACGATATTTTGGAGCCGATATTTTTAACATCGATGTCTACACTTGTCGATGTTTTAATGACTGTCGATTTTTAAATGAAAAAAAATACCATTATAAAAATTAAAAAACACCAAAGCATAATTTTTATAATCAGTAATAAATCAAGGTGATATAATTCATGTTCAAAATTAAAGCAAAAATGGTTAAAAAAATCTTAGTATCAATTTAGCCAAAAAAACAATATGATGGTATCATGTGGTATTTTTTAAATTAAACGCAAACTTTTTCAGAAATTGCTCTAAAAATAACAGAAACACATGTTACAAACCTTTCTTCCACTCATTTTCACTTATTTAGCAATAGAAACTCAAATATAATAAAACAAAATTAAAAACAAAATCATACGTTTATTGCAACTACAACAAACAGCGGAATGACAACTTCAAGCTCGTTTTACTGATAGTGACACTTGATTATTTTTGACAGCTATGTTTTTTTTTATGCAATGGACATTAAAAAGGTATCCAGACAAGATCAACTTAAAGTGAACTTGTTCTTTTATATAATTTTTGGGAATTCAATGTTATGATGGAAATTTCCACCATTATGCAAAGAAGGGTTAAGAGGGGAAAATTAATTTATGCTGATCTGACTGACGGATCCTGATATAAACCAATGATTCTTCTTGATATATTTGATTACTCGATATTTTCCTGATATTAAGTAAATATGTCCATCTTGGTGTCAAGAGCGATTCGTAAAGCTGAATTTTAAGCAACTTTCAAAATTTGCTTCCAGCCGACAAACCGGTCTAATGGTTAAGTTGTTGGCCTCTGGATCAGAAGGTTCCTGGTTTGAATTAGGGATGCGACATCGATGTCGATGTTTTCAAAACATCGATGTTTTAAAAAAACATCGATGTATTTAACATCGATGTTTTTGTAACATCGATCTTTATACTTGTCGATGTTTTTACGTTGTCGATGTTTTATTTTTAAATGAAAAAAGTACCGTTACAAAAATTTAAAAAATAACCAAGTAGCATAATTTTTATAATCAGCTAATTGAACATACTTTTTGACCAAAGTGACCAAGGGTGAAGGGTCTGAAAAGTAAGAATGCGAAATCGGTGTCGATGTTTTATAAAAAGACATCGATGTATTGGAGCCGATGTCGTATTACTAGGTGCTAAACCAGTTTTTAAAAATGGGGAAAAAAGTTTAAATGCACTGAATTTTAAAAACATCGATGATTTGGGGGTGATGTACTATCAACATCGATGTTTTAATTTTGAACATCGAAGTTTTGCTGTCGCTGTGGCATCACTAGTTGCTAAACCAGTCTTAAGAAATTGGGGGAAAAAGCTTAAATACACTGAATTTTAAAAACATCGATGTTTTGGGGCGATGTATTATCAACATCGATGTTTTAATTTTGAACATCGATGTTTTGCTGTCGATGTCGCATCCCTAGTTTGAATATGGGGTCAGGTCATGGATGTAATTGTGCTGTCCTTAGTTAGGGGTAATAATGATCTACCATTGGGTGCTGAATCGCTTCCGGACTTGTAGTGACCTACGATTAGCAATCGAGTGTACGTCGTAATTTAAAAAAAATTGCGGTGTAAGTAATGATGTTTCCGTTGTCGAAATGGTCTTCGGATACAAGATTGAACTAATACATATAGGTGTTTGGATCTTGTCCCATAACTATTGTTGGGAAGCGCTTTTAATAAGTGATTTCTTTTGAAGGTTTTGATTTTAATATAAGTGAAATGTGGTTCAATTTTTTCTGTTTTAGAGAAATACTACACAAAGAAATTTAAGTTGTGCTGTGCAGTCCAAGGGATGTGTTTGTCAACTATTGTTTAGGAATAGTTTGGGATCTTTCTTTTGTTTGCAAGGTTAATAAAAGACATTTGTACGAACTATTTTCCAGTTTCAAATAAGTGCACCATTTAAAAATTTTGCCAAGTGTGTTTTGGAGCTTGTGGTAAATATTTTAAAGAATGGATCGCGGTAAAAATAGTAAAGGTATCTATAAATTAAAATGATCCATGAAGATAGGTTTTATATAAATCTTTCATATATATTGTAAATAAAACTGACAATAAAACGCCACCTGCACTAAACTTCGCCCCGAGGAGTGAGATTTGGAAATAGAATTTCTTCACCCGACTTTGACAAACTTGTTTACGAAAATTGTGAATATATTTAGCTACTCAAACCTTTGATGCTATTTTTAGACATTTTTCAATGAGACCGTCTATCCAAATACAGTCATGCTGAGTGAATATCTAATGATATTCCTACAAAAGTTCTGTTTTCTGTCTAATGCTTTATGAATTACTTCATAAACTTGAAAAATAACTGACTCGCTAAGAAAGAATCCGAGATGCACATTTTCAAGTTGCTCTTTAAGCCTTATTTTCTACGAGGCTTTGAAGTAGCGTGTTTTCAAAAATTTGTATCAGGACTGAAGTTTTAAAATTGTTCGGTACAATTTAATTTCTTCTTTAGGTTTGATTTGTGAATAGAGATGGTGAGAATTGTTTACCAGGTGGTCTGGGATATAGTTGGTTTCCCAAATATGATTGAAGCTATTTCTAGTGTGGAAAAATATGTTTCAGTCAGATTCTTTAATAGAATTTGCCGAAATTTGGTCTTCCACTAGAATTGAATGGATTGCTTTTTAGTTCGTCCAGAGAGAAATTTCGCTATTCTTTTATGTCTTTATTCTTTTTATGTCGCTATTCTTTTTACGGAGTCGTTCACCCCCCCCCCCCCATATTGGAAAAAAATATATAAAAGTTTCAATTTAAAAATTATTTTTTAAAGAAAATCATATTTTTAGGTATTGATCTAATGTGAAATTTTCCGCAGATTATCAAATCCGTTGAAATTTTTACTGTATCTTTAACGCGATATAGGATATAATAAAAAGAACCTACATAACTCAAGTTAAAACTTTTTATTTGTTTTGTTCTTCAGTTAAAAGCGTTCAAACGGAAACATGGAAAAAATAAATTTAGAATTTGTGATTTTTTTATGCTGTTGCCCTTCTAGGGAAAGCAATAACTATAAAATATGTCATTAAATTAATTTTTAAATGTTCTAGATTGAATTTTAAAATTCGGGTTTCGTACAAAAATAGCAAAAAATTCGGACAACCAGTGCGCCAAATCCCATTACTGTAAATGCCATAGATTCGTCAGGACAGTCCACATACAGACACACACAAACACTTACTTTTATAACATTAGAGATGGGCTGTTGTTCCGATAGCGTTAAAAATAGTAGAATTATTACAAATTAATCGACAGCAACTGTGGTTGAAAATATTAACAGTTATCGATAAATCTCAAACCGCAACTTTTAAAATAACTAAATTCATTAAAAAATATTTAAAAATTAGATAAGAATAAAATCTAAAATTACAATTTTTTCTGGAGCACATCATATCATAGACTTGGCATCAAACGTCCTCATGTTGGCATGGTGTGAAAGTACAGAGAGTAGGTGCCAGATGTTGACCTCGTCATCTAAGAGTTCTTTCAAAATGATGAAGTGTCGTCGTATTTTTTCCATGTGGATTGATCCCGAACCGTTGTCGAAGACCCGTTGAGTTGCAATAGTGCGACGTTAAATACGCTACCTCCCTGCCTTACGTATTTCTGTCTAAATTAACTGTTAACTTCAATTTCCAACACTGCTGAATTTATTTATTAACTGTTATTGCTGTCGTTTTCAATAGTTAACGAAACGGTTAAGATTTTTAATTAAATCATCAGGATATTCTTCGCTTGCTCTGCATAACGGCGATTACGTTGGTGTCGGTATTGTAACGGTAACTAGGGCAACAAGTCCTTCGAGTGCAGATTTGGAATTCTTCTCGTCTTAGGTTGTCATTTACAAAGTTTTGCGATTTAGAATTGTTAATGGAAACGTACTTGTTATAAGATTATTGTTTTTTCCTAGACTGATTATTTCAGTACTATATAGTGTTGCAAATAAACACAGTCCAGTCACATTAATGGGACCCCCACCTACTTTCGACGTCAACGTGAAATAACCAATCACAAAAGGCAGATGGCAGCACATTGCAGTGGAGTGTATAAAAGGCATGTCCTAGGGCATCGGAAAGCATTTCAGTCGTTGGCGTAATGCAGAAACGTAGCGATTTATCCGACGTCCAAAAGGGCATGATTATTGGCTTTCGGGCCAAGGGTGGAAGCAATTCGGAAACAGCTAATTTTGTGAATTGTTCGCGTGCCGCCGTGGTAAAAGTATACCGTGCATGGCAAAATGGCACTATCCAAAATCAGCGGTGTGGCACATCTGGTGCACCACGGGCTATAGATGACAGAGGCGAACGAATGCTACGGAGATGCGTTCGAGCAAATCGACGTGCAACTGTTGAGCAAATGGCCGCCCAGATGAACCAAGGGGCTACCAAGAGTGTATCCTCAACAACGGTTCAGCGAACGTTGCTGCGCATGGGTCTCCGCAGCAGACGCCTGGTTAATGCACCTATGCTGACTGCTGTTCATCGGCGACGAAGGCTGGAATTTGCACGCCAGTACCGCAACTGGACGTCCACAGAGTGGCGACAGGTGGCTTTTTCCGATGAATCACGTTTTATGCTCCATCGGACAGATGGACGTTGGCGTATACGGCGTGAAACGTCTGAAAGCAAACACCCTGCAACAATTGCCGGAAGTATCCAGGTTGGAGGAGGGAGCATTATGGTTTGGGGAATGTTTTCTTGGCAGTCACTGGGTGCAGAAACCTAATTGACTCTCTTCCTGCATGTCTAGCAGCGGTCCGCTCTGTCAAAGGTGGTCATTCTGGCTATTGATAGGTGGTCACATTAATGTGACTGGACTGTATATATATATTAGAGAAAAAGTTTGTTATGAGAGGATTTTACAATATAAGCATAAAGAAACTACCAGAAAAAAAGTTACATTTCCATTCAAGACATTGGATTCTTCTAGGCTCTACAACATCAGGAGGCGAAGAAGTGGAAGGAAGAGATTGTTCTGATCCCCATAGTAATAGCACTGGTCAATGTGTCCCCCTGGAGCCACGACGTGCCTCAAGTGAGACACCTGTGGACGGTGTTCATTTTGGGAACACCCTTCACAGCAGACAAGAGTTCATACTGACCTCAGATTTCTTGTTCAACATGCTAAGAGACACCACATTCACTATGGAGTTCAAAACATCTGCAGACAATGGAGTCATGTTTTTTGTTTCAGATGGTGTGAACGTTGATTCTTATCTTGGACTGGTCATGCGAGACGGAAAAGTAAGTATCTGAAATTCTTATAATGCCACGAATTCTTTATTCAGGACTGCCTCAGGTGAATTGTTGTTGTTTTACACCTTGGTTACTGAGGCTATTCTTTTCTGACCATACATGTGAAAATAAAATTTTTTTGCAATCTTTCCTGAAAGGCCATCGTACAGTAAATACTTCAAGATTATTTGAGTACAATACATGCCATTTTTGTTTAAAAATATTGCGATATTCAAAGCCAATTATATACTTCAGGGAATAATATGTAGTCTGCCAATCGCGAGAAGAGAGCATGCCTCTTGTAGTAAAGAAGAGTTCATTTGACTCTGCGTGAATTTCCTTAGAGTTGAAAAAATGTAAGAGCTCTACTAACATTTTTATTTCTACCTTTATGATTGATTCATTTATGTCAACATGTATTCTCTTCCAGACTAAACAAGAGGACGCTGTAGCCCGGTTCGAAGAGTATCGGATTAGTAATCGGAGGTTTGCGAGTTCGAATCCCACCAAAGACCGTCGTGTACAATGAGAGTTGATGCACGTTAAATCTCCCGTAACCTCAAATATCCTCACGTTGAAGTCGTGCTGAAGTTTGGAGAGTGGGGGGCCAACTCAGAACTCGTCATCTTTCCGCGGTGCAAAATGAAGTGGTCTTGTCCTCGGATCTTTCTTTTCGAGTATGATCACAGATCGTCGCATCCGACCAACCGGTATAGCGGTTAAGGTGTTAGCCTCGTGATCGGAAGGTTCCTGGTTCGAATCAAGGTCCGGACATGGATGTTTGTAAGCGTATGATGTAGAGGCGGCAGGTGCACCTTAAAACTGTCGTGACCGAAAGTCCTCACGTTGGGTTGGTGTGGAAGTTTGGAGAGTGGGGTGCCAACTCAGGTGTTGCTTCGTCACTTGACCGTGGTTAAAAATTACGAGGTGTGGTCCTCGAATTTTTCCCTTAAGGGACTGAACCCGGACCTTCGTCAATAGCCCGTTGTGTTACTCTAGTACGACGTTAACAAAAATTACCAATTAACTAGATCGTCGCCGATTGCCCGTTGGATTGCTCCAGTGTGACACTAATTAAAATACCTACCTTCCAGAATAAACAATACGTTAAGAAGGGCGCAAATAATTGAACGGAACGTAAACCCCAGTTTGGCACTTACCTCAGTAAAGTAGAAGGAAGCAGATCTTGGGGATGTCCATTTGAAGAAAGATGCTTCAGCTAACCTGGAAAATGGGCTGCTACTCGTCTTTATGATTATTGACTCATTTAGTATGTCAACAGGCATTCCATTCCAGACTAAAAAAAAGGGGCCACCATAGCCCGGTTGGAAAAATAACGAATTAGCAACCGGAGGGTTGCGAGTTCGAATCCAACCAAAGACCGTCGTGTACAATAGGAGGCGGTGCTTGTTAAATCTGTCGTGACCTTAAATATTCTCACGTTGAAGTGGTGTGGAAGTTTGGAAAGTGTGGTACCATCAGGTGTGACCTCGTTATCTGTCCGTGATGCAAAATAACATGGCGTTGTCTTCGAAATTTTCCTTTCGGTTATGATCCGTCGCCGATTGCACGTTGTGTTGCTCCAGTGCGGCGTTAATTAAAATACCTACTTACCATACCAACAGATTATACAAGTCACTAAAAAGAGCACATATGATTCAACGAAGCTGTAAGCTCATCTTGGCACTTCCCTAAGTAAAGTAGAAGGAAGATGAACTTGGGAAGTCCAGCTCAACCGGGGATAGGGCTCCAAAATCACATGCAGCGATGACCATATATGATCATCTATATCGGCAACTCGTAATAAAAAAAAAACAGTTCCTGCACAGTACGATAAAATTAGAGTCAAAAATTACGCTAAGACCGCAAATTGTGTAAATGCCCAATCATATATATGCCTTTCGCCTGGCACCCTAACCTTTTGGGTAGACTCGTCCAAAACCATGTACCAACTCCTCGATGTCAAACAATAACCAAATCTCACGATACCGACAGATGTAGAAAGGTCCAAGTCTGCTCTCGTGGTAGTCGCTCTGTTACAATAGCAAAAGACAAGGTGGCTTGCATTCATTGTTTGGCGCATTTACGACTAATTTGGTGATTATTATAAAAGTGAGTTCAAAAAATTTGTAACGAATAAATTCATTTTTAGAATGATTTGTAGTGCATATATTTGAATCGCATTGGGGCTAATTTGATACTTTATTCAAGTTAAGATTTTAATATATCACTGAAAATAAAGAATTTTAAAAGCGGAGTCTTGTTTCAAATACATCTTTTAATTTTGTATTTTCCTGCAGTTTGTTTAGGTGTTCGAATGCGGTTGGGGCAGCGCTTCTTTCCAATTTCAGATTTTATTTTTAATTAACGAATATTTTTAAATAAAGATTTTAAAAACTATCGGGCCATGTTTTAAACGCAATTATTCTATTTTGAGTGGTTTTCCTGTAGCTTGTTTATGTGTTTGATTGCGGTTCGGGCAGCGCCCTGATATCTTCAGAGAAAGCGTACAATGATGGTAACTGGCACCGAGTGGAGCTTTGGCGACATAACCGGCAAGGACAATTGGTCATCGACGACAACGAAGGGATCATAGGTAACTCACCCATATGTGACACCGGTCTTAGTGTCCAGTCCCCGATATACATCGGAGGGGTTGACGAAAACGTAAGCAGGACACACAAGAACAACCTACTAGTAAGTAACATTCTTGCCTGTTCTGTCATGTCCCATCAATGTTTGTAAAGTTTTAGGTCACACTATGTACTAGGGATGCGACATCGACAGCAAAACATCGATGTTCAAAATTAAAACATCGATGTTGATAATACATCGCCCCTAAAACATCGATGTTTTTAAAATTCAGAGTATTTAAACTTTTATCCCTATTTCTTGAAACTGGTTTAGCAATAAGTGATGGGACTTCGACAGCGAAACATCGATGTTGTTTTGAAACTTCGATGTTCAAAATTAAAACATCGATGTTGATAATACATCGCCCCCAAACCATCGATGTTTTTAAAATTCAGTGTATTTAAACTTTTATGCCCCATTTCTAAAAACTGGTTTAGCAACTATTGATGCGATATCGACAGCGAAACATCGATGTTTTGAAACTTCGATGTTCAAAATTAAAACATCGATGTTGATATTACATCGCCCCCAAACCATCGATGTTTTCAAATTTCAGTGTATTTAAACTTTTCTTCCCATTTCTTAAAACTGGCTTAGCAACTAGCGATGCGATATCGGCTCCATTACATCGCTGTTTTTTATAAAACATCAATGTTTTGAAAACATCGACATCGATGTCTCATCCCTAGTTTTCAGACCCTTCACCCTTGGCCAATTTGGTCTAAAAGTATGTTCAATTTGCTGATTATGAAAATTATGCTGTATGGTTATTTTTAAAATTTTTATAACGGTAATTTTTTCATTTAAAAATAAAACATCGACAACGTAAACACATCTACAAGTATAAACATCGATGTTACAAAAACATCGACTCCAATACATCGATCTTAAAAACATCGATGTTTTGAAAACATTGACATCGATGTCGCATCCCTACTATGTATTTAACATTTCACTTGAAGCGTGAAATTCATGACAACCAATAGTCATGCTCGCTTCCAGTGAAAGAAAAGGCCCGGATGTAGCCCTCTCAGCTGATTAGCAATCGGAGGGATGCGAGTGCGAAATTAGACCGTCGTGTACGCGGGTGCTGGTGCATGTTAAATCTGTCGTGACCGCTAATGTTCTCACGTTGGCGTTGCGTGGATGTTTGGAGAGTGGCAAAATGAAGTTTTAAATTTAAAACTCTTGGTCAACTGAAAAGCACCCCGGGATTTTTATTAACTCTAATTTGATGATTTACGGTGTAAGAAAAATATTTACATTTCACAATTGTTTTCAGAGAAACAAAAACTGAAAACATTTTCATATATCTCTACCAGATGGCGACACAAACATTTTTTAATAAGTATCAGCAAGACTAAATTTTGAAAAAGAGCTTACACATCTTGAGAATCAGATTTTCGTTTACCTAAATGTCAAAAGGAATTTAAAAATGATCAAACAAATGACAGAATGACTCAAAAGAAATTAATCGCAACATTTTCGATTTACAATGAGTCTCATAAAAAATGCTTTCGCACACATCCATTCATATGTATTAAAACTAGCAATTCTTATGAAGGCATTAAAATCAAAGTGATTCTCCAGCATTTTCTTGACCCCCTGATGAAACATATGAGACTGAGATTTTTTATAAATTCTGACAATTGTACTAAAACAAACCTTTTCCCGAAAATCTTGAAAAATGATTTTTAAATTCCCTTAAAATCACACAAAAAAATCAGAAACAGCAAAACATAACAAGAGACCGAAAAACCACATACCTCGAGTCATAGCTTAAACAAAATTTCTATCGAAACGGGCCTTCTCTAGAAAGTGCTCTGTGTAGACTTTTTCGTTTGCACGTGGGCTAATTATAGCAGGACATTGTTTTCGGCGATTTCTGAACTACTACGACAATACATGCCTAGACCGTGAGTTTGATAACAGTTCATTCTATAGTAAAAATTGTATTCTTGTAATCTTGTGTGTACTTTTATTTCAATTTAAATAAAAGAACCGTATGTTTTAAGGGGGAAAACCAGTTTAGACGGTTCGAAAAATCGACTTTTTTTTATTCCATAAATTGTTAGTAAAACTCTTCAAGAAAATGGTGCCAAAGTTTCAAAACAAAATTCCGATTTGTTCCGATGCTATGAGCGCTATAGTGAACGCCCGTCTATTCAGTGCCGAAGCAGAAGCTCCATTATACCCCGACGTTTGAGAAGAAATTCTTCCAATATACGAAGATTTACCGAAAGATGATTTGTTTGACGAGATGTTTAGGCGGTCATGAGCAGAATGCTAATGAAAGTTTCAAATCGCCCATTTGGCTCCAAAACAAGTACATTCTGGCCTGAAAGTAGTCGAGGTTGCACCATTCTTGGCTACTGCGTTATTCAATGAAGGAAATTCAGCCCTTCTAATGCTGATGAACGGACTAAAACTTGTAGTTGGCTCGCAGAGCTTCAATTTTGTCAAGGAAATGGATGAGCGGCGTGTGAAAAGACAGAATAAACACAGCACGTTGGAGACCAAGGAAGCTCGGCAAGCTCGCCAAGAGGAGATACAAGCCCGAAATGATGTGTTTGAAGAAGGAGAAAGGTTGCTATATGGTGCTGGAATAGCTGATTAACTGGTGAGCAGTGTGTTTATATCATTTATTACTGCCTTGAATTTCTCGTTTTCGGTACTTTATTTTTCAAATGCGCTTTTCTCGAAACGACTTTTTTTTTAACTCGTGTGAATTCTAGCTCGAAAAGTTATTGACCAATCGTTCTGAAAATTTGTGTGAATATTCTTTATTCAATTACAACCCATATGTACTAAACTCTGGGATGATATTATTATCTAAAATATTTTTTTAATGCAAAAAAGGTGAAAAAACATGGTATTAAAACATAACATTTTGTTCAAACACCTCAAAAACATGCAATTTTCAACTTATTGATCATAGTTTAGTCCATATTCTTAGAAAATAGGTAGCTAACGTCAAAAGAAATTGTGATGATTTCAGATAAAAATTGTGTGATCCGGATTTCCCACGAACAGCAAACTCTGATGGCGACCGTCCATGGACAGCAGCTTCTAACTCCACTATTTGCGGTGGAAATAACTTGAAAAAATTACAACGTGTACTTCAAAGCATTAATAAAATATCCTCCAAGTTTAAACAAATTCTGTTTATTACTTCCTTGTTTAAAAAAATTTCACAAAAACACGAACATTTCGGCCTTTTAAATTGGTTTCCCCCCTTAAAACTTAGTATTAGTTGGCAAAACTTCTAAGATAATTATTATTAGAAACATATCATCAATTACAATTTTATATACCGAGAGAGAATTCATATTAAAGTCCTATATATATTTAAAAATAAATTTTTTACAGAACTTTGAAATTTGTTTTACATGAAAATACAGCGCTCTACCCTCCAATTTGTTTCCACCTCGTGCATCAAGATCTGACCAATTTTTGCTAATTACGAGATATCTCGTTCTATTGAATTCCGAATCTATTGAATATCGAATCTATTGATATCTATTGAATTCCGAATGATGAAGATATCTCTGGTTTTTGATGATGATTAGATCAAGATCAGGTCAGTTTTTCTAATGACGAGATGTTTCGTTCATCTAGATCTGGTTAGTTTGGTTGATGACGAGAGATATCTCGCCTAGACAATCACCAGTAGAGTTAAAGCATTGCGTACCTTTAAAGAACTTTCCAAAGTATATATTTTATTGGATTTGCTACTCTTTTCTAAAATGAAATTAATGTTTCACAAATTTTATAACATACAAGGGTTGTTCAAATGAAAAGGTACGAAAAGACACTGTGGGTATAAATACATAGTATATACCATAGGCCTGAACACAACGATCCCATTGATTAACGAGCCGAAGGATTCCTTGTTTCCAGAATTCCTGTGGCCGTGACGAGACCTAGTCCTTCACAGCGTACTTGAATTCGTCGTCTGATGATCGATTCCCTTTTAGATGTTTTTTCAGGGGACCAAAAACATTTAAATCGCAGGGCGACATGTCCGGGCTGTAGGGCGGATGGTCAAGCTGCTCCCACTTCAACTTGGCCAGTTCCGCTTGTGGGACCCTGGAGACATCCACCTTCACCTCCAACATTCGCAATGTGACGCGCCGATCACTTCTCACTAGGTCGTCCACCTTGTCGATGAGATCGGCCGTGATGACTGTGTTTGCCTGGCCTGGTCTCGGGTCATCAACCACAGTCTCACGGCCTGCACGAAAACGGGCACTCCATTTTCTCACTGACTTGTCGGACACACAGTCTTCCCCGTATACGGTCACCATCGGCAATGAATAACGGCCGGTTTAACACAGAAATCAGATAACGCCTCGCTGCTTCTCAATCGTCGAATTTTGCAATGTAAACGCCATCCTGTCCTCACACGCACTGCCCCATCAATTGGACGGCGCTCTTTATAAGAGCCTCTGCTCTCTCCTGCGCATGCGGGCACTCGCGTATGCTCCGATCCACGCCGGAGATTCCATTTGCATCCCTAGATGTCTCGCTACGTTCTCCCATAGCGACATAGGCAAATATGTTAACGGTTACGTTGTTACGACGTTTCGTACCTTTTCATTTGAACACCCCTTGTAGAATTGGTTTTAAACTTAACGCTGCGGTAGATAGACAATCGTTACCAGTAAAATTTCGTTTACACCAGCGGCGTGGTATAGATCTGTGTACTGTCGATGTTTTCCCTCTTTTAAGTGACCGATCACCATTTACGAGCTGTCAGCGACTGACCTTCCAGAGGGTTCCTCCTTTTGTTCGGTACCGTACCCTGTCGACCGTGAGGAGTGAACGCTTTGGGGGAAAGGCAGAAGATCGCTCCGGTGATATCTATCTTACGCCAAACGATACGCCACGCAATACTATGACAGGAAAGCTCTGTCGCTCAAGTTGGGAAATTATGTAAAGCGGGTTGGACATGCAGGCGAAAGAGTCGTTCTGTGAGACGATTGAAAAAATCTAAGCAACGTAAAGCTTAATGCTATTTATAGTTTGTTTCAAATATTGCGTTATGTAACATGTATGCTTCTCCTAGAACATTACTTCATCCTTCCCCGGCTGCATCGGCAGTGTGGAAGGTCAAGGTAAAACTCTGGTGCAAGTCATGCACATGAATGTGATTAGCGCCTCATTTTGCTACAGCTACCTGGAGAAGGGCACCTTCTTTACTGGCGAAGGACACCTTGAATTATTAAGTAAGTACGCTCCGGTGATATTTTATTTTTACTTTGTGTTTGCTTAGAGCTAAAAACGAGACAGTATCTGTTTCTGGAGCAAATGATGTTCAAAACATGTTTTATGCAATGAAAACGACGATTAATGTATATCATTTTAGAATAATAGGTTTAATTCATTCCAATTAGTACCATATCATTTTGTAATAAAATATGCATTGTCAGGGTTCCCGCTGTCCTTGAAAAGTCCTTGAATTTTTTTTCCCGAACTAGAGGCCATAGAAAGTTCTTGAAAATTACGGAACTTGGTAAAAAGTCCTTGAAAGTACTTGATTTTTTTTGACTAGTACAAAATTGTGTAATTTCGAATTGCGTTAGAATGTGTCCAGACTTGTTTCCTTCACAGCACGGCACCACGTGATATATATCAAACTAACAACAGTTGAAGGCATGAATAAAGGAAATGGAGTAAAAAAATTGTTATTTCTTTCACATTTTTCTTTCTACTTGACAACTTTTGCATATGCCTTGTTTTAGGTCGCTATAAAAATTTTCAGGTCCTTGAAAAAAAAATTTTGGTTTTGAAAAGTCCTTAAAAGTCCTAGAATTTTTTGCGGACAAAGGTGTGGGAACCATGATTGTATATTAGACCTTGATTGCAATTTTCAATACACTAAACATAAAAACTGACAAGTTTTGTTAAGGGCTCCTGTAATTGACCCTCCACAACAAGAACTAGAAAAGACGTTTACTGAGAAGATAATTTTATTAATTTGCCTATTTTCTGATTAATAATACTTACGTAGAGGACTGTATAAATGGAAGTTGACTTTCGAACTTCATATTTTAAGGATGTAGTGCAAAGAGGCATGCATTTCCCATGCATCATAGGCTCTGATAATTAATTGTAAAACAATGACCAAAATTTATGCTCAATATTATAAAACATTTTATTAAGAAAATTCACAAAGCTTTATACGTATTTCTGAGGTGCCGACCGCATAGGATTGGTGCTTGAGGCCGATTAATCTCTCCCTTAGCTCTGCCAAGGTCCTCCAGGGGTAAGGATCCTCCTTATCCTCTTCATTACGTCAACAACGCCTAGATTAGTGGTTACCCACATGTGTTCCGCGGACCTTTATGTTCTATAAAATCTGTTACAACGAAAATTATTTGATTTATTGAACTTTGGAAGAACTTTTATGTATGGCCAAGTTTTGGCAATATCATGTGTATTGGTGGTAGTTCAGAATAATTTGAGATATTATGGTGAATTTCAAAGTGTTTGAAATATGATTTCATTGTATATTGACATTTTTCAATTGTTTGAACATCTCTTTACTAGTAAACCCATCTTCTTTCCCCCTCTAACACTATTCCTAAACACAATTAACTTGTTATACATGGGTAGGCCTAATGGGCCCCCCCATAGGAATTAATTCTAAAAAGGGCTCCGTGAATCAAAAAGTTTAGAACTTCTGGCCTACTTTAAAAAATTTTATGAAACAATTTGCCTGAATTGCAATATATCTAGAAATATTTTTGTTTACATAAAAACCTTCAACAAACTTCGTACTCATAGAGTTATATTGTTCATAGCTTCGCTCAAGAGGAATTAATTTGTGTGAGTTGAAATTCGGAGGTAGACAGTACTCAACTGTCTTGATTTTTTATCTTTTTAAAGATAGATGTCAGGATTTTTTTTTCTCTTTTAATTCGGTTGCATTTCATTATTTAAAAGGTGTTTAAAGTTTTTTTTTTCTTACTAAGATTAGATAAGACTAAATTAATGCGGAATAAAACTGCTTACAACTTAAAACTATTAAATACTTGTTTAAAATAAATATTTTCTAGTGTTTTTTAATATTTTACTTCAGTAAATATTACGTCATGAAAATTTTAGTACTAATCCACCGTTATTCCACTGAGATCGCCCCTTCTAAAGAGAAGCTTGTTTGTCTTTTTTACTCTCAGAGTATGCTGTATAACCGAACTCGGTTGACCTCAAATACAAATACAGATATCTGCATCTTAAAGCTCTTGCTTCCAATATAAACAAAATCAAGAATGTCTATCATAAGGTTTTCAGTATCTTACCTCAAACTATTGTTTAATCTTCAAAATTGATTTTATTTCATGTCGACAAGGTCAATTTCATCAGACAGAGACTAAAATTTCAACTGTTAAGAAAAAACACTTACCACAAAAAGGAACATAAGAGACTACAGACATGGGAACTGCACAATCCAAACTACGTATATGTGCTGCAGCATGTTCAGGGGAATCCAAGAACGAGTACACGAAGTGTAGCAAACGCAGTCGGGGTTTCCCATTACAGCGTCTGGAGGATTCTCCGAGAAGAAGACATGCATCCGTTTCACGTGCAGCGTGTCCAGACACAGCAACCGGAGGATTATGCACCTCGTATTGCTTTCGCACAGTGGTACCTTGGAAAATGTGCTACAAATCCCCTTTTTCCAGCTGAAATGTTGTTTTCCGATGAGGCATCCTTCACAAGGGAGGGAATTTTCAACACGCATAACAACCATATCTGGGCGGTCGAGAACCCGCATGCAATACGACGTCGTGCAGCACAGATTCGATTTTCAGTCAATGTATGGGCCGGTATTATGGGAGATCACCTCATCGGACCTTACCTGTTACCGTCTCGTCTAACCGGACCTAACTACTTGCTCTTTCTGCATCAAGTATTGCCACAACTTTTGAGAGATGAACAGATTTCTGCATCGACGCAACAGACAATGTGGTTCCAACACGATGGAGCCCCTGCCCATTATAGCGGAGATGTTCGTAACTACCGGGATGTCATATTTGGTCAGCAGTGGATCGGACGTGGTGGTCCCGTGCGTGGGCCTGCTCGGTCACCCGACCTATCATGTCTTGATTTTTATTTCTGGGGTCATCTGAAATCGCTAGTTTATGACACCCCTGTTGACAATGTTTAGGAGCTGGTTGCAAGAATTGCAGTAGCTGCCGGAGAAATTCGAGATATGCCTGGAGTATTCCAGAATGTTCGGATGTCCATGCGTCGGAGATATGAGGTGTGCATTGTATCCCGTGGAAGAAACTTCGAACACTTACTTTAATCCATGTACCTTTTGCTTCTTTTCATGTATTATTAAAACGATTTCTCACTTACGGTCTCTTTTCTTTACGGTGCTTCTGTGTACAACACCGCTTCAGGAAAGCATTTCCGACCCCACATTGCTATATGATTTAGAGTTGTCAGGATGTACCCTACCCCTCTTAGAAGTTCTGAAACGGTTCACTGAAACACCCTGTATATATATATATATATATATTTCTAAAACAAGGGGAAATTCAAAGTCTGAACGTAATTTATTGAAAATGGAAGTGTTGGTGGATCAGGGAGGAGCCTGAACCATGCAACACAATATGGTGTTTTCTGCCAATTTGAGCCGCTAAACGTTAAGATTTGCTCATATACTTCCCAAAACACCATTAAATCAAATATACAAAACAAAAGATTGAGCTAAGGAAATTTAAATCAAACCAGCAGCAGCAGTCGGGAGACCGGCAACAACAAGCCTGAAGATCGCATCAAATGCCGCTACCCATTTAGTTCAACAAAACGCCAACACCAATGACTCAGAGGAAATGACAAAATCCGAATTTCTAATGAAACAGACAAAGAGTATGCACGCATCTTGCTATTTCTTCCACTCGCAGGGTCTGAAGATATGTCACGTGGCTGTGAGAAACGGCTGAAATCCTAAAGTGGAACGGCCGACCAACCGGTATAGTGGTTAAGGTGTTAGCCTCTAGATCGGAAGGTTCCATGGATGTTTGTAAACGTATGGTGTAGAGGCGGCTGGTGCACCTTAAATCTGTCGTGGCCGAAAGTCCTCACGTTGGGTTGGCGTGGAAGTTTGGAGAGTGGGGTGCCAGCTCAGGTGTTGCTTCGTCATCTGACCGAGGTTCAAAATTACGAGGTGTTGTCCTTGTATCTTTCCTTAAGGGACTGATCCCAGACCGTCGTCAATAGCCCGTTGTGTTGCTCTAGTACGACGTTAACTAAAATTACCATTACCATTACCTAAAGTGGAACGAACTATTGTTTGATTTAAAGTCCAGTCTGATTAAAACCCGAGTCTGCGCTTAGATAACCAATCTGGCTTGGCACATTTCTAAGACCACGCTACTCACCCATCTTAGGATAACGACTCCGCCCGCTCGGTATGTCTATTTATTTAGAAGGTTGATGACTAGTTCAAGATAAAAACGACTGAGGGAAGCTAGAGTTTGTTTTTTCGGAGAACACAGAAGTAAAAAAATCCAATATTTATGCCCAAATGAAAATTTTGACCCCATTACACTGAAGTAATGTTTTGCTGAAACTAAGAGTCTACAGTAAGTCCATAAAAGATGATACAATTCATGAGTTAAGATTACAGAGCTAACTTTAAAGTGGTAATGTTCAGTATATATATATAAATGTAAGAAAAGACAACAAATAAAATTATACAAACATTCAAATCTTATTTACCGGGAAATCAGGGTTTTCCATTTTGTCACAATTTGAAGGATTCCCACACTAGGTAGATTTGAGAGGTTAGATCAAGTCGTTAAGCAAAACTAAATTTCATAGTTTCACATTTCGTGGTGATCGATCAATTGAATAAAACATTAATTTAACAATAATGTTTTCATTTATATAAGCCAATGCTTAGGTTACAAAATGCATAGAATATTACATATAGATACAATACAAGTTTCATAATACCAATGTATTGAATGCATTGGTATTATGAAAGTTGCAAGAATATGAAGTAAAAGGACATTTGGGAAGGCAACCATTGTCTACACCACTTAATTTAACTAATCGGGAAACTTATTTTTGAAAACTCTTTTCTTTATAGAATATTATGACCTCGGGCACTTGTCCATCGCCCTGGACATCAAGCCACAGAGCAGGTCGGGAGTCCTTATGGCAGCGCAGGACGAAGACGAGTATTTCATCCTGCAACTGATAGACGGACGCGTCGAGCTCACGTTCAACAACGTCACGACCACTTACAACCCTGCCGACGAGAACTACCTGTTCAACGGACAGTTTCACACCATCCGGGTATCAAGCTTTAATAGCTCCGTCAAACTAACTGTGGACAGCGAGTTCTTGGAGCCCTGGATCGAAGAAATAGAGGGTCCATCCTGGAAACTTCATCCACTCTACATCGGCGGCCTGACGGAGTCATCCTGGAACAAGAGTTTAATCTGGACGGATGATCAGTTCGGGGGATGCATGCGGAACCTCAAACTGAACCAGATACCGATATCGACATTTTTTCCATCCGACACCATCGGACATGTCACTCTAGATAATTGTCCTACGGCCTAAAAGTTTTAAATGTCGTATAAAATATGTATGCGTCAGTGTTCATTTAGATTAATAAAATTCTATTCCTGGCTCTGATGTATGTGGGATTTTCTATTATCCCTTACTTCCATCGTAAACTTAAAACAAACATGTTTTGGCATATTATATTGAAATTAGATCCTGATTAATTTATTTCTGGTGCTCGAAGCAGCGTCCCATTATCTTTGACACTACAAAGTACATACACAAATACAACGAAAATACAAATGGAGTACAGCTGTCCATCAGCTTCAACCATCCTCAAAGCAATCGAATAACGAAATTTTCAATTCATCTGAAATCTTCATCAGGTAAAGTTTAGTAGATTTAACCTTTAACTGCTGTCATGGGTCTCACAGACCCCGAATAATTTTTGACAGGTCGTTTCCACCCCTGAAAGTGAATATTGGTCCCTGTCCTATTCAGTACCTACCTACTTCGTCCAATAGAAGCCACATTCCAAGACTGGTTTGGCTGCCCCAAACTATTTTGTGTTTTACGCTATTTACATTCTGGTCTCTTAGACCCCTTCACAGCATTTGCGTTACCATTCTTGTTGAATGAAATCGTCTAAGTTGGAGTAGGGAATTTCGGCAGAAAGCCTGAAATGGTAACAATACTAAAAATGACCTGTGTATCTTACACAAAAAGAAATTCAGGATATTGTTGATAATTGGTCAGAAATTGGAGTACTCGAACTTTAAAATTTCGGATTATTTTATTGAAAGCGAACACGAAACGGATTAGGAAATTTAGGCAAATAAAGATGAAGACATTTCAAGTGCGTCTTCACCAGAAGAATATTTCTACGGAAAAACACCAAAACACAACGCTTGAACGTCAAAACACAGAAAAGTTTCACAGTTCCCAGGGTTGAAACGTCCTGCAAAATTAGGTCCGTAAGCTGACCCTGAGGAGACATATAGAATCTACTAAACTTGTATAGTAATATAAAATGTATTTCATGTTAAGAATTGAATTACCTAAATTTAAAATGTATAAATAATAATGATCTTAATAATCTTTCATTAATATATTATATTAATCAACTTTATTCGCACTTTAGTGAACGAGGTCTGAGAGACCCCTCCACACTAGGTACGCGACAGTTTGTGACACAGCAGTTAAGGGTTAATAAAAAAATTATACACCAATATTTAATGAAATATTGGATTTGAGGGACCGTTAGATACACTACATCAGTTTCAAGACGTTAGATTTTCAATTTCTTTAGACGTTTCATAACAAATTAAGGTAATTAACGTCGCACTGGAGCAACGCAAAGGGCTATTGACTGGGGTGCGGGATCAATCCCGGGACAAAGAATCCGAGGAGAGCACTACCTAATGTTTGATCCACGGTCAGATGACGAGGTCAACACCTGAGCTGACACTCCAAACTTCCCCACCACATAAGTGGTAGGACATATGAGGCCACGACAGATTTAACGTACACCAGCCCTCGTAAATACAACGGTCTTTGGTTGAACCAAGATTTGAACTAGCAACTCTCCGATTGCTAATTCGTAACTCTTCCAACCGGGCTACATAGGCTCCCATTTGATCGCAGGAAAAGAAAACTCAATTTTTCCGTGAGGACGTTAATTTCCCACATAGGACCCCTTAATGGTGACCCCCCATTTCAAGTAATGCAACACCTTACTATTTTCTCTAACCCTCTGATAGGTACATACGCGTTAATCCAGTTCAGTACGACTTCAAAAATGCACCGCACATACAAACGCGTTTCTTGTGTTCTTCAGTGAGACGTACATTCCACGCATACGTGTCTTTTGCAAAACTTTAAGACACACACTCCTGTGCTTCTCACAAACCACCTGCAGTCCCTGACTAACCGTGATAGTCAAGCTGTGGTGTATAACAGGCCCTTGTGATTCGAACAAGCGCATTCGGAACCTCATGCTCAGGAGTATTTGACGATGATGATAAGGTTGTTACATTCCCTAGGCTTCGCTAGAGAAGGTAAACTAGCCACATAGGCTAGTTTTTGCGTCATTTGTAATTATTTTTAAGAACGATGCATAAGCTTTTATGAAAATAAAGTTATGTTATAAGTTTGCTTTTGAATCTACTTGTTTTTCTTCAAATCATCGGTGAATCTTATTCAGTGATTCAATCTGTATCTCACATTATCTCTAAAATTAACCTATAGGATTCTGTTGCACACCTCAGCGCAAGACATTGTCTTTCCACAGATCTTTTGATAATTTATTAACGATAGTCGCCATTTTCATGAGAGCTTATGTTTCCTCTTTATGCTGTGTGCACCGATTCTTTCATCAACAACGAAATTCTGGTAAGTTGTCATTTATCCTTTTAAAATAACAACTCATAAGATGCGCTGGCGATCGTCACTCGTAGGTTCCACACAACATTCCATAAGACGCTGGTGGTCTTCTCCTCTGTAACTGTAGTTAACCTTTCTTTGCATAATGGTGGAAATTTCCATCATAACATTGAATGCCCAAAAATTATATAAAAAAACAAGTTCACTTTAAGTTGATCGTGTCTGGATACCTTTTTACTGTCCATTGCATAAAAAAAAAACATAGCTGTCAAAAATAAGCAAGTGTCACTATCAGTAAAACGAGCTTGAAGTTGTCATTCCGCTGTTTGTTGTAGTTGCAACAACCGTATGATTTCGTTTTTAATTTTGTTTTATTATATTTGAGTTTCTATTGCTAAAAAAGTGAAAATGAGTGGAAGAAAGGTTTGTAACATGTGTTTCTGTTATTTTTAGAGCAATTTCTGAAAAAGTTTGCGTTTAATTTAAAAAATACCGCATGATACCATCATATTGTTTTTTTTTGGCTAAATTGATACTAAGATTTTTTTAACCATTTTTCCTTTAATTTTGAACATGAATTATATCACCTTGATTTATTTCACCAATAAAGAAAAAATCATGCAAAGAAGGGTTAAAAGTAACTGAAAAGTAATGCGGATCTCGCATCCACTAAGCTGCCACCACTCAGGCAGTCTGTACCAATCAAGCATAAAGAAAAACCACTTTCGAGGTTAATATAGTTATAACATTATTTACAAGCTACAGTTTAAGGACGATATCCATCGCCTATACAATACAGCAGCCAAAAGCTAAAAAATTCCCGCAATTTCGTCTGTCCCCTGACAGCCTCCTCCAGTCGTCACTTTCGCAGCCAGACCAGAGGGTGAACGCCTCCTGTTGAGAGCTCTCGAGTGTTCTGGGTAACGGGATGTTACAGGGGAGGGAGGGAGGGAGGGATTTTTCATGAGAATAAAAAAAAGAAACAATTTTTAACGTAGGATGGAGTTTGCTTACTTTTTCAAGGGAAGCTAAGCATGAGTCACTTGATGAAATGTTGAATTGAGTTTTTTTCTGTACTTAAGCAGTCAAAGAAATAAAACATTTAATGTATGACACCGGAAAACTCAAATATCACTGAAGATTAGTGGAGAATATAATGGAATATAAAACACATCTACGGAACGAAACAATCACAATCAGAGGAGTAAACACATCCAACAAATACAGGGTGACTCAAATATCAACGTACAAACTTTTAGGGAAGGTAGAAAACCCCAAAACAAAACATAACCACATAGGAATGTGTGACCGGAAACCCCAATCTGATCAGCTGGAGCAGGGTTCCCAATCTTTTAGTAACTGCGTACCACTTGAAATTTTTGGCGTACCACCAGTCCTATATATTTTTTAAAACATATATCTAATGTCAGAAAAGTGTAAATGGCTTATTTTATTTTAATTAAAATACTAAGAAAGCTTCATATTTTATGATTAATGCACTTGTATTTCGTATTAATGATGTTTTAATAAAGAAAAAAGTAAAACGATTGTTGAAAATTACAGTTTTATTTTTACTCACAGGTCTAAAAACAAATAATTTTAAATAATTAGTACAAACTAAGCAAACAAAGATTAATACAATCAAAAATCAATTTTTAGTGCGAAACTTGTTGGTTTTTTGTCTTTTGTCAAAATATCAATATCAGGAGCATTGAAGCTTAACTTCACTCTTAAGTCCTCTTCAAACTTACTCTGTTTCTATATTTATTTTTTATACACAAAAGTTCAGAAAAGCCACTCTCACACAAGTAACTAGTAACAAAAGGGATAAGAAATAGCATAACGTGGTTGTACATACTAAAAAATCGAACAAACTTCGTAGAATATTTGGGTCGCTCATATCATCCTGGCGTACCAACTGAAACGTTGCCGCGTACCATCGGTTGAGATTCCCTGAGCTGGAGGATAAACCAAGATACAGAAATGACAAGGCAATAATGGGTGGAAAGACTTTATTTAGCGATACTTTACACAGGACATTACGTGTACACGTTAAGTTTCACAAGTGCTCTAAGTTCTTCCCATCTACAGTTATGCTCGCTTGAGGGCGCTGTTATTCACCGGAGGGCGCTGTTCGCCAACGCTGTAGTTGGAATGCAGCGCTAGTCATTTAAAGTTCCAATTGCGTACGGAGAGCATGCAACAATTTACGAACGCTGAAATGTCGGACATGCACCTTGTGCATGGGGCAGTTGACGGCAATGGAAGGCCTGCGACACTGTATCAAACAGACATGAACCGGGAGGAGCAATCCAGAATTGTTTCTTAGAATAACTAAAATTTAATATTGATGAATCATTATGTACAGATGAGCCGGTTAAAACATTGAAGGTAAGTTAGAGTCAATTAAAGTTTCGAAGGACTTACCTGCTAACAATGTCCACAGTGTAATCAAGTGTCCACCATCGGCACTCGAATCCAACCTTTGTCGCGGTTACGTCAGCAGATTCGTCTTTCACTATGCGTCTCTCCCTGCTTCTCGTCGTGACTGTTACCTGGTACGTCTTCACACCTGCTTCCTCGTCTTACGCCTCTTACGTCTGAGTCGATTCCAGGGATGTAAAGCGAATCACAGAACTGTAACTCAATCACCGATACTTGTTAATCACAGTTCTTACCTCACTCAAATATCAAAATAACCGTGATTGGATAGCAGTGATTTGGAGCATAGGTGAATCGGTAACAGTGACTAAACTGATATCGCAGGTAATACATTGGCTGATATTGATACTGTTACTGCAACTGACGATCGGTGATTGCGACCGGGATTGGTGATTCGGTAGCATTGAAATCTATGACCGAGTATCGGTGATTTGGTGGGGGTGACATTTGGTCTGCGACGATTTAGGCAGTTTGGCTGATTCAGATAAATAAATCCTCCATCAGGGACGATTCAATTTTTTTTCACACAAGAAAATTATACTCGTTCTTTTAATGCAAACCACATTTTCAACTTGGTTTTCTAGTTTTGACGATATTTTTTAAGGTTTGCTGACAGGGCAATCCTGTGACACTCCGTGATGTGGATAAATATTCCAATATAGCTCAATTCAGTCTGGTGACGCAGGTGATCTCTATCGTTAATCGTTTGGTTAATCGTAATCTTTAATCGTATCTCGTTTGGGTTAATGATCGGGACCCTAGAAGGCGATCTGTTTATTGTGCTTGGTTTGTTTACGCGCTCAGTTTAGTTCTCTCTCTCTCTCTCTCTGTCTCTCTCTCTGTCTCTCTCTCTCTCTCTCTCGCGTTAATGTAAACTTAAAAAGTGTTTCAATGTGTGCGAAAATGCAGCTGTTTAATGTTTAGCAAAATGAAAGGTTTAATGTATTTTATTAAAAAGCCGCTAACACATAAAGGATTGCTAGTTAAAACACGCATCTTTGTTATTATATCCTTCCCATTCGCGACTTCTTGCTTTCAATTCGATTTATAGATGAAGAAGCTCATGGTGCTGAAAGGTCTTTTACGTGGTAGAATTTAAATTTGAAATTCCGTGAATTTGAGAAATTAATAGCTGAGAATTGAAAAGACAATTATGATTATGTTTTATTTTACAGTTAAACTATCATATTTTAATAGATAGTAAAGTACAAAATTATAAAAAGCGGGCTTGAATTGCGTTCGTACGTTTTGTACACATGTAGCAACTTTCAATAATTATTATTTGTTTAGTGTATTTAATTTAAAAAAAACTAAGTTATTCATAATACTGAAGATTTAGTATTCTGCACAAAAATTATACATTCACAAGTTTGTCCTTATTTTGAGATTACAGTAGGTGTTACACCTATTATTTCTTTTAGAGAACTTGGACTTTGACGGTTGTTTTATTAGTGTGAATATAAGGACCCCATTTCCTATTGAGTGCAAAGTTGTAAGATTCAAGATTCAAGTAGATGCAATATAAGGACAAAAGCATTTGGACACTGCTTGTTTTTCAGAAAAAGTACTTTATTATTGAATTTGTAACGGGTAGTCCCTCCTTTTGTTTGTATTACAGCTGCAATACTTCGAGGCATACTTTCCACAAGTTCTCTGTAAGTGTGGGCAGGAATGGCTCGCCATGCATCTTGCAAGGCTTCGAGAAGAGATAGTTGTGAAGATGGGCGTGGGGGTGTCGTACTCGTCGCTCCAGTTTGTCTCAGAAAAGGCTCTTAACATGCCAGTCAATCAAGTTCACCTCGATTTCAGAAAAGCAGTCTAGCACACATTTTGCAGTATGACATGGAGCTTGATCCTGTTGTAAACAAATAACCGTCATCGTCGTAGTATTGCCATAGTGAAGGCAACGCATAGAAGGTACACGTCAGCGTTCATGGTAACAGGTACAGCCGTCAAAGAGAAACGACTCACCTGATCGGAATTGCACAATTTACACCACAGAAGGTAGCAATCTATAGGGATGAATGTTTTCTACAAATATATCAATACTTAAAATTTGTCTAAGGGTCCGTCTTCATCAGTGCTGTAGTCGTAAGTAAATCAGAGGGTATACCATAGGGGCCCTGTACTAGTATATATATATATATATATATATATATATATATATATATATATATATATATATATATATATATATATATATATATATATATATATATATATATATATACAGGGTGTTTCAGTGAACCGTTTCAGAACTTCTAAGAGGGGTAGGGTACATCCTGACGAACCAAAATCATATACCAATGGGCAGTCAGAAATGCTTTCCTGACGCGGTAGATGGCGTTTTATGCGAAAATCCCGAGCTTTCGTGTAGGGAATCTTCATTTTGCACAAGAACGCCAAGTTAGTAGGATGGATGATTACACTATCGCAGAGTTAGCCGATATGCATTTGGCGTGCGGGGCTGCAAATTGTAGTGCGCCAGCCGCACAGCGTTTGTACGCGGAACGATATCCGACGAGGCGTATCCCCAGTCATAATTTCTTTGCAAGACTGCACCAGAGGTTAGCTGAGACAGGTTCATTAGAAAGAGCTGACAGGGACAGGGTAAGAACAGCACGGACTGCAGACGTCGAACAGAATGTGCTGCAGCATGTACAGGGGAATCCAAGAATGAGTACACGAAGTGTAGCAAACGCAGTCGGGGTTTCCCATTGCAGCGTCTGGAGGATTCTCCGAGAAGGCATGCATCCGTTTCACGTGCAGCGTGTCGAGATACAGCAACCGGAGGATTATGCACCTCGTATTGCTTTCGCACAGTGGTACCTTGGAAAATGTGCTACAAATCCCCGTTTTCCTGCTGAAGTGTTGTTTTCCGATGAGGCATCCTTCACAAGGGAAGGAATTTTCAACACGCATAACGACCATATCTAGGCGGTCGAGAACCCGCATGCAATACGACGTCGTGCAGCACAGATTCGATTTTCGGTCAATGTATGGGCCGATATTATGGGAGATCACCTCATCGGACCTTACCTGTTACCGTCTCGTCTAACCGGACCTAACTACTTGCTCTTTCTGCAGCAAGTATTGCTACAACTTTTGAGAGATGAACAGATTTCTGCATCGACGCAACAGACAATGTGGTTCCAACACGATGAAGCCCCTGCCCATTATAGCGGAGATGTTCGTAACTACCTGGATGTCACATTTGGTCAGCAGTGGATCGGACGTGGTGGTCCCGTGCGTTGGCCTGCTCGGTCACCCGACCTATCATGTCTTGATTTTTATTTCTGGGGTCATCTGAAATCGCTAGTTTATGACACCCCTGTTGACAATGTTGAGGAGCTGGTTGCAAGAATTTCAGTAGCTGCTGGAGAAATTCGAGATATGCCTGGAGTATTCCAGAATGTTCGGATGTCCATGCGTCGGAGATATGAGGCGTGCATTATAGCCCGTGGAAGAAACTTCGAACACTTACTTTAATCCATGTACCTTTTGCTTCTTTTCATGTATTATTAAAACGATTTCTCACTTACGGTCTCTTTTCTTTACGGTGCTTCTGTGTACAACACCGCTTCAGGAAAGCATTTCCGACCCCACATTGCTAGATGATTTAGAGTTGTCAGGATGTACCCTACCCCTCTTAGAAGTTCTGAAACGGTTCACTGAAACACCCTGTATATATATATATATATAAAAATCCTTTCTAAGGACCGGGTAGGTACTCATTAAACTAAACGGCCGTGAACGGTAATATTTCAATTGTTCTTAAAAGAGGCTTTCATTTTTCTGAAACAACTTGGACGTTTTCATGGGTCCCTCAAACCCAGAATTGTGCACCTTTCATCGATAGCAAAACGTCAACAGATCCTTTTGACCTCTTTTTTCTACACGGCGAATATCCCCTGTATTTATATTTTCTGGATCAAGTATGGATATATCCTTCAAAAGTTGACAATTTTCTTCATTAACATCAGAACAAAGTCTGAATTTCATTCTTTCGACACTACTTTGAATGAATTGCTTTTGATGAATAGGTACGATTTTGGAATTATGTACCAAGATGATATATTCAAATAGAAACTTTTCTTTTGCTTCTTCAGCTATCTGCGTTTCACGTGATGTTTCGCGCGATGTTTTCTAGGAAAAATCAAAGCGGTGTTCGTAGTTTTTAATAATAAGCAGAGGGTATACGGAATTTGCTGGAAAAACCAGAGGGTATACGGCGTATACTACCGTATACCCTCCACTACAGCCCTGGTCTTCATATTAAATTGACTGCTTGCTCAGATAATTTCAATACCAACCCCCCTCTTTTATCCCCAAATTTGGATTCTACATACAATTTCAGGCGGAAATAAAAAAAACCTTCATCAATTTTATTGTATTTTTCACCGATTTAAGTGTTTGAAAAATAGATCTCCTAATGTTAAATTGGTGTTTCACGTTTTTTATTATATTTGCTACAAACATTAATTTTTCATGGAAATTTTTTTTTTCATCCTTTGCTACCCAAAAACCCAAACACAGTGTATAAACATTTTAATTATTAAAATAAATTTACTATTTTTTATCAATTACGAAATTAATGTTCATAAAAATTATGAATTGAAACATTGGCAAATTTTGACTCCATGTGGTTGAACTGTTACTAAAACATCTGAATTCCAAATTCAAGCTCATCACGTTCATAATTAGTAGCGCAGTGAGACTTTTTGTAAATTCCGATTATTATTATCGTTATTGGGGATTGTTCACAAAGGGAAAACAGAAATTTTTGCTAACAGATTCTGGAATTCTGACTCTGTCACCATCTTAATGGACTCTATACCAAGGCGCCTGCAACAGGTCATTGATAGCGACGGCCACTACACGTCTTTATTAATATTTATAATGTGATTGAATTCCGAACATTTTTCACGCTCCATCAATAGTTTTTTATGAATTTTCTCGGTCAATTTTACGCCGTTTTACATTATTTTTTCATCAAATCTGCCTGTAATTTTGTGTAGAATCCAAATTTGGGATAAAAGATGGGGGTTCGTATTGAAATTATCGTAGCAAGCACCTTAGACAAATTTTAATTATTGATATATTTATAGAAAACATAAACCCTAAACATAAACCTTCCGTTTTGTTCTGTGATGTAAATTATGCAATTGTGTGTGTCGTGTTTTTTTTTTTTTTTTTTTTTTTTGACGGCAGTACATAAAGCAACGGGCCGAGTTCTAACCATTAAACCTACAACTTTCTTAGATGAATCCTCCTCCTCCTGATTTCTGCAGTGTCCAGATATTTTTTTTCTTAAAATGTTCCTTGATTTACTCTGGTAATGGTGGCCAATGACTTCGGTCAAATGTGCCCGCCATTAGAAAAAAACTCTGGTAATGGTAATTTTAGTTAACGTCGTACTAGAGTAACACGACGGGCTATTGACAACGGTCCGGGATCAGTCCCTTAAGGGAAAAATCCGAGGACAACACCTCGTAATTTTGAACCACGGTCAGATGAAGAGGCAACACCTGAGCTGGCACCCCACTCTCCAAACTTACACGCCAACCCAACGTGAGGACTTTCGGCCACGACAGATTTAAGGTGCACCAGCCGCCTCTATACCATACACTTACAAAATTCCATGCCCGGACCCGGATTCGAACCAGGAACCCTCCGATATAGAGGCTAACACCTTAACCACTATACCGGTTTGAAGGCAAATGATTTACTCTGAGTGTATTGGAAATGTAAACAGCACTGTAACTTAAGTCCGGGATTTCAAGGAATTCAGATTGTGGTAAGAGGATAGTTGTTGTTTTTACAAGTGGATATCGCGATTCGACTTTTAAAATAATGGGTACTTTTTCTACATTTTCAGATCGTGTATTCATCATATCATAGAACGGCGTATATCGGACGGCGGACTGTCTTTACGATCTTTCAAAATGATAGTTCAGTTCTACCGATTACAGAACACCGTAAATTTATTCTACCGGATTTCTTTTGTTCCAATTGAGTAGAGAGAGAGAGAGAGAGAGATGGTAATTTTAATGCCTTACTTCTGTCGAATCCACTCGGGTACTGCATTTCGCATATTGAAAGTTGTATGTGAAGGTAAATTCATTTGAGAAATGCAGTTTTATCTGCTGATGGAAATTATATTAAATTACAATGTTTGAATTCGTTATTGTATAATCTATAACTAATTTAAATTAATTAGTAATATTGATTGAATAATTAATATTGAGAGTCGCGAGATTTCCAAGAACTGAAATAAGAATTTGAAAGTATTATATTGCTTCTATCATTAGAATAGAATCCCTTGGAAAGATTCTATTGCTCCTTTACTTTGAAAAGAATCCTTCGGAATGATTCTTTCGATCCTTTCCGTACAATAGAATATTCTGAAAACATTATTTTTGTCAAGGAGGTTAATAATTGTTTAGAAGTTACGCAGTAGAATTATGCCTATACACACCACAGATTGATAATAATGTAACCCATCATATTAATAAAAATTAGTAATTAGGGTAACTAACTTTAATGTTTTAATAAATGTCTCTAGTTACCTACACTACGGTGTTAAACAAACTACTAAATAAAAAAAATTTAAAAATTTAAATTTAAAATTATTAATTTTTAATTTAATTTAATTTAAAAACTTAAATTTTAATTTTAAAATTAAATTAATGTGTGTGCGAAATGCTTCAGATACATGTAATTAAATATATACTTCATCGACATTTTTTTGACTAACTTTATTTCATTTGGACTGTAGCGTTACCATAGGGGTCCCTCTGACCACAGCTTTCATGGTGGTCTATGAGTTTATGACCGGATGGGGGTATCCCCTTCTCTTTATGCGATACCGGCTTCGGAAGAACGTGTGGGGTCTTCTCTCGAGGAAAAGGAGAATCGTGGAAGACCGAAACGTGAGCGAACGCAGGACGACTCTGCTCCGTTTTGAAGCCGCGGGACTGAAACCCTAATTTGTACAATATCTATTAGCCTCAAAATAGTTTTAACTTACATGTATTCTTCTTTAATTAATTAAATGTGCTGTAATTCTAAATGTCGTCTTAATTATCTTCAAGCCACTCGACACTCAAACTATACCCACGACGTTACAGGACGTATGAAATGTTTATACGTATATCGATGCATTTATTATAAATGGATTGAAATAAGATATAAAATGTGAGTAAATACACACTATCAAGAAATCCACCCTCCCTAAAATAAAGAGCCTATGATACCAAGATAGCCTCCTGCAGAATACAATCTTTGATGAGTGCGTGCAATCAGGAAGAAGGATGTGATGGTCATCCTCGTAAATTGTAACGGAAATCCCGTAAAACGCATTTGTCTTAGCTTATCTCAATTAGTTCCTTGTTTCGTGCGACGTTAAGAGTATGGATAAACCCTTCCCACATTTCAAAAACATTTCTTTCAATGACGAAACAGTCTAATCATGGTTTCGTGGGAACCCATTCGTGTTTTAATTATTGTTTCGTTTCTCATGATCCTTTTCGGGCAAGTTTGGGGTCGAAGTAAGTACAAAAATATGCCTAAATTATGGGAAATTTCATTTTGTGGATTAATAAATATTTTCTTTGAAAGTATTCCCTGAATCTACTATTACAAATTATTGAAAGAGCTCATTTCATTTTAGCATTAAAGATATGTTTGCGTCTTGATAATTTGTTGTATGTAGTTTTCCAAAGGTATGCATTTGGTGATAAAAAATGATATATATATATATATATATATAAAGCAGAGTTTGCGTCTGTCTCACTCTCTCAGTTCTCTATTCTCTATAGAAATCTATATCGTAAGACCAATCCATACCGAATATGGCACACATATTCTTTAGAATGCTACTTAGGTTATATATATTAACCCCCATTCTATTTAAACTATACGTGCAGACGGTGCAAAAAGCTATTCAAGCCCTTAGGATTTGAGTATAAAACGATTGCGGTAGCAAATCATTTTGTTTTACCAGTATTGATGGTTTATTAGTCAGTTAAAGTTCCGTAAAAATAGATTTTGGAGAAATCATTGCTTATTTAGTAGTACTGGTAAAGCAATACAAGTAATTTCAATTCTCTATAAACTGTCCATCTACTCCAAAGCTAGAAAATTATATTTAATTTAAATATAAATATTCGATTTTGTGATGAAACTTGTACAAATATGTAAGAAAACATAATTTAAAATAAATTAGTCTCTAAACTAAATTATGATTAATACAATATAGTACAGTGTATTAAAATATCATGTATAAATTGTTTCTGATACTTAAACAAACACATAGACACAACAACCCGTAAAAAGGGAAGATAGGCAGGCCAATGAAATTAAATTCCGTCAAAAAACAAATATAAATACTCAAGTACTCAAAGTATGCAAAGTTTCATAAAAATGCACTAGCCGTTTGCCCGTAGTATGGACACACACATATACAGACCAACACCGAAGACACCGATTTTGCATTAGGCCGAATTTTCGATTTGAAAGGCCCAAAACGGATAAATAGCTTGGAATGGGTCGATAATATTCAGTGTACCAACGCTTATATTTTATGTATATTGATTCTGAGTTTATATATTTGATATAAGACTGTGAAATGAGGCTGTAATATTTGAACATTTCTAACATTTTGTATTCCAATGTTTTATGGTGTAAATAATGTATATAGGAGTTGAATTTTAACGAATTATTTATTTTGTACAAAATATCGCTAGACATGGGTTTCTTTCTTGGTGGTATGTATATATAACGACCAGCATTCCATAAGGGGTCAATGAATCAATTCATAATGATCTGTAGAATTCCGTTTCATTAAAATAAATCAAACAAGCTTACTAAGCAAAACCTTCCAAATTAAGACGTTAAGGTTTAGTGTAAGAGGGTAACGCTAATCTAATTTCTTTTAAAAAACAGCTAAGATTAAAACAAGATGCAACCATAAGTTGGAATTCAAGGATTTTTTTAAATGTTCATGTAGGTTTCAATTATAAGTCAATTAAAATCAGTAAAAGCTACAATTATTTTTCAAATTATATTATTGGATTGTACTGAGACCTATACTCATTAGTCAAGAGAAACATTTATCAAATTCTAAATAGGTACATTTAGATTGTCATTTGATTTTTTTCTGTTGCCAATAGCAAAGCAATCAAATAAAAGTGCCAAAGAATCGAAATTGTATGCCAGTTCGAGTAAAGTAAATTTTAAATAAATCTGCGTTGATTGGGAATAATATCATACATATACAATATTCTAACTCAGTTAAAACGTTTTTGTTTAAGTGTCAGAAGATCAAGATGGTTTTTGAGTTGAAGCTGTTTTCATACAACTTTGCTAACTAATTCGCTGTAAACATTGATTTTCTTTATTTTTTGGACAGAACAATTGAATTTTTGAAAAATTGTAATCGATCAACTTCGTTTCTCGGTACTTAAGACATTTAGTTTTTACACAAGCTGTTATGCACATGAATAAATTTGTGAGCAAAACAATTAATAGAAAAAATTAACCAGGAATATTGTATCAATAATGATCTCACTTTCATAATGATGGTGAAATTCGGAAATAGCGAATTCGTGGTGTTAGAGTGTTACAAGTAAAACAATATTGAGAGGAAAGACTAGCTGTTATAATACGCTGTATATTTGTCAGAGTTACAAGAAATATTTACACTTTAAGAGCATTCACAATCCCTCCAAAATTAAATTAGACTTCTGTAATAGTAATCTAATATTCACCTTTTGTTCTTTTGTCTTACTCTATAGTGGGATGAATGTGTAATTCATTTTATGAAATTTATAAAGCAAGCATATATATTTCGTACTAAGCAAATTGTAGAAGCTGATAAAAAGTTGTTAAAATGGAATTTAGAAACCATTTTTTCTGATAACTTTTGATAAACTTTTAACCAATTCAACCCTAGCAAAGCAAATTCAACCATTGGTGTTTCTACTAGAACTACATAAATTATCAATAACAAGCTCAGTTTCAGCTTTAATTACCTTTATTTAACTTAATGCACTTTTTAATTTGTTCCCAAATATACACGCACGAATTTCTATTGCAAGTGAAATCATTTGAAATACCGAAAGTAGAGTAAGATACTTGCAACTAATATTGACACACTTTTATGTGAAGCAATTTTAATGTAGAAAGGGAGATTTTAAACTGATAAAAGTGACATACTTCCGTTGGTCATTGTTCAGATAAAGTAAATGGTTTTTGATGAACTAATAAAAATATTTAAAAAGAGGTAGTTTGTCTACAAAAATTTCTCCCGTTGGGTTGGTGTGGAAGTTTGGAGAGTGAGGTGCCAGCTCAGGTGTTGCCTTGTAATCTGACCGTGGCTCAAAATTACGTTGTCTTCGGATCTTTCTCTTAAGAGATTGATCCCGGACCGTCGTCAATAGCCCGTTGTGTTGCTCTAGTACGACGTTAATTAAGAATTACCAATTACCAATCTACAAACATATCAGCAATAAATGAAGAACCTAGTCATGGAACTCGTTTAAGTAGTCTTAGAAAATTTTTATGTTATTTAATAAAAACGATGATTTTTTAAAAGTTAAAATTTAGGAATGTTTCAAATGTAAGATTTACTTCAATTTAAAAATGTATATACATCTATAATATAATACATTTTTGAAGACTTTTTAATGCTTAAAAAATGTAAAACTACGAAATTAATCGATTAGACTGTCATAGTATTAAGTAATCCTGAAATAAAACTGTTTTTGTCTGCAATTAGTGAAATATAAAATGTCTTATGCTATCAATTTCAAAACATCGATTTATTTAATCGATTTATTTAACATCGATGTTTTGGGATCGATGTTTTTGTAACATCGATGTTTATACCTGTCGATGCTTTATTTTTAAATGTAAAGAGTATCGTTGTAAAAATTTAAAAAATAACCAAGTAGCATAATTTTCATAATCAGCAAATTGTACATACTTTTTAGACCCAAGTGGCCAAGGATGAAGGGTCTGAAAAGTAGGGATACGACATCTATGTCGATGTTTTATAAAAAACATCGATGTATTGAAATGATGTCACATCACTAGATGCTAAACCAGTTTTAAGAAATGTCGAAAAAAGTTTAAATACACTGAATTTTAGAAACATCGATAGTTTGGGGGCGATGTATTATCAACATCGATGTTTTAATTTTGAACATCAAAGTTTCAAAATAAATGATGTTTTGCTGTCTATGTAGCATCACTACTTGCTAAACCAGTTTTAAGAACATTTATTTAACATCGATGTTTTGGGATCAATGTTTTTGTAACATCGATGTTTATACCTGTCGATGCTTTATTTTTAAATGTAAAGAGTATCGTTGTAAAAATTTAAAAAATAACCAAGTAGCATAATTTTCATAATCAGCAAATTGTACATACTTTTTAGACCCAAGTGGCCAAGGGTGAAGGGTCTGAAAAGTAGGGATGCGACATCGATGTCGATGTTTTATAAAAAACATCGATGTATTGAAATGATGTCACATCACTAGATGCTAAACCAGTTTTAAGAAATGTCGAAAAAAGTTTAAATACACTGAATTTTAAAAACATCGATGGTTTGGGGGCGATGTATTATCAACATCGATGTTTTAATTTTGAACATCAAAGTTTCAAAATAAATGATGTTTTGCTGTCTATGTAGCATCACTACTTGCTAAACCAGTTTTAAGAAATGGGAGAAAAAATTTAAATACACTGAATTTTAAAAACATCGATGTTTTTGGGGCGATGTATTATCAACATCGATGTTTTGCTGTTGATGTCGCATCCCTAGTTCTTACATTTAAAACAATTCCTCGGTGGCATATAATAAAGTTCTATTCCCCAGCAGACATGCCTATTAAAAATAATATTTTGTTCTTTCACCGTTTGTTTTGTTACGAACCGGATCAATCGAATTTTGACAAGTTTAAATTTTTACTATGCGTATAAAGCAATAAACGAATATACCGAGAACTGTCTCATTATTTTGAATTTGAAAACATGAAAGTAATCCAATTTCCGAGATCTATTCTTGAGGAGTCATTTGACATTGGAGAAGCGTTATTTATTTCAACCCCTCGATACACTAGTGTATGATATCAGTTCTTCGGATTGGTATGTGGTTTGGTGAAAATCTGAATTGGATAAAGCAAGAGGTAACAACACTCTTTACAAATAACATACTAAAAGTCATGTTTTTATCTTGCGTTCTTTTTGGTTCTGATGATGACGGATGTGTTGATTCATCTACAAAGCTATAAACGAATTGGTTATTTCTCTATATTTATTATTAATATTTGGAACATTTTTATGAACTATTTGTTTTGTATAAGCAATTAAACTTTCTCTTATTCGAGTAATTGTGTTCTCGGTATAAGGAAATATCTTCAATTATGTTGATAGCTGCCCTTTAATAAGTTTTCTTCACTTGCAAATGTCAGCCCAATTACATCTCAAACAGCTTCATGTGACATAAAAATGTTTTAAAGGTAATATACTTTTTGTCAACAACAGGACATACGTAGGTATAATATTTTAATTAACGTCGTACTGGAGCAACTCAACGTACTATTGAAGACTAATCGGGATATGACATTAAAGGAATCTGAGGACAACATCATGTAATTTTGGACAGATGACGAGGCAACACCTGAGCTGGCACCCCACTCTCCAAACTTTCGCCCTATACCAACGTGAGAACATATGTAAATTATGGAAAAAGTTATTTTAGTTACGATTCTTCCACATACACAGAATTCTATTCATCTTACCACATTAGATCCTATGTAAAGGATAGGTTCATGGTTTCACATTCAATAAAGCGATGTATGTTAAGATGCGAAAATGAGAATAAATTCGTAGTCTACTAATCCAAAACCAACAGGCTAGTGCATAACTAATGCATACTAGTGATGCGATATCGACAGCAAAACATCGATGTTTTGAAACATCGATTTTTAAAATTAAAACATCGATGTTGATAATACATCGCACCAAAACCATCGATGTTTTTAAAATTCAGTGTATTTAAACTTTTTTCCCCATTTCTTGAAACTGGTTTAGCAACTAGTGATGCGACATCGGCTCCAATACATCGATGTTTTTCATAAAACAGCAATGTTTTGAAAACATCGCCATCGATGTCGCATCCCTACTTTCAGATCCTTCAACCTTCGGCCACTTTGGTCGAAAAGTATGTTCAATTTGCTGATTATAAAAATTATGCTACTTGCTTATTTTTTAAATTTTGTAACGGTACTTTTTTTATTTAAAAATAAAGCATAGACAACGTGAAAACATCGACAAGTATAAACATCGATGTTACAAAAACATCGACTCCAATACATCGGAGCTCAGGTGTTGCTTCGTCATCTGACCGTGGTTCAAAATTTCGAGGTGTTGTCCTCGGATCTTTCCCTTAAGAGACTGATCCCGGACCGTCGTCAATAGCCCGTTGTGTTGCTCTAGCACGACGTTAACTAAAACTTACCAATTACCAATGACCAATACAGTAGAACTCCAACTATCCGAACTCCGACTATCCGAATCGCTGATTATCCGAATCGCTTTCAGAATTTCAGAAAAAAAATTAAGACGGAAACGTATTGCGATTCGCAAAATAATGATTCTGGGTTTCAAATTCTAAATGATGATGAACTTATTGAAAGTTTGAGAGAAGAAAGTGTCGTTGAAGAAGATGACCTTACTGTCGAAGTTGAAGCAGACACGGGACCATCTGCTAGTGAAGCATTTGCCGGTTTTGAAACTGCGTTGAAGTGGATGGAGCGACAACCCGAGTGTGACCACATGCAACTTCTCATTGTCAAGCGAATGCACGACTTCGTTGCCCGAAAACGGATAAGGACAGTCAAACAGCTTACTTTGACCGAGATGTTTAGCAAGCAATGATTTTCATTTACAGTACGGGACATACATACTGTACTAATGTACAGCACTTGTAAGTACGCTTAACACGTAAAAATGTTGCCTTTTCATTTAATTAATTAAAAGCTCTTTTTCTTTAAAAATAGTGTTTTTTCCTCCCATTTTCAACATACATACAGTAATAAATAAAATACATACTAGACCCTATTTTCGGAAACAATCCAATTATCCGAATTTTTGATTATCCGAATGGGGTCAGGACCCAATTGATTCGGATAATTGGAGTTCTACAGTACATCGATGTTAAAAACATCGATGTTTTGAAAACATCGACATCGATGCATACCAGTGAATATATACCATCCCTAATGCATACCAGTGAATAACTAATGAAAGAAAAAAAAACTATTTTATTTGTCCTATATTTTATCAGCTTAAGGAACTTTTTTTCCGTATATAGAGCAAAGGCAGGATTGTGGAAAGGCTTTCGATCTCCCAGCTCGAGAGGCATATGTGATAGGTGGAAAAGATGCCGAGCAAGGTGCTTGGCCGTGGATGGTAATATTCGACACTTTTTTAATCTTTCGTTTGAATTCAGAAAATTGTTCACAAACATTCACCAAATGAAATATAATTTCAACTAACCATTCCATGACCTATAAACTGACAATGCATTTTTTAATGTACGAAAACGCTTTTTTGATTCTGTCGAACAAATAATTACTTTATGAAGATTTAATTCCTTGCAGAATTTAGTTAGTTACCTGTATAAACGAGGATATTTGTTGCTGAACGCCAAAAACCAATACATTCATATCTTTAGTTGTTACAGATGCCGAGAAGGAGGACTGCAATCGTTATAAATAATTCGACACTTGATTTATATTAGTTGCAGGTGTCTTTGTTTACTGAGATGTAACCCAACTTCACCTTTTGTATAAAGATTATATTTCAACCACAAAACAAAGATGCAGACACAAGTATGAATGAAAGGTAATTCGAATAATTTTTTTAGTATTCTAATAATTTGTATCCTGTTAGAGGGTAGCGTCAGAGTTTATAAAGCGTAGTGTCACCTCTAATTAATCATCTATTTTTACCAGTCTTTGTGATTAATGTAGGAAACGCGCTGGTGCTATTCTTGCAAAACAACGTCGTTGAAGCTCGTCCAATACTTAACTAGTATCAAGAAGTCTTTCAATATATATTTCTGAAGGTTTTAAGGTCTCTGACATTGATTTTGCAAAGCCTTTTTCAGAGGACCATGCTCAAAGAAAATGTGCTTGCATTTACGAGGCTCTTTAGGCAGGTACACTGGTCGACGTTCTTGATGATTCGCTAGTGCCGTTGTACATATCGCACCCCGGCAAAAAAAAATGACACGAGTCAAAAAATAAATATTTTGATGTTATGTCATTGAAAAATATGTATAAAGTGCCCCAGTTTTTGTTACTATTCTACAGAATATAATAGAAGTTACCACCATAAATACTTACCTAAAATTTAAAAGAAGCTTCTACTATTTCAATATAAGTTTTATAGTATCCTTTAATGTTTCTCAAATTCTGCAATTTGGAGTTGTGTCACTTTTCTTGCCCGGGTACGATATGGTCTGTCGGAGCTAAGCTACGTAATCTGGTTAAGGTAATCTGGAATGCTATCAACTAAAATTTGTCCAGGCATTCGCAACGTGACTACTTCCGTTAACAGCTATACTAAAGCCTTGAGTCTCTGTAGATGGATCCAGTAGAACCATTGGTAAATTGTCAATAACAGTTACATCCTGTGCATATCAAGACTTGCTTAAGGAGTCATTTACATCTACATCCAGTGTTGCACAAAGTCACAGTTTCGGTGCTTAGATTAGAAAACGGTATTTCCTCATGTCCTTCTAATAAAACGCTCGGTGATAGTTAAGCAATATTTAAAACCCTTAACAGAAGATAAGTGACTTACAAGATCAATGTGCACGTTTCGAATATCTGGAGATTTCTTAAAATTGTATAAGCGGGAATTTCGTATACATTTTTTTGTAAAATTTTTTAGCACCTTTTGAAGAAAATTAATCGTTTAAATTTTTATACATAATTCTCTGGCATAAGAAACTGCAAAAAAAATTGTATAAAACTGTTGTCAGTAAAAAAAAAAAAAAGTTCAGGGTCCCCTTCAGTAGACTGACAGTTTCTAAATTCAGCAATGAATAATTTAAAGTGGAGTTAATGGCTAAAAATTCAAGTTGTTTGTAATGTCACTAATTTTAATATTGATTTCACTTACCCGAATAGCATCAACTGCTTATTGAATTTGGATCTTGGGGTTCACAATTATAGCTTCATATTTCACATGCTTGAGTAAATGTCCAGGAATAATTTGCGCTCGTGTCTGTGTCCAACAATCCAATAAATGTTTTTATAATTAAAGTGATTTTTCTCAAAACCTCTTTTTTGGAACTTGCGCGTAAGATTCTGAAAGAACCGTTCAATATTTTTACATGAAATTTTCACAGAATATGTAAATTTTTTTTTATCTTTACATTGTAGCTCAATTTTATTTTTATTTTTATCATCTTATATTTTTTGTTAGCTAACAACTGTGGGAAAAAGTGTTGTATTTTTGCACTATAGAGTTATGTCATGAAACAAAAATATAGGACCTAATTTTATTATATTTTTTGAGGTACAATATGTAGTCCAGGCATTTTTGAGCATTTTATGCACCAAAATTTTGTGATAATCTTCAAAATTAATTTTGTAAACCTGCGCGCAAGGTCTCGCTACATATTTCAAAGCACGAAAACTAGTAAAAAGGGCCATCACACAAAAAATTTGCTTTAAACTTGTATTAATTGAGAAAAATACTGCATAAAGTCTAAAATGTGCTTTGTCTTACTAAATAAACAGTTTGTAAATATCTTAATTAGTTCTTGAGATAAAAAATACTGAACATTTTGTAAATATTGAATATTTTTGAGATCTAATAGTCATATGACCCCTTAAAAAATAGTAACTTTGACGTGGTCATTCAACATCTGGCGTTTGTCCGTGTTGAATAGCTGGTTGAGGAAGCCTTCGCTGAGGGGGATCGAAGGGGGGGGGTCCTCGAAGAGGGATTCCGGTTCTGTAAACGTTGGCACACATTAGTTGAAGGCTCTGTGTGCACCGGAGGCATTCAAAATCTCGACCGCATTAATCCGGATTTGACAACTTCTCTCCTTCCAAACATCGAAGCTATTCCGAGAAACTGCATTAATTTTATCTTTACAATTTCGAGTCGGGGTGGCGATTTGGAGAGTGCACAGAGCCAGATTTGTTTTCCACCATGAGTCTGTAAAGATAAAAGGGTTGCAACTTTTGGGGGAGGTTTCTCCGAGACGATTGCTTGACAATAACCGCTCATTCTGCCTTTCGCCCCCCCCCCTCCTGGTCACTCACGCCGTCTTTTGTTCGCTCTGTGATATTTTGCCCTCCTCGCTTGCTTTGACTAGAGAGCCCATATAATAAGAGTGGCGAGAAGGGACCAAATTTGGCCCAATGCGCATGCGCGGCAGCCATTTTTCTACCAGAATCGTCTTAAAGAAGGTTGTTGGGCGAATTAATATATCATTTCAAGGAGAACAAAAAGCATATGATTATTATAATATGGATACATTCGGTATAAATGATTGTTAGTTCCCATATATCATTTCAAGGAGAACAAAAAGCATATGATTATTATAATATGGATACATTCGGTATAAATGAATCCTATAAACGCTCAATTACATGCGTAATTGATGAGATGGATTACACAACGCGCTAACTTAGATTGCGGGAAACACCACGTTGTTCAAAAAAAAAGCTATTTACTTAAAAAGTTTGCACATTTATACTGACAAAACACTAAAATAATAATAAATAAACATTCTGGAACACGCAATGGAACATGAATAAGCTATATTTTCTTTTTTATATAATGTACACACGTTTTTCTCGAACACACAAAAAGTTCCCATGTTAAGTCTACGAGGGAGCTAGGAAAAGACCGCCCCTTGCGGTAGCAAAGGTCTCTAAGCCAATCAGAAAGTGTTTCCTGTATGTCGTCACTCTTATTATATAGGCACTCTAGCTTGGACCACATCTCCCAGCACCTCCGGGGTTCGCGTTTACCACCGGAGTCGGTCGGAAAAAGGGACGAAAAGGGATCAGCATAGGGGAACGTAAGACGTCCTCGTAAGACGAAAAAGGGAGATAAATGTATTTGCAAATAATCCTGTGTAAACGCGGCTTTAGGAATCTGTCGGGATTGAAACTTCTCGTCAGGACGAGGAACTGCTGCGGGAACGGGTACTCGGACCCTTCTGCTGTTTTGCTCTTGGTTGTTTGATTTATCATCGTGTAGCTGGCTACATAAATTGCGGGGAAGTATACAGCCAGTTACACGATGATGAATGATAGATGGTTCTTTTACGTTCCGAGGCAGACCATTTGTCAATCCCTGGATTAGCAATTATTCTTAAATCTGTAGTCGTTGACCAATGTCGAATTTCTTTTCGAAGTACGTATCAGCAGTACATATATCCAGGTTCATTGCACGTTGTAGAAATGAAGGAATCAAATGACACTAGAGAGGTCATCGGAAAATTATTTATAAGTCCTTGACGGACGTTTACCCATTCAGTTTAGATGACGCAATGATTTAAGCAACAGTTTAATGCTTCGTCCTTCAAGTATTCTGAAATTAGTTCGATTCTTGATTTTGCGAAATGGCCTGCTTTTAATGCATAATATTTGATCACTACTTCCCCGTCAACATTTTTCTTTTGGGTTGAATGCTATTATTTTTTAAAGTGTTCTTTCCGAAAAATCTCTTGAAACCAAGTAGCTGGCAGTAAAATCATCTCCATTAGACGATATCATTTTTGTGTAGTTGTGAGAGTCCGTTCAATTTATAAGAACTTCCGACATGGAATCGCAAGAAGAGGTTCCAAAACCAGTGTCCGGTAGCTTTAAAATATGTCATGATAACAGAAATTATAAGCCTACAGTTGGGAAGGAGTAGCAAGAGGAGATCCATTGGTGTGATGTGCAATGCTGGTTCCACAAATGGAGAGACAGATATTATACGTATAACAATGATTTATTATTCCATAATAAACTAGTAACTTCATGAGCCGCGGAGGTTGTTGATGGTACGGTGTTTGGAACGGCTCTGAGAGCTCCCTATTCAAACGGGCTCTTGAAAAAGTGCATATTTCACAATGAACTCACCAGAGGATAAGATTAAAAGAAATAGACCATTGGATCAAGGGATCTAGGAAGAAATTTCATTGGTTGACGTCGGCAGGTTAACAAAGGAGTAATTTGATCTTACACAGGCAATTTGGAAGGAAAAGGAGTTCGTGAGGTCAAAATAATGAGAGGGCTGTTACACACACACACACACACACACATATATATATATATATATATATATATATATATATATATATATATATATTATATATATATATATATATATATATATATATATATATATATATATATATATATATATATATATATATGAACTCCATCTCTTTTCAAATACATAAATTCTGCTTCCGTGAAGTCAACCATTCAACAACAAATAATTTCATTTGGGAAAATAAATTATTTTAATTGTATGAGAGAAGATAACCAGAGTTTGTAATTGGGCATTGATTATGCTTTAGGGAATTCAACCAGCAAAGCACACATACTTTAATTTGGGAATAAAACCTTTTTTAATGGTATGAGAAAAATGACCAGAAACAAGTTTGTAATTGGGCATTAATCATCAAACAGTAAAGTGATACAAATACATAATATATATTATATTTCAATGCATAATTACTCGTGGTGAACTGGATGAATTAATATTTATAGACATATCCTTTATCCAATTTATTTATTTTAGACAAGCAATTTGAAAGAAAACATTCAATTCCTTCAATACTTCGTGTTTGGGAGTAGCAAAATAACAAGTCAATAAATTTGTGCATCCGATGAATGCGATATTTGCCGTCATCCACAAATATTTACTCTGATAATGCTAATGTTTGAAGACTTTTAAGCTGATTTGTTGAACTTCCAAGACGCGAGGGGAAATGTATACTTATAAACACAGCATTAGTAAAAAGTCTAAAAATTTTAGCTTTCGACGTATGAATTACTTATGTTATCTGGAATGTCAAATGCTCCAATATTACCTATTGGACATGTTCATCCCAAATAAAATTTAAAATAAATATTTTTGTGTTTCGATTAAAACCTCGTTAATGGTTTCAAATATAACTGAATTATGACACTACAATAAAAGACTTGTAATTCAGTTACTGTTAACGTAATAGGGGATAAGAATATAATCTCGCCGTTCTATAAGGGCTTAGTAAGACCACATCTAGAATATGCTGTACAATTCTGGGCTCAATATATGAGAAAGGATATGGAATTAATTGAAAGGGTTCAGCACAGAGCTACAAAAATAATAAAATGGATAGCAAATCTAGACTATAATGAACGTTTAAGTAAGCTAAACATGTATACACTGGAAAGAAGAAGAAGGAGGGGAGATTTGATTCAGCTTTTCAAGTTGGTAAAACAAGGGGACACAGAGGGCTTGAATTTCAATAGGGATAACAGAACAAGGGGCCACGGGTATAAATTGAATAAGACACATTTTAATCGGGATTTAAGGAAAAACTACTACTTTAATAGGGTAATAGACAAATGGAACACGTTGCCATAAAATATAGTTAATTCAAAGGGAGTGTACGAATTTAAGATACAATTAGATAGTCAGTGGGAATTGGGGAATTCATTGTTGAGCTTGAGCCTGCAGCTGGTTGTCAATATTTGTATTTGTATTTGTAATCTTACCTTTACCTGTTGAGTGCTCCTTAATCCCCGAGAGCCGTCGGTAGTGTTTGGAACCAGTGAAAATGGGCTTATAAATTTACGATTTCCTCATATAAATATAATTTTTTTTTCAAATTTGCTAGATCTTTTTATTAGAGAGTGAAGAACAGCATCCAGTTGTATTCACAACAGAAATTGGTTTACACAACATTAATAACAAAAACAATACATATAAAAAAAATTGAAATTTGAAAAAAAAAATTTAATTTTGGCTTTTACGAGTTCAGATGATTTAATTTTGCTTTCCAAATAGGTTGTATTGACGGAGTTAAACGAAACTACAGGTGACCGTAGCCCAATCTGCTCGGGATTTCTGATTGACAAGAGGCATGTCCTCACCACTGCTCATTGCTTCAGAAGAAATCGGTAAGTTCATTTGCACTTGGAACCATTGATACTCGTATTGAGGCAATTAAAAACATGAAATTACAAAGTGGATTGAATGTTGAAACCAATTCTATAACTGAATGAATAAATTAGTTATTAGAGTGTAAATATTGATAAATCACATATATAGTGTTTCTCATATGAGAGCATCTGGTTGTCCATTTTCAGTATCAGCTGATACTTGTACAGGTGGTTTATTAGTAGTAAAGAAGGTGACAGTTGACTTAGTAGGATTGAAATTCAGCTTTAGTTCATTCGCAAATTTTGAAAGGGAGTCATTTAACTTTTCGTCGGTTTCCCCTATAACAGTACTCGAGCACCAAAGTGGTATATAGGGCCATATTCAACTGCAACATTTTTCGATCATATCGCCTCGATACCCTATTGGCCGCGGCTTATCGCCGATGTTTCAAGTCAACTGAAACGACTCGAGCGTGTCAACTCGATTCACTGCTCGAGAACTTTCGACTCCTCTCCGCGCCGCTAGTACACTCGATCTGATCATTTTCTCTCGTAGTTTCTCTAGCTTTCTTCACAACATGGCCGATTACGTCCTACTCTCAAGAAGGAGAATTCCTCGGTATTTAGGGTTTCGAGGAAATCCTTTGGATTTCGAAGACAGAGTTTTGTCGCAGATACCGTGTGGATAGAGATACTTTTCTGCACATCTGCGAATTTCTCGAAGATGATTTGCAACGTTACACGAATGGATATTCTGTAGAAATACAGGTAAGCAGTTCTATGCATTTTGAGTGTTTTGTGGATAATAAATATTTTCCCTCGTTTTATTAATGCTTGTAAAGTACTAATAAAGCATTAGGGCTGTTGTTTGAAAAGTATAAAAAGGAACTTCGAGTGTAAAAATATATATTTCGCCGGAAAACGCGTTACACACAAGTACAAAAAACATGGTCAGTCACTTTTAAAATATTAAAAAAAAAAAAAAAACTCCAAATGTTTGAGTACAGAATGTTTTTTTCTGCTTTTTGTATTCCATTGTTCACTCTCTCACTGATGGATACTCTGGTGAGATACTCTTTGAGTGTTTTTTAGATAATAAATATTTTCCTACGTTTTATAAGTGCTTGCTCAATGTTCTATGCACTTATCAATAGCATTTCGGACTTGGGTCATATTTCCTACTCTGCATTTTGTCTTGGTCCTACAAGATTTGAAGATTCTTTATTTGACATGTGATGTATCTTGTCACACAAATAATTATAACCTCTGTCAGAACCATCAGGAAAAAAAATGTTCTAATATTCAATGTGTCGTATCAAATTTGAAATGGTAATTGAATGAGGCAAGGATTGCCTCTGGGTTGCAAATGACAAAAGTACATTTTTTTAGCGGTTTATTTGAGTCAGTTGACATGGTTTTCATTTTGTATTTTTAACTGCTTGTCTACACTCTCTATGGTATGCATTAATACATTATCTCAAAAAACTGAAAACAGAAATGAAAAATTGTTTCTAGTGATTGAATTGACAAATTTGAATATCCACACTTGTTTCTAAAATTAAATTTCAATTTTTAGGTGTTGTCTGCATTCTCATGGGCTCAGATTCCTTTCAAATAGTAATAGCTGATGACAATTTTGTGTTGTTATCACAATCAACTGTTTGCAGAAATCTCCACAGAGTTTGTGATGCACTTGCAAGGAAGAATGCTGCTTACATACACTTTCCTACAACTGTAGATGAGTGCAATGCAAATAAGCGAGCATTCTACCAATAACATGCTTTCCCAAATGTTGTGGGCGTGATAGACTGCACGCATATTGAAATGCAAAAACCCAACCGAGATGACGTATTTCACGCAACCGAGATTCACGTATTTGAATCGCAAAAGCCAGTTTTCCATCAATGTGCAGTTGGTGAGTAAAATTCTTATTCTTATGGTATTGCTTGTATAAAAAGTGTTTTGTTTTCCTCAATATTCTAATTTTTGAAGGTAGATAGTTTCATTAACATTGACTGGATAACATGGTTAGATGTGATTAAAGCATTAAAGTATAAAATGTTAAAAATAGTGTTGCGTGAAAAAAATTTGTAGAAAAATGGTTTTACTTACAATATGTAGATTATTAAAACTTGAAGAAAAAAAAGCAGCCAAACTTCTCTATTGCAAAAGGAAGTGTTTGTTTGTATTTATGTAGTGCCCTGATGTATCTATGGCATTTACAGTAATGAAATTTGACATATGGGTAGTCTTAATATTTGCAATTTTTGTTTCAAGCCCAAGCTTTAAAATTTATAATCTAGAACTTTTAAAAATTAATTTATAGTTTTTTCACCCTTCGTCCTTCTTTCTCGAATGTGACTGAGTTTTCCAATTCAAGCGTGTTTTGATTTATGTTGTTTATGATAGCCACTTCGAGGCCATCATGGTGTTGCCTGTGGAGTTCGTTTGCGAACCAAACCAAATGGGAATATGTAGTAATCACTGGGGCTTGGCGAGCAGTGGTCACACCTGAACCTGACCCCATGAAAAGAACACTCGCGGGCTTTGTCGTGATGGCCACGCAGTGGTTAGTGTTTATATATTTACAGTAGCTCATTGGTTCAGATTCATAACATAACTACTTGGCTGATATAAGTTCACTATCTTAATTTTTTTTAAATTTATATGCAAGAATTTAATAAACTTTCTGTTCTCAATTATTTACATTAACTCTTTTTAAAATAAGATTATCATTTTTAGGTTTGTGATGTCAATATGAAAATTTTGAATGTGGTGGCAAGATGGCCAGGCAGCACCCACGATTCATTTATTTGGAATTTAAGTGGCCTGAGGCAGCTATTACTGCATGGAGAAAGGGAAAACTTTCTCCTTGGTGACAGTGGTTACCCACTGGAACCATGGCTGATGACACCATATGGCAATGCTACAACACCTTCCGAAGAGCATTTTAATGTTCGATTACGACGTTCCAGGACGGTAATCGAGAGATGCAACGGACTTTTGAAGTCTAGATTCCTTTGCCTTCATGAATCGGGAGGTGTTTTACTATATGAGCCTGAGAAAATTTGTAGCATTGTATTGGCAACTGCAGTGCTGCACAATATTTGTATGCTCCGCAACGTTCAGTTGCCTGATGAAGAGGAAGTTGAAAATGAAGACTTGGATGACCAAGAACCCTATACAACTGATTCTTCAGCTACTCAAATGAGGCTGCGAATACAGGCATCTCAAATAAGGGATCGCCTTGCTCGGAATTTTTATTTAAATCATTAAATATTAAAATTTTAATAAAACTTTGTACTATACTTAAAAAATTGTATTGTGTAATTAAGATTTCTCTCTATTCTATGCTGAAACTTGTGAAACATGCAAGTAACAGCAGTTTGTAGGTAGAAAGAATGTATGCTTCTAATATGAATCAAGACAACAAAATTCATAATTATTTTTATTTATTTATTATTTCGCTAATTGTACTTATTATGTTTTGATTTTGCTCTAAAACAACAAATTGCTGTTCCCTTATATCTGCGGAAGCCTCCAAATTTTTTTTTGCAGCTCATTTAGTTCTGCGTTTTGTTCCAAAGTCTTTTTCTGGAGTTCAGTCAATTCTAGTTGACTCTTGTGAGCCTCTGTCTTCATAGTCAGAGACTCTTTCTTCAACCGAATGAGTTCATGAAGAGGATCCTCATTCATCTTCCTCTTCTTTATTCTATGTCTGACGACCCTGGGTGTTGATGTTTCTGAAAATATTAAAGACTTGATACGAATTATGCAATTTCTTAAATCATGTGGGTTGTGTCTGAGAAACTTTCTAAAACTATTATATATTTTTTGTTCTCCTGGGCTAAAGGACTTGTTAACTGATTCCAATAAACACACAAAAAGTTACAATATTATTAATGCTTTATACACATTGGACTTTAGGTTTAGTGGAAGCATTGATAAAACTTAATATTCAGATTTTTTTATGCTAAAGATAATATTCAATCAATAAAAATGAACCGACAAGTATTTCATCTCTACTATTATAAAAGGAAGTGTTTGTTTTCTGCCCACAAAGTCCTGATGAATCTATGGCACAGTAATGGGATTTGGCACACAGGTAGTCCACATTTTTTGGGTCACTGCAAATTTTAAAATTTAGTCTAGAATATTTTAAAATGAATTTAATAGTTTTTTCACCGTTCTTTCTTCCTTCGGAAATGAAAAAGCACCAACTCCACGGGCAATGTCGTTATGGCTGTTATCCAATAGGTTACAAATTCCCATTTGGTTTGCAAACCAATAACCCCACAAAAGCAACTGGCACAAGAAGTGGCTAGTAAAGCTGTTTCGGTATAATACACTGGTGTCCAAAATTATCTTTAACATGCATAGAATCACGGATTTCTCGGAAACAACTGTAATTTTACGAATTTGCGTGGAATGGGGCATAACATATAAATACAAAGGGGACATGCCTAGAAAAGAAATTTCATCATAAGTACAAGTCAAATATCATTGATACACAAATCAATATTAATGTTTATAGCCAAGCAAAATATCAAGTATGATTTAAAACAACATTTTATAAAAATATTCCATTTTAAGTTAATTACATGTTCCTGAAGAAAATGTGTAAAAAAGGCAAATGTAAAAGAATATTTTTTGATGGAAAGATTTGTTTCAAGCTTTTATTGCTACAAAATACACATGTAATGAAAATATATTGAAATAAATTTGAATTTGAAATGAAAACATTCAGTAAAAATAAATCTGTTATACAAGAACCAAAGAAATTTTATTTTAAAATCAAAGAGGAAGTACGTACTATCTGAAAGAGAATCCTTCATGGTTATGTCCATTTCTTTAAAAATCATCGGTTCACATGAACTTACTGGAGCCTGTTAAAAAAATGTATTAAAAATTACTTATGAGCATGGCAAATCATTTTTTTTTCAAACCAGTAGTTAATTGGGTGGAGGCAAAAGTTCGTTCAGTTTTTGCCACTCGATGGTGAAGTGTTAAAAAAGAATACTTTACACGTGTAAAATTGTGATGTTGTTTGATAAAAAGAATTTCAGCGAGTACTTGAAGAAAAAAAATCATTTTTTTTTTTTTGGTTGTGCTTTTTAAATTTTGTTAAACATTAAAAATGGCATCTAAATAAAGAGCATTTTCGACAAATTCTTTGTTTCTGAAAAGGCAAGAATTCTTTGTAAAAGGTATGTGTTGTGCACGGTGAGTGTGATACGTGTCGTAAGTGGTTCAGAAGTTTTCTTCACCTAAATCGGTTCTTTAGCCAGAAACCTTAGAATTTTTATGAGTGCGGGATCATGCAACTACCAGAGAAGGTAATCTATCAGTCAGTGTAATAAAATTATTTTCCACCCATTTTTGTCAAAAAAAGGGGGCAAATGTTTGCATTAATCAATACAATTTTTTCTTACTGTTCAATAGATAGCTTTATATGAGATTTAAAATGGAAATGTGAACTCACTACTGTCTGAAAGTTCTCCTTTACTGGAGGTTGAGATGGAAATGGAGCCTGCAAAACAAATTAAAAAAGGATTACTTATAAATACACATTTCATAAAGGTGAAGTTAAAAAATTAAATTTAACGAAATGCTAAAAAAACATACCGCCAACTGAGCATAGGCCGTATCAAATGAGAGGCCAACTGCGCCCTCATAGCAACTTTGCCCAATTAAATTTAACACTCGGTCCTCCAAGAGAGTCAATTTTTCATTTATTGGCTCTCCACCTCCAGTCTGGGAACGGGATTTAGCCAGCAGTGCACCCTTTTTCTTTACTCGATACTTTAAATCGGTCCATTTCTTTTTGGCATCGCTGCCTACCCTCTCCGTTCGCCCAGACCCGCAAGCATTTAGTTCGACGGCAACATCATTCCACCCTTTACGCTGATCAGCTAGAGTGGAATAAGCACCACCGAGTTTTCCGCTCACGAGATCCGGGCGGACTTCCAAGGCGGCAACCAAAATTTCACTCTCCTTACTCATGACAGAATATCTTAGGAATGATGAATGCAATTACAGTTCAACCAGAGGTAAGAGTCTGAAAACGTAAACAAACAAAACGCAATTTCACGTTCTTTTATAGGTCGAATCACGATTCTGTGACGTCACAACCATTTGAACAATCATCTTGCTATAGTGGTAACCCTAACAACCTCGATCATGTTCAAATGACGAAATGAATTCCAAAATACGATTCGATCGTGGCGCTTTCAGTCGATCGAGCGGATCGATCACGTTTCAGATGAATCTGGTCCATAGTCTGCAGAGATGCCAACTTTTACGCCGTTCGAGGAAGACCCCTCAATTCCGGCCAGGTACAGAGTGAAAAGGGTAGGGCTGAGGTCTGAACCCTGTGGGACATCCTGGCTGAGCGCCCTAAGGAACTCGAGTGAGATGTATTTACTTTTACCCTGATAGATCTATGCCTCAAGAAATCTGAGATCCATGTTAAGGCGTTTCCTCGGATGTTAACCCATAAACGGCCGAATTATTTCTGCTCAAAATATTTTCATGATTATCTCAAATCTATGTAATTATGACCCTCTGAATGCAAAAAACCTAAAATTCAAACGATTTGTGATTTAGTTTTAAAATTACAGCCCGTCCTCATTTGAAGACGGGCTGTAATGGAATGGGAATATGAACAGGCAGATTAACTCAACCAAATCCAGTCACTAAATGAATGTAAATTCAGTAAAACTCCAATTATCAGAATCAATTGGGACCAGACCTCATCCGGATAATTGGATAATTCATGAAAAAAGGTTATTTCTTAGCAAAAAAAAACGTATTTTGCTTTAGTATGTAATGTAATTTTATGGCTATGAAAACAATTTTGTTTACATTTTGTAATTTCAAACTGTATTTAAATGTATCATTGGTTGAACATATAGTCAAAGTTAGTTGTTTTGCTGTCTTTACTCGTTTTCGTGCAGAAAAGTCTCGCATGAACTTGAGGAGAGTAACTGTAGATGGTCACACTCAGGATGCATCTCCATCTATTTTAGCGCTGTATCAAGGCACTCAAACGCCTTACTATCTGACGGTCCCACGTTTGGTTAATTAGCAATGCCGTCGTCATCTACCGGGTCATCAATGAGTTCTTCTCTCATCTTTTGAATGAGTTCATCGTCACAGAGAATTTGGAATCCACGGTCCGAAAAATCACACACCAGCCACTCACCTACATCTTCTGCACTGCACTCGGAACATCCAGGAATGTTTCTTATGTCCTCAATTGACGCTTCGACCTCTTCGTTTTCGTCTTTCAACGCCAAGAAACTTTTAAAATGCGAATTTTGCTGATTTATTTTTTCTCAAAGCGATCCTCTCTCTCTGAGTGGAAGCAGTCCGTATCGAGTTACTTTAAACCCACACCGGATTGGCAAGGAAAGCCCCGAATGAGAAAACGAAAAAAGAACCAGGCTTATCAGAGGCGCGCTAGGTGCGCCAGGTTATCCAAGACGTGGTCGGAGTCCCCCGACAGCCTGCACAGCCCACGCCCTAGCATAAGGTGTCCGTCCCAGCTCACAGTTATCATTCAACACGAGGCCTTCGTGCTCACCCGCTGGATTCATCATGCTCACCTCAAGAGAGAAGCTATCAGAAACATAAGAGTTCATCGCCGTGGCGACCCCAAATAGTGAGTCGAGCTGGATTGTTCTCATCACTGAGTGGCGACACGTCACTCACAGGAAGGAAGCTCAATACCTCCGTGGCATCTACTAGAAGGGCGTCCCCTCCTCAGTAGCCCAGCAGGACAGCAGACTGTTCTCTCACCCTATATGTCCGGATCGTGGACGGTAGTACCGGGTCCATCATCCACGATGATATGAAGACCTCTGCCGCCTACCAGATAGCCTAAATTCGTAAGCGAGCAGGTATTAGCCTAGGGTAGGCCCGGATAGGCAAACCTCCAGCCATCCTAGTTACCAAGTGGCACCTCGTGGAGGTTCCTGCCGCTACTTGACCGGAAGGATTAGTGACCCGCTCGGGTCACTACTCCCAAGCGAGCCTACAGACTTTTCCTTACCGACCCGAACCGATAACCAGCCGTCGGAAAGTAATCCGGATAACTAGTTCGGATAATTGGTGTAGTACTGCACTTACAATATACAAAGTGTCATGAAAATCTATTCAACCGTTTGGACGTAGCATGGCCACACACATACATACAGATGTGCAGACAGACATCAAAAGCGCAAAGGACAGATTTTGTATCAAAAGGACTAAAAGCGGATAGAAAGCTTAACATGGGTCGAAAATATTCTACGTACATAAAAACACTTCATTCTTATTTAAATAGATTGCTAAAATTACACCACCTTTCGCTGTTTCAATTGGTTAATTGTAGATTGGAAAAGTTACCAGAATAAAAAGTCACTCTTCCATTTCGAAGAACATTAATTTAGTATCATCAAAACAATTTTTTATCTACTTTTCTACATTTTTATTACTACTACTACTTATTCTAGACTCAAATCGAAGATATTTATATACATAAACATAATACATTTGACATACAACACACCTGTGTTCTATAACAAGACGACGAAAGGTGGCAACTACTAATTCGATTTTGAGTTGTGTTTGTTTTTGGGGAGAGAGGGGATAGGAATGCCTTTTCTAATGTTTGTTTCCTGTAAAATTGCGGTACCTCAATTTGTAAAAATGATTAATCAAATGGAAATACTATGGGAACTCCTACATAGTTTCCTGAAGATGTATTTTGACTTATGGCATCTTTAGCGCCAGGCATGTGACATTTTCGAAAATGTCTCTCAAGACGTCAACACGTTACTAAATTACTAGATACGTACTCCCGTGCACCTAGGTATTTCATCGTCAAAAGTCTACCGACTGCAAATGCTTGGTATCTAGGTTGTAAAAGTCTGTAGATTATAAGGCTTAGGTCTGTAGAAACAAACATTTAGCATCTGGAAATTTATGATTGTATGTTTTATTTCTTGGTAATCTTTTTCATGTGCGATGTGCTAATTTGTTTCTATGTGTTATTATATATATATATGTAAGATTCGTGTTGTTCTGTTTGGTAAGGTCTATATTAAAGACTTCGAATCTTACAGCACATTGACATTTAATGAATAAATATATACAATTATTATGTACAGTTGAGTTATATTTCAAAAAAGTTCCGTCATTATCGGCAGCAGTCGTCTCTGCTCGGAAAAAATACGTCAGCTCTCAATGGCGTCCAGGGGAAAAAAGTGTCTGTTCTATTAATTTTCTCGTAACTGAATACCAGAATGTGAATGGCTCGTGACAGTCTTGCCTTGCATTCCTACTACAATGCAACTGACTCCTACCAGTCTCGTTGCTCTTATAATGAGTTCTTTCCAGACTAGTAGACAACTACCGTTGTCTAGTATTCCTACAATCGGCCATCCTGATGATCTTTCGTCCTCGAAAGGAACACGACAAACCTAAAAAAAACAAAACACAAAACAGTATCTGGGAATACATTGATTCAGTATTAGTTATTGAACCACGACTTCATATGGTCAGCTGCTGTCGACGTCAAGTTCGGTCCTTCATGGTTTCCAACTTTCTCAACGTCATAGCGATCATGGGGTTTCACTTTCTTCACTCGATATGGTCCTAAGAATTTCGGTCGTAATTTCATTCCGACACCAAATTGAGTCCGCTGAATAGCAATAAGATCGCCCTCTTTGTATTGATGAGGTTTCTTCCTCTTCTTATCATACGTTCTTTTATTCTCTTCCTGAATTTTTAGGATATTCTCTTCTGCATCGTCTCTTAATTTCTTCGTCTTCTCTAGAAAAACTTCAGTATATTCTTCTTCTAAAAGCTGGACTATCTTGAGATCTTCTTTGTTTCGCATTTTCACACCTGTCAAAAGTTCGAAGGGTGTCCATCTTGTGCTTCTGGAGGTTGTACTATTGAGTATTCTTTGTACGGCGTCAACGTGTTTGAACCATTTGATCGGTTCTTCAATTGAAAGTTTGGATAACACTGGAATCAGGGTTTTGTGCATTCTTTCTACTTGTCCATTGCCTCTTGGGATTCCTGTTGTGATTTTTAGGTGTTCAATCCCGTTTTCGCAACAAAAATCTGTAAATTCTTTAGATGTAAAAGCGGATCCTCTATCCGAGATTATCCTCGCAGGATTTCCAAAACTATTTTGTTGTTGTTTGAGTTTATTTATTGCGTCACCTGATGTCGTAGATTTGGTAGGATATAACCAAGTGAATTTTGTGAATGCGTCTACTACCGTGAAGATATACTGATAGTTCTTAGATGTTGAAGGTAACGGACCTATGAAATCAATGTGATAAGTGTATAATGGAACGTCCTCTTTAGGAATTGGATTTAGAAATTTGTTATCCTCTGCTATGGTTCGTTTTGTCTCCAACTTAGTGTTTGGTTCCAGACGATTAGTTACTTCGAGATGAGTTTCGGTTTGAATTTTAGTTGAATCTGAAGTGTTCGCTAAATTAACAATTCTTGCGTAATTCACTCGAAAATTATCGCGTCTGCTCAAAACATGAATTCCGCTCTCTGATAAAGTAAGATTTAACTTATTTATGCAATCGAACCCAAGAACAATATGATCAGGTAAATTTTTTAAAACATAAACATCAGTAACAATAATGCAGTCATCAATAATAATTTCAGTAGAAAAGAAACCTAGAGGAGAAATGTGTTCTCCTCCTATACCCATTAAAGTCACATTATCAAAACTCAATTTTGGGGATCCAATTTCAACATAAAATTCATATTTTATCATTGACACATCACTTCCTGTGTCGATTAGCGCATTAGATCTTTTTCCCGCACATTTCAACATATTTTCTAAGCTTAGTACGAGAATTAAAAGGGCTATTAATTAAAGTTCTATTTACATCTCTTTTGGGACACACGTCGGCCTTGTGCCCATAATTTTTACATTTAAAGCATCTCACACCCTCAGTTTTCTTTTCACAATTTATCGACTTATGTCCATATTCATTGCAGTTGTAACATTTTATATGATTGGTGTTAGTTTGTTCAGGGCGCACGAAAGATCGAGGCTTTAATTTGTCAAAATCCCTATTGAAACGCTTCTTATATTTATCGTCTGATGTTTTCGAATCTCTATTGGGTTTTAAATGACATCGAGCCGCTTCATATTCGTCTAATTTATTGACGAGTTGGTCTATTTTCGTTATTTTCGGTAGCTCGTCTATAAAATGGTCTCGAACGTCATTGGGTATTTTTCGTTTTAGTTGATCGGTAATCATGAGTTCTTTAAGGTCTTGGTAATTTGATACTTCCAACCCACTCGTCCATTCTTCAAAGAAATTTTTCAGATCATGAGCAAAGTCATTCCAAGTAGAAGACGCTTCTTTTCTATGCGAAAGGAAATTTTGCCTAAATTGTTCCGGATTTAATTTAAAACGTTTCAACAATAATCTCTTGACATTTTCATAGTCATTAGCCTTTTCGTCAGGCTCACGCGTGATAAGATTAGCCAAATCCAATGGGAGTAACCCCAACAAATGTGTAACCCATTCCGTTTTTGGTATTTCGATACGACTAATCTGTCTTTCAAATAAAGTTAAATAACAGCTAATATCCTTATTCGTCTCGTAACGGTTAATCAATTTCAATAAATCGTTATTGTATAGGCTGGTAGTTTTACCATAACTGTTGCCTTGTCTGTTAGCAGTTTCGATTTCGAGTTTCCTTAATTCGAATTCGCGTTTTTCGGCTTCAATTTTCTCTGCGCGTTTTTCGGCTTCAATTTTCTCTGCGCGGGCTTGTTTTTCGGCTTCAATTTTCTCTGCGCGTTCAGTTCTAATAACACTCAACAGATTTTTTGTTATCTCCTCGTCATAATTTTCAGAATCTATTATAAGTTTCGAGCACCGCTACTTTGGGATTCGCTGGCACTATTAGGCCTAATTCGTCAATCAATGTTAGCAAATCTGCTTTTCGGGCCTTAGTTAAATATGCCATGTCATCAATTAAAACAAAATTCTGTACTCACAGTTTCGAAAGTTCCTTCTATCCGTCTTTTCCGTCAACTCGTCTTTTCCGTCAACTCGTCTTTTGCGTCAACGCGTTTTTTCGTCTACGCGTTTTCTTTTTTGTTGTTTCAGTCTATCATCAGCACCACGTCAGGAGAAGTCATGAAACTGTTCTTGCAGATGATTAAAACACAAGTCCAGGTTTGCATAGGGAGTCAAAACATTCCGCCGGCCAGTTCAATCGTCACTGCTTTCGGGGTCTGCTAATCCGTCGTTCAAGCCCTCGTTCGAAGGAGAAGAATCGTCGCGGTCGTCAACGGTTTTTCACATCGCGGTCGAACCCTCATTTTTTGTAAGATTCGTGTTGTTCTGTTTGGTAAGGTCTATATTAAAGACTTCGAATCTTACAGCACATTGACATTTAATGAATAAATATATACAATTATTATGTACAGTTGAGTTATATTTCAAAAAAGTTCCGTCATTATCGGCAGCAGTCGTCTCTGCTCGGAAAAAATACGTCAGCTCTCAATGGCGTCCAGGGGAAAAAAGTGTCTGTTCTATTAATTTTCTCGTAACTGAATACCAGAATGTGAATGGCTCGTGACAGTCTTGCCTTGCATTCCTACTACAATGCAACTGACTCCTACCAGTCTCGTTGCTCTTATAATGAGTTCTTTCCAGACTAGTAGACAACTACCGTTGTCTAGTATTCCTACATATATATATATATATATATATATATATATATATATATATATTAAATACTACTATAATAATACATAAATAAATAATACATTTCAGAATAAATAACTTTGACACTTGCTGGAGTCACACTCAGAGCTTGGATTATGGTTTCATGGTACATGTGACATCCTCTTTGTGGAGGGACTTTCTATAAATGTGTTCTTTTGATTTCCAGAACAGGTTTCTATTCGACAAGGATCGGCCATGTCAACTTGACTCTGGGTGACGTGTACTCCATTAGACACATTGTAGTTCATGGGGACTATGAAGAAGCCAAATTCTACGACGATATTGCTCTGCTAACCCTATCGGAAGAAGTGAATGTTCCCAACTTCAATCCCGTTTGTTTGCCAGAAAAAGGAACGCTCATGAACTTGACAGGAAGAGGCACCACATTTGTAGGTTGGGGTGCTACAGAAAGTACGTATACCTGAGAACAAATCACTATACGTTAAAAAATTAGTTAATCTCTGTTTTGGGAATTCTTAAATAACTAAGCATGTTTTCAGAACGTAAAACAAAAGATTTAAAAAAAAAATTTACACTCCAGTGTTAAGACTTTGACAGATGGAATCTTGTATTCAACTCCATTAGTTATTCTTTCTGTATTGTACAACTCTTGAATTGCTGAAAGGAAACTATTATAGGGATCACACATTCTTTTCCTTGTATTCTTGTTTCCAGTTAAAATGACACTAGACATACACGAATATGTCCGGATTTTATGATGGGGATTTTTCTTTAGTTTAGGAAAAACCATATAACAAAAACATTATTTTCGTTCTGTGAAACGCGGGTTTAATTCCCGGCCAATAACTACATGATAACAATAAATTTTTACCCCCCCCCCAAGTCCCCCTCCCCTCACTATACGTCGAATTCCAGATTTTAGTTCATTCCGAGTACGGTTCCTCGAAATTGTCAATAAGGAATGTTAACCGACCGTTATTTATTTGAGTAAAGAGACCACAACTCACAGTAAATGGAAGCTCACCACAATTTTTAAGCGCTGTACCGTCATGTAAGAATTAAACGGACAGCTGGTTTAAAATTAAACTATTTATTTACATAAATTAAATATTTATAAGAAAATTTAAAAAGATAATTAAGGGCACAGCCATCGACAACCGAAACCTGCCTGAAGCCAAAGTAAAAATGGCAAACAGAGACGTCTGTCTCTCGTCGATTCTCGAATCCGAATCCTCCTAAAATCCATGTTCGCTTCGCTCAACAGAACCGCAGCTGCCAACAAGAGGGGGGGGGAATTCCGAGCCCTCTAGAGATGTTTATGTCCTCTCCAGAACAGAAACACCCCTCACACAGATGCGAAAACCGTCTGTCATGCCGACTTGAGTTCCCCACAGCAAATCTTCATCCCAGACATGGGATTAGGGAACCGACGGAAACTCCAACTGTGTCTATGGATCAAACGGAACGCCGGGCCGCCGATGAGAAAATACTCTCTTTCGGTATTTTGTGAAAACCCGCACGTGCAAAGTCTGAAGTTGTTTTTGCATTTCGAAACATTCCAGCGTCCACGTGTTAGGGAAAAGGGTCGGCTAGTACCATATGGTACAGCGCGCTTCATGCAGTATATTTTTGTCATATAAGGTTAATTGCAAACTCGTCAGTCCTATTTCCCAAACATGGCTCTTTGAAATCTTTAGAAAAACCATTATGTGGCTTACGTTAATGAATGGTAATCCTAATAATCGTATTTAACAAAACAGCACTAAAGGATAATCAGATTTGTCCTAAAAAGGAAATTATTTTTAGTGAAGTATTTATATTACTTAGATTCAAAAATAGGCTCAAATTAGAACCTGATTGATGGCTTCGAGAAAATCACTTACAAAAAGACTGCAGATCCTACAGTATAGATTCTAACTGTATCTTACCAATGCCAATATGAGGTAGGGGAAGGTCGGATAGTATCGAACATCTAAGCTTCTCATATGTTATAAAATATTTTTACTTCCACGGTTGGATCAGATTACATTCCCATACAAAACTGTATGGTTCTATAAAAACACCTTTTAAAATACATTATTCTAAGATAAAATATCAATATTTATTTTTTCACTTTTAACAGTAATTAAAGTATTATAAATTTTACTTATGGTGGGTTGTGAAAAAAATAATGTGCAAGATAATTACTTTTGGTTTCAGAAACAACTTTTTATTATTAGGCAGAGTTATTTTTGAGAAATTTGTTGAAATTATGGATCTTAAAAACAAAGTTAATGCATGATAAGAAAGTGGTATAAAGGAGATATATTAAAAATCATCAGTCCTTGAAAATTTAACAAGACAAATGCATTATATGTTTACTTTTTTTGGTTATACATACATCACATTCATAAAACAGATTGTTTCCTTCAAGATCGTCGCAATTTTCGTGAGTCCAACCTTGACAAATCCTACACTGAATCCAGTTTTCTTCTAAGGTTTCACCGCAGATAATGCAGTGAGTCTCTTGACCTCCTCTCTTTTCTTCAAATTTCAGTTCCATTTTTGCTTTCATTTTCAACAAGTCTTCTATGGCTGTTCGATTTCGTTTCTCATCTATTTCAGTCTTAGGAGTAATTAGTTTTGATCTCTTTACTTGAACTGATTTATTTACGATTTTTTTTCTCTCTTTATTTAGACAATTTTCCCCAGCAGTTTCCTCTTAGCTGCATAGATTATTTCTTCTTACTCTCCTTTCTTTCGTTCAATTTCGGCTTTGTATGGAGTTGAGGTTAAAATTTCACTTTTTTTGCCCAAGACTGTCTTGATAGAAATTATGTATTTGTACTGCTAGGAAGTGGTGATATCTCCTCTAATATATTTTGAGATTCAGTTACTTTGGAAGAATCCTAAATAAAAGAGGAAGCTGTACTGTCATTTTCCAAGACTTCTAGAGCTTCGTCCATCTGCTCGTTTGCTACTGGTTTTGAAAGACCGGTCAAGCTCAAAATCATGGTAGATGGGGCAGCATCATTGTCTTCTATAGTGATGATGGACTTACTGTTATTTTGCTATTGAGCGGCCTTAGAAAGCGAAGGGGTGTAGTCCAAATCATCGAAAACGTGGTGGTTCAATGGACAAATACCTGTATATTTGAAACCTGACCTTGCGAATATAATTTTATCAACTTTAAACCGTGTCCGATATAACCCGCAACACCTCTGTTCGATATATTCCGAACATCATGGAACAAAACTTCTGTTACCACATACGTATTAGTAAGTTTAAGGAGATTTACTACCTACAACTTGAAGGAAAATAAATGTTGTTTTCAACAATAAACATAAAAACAACTTATACTCACTTTCACGCAAACTACGACAACCAGAAATTATATTCGTTCGCTCAAAACACTACTAAAAAAAAACTTATTTTCTGCCGTGTGTCAATAACATTGCCGCTTGACTAAATATGGCGGCATTTGAACGTTCTTCCTTCACCCAACACGCTGGTGTCATGACAGGTGCTGCAACTTGCAGCAAATGTTAGAAATTATGATTGTCCGATACTAGCCGCTTTCCGATGCTACTCGACCTTCCCCTATATACTGATGGTTCTAGAACCTAATCATGTGTAGCAGTGCTTTCATTTTATAAAATATTGGAACTCCACATACCAATTAGCAATCACTTCTTATTACTAATAATTCGGTCTTCGATGACGAAATACCTATAATTTCTGAAGAAATTAAACGGATGATCAATATAAAAATGAAAACGTTTCGTTATATACTGACAACGAAGTTTGCTAAAGACCCATTATTAGGTTTACTAGAAACTCTGATTAACCACTTCTATAACATATCTCAACCCGGCAAGATAAGTGACACAATTCAAAAAATAAAAATTTTGATGTTATGTGATTGAAAAATATGTATGAGGTGCCCCAGCGTATTATATTACTATTCTATAGAATATAATACAAGTTACAACCATAAATACTTACCTAAAATTTAAAAGAAGCTTATACTATTTTAATATAAGTTTTATAGCATTCTTTATGTTGATGTTTCTTAATATCTGCACTTTAGAGTTGCGTCACTTTCCTTGCCGGGGTGAGATATATTATCCAATCCGTACACATTAACTGGATTAAAGCTGGATCGGGAATGGAACAGCTGACCAACTAGTCAATCCAGCAACAAAAGTTTCCCTGAAATGGTCAAAAAGCCATTTAGTTAAAACCCTCAGCTATCAATTTAATAAAGAACGGTAAATAGAAGGAAGACACTCGTATAAAAGGCACGTTTCCTAAATATTTAAAAGAACAAATGACAGCAAAATGTTGTCACAATAAATTAACATTTCTACATCCACAATGATCAAGTCCCATCTTAAAGTGTAATTTTACAAGCCGCTCTGAGCTCTACATCCAAGTTAAAAGCATCCTTCTAATTTCAGTTAAATCTTTTTCTAATCTCGGATTAAAACTAAGTTCCATGATGCTCTTATAGTAAAAAAATGAAGATGTATCAGATCGTTGAAAAAATGTAACGGATAATGAATGTCCATCTATGACTCCCTGAAATACTTCAGCACGTGATCTGGATTAGTCATGGTTACTCTGACATAAGAAAGGTTAATCTTTTTTCATGACCAATATTTCATAGCTTTGGAAAGTTCGAAATCTTGAAAATTCTGTCTGTTCTCCACCTAACTTGATGTTGGCGAATACTCCTGGTATTTGTTCTTTATATCGATGGTATTGTGGTGCTCTATTCAAGACTTCCTTTTCTGTACAAGAAGGCTATTTCTTCAAAGCTAAATGATTCTGTCTTGAGCAAATTTAAGTTACAGCCGGTCTAAACTAAATAAGAATTCTTCTATCTTTCTGAACTAAGATCGGATTCAATTTTTATTAATCTGTTTTCATTTGTTATCTGAGTGCAATGCCACTCCATTGAAAGTAGCTCCCTTGAGAGCCGTGATGCAATTTCTGTAATATGTATTAGGGATGCAACATCGAAGTCGATGTTTTCAAAGCATCGATGTATTTAACATCGATGTATTGGAGTCGATGTTTTTGTAACATCGATGTTTATACTTGTCGATGTTTTATTTTTAAATAAAAAAAAGTACCGTTATAAAAATTTTAAAAATAACAAGTAGCATAATTTTTATAATCAGCAATTTGAACATACTTTTAGACCCAAATGGCCAAGGGTGAAGGATCTGAAAAGTTGGGAAGCGATATCGATGTCAATGTTTTCAAAACATTGATGTTTTATAAAAAACATCGATGTATTGGAGCCGATGTCGCATCACTAGGTGCTAAACCAGTTTCAAGAAATGGCTAAAGAATTTAAGTATACTGAATTTTAAAAACATCGATCGTTTTGGGGCGATGATAAAATATGATCAACATCGATGTTTTAATTTTGAACAACCAAGTTTCAAAACATCGATGTTTTGCTGTCAATGTCGCATCACTAGTTGCTAAACCAGTTTTAAGAAATAGGGGGAAAAAGTTTAAATACACTGAATTTTAAAAACATCGATGTTTTTGGGGCGATGTATTATCAACATCGATGTTTTAATTTTGAACATCGATGTTTTGCTGTCTATGTCGCACCCTTAATATGTATAAATGTTTTAGCTAAACTTCATGCTAGGTAAAGATTACGCCATAGAGCTGCTGTGTGTGTGTGTGTGTGTGTGAATAAATTAATATTCCCTTATTTCACAGATCAGACAATGAGTATGACACTGAAGCAATTGGAAGGCTTACCTGTTGTGTCAAACGAAATCTGCAATGAAGCTTACGGGGAGAGGTTTCTGCGCTGGTTACCTCGAGGAATCCCTTCTGGAATGATCTGTGCCGGATTCCTAGACCATTCGAGAAAAGACAGCTGTACTGTAAGAACAGTTCTAATTTCCTAAACAACTTCCCCTTGACATGGCTGTAGTTAATAAATTCAATTAGATTCTAATTTTGAATTTTACTCCTGCGCGATCATAAAATATTAGATGGTATATGTCAAAGGAGTTACACGGGGCTTTTGAGATTCAAAAATTGTGTCATTAAGAAATACGTTAAAACAAACCATTCTGAAAAACCTTACGTCATACAGAAAAGTCATTAGGGTGGTTCACAAGAAAGCCCATGTGCTTTCTCTACATGAACACACTGTGTTTTTGCAACAATGTCTTTTGGCATGAAACATATCTTTGTTAAGTTTTCTAATTCAATTTCTAATTCAAAGGATATCAAAACACATCTCTCAAGCAACGACACTGACCGCTTCGGCTGTATCCATTCCAATCGACCGTAACATCGCCTGAATAGCTTTCGAAACATAGCTAATATAACTTGTTTTGTAATAACTAATGTGGCATAAATTTAATTTGAACAATAATTGAATATGAATTCAATAGTATGTTACGAGTACGATCTGTTGATGAATTGTAAACTTCGTGAACTAGGATCAGAAATTTCCAATATACAATTATTTTCAATCTGCAATTGTTCGAGTACAGTGTGCATGGAAATAATTCGGAAATCGCTTCTGGTTTTCTAAATACCAATAACAATTTTTTCGTTTCTGACCCGTCCATAACAGACTCATTCAGTTCATTGGAAATCGTCAGGCGTAGCTCAGAGGAATTGAAACAAAAACACACTGCTCTGTCGTTGAAAGTTTATATTTTGAATCCTTTTGACTTTTTAAGCTTTAGCAGAACAGTTTTAAGAATACTACTATAAATAACAACTAATTTTAATTGACTGTACGCATCGATGTTGATTTTCTTGCTTGTTTTTGTCACCTTATTTATGATAATGGTGCATCAGTAGTAGCAACCTTTACAAATTGTTCTGCAAAAGAAAGACCATATATGTACTAAGTGTGGTGAAGGCTTACCGTTCCCCACATGTTATAACTATTTTCCATTCCACCCCGGATTTTTTGGAAAAGGAATGAGAGCAAGAATTAGTTTCCCTGTATAGTTGTTTTTTTCGATCCTATTCCCGGCTTCCTAACTACGAAAATCTTGAAAGTAGAGATTGGTTTTCTCAGGCTTTTTCCCTTCTTGGAATTCTGGGGTTTGAGTGTTATCTTATTTAGGGGACAGCGACCCCTCTTGCTTCATTCTGTCTAATCTCTACGTTGTCCACACTGATTGGACAATTGGTGAACTTCCAAGGTCAAACTCACCCCACCATAAACTTCAACCACTAAACTTCTTAATTACTGGAAGATGTTGGCGTGATTTGGCTCTCTTCTTCCTCAGGTTTTTGAACATTCCGTTGGGATAAAGGGAAAACCCCGGTTGTCTTTCTCCCGCATGCTATATGTAATTTATAAGCGTTAATTTCCCCCTCGCATGGGGAGGGGCACCTTCGTTTTTGGCTATCCCGGGGAAAGAGGACGAAGGGACTGGCTTTCTATGCTAAGGAGCCCCCCTTTTTTTTAGTTAGAGAGATGCTACTTCTTGGGTTCAAGGCGGTTTTTTCACCCCAAAAATTATGATCTTCTCGTCTTCTTTTTTTTGAGTTAGAGTGATGCTACTGCTTGGATTCGCAGCGATTCTTTCACTCCAAAAACTATTATCTTCTCGTCCCGTTTTTAGTTAGAGAGAATATACTGGTTCGCTTCGCTGCTGTGACATAATTGAGATGAGTGTGTAAAAATGTTACAACCTTCATTCTGACTTCGCACTTTAACGGTGTCGATAATTGACGGTACCTTTTTATCACGTGCATCTCTAGCCCAACTTTGCTGTTCTACGAGCCACGGAAATCTTCAGATCTTCCCCTGTTAGATTTCATGGAGTACTTATGAAATCATTCCTCTTTGACCGATCAACAAACTTGACCAATTCCTCAAAGTTGTTCTCGGGTACTGGTAAACCGACCCGATGTCCTGATGAGAAGCCATGGACACTCTCCAAGGGTACGTCTCAATTCCATAACTCCAGTATCGAACTCGAATACAGTGACCAGCGGTCCCTTCGAAGAAAAATAAAGGATATGTTGACTCTCCAAAAAAAATGTGGTAAGAGATGCGGTATAAAAAATGAAAAAAGGCGGCACAAAATGTGTGGTGATAATTTAGGGGTAAGAAAAAAAGTGTGTTAAAATTAAAAAAAGGTTCGTGAAATCTAACTCCTATACAGGTTATCTGGATTTAATTAAATTCCCGTAATTGATTAACACAAATGGCTCGTGAAAGGCAAAGAGAATGTCGGACGAGAAGTCTGGTGTAAAAAAGAAGAGTTTATGAAGGTGGACTCACCAGATGATGATTTTCGCCACCTCGAAGTTGACGTAGTTTGATATCCTGGACATGGTGGGATCAACTACGAAGGAAAGTCACAACGCAATATTGGAGAGTCAACATATTATTATTTTTCTCTTCGAAGGGACAGCTGGTCACTGTGGTCGAGTTCGATACTGAAGTTATGGAATTGAGACGTACCCTTAGAGAATGTCCATGGGACACATGGGTGTCATCAGAACATAGGGTCGGCTTACAAGTACCCGAGAATGACTTTGAGGAATTGGTTGAGTTCGTTGATCGGTCGAAGAGGAATGATTTCATAAGTACTCCATGAAATCTAATCTCATGACCATAAGTACTCCATGAAATCTAACAGGGGAAGATGTGAAGATTTCTGTGGCTCGTAGAACATCAAAGTTGGACTAGCGATGCACGTGATAAAAAGGTACCGTCAATTATCACAAATCAAAGGTTGTGAAATTTTTTCTCACTTATATCAATTATGTCACAGCAGCGAAGCGAACCAGTATATTCTCTCTAACTAAAAACGGGACGAGAAGATCATAGTTTTTGGAGTGAAAGAATCGCTGCGAATCCATGCAGTAGCACCACTCTAACTCAAAAAAAAGAAGACGAGAAGATCATAATTTTTGGGGTGAAAAAACCGCCTCGAACCCAAGAAGTAGCATATCTCTCTAACTAAAATAAAGGGGGGCTCATTAGCAAAGAAAACCAGTCCCTTCGTCCTCTATCCGGGATAGCCAAAAACGAAGGTGCCCCATGCGAGGGGGAGATTAATGCCAATAAATTACATATAGCACGCGGGAGAAACACAACCGGGGTCCTCCCTTTATCCGAACGGAATATTCAAAAACCTGAGGAAGAAGAGAGCTAAATCACGCCAACATCTTCCGGTAATTAAGAAGTGTAGTGGTTCAAGGTTATGTTGGGGAGGGTTTAACATTGGAAGGTCACAAATTGTCCAATCAGTGTGGGCAACGTAGAGATTAGACAGAATGAAGCAAGATGGGTCGCTGTCCCCTAAACAAGATAACACTCAAACCCCAGAATTCCAAGAAGGGAAAAAGCCTGAGAAAACCAATCTCTACTTTCAAGATTTTCGTAGTTAGGAAGTCGGGAATGGGATCGAAAAAAACCAACTATACGGGGAATCTAATTCTTGCTCTCATTCCTTTTCCGAAAAATCCGGGGTGGAATGGAAAAAAGTTATAACATGTGGGGAAGAGTAAACCTTCACCACACTAAGAAAGTGGGTATTTTGCCAGAATGGAAAGTTTAATTAAACTCGAGTTTAAGTCTGATCCTGAACGAGGGGAGAGATGCACTCTCCCAATGAAATAGCCATAAACACTTTCTAAATTATAAATATCTTTAATTAGATGCATTTAAATCTTTTTCACCAGTATATATGTATATATATATATATATATATATATATATATATATATATATATATATATATATATATATATATATATATATATATATATATATACATATATATACATATATATATATATTACTTGGTGAAAAAGATTTAAATGCATCTAATTATCAGGGAAGAGCCTGACCCAAACAAGGTATCTAGGTTGTGGAATCAATTCCAACCTAGATACCTTTCTATCACCAGAAAGCCCGGTCAAGGCCACCCAAGAGCGACGACACCTGCACAGGATCGCTACTTATATTTAAGTGCACGACGACATAGGCAGACAATGGCTACAGAGCTTTCTCGTGACCTTGCTGCTGAGTCTGGAAAAATAATTTCCTGGCAATAGAGGGCCCTTTACGCCCGGCGTCAGTGTTGTGTCTCCCTTTGAGCGCATAACACAGGAGAGACCGTTTGTCGTGGAGCCGAACACACAGTTATTGGACACACCAGGAATAGGGGCATGTTCATTTTAGGGATGCGACATCGATGTCGATGTTTTCAAAACATTGGTGTTTTGTAAAAAACATCGATGTATTGGAGTCGATGTCGTATCACTAGTTGCTAAACCAGTTTTAAAAAATGGGGGAAAAGTTTAAATACACTGAATTTTAAAAACATCGATAGCTTGTTGGCGATGCATTATCAATATCGATGTTTTAATTGTGAACATCGATGTTTTGAAACATCTCGCGGTTTTGCTGAGGTCATCGAGGTTTTGCTGTCGCTGTGGTATCTCTAGTTGCTAAACCAGTTTTAAGAAATTGCGGAAAAAAGTTTAACTACACTGAATTTTAAAAGCATCGATGTTTTTGGGGCGATGTATTATCAACATCGATGTTTTAATTTTGAACATCGATGTTTTGCTGTCGATTTCGCATCACTAGTTCATTCCACTGATGTGTCGAGATTCAGCACACAGAAGGATTCTCGGAAAGTCTTCATCTAGAGAAGAAGGTGGAGCTCGCTATCATTCGTCCAACGTAAGGGAAATCGACCAATTCGGCAGAGGAATCGTTGTCTGGGGCGGCATCGTGTTGGGAGTCGTACACCACAGCACGTTTTTGATAAGGGAAGTGTTACAGCACAGCGCTATTGGGACGATGTCCTTGAATCCTATGTGAGGTTGTTCCGGGAGGCTGCAGGCCCGGACTTTTTTATGGACGATAATGCGCGGCCGCACAGAGCTCACATTGCTGATGATTTTCTTAAAGAAGAGGATATTCGCCGTATGAACTGGCTTGCAAAGTCTCCGGATCTCAATTCTATAGAACATGTTTGGGATGGTCTAGGAAGAGCCATCGCACGACATTACCCCCCTCCCAGGACCCTCCAGGCGTAAAAAGCCGCGCTTTTGAAAAATGGGATTTATTGCCGCAATCATTTCTCGACACCCTCATTAACAGTATGAGGGCTCGTTGTGAGGCTTGTATAGCAGTGCACGGTGGCCACACTCCATATTAGATGGACCTATCCCGAGATAAATTCATCACGATTTGACAGTTTTTGATATAAAATGTATCTTAACTAGCAATTCAACTCTTTTTCATACTGTAATGTTCTTATATACTTTCTCTCATAATAATATATCTTTGTGCCAAATTTCATTGCAATAAACTAAATATTTCTCCAGCTTTCACAGATTTTATGTTTGTGACCTTAATTTTGGACATCAATGTAGTATATACAAAGGAGTGACACTTCAAAATATATAGTAAGTTTGAAATGGCTTTAATGGAAGCATCAAATATTAAGCATTTAATGTACTCGAAAAATTTCAGTAATAAAATGAAAACAGTACATGAAAAATGTATTTAATATAAACATGTACGAAAAATTTGGCAGTGGCACATACTACCCAGGGATCTGGAGAGGCCAAAACATTTTACTTACTCGTGCTTGCTCGTCCTTTTCTGACAAAAAAAAGAAAGTCACTTAAAGCATAGGACGATGTACTAATATTTTAATACTGTGGACTAGAATTAGCAAATTTCCAATATAATTTTTTTTTATAATCTCATTTATTTGATTAGAGTGTACATGGAAATAAATCGAATATCAATTCTGGATTTCTAGTTACCAGTGACAATTTTTTTATTTTTGACTCTCGCCATAACACACTTCTTCACTGGAAATCATACGAGTACCTCGGAGGCACAGATAAGTAAAAGACAGAGAGTTCACTGTCATAGGAAGCAACGGACTTCTGAATAACATTATGAAATCCCATAGACGCTAGCGCCCTCGGTGCGGGTCACTTGACACTACGATGGCGTCGAATCTAGGCCTCGTTTCCATAACAACCAAACTAGATTTCCATAGCAACTATCTAAGGCTGTTTTATTCGAATTAAAACACCATTTGCATTTCTGATTAAAAGCTAAATATTACTTAAATATTTTTAGCATAAATACTTTAAAGTAGTAATTTTTTAATGTCTTCTGAACTGAAAGAGCCTTTATTTATGAATTATGAAATCTTACTAATGTATGAACTTTTTCTTCAATTTTAGTTTATATTCTTTTATGTGAATGCTTCTTTAAAAATATATTCCAAAACATGTTTTATTTTTTATTTGGAAAACTGTTGATATAGTCTGAAAAATTATTTGAACGAAAAAATGAAACATTGTAAATTTTTTTTAATTCACATAATCAGGTATTTAATCTGACATTAGGTGCATCATTCATTTTTGAACAAATTATTCAACTTGAAAAAAAAATCAGTATCACACAAAAGCATTCCAATTTTACACAAAAATCTTTATGAATGTTGACAAAAAACCGGTTATAGTTCAAAATAAGGTCAATTTTAATCACACAAAAATAGAACGGTAAATAATATAATCAATAAATGAATGCACAAAATGCAATGTAATAAATAGCTCACAATCGTACAGAATTCTGAATACCACAGTTTTCATAAATTTAAGTACGCTTGATTTTGATTAAATAATAAACGTAAAATCTAACACTGAAAGATTGTTGAAAATTAATTATCTAGAGCGAATACTCTTAACACTAAATAAAACGATTTCATTTTTCTTCCTTCAATTGGGATTTAAAATAAAAATGTAATTAATTTAACTTGACCGTAAAACGATTTTAAAAATGGCACATAATTCACATAAGTCGTTTCTAAGTTATGAATATATTTTATGAAAAACAAAAGGAATTTACCTTTTAACATAAGCGGTAAACTTGAACAACGGCTTTTCTATTTATGGTATATTTTTAATTAACGTCGCACTGGAGCAACATAACTAGCTATTGTTGACGGTCGGGGATCAACCTTGTCTGTTGATGGATAGAATAGTTTCAAAATATTATTAAAATGTGCTGCAAAGAACCTACAGCTGGATGACGCTTCAAAAAATCGTCCGATTAGAAAATGGCTACCGCTCTGAATGAAGCATGTCAAACTCCGCTGACAATTAGGGACAATGACCCCCACCGAGGGCGCTATAAGTCATGCCTTCAGTGAACTCTCTGTCTTTTATTAATCTGTGCTCGGAGGAATTCAAACAAAAAAAGTTATTTGTATTTGAAAGTATATATTATAAAGTATAAAACTTAATAAGGAAGTTTTAGCAGACACGGTTTTTAGAACACTCAGTAAATTACAACTAATTTTAAATGACTGGACTCATCGATGTTGCTTTTCATGTATCTTTTCGTCACTCTATTTATGATACTGGTGCATCACTAGTATCCACTTTTACAAATCTATATATATATATATATATATATATATATATATATATATATATATATATATATATATATATATATATATATATATATATATATATATATATATATATATATATATATATATAATAACTTAATTGATCTGGATTTTGAGGAATGGGAATTTTTGGTTAATTATTGTATTTTCAATAATTTTATATTTAATGGTGAGCATATTTACATTCAAGTTAAGGGTATTCCCCAAGGTTCCAATTTTTCTTCCATTCTTGCTAATTTATTTCTTCATTATTTTGAAAAAAACTTTTGCCTTCAGATAAATACTGCTTTTAGATTTATTGATGATTTAATTGTTTTTAATAATAGCAACTTTGCTAATATTTGGAAATCCATCTATCCAGACGAACTTTCTTTAATTAAAACCAATCTGGATAACAATAATACTGATTTTCTAGACATAAAAATTTCTGTTTCATCCGGCAAAGTTGACATTAATGTATATGATAAACGAAGCGATTTTAAATTTACAGTCAATAAATTAATATTTTGGGACTCCAATATCTCTAAAAGAATATACTACAACACGATAGCTGGTCAATTGGTACGTTTCAAAAAAATTTGTAATTCTGATGCTAACTTTTTATTACAATGTAAATATCTAAAAAACACACTTCTCAATAACAAATACCCGTTTTCATTCTTTAAAAATATTTTTGAAAGATTTATTAATATCAACACCTACACAACACATGAATAATTATTTTTCGTAATTTACCCAGAGCCATGGGAATTACTTTTCAATTTTATTTTTATTTTTTTACTTTTTATGAATATATTTTTGATAAGGGGCTGGGGATTTTCATATTATTATTATTATTTTTGGACTTGTTGCATCGGAGGTATGATGTTAGCATATAAGTTAGACTGTGTAATTGATGGCATTTGGTGGCAATTTTTAGGCTTGTTGTTGATGATATCCCAGCTGCGGCTTCGGGTTTCATTTCGTTCTATTCCTGCTATGTTTTGGTATTTTGTTCTGTTTTTGTTTTACTTGATTTTTGGTGGTGTTAGGGGGAGTGTATGAGCAATTTTTTCAGCCTAATGCTGCTCATATGTAGAAAACACCATTTTATGTTGTTTGGGTCAGGCTCCTCCCTGATGACGCCCTGATCCACCAACATTTCTTCATTTTTTATTATTTTTTAAGACTTTTGTTACATTTTTTTAGAAATTCTTGTATTCTTGAAATTATATATATATATATATATATATTCCCCCCCCCCCCTAAAAAAAAAACAAGAGAAAAGAGAAAATTCAAATAATAAAAACCAAAAGGAATTTATTGAAAACGAAAGTGTTGGTGGATCAGGGCGTCATCAGGGAGGAGCCTGACCCAAACAACAAAAAATTGTGTTTTCTACGAAAATGAGCCGCAAAATGCTAAGAAATTCCTCATTTAGTCCTCCAAGTTTACCGACGATCAAACACATAAAGTATTTAAAAAGGTTCTGATTGTTGAAGAAGTCCAAAACATAATTTAAACCTCTCTGCAAAGGCCTCTACGTATATACAAACGTTCGTAGACAGTTTACTCTCAATAGGACGTCATCGCGACGGGATGCCACATTTCGCGGGATGGTTGAGATGTACGCTGAGTTAAAAGTTTTTTGTGTCGTTATAACTACTCACAAGAAAATGGAGTACTCCGAATCGTACAAGATCGTTAAGTCATTTTTTTTGTACCTCTTAACTCGGGTAGAGCATTTTTGTATTTTCATCCTGCCAGTTGGGGGAGCATGAATGGGTTTTACACCAGAGATACCGTATACTTTTGAATTTCTTTTAACAAATATTTTTTCAATTAAATATTTATATTTTCACAAGAGATTGTGACGTCACGGCGATTGGATCTCCTCACAATTAGAATTTGGCCACATTTGACAATGAGCGTTACCCGTGGTTGCGAAGCAAACCAACACCACAGACAATGACGTGATGGTTGTTATCCAATAGGTTACGAATTCGTAAACCAAATGGGAATTCGTAGCAACCACCTGGGGTTAGCGAGCAATTGTCACACCTGACCCCACGACAAGAACTGTCAAGGGCAACGCCGTGCTGACCACGCAGTGGCTTGTGTCTTATACGTGTGACCAACCATTAAGATTTGACATACTTTTACCACACAAATTTATCGAGTCGATAAGTAAGTTGCTGGTTTGTAATTAGCTGTTTTACAAAAGTTGCCCTTTGAGAACTGATTCTGAGTAGAATATATTTACGAATCTACCTTTTTCAAGGGTCTGCCATTTAATCTTCAATGTACTAAACGCAGTTTCGTTGATTATTCGTTCGGCGAATTTTGTAGTTCTCTGCGACCTTTAAGTGCACAATCTCACTCCAAGTCTTTATTCATTAGGATCGTTTCCATGGTAGCATTGGTGAACCTCAATCCAGTACAGGTACATGAAAAGTGAAACCGATAATCTTATCATAATGATACATGAAACCTATAGGAATTATTCTAAGCAGCCCAGAGAATGTCATAATATGGGTCAACCAGTTCAATGCAGATACGTTTTTATGTCTTTTATCCCTCTCTGGGAAATGGGCTACAAAGTTCATGTGTGCGTCCCAAATATCACCGAATTTCCCTGTGTTTCACTGAATTTACTTTCTTACCACCACATTGGTACAAAGGACCCCTTAATTTTAGTCTGCGGACAGAAATATTTAACGATTTTATCTTATCAGGGTTGCACTGAAGCTTAAGTTTTTGTTCATAAATCGCGATAGTCCTTATCACCTCCATACCTATAATCTGTTTTTCTCTCATATGTGATCTCAAGCGAATCCTCTATTATGAGATGAAACTCATTTATCAAAACGAGTTCTAGGAATGCGTCTGCAATTACATTCCACTATAGAAGACATCCGCTTTCTGCCTTGTGCTCTAATCCCTTCATGGGAGGATCATTGAAAAGGGGAGAAACCGTATTATGATAATACTATCAGACGCAAAGGAATGAATGGCAAACGTATGTTGTTGTGCAGTCCTGCCACACTCCTCCCAATTACATCATGTTATGAACACTATCACTTTCGACACCGAACGAAAAACTATTATCCTCACCAGAGAAGGGTATAATGGAGTGATTTTTGTTAAACCTTACCACCAATCTCTAAATTTATTTAAAAAATTCTTTTTAAATCATTTGACACCAGAAGACGGAATTTTTCAAGTGATCCTTCCACCCCTTTATTTCTCTTTAAGCTACCCTTCTGCTTTTTCCTTTCTCGTTGAGGTTGCCTCTTTGGAGGTGAGGGCTCCTCTTGAGCAGCCTTTCGTCATTCTGTTACTATCAGCTCCCTTAAGCTTCGGTTTCCTAAGAAAACGTAGCCGTGATCTACCCGCCGTGATGTATCTGGGGGGGGGGGACGTCACTAAAACGTTGTTTATACTAACAGATGGCGTTGGTTTCCTAGAGAGCGTTATTTGTGAGCATAACGAAAATTATCGGAGCCGCCATTTTCATGACTGTCTTCATAGCGGTCTCAAACAGTTGGGGGACGTTTTTTCTCTTGTAGTGGCAAGATTTCATTTCGTGCGCCAAACGATCCGAGCGAAGAGGAGCAAAATAAATAAACATTTTTGATTGCCATTGATTAATTCGTTTTTGAAAAATCGGTATCGTTAAACACAGAATAAAAATTTCAACGGATTTGAAATCTGCGGAAAATTTGGCACCAGATCGATACCTTAAATGTGATTTTATTTAAATAAATAATTAATTTTTTAATAAATAATTAAACAATCAAATGGTAAATAATGGAATAATAAAACTGTTTTTGGTATCGATATGGCGTAGAATTTTACGCTGATGTGAAATCTGTTGAAATTTTCACTCTATCTTCAACGATCCCGAAGTTAGAAACTTTGAACTAGAGAATAAAAAACTACTTTGTTTTGTTTCTCGAATAAAATAAACCACGGCAGCTGTCAGTGTTGCCCATTCTCCAACGTATTCTGTCCATCTAAGTTGACACCTCTGGACTCATGTTTAGACGGCCGTCTAGATATGTCCGCGGCATCATGACGTATCACGGATGTTAGATAATGGCTACACTTTCTTAGGAAACCGAAGCCTTAGGGATTATATCATCTTATACCACTGTCATTTAATTATTATAATCAGCTTCTAATCTTGTGAGGCAAAAGCCACTGTCTAGTTACTTGGGTAATCGTAGATTGTTTTATAGACATTTCCTTGACAGTGGCCATGAGCAGGTTTTGGAGAACATTAAACGCTGTCGAATGCACCTTATACGTCAGTTGACACGTTTCTTCTCTCTTCGACTTTGCCGTAGTATACGCCGCTTTTTCCTTCCTCGTTGAGGTTGTCTCTTTGGAGGCGAGGGCTCCTCTTTAGCAGCCTTTCGTCATTCTATCATTATCAGCTCCCTTAGGGATTATATCATCTTATACCACTGTCAAATTATTATTATAATCAGCTTCTAATCTTGTGCGGCAAAAGCCACTGTCTATATTATCCTGAATATATCTAGGTCCAGGGTAGTTACTTGGGTAATCGTAGATTATTTTATAGACATTTCCTGGACAGTGGCCATGAGCAGGTTTTGGAGAACATTAAACGCTGTCGAATGCACCTTATACGTCAGTTGACACGTTTCTTCTCTCTTCGACTTTGCCGTAGTATACGCCGCTTTTTCCTTCCTCGTTGAGGTTGTCTCTTTGGAGGCGAGGGCTCCTCTTGAGCAGCCTTTCGTCATTCTATCATTATCAGCTCCCTTAGGGATTATATCATCTTATACCACTGTCATATCATTATTATAATCAGCATCTAATCTTGTGCGGCAAAAGCCACTGTCTAGTTACTTGGGTAATCGTAGATTGTTTTATAGACATTTCCTTGACAGTGGCCATGAGCAGGTTTTGGAGAACATTAAACGCCGTCGAATGCACCTTATACGTCAGTTGACATGCTTCTTCTCTCTTCGACTTTGCCGTAGTATACGCCGTAATTTTACAGGAACAAAGAATGATTATTGGGACTATTTTTTACATTTATTTAAATGAATATTATATTTCAGGGTGACTCTGGTGGTCCTTTGATGATCCAAGAATCGAATAGATGGTATGCTGTTGCTATATCAGCCTTCGGTTTCGGTTGTGGAAGTGCAAATTACCCAGGAGTATATACTAGAGTTTCTAAATACCTAGATTGGATCATCGAAACAAAAAGTTAACACATTTTAAAATTTGCTTTAATGTGTGAAAATGCAAAATGTAACTCTTGATATTTTTATTGCTATGATTAAAATTTCAGTAGTTTGTAAATGCAGATTTGGTATATTTTGTACGATAATTTACGTATTGATTACTTATATTTTACTAACAGAATATCAGGAATTGCTCTGGTTGAATTGGTTACCTGTAATTTTGAAACGTGATACGAATAGTCATTTTTCTTTCCCATAGAAGAATACGAAGCCAAGAAAATAATTTTTTATCATTTATTTTTCTTTCGTTTTACCATTTTTGTAATTAATAAAATTTACATTGATCACAAATACACATACATGCTATACCAATCCGATACAAATTCAAAAGATAGAGACATTTTACTATTGAATATTTTCGTACGAGATGTCGCGCAGACAACCCTGCTTGACAACCCCTGTATTGTTGTTTTTCTTACTTGCGGGACGGCTGCACAGTTTCGCTCTGTCATTATTTGTAGTTAATAAACTAGTTGTTTATTAATCCTGAGTTCCATTCTTTCAACTCACCAGGCACAAAGTGGGATCGATTGACGAGCCCAATAATTATATTTCTCTTTCCTAATAATTATTTGCTAAGATTCTATTACTCTTTTCCTTAAAATGTAATCATTTGAAAAAATCCTTTAGGTGAAGCAGATCAAAATTGATTTAGAAGTCGTATTTTCCTTTCTGGACGGCATGCAGCACAAAATCTTTTGATAACCGAATTTATTACAAGTATTTTAAGACTTTAACATAGATTTCCTTTACAAAACGATTTTTAACGAATTAAAAGTTGAATGTCATTTTCATGTTCCTATTAAGACATATTTGATTTCCTTGAACGCTGCACTCAAAGGAAAATTAAAAGCATAATTCCCCTTCTTTCCAAAACTATCTCTCTAGTGAAAAAGTTCTTTAATGTGTATCACGCTCTCAACGAAACGAAAACTCTTGTTTGTTAATCAAGTGCAGTAAAATTGTTTAATGATATTTTCGCTCGGATTAAATTTTGCATTTTAAAATTTTGTTCAATTTTTAGATGCAAGTTAAGAAAATAATGGGAGACCATGAGATAAAAAGGAATCTGGAATTAATATCTTCAGGGAAAAACTTTTTCCGGCGCCGGCTCTACTTTTGCTCTTTTTTCTATTGTAATAAATTTAATAAATATTTATTTGTTTTATGAAAGTGTATTTTCCATTCATCACATGCAACAATTCCACAAAGGGTTCGATTAAAGCAGCATGCAATAAATCTCGAACTAATATCTTCAGGGAAAAATTTTTTTTCCGGCGCCGGCTTTACTTTTGCTCTCTTTTCTATTATAGTAAATTTAACAAATATTTATTTGTTTTATTTAATTGTATTTCCTATTCATTACATGCAACAATCTCACAAATTATTGGATTAAAGCAGCATGCACGTTAGACTAAAGTAAATTTTAAACGGAATTTCGCAGATACTTAAAAAATATTAATGCCAGAATATTCCAAATAAAAATTTTTTTAAACATTAGAAATTCTTTGTTTGAATGATATCAGTTTACGATTGCCTACTTTACGAGTTGAAGCTGCATTTAATTAACGTATTATTCTTGTTAGAAGTTTGTTGTGGAGACAGTAATTTTTAAAAAATCTGTCAAATAGATCTACCATTTTATGAAAATAATTGGTTTCTTTTGCTATATCTGTATTAAATACATCAATTTGAGAAGGGTCTCTTGTTTTTTCACGAGTCAAAAAATAGAATTTTCATGAAACAATGAATTTGCTTTTAAAAAACTTATTCAATTCTATTTTTTATAAATTATCTTGTCATATTTCCATTAAAGATGGTGAAATGCTAAAATATCACACTGAAGCAAGCGTGTCAAGAGTAAAAAAAATTATAAGATATCTTTGAGTGCTAGAGTATTGGAGGTAGATAACTTAATTTTACGAATTGAGTAACGTGAATTTGGCAGGAAACGAACTAAAAAAAGTAGAATTCTTAATATTCCACCAAAAAAATTAATTGACATTAGTAGTCATCTTTGTGTTACCTTTCGAAATTTTGTCAAATAAGAGGGATACGACATTTGTTTAATGTATTATGTGGATGGGTCTGTATTTATAATATTTGCATCCATAGTTGTAGAAATCATTAAAACATCAGTGCCATAAAAATTCGTCAAAATGAAACGAAATTTTACACATGTAAGTACAACTTTGATATAAGTAAGTGATTAGAAAATCAAAGAAAAAGGATCATTTATTGCAGAAAAAAGAACAAATGAACGAAAGTTTTAGTACTATGTTGGACCCACTCTAGCGCGAATGCACGATGCGATAATAGCGGGCATTGAGGCATACAAGTTCCGTATGATGTCCTGAGACATCTCGTTCAACAGTTGCTGTAAACACGCCTCTAGTTCGACCAAACTCGTAGGGTGTCCAACTTGCCGTCCCAAAAGATAACAGATAGGCTCCATTGGTGACAAATCTGGGGATCGAGCAGGCCAGGGAAGGGTGGTAATGTCGCGGAGGCAGTCTTGTAACATCCCTGCTGTGTGTGGTAGAGCATTGTTTTGTTGAAAAATGCCTCCTGGGAGCCTTGCCATGAGTGGCATCACATGTGGATGAAGGATGTCATGGACGTACCACTGGGCTGTCATTGTGACATGGATCAATTTTATGGGTGACCGTGTATCGTAAGAAATGGCACCCCATACCATCACAAGGATGTCATGGACGTACCACTGGGCTGTCATTGTGACATGGATCAATGTTATGGGTGACCGTGTATCGTAAGCAATGGCACCCCATACCATCACACCAGCTGTGGGAGCGGTGTGTCGCTGTAAAGCGAAAGCAGGATTGAGGCGTTCACCACGGGAACACGATTGTCATCACTGCTCAAATTGAATCTAGATTCGTCGCTGAAGACAACTTGGTTCCATTCCGTTGCAGTCCAATCCCGTCGTGCTCGATACCACTCCAAACGGAGGCGTCGGTGGGTGGGTGTCATTGGCAGCACATGTAATGGGCGCCGAGATACCAGATGTCCTTCAGCCAGGCGCCTTTTGATGGTTCGGGAAGACACAGGGGTTCGTAGTGAAGGTGCTGCCTGTGTCTGAATAGCGGCCAATGAGGCAGTTTGCTCTACGCGAGCGTTTCGTACGATGTGACGGTCTTCTCGACGACTGGTCTGTCGAGGGCGTCCTGAGCCTGGTCGCCGTGTAAATGACGTCTCTTCTGTCCACTGGTCCCAACATTTCCTCACAGTAAAATCAGAACGGCCTACTTGACGAGCTACTCGCCGAGCTGACCACCCAGCTTCCATCATCTCCATGATTCTTTCCCTCTCTAACTCTGATAGCTGCTCATATTGTCTTCGATGGCGGCGTAACGGCATGACTACCTCAGCGTTTCCTTTGCAAAAGATTAAGTACACTCAAACAAGCTCTGCTCACCTGTTTTATACTCCAAGGAGAACAAAGTTCAACGCCCTCTAGTGGCATTAAGCAATGCGCAATCACGCTGCATTTCTAATCATTTGTATATCTGGCCGACGTGTACCTTCATGCCAAGTTTCGTTACGATCCCACAATTATTTCTTGGTGCGCAAATTTTTATGGCAATCAGTGTATATTCATAATTCTTATAATTAGAGGAAAGCTTTGGTTAAAAATTTTTGCTTGACTTAACAACACGTAAAGCTGTATTTGTGATAAAATATAAACAATTTTAATCTTTTCGCGAAATTCTAAAATAAATATCTTTCATAAATAACTGAATAATTCCAATTACTAATTCATGAAGTCTCTTGAATTCAGTATCAGCTACTAGTTAAAACATGCTTTGCCATAGAGCTAAATAGCTTTTTTCTTGATTAATATTTCAAATGTACTTCTTTTTTGTAGTAGTTAGAAATTTATGACCTAGAATATTTATTTTAATGTTTTCGAATATACCTTTATTTTAAATTTATCATCATAATGTATGTACTAAATTAATATTAGACAATTCAATTTATTTCTTTTCTCGTTTATAGTAATTGTAAAATGGGAAAATATTTAATACCCTTAAAATATATTTAAATAAAAAATTAGCTATGTAATTCTGTTAGGTTGAAGTAATTACTCTTTCTCTTTGTAAAGAGTTTACAATGAAAAAGAATGTATTCGGTTTATTTTGTCAAAAAATACAAATGCCTTTATTTTTGAGTCAGTATTGAGATAACTGCGACTTGTAAGATGAGTATTACGTATTTTTTTTTAATTAAGACCTTTGTCTCCTGTTAAAAGTACTTTTTTGGGTCTCGTTATTAAGTATTATGTATTCATAAGTTTAGCTTGATATAGATTTTGTAGCATTAAACCTTTATTTTAGAAAAATTGCTTTTTCTCTAAAGTTTTTTAAGATAACTTCATTAAAAAGTAGTTTATTTTTTTAAACTATGTGTTTGCAGTTACAAGTGCATGTTTTGTTTATGATTTCAAAGCATTGAATTATATTCTGCTGTTTAACTTTTTGTTTTTAGCAGTTGCTCTTAAACAATTAGTTATACAGTTAATTTTTCATAATGTCGTATTTATTTTCTGTGTGTCTTTTCAATAGTCATTATTCCATTTTGGTATATTTTAAAAGTCATGCCGAACAAATTTAAAAGCTATATAATCTATTTTCTGTTGAAATTATATAATTTTCCGTTTTGTATTTGTGCAGTTTTAAATTTTGATGTGTCTATGATTTCAATTTTTAACACACAACTTGATTTAGTAGATATGCATTGTTCACCTGATGAATTTCGTTGTAACGATAAGACATGTATCGAGAGTAATCAACACTGTGATGGAAAATACGATTGCCCTGATTACTCTGACGAGCGGAACTGTAGTAAGTTTAACATTTAGAGTTTGAAATTAATATAGGACTAGTTGTTCTTCATGCATTTTTCCTAACCAATGCATTGTGTCTACCTAATGTTTATTTGTTTTATATGTTTCTAAAAACAAATTTATTAGTATTTTAGTATTATTCTGGTAAGATGGAACCCTTAAATGAGATAATCCTCAATATCGTATTTACTTATACTAAAGCATCCATTAACGTATCACAAATTGATCCTCATGCATTTTATCCAAAATCAATGCAATGTGTCTACCTTATAGCATTAAGATGTTTATACCTCATTTTTTTTAAATGTTTTCGCGTGTTGTATTATTTAGAAAGATTGAGATTGATTAGAGCTCTCATGTTAAATCAGGTTCTTAGACATTTATGAATATATTCCAAAATAATATTTCTATAGCGCTGATAATTTGTTGCGTGTTACTGTTAAACAACCTAAACACAATCCACTTAGTATTTTATTTAAAAAATAGTTTTTAGCATACAATAGTAATTATTAAATTCAGAAGGATATCTAGTGTGGTCATGAAAATTTCAGCTCTTTCCGATAATTAGCTTTTGAACTACATTAAATTTTCCAAATTATTCCAATTTTAGGGACAGACAAAAAGTTTATAATACGCCTGACAAAACTCAGATAATAATTCTCGGATCATTTGCACTTACATTGTAAATATAATAATGCAATTCTCAAATCGTTTGCACTTGCGTAATAAATATAATATTCTAAGATCAATAAAAAATACATTTGAAATAGTGTTCCATTTTTTATGTGGAGAGGATTCCCGAAACTGAAACTAAATTTAACATTGAATATCTTGGGATAGATATTGATAACAAAGTCATGAAATTTTATATTTAGACTAATTTAAATATGCAGAATCAGATTATGGCATCAAAACACGATGTTTTCATAGAAAATTTTGTTCTTTGTGCCAAATTTGCTGTTAAAACGTTCCCTTATGCAATGTTTTGGTATTTGAATTTGTAGAGGACGTTATTCCCTTTTGAATAATAACTTTGAATTTGCTCTAGTATGAATAGTGCTTGATATAAAGCAGGGGTTCCCAAACTTATCCAAGTCCTGGCACCCTTAAAATAATTAGAATTTTCTCACGGCACCCTCGTCGCCGACCAACCGGTCTGGTAGTTAAGGTGTTAGCCTCTAGATAAGAAAGTTCCTGGTTCGAATCCGGGTCAGTGCATGGCTATTTGTAAGCGTATGGTGTAGAGGCGTTTGGAGCACCTTGAATCTGTCGTCGCCGAAAGTCCTCACGTTGGGTTGATGTTGAAGTTTGGTGACTGCTCAGGTGTTGCAAACACTTGTGTGACAATCTTATTCAAATCAGTTGTAATTTGACAGTTTTCTAGAATCTTGTAAGGACATTGATCATTGTGTGAACTAAAATTATTTACTAGTAATGCTAAAAACGCAATTATGTTTTCAAAAATTATTTATGCGGAATTTAAATTCTTATACTCGTTTTGAATTCTTTTTTCGACGCATAAAAATTCCACTTTTTTTCCTGACAGATGATACAAAGATGCAAGTGTTTATGATAGATGATATAAAAATACAGAAGTTAGTTATTTCAAGGTCAATAATTGTAAGGACGTATATTAATTTCTGGACGGCTTGTGTATAGTTCGACCAACTTTCCTCAAATGTCCTTGGTTTAACAAATTCGGTTGTACAATTATTTTTCATAAGTTAAAGTAAAATATGTAGCACAAAATATTTTGTTAACCGAATTTATTCAAAGTATCTTCAGCATAGGTTTCCGTTACAAAACGATTTTTAACGTATTAAAAGTTGAATGCCCTTTCCATGTTTCAAATAATAATTACTTGATTTCATTGAACGCGCGCGCGCGCGCGCGCTGAACTCAAGGAAAATAAATACTATAATTTTCATTCTAAGCATGCACGGTTTCCATCCAAAACTAAATCTCTATGTTGAAGAAAGTTCTTTAATGTGTATCACGTGCTCAACGAAACGAAAACTCGTGTTTGTTGATCATGTGCAGTAAAATTGTTTTGTAACATTTTCGCTCGGAATTAATTTCGATTTTTAAAATTATTTTTAATTTTTAGGTAGAATTTGAGACAACAATGGGGGACTTGTCGCTGGTTTTACTTTCGCGATCGGTTTTCTGTAGTAATAAATTCAATAAAGTTTGATTTGTTTCATTAAATTGTAATTTGTATTCATCACATGCAACAATCCTACAAAGGATTCGATTTAAGGCAAATTACAAATTAGAGTAAAGCAAATTATTAATTAGAGTAAAGCATATTTTAAACTGCATTTTGCACATACTGAAAGAATATTAATTACAGAAATATCCCTACTTTTACTTTTTAAAATAATAGATCTACCATTTTATGAAAATTGTAGATTACTTTTGCTACATCTATATTAAATACATTACATTTTAGAAGATTCTCTCTTTAGTTGAAACATTCAAACATCTAAATTAACAGGCGTTATATAGTTCATTTACAACCAAGTTTTCTGACTTTATCTTTAAATTTCATTTAAATGAATATTTTATATCTGATCAAAAACTGGATTTCTAGACATTAAAATAAACTATTAATAATTCTTATAATTAGAGGACAGCTTTCGTTAAAAACTTTTGCCTAACTAAACAAAACACTCGATGTTGTATTTCTGATAACATATTAAAATTTTTTTACTTTTAACCGAAATTCCCAAATAAATACGTTCATAATAACTGAATAATTCCGATTACTAATTTATAAAGTGACTTGAATTTAGAAGCTGAATAGATTTTCGTATAAAATCAATATGCGAACTTCGTTTCTTGATCAATATTCTAAATGTGTGTGTTAACTTTTCTCTATAATTAACTATTAATGTCTCTATAATTAACTATTAACGTGTAGAATATTCTAGAAACATTTCAGTGTTCCTGCCTTTACAAAAATTTGAAACATTATCAATACGCTTTTAAGATAGGTTAAGTATTTACACCAAAGTCAAAATCATGTTTATATTTGTGGTATTAAAAGATAGACTCTTGATTTTAAAAAAAATACAATTGATGGAAGTATTTTTATACACGTTACCTCAAACCCAACTCTCAAGATTAAATTAACTTATTCGCTATTCGTCAACACTTTAAAATTGTCATCCTAATACGAGACCCCTCGTGATTAACTCGGACATTGTGATTTAAAGCATGTCTTTCAAACACCAACTACTTAAAAATTATCCTAGCGTAATTTTCTTGTTTGGAAAGGGTTGAGGGTAGATAAAGGTATAATCTTTTCAAGCCATGTTTTGAGTTAAAAAACAAGTACAATGACTGTAATTTTATGTTTTGTGGAAGTTAGTTCAATTTCACATTTCTAATCCTGACTTAGGAACTGGAGCGACCATTGACGTAAAAAAACCATCAGAATTGAACTGCCCATGGTTTAACGAACAATGTGACAATGCAGTCGAAGGTCAAAATGCTTGCAAGGACATTCGAGAATGCGACTTCGCTGCTTCCATACTGACTTTGGGAGGACTGCCCAAAGTTTGTGGTTGGGTGAATAATGGAGTTGGCGAGAGGAATATGCCAACAGAATGGCCTAAGGTGTGCTGTGGAAGGCCTCAAAAGCTAGCAGGAGCTTTGATGATGGAATTTGTTATGGAAGTGGCAAGAAAAAGAGGTTAGATCAATACTGGTAAAACAATGAGCTACGTATGGCAATAGTTTTATAATTGATATAATTTTCATGCGATTTCTAATGTAAGGATTTTTGAAATGTCGTATCTGGTTTCGCTCGTAGCATCACACAATCAATGAAAACAATTAGAAACTCTACCTACTCGTGACATCGCAGAACCAATCAAAATTTTAATAGCCATGAGAACACTATCGTATCTGGTTTCGCTCATAGCATCACACAATCAATGAAAACAATTAGAAACTCTACCTACTCGTGACATCGCAGAACCAATCAAAACTTTAATAGCCATGAAAACACTATCGTATCTGGTTTCGCTCATAGCATCACACAATCAATGAAAACAATTAGAAACTCTACCTACTCGTGACATCGCAGAACCAATCAAAATTTTAATAGCCATGAGAACACTATCGTATCTGGTTTCGCTCATAGCATCACACAATCAATGAAAACAATTAGAAACTCTACCTACTCGTGACATCGCAGAACCAATCAAAACTTTAATAGCCATGAAAACACTATCGTATCTGGTTTCGCTCATAGCATCACACAATCAATGAACACAATTAGAAACTCTACCTACTCGTGACATCGCAGAACCAATCAAAACTTTAATAGCCATGACAACACAGGAGAATTTAGCAGTGTATGTAATACTAGCCACTACATGACTAGCCCGTACGTTTCCGGTGCCCATTGCGTTGGTTTGCGGAGCAAACGTAATGATGTAAGATATTAAGCTGGTGTAAAATTTTCCGCAGATTTCAAATCCGTTGAAGATATATTCAATTAAAAAATTATTTATTTAAAGAAAATCATATTTTTAGGTATCAATCTGAAGTAAAATTTTCCGCAGATTTCAAATCCGTTGAAGATATATTCAATTAAAAAATTATTTATTTAAAGAAAATCATATTTTTAGGTATCAATCTGAAGTAAAATTTTCCGCAGATTTCAAATCCGTTGAAGATATATTCAATTAAAAAATTATTTATTTAAAGAAAATCATATTTTTAGGTATCAATCTGAAGTAAAATTTTCCGCAGATTTCAAATCCGTTGAAGATATATTCAATTAAAAAATTATTTATTTAAAGAAAATTATATTTTTAGGTATCAATCTGAAGTAAAATTTTCCGCAGATTTCAAATCCGTTGAAGATATATTCAATTAAAAAATTATTTATTTAAAGAAAATCATATTTTTAGGTATCAATCTGAAGTAAAATTTTCCGCAGATTTCAAATCCGTTGAAGATATATTCAATTAAAAAATTATTTATTTAAAGAAATCATATTTTTAGGTATCAATCTGAAGTAAAATTTTCCGCAGATTTCAAATCCGTTGAAGATTTTTTCAATTTAAAAATTATTTTTTTAAAGAAAATCATATTTTTAGGTATCAATCTGAAGTAAAATTTTCCGCAGATTTCAAATCCGTTGAAGATATATTCAATTAAAAAATTATTTATTTAAAGAAAATCATATTTTTAGGTATCAATCTGAAGTAAAATTTTCCGCAGATTTCAAATCCGTTGAAGATATATTCTATTAAAAAATTATTTATTTAAAGAAAATCATATTTTTAGGTATCAATCTGAAGTAAAATTTTCCGCAGATTTCAAATCCGTTGAAATTTTCAATCTATCTTTAGCGATTCCGATTTTACAAAAATAAACTTAACCCCAGCCAATATATATTTTTTTCAATATGATTTTTATTTCTTGCTCTCATTGAAAATAAGAATGGAAGCGGAAATGTAATGGGTGTGGAAATGTAATCTGTTTCTTTTTTTTTAAACGCGAAGGGCTCCTCCGCCGCGCAAAATCAAAGCGAAAACAAAAAATAATTATTTTCTGAGCTTCTCCGAAGCGATGAAAACAACTTGGCATAGATCCAAGTCCACGTGGGGAGAAAAGTTAAAATTGGGGCTGTTCCTTCTTTCGTCCGAAGAAGAACCACGTAGAGAATAAAACTTTTAAATTTATTTAAAAATCTTCTAGATTGAATTTTAAAATTTCGCAAAAATTGCAAAAATTCGGACCTACCTGTGTGCCAAATCTCATTGCTGTAAGTGCCATAGAATCATCAGGATTTTGCGCCCTCGAAAATAACAAACACTTCATATATATATATATATATATATATATATATATATATATATATATATATATATATATATATATATATATATATATATATATATATATATATATATTATATATTATTTAAAAACTGCCAGTACGTGAGTTTGCCTTGCTTTCACAAGGTGTTGTTTTTTGAAGAATACTGGTAAAACAATATTATTGGAAAACGTAATTTTTATCAACACTGGTAAAACAATAGGCTGCGTAGGGTAACCGTTTTATAATCGATGATGTTATTTCAATGGCGATTTAGAATGTAATGATTTTTGATATTTTGTATCTCGTTTCGCTAGTGACGCCACACAACCAATCAAACCTTCAATAGCCGCGTAAACACAGGAGAACGTAACATTTTATATACTAAGATAATAGTCTCCCGAAGATTCTTTTAAAAAATAAGTTTTAAAATTTTCAAGCAAAATGTATCTACGTTGGCTTTTTTAAATAATTTTAGAATGCAATATTATTAAAAATTCATATTTCATACAAGTATAAGTAGCAATCGCGATGTATTGGGAAGAAATCGATTCACAACACATGAGACACATTGATAAAATCGATTCACTTGAGTTAAATAAATTGCTCATTTAAAACTCTAAACAACTTTCTTCTGTTACTTTGTTATGAAAAGTCATTTTTCAGAAGCATACTTACTAGACATGGGCTGTTGTTCCCATAGCATTAAAAATCAGTTTTATTGCGAATTAATAGTTAGCGACCATTGAAAATATTAACAGTTATCGATAAATGCCAAATCGCTACTTTTAAAATAACTAAATTCATTACAAAAAAAAATATTTTTTTAATTTAAAAATTGGATAAAAATAAAATCTAAAGTTACAATTTCTTACATCCTTCTTGCATGAAGACTGGAGCACGTCAAATATGGCTTGGCATCAAACGTCCTCATGTTGGCATGGTGTAAAAGTTTGAAGAGTAGGGTGGCTGTTCAGATGTTGATCTTGTCATCTGAGAGTTGTTTCGAAATGACGAAAAGTCCTCGTATTTTTCCTTTGAGGATTGATTCCGTACAGTCGCCGATAGCCCATTGTGTTGCAATAGTGCGACGTTAAATACGCTATCTCCCTGATTTACATCTTTCTGTCTAAATTAACCGTTGATTTCAATTGCCAACACTCATAAATTTGTTTAGTACCGTTATTACTGTCGGTTTAAAAAGGGAACGAAACTGTTAATATGACACTTGATAATGACTTATCAAAGCTAACAATATTTGTTAAGATTTTTAATTAAATCGTGAAGACTCTTCGCTTTCTATGCATAACGGCGTTGGTTTCGGTATTGTAACGATTACTATGGCAACAAGTTCTCCTCGTTTAGACTAGGAAGCCTTCTCTTCCTAGGTAGTCGTTTACAACATTTTGCGATTTAAGAATTATTTTTGGAAACGTATCTGTTATAAGATTATTGTTTTTTACTGGACTGATTATTTCAGTACTAGATAATGTAAAAAGACATAAATAACTACCGAAAAACTTTGTTAGGAGAAAAGAAGAAATTGAAATTCCATTCAAGACATTAGATTCTTCTTAGGCTCTACAACATCAGGAGAAGAAGTGGAAGGAACAGATGGTTCCGATGTCCATAGTAGCAGGACTGGTCAATGTGCCCTTCCTCTGGAGCCACGACGGGACTCAAGTGAGGCGCATATGGACAGTGTTCGTTTTGGGAACAACTATTTCAGCAGAAAAGTGTTCATACTAACCTCCGAGTTCTTGTCCAACATGTTGAATGAAAACTCATTCACAATGGAGTTCAAGACATCTTCAGACAATGGAGTCATGTTTTTTGTTTCAGATGGTGTGAATGAAAATTCTTATCTTGGACTGATCATGCGAGATGGAGAAGTAAGTATCTGAAATTCTTATAACGCCACGAAATTCTTCATTAAGGCTTGCATCAGGTGAATTTTTGCTGTTTTTAACTTGGCGACTGCGGCTATACCTTTCGTAAACGGTCATCTAATATAATGGGAAATATTTCAAGAATATTTACGAACAATAAATGCCATTATTGTATTAAAATATTGTGACATCCAAAGCGCCATTTAAAGCGCCCTGCAGCGAATAGTATGTTGTCTGCCCATCGCGAGAAGAGGGCACGCCCCTTGTAAGGAAGAATTCATTTGACTCTGCGTGGATCGCTTCTAGAGATGAAAATATAAGAGCTCTACTAACAGTTTTATTTCTACCTTCATGATTGACTCATTTAGTATGTCAACAGGCATTCCATTCTATATTTAAAAAAAAAAGGGGAGGGGGTCGTAGCCCAGTTGGAAAAGTAACGAATTACATCCGGAGGGTTGCGAGTTCGAATCCAACCAAAGACCGTCGTGTACAATAGAGGGCGGTGCATGTTAAATCTGTCGTGACCTTAAATGTTCTCACGTTGAAGTGGTGTGGAAGTATGGAGAGTGGGGTACCATCTCAGGTGTGACCTCGATATCTGTCCGTGATGTAAAACGACATGGTGTTGTCTTCGAAATTTTCACTTCGGTTCTGATCCCAGCCGTCGCCGATTGCACGTTGTGTTGCTCCAGTGCGACGTTAATTAAAATACCTACTTACTGTAGGATTGGTTTCCGCCAAAACCCCTCTCTCCCAATAGGAGTTCACTCCTAAAGCGCCATCTACATAGCAGTTACTTCCTCATAGTTGCTGCTAAGATGTCACGCTGATAAGATGTGTTAAGATGTTTCTGGCTAAGATGTAACTCTCAGATGCTATTTAATGTTTTCCTTAACTTTAAATGTTTGTCCCAACCGTGTAACTGTCCTCAATGTACTAATAAACGTCTATGATTAACTAATATAGTGTTCTGCTTGAACATTTCTACATTACCATACCAACAGATTAAACAAGACGCTAAAAAGGGCGCAAATTATTGAATGAAGCTTTTAGCTCAGTTTAGCACTTACCTAAGTAAAGTAGAAGGAAGATGAACTTTGGAAGTGGATTTGAAGAAAGGTGCTTCAGCTCACGTGTGTGTGTTTGTGTGTGTGTGTTTGTGTGTGTGTGTGTTTGTGTGTGTATGTGTTTGTGTGTGTATTTGTGTGTTTGTGTTTGTGTTTGTGTGTGTGTTTGTGTGATTGTGTGTGTGATTGTGTGTGTGTTTGTGTTTGTGTGTGTGTTTGTGTGTGTGTGTTTGTGTCTGTTTGTGTTTGTGTGTGTGTTGGTGTGTATGTGTGTGTTTTTGTGTGTATGTTTGTGTGTGTGTTTGTGTTTGTGTGTGTGTGTTTGTTTGTGTGTTTGTGTGTGTATGTGTTTGTGTGTGTGTTTGTGTGTTTGTGTTTGTGTGTGTTTGTGTTTGTGTTTGTGTGTGTGTTTGTGTGTTTGTGTGTGTGTTTGTGTTTGTGTGTGTGTGTTTGTGTTTGTGTGTGTGTTTGTGTGTGTTTGTGTTTGTGTGTGTGTGTTTGTGTGTGTGTTTGTGTGTGTGTTTGTGTGTTTGTGTGTGTTTGTTTGCGTGTGTGTTTGTGTGTGTATGTGTTTGTGTGTGTGTTTGTGTGTGTGTTTGTGTGTCCGTGTGTGTTTGTGTGTGTGTGTGTTTGTGTGTGTGTTTGTATGTGTGTGTTTGTGTGTGTGTGTTTGTGTGTGTGTGTGTTTGTGTGTGTGTTTGTGTGTGTATGTGTTTGTGTGTGTTTGTGTGTGTATGTGTTTGTGTGTGTTTGTGTGTGTGTTTGTGTGTGTTTGTGTGTGTGTTTGTGTGTGTGTTTGTGTGTGCGTTTGTGTTTGTGTTTGTGTGTGTGTTTGTGTTTGTGTGTTTGTGTTTGTGTGTGTTTGTTTGTGTTTGTGTGTGTGTTTGTGTTTGTGTGTGTGTGTTTGTGTGTTCGTGTGTTCGTATGTATATGTGTGTGTTTGTGTTTGTGTGTGTGTTTGTGTGTGTGTTTGTGTGTGTGTGTTTGTGTTTGTGTGTTTGTGTGTATGTGTGTGTGTATGTGTGTGTGTTTGTGTGTGTGTGTTTGTGTTTGTGTGTGTGTTTGTGTGTGTTTGTGTTTGTGTGTGTTTGTGTGTGTGTGTGTTTGTGTGTGTGTTTGTGTTTGTATGTGTGTGTGTTTGTATGTGTGTGTGTGCTTGTGTTTGTGTTTGTGTGTGTGTTTGTGTGTTTGTGTGTGTGATTGTGTGTGTGATTGTGTGTGTGTTTGTGTTTGTGTGTGTGTTTGTGTGTGTTTGTGTCTGTTTGTGTTTGTGTGTGTGTTGGTGTGTATGTGTGTGTTTTTGTGTGTGTGTTTGTGTGTGTGTTTGTGTTTGTGTGTGTGTGTTTGTGTGTGTTTGTGTGTGTTTGTGTTTGTGTGTGTGTTTGTGTTTGTGTGTGTGTGTGTTTGTGTGTGTGTTTGTGTTTGTATGTGTGTGTGTGTTAGTGTGTGTGTGTGTGTGTAAAGGGCTGCAAAATCACTTGCGGTGATGACCATGTATGATCATCTATTTCGGAAACTCGTAATCAACGTAAAACAGTTTCGAAACAGAACGATAAAATCAAAGTCCAATATTACACTAAGACCGTCAATTGTGGAAACGCCCAATCGTTTGCACCTGGCACCCTAACCTCTAAAAATTCCCCGGAGTCAGAGTACAAACAAATCGTCTCATACCGACAGATGTAGAAAGGCCCAAGTCTGCTCTCGTGGTAGTCGCACTATAAAAATAACAAAAGACAAGGTGGCTTGCATTCATTGTTTGGGGCGCATTTACGATTTATTTGGTGCTTACTATAAAAGTGAGTTCAAAAAATTTGTAACGAATATTTTTATTTTTTAGAATGATTTGTAGTGCATATAATTGAATCGCTTTGGGGTTCATTTGATTATTTATTCAAGTTAAGTTTCTAAAATATCACTTTAAAGAAAGAATTTTAAAAGCTACGAGACCTGTTTTAAATACATTTTTTTTATTTTACATTTTCCTGCAGCTTGTTTGAGTGTTCGAGTGCTGTTCGGGCAGCGGTTATTTCTCAATTTCAGATTACAAAAAAATAAACGAATATTTTTTTCAAACGTTCTGCCATGTTTTAAATGATTTTCTTTTACTTTGAGGGTTTTCTTACAGCTTGTTTATGTGTTCGATTACATCTCGTACAGTGATTATTTCTCACTTTCAGATTTAAAAAACAACTAACGAATATTTTGAAATAAGGAATATGAAAACGATCTGCTATGTTTTAATGCTTTTCTTTTATTTTGAGTGTTTTCCCGCAGCTTGTTTATGTGTTTGAATGCGGATCGGGCAGCGCCTTGATCTCTTCAAGGAAAGCGTACAACGATGGCAAGTGGCACCGAGTTAAACTTTGGCGACAAGGCCGGAAAGGTCGACTGGTCGTCGACGGCAACGAAGATATCAGAGGTAACTCGCTCGGATACGACACCAGTCTCCGTGTCCAATCCCCCATATACGTCGGAGGGGTTGACATAAACACGCACAAGGCACACAAATACAACCTACTAGTAAGTAACATTCTTGTCTGCTGTCACGTCTCATCAATGCTTGAAACGTTTTAGCTAACACTATCTGTTACACAGCCCAACTCATACTTTGGTGACGGGTTTTTATAAAATGAATTTATATGTATTTCATTTGCTGAAAACAAATATGAGAGACATTAGTTTCTGCCCATCATCTCTTCTTTGTGAGATACGAAAGTTGAGTATTTACATTTACACATTAAATTGGGCTTATTGTATATGCGTTAAATTAAAAACTTTCACCTTATGAATTTGTAAAACATTTTTATTAGTTGAAAAACAAACCACACAGCAACATTCCTGTAAATCTACAATAGCTTAATTAAAAATTAGAAATGGTAGGAATTAAATAGAAAAAGGAAAAGTTAATTTGTTTCACTCCCAAAGCTTCTTTAGTTTGAATTTTTTAAGTGAAAATTTTACACAGGCTCTTTTTAGATTATTACAGTAATCTGTCATGATATGAGTGTCCTTTCTGCTCTGGTATTGGTCATCCATTATCTTTATGTCCTGGTGAAATTGTTCATTTTGGTCTTCACTAGTATCACCAAGATTTTCAGGGAAACGGCATAAATGGATGTGCAAGTTATGAACCTTTATGATCATACTACAGCCATTGCCCAGAAAGTTCTTGACAACAAAGACAGATGAGATCCATGCTTTTCGCTCTTTTTCATTCATGGAATCCACGAAATAAGGATCGTTTAAGAGCTGTCCGATTTGAGGACCATCACAAATTCCAGCTTTAAGTTTTTTTCTGCTCTTATTCTAGGCATTTTTTGTCTTATGTATGCTAATCAAGGGCGATCCTGATTAAGAGCTTTCATGAACTATTTCACTAACTCGGCATTCAATCGGCTTAACGAAGCACTTAGTGAGTTATGTCAGATGTAAACACTAAGTTATGTCCACAAATATTGCTTCATACAATCAGCTGATAGAGGTACAGAAAAGGAAGGAAACAGCAGGAACCAATCCCTTAAAAACTTAACCACTACTCAATGAGTTGTATAGTAAAATATTACATAATTTAGCTACGTTGAATCTCAAAAAGTAGATTTGATAGAGACAAACGGCTTTCATATTTGAAACCAGCACACCAGATAAAGTCAAAATCAGTTAAACAAAACCAGTCACCAAACAAATGATCTGATAGAGACAAACGGTTTTCATATTTGAAACCAGCACACCAGATAAAGTCAAAATCAGTTAAACAAAACCAGTCACCAAACAAAAATTTTTTTGTAGGCCTGTGTTATTTTTCTGGAAGCGTGAGATTCATGACAGCCGATAGTCATGAAACTCTCGCTTCCAGTGAAAGAAGAGGCCGTGTTTGCCCTCACAACTGATTAGCAATCGGAGGGCTGAGAGTTCGAAATTAGGCCCAACTTAAGACCATCGTGTACACGGAGGCTTGTACACGTTAAATTTTCTCAAGTTTGCGTAGTGTGGGTGTTTGGAGAGTTGAGTGTGAGCCCGTGTTAACTTAGGTCATCTGATTCAAAGTTACTTGGGGTTGAACTCGAATCTTTCACTTGTTGATTCATCCTGTACGTCATAATGCTCCAGTGTAACGTTAACTGATTACCATCACCATTATCATCCAGTGAAAGTAAAAGAGTCCACAAGATTCGTGAACTCCTTTAAATCCTCGAAAACTCCTGGAAAACAATTTGGCACACCTTGACCGCTTTTGGAACTTCACCATATAATCCCAAAATCCAAATTCTAAAAATCCATTCTTTTACAAAGGGCCATAAAAAAATCTTTAAATTTCAGACTCCTGGAAAACCGAAAAGTAACAATGGAATTTTATTACTTAAATTTTGATGATTTACAGTGTAAGATAATTATTTAAATTTCACTATTGTTTTCAGGGAAATTAAAACTGAAAACATTTCGAAATGTCTCCTTTAGATGTTGCCACAAACAATTATTTTTAACTATCAGCAAGACTAAATTTTGACAAACAACATGACAGATTGACTCAAAATAAATTAATCAGAATATTTTCGATTTACAATACATTTTGTATTAGAGACAAATGGGTCTCACAACAAATGTTTTCGCTCACATCTATTCATAAGTATTAAAACTCGCATTTCTTATGAAGGCATTAAAATCAGTTTAAAGAAAGTTTTTTTTGAACATTTTTCTTGACCTCCCCTAACGGAAGATATGAGTCCGAAATTAATTATAAATCTGACAATTTTACTAAAACAAATCAGCCATTTACAGAAAAACTTGAAAAATAATTTTCAGACACCCTAAAATTCACACAAAGATCAGAACTATCGAAAAATAACAAGAGACAGAAAAAAAAAAAACACATATATCGAGCCAGATCCCAAACAAAATTTCTATCGAAATTTAATAATTAGTAACAGTAGACGAAATTTTTTTTTATAACTATTCTGTTAACGAACACAAAAATTCGAATTTTGAAACATATCAGCAATTACATTTTAAAATATAGAATTCATAACTAAGGCAACTTTTTGAAACAAATGCAACTTTTTTTCACACGTTCTTCGCTGCATGTAAGGTACTAAATCCAAAATTCCTCCTACATGGGGTGTATTGTAAGTGAGTTATAACAACAACATAAATGTAACTTTCTGCATAAATGTAACTTTTTGCTTAAATGCAACTACCTGACACTTTTTAAAATTTAGCTTAAAATTAATTAATATGAAATTACTATTTCACTTTTTGCGCTCTGAACCAACCCTTCGATCACGTATGTCTGATCTTGCGAACGCCGAAGTATTGCGGATCAAACAAGTTCATGGAAAGAAGTTGTTCGTCCTGACAGACGAATGTGAAATAAATGGCAAGAAGTACTTTTAACACATTGATTGGCACTCTTGATAATCCAGAGGAAACTTGCGTAATCGACTGCAGAGTTTGCGAGGCGAGTGTCGATCATCGATATGTTGTTAGCCTTGTAGATACCGTTTTAAAATCTGAATATAGAGCGAAACGATTTTGCGCTTCTGCTATCCAATTCAGCACATTATATGACTGCGGCTGATGCAGTTTTTCAATGTTAAAGAAATTACTGGCCAAGGATCCCATTCAACGTTCTTCTGTATTTAAGGATCTATATATATAATTCTCTTACGTGGCACGCAAAAATGACGTTATTATTTATTGCGTTTTGGCAACACTGTACGATTGTTTGTTTATCACGAAATCTCGCGCTTCAATTGAATTTATAGCGTTATCGGATGAAATTTTATTGAGAAAAAAAATGAATTTTAGTCGAGCTGTTGCAGTAAATAATAGAAATCAAAGAAAACGGAGGATCTTTTCAGGGTTATTTAAAAAAAAAAGTCCGTTTTGGGGCAAACTATTATAGTTCAACAAGACGCTTGCATTACAACTTTCGACAACAAACTCAATGAAAAAGCGTGGGTGGCTCGAGTGCTGGGTAAATGTACACGCAACCAACATGCTGGGTTTTCAATTTCCAAATCAACGCTCACATTTCGAGTCAAAATTTGCTCAAAGTTTCCATTTGAATTCTGATTCCAGAGGTACTGTAAATATCTTTTCTGAAAAACAGCATAAAATTTAGATTTTAAAAATATTTTTTTGGAATATATCATATTTTGTAAACAATTCCTTCTGCTAGGACACATGTCTTCATTGATGCGAGCGAAGCGAGCATAGGTTCGCGCAGCGAACCAATGAGGATTGTGAAGCAATCCTCTGGGGGTTGGCGAGCGTTAGCGAGCAGGGGGCAGGCCCCCTAGTGTATTATAATACTGTTGTACACGACTAAAATTGTCAATATATTTTGAATTTTTTCATTTTTTACGAATAATTTATTTTAGAATTTAGTGTATCAAAAATAAATGCAACTTTACTACCATAAATGTAACCTCAGGGAATAATAAATGCAACTTTTATAAGAATGTATTAGAATTTTATAAGAGAACTACGAATATTGTTTTCAATCAAAATGCAGAGCTTTACCCTCCAAGTTGTATCGACAGAGTACTTCATGCATCAAGATCTGACCAATTTTGATAATGACGATATATCTCGTCATCAATAATGACGATTGAATCCCGTTTTTAGATGATGACGAGATTAAGATCAGGCCTGGTTTTCTAATGACGAGATGTTTCGTCCAAGCAGATATGGTTAGTTTGGTCAGTGGCGAGGAACATAGTCTAGACAATCACCAGTATTGCGAAAGCATTTTGTGCTTTTAGAGATATTTCAAAAGTGTAAATTTTATTAGATTTGCTACTCTTTTCCAAGGTGACATGTCTGCTTTCAAATTTCAAAATATAAATTTGTTTCTTATTCTGTTTACAGTTTCTCTACAATTATAAAAGGAAGTGTTTGTCTGTTTGTTTGTTTCTTGCCTCAAAATCCTGATGATTCTATGCCACTTACAGCAATGAGATTTGGCACACAGGTAGTCCAAAGAGTTTTGCAATTTTTGGGTTGCGGCAAATTTTTAAAATTCAATCTAGAAGATTTTTAAATGAATTTAATAGATTTATAGACTTTTTCTACCCACGTGACCTTCTTTTATATTTTCACAAGAGATTGTAACGTCACGTGAACTTTCTCTTTAAAAAAACAGATTGCATCTTTTGCTCTTTGTATTAAAAAAAAGAAACAGATTACATTTCCTGTCCCATTCCATTTCCACTGATGAGAGCATGAAATAAAAAACACATTGACTGGGATTGTTAAGTTTTTTTTCGTAAAATGGGAATCGCTAAAGATAGATTAAAAATTTCAACGGATTTGAAATCTACGGAAAATTTCACTTTAGATTAATACCTATAAATATGACTTCTTTAGATAAATAATTTAATGTTTAAATTGAATGTATCTTCAACGGATTTGAAATCTGGGGAAAATTTTACACCAGAATAATACCTTACATCACGGCGTTGCCCGTGGTTCACCACGGGCACGGGAAAAGCCGGGCTAGCCACGCAGTGGCTAGTGTTTGATATATTGCGTTATAAAACATTTGATGTATTCTTTTAGGGAATTACCTCATCCTTTCCCGGATGTATCGGCAATGTGAAAAATCAAGGCAAAACTCTGATACAAGACATGCGGATATCAATGATTGACACCTCATATTGCTACAACAAAGTGGAGAAGGGCGACTTCTTTACTGGCAGGGGATTTGTTGCATACTGTAAGTACTTCCTACTTTGATTTTGCTAAGACCTAAAAGCGAGACTGTATCTGACTATGGAGCAAATGATGTTTAAACATGTTTTATGCAGTGAAAATGATGATTAATGTACGATATTATTTAAGTAATAGGTTAAAATACAAAGTTGGTTCATAAAGTAAGTACCGTTTGCGCACATCTCCCGCGCATCTGACGGCAGGAAGGTCGCGCATGCGTAGTTACATCCTTCAACTCGAGAACGAATTAGAAGCGGCTCAATCCCATGATAGTACTTTACGCAAGTCCAACTTGATTGGCTAGTTTCACGGGCTTGGCTTCACTTGGATATCTCGCCAATCTGATTGTTGCAGTAACCATTTGATTTTGAATATGCGCGTTGTTTCGTAGAAATACAATACATACACTAGCGCCTCAGCGTACAGCGTAAGTGTCCGACAAGTTGACTCTGATTTGCTCCTCATATATATGTTGTATGGTTGTTGTTAGTAGTATTTCTTGCCAACTTATATTAAGGGTACTTATACTTTAAAGAGCTTCTTCTCGTGAAGCAACGATGGCCTAATGGCTAAAGTCACACACCGTCAGATTAGCGTCAGCAGCGGAGAATGACTTCCCGAGTTCGAACCCAGCTGGCGGAAAAATTTTTAGATCCTCCAAATTATTTTTAAAAAATTCCAATTTAATTACTTTTCATTCTAATTTACTTTTCCTAATTTTTAATACCCTTTTCATATTTTTCCAAGCTTCCGTTGATTTTACATAAATAATCTAAGAACCACTCCTGAACTCACTACCAGCTGATATTTTTCCGCCCCTCTGCCGTCCCCTTTGCTGTAGGATGATGGTGTCGTATCCACCCCTGGCTTAGGACCATTTTGATGTAACAAAAAGCATACATAAAACACTAACTTATATAATTATTAACTTATATAATAAAAGGATACAATTTTCGGCTCCCACCTCTACCCACCCATAGCCATGGATCTGAAAAGAAAAGAAGAAAGCAGAAAGGAAGAGATAAATCGCCAACAATTATAAACCTTGATGACATACGTATCTAGGTCATGTGATCCGATTAGCCAATCAAGTTGGACTTGCGTAAAGTACTATCATGGGATTGAGGCGCCTGTGAACGAATTAGCCTAGCCATTTTTTTTGTTTAAGTTAACATTTGAAGTCATTGTTTGTCGGTAATCATGTTCAAAACAATCGATCGTCTCGCTAGCTGTGAAATGAGAGCCGTTGTCAAGTTTTTGAGTGCGAAAAAAGTTTGACCATGTGAAATTTATCGTCAGATAAGTGAAACATACTGAGAGAACGCGATGAGTGAAGGTATGGTGCTAAAGTGGGTTAGGATGTTAAACGAAGGAAGGGAGATGTCCACGACAATGAGCGCAGTGGACGCCCGTTGTTGATCCCCGAAAAATTTATTTTCTTGACATTTCACGATTTTTATTACACAAAATTGTGACTGAACATTTGCACTACAAAAAATTGTGTTCGATGGGTACCGAAAACACTAATGGACGTTCAAAAATGGAAACGCATGGGAGCAGCCTTGGAGTATTTGCAACGTTATGCGGCAGAAGGAAATAATTTTTTGAAAAGGACTTTCGTAGGCAATGGAATATGGATTTGTTACGAGACACCTGAAACGAAATGACAGTCACTGGAATGGTCACTGAAATTCTTATACATTCTTATTTATTTTGAGTCATTCTTTGTATTATACTGGTTCCCCGAAACCCAACAAAGCAAAGCCACCTCTTTCTTGAAGAAAAGTCATGTGCACCGTGGTGTCAAGGAATTTTGTTAGCTTATTTCACAGTTGGCGGGCCGATCGATTGTTTTAAACATGATTACCGGCCAACAATGATTTCAAACGTTAACGTAAATAAACAAAATGGCTAGGCTAATTCGTTCTCAGTTGAAGGATGTAACTGCGCATGCACGATCTTCGTGCTGTCAGATGCGCGGGATATTAGCGCAAGCGGTACTTACTTTCTGGACTAGCTTTGTATGTTCTCATTATTAACGTATTATTTTTAATAAATTATTATTCACAGTATATAGTCCTTGATTGCAATTTTCAATTCGCTAAATATGAAAACTGACTAAAATTGGAGTTTGGTTAATGATTACCGTAACTGATCCTCGAAAACAAGAATTATACAATCCGATTTGAAGTAGGGTAAAGCTTTTCTTTTTATTGCTTTTGCTACTTTAGTTTCAATTTTTAGTCATTACTTCAAACCTATAGATGTCGTAATAAAAAGAGATCTTTCAGACGTTTTGCTTTCGACTTTCTAATGAAACAGACAAAGAGTAAGCACGCATCTTGCTATTTATTCCGCTTGCAAGGTCTGAAGATATGTAACGTGGTTGTGGGAAACGGCTGAAATCCTAACGTGGAACAAACTATTGATTGGTTTAAAATCCAGTCTGATTAAAACCCGAGTCTGCGCTTAGATAACCAATCTGTCCGAGTACATATCTAAGACCACGCTACTCACCCATCCAAGATCTTACAATAGGGAGTCCACCTTGTAGCGTCTGGTGTAGTGGTGACGGCGACGTACAGAAATAAACACTCGAACTAGATAACACAAAGAATTTATTGGTATTGTGTTATGTGATTAGGCCGCAAAGGATCTGAGTCTATCTGCCAATATTAGCTACACGTACGACGGACGTCCTAAATCTGTCCGAGATGGTCGCTTGTTAGAACAATCTGTGTCTATCGTAAATTATAGGCCGCAAAGGATCTGCATCTATCTTCCGTTATTGTCGAAGTCTGCCTCCGCTTGAGGCTTCGAGGGTCGCGTTTCTGAATTAACTAACACCAACATACACTCCCGTGCCTAGTGTCGTGAGACACTGTTCCAGTTTAAATGTGGTTGGATGAGTAGCGCATGCCACCAAGGTGACATGTCTACCCAGAATGTTAGAGCACATTACATATATACATCCTTACATCTATACAGTACATACATTAAAACATTATACTAGGTAACCATTATAAATATATATATATACATCATGCAAGGTGAGAAAAAAGTTCGTTTTTCTTAGTCTCTTAGGATAATCAAGTCCTGATTGTTTTCAATGAATCTCACCATGTTAATAATTTTAACCCTCGAGCCATTGTTGCATGTAATGTTCCTGAGCCATGCAATTTTAAGGTGGTCGGCAGGTGTTCTCATATGCCATGAGGCTGTAAGGGGGGAAAACTGTGATTCGCGACATGGCAGAAAGACAAAGATGAAAAAAAAGTACAAAGACTTTGCGATGCCCTCACACGAAGCCGAGTAGTAAAGGCAAATCAAACACCATCGATCTAGGATTTGCTACTTGAACTTGGACCGTGCTGGTCATCTTATTCGAGCGCCCTGTTCAGAAACGCGAATAAGATGACCAGCACGGTCCAAGTTCAAGTAGCAAATCCTAGATCGATGGTGTTTGATTTGCCTTTACTACTCGGCTTCGTGTGAGGGCATCGCAAAGTCTTTGTACTTTTTTTCATCTTTGTCTTTCTGCCATGTCGGTGACACGCTGTCACCTTCTCCGTCGGATGCAATCAAGGGCGTGTTGAGCCTAGGCATGAGGACACATTGGCACTCATATTTACAATCGGACACGTTGATGGAGGAACGTCTCATCTGTTCTGAAGGGCTATTCCCAGTCATTTCGGAATCTAAGCTCCACAAAGGGAATGTGAGTCGTCGAATATCACAACCTGAACGCTCTGTCTATTTATTTAGAAGGTTGATCACAAGTCGCACAAGATAAAACAACTGGGAGAAGCTAGAGTTTCATGTTATGTTTGTGCACTGAGTAGCAACAAAAGCAATTACGCATACTGAATGTTTTAATCCAGGGGTTGTATACAGGAATATTACAATTACTTTTAATACTTCTTACTTTTATTACTTCTATTTATTTCATTTCTATTACTCAACAATGGTGGTGCAATTTACGTTATACGGAAAACCACCATATTTCGACAGGTAATTATCAAAATGATTCGGGATTCATAAAAAAAACTTATCTTAAAGAATGCACCCATATTCTGTTTCGAACGTCAATAGGTAATCCGTATTTTAAATAAAAGCAATATTTGTTTCGTGGTATTGTGACATTCGAATACAACATTCTCTTCGTGGAGCCCCTCCCCCCTCCCGCTTATGTTCGAGCCGCCCTTGATGACCTCCAAAGAAATAATGCCATTGTGTCATCGGACGGGGGGGGGGAGACACAGATTTGTCTGACACGAAGCCGAGCGGAAGATTCGACACAAAAAACTTCGAGGGTGTGGACCTGATCCGAACGCCTGATTGGAAGCGAGAGCCTGGAAGCCTTAGCGGAGGCAGACTTCATCGTTAGCGGAAGAACAGGCGCCTAAATCCCATGGTAGTACTTTACGCAAGTCCAACTTGATTGGCTAATCGGATCACATGACCTAGATACTTATGTCAATAAGGTTTATAGTTGTTGGCGATTTATCTCTTATTTTCTGCTTTCTTCTTTTCTTTTCAGATCCATGGCTATGGGTGGGTAGAGGTGGGAGCCGAAAATTGTATCCTTTTATTATATAAGTTAATAATTATATAAGTTAGTGTTTTATGTATGCTTTTTGTTACATCAGAATGGTCCTAAGCCAGGGGTGGATACGACACCAACATCCTAATGCAAAGGGGATGGCAGAGGGGCGGAAAAATATCAGCTGGTAGTGAGTTCAGGAGTGGTTCTTAGATTATTTATGTAAAATCAACGGAAGCTTGGAAAAATATGAAAAGGGTATTAAAAATTAGGAAAAGTAAATTAGAATGAAAAGTAATTAAATTGGAATTTTTTTAAAAATAATTTGGAGGATCTAAAATTTTTTCCGCCAGCTAGGTTCGAACGCGGGAAGTCATCCTCCGCTGCCGACGCTAATGTGAAGATTGGTGACTTTAGCCATTAGGCCATCGTTGCTTCAAGAAAAGAAGCTCTTTAAAGTATAAGTACCCTTAATATAAGTTGGCAAGAAATACTACTAACAACCACCATACAACATATATATGAGGAGCAAATCAGAGTCAACTTGTCGGACACTTACGCTGTACGCTGAGGCGCTAGTGTATGCATTGTATTTCTACGAAACAACGCGCATATTCAAAATAAAATGGTTACTGCAACAATCAGATTGGCGAGATATCCAAGTGAAGCCAAGCCCGTGAAACTAGCCAATCAAGTTGGACTTGCGTAAAGTACTATCATGGGATTGAGCCGCTTCTAGCGGAAGATAGGCGATATCCTGTGCGGCCTAGTCTTTTCGGTACACACAGATTGTGCTACCAGACGACTAGCGCGTCTTTTTAGTAATGACTCTTCGTTACGTGGACGATTCTATTTAGGACCGTAGGGAGGTCGGTAGATATTAAACTCGTGATAAGTGAATCGATTCTTCAGTTTGATTCTTTCGTAACTTGTTTTGATCATTTGATCTACAGTGAGCTATGATTATTTACTTGTCTGGTAGTCTTTTTTTGTGTGTCTTCTATGATTTTTTGAAGCAGATTGATGGAATGTATGATTGATGGAAGGGTACTTATACTTTAGAGAGCTTCTTTTCGTGAAGCAACGAAGGCCTAATGGCTAAAGTCACACACCTTCAGATTAGCGTCGGCAGCGGAGGATGACTTCCCGAGTTCGAACCCAGCTGGCGGAAAAATTTTTAGATCCTCCAAATTATTTTTAAAAAATTCCAATTTAATTCCTTTTCATTCAAATTTACTTTTCCTAATTTTTAATACCCTTTTCATATTTTTCCAAGCTTCCGTTGATTTTACATAAATAATCTAAGAACCACTCCTGAACTCACTACCAGCTGATATTTTTCCGCCCCTCTGCCGTCCCCTTTGCTTTAGGATGATGGTGTCGTATCCACCGCTGGCTTAGGACCATTCTGATGTAACAAAAAGCATACATAAAACACTAACTTATATAATTATTAACTTATATAATAAAAGGATACAATTTTCGGCTCCCACCTCTACCCACCCATAGCCATGGATCTGAAAAGAAAAGAAGAAAGCAGAAAGGAAGAGATAAATCGCCAACAACTATAAACCTTGATGACATACGTATCTAGGTCATGTGATCCGATTAGCCGATCAAGTTGGACTTGCGTAAAGTACTATCTTGGGATTGAGGCGCCTGTCCTCCCCACGGTCCTAAATAGAATCGTCCACGTAACGAAGAGCCATTACTAGAAAGACGCGCTAGACTACCAGACGACCATCCTGGTCGGATTTAGGACGTCTGTCCCACACATAGGCAATATTGGCAGATAGGCGCAGATCCGTTGCGGCCTAGAATCTCATAGTGTAACGCTACCAATAAATCTTGTGTTACCTTTCGACGAGTGCATCACCATAACACCAGACGCCACAATACTAAGAATGTTCTAAAGGCTCATCTAAAAAGCCAATTATTTAAGAGAAATTTTTCCCCAGATGTCCTACCAATTGAACATAATCCTTTACATGGCAGTACAGTGTAAGTACTTTTAATGAAGGTACAAGAAAGAAATTATGAACCACTTGGCGTTACCCTGCTACACTACGGGGTTCGCGTTGCACTTCATATACATTCTGGGTCATTTTCAGCGGGGCCACACATTAAAATATACCTACCCCGTCCGAGATTTCAGATGAAAAGCTCACTGAATCTAGCATTGCTAAGAGTGTCTGGATTAAGGAGAGAAAAGATCGAAAATTTTCCAAATGTTTTCCAATGTGTAAAATTCAAAATAATTTTAAAACGTGAGAGGTATTTATTTGTACCTGAGCTCTTGCTAAATATACATTTTACAGGGTGTTCCAAAATTCGAACCACAAATTAAGTGGGGTGATAGAAGGCATCAAGAGAATGAAAACTTAATATTGAAAATGGGGTCGTAAACCAAGTTGAGAGGATGAAATTGAAATATTGGAGACAAGGAGAGAAAAGATCGAAAAATTTCCAAATGTTTTCCAATGTGAAAAATTCAAAATAATTTTAAAACGTGAGAGGTACTTATTTGTACCTGAGCTCTTGCTAAATATACGTTTTACAGGGTGTTCCAAAATTCGAACCACAAATTAAGTGGGGTGATAGAAGGCATCAAGAGAATGAGAACTTACCATAGAAAATGGGGTCGCAAACCACGTTGAGAGGGTGAAATTGCGAAAAACGCATGCAGGTTTCGACGCCATGCTGGAACGACAAAAGTACTATACTAAATACAAAAACATTTATTTGATTAATTATTTCAAGAGATGTTGGAAGTGGCGCCCTCTGACGTCATTACACAGTCTACAACGACGTTAAAACGATTCCCGGACGCGCTCGAAGATGTCAGGTATGCTTTTGATGTCTCCCGCAGTGACGACAATCCGCGTTATCGTATCCTACGGTGTGTCACGGTAAAAGTCATACGGTTTAAGATCCGGCGAACGTGGAGGCCATTCAATGGGTCCCGCGCGTCCAATCCACCTCCTTGGATATGTAACACCGAGGTGATTACGCACCTGGAGGGTAAAATGTGAAGTGGCACCATCATGCATGGACCACACGCCTCGCTGCACTGAGGCCGGTACAGTTTGTAGCAATTCAGGTAGAACGTGTTGCAGAAAAACAAGGTACGTTGGTCCATTCAGGCGTTCGGGCAGCAAGTACGGCCCCAAGAGATAATCACCGAGGATTCCTGCCCACACGTTGACACTAAACCTCTGTTGAGATTTACACGGTACAGTGGCATGGGGATTATCCATCGCCCACATGTGTGCATTATGCGTGTTGGCAATGCCTTCTCGCGTAAATCTGGCCTCGTCAGTAAAGAAAGTGGCAGGAAATTGAGGACTAGAATGTGTGATGACGTCAAGCATCCAGCACACGAACTGTTCACGACGAGGATAGTCGTCTTCAGTTAAAAGTTGTACCTTCTGGATGTGGAAGGGGTACATCTTTGCAGTATGTAAATCATTCCAGACCGCCGTGTGTGGAACATCGAGTTCAGCTGCAACTGCTCTTGTACCTGTCGACGGGGAATCGGCGAATCGTTGCAACACGGTTTCTTCCATTTGAGGAGTGCGTACATTGCGCGGTCTCCTTGGATCAGGCCGTGCTGAGTGGAAGGTCCCCGTTTCCCGTAGTAGTCGATGGATCGTGGCGAAGGTAGTATGGTGCGGACAACGACTCCTTAGATATCGCAGTTAGTACAATCACTGTGCTAAACGCCCATTGCCTTCTGCTCGACCGTACATCAAATGCATATCAGCGTATTCCCGGTTCCTGTAGGCACCCATTGAGATACTCATTGAAACAGACAACTAATTTCTACACGTGTTTACTACCTCAATAGCTCTAATTTACGTCGTCCGTGTTGGAACATTTACGTATCACCAGTTAACACAGACTTACCAATTCAGTTATACACATTTGCATATCTCTTCTACGAGTGAAAAAAAAACATGGAGTCAGAGACAGACACTCCAAGAGTCTGCAGTACGTGGATTCAGCTCGGTGGATTCAGTGATCCACTCACATCCACCTTTCGTCTCCTCTGGATTCAGAGCCTGCATGCGTTTTTCACGATTTTCACCCTCTCAAAGGGGATTGCGACACCATGTTTTATGGTACGTTTTTATCCTCTTGATGCCTTCTATCACCCCTTTTAATTTGTCAGTTGAATTTTGGAACGCCCTGTATAAAATGCATGGAATTTACGTTTTTGTGTTAGCTTGGGACACATTCGTTAGGTGTTCATAATTATAGTAATGACCAGCGTGTCTGGTGGATAAGGTGTTAGCCTCGGAAGGTTCTTACTTCGAATCCGGGTCGTTGCATTAATGTTTGTAAGTGAATGGTGTAGAGACAGCTGGTGCAACTTAAATCTTTCATGACCGAAAGTCCTGACGTTGGGTTGGTGTGGAAATTTGGAGAGTGGGGTCCCAGCTCAGGTGTTGCCTCGTCATCTGACCGTGGTTCAAAATTACGTGGTGTTATCCTCGGATCTTTTCCTTACGGGATTGATCTCTGATCTTCGTCAATAGCCCGTTGTGTTCCTCTAGTACGACGTGAATTCAAAATAATTACCAATTATTATCATACCCTTTTCTCAAATCCATGATTCTGACCTTTTACAGTACATAGCTCCAAAGAATTTTAAGTCTGATTAATTATGTATTGACTTATCAATATTTGATTAATTATCTTGAACTTAGATTCGTATGTCAAGCACTGTTATCTTTGTCATGATTTAGTGTTTGATTAATTAAAAAAAAAAAAAAAACCATTTCGCTAATTCTGGTGACCTTTCCAAACCAGGTTATATTACATGCCTTTACCTAAGCAAGGCCTTACTCTACGTTTCTTTACCTAATCATTCTAAGCAGTGGCATAATCATTAATTTAATATGGAGGATTGGTAATTTGTAACTAACGTAGTACTAGAGTAATACAACGGGCCATGGACGACGGTCCGGAATCAATCCCTTAAGGGACAGATCCGAGGACAACACCTCGTAATTTTGAACCACAGTCAGATGACGAAGCAACACCTGAGCTGGCATCCCACTCTCCAAACTTCCACACCAACCCAACGTTATTAATTTGGAGGAAACAGAAGTCAGAAAATCAGAATATAGGCACAAATAAAAAGTTTGACCCCTTTACAACGAAAGAATGTTTTGCAGGAAATAAGAATCTACAGTAAGTCGATAAGGTCATTAGATAAGAATATAGTATTAACTTCAAAATTCACACAGAAATCAGGTGGGTCTCCCGTGGAAAAAGTTTATGCGCCTCTTTTAATCAAGGAATGAAGTCAGAATCTTCATGATTGACGATGATTTTGCTTTGGAACAGAAGTTGCGTGATGATCATTAGATGATGAAATTGGTGGATTTCGCAGATATTTTTACAAAAATTAATGATTAATGTCTCTCACTTCAAGGAAAAGCAGAACTGTTTATGATGCTACTGATAAAGTGGAAGGATTTAGAAGAAAAAAAACTGAAGTATTGGGTAGAGTCAATCAAAAATGTAAGCCTGGATTTTTTTTACTAACAAATGGATTTGGAGAACTCGAATCAGACATTCCTGCGAATATGTTAAACGAGTTTGAATTTCATCTCTTGAGTGTGATTGATACTTTGAACTATCATTTCTTAAAAGGATTGTATTAAAACATGAAATAATAGGTATTAGGTTGTAACACCATACTCGATATCTAAAAAACCATCCTCTCTGACAACACAGGAATATGAATGCTTGCTTGATTCGACATCAGATACAACGATAAGATCAAAGTTTGAAACTCAGAAATCAATTTCAGATTTTTGGTGTACGATAATAGATTTATTGAATTAAAATTATTTTGAATTTAAAATCCTATCAGGATCCTATCGAAACTTATTCTCCTGCCCTTCGCAAACCGCTTATTTATGCGAAGTAGAATTCTCCGCATGCGCCGATACTAAAACCAAATACAGATCACGTCTCACTGCAGAGCAAGATAATCAGTTGCAACAATCCGAAATTCAGCCAGATATCTCATTGTGGAAATCAAAACAGTCTCATCCGTCCCATTAAGTTTCGGTTTCACGAAACCAAATAACAATTTATAACAAATGTAATAATGCCAAATTAATAAAATAACAAATTGTAGATCTACAATATTAGCCCTGAATTTATTTTCAAATGTATTTTTTTTTTTCATTTATGTGTTTTGCGTCTGCAATGGGAAATTAAAGCAGAAGAAAAAAAAATTAAGCAGTGAAATCTAATGTCCTGCAAACTTAACCTTTACGCTGTGGCAGGTAGAGAATTGTTACCATAACAATTACCAGTGGCATGGTATAGATCTGTGTACGGTGAATGTCATGTAAGGGACCACTAAATGACCACTGGCATCGGTCACCATTTACGAGCTGTCAGTGACTAACTCTCTAGAGGATCCCTCCATTTTTTTCGGAACCCTACCCTGTCGACCGTGAGGTGTGAACGCTTCGGGGGAAAGGCAAAAGGTCGCTCGCCAATTAATACAAAGCGTGAGTCGTAAATGCCTCTCAAGGCTCTATCGCTTAAGCTAGTCTCATCCGTCCCATTAAGTTTCGGTTTCACGAAACCAAATAACAATTTATAACAAATGTAATAATGCCAAATTAATAAAATAACAAATTGTGGATCTACAATATTAGCCCTGAATTTATTTTCAAATGTATTTTTTTTTCATTTATGTGTTTTGCGTCTGCAATGGGAAATTAAAGCAGAAGAAAAAAAAATTAAGCAGTGAAATCTAATGTCCTGCAAACTTAACCTTTACGCTGTGGCAGGTAGAGAATTGTTACCATAACAATTACCAGTGGCATGGTATAGATCTGTGTACGGTGAATGTCATGTGAGTGACCACTAAATGACCACTGGCATCGGTCACCATTTACGAGCTGTCAGTGACTAACTCTCTAGAGGATCCCTCCATTTTTTTCGGAACCCTACCCTGTCGACCGTGAGGTGTGAACGCTTCGGGGGAAAGGCAGAAGGTCGCTCGCCAATTACTACAAAGCGTGAGTCGTAAATGCCTCTCAAGGCTCTATCGCTTAAGCTAGGTAATTAGGTAAGGGGATTGAGCATCATACTTACGTCATACCTTACCAATCGTCATTTTACTGTCTCCGTTAACAAGGCTGACTCTTCGAAACGCAAAATCAAATCTGGAGTTCCTCAAGGATCCAAATTAGGACCTTTCTTATTTAACATCTACATGAATGACATCCCGCAATCTAATTCTACCATGCTCAGCATGTTCGCTGACGACACTGCTATTCTCGCCCAACAAAAAAATATCAATACACTTATTTTTCTACTCAACAAGCACATCCAGGCAATCGAACTTTGGCTTATTCAATGGAGAATTAAACTTAATGTCGACAAAACAGCAGCTATCATATTCGGAGCTAACCCTCCCACACACAAAGTCACAGTTTATGGTCAATCAATAGAATGGGTATCACAAACAAAATATCTAGGAGTTATCCTCGACAACCAACTCTCATGGGCCCCCCACATTCAAACAATCCAAACCAAATTTAAAAAAGCCCGATCTGCACTTTACCCTCTCATCGCACGTAGCTCTACACTCTCCATACAAAACAAACTTCTGATCTACATTTATTATTTACGCCCAGTTCTAACATATGCCGCTCCCATCTGGGGTGCCGCCGCCAAGACAAACATCAATAAAATTATTGTCCTCCAAAATACCACCCTCAGAACCATTGTCCAGGCCAGATGGTTTTACAGAAATATTGACATCCTAACTGCCACTAATATACCCCATCTTGGTCAGTTCATCGGCAACCTTGCTCAAAATTTTTTCAAAAACATCGCCAATAACTCCAATTCCTCCATCCAAGAAATCGAAATTTACGACCCAACTCTTCCAAAAAACAAAGCCCGCCCAAGAGCATCAATGTTAATTGGCAATAGATTGTCACCCCAAAGCATCAACATTCGCAATTAATCCCTCATTGGCCGTACGATTTCGGCAAGCCAAGAGCTTTTTAAACCACGCTCCTCGATGTAGGTGTCACTTGTATTTCAAACAAGGCTGCACCACGTTGAACGAGCTCCTGACATCTTCCTAACACCCACCCCATTCTTTCCCTAACCTGAAAGCACCATCTGTCATGACACTTATCCATCAATACTGGAGATGAAGGCCCCTACGGGGCCATGGGCTCCGAGAAATTCAACTACTTGACTTGACTTGACCTCTCAAGGCTCTATCGCTTAAGCTAGGTAATTAGGTAAGGGGATTGAGCATGCAGGCTAAAGAGCCGTTCCTGTAGACCAGGGATTCCCAACCGGTGGTACGCGTACCACTGGTGGTACGCGTGTTCAGGTGGTACGCAAGAATGATACGAGCAACCCAAATATTCTATGAAGTTTGTTCGATTTTTTTAGTATGTACAATCACGTTATAAGAAAAATGGAATTATCTTAAATTAATTTTGTGATTAACGTTTTTATTACATTGTAATAAACGACCCTAACAATGGCACATTATTGTGCCATGAAAGACAGTTTTAAAGAGAAATCGTTAATTAACTTCTGGATCGGGTATAATACCGAGTACCCAATGATTTTCCAACAAGCTCTGCTATTTCTTATGCCATTTGTTACTAGTTACTTGTGTGACAGTGGTTTTTCTGAACTTTTGTATATAAAAAATAAATATAGAAACAAAGTAAGTGTGTTGAAGAGGACTTAAGAGTGAAGTTAAGCTCCATCGCTCGTGATATTGATATTTTAATAAAAGACAAACAAGTTTCGCACTAAAAATTGATTTTTGATTATGTAAATCTTTGTTTGAGGCGGAGTTTGTACAATTATTTAAAATTATTTGTTTTTAGACCTGTGAGTAAAAAATAAAACTGTAATTTTCAATAATTGTTTTATTTTTTCCGTTAATTAAAACATCATTAATACCAAGTACAATTGAATTAATCATAAAATATGAAGCTTTCTTAGTATTTTAATTAAAATAAAACAAGGGCATTATTAAAACAAACATTGGGCACTTTTCTGACTTTAGATATATGTTTCTAAGAAAATATAGAACTCTGGTGGTACGCCAAAAATTTCTGAAAATTTCAAGTGGAACGCAGTTATTAAAAGGCTGGGAACCCTTGCTGTAGACCAGTGCTCCCCAACCTTTTTATCACCGCGGACCGGATCAACGTTTGATAATTTTAACGCGGCCCGCTGGAGGGGAGGGGGGGGGAGAGACGTTTATTGTTTATATTTTAGATTGTTTTGATTAAATAATATTAATTTAATTGGATTTAAACATGCCTTAAAAATGAATATAATGTGATTTAACATTTTAACTCACTAGAACGCTAAATCAATAAAGTAGTTTCCCAACCACAAAAAAACCCACAAAGCGCTCGAACTCTTTTAAAAGCAAAGACAGGTGATCGTGCACCAACTAGGAGAATGAATGTTTAGGCTGTCTCGCCTAAAATCCCCGCTAATGTCTGAAACATGTCCAAAATGCCTCTGTTCACGCGCCGTCCCCACAACTTCAGTTTGGCTTTAAATGCAGCTACTTTGTCTGCCAACTTGAAAACAGTTGTCACGTTTGTCAAAATTAGAAAATAGAGACATACAGAATTCAGAAATCATAATTGAAGCTCTAGTAGCAGAATAAATTTCACGTTCTGATTTACCGCCTCCTAATTTGAGTGGACATTTCATAGATAAGAACCGTACAAATCCGAGAGAAATACACCAAAATAAATAAATGGAAATAATTTAATATTTTTTGGGCGGCCCGGTACCATTTGATCCACGGACCGGTACCGGTCCGCGGCCCGGGGGTTGGGGACCACTGCTGTAGACGATTGAAAAATCTAGACTCCACAGCGTAAAGGTTAAATGACAAAACTACCTTTTATCGTCAATGCTATTTTGTCGTTCTATTTACTAAATACAGTATACAGTTGCGAGATAAAATTTAGTTATCCGCGTTGAATTTCCAATTTCAAAGGTGCTCCGTGACTCAAAAAGTTTGAGAACCTCTGGTTTACACTACCGTTGAATTTAACGAATCGGGAAATATTTTTTTGACAACCCTTTTCTTTACAGATGAATTTTTTAATGTCGGGCATTTGTCCTTCTCCCTGGACATCAAACCACGCAGCATGTCGGGCATTCTTATGGCAGGGAAGAGAAACGAAGACTACTTCATCCTGCAACTCATCGACGGAAACTTCGTGCTCACATTCAACAACGTCACGACCACTTACAAAGCCGCTGACAAGAACTACCTGTGCGACGGACAGTTCCACACCATCCGGGTATCAAAGTTTAACAGCTCCGTCTTTCTGACTGTGGACAGAGAGCCATTGAAGCCGTGGGTCAAAGTAAGAGACCGCCCAACCGGGATTACCTATGTTGTCTACATCGGTGGTCTGCTGGAATCGTCCATGATCAAGAACTCAGTCCGGACAACTAATAGGTTCGTGGGATGCATACGGAACATCCAACTGAACCAGAAACCGCTGTCGATAAATACAAGGGGCACCTTCGGACACGTCGCTCATGATAGTTGTCCTACGACCTAAAATATTTAAATGTGGAATGAAATATGTATGCGTCAGTGTTGATTTACATAAACAAAATTATGTACCAGGCTCATGGAATTTTTTATTTTCCCTTGCTTTTATCGTAAACTTAAAACAAACATGTTTGGACATATCATATTTGAATTAGATGTGGATTATTATGCCGTCGCCAGGCGAAGGATCTACAACCAGCATTTTAGCAAGGCAACAATCCCCAATCTAAACTGCCCAAGAAACCTCTCCTCTACAATAGCTAGGCTACGTACTGGACATTTCAAAGGCATGAAGATTTCACGAACTAATATAAAATCCTATCCCATCTGCAGGTACTGTCCCCAATCACAACTAACTCCAGATCATGTTTTTGACTGCCAGGCCATTATCGGTTCCCTCTTTCAACTTGGAGCACCCCCAATCGAAATCCTCCATAGCCATCGAACTCCAGAACTTGCAGATCTTGTCACCAAGGCTTTTGGAGGACTCTAAACTTTTGCACTAGTACTGTATGCATAGACACGACAAAAACAACATGTGGATTATTTGATTTCGGTTGCAGGACGTGGCATCCCATTATCCTTTATCCCACAAACTAGACACACAAAGCAAATATCCTACTAATGGAATACTTTCAAAGCAAATACTTTCAGTTTGAACCACTATCAAAGCAATAGAATATGAAATGTTCAATTCATTTTAAAACTTCATTACTTGAAATTTAGTATACTGTATATCAGGACTCGAAATACCCGGGTCCACAGGTGCACTGTGCACATGAAAATAAAATTGTGCACCTATTTTTTTTCCCGCTAGGCGCACCTGTGCACCTAATTTAAAAACTTAGGTGCCTTGTGCACCTGTATTAAAAAATTTATTTCGAGGCCTGCTGTATATGATAAAAAAATTATACATCAATATAATGAAATGCTGGATTCAAGGAACGTTAATTTAAGCTACACTACGGCAGTATTAGTATGTAAGATTTTCAATTTCTTTAGAGATTTCACCTCAGATTAAGGTAATTAATTAACGCCGTACTGGATCAACAAAATCAGGTACACACCTGTAACGACCGTTTATATAATTCTAGAAGATCATATTTTTATTCTATTATGTTTTATTTATTTCTAAGAGAAAAAACTCTTTTACAGGTTGCTTTACGATTCGTAATATTTTTTAGTATATTAATTTATAAGTGCTTGTGATATTAATTTAAATATTTATTGATTGAGATGGATGATAATTTAGTAATTTCAGTTAACGTCATACTAGAGCAGCGCAACAGGCTATTGACGATGGTCCGGGATCAGTCCCCGAGGGAAAGAATCCGAGGACAACCCCGTAATTTTGAACCACGGTCAGATGGTGAGGTCAACACCGGAGCTAGCTGGCACTCCAGTCTGAAAACTTCCATACCACGCCAGTAGGAGGACATTTGAGGGGCTTCCATTTGATCGCAGGTAAAGGAAACTCAATGTTTTCGTGAGGGGGTAAATTTCCCACATAAAGGCCCCCTGGTCCGGGACACAAAAATCGTCAAATTTTCGAAAACAATTTTTATGCATTAAAAAATGCTCTGTGTCTTTCTGCTTAAAATGACGTCTGAATCATGTTTCCATCTTAATTAGAATGAGATATAGAATTAATTTTGTGTGGTTCGTTGTTTAGAAAATCTAACACTCAGACAGCTGTTGTCATGGCAACAACATGTGTGAAAGACGTTATTTAAGTCTACGGAGACCTTTAAACTATGCAGAAAAAGGTAGAACTTGCAAAAATCAAACTAAACCAAAGATTTAAGAGGAAAGAAGGAGTTAGATTTTTATCTGAATACTCTTAAAGGGTATTTAAACATTTTATTAATTCTAAATCTGTCTTTAAAACTTTAAATGCGTTTTTCTCCATGATGCAATTTTTCAAGATTTCTTGTATTCAAATTCTTATAAGTCAAGAACCGATAAAGTTTAAGGGTTGAAATTTGGAATACATCTTTTTCAAACATTATACTTTAATTTTGATTCAGAAAAATTTTAAACAAATATTTACTTTTAAAAATATGCCTTTCTTTTTTAAAAAGTACTTTAAAATTTTTAGAAGTTTTCATTTAAATATTTTTTATTTTTTATTGAATTAATATTTTTTAATTTGCTGAATCAGAATTAAAGTTTATAAATTTGTGAATAATTTGCTGAATCAGAATTAAAGTTTATAAATTTGTGAATAATTTGCTGAATCAGAATTAAAGTTTATTAATTTGTGAATAATTTGCTGCAAGAATTTTGAAAATTGACCAAGAATATTTTGAGTTTTTGCAATTTGAAAAACCCCTCTTTTTTCCAAAAAGTTTAATTTTAAATTAAAAAAAAAAATTTGGAAAACTTTTGTGTTGTGATTTTGTTTATTAGTTAGATGGGTAATCAGTACAAAAAAATTAAATTCTAAATTAATTAATAAACATTTTTTTCTGATGTGTCCCGGACCCTCTTAATCAAAAGGAGGAAGCACAATATAAACTGTAAAGTGCAACTGTCCTAAGGTACGACACCTTCCCCTTCTAAGAAAGAGTGTTTGATGGCAATTGTCTGTGAGTTGGGAGAAAATATTAACGAGCAAATGACTTTTACAGAGTTCAGTAGTTTTATAGAACAAAATAAGAAGTACCAAAAGAACAACAATGGTTTAAAACAGGGGTCGGCAAACTACAGCTAATCGCCTGTTTTTAATCTGGCCCGCGGTTTAATATTGTTTATTTACATGAAAATATTAAAAATAAATCAAATTCCGCGCTGTAACGCAACAGCCGATAGTCGAGTTGATAAGTTGTGAATAATGACAGCAGGAAGCGCTACTGGAGTCGCATATTCGCTTTATATCGTCTGTCGTTGCCATGGGACTAGGGTTGCCAGTCCTATCAGTTTTGCTTGAGCGGCAGACATGATCTCCAGCCATTGGCTGTGAGACGGAATAGCCGTTCTTCAAAACGTCAACAAGAAAAAGGTTTTATTAAAATGTAAATTATGACTTCAGTGCTATTAAATCACTAAATATATCAGTAATATCGTCTACCTGTCTGCAGCTTACATGCATAGGGGTAGGCGGGGTATTTGTAAGTAAAATTTGTATGTTTCCCTTTCAATCCCTATGTTCAAACTCTTGATAAAGTAATACAACATTGTTCACCCTACTCAATTAATTGGTCAATATCCTACTTTAAAATTTCATTATTACGAAGATTCCAGAAATAAATTTTTACACCCTACTCGGCTGTCTACAATAATCCTACGTGTTTACAATTACCCCTGAAAGTAGGGGTAATTGTAAACAAGGATTTTCTCCTGCTATTGAATATTGAACAAGTGACCAGGCCTTGATTTGATGTTTACATTTACCCAATACTCCCACTTCCTACTCCATCAATATACTGTAAAACATTTGAAAGTTACATTGTTCATGAGGTGAACTTCCTGGAATATAAACCAATAAATAATTCACAGTCATTACTGAACAAAGAATTTATTTAGTGCAAAATACAGAAAAAAAAACAAATTTGAAGATTAAAATTTAAAAAAAAATTCATACTTTGATGGAAAAAAGAACATTGCATACCTTGCACGTTAACAGTGCCCTCAAATTGGAAAATTTTACTACGGCTTTCTTTGCAACAGGTAAGAGAAAGTTAAGTTGCTTTAAATCGTCTTTTCACAGAATTGTCTTTTTCAACCAGAACGAATTTAATCTTTTTATTATAAATGCTTTTGAATCCAGTGATCTCAAACTCCTATGAAACGGAATCTACCCTGCACACTGAATTTTCTTTTTCTTTCTCCCTTCAACATCTACATGCAGGAACGTAGTTGTTTCAATGTCTCCCCCCATGGATGGCTCCAAATATTCCCTAGAAGCGCGTCTTCTATATTTTGTTTGATTATTTGGAGGTCTTCAAACTTTTCATCGTCAATGTTAAGTCACTTCTAATATTGCCTTTTCCTCGCTGTCTTCGAGTTCTGCGTTCCTTTTCATTTGTTTCTTTCTTTGTTTCTTGCTTACCCCTGGATCTTTTACTTTCTTTTCACTAGGCTCCCTTTTGTTTTTTTCTTCTGCCTCTTTCAAGCCTGATAGAACTTGGTCAGTTGTAAGAACTTCACCACACGTGTAAAGTTTAAGACGAGTTAATGATTTCTTCACATGGCTCTTTGAAGATGTTGAGGTAGTATTTCTGCTGATGCTCCTGTTGAATACTGCCACCATGTCTGTAACTATTGATCTTTTTCCGAATTCCGATTTTCACTCACTTTTCCGGGGTTTTCCTGATTGCTCCAAGTGATACAGTTCATCAACGAAAAATTGGTGCAGGAGCTATTGCGTCCAACTTCACTTGCGAACTTCTAGCTATTGTAGAGGCACTTGACCTGTATAAAACCCTTCCTGCTTCTGAGCAGGCTGAGGGTGTAGTTATTTTCTGTGACTCAAGAGCTGCCCTACAAGCAATACTAAAAAGAGACTCCTCGATCATCAGCAGAATATGCTCCCACCTAAGAGAAATTCAACATTTGGGAAAGATCTGCACACTCCAGTGGTTGCCCGCACACGTTAATATATCAGGCAACGAGACTGCAGACCAACTAGCAAAAGAGGCTAGAAATCTAAACAATGAGGACAATGTGAATGTCACCCTGCTGGACGCAAATGCCCTAGCTAACTTCAAATTGAGAGAACCTTCGATCTCAATTAAGCATCAGCTTTGTAATATCAATGAGGATAGACTAATTACCAAAACCATAGCCAGGTTAAGAACAGGTCATTACAGAGAAATGAAGATTGACAGCGAGGGTAATAGATCTTACAGAAAGTGTAATAACTGCCCAGATATGGAGTTAACACCAGCTCACATTTTCGATTGTCCAGCAATAATTGCGGATCTATTTAAAGTCGGGGTCCTTTTCTCGGAACCGAACCTGTACGAGGACAATATAGTGGATATTGCTAGAGCTGTGATAACTGCTCATGGCATCATTTGAACAAGACTCGTCGTAGACACGACATCATCATCACTCACTTTAGAATTTGGTTTTTTAAAACTTAAATCCAGAGCGTTGTCAGTTTCGATTCGTTCTCTTCAGTAGGGGCTATGTGAAGAATAATCACCTATCTATGGAGAATAATCGAATTCGTGCGGTACGGGTGGATTGTTGATGTCATACCCTATTTCTTGTTCCACTGATTCCTGACGAATTCTCTTTCGGTTTTTGTAGCGCATATTATGTCCTACATATTTATCTATACATGTTGTAAATAAATCAGTCTTTCTGCTCCCCAATAACACGAAAAATACAATAAAGTGCAATTAAAACGTACTAAATATGATAAAATACAAAATTACGCTGAAAAACACTTTGATTTTCCGTCCAAATCAAACCTAACTACTGGCAAAGATATGTTTCCAATTACCCTTATGAACATCGTCAAATACTCCTGAGGTTCCGAATGCGCTTGTTTGAACCACAAAGACCTTCTATACACCACAGCTTGACTATCACGGTTAACCAGGGACTGCAGGTGGTTTGTGAGAAGCAGAAGTTTTGAAAAAGACACGGATGCGTGGAATGTGCGTCTCGCTGAAGAACAAAGAGACGCGTTTTTATATACGGTATATTTTTTATGTCGTACTGAACAGGATTAACGCGAGTGTACCCCTCAGAGGGTTAGATAAAATAGTAAGGTGTTGCATTACCTGAACTGGGGGTCACCATTAAATAGTAAAATAACACATTGTATTTTACCCATTTGCCACCAGAGAACCTTCTCACAAAGACTGGCACTCCACAGGTGTTTGTTGTGTTTGCTAAACAATTCATTGAAATACGTCCTCTAGAAAGTAAATATTTTGGATTTTTCAATTTTGATTCTTGTATTTTCATTAATTATAATTACCTTTTTTTAGGGTTGGTAAAGGTAGTTAAAAATCTGTTCTACTCAATGATGATACGATTTCAATGTAAACATAAACCTGATAATACTTTCTAGACTGTTTTATTTGTAAAGGCAACCAGTTGTACCTTGGGACAAAATAAATGTTGTACCTTGGGACTTCCTAAGTTACAACAATTTATTTTGTCTTTTGATACAACAGCCTGGGTTTACAAATACACTAATACCCTGAAATTACACAGTAGGTGGGACCGACGGAAAATCGCGTAAGTCAAATTCGCTTGAGTCGGGGCAAATAAATTTTTTTTAAATTGAGACCAAGGACTAACAAAAACACTAGTTTAGATGAAAAATATTTAATAAAATTGCAGTTTTTTTTATACATATTAAAAATCAAAATGTTAAACAAATTAATGTACAACATAAAAGTTATTTCGATGTCGATGGCTTCATAAAATCTAACAAATTCGTCTGACGACACAATGCCTTCTTTTTTTCACGAAGAATTTCTTCGTAGCAAGCTTATATATTTTTTTATTCCTTGCTTTGTATCTGTAACGCGTTGTTCGTTGGAGTCAATGGTTTCTAAAAGTTTTAAGCCCCTTTTATCTAACCGGGCAGCGCAGATGGTCTTCGACAGTCATCCCATTGGTTTTAAGTGCAGGTGATTTTTAACTGATTTCTTGAAAAATCTGATGACACAGAGAGATCTACTGGAAAGCTCCTGCTGAACAAAGTTATTTGTTTTGTGGTTCTCGTTTATGGGGCCACGGCCGTTGAATTTTTGTCTGTTTTGCAGCGCCCAAGACACAGAGATGCAAATCTCTATTGTAATATAGTCTATATTTAGTTTTTTTTGAAAAACAAGTGCAAGTTGTTAGTAAATTAGGCTGTTTCGTTGTGTTGACAGACACACCACTCGGCCTACTACATTACAGCGTATTACAGCGAGAGAAACACTAAAATAACGGCCAAGCGATAAAATGTTGAAACCGTGTTTAATTTTTTATAAATACGGAATTTAGTACGTGTGGAATTGATTTATTATGAATGTAGTCTACTTCAAACAATCTAAAAGTAAAGTTGGAAACTCTGTATTCCAAGGTACATGTATCCCAAGGTACAACATGTATCCCAAGGTACAACATGCATCCCAAGGTAAAACACCATGTTCTACCTTGGGACATTTGAATAGATTAACGAAACAGTTTATTAAACAGTTGGTGTTCGAGGTAAAAATAAATAAAAAATGGCAAATTCTTCCAAAAGTAATGATTGTAAATAGCAGATGGAAAAAAAAATTTCAGCTACATTATAGCCTCAGGAAAAATATTTGTTTAAAACTGCCCCGAGGTACGACACCTTCCCCTACCTCTAAAAATTTAAAAATGTATTTCAAAACATGACTAATAATTCAGTCACGTACCTCAATTTCGTCGACGATGCTGATTTTAATAGCAATACGAAAGCTGTTTTAATGAGAACTCAATTCACCAGTTGCTCTGGGAGACGGACCACATGTTGTCATAGGCGTAACTAGGGCTTTTGAGGGGGGTCCTTCCGAAAAGTATGGATTGTGCTCCAGTAAGAATAGGGTAAGATTAAATTAATTATATTAATATATATTAATTTTTAATAATTAATTATATATTAATAAGATTAATATCTATTAATAATTAAGTAATCCTATTAATAAATATTCATTAATTAACACTTGTGATTCTAAAAAATTTAAAAAAATTTATTTATACAATATACCACATGACTTTACGGAGTGAATTTTAAAAAAACTTACGATACACCACATTTAAATTAGAAAATTAAAACGTCGATTTTTTCAGAATTTAGAGTTAAACGTTATATGCATGAAGCGCATTGGTAAAAATTCTCACAACTCTGAATCTGCCACCCGAGTACTAATTTTTTAAAACGTGTATTAAATATATACTTGTGAATAACTATATGCAACTATAATATTAATGATGAGAATACACGAAATCCTTCATCAGTGTTAGTAGAAAACTAAATAGAGATATCACTGTTGTAATGCCAACAAGAAGAAAAATAACCTATACTTTTCACAGTAACATTTCTATTGATTTTTTTAGTAAAAACGTCATCTCTCGAAAGTATTATATAAATTCTAGTATAATTTCATTAAATATGTCTTACCTTTAAACTGCAATATTGCTTTCGCATTGCTATTTTTAACACTCAAACATTTGCTCAAGCAAAAGTACAGAAGATGTGCTGTGGACTCCTGTTTGTAACAAAATGAATCGAGAATTCTTGAGCTGACACATGGTAGGAAACAGAGAAGCATTATGGTATTCCTTGGCTAACATGTTTAATAAAGCTGAATGATTGCAGAGCTAAATGGCTTGCCTGATGATCAATGAAGCCGCTTTAAAGAGCTCCTAAAGGAATTTTGATTTCTAATAATATGCAAGCTGTTAAGAAACCGTGATTGTATAACGTTAAAATAGAATAACTTAATGAGTAATAAATAAATGTATATTGAAGAGGAAATGAACCACCAAAGATCTCTCTATTGTCTATTTATCTATCTCTCTACATTGACGAGCAAGTATCGAGAATTCGTTTTCGCGGTCCCTTGTAGTACTCAAATACATAGGTGTGACTGGAGTTGATGATGGGGTCAATCCCAAGAAATATGGACTGTACACCAATATAAAGGTGAAGCATCTCAAAACCTCTCAAGGAAATTTTTGTATTTTTATGTTAAAAATCACATGATATATTAATAAATTGTTTCTTAGCATTGATAAAATTATTAAATATTTTGCGTCTAGCAAATGTAACTTTCATTTCAAATAAAGTAATTTTAAACAATATTGTTTTACTATATCATACATCAGAAACGCATTGTTTGGTTTAACAACAAATTATTTTAGGAGTCTTGAATTGCACTAAAACCCTACCAATTCAAACCGTTAATCCGAGTTTGGTTAGTCCAAATTAGTTATTTTTTTTCCACGTTGGACACTTGATCACTTGTCACAACAAGGCCAGAATCGAAGAGCCAATTGTAAAGGGGCACTCAGTGGGTGGTCATCACTACCCCTAACGAAGGACATCCCATTTTACATCCATGCCCTGAACCCGGATTCGAACCAGGAATCTTCCGATCCATAGGCCAACACCTTAACAAGTAAACTGGTTGGTCGGCAAATTTGTAAAATAAAATACTGTAAATCAGTAACATAGTATATTAACTTGTATATGAATTTAAACGCTTTTGAATCTTGCGTTTACTTCGAAAATTTATTAGTTTTTTTAAGTACTTGTATCATAAATAGTATTTAATCTATATAAATAAGAATGGAGTGTTTGTTTGTACATTCAATATTTTCGACCCATTTCAAGTTTTCTATCCGTTTTGGAACCTCCTGATGCCGAATCCGCCTTTTTCTCGTTTGGTGTCTGTCTGTCTGTCTGTCCGTCTGTCCGTCTGTATGTTGTGCCCTATACACGTCCACGCGGTTTGAGATATTTTCATGAAAATTTGCATACAGTGAGTACTTATCTTCATTTAGTGAGTGGCATTGGTTGCGAAAGTCTGTCTGTCCGTCTTTCTGTTCTATGCTCGATTTTGTGTTTGTGTGTTTGTGTAAACATCACATGAATTGTATTCCAGATATTTGATTGCATTGTATTTTATTCATTATCTATTAGTTTAGTGAATGCAATATTAAACATTTCTTTATTGTTATATTTAGTTGAGTTTCATGCTAAAACACCTGAGTAAGTATACTTAAATCAACCATAATTTGGTCGTTTTGGAAAAATTGGAATGTCTATTGAATATTACGATTACTTCGATTGCTTTACCAGTACTGCTAAAAAAGTAATTATTCTTCAATAAAATTTTTTTTTTTTTTTTTTTATGGAATTTCATCTCTGATACTTCATTTATTTCGAGTCTTATTTTTATTCTTTGCGCAATGAAAACGATTTCCGAATATTTGGGACAGACGATATTTTTCAATGAAACGAGAATGAACAAGATCGCGCGAGCAGTGATATTTTTTCTGGTTCTTTCGCTCTGAATTAATTTCACATATCTAAATTTTATACACTTTTAGTTGTAAGTTGTAAGTGGTAAGTTTAGTGTGCAAGTTTAGTTGTAAGTGGCAACTGTGCGAGATCAAGAGATAAAATTGAATCATAAATTAATATCTTTAGAACAATTTTTTGCGACATCTTTTATTTTGTTTTACTTCGCTGTTTCCTGTTTTAAATATTTATTATTTTAATATATGTTTTTTCCTTCTCATCACACGCAACAGCACCACAAAGTATTAGACTTAAAAATGTTAGGTAAGTCAGTATAAATTTTCAGTAAATTGTAAGTGTAATTATGCCATTATTGAAAGAATAATGCCGTTATTTAAACAATAATGCCGTTATTTAAAGAATAATGTCGTTATTGAAAGAATAATAATGTTTAAAAATCCAAACTATAACTTTTTCCTACATTAAAAAATTCGTTGTAGTAATGACAGGAGAAGATTGCAAAATTTTACAATGTCGCATACCGGAGGCAAGAGTGCCACAAGTAAAAAAATATTGTTTTGTTGACTATGAGTGCGAGAGCACTCGCCGTAAATCGTAATTTTAATTAATTGAGTTGCACATGAAAAGAACTTAAGGGAATTCCAAATCTTCCTATAAATAGTCTTTTATAGTAGTAACCTTAGTATCACCTTTCGTCTTTTTGTAGCTTTGTCATACAGCAATTGTGCGATGTATGTGAAATGCATTACATGAATGGATATGCATGTGTAGGATTTGTGTCCAAAGTAAGTTGTAGAAAATATAAAGATGGCGAAAGGTGTTAAAATAAATTTTTACTCTACAAAAAACGTAAGTCATTATATATTTTGACTATCTCTTTAATTTAGAGTAAACCAATTCAAACCGAGTAAGGTCGGGTATTTTGCTAGTAATCAAATAAAATATTCATTAATTTCCTGCATCAATATTTCTTCAATATGAGAGTCGTAATTTTCCATAAATTATCACACTGTCACCGCTTTGTAGTTCGATAACTATAGACCGTTGAAAAAATATAAATTGTCGCACATTTTGTTCTCTATAGTGTTAATTGCTTTTGCTCCGATACATAACAGAAATATTGAGCAAAACACCGAAACATTATGAGAATTTCGACGTTCTTTTCAATATAATTCTGCTTGCACAGGGCTTTTGTTTACCCACTAGTGTGGCCTTGGTCTCCCTACAACGCATAAAAATATTATAGATTTTCGACCTTTTGCTAGGAATTATGTATAATTTTACTGGACTTTTTACTGTAAAGCTAAATAAGAACGACTATTTTGACAATAGTCTTCTTCTCTAATCACTTTGGCGACTAATCTTTTCCACCGATCACAGCAGCGGGTTTTTTTCACACAAGACAAAGGACATTTGAACTGCAAATTCTGAATAAATGAATTGAGATTTCCTTAACTGTTATCAAAATAAACTTATTAAGAAAACATGTGCGACATAACCGAAATCAGTGGAATTTGCATTCGTTTTTTTAAGATTGGACTTATGTTAGTGGATTGTATTAAAACTTGTACTCAATAGTAAAGAAAAATCTATCGTTCTAAATATGTACGCATTTTCCATTTAGATACTGTACATGAACACAAAAGCCAACAAAGAATTGATTTTAACTGCGTGCCAGTTGGAGTAAGGCGAATTCGAAGTAAAATTTTGCTAGCTTTGTAATATCACGGTCATAAAATATTCGAATTAAAACTTTTAAAAGTTTAAAGCTTTCATACAAGGTGTCACGAGTTCAATGTTTTTTTTACAAGCTGAAGCCATACTCTTATGTAGTTTTGCAATATTAAACATTCGTTGAAAGCATTGGCTTTTTTTCAAAAACTCAGTAAGACTAACATTCCATCTTTAGAAGAATTGTTATTGATTAACTTTGATGCACCTGTACTGAAGGTATTCAATTGTAAAGCAAGCAGTTTTTCATATGGAATTTTGAAGCAGTGTTCAGCCGTTTCTAAAATTGAGTGAAAATAAATTAATCATAATCGTATCAAAATGATTTGCCATATTTTCATAATTATGAAATAACGAAATATTGCATCCCTTGCGCAAGATTGCTGCACGTCAAAATATAACGATAGAATAAATTGAGTGCAAAACTGGATTAGTCTAGTTTGGGTCTACAAAATTCGAAATCAACTTCCTTAGTTGTCACCTTTGCAGTAATGTCTTACACTATTGTGTGATACATGTTAAAGGGATTGCATGGATGGATAAAGCAAGCTTGTTCATCTCGTCCAAAGTAAATTATAAAAAGTAATAAAAATGGAGTTTAAAAATTTATTTTCACTAAACATAAAATAACTCACGATACAATCTACAGATATTTACAATCTACAACTGCCACATAAAACGCATTACTCCGTCCACTTCCAAGTCGCGGTTGGATAAGTAAAAGGAGTTACTCATCCAACTGGGAATACTGTACTGATTCGGGTTACTAGGATCGAGACTGATCCCGGACGGACAAAACTATCGTCCTCTTCCCCATGGGGATGCACCTGAAAATAGAAATACCCATTATAGTTTTAATAGTTTTTACAGTAAGCATCTTCAGAGGTTCATTCTCACCAATAGTTAGCTACGTTCAGAACCAGTTACAACAGGCACGATATGACAATTTCATCTGCTACAACATTTTAACACCTGTGCAAACTGTGTTGGATGTAGGGGCGAAGAGTGTATTGAAACCCGGTAACACTCGTTGAAAAAAATTGCACAAATCGCAGAATCACGAAAACGTCACGACAGTTTATTTTTACCGCAAATCTTAGGACATCAGTCTCGATTTCCTGTGTGCACTTTCGTTCGTCTTTTTTGGAATCTTTCATTCCTCTAAAAAATATTGGTAGATTATTCTCTTTTGGTATTTTGGAACTAGTAAAAGGGATTGAATTATTCTTTTGTTTAGTATTGTCTATTGTTTTTTCAGTAGGTGATTCATTAGATGGTTGGATAATGGTTTGGGAATTGCATTAGTGCATCAGAAGACTAGGTTTTTGTCTCATCTTTTTCTATCACAAGACTAAGTTGCCAGGCGAAATGAGTGAAGCCTAAAATAATACTTTCTATGCCAATGGATCCCTCTGGAGATAATATCCTACTGCAAGCGATAATCGCAAAATTCCAAGGACAGCGAGTAAAATAAAAGCTTTAAGAAAGGATTAAAGATGATAAAAGATTGCTATCAGGATGGAGCTAAAGGTATATTATAAGAACCAAATTGCTCCCCTACTCCTGATTATAGTCTGTTTGGTCCCGATAATGGTCATATTTTATCACTTAGCATTTTTGAAAGTTTTAATACATGACAAACAGTTTTACTTGACACCTCGTTTCGGTGGGTCGATCTCGTACTTAGCAAAATAGATCAGATCCCTGACGAGACAATACCTCAAGACAAAACTGCCCCAAGGTAATAGAACTAAGGCTATAAAATTAAAACTATACCAAGTAGGAAAAAACAAAATATCCTTCCCGGGGGACAGTTTTGAACGGGTAATCATTGAGCACTTTTCTAAGCGAAGATAGTACCCCTGGAGGGCAATGATTTTCAACCGATCCTCCAATTTCACTTACCGTCCAAGTATAGATCAGCGTAGAATGCATGCGTGAAGTGCTCGAAAATGGCCTAGTAGTACACCCCTTGAATAACACGACGATTCTCCGTGAGTGCTATCGGGAAGGAGAATGCAGCACCGAGTCTTCTCAAGGAATTCTCTAGCATCAGAATCCTCCTGTCTGTCATGTTTCTCTTGATTCTCCCGAAACACTTGATGATAATTTTTGTGTTATCGGTTTTTGAAACATACGGTTCCACCTCTGCCAGCATTCGGACAACAGTCTCCACGGACAGCCCCCTGTAATGTGGGTGTTCCTTTGCCAGGTTGGTGATGGCTTTGCACACTTCAGATTTATCCTTGAAGTGGCAAACCACTCCTCCCCAGTATTTGGAGCTGTCCCTAAGGAACCTACAAAATAGAGGAATGTTACTTCACAATAAGAAATCCTCTACAGTCTTTTTTGCAGCTACACTAGGGGGAAACCTAGCGGAAGCTATACCAAAACTCATTGCTGTACGCTTTTAATCAATTTAGTTTAATAATCTAAATCTATTTATATAAATGGCCCGTCATACGACGGGCCCGTAAAATTTATTTTGGCCGTTTCATTTATACATTTTTTAAACCCGACGGTACACGATCACTAGATGCGTATAAACCAATGATCACCATCTGTCAACTTTTGATGATCACTGGCTATGTATAAACCTTTATCTGCCAACTTGCGTTACACCTGAAACATGTCGAGGTATACTTTCCACACGTTCTCTTCAAGTCAACAGGAATAGCTCGCTATGCCTATAGCAAGGCTGCGAGAAGAGATAGTTATGAATATGGGCGTGCGTGGCGGTGTCGTATTCGTCAATCCAGTTTGTCACAAGTGTTCGATCGGACTAATATCGGAGCTCTGAACAGGCCAGTCAAGCAAATTCATCTCATTTTCATGAAACCAGTCCAGCACACCTTTAGCTGTATGACATGGATCCCAGTCCTGTTGGAAGAAAATACAATCGCCGTAGTATTGCTATGGTGTAGGCAAGGCCGAACTATGCAAAACGTCGAGGTACCCTTCAGCGCTCATGGTACCAGGTACATATAACCTAAACAATGGGTCTGTTCCTAACCAGAAAAACAACCCCACACTAAGTTGGATCCTCCTTCGAACTTCTTCAGCGTCCAAATACTTTTGTCCCTATAGTGTATATTGGTCATTAAAACTGTCCTGTATAGCAATGTACAAAATAGATCTTCCATCTTTTCGTGTGCTGAACTGAATCCCCCTTCCATTTACATCAGTTATCTAATTGATATTTGGAAGATTGGAGTATGCTACGAATTTTTAATTACTAGTTTTTATGTAGAGCAAGGGCATATCCGTTTGCTGAATAAAATAAAACGCAAGCTTAACTAAAATTCAGGTTCATTAGTACCGAAAAAGGGCTAATGTTACATCAGAGACTAAACGTTTTCTGATGAAAAAAGCTCACTCTTGGGTGTAAAATCTTTGTAACGTAATTAACGCCCTTCTTCTAGAAACCCATTCAAATGCATTAACCATCCGAGTGATTTTGGCGAGATATCTAGTCCATCAAGATCTGGCGTTTTGTTACTTAGGAGATATCACATAGAGATGAAACTGCCTTAATACTAGAAAGGAATGAAAAGAATAATTGAGGAAAAGAAAGTCTTCACCCAGATCTGGTGACAGTAAGAGATAATTTTTGCATCATTCTGGTCACTAAAAGTTATTTTTCGACGCGAAGATCAACCATCAGAAGGTATACTGTATTGAATGTTTTGAAAAGGTGTGGTTTCTCAATCTGAGTGGTTTGTCTAATAAATCACTCGTTTCAGAAAGCAGTTCTATTAAAGTACAAGAGAATGGAACTATCATCTTAGAGTGCATCTGAAGAGGTTTTAGTCTCATCGTTTCCTATCGACTCTAAAATGCCAGGTCCACTAAGCGAACCCTAAAATAAAAGTTGGAAAATTAAGATGTCGATGAATCTTCAGATGATTTCCTCCTGCAAGCAAAAATCATTAAATTCCAAGGACATCCGAATGAAATAATTGAAGCTTCAAGAAAGGACTAATGATAAAAGATATAGTTATCAGGATGGAGAGAAACGTATATCCTCATAAGGACCAAATTGCTCCCCTAGTCTTGACCATTTTCGGGACCAAAAAGACTATCATCTTTTATCACTTTTATAAGCATTGTAAGGTTTCAGTACATGACAAACAGTTTTACTTAACCCTTCAAGTGTTTCGAAGTGACGAACCAGACCACACAGATCCCGGCAGCAGAACCCGTCGCACTTGCATTCACCATAAAGAAACATGTCGTTCAGATAAAGCACCAGAGGAAATATCCCTTCCACAGGAATCTGAATATAGACCTTGAAGCCGCGTAAAGAGAAGCTACTGTGTAATAGATATAGAGATCGGAAACTATTGAACAGACAAATAAGGACTCCTTCAATATATCTACATTCATTTCACTCCTGTCGTCGCTGCCATGTACTCGTCTGGATGTACTTACGACTCAACGTCACATCGGCCATTCGACAGCCACTCAAGCATTTTGGCAATGATGACTCTCTGGCCAGATTTCTCATTAATAAATGTCTGTTTAGCAAGTCATACTTAAACATATTGTCCCAGTTTTAAACCTCAATTTACTCCATCAATGATTTTTGACGCACTTTACTAGCATTACATATTTTTCCTCCGTGTATGTCATTAAACTACATAATATATAATCTGTGCAGTAAATATATAACCTTATACTTGTTGATTAGGCCATTTTATCAGTTTATTTTTACATATTTGCATCTTGCATTTGGCACCGATCGTAGCACAAATAAAAGGCACATCGCTTCAAACAGTCAAGTTCTTTCACACTCTTTCGATTGGATAAGAAGCCCAGGAGACAAGAGTAGGTCGAATCTGCTTCCTGAAGTGTTTGGCACAAAGCGAAAGTAACCTTTCAGGTGTTTGTCTTGACGAGGTACCTCGTCATTAGTAAAACTGACCGAATCTTTATGAACGAGATACCTCATCATTAATCAGAAAATTCAACAGATCTTCACCTAGTCATTAAAAAATGGCAGCAACTTCATTTGGAATTCAATTGACATTCCTGACGAGATCTCGTCATTGGCAAATTGGTCCGATTTGGATGGGCGAGTTATCTCGTGGAAATTAATATTTTTACTATAATGGTGGAACACGAATGGGTTTCAACTTTCAGAAAGTAAAGATAAATAGAGTATTAACATTTGTTTGTTTTTATACGAATAAAAAATGCACTTTTTAATTGTATAAAACAAATTGAATTGCCTTGAAGTTGAAAAGTTCACTTTATAGGTCATGTTAAGCTTCATTAACAAATGTCATGGCATTTTTCTTCAAACTAAGCTCTCATTCATTCTGATGGGACTATTAAGTCCAGATGTATTGAAGATTTAGCGAGTCAAATCATGAAAAATTGTCCCATTTTACAAAAGTTAAAAATATGCAATAGTTTATTATGCGAGTAAGTAGAGAGCTAAAGAATTTAAGAAATCCTCGAAAACAATCTGAACGAAATGGACTCTTGCGAGGTTTTACATGGTATGAATTAACATTTTTTATTTTTCGTGCTTATTCTATCACATGGCATATATTTTGTATTCCGATATCAAGTACTTTTGATCAACTTGATTTTTAAATTTTATCTACTAGGGTCGTTCGGAAAGTAATACCCTTTTGAGAATGCACTCCACTGAGACAGTGGAAGGTGCTCCGGTCAAGGTTTTAGGTACTTTTTTGGAGAGGGGATTGTGGGGACTCTTCTGCGAGCTGTTTACAGAATTACATCGCATTATATGTCAATTGTTTTCGTAAGCAAATAAAATGGTCAAGAAAATCAAGCGTGCCGCTAAATTAAAAGCGATATCCGTGATCCGATTTCTAAACAAAAAAATGCGTGACCAAGCGAAACTTATCGTGTATGGCGATCTAAAGGATGAATCATGTCCGCGTCGTTGGAGTCACGAAATTTTAATGTGGGAAGAGCACGCCTATGATTAGGAGCAATATGGCCGCCCAAATGTCAGTACGGATTAGCTTGTCAAGTCTGAATTTGTCGACAAACAAGACCGGCGTGTGACTTTGGATGAAATTAACGATACATTTCATTTGTGTCTCGCACTATCATTCACAAAGTGGCAACAGATTACCTTGAATTCAGAAAATTTTGTATGAGGTGGGTGATATGTATGACAACCACAAAATCAAGCGAATGGATGAAGGAGACTAAATTCTTTCTCATTGTGTAACAAGGAAATGAAATCTTTGTTTCTTTTGCTACACCCAACACCAAACGTCAGTCAAAAAAGTTTAAACAAGTAATCTCGACTAGCAAACTCATGGCTATGATCTTTCGGTACCGTAATGGAATATTGCTTATCGAGTTTATGCCACGGGGAGCCTGCATAAACGCCGACTGAATTACATCGCATTATATTGGTTATTGTTAATTTGGTACGTAAATAAATGTTCAAGAAAATCGAGCCTGTCGCCCAGTGTAAAGCGAGTTCCGTGATCCGATTTCTAAACACAAGAAATGTGCGAAGTAGTCTACCTTCTATCTTGGTGTAATTCTTATAACTTTCAAAGTACAACTGCTGTACAGGCCGTGGTCTAAAGTTAAAATCGAAGTTCATTGCTTGCTGGAAGCCATAGCTGTATATAGTTAGGAGAAAAAATTACTTATGGTGGTTGTCATACAGGAATGTGGTTAGGAAAGTGTTCCCACACGCACCTATGTATCAATTGACTTTCGTATGGCCATCTACTTTCTCATGGAAGCCGCAGTGTATTATTTTAGTTTGTTTAGCAATAATAAAATTCAGTGTTAGTTTGGGATTAAGTACGCAGCAACCCACAAGGTAGACTTGACGTACCAATAGACCCGAAGTACTCACCTATTGCTGACAAATTCCTGGCTGCCGTATGTTGCGAGCAAGCTGACGTCTTCCAAGACCCTACTCCAATGAGGATCCGGAAGTAGTAGTCAGCCTGCTCGCTACCCCAAAGTGATGTGGTCGTCGTGCCAAAGGCCATGCCAACTCTCTCAACGGCCAAATAAGGCTTATCGGCACTCGCCGTCAGAAGAGTATCAACCTGGAAGGAAAATGAACACGTTTAGGTATAGCACTAGAAGGACCACTTTCACAGAAATTTGTATATAGACCTTGAAACCGGGAAAAGAGGTTCCTGTATAATAGATATTAGGAGCAAAAACTCGATTGAACAGACAAATAATGAACTCTTCAATTTATTTGTTCATTTCACTTTTGTCGTCGCTGCATGTATTTTACTCTATGTACTTATGACTCGATAGCACATCGGACATTCGAAAGCCACGCATAGACACTTTAACGAGGAAACCCTGCCACTAGATACCCCTTCCCCAGTCAACTGATTCAGAGCTGAAACACGTAAACTGCGTTTTTTTCTTAGCCGAAACAATTTTGACACAAAGCAAAAGATTAAACATACGAAACAAGCGACAAATATCACGATATTGCTTTGGCGTCCGAGCGCTGGTTTGCCATCGTAAGTTGCACGAGTCTCTAACATAACAAAGCTCACAAACGCAAGCTATTGTTTCGTAATACCTTGATGGTTCAATACGAGTGGTAAAAGAAAAGGGCAATAAGATTTTAAGAGATTTCTCTTTTCCTCCTTAAAGATAAACGAGAAAAAGTGTTTTCGTTGGTTAATTGGGCAGCTTTAGTTTACCATACTTCAGGCATACATTTTATTTGGATACGAGCCACCGCAATATAAAAATTAGTGCGTATTATGTACGACATATAGGTAGATTGCATAGTATAATATGCATAGTTGAAATTTGGTTCTTGTAACAGGAGAGATCGATTTTTTACTGGAAACTCGATATTTCGGAAATTAAACACCACGGGTTTGCAGTTTGAAGTGTATAGTTTATAAAACGGCCGCTAGTCGTAGGAATAATAAAAACAATATCCTCAAATTCAAACGTCACTCCCAGATAAGTGTCAACAGAAGCATTTTCAGTGGTGCGAGATTGTACTTTTTTATTGTTTTTGGTGCGATTACTTACAAGTTCTAAATTACTAATCTTTATCGGTATGTTTCAAGAATAAATTTAATCCTAATATTTATAGATGAAAGAAAACATTTGACTGGTTACAAGAGAAAATCCACTAATAATGAAGATACCAATACCGATACAAGCAAAGGTCGTGGGAATAACAGCGAAGAGGAACAAGGAAGTAGAACTCCAAGATACGAGTCAACCTATTTGCCATTAGGATTCACAAGTACTACTATAAATGGGATGGAAATACCAATGAGTTTGTTTTGAACGAAAGCTTTGGCTGCAGATAGTATGATATCAGGCAAATTAAACGGCACCTTAAAACTAAATACTCAATACATTGACAAGCCCATGACTATTTTTAAAGATAATTCGATGAATTTAATAAATAAAAGCAAACGTTCAAAAAATCAGTTTTTGTTCCATTAAATGCATTGCTAGCGTCGTACCAAGTTGCTTACAGAATCGCAAAAAAGCAGAAAACCACCACAATAGGAGAAACTTTAGTTTTACCTGCAGCTAATGATATTGTTAAAATAATGGTTGGCGAATGTGAAAAAGTTTCGACAAATACCTCTTGATGAAACAATTTGCAAAAGAAAGGATTACATATGAAAATCTTAGCTACGATTCTAGACTGCGTACGTCGAAATTCGCCATACAAGTAGACGAGACAACTGATGTTGCTCAAGAGTAAAAAGTTGGACTCTAGTTCATTTAATTGCATTTGTTCGACATGTTGCAGAAACTAGTAAAATAGATCATTTCTCAACCCCATTCCTGTAAAGGCCACATCCAATAAAATTTTTAATATAATTTACACTCTTTACGAGAACGACAAAGTGGAATAACTGCATTGGAATGTAACGATAGATCACAGTCAATGTCAAGACACAAGGCACGTCTTCAAGCATTAGTTAAGAAAACACCCGAAGTTATCTGGATGCACTGCATGTTTCATATTGCAGCTCATGCGAAAAAAATAGGAGCGATGAACATACAAATAAATACAAATAGAAATATTGACGAACAGCTACAGGCTCAAGCCTAACAAAGCTGGTCCTTTGTTTATGAATTCCCCAATTCCCACCGACTATCCAATTGCATCTTAAATTCGTACACTCTCTTTGAATTAACTATATTCTCTGGCAACGTGTTCCATTTGTCTATTACCCTATTAAAGTAGTAGTTTGTCCTTAAATCCCGATTAAAACGAGTCTTTTTCAATTTATACCCATGGCCCCTTGTTCTGTTATCCCTATTGAAATTTAAGCCCTCTGTGTCCCCTTGTTTTACCAACTTGAAAAGCTGAATCAAATCCCCTCCTTTACAGTATACACATGTTAGCTTACTTAAACGTTCATTATAGTTGAGATTTGCTATCCCTTTATTATTTTTGTACCTCTGTGCTGAACCCTTTCAATTAAATCTATATTCTTTCTCATATATGGAGCCCAGAATTGTACAGCATATTCTAGATGTGGTCTTACTAAACCCTTATATAACGGCAAGACTATTCTTATCCCTGGAAGTTAGTCTTTTTTAATATACCCAATAACCTATTAGCCTTTTTACCCGCAGCTGAACATTGGGGATACATTTTAAAATCCCTGTGAATTATCACCCCAAGATCCTTCACAACATTTTTACTGCAGTTACGAACGTTAAAAGTTAGGTTGTTTGCAAAGCTACGTGAAACCATGGTAGCTAATTATACTTCACTTCTATACTGTGGTTAAGTGCGCTGGTTATTGTGCAAACATTATTCAAAGGTTGTTTGAATTCAAAGAGATTGTAATTTTTTTTATGAAAAATCATATTGAAGAGGCAAATTTGTTTGGAAATAAAAACTTTAATGTTAAACTAGCCTATTTGATTGAAATTTTTGGAAAAATTGAGTTAAATAAATGCAAAGTACCACAAATGCATTTAGATTCAAAACGACAACATGAAAGTATTCATAAAACATTGGAGCTATAGAAATCGAATTTCAAAAATAACAAGTTCAATACGTTTCCTCATTTAAATGAGTTCTACGCTAGAGTTAATATACGAGTTAACAAATTTATTAAACACATGAATAGCTTGCTAATTTACTTTACACATTATTTCGAAGATCCTAATTTTACAAAGTTCGTGTAGATACAGAACCCATTCGTCGAAGAAAAAGATGAATTTTGATTGATAACTATAGAAAAGGTTAAACGGATAGAATTTTATAATGCGATACTTCTCTAAAAAAATTCAATGTAAAACCCTAACTCATTTTTGGTTGAATCAAAGCGAAAAAGGTAATACTTTTCAAAGCATAGCAAGTACTGCTACCATTCGTAACATACCGATGAGAAACTGTATATATTCTGCATTGAAATCCAAACATAGATCTTGTGTAGTAGAAAGAGTTACTAGTCCGGGAGGCAGCGACACTTTTGGGTCAGTCATTTTACACCGACCGATTTCTGTCACAATAGTTAGCCAATTTATTAGTAATATCAAAAATCGAATTCGGCTAGCACGACCGCGGTGGGGCGTAAGGAACATGCAAAAAAAGTTTTCGAAATATTTTACACCGGTTTTGCAAATTTGACACAAGATAGTCATTTAGGTATTAATAAAGAAATTAATGTTCAGCTGGCTCGGTTGTGGTGGAAAAACCTTCAGCTGCACGAGTGAAGATACCGCGCACCCACCCCTTCCTTTATATCAGGCTAATTTAAACTCCTCGCTCGCCTGCCGAAATTTTGGGACAGCTGTCCCTCTAAATTGAGCATCTGCTTTTAGCGTCCAAGTACGTTGTTGCGAAGCGAAATGATTGGACTGTCTCGCATCGAAAACGTCGCCAGTCAAACCGTACTGTGCATTCTGTGGGAAAAAGCAAAGCCTTTAATTTTGTTTAAAGAAGAAAGTTTGGGCAAAAGTGTTTGGAAACATTGAAAATCACGGATAACAATTTAGCTTTTAAAGATACGATACTACCAACACTAGTGAATGATTTTGAACTATATCACTCCAAGTGTAAACATCGATTTACAGTGTTATCGACTAAATATCGAACATAACTGCCGCTTCTTTTGCGTAAGTAAATTCATTATATATTAAACTAGAGAAAATTAAATACATTTTTTCCTGATCGTTAAAATTGATTTACTTTCGAGGGCGCGATTAGTTGCTTTATTAGACAATGAAAGTTACTTTGCTATCAACCCACGCAGAAAGCTTAAGCTGCGTTTACAACGAAATTGCAAACACGCCTCCCTTCAAACATCGAAAACATTCTGAGAAACGGCTCTAATTTTATCGTCAAGAACTCGTATTGGTCTGGTGATTTGGCGTGTTAACATCAATCTACTGGTCAAAAAATGAACGAAATGTTCTATATTTACATTACAAATATATTTCTTTAATTTGTCTTCAGCAATTGTGTGTATATATAATTTTTTTTCTATAATTATTCGAACTTTGTATGCCGTCTTTTATGTAGTGTTTGAACGAAATGTTTGAAAAATGTTTCCAATTGTTTTAATCAAAAATCGCGAAGAAAATTTATAGTACAAACTTTTAGAAGTTAAATAATGCAAAATGAAGAGATTTGTTATAAAATATTTTAAGATATCACAATTTTGACGCTGGGCAAAATTGATAGATTTTTAATTTCAATAAAAAAAAAATGCAAGTTTTGAAATTATAAAATTGTTAGTACAATTGTAAAATACAATCAGAAAAAATTTCATAACAAAACATTCTAAAATCTTCAATTTTAAAGTTTTGTTCTGGAACCCCTTAACAAAAACATCTAAAAAATTATAAACACAAAAAGACTCGAGTTCTGAAGTAAATTACTCGATAATAAAATCAGATAACTAAGTAAGGTAAAAAGAATTGATAGACAGTATTGAGAATAGAAGCAGATCTCCTGGACTAAATGTTTCAATCCTTCAGGTAAGTCAATGGTTGTTTTGGGTTTTATGGTAAAACCAGAGAATAAGCTACAAGAACAAGAAAAAACATTTTAAGGGGACCACTGCACAAAAATCTTTCTAAGTGTTTAGTATGTTTTTATGATTTAAATAAATGTTTCTACCATTCTGTTTAAAATTATATATTATGAGTAGAAGTATTTTAAATAATTGTTTGGAAATATCTGTACATACCTGATGTTCGGTCAGTTTTACGCTTTAAACTTAACTATCTCAAAATGTACTTTTTCGACAAAAGAGTACTTTTTTAAAGTTTAATCATGCAAATGTAAAAAAAATCAGTTTACATCAGTTACAAATATATCCTATAACATTTCAACCCAAGCATTTCTTCTATCTACTTAGAAAAGTTCATTTTAATTGTTAAAACGATTGAAAATTGGTCTTTTTTCAGAAAGAAAAAAAGCTATAAATAAAATCTCAAAATTTAAGTTTCAAGAATCCTAGTGTTAAAGTGTTTAAAAGCGTCTTCATAACATGTATAAAAATATTCAAATCAATACGTTTAAAACATTGAGAAAAAGCTCCTTAAAATTCGATCATTTTAACATTAGAGATAGGATTGCACCAGTCCCGTTAAAAAGCGAGTAACTGATCAAGCACGAGAAATAACAGGCAATCAAATCTGCCATTTAAATTTTTGTCGCAGAAATGAAGATATTTACATAAATATAGGAGGCATTTTCCCCACTAAGTACAAAATTAATAAAAGAGAACCGAATTAAAAATTTCAAAATACCCTTTATTAAACCATTTTAAAATTAGGTTCGATTCGATTTAACAGTTTTAACCCAACCCTCTTTCGTCTATTACGTAACAAATAAACCTCAATTTCTACTTAAACGATTCAGTTAACTTAGGACCAAGTTTAAATTTCTCATAGGGCAAGAAAAGATGAGACGATGTTCAAGCTATTAGCTCTAACATTTATTTCGAAGAATTTCTTCATCCGAAAGAGGTGTAGGCAAAACTAAACGTCCGATCAACTCAATGTAACAACCTCTACAGTTAAAATGAGTGTGCAATATCCCACACATGTGTTACAATAAAACAATCACATCTATTCTTGTTCGCCAATTTTTCAAGCAGAAGACATCGCCCAAGTCGTAGGACATGCGAGGGAGACCACACAAGTGAAGCTACATCAACAGAATTAACCCTCCGACGTCCAGAGTAAAGTTATTAAAGCACTCAAACCGAAAACTAGAATGAGAGATTTCGTTGTCAAGTACACGCTTAGTTACGACACGGTAATGGTCAAGACTGAACATACAATCCAATTTTGAAGACAATGCAAAATGAAAACATACCAGGAATAAATTTGGCACTGTGACCCTGGTGGCCGATGGACTTGACAATTGGGTCGTCATCGTAGAACTCTTATTCATTTTCAATATCCTTATATCAAACTAATTTTATCGCAAAAGAGAGAGATTTAAAAATAGAAAGCCTGAGCGTTTGTATATATAAGAACAAGACAAGTGACGTCAAGGGAAAATTTTTTGGTTATGCTAATTTTTTTAATTAACGTCGTATTAGAACAACACGACGGGCTATTGACGACGGTCCGGGATCAATCCCCAAAGAGAACGTTCCGAGAAAAACACCACGTAATTTTGAACCACGTTCAGATCACGAGGCAACATCTGAGCTAGCACTCCACTCTCTAAACTTTCACATCAACCCAACGTGAGGACTTTCGACCACGACAGATTTAAGGTTCACCAGCAACCTTTACACCATACGCTTACAAACATCCATACACTGACCCGGATTCGAACCAGGAACCTGAAATCTAGAGGCTAACACCATAATCGTGACGTTAACGTAAAAAGTGTTCAAAACCTTTAGGTATGTATTTTAATTAACGTCGTACTGATGCAACATAATGGGCTATTGACGTCGGTCCAGGATCAATCCTCTAATGGAAAAGATCCGAGGACAACAATGCCGACCAAACGGTCTGGATGTTAAGGTGTTAGCCTCTAGATAGGAAGGTTCCTGGTTCAAATCGGGGTCAGTGCATGGATCTTAGTAAGCGTATTGTGTAAAGGCGTCTGGTGCACCTTAAATCTGTCGTGGCTGAAAGGCCTCACGTTGGGTTAGTGTCAATGAGTGTTAATTGGGTTAGTGTTGGGCATCGTCATATGACCGTGGTTCAAAATTCAAGGTGGTGTCCTCGGATGTTTCCCTTGGGGGATTGATCCCGGACCGTCGTCAATAGCCCGTAGTATTTCTCTAGTACGACGTTAATTAAGAATTACCAATTACCGAGGACAACACTACGTAATTTTGAACCACGATCATATGACGATCGTTGGCTTTAAGATCAGCACTACGAAGAGCACTTGGTTTAAAATTACATGTGTTGTCCTCGGAACCTTCCATTTGGGTTTCCATCTCGGACCGTCGCTAATACCCCGTTGTGTTGCTGCAGCGCGACATTAATTTAATACCTACATGTTATGTCTATAGCCTTCGTGTAGTAAGAAATGACCGATCAGCCCACAATTGGTACAAGAATAAACTGTTAAAATAACAACAAACCTAACTAAGAGAATGAAATCCATGGTAGCTCAGTTGGGCGTACTCTTTCAACCGGCAACCGTGGTACTAAAAGCCGGTAATGGTAATGGTAATGGTAATTTTAGTTAACGTCGTACTAGAGCAACACAACGGGCTATTGACGACGGTCCGGGATCAGTCCCTTAAGGGAAAGATCCGAGGACAACACCTCGTAATTTTGAACCACGGTCAGATGACGAAGCAACACCTGAGCTGGCACTCCACTCTCCAAAATTCTACACCAACCAACGTGAGGACTTTCGACCACGACAGATTTAAGGTGCACCAGCCGCCTCTACACCATACGCTTACAAACACCCATGCCCGGACCCGGATTCCAACCAGGAACCTTCCTATCTAGCCTCTAAGGGAAAGAACCGTGGACAACACCACGTTGTGTTGCTCTAGTACGACGTTAATTAAAAATTGCCAATTACAATCTTAGGGAATTTAGAATCTACATGAAAGTTTGCAGTTTATATGTGCTAACTCTATTTATTCAAGGACTGTTGGGCTGACCAACCGGTATAGTGGTTAAAGTGTTAGCCTCTGGATCGGAAGGTTACGGGTCCGGGCATGGATGTTGGTAAGCGTATGGTGTAAAGGCGGCTGGTGCACCTTAAATCTGTCGTGGCCGAAAGTCCTCACGTTGGGTAGGTGTGGAAGTTTGGAGAGTGGGGTGCCAGCTCAGGTGTTGCTTCGTCATCTGACCGTGGTGCAAAATTACGAGGTGTTGCCCTCGGTTCTTTCCCTTAAGGGAATGATCCCGAACCGTCGTCAATAGCTCGTTGTGTTGCTCTAGTACGACGTTTACTAATAATTACCAATCAAGGATTGTTGGTGGGATTATTAACTGTTAACGAAGCTATTAATATCAGCATTTAATAACATTCATTAAGTCATTTCCTAATTAATTCAATGTGCTGAATACGAATATGACAAAGAAAAGGCTGAATTGGCTGCACTTTTTGTGTAATGTGTATGCATTATTGAGAAATAATGTATGTATATGTAAATATTATAATACATGTGTTAAGAATACCTTAATCTTCGGACTTCCGCTTTCTTTTGGCCTATAGTTGTGATGGACGAGAGGAGTTTCGCGCTTCCAACAATAGTTAGCCAGCATTGACTCGGTACATTTGCCCTGGTCCGTTGCTCCATCTTAGCAATAACTTGATGAAAACATTCGCCGTGCTCATCAATGACCTCCCCGCAGTTATTAGGGTAGAAATTCATGTTGGAGTCAAGAAAGTGAATTTATAACGACATATTGCAGCCGAAATCATGAAACAAAGTTTCTTAAGTTACGCTCATTAAATTATGTTTTTACTTCCTCTAATGCAAGTCTACTTTGCGATCGTTGAAGATAAAATGAAAATTTCAGCGGATTGTATTTGAAATCTGCGGAAATACCACATGGATACCTTAAATGGGATTTTCTTTAAATAAATAATTAAATAATCAGATGTTAATAATTAAATAATACATCTGTTTGGGGTGTCGATCTGGCGTAGAAAAGTTAACACCAGATGGATACCTTAAATGTGATTTTCTTTAAATAAATAATTATTTAAGAAATATTTAAATAGTCAAATGTTAAGTAATAAATCTGTTTTGGGTGTCTATCTGGCGTAGAAAAGATTACACCTGATGGATACCTTAAAAGTGATTTTCTTTGAATAAATAATTAATTATTTAATTAATTTGGTAATTTTTTTAATTAACGTCGTACTTGAGCAACACAACGGGCTATTGACGACGGTCCGGAATCAGTCTCTTAAGGGAAAGATTCGAGGACAACACCTCGTAATTTTGAACCACGGTCAGATGACGAAGCAACACTTGAGCTGGCACCCCACTCTCCAAACTTAAACGCCAACCCAACGTGAGGACTTTCGGCCACGACAGATTTAAGGTGCACCAGCCGCCTCTACATCATACGTTTACAAACATCCATGCCCGGACCCGGATTCGAACCAGGAACCTTCCGATCTAGAGGTTAACACCTTAACCACTATACCGGTTGGTCGGCAATTAATTATTTAATAAACAACAGGTATTAAATAATAAATCTGTTTTTGGTGTTGATCTGGTGTAGACTTATACGCTGATTTGAAATCCGTTGAAATTTTTACTCTATCTTCAACGATCGCCAAGATAGAAACTTGAATATTTGGAATAAGAAACCTAATTTAATGCTTAAGAAAATCTGACCTCAGAAAACGCCTCATGTGAACAGGGCCTGATAAGTTCGCTTGGTGTCAAAAACGACACCAGCGGACGTTCTAGGTAGTTTAGCTGTAAAACCTTTAGAAAATTTGTTGGTCCAAATTACTTTGTAAAGAGTATTCATCTAAGAAAATGATTAACAGTCACCAAAAGTTTTGGAATTCAGTACACAAACGCGGAAAGAAGAACAAAATAAGCATAGCTCCGAGTCTAATCCCCACCGACGGACGTTCTAGCGTTATAGATAGTACAAGGTGGTCGTAAAAAACTTTGCCGATACATAGACCTCTAGCGGCCGTTCCGTTCAACCGATCGAGATAAAATTTCAGATATAATTATTCAGAGGTATGAGCTCGGGATTCTGTGAACGACAACAAAGTGGCACTCACATTTACGGTTATAGGTAGAGAAACTCGAAATTTTCGAATGGCAACGCCCACTTTTCCCCGTATCAAAATGCTCAAAAAACAACGGCCAACAAAACCATGCTCGGGCACACGGAGGAAATTTGCATATGACAGAGGCAAGACACCAATTACTGATGACAACACAGATCGGACAAAGGAAACCTTATATTTTGATTACTCATTTTCCACATGGGTGCCATCACAGGCAATTACGCATTGCATGCGGGAGACTGTGGAGAGTGAAGCCGAACGTGACATAGCATGAGGGGTGTTTGCAATCTCACGTTTGATAGAGTCTTTCAAATCCTGCAAAGTTTGCGGATTGCACATGTACACTCTAGATTTTAGATATCCCCAGAACACAAATCCATAGGAGTGAGATCGGGGGATCTAGGAAGCCACGGAAATGGAAAATGGCGTGAGATGACGCGGTCGCCAAAATGCTGTTCCTTAAGGGGGTCCGGGACACATTGAAATTTTTTTTTATTAATTAATTTAGAATTTTGAATTTTTTTGTACTGATTACCCATCTAACTAATAAGTGAAATCACAACTCAAAATTTTTCCAAAAGTTTCTAAAAATTTTAAATTTAAATTTTTTGAAAAAAAAGAGGTGTCATTTTAAACTGCTAAAACTCAAAATATTCTTGATCAATTTTCAATATTCTTGATCAATTTTCAATATTCTTGCAGTAAATTATTCACAAATTTATAAACTTTAATTTTGATTCAGCAATTTAAAAAATATTAATTTAATAAAAAATAAAATATATTAGAATGAAAATTTTTGAAAATTGTAAGGTACTTTTTTTAAAAAAAGTCATATTTTCAAAAGTAAATATTTGTTTCAAATTTTCTGAATCAAAATTAAAGTATAATGTTTGAAAAAGATATATTATAAATTTCAACCCTAAAACTTTATTGGTTTTCGACTTATAGCAATTTGAATACAGGAAATCCGGAAAAAATGTATCATGGAGAAAAACGCATTTAAAGTTTTAAAGACAGATCTTGTTGCCACGACAACAACTGTCAAGAGAGTAAGATTTTCAAAACAACGCACCACAAAAATTATTATATCTCTAGTTCTAATAAAGATAGAAACATGATTTAGACGTCATTTTAAGCAGAAAAACACAGAGAATTTCTTAAAATAATTTTAAAAAAATCGAAAATTTGACGGTTTTTGTGTCCCGGACCCCCTTAACCCTGCGAACAGCCGTCGCTATACGTGGAGGTACGCCATCTTGCATCCAAACGATGTCATTCAGTGCATTTCGCTGCAGCAATTCTGGTATGACGTAGTTTGCAGTATGTCTGTATAGCGAGAGCCTGTCACAGAACATGTTACAAACCCCGTTGGCGTCACTTCCTCAAAGAAGTACGGGCCGAGAACAATTGTGTCTACAATGCCGCACCATACAGTAACTTTGGCGTTGTATAAAGGTACTGGTGCCACTGCGAGCTGATTCGTGTCTGACAAGTGTACACAATTTTTGGTGTTAACGTTGCCAGTTAAGGTTAAATGTTTGAGAGTAAATCCTCAAAAGACTACTCTTGTCTCATTTACACGAAGAAGAACCTGAGTATAACAGGTGCTATGTCCTCCACTCCCACCAGAGCCATGGAAATTATTCTATCTGTCGTCCCACTTTATATATTTATCAGTGGTGCTGCCAGAAGAAGTTCCTACAGACTGGAAAATGCTGGATTGTGGATGAATTTTGCCAGCCAAAAGTCCCATACCAGTATTAACCAAAAATTATTTGACCCTATACTTTTGATGCCCTCTGACATCATGGAGACAAGATTCCTCTTTCTAAGACCCTTTGAGGTACTTATTGACCTAAGAGAGGAATGAAAAGAGGAAAACTACAAGTTCACAAAGGGAGACATTGTATGGTACACAGATGGCTCCAGACAAAACGAAAAGGCAGGTGCTAGAATCTGTGGGGTCAGACCTAAGGTAAGGATTGCCCGAAAATTAGGAAAACATGCCACAGTATTTCAAACGGAACTGCTTGCTATCATCTACTGTCTACATGAATGTTCTAGAAGATCCTACTCAAATAGGAAAATCTACATATTTAGTGACAGTCAAGCAGCCTTAAAGGCGATAAACTCATTTCAAATAAGCTCCAAACTTGTTTGGGAATCGAGGAACCTTCTACAAGACTTGGGGACCCATAATAGGATCTTTCTTACTTGGGTGCCAGGACATACTGGTGTAGAAGGAAACGAAAATGCAGATAAGCTAGCCAAACTGGGGACTGTAGACCTACCTTTAAGCCCTGAACCTTTTTGCGGGATCTCTAAGACTACCGTAAAAAGTGTGATAGGAGAAAAAATGCTTAAAGAAACTACAAAAAAGTGGAAACAAACCACCGATCAAAAATATGCGAGGCTTATGATACAAGAACCTTCCATGAAAATATCATCTCAGATCCTTCGTCTTAGCAGGGATAAGATGAGGATGATAATTGGATTTCTCACAGGCCACTATCACCTAAGAAAACACCTTCATAGAATGGGAATCTTAAAAGAAGAACCTCTATGGAGGCAGGAAATGCAATATGGTGGAGGAAACAGCCCACCATATACTTTTCGAATGCGAAGCTCTGCTTCACATAAGGTACTCAAGTCTAGGTCTTGGAACAGAACATGATACAATTCACGAAGAACCTGTCAAAGGCCTTTTGGCCTTTCTTAAGGAATCTGGCTTTCTTTGACAGGAGTGTCGAAAAACAATGGGGTTTGGTGCAATATTCCCTAGTGTAATCAGCACCTAGGGCTTTCCTGACCTCCCCACTCACTATGACTATGACTATAAGGTTAAATGCTCCTCGTCCGTTCATATTATGCGAAGAGGCCAGTCGTTATCGCCATCATATCGGATAAGGAATTCATTTACAAAGTCGATACGTTGTTGATGGCAACATCTGGACGCGCTGGTACCGGTATGGAAACATCGGGAGTACAGAGCGCAGTAGCTTTAGGACCGTTGTTTTCGGCATATCGAATATACTAGCTGTACCTCTTGCAGTTTGCATACAGTCCTGAAGTCATTGTGTGATGCACTTCCGTAACAGCGTCCTCAGGAACAGTCGTTCGTCCGGATCGCGGTCTATCACAGGTGCAGGCAGTTTCTTCGAATTTCATTGCTAAATCACGCAGAGCTTTCGGGCTACATGGGCCACGTATTTTGCGATGGTTTTGACGGTAAACACGCAAGGCTTCCGCGGCATTCATCCCATTTTGATAATAAAGTTTTACCAATTCCCCACGAACTTTGGCTGACAGAGTCATTTTGTTATCATGTGCGAGCTCCCGACTGTAGCTCTGGCTGAATACCTGGCGAAAGGCGTTCTGTGGTTAGTGTCTTGCCTCTGCCATATGCAAATTTTCTCCATGCGCCCCGTGGTTTTGTTGGCCGTTCGCAGAGATGTTTTTAGTGCGTGCATAACGCGTCTGCTTTTTGTGATACACGTACCGTTCCAACGCTAGGGTTTTCACATGGGCTGAGCATTTTGAGACGGGAAAAAGTGGGCGTTGCCATTCGAAAATTTCGAGTTTCTCTACCTATAACCGTAACCGTGAGTGTCACTTTGCTGTCTTTCACAGAATCCCGAGCTCATACCACTGAATAATTATATCTGAAATCTCATTTCGATCGGTTGAACGGAATGGCCGCTAGAGGTCTATATATCGGCCAAGTTTTTTTTATGAAGTAAAAACTGTATTTTGCATGCACGTTCCACTGGAAAACTCTTTCTCAAGTAGTAATAATGAGCAAGTGTCGCTGTTAATGTAATTTTTTAATTTTGTAAAATATTTCTGTTACTGTGTTGCATAGTGTGGTTATGAAATTGCGGTCAAGGGGCCTTGAAGGCAGCTAAATATGGTTCCGATCGTTTTGACATTTCAAGAACGCCGACTCCGGTCTCGGAGTCGGTAGTTCACGAAACCATATATCGAAATTCCACATATTACTAACCAGGTAAAATATATTTAATAATATGTTTGACCCACCAGGTCATGGCCTATTCATAACATGCTTGAACTATTGGGTTGGCAACTAAGTTTCCGCCGGTTTTTTTTTTTTTTTTTTTAATTTTAACATTCCGCATATCATTAAATGTTTTTGGCATAATGTTTTAAATCATTCGAAAGAAGATGTTTTGTTCTACCGAAAGTTATGTTTTGTTTTTTTGTTGGAGTTCATTTATGTTACTTTTCAGATCATTAAAATGGAATGTCAAGTTGAGAAAAATGAGCATTTTCGACGCCTCCTTCCTTTTGCTTTTAATCAAGGTTCTAAGGCCGCAAAAGCTGCTCGCGACAGTTGTGCTGTGTATGAAGAGGGTGCCATAGATGAAAGAACCACTCGTGATTGGTATGCCAAGTTCAAAAATGGAAATTTTGACCTCAAAGACGCACCTTGTTCGGGTCGTCAAGCTACACCGCGCGTGAAACAAGATCTTCATCCGCGTAAAACGAAGTTGTGCGTATGGAGGGACTGGGAAGGGATTCTAAGCGGAACTCTAAGTTCAACAGATGGAACGACGGGATCTTAGTTCCCAACCTGATAGATTAAGTTAAAAGGTGGGTTGGATTATTATGCCACAAGGGATAAGATCTGGTCATCTTGCTCCAAACACTGCCTGTGGTGGGTCAGGGTTTTATGGATCAAGGTTTAGTAATTGACAAGCTGTGCAAAAAGAAAATAACAGATGTGCCAGAGATACTAGGTCGAAGGCCTTCTGTGTCCCTTCAGAACGTAGCTAGAACTGAACTAAAATATTAGTTAGACATAACTTAAATACTGTGATACGTGGGTTGTGTTGGTCCAATTATAGGGCTGGAAATGTGGTTGGGCGGAGTCATAGAATGAGTCCATTTAGTGCTCTACAGCTGATGCCAAGATGATTGACTTGTTAAAAAATAAATAAAAGGAAAGACGAAAGATAAAATTTAAAAATAAATATTTATTTACGATGGCACTTGACCTTATGAGGAATTTAGGAGGGCAAAAGTCGAATCTGAAGATTCACTGAACTGTGGGATTATCTACGATTTCAAGATAATCGTACAATTGAATGGCGAGTTTACTGAAGAAACTGAGCAAAAGCAATACGAACTTACAACCAATAGGCACAGTTACAAAATTCAAAATATAAATCTAAAACAACTATATAAACTGGTTGTATATATAAGAAACAATACAAAAAGCGACATGAAGAAAATTTTTAATTTAATCAGGAGAAATGATAAATATAAGATTAAAATGTGTCGTCCTTAATGTAAAATGTTGTATAAAATCACGAATGGTATTAACTGATGATTACGGCAACTTTTTGCAACAAATGCAACTTTTTTTCACACGTTCTGCGCAGCATGTTAAGTACTAAAACCAAAATTCCTCCTACATGGGGTGTATTGTAAGCGAGTTATAACCGCAACATAAATGCAACTTTTTGCATAAATGCAACCCCCTCCAACTTTTTAAAATGTAGCTTAAAATTAATTAATATGAAATTACTATTTCATTTTTTGCCCTCTGAACCAACCCTTCAATCGTGTGTCTGATCTTGCGAACGCCAAAGTATTGCGGATCAAACAAGAAGTTCATGGAAAGAAGTTGTTCGTCCTGACAGACGAATGTGAAATAAATGGCAAGAAGTACTTTTAACACATTGGTTGGCACTCTTGATAATCCAGAGGAAACTTGGGTAATCGACTGCAGAGTTTGCGAGGTGAGTGTCGATTATCAATATGTTGTTCGCCTTGTAGATGACGTTTTAAAATCTCTGAATGTTGAGCGAAAGGATTTTGCGCTTCTGCTATCCGATACAGCACATTATATGACTGTGGCTGGCTCAGTTTTTCAATGTTAAAGAAATTACTGACCAAGGATCGACTATTCAACCTTCTTCTGTACTTAAGACTGTATTATAATACTGTTGTACACGACTCAAATTGTTAATATATTTTGAATTTTTTCGTTTTTTACGAATAATTTATTTTAGACTGTAGTGTATCAAAATTAAATGCAACTTTAGGTAATGATAAATGCAACTTTTCCCATTTTTACTGCAACAAAAAAGTTGCCCTACTGATGATTTAAAGTATATTGATCAGCAACATGGTATATAATATAAAAGGTATGATTAATAGTGAGTTACGAAGGGTGAAAAAAATCGAATGAAACGTAAAAAATAGATTTGAATGTGGATTACAAACATTGGTCAAGTTGATAAACTCGAAAAAACCTCACCGATTGTACGAGCTATTCAAACGGATCGTTCGCAAAGTCTCAGCTTTTTTAGTGGGAAAACTATCGTAAGCGTGTGGTGTAGAGGCGGCTGGTGCACCTTAAATCTGTCGTGGCCGAAAGTCCTCACGTTGGGTTGGTGTGGAAGTTTGGAGAGTGGGGTGCCAGCTCAGGTGTTGCTTCGTCATCTGACCGTGGTTCAAAATAACGAGCCGTTGTCCACGGATCTTTCCCTTAAGGGGACCAGGAAAGCAAAATTCGACTAAAAAATCAATTTCTATTTTATTGCTCCTTTATATAGTTCAAAATCTCCTCTTTCCAATGATATATCACACTAGGTAATAGAATAAGAGGAAGTTTGAAAATTATGCACGTTTCCAATAAGCACTTCACATCTGACACGGCCTTTCAAATGTAAACAAACCGTTTGTGGACATTTCTAATCTTTGTTGCTCAACAATGTATATTATATTTTTTACTTTACTCAAATTATTTTCGATAATCTGGTAACAGTAGAGTTAACTGTAATCATTTAGTTTTTTTCTAACCATTTTTATTAATTTTACCATGCGATATAAGTTAGCACTTTCTGAGACATGACATTTGATCTATTATAGACTAGCAATAAGGATAAATGTTGGTTTTCTGCACAATATGCAACAATCTGTCTGGGCAGAATATTTTTATTTACTGTCAAGTAACTTAAATCCAAATCACGGTCTTTGTCCAGTTGGGAATGAAAGCTGGTGGAAATTTCAACGTGATGTAGCTAAAAGAGTGATGTGTATTACCATGATAAACACACACATATTGCCTTGCCTTATACTGCCTACATTTTGAAGACAATTAAATCAAATTTCAGAGACTTGGCGAATCCAGAATTGTTGAAAAAATGTGTTCACGGAAAGACTCAAAACCCAAATGAATCGGTGAACAATGTGATTTGGACTCGCGTTCCAAAAAATGTGTTTGTAACCATCCAAACTTTAAAACTGGGAGTGTTTGATGCTGTTTCCTGCTGCAACAGTGGAAATATTATAAAGTGCTATACATTATCTAGAGTTAAAATCAATCCAGGCTGCCATTTTATACAATTTTTTGAGAAAACTGGACTAAGACCGTGTTATCGATGGAGAACGAAAACTCTCCGAATACAGTAAAAAGGCCCGCCATAGAAAGAAAAGCATAAAAAAAAATTGAAGATACATGTATTAAAAATGAAAGAGATCACCCTTTATATAAATCAGGGTTTCATTAAGGTTAGACGTAAAATTATTTATAAAAATTCATTTTAAATGTTTAAATCCATTTTTCTCAAAACTTAGATTTTGAAGTTTCATGACCCATTATCTCAGAATCTACTGAACATAATGATTTAATATTTTTATGACATATTTGTGTTATATCTCTAAAGATTTTAACACGGGCATTTTTTAATTTTTTGAAAATTGGATTTTTTAGAAATTTAAATGTGTTAAAAAATGCTATCTAAAAAGTGATATTCAGTTAAAAATTTCTATAAAATTAAAATTTAAAAAAAAAAAGTGAGCTGTTAAAGTTTGTATAACATATCAGTTTAACCACCATAAAATTTTTGTGTTGATTACTATTATAGTTATTGAGAAAAAGGGTCTTGAATTTCGTGAATTTAACATGGAGGGGATAGGGCCTTCCCGGTCCCCTTAAGGGACTGATCCCGGACCGTCGTCAAAAGCCCGTTGTGTTGCTCTAGTATGACGTTAACTAAAATTAACATTACCACAAACCGATTGTTAGCAATAAATAAGCATTAGTTTTTGTGGTATGGGTTCATCAAGAATTCTTTCAAACTAAATGAAATTGAAAAATAATCCCATTTGTTGGTATGGGGTATTGGAGATGCCGACCATGGCATCTTTTATTGTATTTATTACAATAAATACTGGCCAACTGTTAATTATAAAAAATAAGCCTAAATAGGATTATAAGGAACCGTATCTCCATAGAACGCATTGACATGTGTATTCAGGAAAAAAAATTAAATGTCATTTGTGATGGTCGGCGATCCATCCTAAAAGGAATAATCCGAGGACAACACCTCGTTAGTTTGAACTGCGGTCACATGACGGGGTCAATGTACACTACCCTACAATAATGGACCAGACAGCGGTTGCAGAATAAACAAAAAGATGGGTTAATAGGGGGTATGGTCCCCTCTTACAGATATACAGGTCTCGCAGCGTGATTTCATACTTGAAATAAGGCAGTTTATCATTTCCTGTGGCAATTGGTCCCACGCGTTCAGAACCGCTGTTCTCATTCCCTGAATGCTTCTCGGAGGGGGGTTGCGAGTTGCAATTGCCCTCCCCAGAGCGTCCCAGACATGCTCTATAGGGTTAAGGTCTGGAGATCTGGCTGTCCAATCCATCCGGCGAATATCCTCACTCTCAAGAAATTCGTCGACCAGAAGAGCTCTATGTGGCCTCGAGTTATCGTCCATTAAAATGAACTCAGGGCCAACTGCACCCCTGAAAAGGCGAACATAGGGCTCCAAGACCTCATCCCTACACCTCACACCAGTCACACTGCCTCTTTCAAAGACATGGAGATAAGTGCGGCCATCCAACAGGATGCCTGCCCAGACCATTAAACCTCCCCCGCCATAATGGTCGATTTCGCGGACATAGGAGTGTAGGTAGCGGGTCCCTGGTTCTCTCCATATCAACGTACGGCGAGAATCGGTGTTTAGGCTGAACCGGGACTCATCAGTGAAGAGAACGGTCGCCCATTGATCCATACTCCAATATCTATGCTCTCTGCACCATGATAAACGGATTCTCCTGTTCGTAGAAGTGAGCGGGACGCAAACAGCAGGTCTTCTTGCGAACAACCCTCTCTCAGGAAGTCTTTTGGAAACAGTCACCTTGATATACGGGTTCCTGTGGCTGCATACAAGTCATGAGAGAGCTGAGAAGCTGTAGCACTCCTGTTACGCCTCGCTATAATCGACAAATGGCGATCTTCTCTGGCCGTCGCGGCTCTTGGACGACCTTGCCCAGGCTTTCTCTCGATGGATCCGGTATCCTGGAACTGTTTCCATAAGTTAAACAAGACGCTGGGCGTTAAATTGAACTCTCTACAAATTTGGACATGAGATTGACCTGCTTCTAGCCTCCCCACAATTCGCCACCTCATTCCATCATCTAAACGTTGGTGGTTACTCATTTTTACTGTTACTATTTGAAATTAACCGATTGCTGCAAAATAACACCAAGAAATTCGCCAAGGTGTGCTAGCGAACGAAATGCGTTTTAACTTACGCGCGTTTATAAAGCCTGTTTCTCTACTGGCTCCGTCTACACACACGTCTACGCTTACGTATATGACGTACAATATTTGTATATTTATCTAGACTCAGTGGTTTTACATTCAGTTCAGTTCATTTCATGAAATTCGATAAAATATGCAAATTCTCTTAATTTATTTCACCAGTGTGTATATCACCAGGGACCAGTCCCCGAACACCCCAATTTCATCTGACTTTCGTCTCTTTTGTCCAATAGGTCATATATCTTGCCATCCCCTTTCACCTTTGACCTCCGGACCTCCCAGTATAACTGACCTCCCACGATCTTAACTCTCGACCTCTACCAATGAAATTTCTTGCTAGAATCCCTGTCCAATAATCTTTCTTTTAGTTCTTATCCCTCTGGCGAATTCATTGTGAACTCTACACTTTTTCCATTAGCCCCTTAGAATAGAAAAGTCCAGTACAGTACAGGGCTCCGGCCCCTCAACATCCTTCACGCCAGTTATGATGTTACCATTTCGTTATTGAATAAAGATTTTGTTATAAAATTGCTACCTATTTTTGTGGAACCAGAATTACACTCCCCTCTAATGGATCATCCTCATCCGGCTGCCTAGACTACTCTTGCAACTCCGTCACTACTGCAGGCTTATAATTTCTGTTAATATGACAGACTTTAAAGCCGACGGGACAGCAACCTGTGGTTTGGGAACCTTACCTTGGATTAGGAAGTCTGAATGAAGCGAAAGGACTCTCATAACTACCCCAGAGTGACGTCTAATGGAGATGATTGTACTGCAGGCTACTTGCTTTCGAAAGATTTTTCGGCAAGTATGCTTTCCAAAGTAATAGCATTTGACCCAAAAGAAAGTTTCGACGTGGAAGTATGAATCAAATACTTCAAATTAAAAACGGCAGATTTCGCAAGCTCACAAATCAACCTAATTCCAGGATACCTAAAAGGAGAAGCATTGAACTTTTACTTAAATCATTGCGTCATCGAAACTGAATGGGCCAACGTCCACCAAGGACTTATAAATTATTTTTCGAGAAGTTGTCTAGTTTCATTTGACACTTTCATTTCTACAGTGTGCAACAAACCTTCAGATATTGATACGTACTTCAAAACGAAACTCGACATTGGTAAACGATTACAGCTTTCACAGGAAATACTACTCCAAGGATTGAAAAATTGTTTGCTTCGGAACATTAAGGACATCATCATAGTGAAAGAGCCAGCTACCATTACGGAATGGTTAAGAGTTGCACGCAATTTATTCAGCCAGTTTGACTGATGATGAATCAAGCAAACAAGATCAAAAAAGCAGAATGAACCGTGTACCCGTTCCCGTTGCAATTCCCCGTCCAGACGAGAGGTTTCAACCCCGCCAAAGATTCCCAATGCAGCCGTGATTTTGGATGCCTCCGGTGCACAGAGAGCCCTTCAACTACCTACCGTGACCTACGTTTGCAGGACCGGTATCGAACTTTTCCTCAGCGAAGGCCTCCTCAACCAGCTACTCAATACGGACAAACCCTAGACGTTGAATGACCATACCTTAAAGTTCCTTTGTTTTGTGGTCAAAAAATATTTATTGGATTACTGGACATAGGCACAAGTGCAAATATAATTTCTGAACATTTACTGAAACATATGAAATATGAGACTATTACTGTGAACACCAAGATTCAAATTCAGCAAGCATTTGGTGCTATTCGGGTAAGTGAAATTGTTTTAATCAATATTAAGATTGGTGGCATTACAAAATAACTTGAATTTTTAGCCGTCAACTCTACTTTAAATTATACACTGCTAAATTTAGATACTGTTGATATATTTAGTTTTAAAATCAATTTCAAAACGAGAAAAATATCTCATTTTGGTTATAATGTAACGTCAAATACTCTTTTAACTCCAGTGCATATATCACATCATTTTTGTGATCAAGGTTATTCGAGATATTCTAATAACAATCAACGTAATAATTTTGTATCATATGAAAATACTGTTAGTAAGAATACTTGTGATAAACATTGTTCTAAAATTGAAAATATCACGTGTGAAAATGTGAACGCTTGTGATAATAGTGATAATATTAAATACTGTACTATTCCTTGTGTTAACTCTAATGATAATGTGGATAATATCAATTACGGTGTTAATTCTGATGGCAAATTAACTGCTCTAATTAACAAACACAAAAATGGTCTTTGCCAAGACTAAATATGATGTAGGCTCAATTAATTTAGAACCTCAACGAGTTATTTTAAACTCGGAACTACCAATTGCTTGTCGCCAAACAGAGCCTCGCCTAAAGACAAAGCAGAAATCGAGAAACAAATTTATGAACTTTTAAAAGAAGATATTATCAAACCTTCTTACAGCCCTTACACAGTTCCTGTAACTCTAGCTTATAAACGAGATGAAAACTCTAAAACTCGTTTATGCATCGACAATCGAAAATTGAATTAAATTACATAAACTGATTCCGAACCCATTCCTCGTATCGAAGCTGTATTGGATCAATTGTCCCATGCATAAATGTTCTCAACACTCGATTTAGACTTTGGATACTGGCACATCAAAATTATTGATAAGGACACAGAAAAACTTGCATTTACCTCAAATTTTGGTTTATACGAATGGAAACGATTACCCTTTGGATGGAAAAATATATATATATGCTCCTGCAATATTCCAACAACAACAACGTGCCATAAAGCAAATTCTAAATACACATCAAATTAAATTTGCTCTAAACTATTTTGATGATATAATTATATTTTCCCAAAATTATGAAGCACATCTGAATCATTTAAAACTCATCTTTGAGATATGCGAGAAAAAAACGTGATGCGAAAGCTTTCATTCAATTTCGCGAAACCCAAAATAAATTTTTTGGGATAGGAGATTCAGAATAGTACATACAAATCTAGAAACTCTAACTTCGAAACTATCAAAAAACTTCAACTACCCAGAAAAACTAAAGAGCTACAGAGGTTTCTTGGCAATATTAACGTCTACAATAAATTCATTCCTGATTATGCAAAAATTCGAGCCCTACTGAACAACCTTCTTAAAAAAGATGTAAAACATCAATGGTCGGAAGAGTGTCAAGCCTCATTTAAAAAGCTCTAAGATATTTTAATTTCGAAGCCCGTGTTAAGTTTATTTAACCCGAATTATCCATATCATTTGTACGCCAATGCCGTTGAGAAGCAATGTCAGGAATTTTAAAACAAGAACATCCAGATGGTTCAATATACCCAGTTTCCTTCTATTCTAGAAAATTATGACCCAACGAGAAACATTACGCGATCGTAGAACTCGGGTGTTTGGCAATAATAGATTCTGTCGATAAATTTTACTGCTATCTTCATGGTAATCACTTCACTATTTATGCAGATCATTCTGCCCTGGTTTGGCTCAAAAATATAAAATACCCAACCGGTAGACTTTTTAGATGGTCGTTGAAACTGTCCTATGCACAATTTTACAATTAAATACAAAAAGGGATCTACTAATGTAGAAACCGATATGCTAACTAGAAACCCCATAAGTAATCACATGCTGCCAAGAGCACAATTATTGACTCATTCGGAGCTCAAAGAAAGTCATTAAAAAGACAACGTTTACAGTAGAAAATATAAAAAACTGGATAATCTTCGGACGATTAAGAAACAAGGTATAAATAAAGTTGTCCCATTCGCTCTACGTTAGAAGGTATTAGCGAAAGCACATTTGAGTATGGACACCTAGGAGTGTCATCTATGTTAAATTTATTATCGCCACAATATTATTGGCCTGGTATAGTAAATGATGTTCGGAATTATGTCCGCTACTGTAAAGTTGCCTATTAAATAAAAGGAAAAAACAAAAGAAATATGGCCTCTTAGAGTCAGTTCCCACAAGCCATGAACCCTTTGACTTAATGTCAGTTGATAAGGTTGGAGGATTTAGCTAATATGGCTCTTCTAAAAATTCCTTGCATATTTGAATCGATCATGCAACCAGATACATTTGGACATTCCCTTCAAAAAGTGTGACATAAGATGCTTATATTAACTGTCTTAAACAGGTATTTCAAATTCAAGCTCAAAAGAAAATTTTAAGTGACATATATGCAGTCTTTACGTCACCTAAATTCAAGCATTTCTTGAAAAAATACAACGTTACTCAATTATTAACCTCTGCACACAAACCCAAACTAATGGTAAAGTTGAGCGCGTCAATCAAACCCTTATAACTAGGTTGAAATGTAAAATTAATGCTCAACCAAGTACTACCCCATGTACGCATAAACTAAAGGGTGTTTCTCAAAATGTGGGAACACCAAATGTTAACTATGAGTAATTTTTAAAATTTTGAAATTTAAAATCAATACTTCTTTGGTGCATTGTTTATAGGCCTAAAATACAATATACAATCATTCAAAGACAGGAACTGTTCTCCAAAATTACTAAAAAAATATATTTAATTTAAGATCCGTAGGTTACAGATTTTTTACATTGCCTTTCAGTAGGTTACAGATATTGGACATTGCTTTCCTGTAGGTTACAGATTTTGGACATTGCTGGCCTGTATGTTACACAACTTTGGCATTTCCCAAAGTCTTATGACTTTCGGACATTGTGTTATTACATTGTTGTTACATTATTATTATTGTTGTTGTTACATTATTATTATTGTTGTTGTTACATTATTATTATTGTTGTTGTTACATTATTATTATTGTTGTTGTTAAATTATTATTATTGTTGTTGTTACATTATTATTATTAATATTATTACATTACATTGTGTCAGAAATGGAAAGTGAAAACGAAAGTTAATTGGCAAGAGAAAGAAATCGTTAATTTGTGTATTTGAATGATATAAATATATACATATTTATATCATTCAAATACGCAAATCAACGATAGAGTAAAATAAAAAACAGATGGATTCAACCAGAAAACAAAAATTAAAACTAACCATACAAGCGCGCTAAGCTGCAGACTGATTATAGATAGCGCTGCTCAACACGCAAACGATTATTATCGAATTCAGTTATTCAAAATGGCGGATCCCGTGAAGAAAGCTCAATGTGTCAAGTGGATGGCCCTATAGTATGACCACCCCGGTCTCCTGACTTTACTCCACTCGACTTTTTCATTTTGGGTTAGGTAAAAGATGTTGTGTACCGAACAAAAGTTACTAATGTTGTGGAAAAAATTGAAACAAAAAAGATCCAAACAGCTATAGCTACTGTTGATCTTAGCATGCTGAAACTTTCGTGGATTGAATTGGAATATCGTCTTGATATTCTCCGTGCCACATAAGGATCTCATGTGTAAATTTACTAAGGTAGTAGAAAAAACTTTTTGAGTTATTCCATCTATTGTTGTAACTATTTTTGCTGTAAGAATATTCATTTTTAATAAACTTTTTAAGTTGTACTGATCTTTTTGAGACACCCTGTATATCAATGTCTACTAATAGGTATAAAAATATTACATATGTCATTAGTTATAAACTGTCAATACTTTAAAATTGGAGTAGATTTGAATATTTTAAAATTAGAGTAGATTTGGATATTTTAAAATTAGAGTAGATTTGAATATTTTAAAATTAGTGTAGATTTGAATATTTAAAAAATAGATTTTTTTTCTCCAGATTTTCAAATCATGGATTTGTTTAATTCTGTAAAGTTTTATTACTAATTCCAAAAATTTTGGGTTTGATTAATTTTTGTGATCTTTTAAATAATATATAATTACACATCATACAAAAAGGAAAACATGATCATAAAAGAACTTTATCCTGGAAAAGTTATAATTCCTATAGAATCAATCAGGAAAAATAAACGTTCTGAAAATCTAAGTTTCATCTTAAAAATTTTATTCAAAGGTTATCACAGCCATGAAACAGAAAATAAAAATAAAATATATATATATATATTATATTTTTAAATAAAATTTTTAAAAAACGAAATTTTTCAATTTTATTGAGATACTTGCTACATTACGTCCAAAATAAAGTAATGATCGACACCGTCGCCATTTGATATCGATCGTTACACGTATCCGGACACGTGTGTAGTAATGGTAATAATATTGTATCTGCTAAATTCACTTTATTTTTCTATAAAAAACTATTAATATTATGAAAAGAGATTATAATTAATGGTTTTTTTTATGTTTTGGGACATCGGCACCTTCGTAACATAAATTAAATCGGCAAAAAAAAATTAGAATTTATTTTCTGGGTAATGTACTGATCAGTTAACATTTTATGTGTCAAAAATTCGACATTTTTAACTAAAGAATTTAATTTTAAGGATATTTACACCAAACTGTTGTAATAAACCATACTAATTCTTGTCTCTGAACAGAACTAAAAACCCACAGAGAAAAAAAAATTAATTTTAAGAATTAAATTTACTTGCTGTCAAAGCTTAAAGTTATTAAATGTGTCTTGTTCCCACCTTTTGAGAATTACCCAAAATCAAGTTACGGAAGAGTACAACACCACTCCTCATTCGATTACGAAGTTCCCACCTACATATTTAATGTATGGAAAATTTCCTTATGACCTTTTGGTTGAACCAAATTTGTACCCGCCTATTGAAGAAACCTGAAAAATTACCGAAGAAAAAACTAAAAAATTGCACAAGATTTCAAAAAAGAGATACGACACCCGTTTCACTAAAAGTGATTGTAAAATCGAAGACCCTGTAATGTATGAAGAATTTATTTATCCCAATAATCGAAAGTTAAATCCGACTTTTACAGGACCATACGTTATCTTAAAGAAACTTTCTGACTTAAACTATGAGATCAATAGGCCTAACCCTCTCCACAAAAAAGATTCTGAAATAGTACATTCGACAAGACCGCGTCTTTTTTACCCGGCATCCGATTATCATAATACGCCTCTTCCAGTTAGGAAAAGTAAAATTCCCATTCGAGTTCCTAACACAGCCAAAGTGTACGTTTCTAAGATTCCAGTTCCTAAGTTCCCAAGGAAAAACTAAGCAACCTCTTTCACCTCCCGTTGAAAGATAACTTAATGACATCTGATTTACGATTTACTTCCCTTCGGACACACAAATTGAACAAAACGACCCCACCATAGAACCCCTCCTCTAAGGACACACAACGAGTTGACCCGTCCCCCCCCCCCTTCTGCGTACTCTCTTTCTCCAAACCCCGTGGGTGTCCTCCTTAAACTGAATACACGATCAATCCCGTCGAAACCTTTTCTCTACTTACACGCGCCTTCCGGTGATTTTTTATGTTGTGCATTGTCGATAACAGCAAAGTTCTGAGAAAGTGTTTTGCAATCAATTCTTTACTTTTCGATTGAAACAATTTCTAATTTAAGTGTGAAAGAAAATTTTTGTAGTTAATTTGAATTTTTCATCATAAAGGAAAATATAACAATGATGTGAGATAATGACAATCATCATGTAAATGATACTATTACAAGATGCATGAAATGTGTTCAATTGAGAATTAATAATATGTACAACGATGTGTAAATAATTGTTTTCGTGTTGAATAATGTTTAGAATGTACTGTGATTTTTTTTTGAATAGCCATCATTATTTATTGAATTGTTTTAGTGTGTCAATAAGGGATGAACTAGCTAAAGTTTTGTTTTGTATACTTGTAAAATGTCTTAATCTTTCAAATCAATGATATTGAAATTTTTTAGACTAGTTCTTTTAAATTTTTATCGTACGAGGACACTTTGTTGAAAAACTGTTTTCCTCAACATTCCGGTCTCTCATTACGGAGATTTAGTTTTTATCTTTGTACTTACTGATAATGAAAGGGTTACGATTACTCGAACTCTACAAACACTGATCACGAAACACAGTATTTGAAGATAAGAATGATTATAGAAAACTTCATTACTATGCAGCAACAAATACATTTTCAACTGTTCAGGATTCTTGATGTAAATTAGTAGCTTGAAATGAGTAGTTACTCCTTTAGAGATATGCGGAGCTGATTTCAAACCTACTTACAGTAACGCTCTCGTAGGTACTGACACCACTGACATGTCAGTACTATTACTCTTCTATTAGAAAAGTACTATTAGAAAACTTCATTACTATGCAACAACAAATACATTTTCAACTGTTCAGGATTCTTGATGTAAATTAGTAGCTTGAAATGAGTAGTTACTCCTTTAGAGATATGCGGAGCTGATTTTAAACCTACTTACAGTAACGCTCTCGTAGGTACTGACACCACTGACATGTCAGTACTATTACTCTTCTTCTATTAGAAAAGTACTATTAGAAAACTTTATTACTATGCAACAACAAATACATTTTCAACTGTTCAGGATTCTTGATGTAAATTAGTAGCTTGAAATGAGTAGTTACTCCTTTAGAGATATGCGGAGCTGATTTCGAACTTACTTACAGTAACGCTCTCGTAAGTACTGACACCACTGACATGTCATTACTATTACAGAGAAGTCATCCCAATTGCACATCCAAATTCCTGAGAGTTTTTTTTTTATCATCTTCTTTATCACTCTCCTTGTCACGTTAATTTAATAGATGTAGAATGAGAAGCGCATTACCTTTTGAAAGTTTCAAATCTACACATTGAATGTAGGAATTAACTAATGTTAATTCGATTAAGAACAGCAAAGTCCGCATGAGAAGTTGACAGAAGTAAATACACTGAGGGGTAGGAGTATCATAACTCACTAGTTCAAACGAAGTCAACAATAAAGTCAATCACTTCAGTACTTTTGAAAGTAATGATAGGAACTTTTTCCGAGAATCTTCAATAAATCAGAGGAGTAGAGAGCAACTTCGTTCTAATGATAAATGTAAAAGTCACTCCCGTTGATGCACACCTGTTCAAAGAAACCCCACTTGTCATTTTTGTGGCACACAAAGCCACATGATGAAAGACTTATCAATATCAAAGAATGAATCGTAGAACTTATTATTACAGTCGTAGCTCACGCCCTCAAAAAATTGCATTTTCAAAGTCGTCAACGGTGTAAATTTCAGGGACAAAATCGTCATAACCACCCAAACTGGTAAGAAGGGATGCACGTGATTCACGCACCTCTCTCCTTCCTTCATCAGCATCATTGACTTACCTAAATAAAATTCCACTTCCGAGTTTAAATCACTACTATAATCAAGTGAGCCAAAACCACATAAATCCAAAACCATACTCGTTGAATGCTTCCACGCAGACTTTCCTTGAGACACATGACCACTGTGTTTTACTATTTTCAACAGAAATACTGCTTGTCAAACATCTGTGGATGTCATTGATGATTGTTGTAATTCACTTTGAGCATCGAGCTCCAAATAGTCACTCATCCATTCCTTGTGAAGATATATTTTTGGTTTCTTCTGCTGACAAGTCCTTACCACATATTCTTCTTTACTTTAAAGATAATGTAGGTATTTTTTTTTACTGGTTCATCACTTTCTCATATATCCTCCCAATTTTGCGAGTTGATTAAACATGATAATTTTTAACTAAAAAAAATCTCTTTCGGAGATATCTACTGTCAATTCTGTCGTCCATTTCAAAGCCAATCAAATATGTGATTGTGATGGAAGCAAGAAAAACTATCAGTATGTATTAATAACACAAATATTTATTTTAAATCAGATCATAACATATAACATATGGATTGCCAGTTGTTCCTGGTGGGCATGAGCAAACAGGAATATGATAAACAACAGTACAAAGTGCTCGCTTGGCGCATAAAGATTCATTTTTGCACACATCTATAAATATATAAACACAAATAGAAATATTAAAACACACATACCCTGCCAGATACAAATTATCATTTTTGTATGCTCATTTTTATACCAACTTTGAGAAAAATAAATACATATTGTCTGTTATTTTTACAAATGATTACATTTACATATTACATTTTCTCAAGGTATGATTAAAAATATCAGTAAACAATGTTAATTTTGTAAATTTTTTCCAAACGGATGTTCGTCATCTGACCGTGGTTCAAAATTACGAGTTGCTGTCCTCGGATCTTTCCCTTAAGATAGGGTTTCCCAACCGGTGGTACGCGGCAACGTTTCATGTGGTACGCAAGGATGATACGAGCGACAAAATATTATACGAAGTTTGTTCGGTTTTTTAGTATGAACAACCACGTTATAGGAAAAATGATATTATATGAAATCAATTTTGTGATTAAAGTTTTTATTACATTGTAATAAATTCCGCTAACAGTAGCACATATTTTAAATAGAAGCTTTGTAGCTGATTATCTATTTCTATTCAATGGCTATCTCGGCGAAATTAAGTTGATATCTCTCCCTGTCTTATGCCATTTGTTACTAGTTACTTGTGTGAGAGTGGTTTTTCTGAACTTTTGTACATAAAAAATAAATATAGAAACAGAGTAAGTGTTAAAGAGTACTTAAGAATGAAGTTAAACTCCATTGCTCCTGATAATGATATTTTAATAAAAGACAAACAACAAGTTTCGCACTAAAAATTGATTTTTGATTATGTTAATCTTTATTTGCACTAATTATTTAAAATTATTTGTTTTTAGACTTGTGAGTAAAAAATAAAACTGTAATTTTTAGCAATAATTTTATTTTTTCCCTTCTTAAAACATCATTAATACGAAATGCAAGTGCATTAATCATAAAATATGAAGTTTAATTAGTAATTTAATTAAAATAAAACAAGCTATTGTGCACTTTTCTGACATTACATATATGTTTCTAAAAAAATATAGGATTGATGGTAAGCCAAAAATTTCTAAAAATTTCAAGTGGTACGCAGTTACTAGAAAGTTGGGAACCCCTGCCTTAAGGGATTGATCCCGGACCATCGTCAATAGCCCGTTGTGTTGCTCTAGTACGACGTTAACTAATAATTACCAATTACGAAACGGATGTTGATATAGCTATCTTTAGATTACTTAAAAATATAAATATTGTTAAATTAGCCTATCATTTCGTCTTTGAAAATTATTTAAATATTTGGTGGTTTTATTCTTTTTCAATACACTGTAATAATTCAAAATATTGTATTGGAATGGTCCTTTGCTAGATAAAATAGTTGACATAAATGAGACTCACCATAGCATTCTCTAGTCAATGGATTACATGCTTCAGTTGATTTGCAGTCCGAATTCACTCTGCACATTGTTCCCTGTTGTTGGTCTGGGAAAAATACAAAAATTATTTTGGCATGAAAACGTTTTTTTTTTCGACGTTTATAGGTTTATACGTTTGGTTTACGGTGATTTTTTTTTTCTAAGCGAGAGGTGATACGACGGAAACCTACGATATAAACTGTAAGAAATCGGAGCTTTATGGTTGGTTTGTAGGGGTTTTATGACGCAAGAGGGTTGCGAGTTCGCATTCAATCAGACCGTCGTGTTTAAAGGGGGCTGGTGCACATTAAATCTGTTGGGGCCTCAAATGTCCAAATAGAAATTTTGAAAATGCGGTGACAGCTCAAATGTGACCTCCTCATCTGACCGTGAGTCAAGATTACGTTGATATAGCTATCCTGGGTCAAGATTACGTGGTATTGTCCTTAATTCTTTCCCTTCGGGATTGACCCCTGACCGTAGCCCATTACGTTGTTCCTATGCACCGTTAAATAAAATACTTACTTAACATCCGTCGTACTTGGAGTTACTTGTGGTACTACAATAAATCTTTAGTTTCAAAACTTTATTTTTTTGATTCGATCTTGAAAACCTATACGGATTTGATGATTTTTTAATTGCATACCAAGACAAGTATTAAAAGTGTTCTGCAAGAGTTGTAGGCTTACTTCCTTGTCTGTATTCTTCTGGCAAATTAGAATCGCACGACAGAGAACCACATTCACATGGGTCTACGTCGTTGATACCTGCAAATAAAAATAATAAAATTTTACAAAAATTGATGTTATTAATGGTAAAGTGTTTAATTTGGCTTCGAGCATGATTGAGTCGTTTTACAGAAAATATATAAATGTGTTTACCTTTACATTGATCTTCGAAACAAATCTGATTCCTACCACATTGATTATCAGTTTCACACTCAAATTGAACAGCAAATAGATAATTCGATCCTAAAAGATTAATTAATACTTTTTAGGTCCATGGTCGACGTACATTGAGTTAGAGTGCAACCAATTTTTAGAACTATGAAAGAAATATAAATATTTTGCGAAACATTTTTGTGTTACATAAAACATCTTGGAACGAAATAAAATCTGCTAAGAACAAAATTGAACCAAAATAATGATAAATACTTTTAATTTTATGCATATAGTATGTTTATATTCAAAATAAATGTAGAAAAGTATTTGGGTACTTAGAATATCTTTTGGAGCCTAATTTACGTTTGATGACTTCTGTCAATCTATTTCGTATTGGTTTTACAAAATAGTGTATCTCTTTTTTCCATAGTACATTGATATATTCTCAAAGTTAATTTTCATCGATAAACTTTTTTTCTGTTTATTCTATATTATAAACAAGTCCAAATTTTCTCAATAGGGTTCAAGTCTAAATTTTGTACTGAAGTGGCGAAAGTTATAATCCACAAATATGTACGTAATGTACATTTTTATTATAAACATTAAAATTTGACAACCTACCCATTATTGAGCAGTCCTTCCTTTTGAATTAAATGAATATTTAAATACATAATTTTGGCCATTTTACTGTCTAAAAAATGTCAAAGCAACGCATAATCTCTTATTGAGAAGGTCAGAATTTTTAGTTCGTATATGTTCAATATTGGGCTCTCGTCACACACTATTTTCTTTTGAACACTTCCACTTCAAAAGATACTGAATTTTGATTCATCTACAGGTATATAATCAAGTTTCAGAATTAATGAAGCTTATTAATTATATTCCCCTTATCTAACTGTCTTTTCCCTATGAAAGCCCTCTGATTAACGCTTTATTCGTGTATGGCATTTACTCTAGATCAGAGGTGACTAGCTTCATGCAAACCTCGGTTGATATACTGGCGGTCCACCTCACCATGTATTATTTCAACTTTAACAAGTGACACGATAGCTAATTTAAGTTAAACCTATGGTAACTAGGATTAAACTAGCGTTTTATCATCATATGGAAGTTGTGGTATCAGCAAAATATTTACAGTTTAATTTCATCATAAACTTCAAATTTTAACTGACAATGTAACTTGTGCAGTAAATATCAAATAATCTTTTCATAATAACTGTTATCTCAAGTTAGCAATGGCCGTTAAGAATTATTGTATGTACAGTTTTGCACACACACACACATCTCTACAATTAGATAATTGTGCAGCTGTACGACACATGACAGGTAGAACTAGGCTATGTCTATTTTAACATAAATGATATTTCCCAACAATTTTCAAAAATTTACAGATTGTTCAGGTTTGTCATAATTTTTGTCACCTTTTGGAGGCTTAGTAAAATAACCTATGTGGCGAAAATTTTAGTGTAGTGCAAAACTTATGCGGAAGGAAAGAGCTGAAACTTTTTAGTGTAATATTAAAAATATTACTGAATCGATCTCTGTCAAAATATATCAAGTTTCATATTCATATTTTTTTCCGAAAATTAACTTAGTAAACAACATTGCAAATTAAAAATTATTTAAAGACTAAAACATTATAATATTTGTTTGGATATCTTAGGCCCGGTGCACACATCCGGTTTTTCAACGTGCGGCGCCCCTGCAGCAACGCAAGTGCGGTCTAAGATACATTTCTGCATGCATGAATGACATGAAATTTGGTATCTGAAGTTAAATTGTGATAGATTCAAAATTAGTGAGGTCTCTGGACCTACTTATATTATTTAAACTCTTTTTAATGACGTTTCTCAGCATTATCAATATTATTTTCACGAACCCCTAAGCCACCCCTATATCTAAGCACCAGGCTTGAAGATATAAAGAGCTACTTACCTATGAAAAATGTGTATAACGCAATAGAAAATATGGAAAGCATGGTCATCGATCAAGAACAAATTTCAAAGAACCGCTCGTTTTAACTTCTGTAATATCAAATAGAGCTATTTAAAATTACAACGCGTGTTTCAAAATGTACACCTTCCTTTTATCCGGAGAAAGCAGGTGCAGGTGTTTAACAATTAATCGCTGTCTGGTTACAAAACGAATGTCAGCAATTTGATAAGTATCCATTCACACAACAATTTGGAAACATTGTTTATGCAGACGACTCATTTCGATTTCCTTCGCGTTTAGGAAGTTAAGTAAATTTTATTAAATTGACTCTTCTTAAATCTTATAGTATTGCGTCTGGTTTATGTTGGAAATAAAATGTCGCAATATCATGGTGTTGTCCTATTTGGGTTTGATCCCGGACCGTCGTCAATAACCCATAGTGTTGTTCCAGTGCGACGTTAATTAAAATACCTACTTACCTATCTCAAGCAACTATCCTACCATGCTGAATTATTTGTATGTTATTACAGTGCTGTCCATTGGAAATTCAACACCACGATGGGCGTAATATGTACAAGCCATATTTATTATACAAAATGACAAATGAGTGAAATTATTTAAATTTACAGTTCCGTTCAACTTGCAGAACGCAAAGAATTCCATATTTTGCGTAGTCGTCATGGGTGCTAATAACTATTGCCACACGTATAGGCATTGAACGATACTTTGGATGTGTTTGGGGGATATGTCAGTTATAGTATTTGGTATTTGTAATTAACGTCGTAATGGAGCAACTCAGCGGGCTGTTACCTACGGTTCGGAATAAATCCCCCCAAGGGAAATATCCAAGGACCACGTAATGTATGCTTCACCGTTGCCCTGAATGTCGCAGTGAACTGGACCTCCGAGAATTTCTTTCGTGGTAAGAATACTTTGAAATTAAAGAAACAGTTACATTTAAGCAGTGGCTCCAAACTGATCGAGCTTTCCTCGAAACTTTAGTAAAATCAGTGGATGATTTTGTTGATTTAATAGTTTCAAAATTCGTAAAATTAACAAAACATCAATTTATAGCTAAATCCCAGAGTCAAGCAAATAAAAGCAGATTTGGGTGATGAATGTTGTATAATTTTAGCAGACTTAGCAGAAAACTACACCTGCATCTATCAAGATGCTGCTCAAGGTTTCCATTGGCATAACATTTAGGTTACACTACACCCATTTGTAATCTATTGCAAATATAACGTTTAACTTAGATTAAAGTCAATATGCTTTAATAGTGAATGCCTTAATAATAACACTACAACGTTTTTTTCATTCCACGTGTCACTTCTACAGTATCTAAGAAAAGAATTACCACATTTAAAAGATGTAATATATTTTAGTGATGGTAGTTCAGCTCAGTATAAGAACTACGAAAACTTTATAAATTTATGTCATCACGAAAAGAAGACAGTGGCATGACTGCTGAATGGTATTTCAAGCACAGGTACCCACAGGTATTCACAGGTACCCAAAAGTATCCACTTGTGACGGAGAAATCACCGAAACAACCTCTTACAACAGAAAATTTCAGATAAATTTTTTTTTGTTTTGTATTGCTATTTTGGATTTTGAAAATTATGATTTGCATTGTTTTGTTTTAGTTAACAATTTATACTTAGTAGTCATCCAGACTAAACTGTGTCAAAAGAAATCACCCTGATTTTAGTAATTTGTGCAGTTGATTTTCGTTAATTTTCAAAATTGGTATCTATATTTGGTGTAGGAAATTGTCTTGATTTTAGTGCTGTGTTTATGCAGAGAAATTGTTCTGATTTCTGTTTTTCCAATGCATATTTGATGCATATACGTATTTTGATTGCTCATTTTAAAAATCTTCCTCGTTCAAAAACTAATGGCTTTTCCTGCTATTGAAGCGTGTTGTATCGTTTTAGTGAACGAATGAACTTCTTTGTGTAAGCGCGCAGATAGAAACGAGTGACCTTGAGAATTCCCTGTTATATTCATTTTCACCCCCTCTCTCAGCTGTTTCAGTGAATGTTGTTTTGACTAACTCGTAGTCTGTATTTCGTTTTCACAATTTGTCTTATCTTTTGATACGTTAATGAAACTTTTTCTTTTTTATGTTTCACTTTCACAAGAAGAATCCACTATCTTTTGTCCAATAGGTCATATATCTTGCCACCCCCTTTCACCTTTGACCTCCGGACCTCCCAGTATGACTGACCTCCCACGACCTTAACTCTCGACCTCTACCAATGAAATTTCTTGCTAGAAACCCTGTCCAATAATCTTTCTTTTAGTTCTTATCCCTCTGGCGAATTCATTGTGAACTCTACACTTTTTCCACTAGCCCCTTAGAATAGAAAGTCCAGAACAGTACAGGGCTCCGGCCCCTCAACATCCTTCACGCCAGAAATGATGTTACCATTTCGTTATTGAATAAAGATTTTGTTATGAAATTGCTACCTATTTTTGTGGAACCAGAAATACACTCCCCTCTAATGTACCATCCTCATCCGGCTGCCTAGACTACTCTTGCAACGCCTTCACTACTGCAGGCTCATAATTTCTGTTATTATGACAGAATTTAAAGCCGACAGGACAGCAACCTGTGGTTTGGGAACCTTACCTTGGATTAGGAAGTCTGAATGAAGCGAAAGGACTCTCATAACTACCCCAGAGTGACGTCTAATGGAGATGATTGTACTGCAGGCTACTTGCTTTCATAAGATTTTTCGGCAAGTATGCTTTCCAAAGTAATAGCATTTGACCCAAAAGAAAACTTCGACGTGGAAGTATGAATCAAATACTTCAAATTAAAAACGGCAGATTTCGCAAGCTCACAAATCAACCGAATTCCAGGATACCTAAAAGGAAAAGCATTGAACTTTTACTTAAATCATTGCGTCATCGAAACTGAATGGGCCAACGTCCACCAAGGACTAATAAATTATTTTTCGAGAAGTTGTCTAGTTTCATTTGACACTTTCATTTCTACAGTGTGCAACAAACCTTCAGATATTGATACGTACTTCAAAACGAAACTCGACATTGGTAAACGATTACAGCTTTCACAGGAAATACTACTCCAAGGATTGAAAAATTGTTTGCTTCGGAACATTAAGGACATCATCATGGTGAAAGAGCCAGCTACCATTACGGAATGGTTAAGAGTTGCACGCAATTTATTCAGCCAGTTTGACTGATGATGAATCAAGCAAACAAGATCAAAAAAGCAGAATGAACCGTGTACCCGTTCCCGTTGCAATTCCCCGTCCAGACGAGAGGTTTCAACCCCGGCAAAGATTCCCAATGCAGCCGTGATTTTGGATGCCTCCGGTGCACAGAGAGCCCTTCAACTACCTACCGTGACCTACGTTTGCAGGACCGGAATCGAACTTTTCCTCAGCGAAGGCCTCCTCAACCAGCTACTCAATACGGACAAACCCTAGACGTTGAATGACCATACCTTAAAGTTCCTTTGTTTTGTGGTCAAAAAATATTTATTGGATTACTGGACATAGGCACAAGTGCAAATATAATTTCTGAACATTTACTGAAACATATGAAATATGAGACTATTACTGTGAACACCAAGATTCAAATTCAGCAAGCATTTGGTGCTATTCGGGTAAGTGAAATTGTTTTAATCAATATTAAGATTGGTGGCATTACAAAATAACTTGAATTTTTAGCCGTCAACTCTACTTTAAATTATACACTGCTAAATTTAGATACTGTTGATATATTTAGTTTTAAAATCAATTTCAAAACGAGAAAATTATCTCATTTTGGTTATAATGTAACGTCAAATACTCTTTTAACTCCAGTGCATATATCACATCATTTTTGTGATCAAGGTTATTCGAGATATTCTAATAACAATCAACGTAATAATTTTGTATCATATGAAAATACTGTTAGTAAGAATACTTGTGATAAACATTGTTCTAAAATTGAAAATATCACGTGTGAAAATGTGTACGCTTGTGATAATAGTGATAATATTAAATGCTGTACTATTCCTTGTGTTAACTCTAATGATAATGTGGATAATATCAATTACGGTGTTAATTCTGATGGCAAATTAACTGCTCTAATTAACAAACACAAAAATGGTCTTTGCCAAGACTAAATATGATGTAGGCTCAATTAATTTAGAACCTCAACGAGTTATTTTAAACTCGGAACTACCAATTGCTTGTCGCCAAACAGAGCCTCGCCTAAAGACAAAGCAGAAATCAAGAAACAAATTTATGAACTTTTAAAAGAAGATATTATCAAACCTTCTTACAGCCCTTACACAGTTCCTGTAACTCTAGCTTATAAACGAGATGAAAACTCTAAAACTCGTTTATGCATCGACAATCGAAAATTGAATTAAATTACATAAACTGATTCCGAACCCATTCCTCGTATCGAAGCTGTATTGGATCAATTGTCCCATGCATAAATGTTCTCAACACTCGATTTAGACTTTGGATACTGGCACATCAAAATTATTGATAAGGACACATAAAAACTTGCATTTACCTCAAATTTTGGTTTATACGAATGGAAACGATTACCCTTTGGATGGAAAAATATATATATATGCTCCTGCAATATTCCAACAACAACAACGTGCCATAAAGCAAATTCTAAATACACATCAAATTAAATTTGCTCTAAACTATTTTGATGATATAATTATATTTTCCCAAAATTATGAAGCACATCTGAATCATTTAAAACTCATCTTTGAGGTATGCGAGAAAAAAACGTGAAGCGAAAGCTTTCATTCAATTTCGCGAAACCCAAAATAAATTTTTTGGGATAGGAGATTCAGAATAGTACATACAAATCTAGAAACTCTAACTTCGAAACTATCAAAAAACTTCAACTACCCAGAAACACTAAAGAGCTACAGAGGTTTCTTGGCAATATTAACGTCTACAATAAATTCATTCCTGATTATGCAAAAATTCGAGCCCTACTGAACAACCTTCTTAAAAAAGATGTAAAACATCAATGGTCGGAAGAGTGTCAAGCCTCATTTAAAAAGCTCTAAGATATTTTAATTTCGAAGCCCGTTTTAATTTTATTTAACCCGAATTATCCATATCATTTGTACGCCAATGCCGTTGAGAAGCAATGTCAGGAATTTTAAAACAAGAACATCCAGATGGTTCAATATACCCAGTTTCCTTCTATTCTAGAAAATTATGACCCAACGAGAAACATTACGCGATCGTAGAACTCGGGTGTTTGGCAATAATAGATTCTGTCGATAAATTTTACTGCTATCTTCATGGTAATCACTTCACTATTTATGCAGATCATTCTGCCCTGGTTTGGCTCAAAAATATAAAATACCCAACCGGTAGACTTTTTAGATGGTCGTTGAAACTCTCCGATGTACAATTTTACAATTAAATACAAAAAGGGATGCACTAATGTAGAAACCCATATGCTAACTAGAAACCCCATAAGTAATCACATGCTTCCAAGAGCACAATTATTGACTCATTCGGAGCTCAAAGAAAGTCATGAAAAAGACAACGCGTTTACAGCAGAAAATATAAAAAACTGCATAATCTTTGGACGATTAAGAAACAAGGTTTAAATAAAGTTGTTGTCCCATTCGCTCTACGTTAGAAGGTATTAGCGAAAGCACATATTGAGTATGGACACCTAGGAGTGTCATCTATGTTAAATTTATTATCGCCACAATATTATTGGCCTGGTATAGTAAATGATGTTCGGAATTATGTCCGCCACTGTAAAGTTGCCTATTAAATAAAAGGAAAAAAACAAAAGAAATATGGCCTCTTAGAGTCAGTTCCCACAAGCCATGAACCCTTTGACTTAATGTCAGTTGATAAGGTTGGAGGATTTAGCTAATATGGCTCTTCTAAAGATTCCTTGCATATTTGAATAGATCATGCAACAAGATACATTTGTACATTCCCTTCAAAAAGTGTGACATAAGATGCTTATATTAACTGTCTTAAACAGGTATTTCAAATTCAAGCTCAAAAGAAAGTTTTAAGTGACAGACATGCAGCCTTTAAATAACCTAAATTCAAGCATTTCTTGAAAAAATACAACGTTACTCAATTATTAACCTCTGCACACAAACCCAAACTAATGGTAAAGTTGAGCGCGTCAATCAAACCCTTATAACTAGGTTGAAATGTAAAATTAATGCTCAACCAAGTACTACCCCATAAACTAAACGCATTTACTAAAGGGTGATTCTCAAAATGTGGGAACACCAAATGTTAACTATGAGTAATTTTTAAAATTTTGAAATTTAAAATCAATACTTCTTTGGTGCATTGTTTATAGGCCTAAAATACAATATATAATCATTCAAAGACAGGAACTGTTCTCCAAAATTACTAAAAATATATATTTAATTTAAGATCCGTAGGTTACAGATTTTTTACATTGCCTTTCAGTAGGTTACAGATAATGGACATTGCTTTCCTGTAGGTTACAGATTTTGGACATTGCTGGCCTGTATGTTACACAACTTTGGCATTTCCCAAAGTCTTATGACTTTCGGACATTGTGTTATTACATTGTTGTTACATTATTATTATTGTTGTTGTTACATTATTATTATTGTTGTTGTTACATTATTATTATTGTTGTTGTTACATTATTATTATTGTTGTTGTTAAATTATTATTATTGTTGTTGTTACATTATTATTATTAATATTATTACATTACATTGTGTCAGAAATGGAAAGTGAAAACGAAAGTTAATTGGCAAGTTAGAAAGAAATCGTTAATTTGTGTATTTGAATGATATAAATATATACATATTTATATCATTCAAATACGCAAATCAACGATAGAGTAAAATAAAAAACAGATGGATTCAACCAGAAAACAAAAATTAAAACTAACCATACAAGCGCGCTAAGCTGCAGACTGATTATAGATAGCGCTGCTCAACACGCAAACGATTATTATCGAATTCAGTTATTCAAAATGGCGGATCCCGTGAAGAAAGCTCAATGTGTCAAGTGGATGGCCCTATAGTATGGCCACCCCGGTCTCCTGACTTTACTCCACTCGACTTTTTCATTTGGGGTTAGGTAAAAGATGTTGTGTACCGAACAAAAGTTACTAATGTTGTGGAAAAAATTGAAACAAAAAAGATCCAAACAGCTATAGCTACTGTTGATCTTAGCATGCTGAAACGTTCGTGGATTGAATTGGAATATCGTCTTGATATTCTCCGTGCCACATAAGGATCTCATGTGTAAATTTACTAAGGTAGTAGAAAAAACTTTTTGAGTTATTCCATCTATTGTTGTAACTATTTTTGCTGTAAGAATATTCATTTTTAATAAACTTTTTAAGTTGTACTGATCTTTTTGAGACACCCTGTATATCAATGTCTACTAATAGGTATAAAAATATTACGTATGTCATTAGTTATAAACTGTCAATACTTTAAAATTGGAGTAGATTTGAATATTTTAAAATTAGAGTAGATTTGGATATTTTAAAATTAGAGTAGATTTGAATATTTTAAAATTAGTGTAGATTTGATAATTTAAAAAATAGATTTTTTTTTCTCCAGATTTTCAAATCATGGATTTGTTTAATTCTGTAAAGTTTTATTACTAATTCCAAAAATTTTGGGTTTGATTAATTTTTGTGATCTTTTAAATAATATATAATTACACATCATACAAAAAGGAAAACATGATCATAAAAGAACTTTATCCTGGAAAAGTTATAATTCCTATAGAATCAATCAGGAAAAATAAACTGAAAATCTAAGTTTCATCTTAAAAATTTTATTCAAAGGTCATCACAGCCATGAAACAGAAAAAAAACAATTAAAAAAAAATATATATATATATTATATTTTTAAATAAAATTTAAAAAAAACGAAATTTTTCAATTTTATTGAGATACTTGCTACATTACGTCCAAAATAAAGTAATGATCGACACCGTCGCCATTTGATATCGATCGTTACACGTATCCGGACACGTGTGTAGTAATGGTAATAATATTGTATCTGCTAAATTCACTTTATTTTTCTATAAAAAACTATTAATATTATGAAAATAGATTATAATTAATGTTTTGTTTTTTTTATGTTTTGGGACATCGGCACCTTTGTAACATAAATTAAATCGGCAAAAAAAAATTAGAATTTATTTTCTGGGTAATGTTAATCAGTTAACATTTTATGTGTCAAAAATTCGACATTTTTAACTAAAGAATTTAATTTTAAGGATATTTACACCAAACTGTTGTAATAAACCATACTAATTCTTGTCTCTAAACAGAACTAAAAACCCACAGAGAAAAAAAAATTAATTTTAAGAATTAAATTTACTTGCTGTCAAAGCTTAAAGTTATTAAATGTGTCTTGTTCCCACCTTTTGAGAATTACCCTAAATCAAGTTACGGAAGAGTACAACAACACTCCTCATTCGATTACGAAGTTCCCACCTACATATTAAATGTATGGAAAATTTCCTTATGACCCTTTGGTTGAACCAAATTTGTACCCGCCTATTGAAGAAGCCTGAAAAATTACCGAAGAAAAAACTAAAAAATTCCACAAGATTTCAAAAAAGAGATACGACACCCGTTTCACTAAAAGTGATTGTAAAATCGAAGACCCTGTAATGTATGAAGAATTTATTTATCCCAATAATCGAAAGTTAAATCCGACTTTTACAGGACCATACATTATCTTAAAGAAACTTTCTGACTTAAACTATGAGATCAATAGGCCTAACCCTCTCCACAAAAAAGATTCTGAAATAGTACATTCGACAAGACCGCGTCTTTTTTACCCGGCATCCGATTATCATAATACGCCTCTTCCAGTTAGGAAAAGTAAAATTCCCATTCGAGTTCCTAACACAGCCAAAGTGTACGTTTCTAAGATACCAGTTCCTAAGTCCCCAAGGAAAAACTAAGCAACCTCTTTCACCTCCCGTTGAAAGATAACTTAATGAAATCTGATTTACGATTTACTTCCCTTCGGACACACAAATTGAACAAAACGACCCCACCAAAGAACCCCTCCTCTAAGGACACACAACGAGTTGACACCCCCACAGAAAAGTTGACCCGTCCCCCCCCCCTTCAGCGTACTCTCTTTCTCCAAACCCCGTGGGTGTCCTCCTTAAACTGAATACACGATCAATCCCGTCGAAACCTTTTCTCTACTTACACGTGCCTTCCGGTGATTTTTTATGTTGTGCATTGTCGATAACAGCAAAGTTCTGAGAAAGTGTTTTGCAATCAATTCTTTACTTTTCGATTGAAACAATTTCTAATTTAAGTGTGAAAGAAAATTTTTGTAGTTAATTTGAATTTTTCATCATAAAGGAAAATATAACAATGATGTGAGATAATGACAATCATCATGTAAATGATACTATTACAAGATGCATGAAATGTGTTCAATTGAGAATTAATAATATGTACAACGATGTGTAAATAATTGTTTTCGTGTTGAATAATGTTTAGAATGTACTGTGATTTTTTTTTTGAATAGCCATCATTGTTTATTGAATTGTTTTAGTGTGTCAATAAGGGATGAACTAGCTAAAGTTTTGTTTTGTATACTTGTAAAATGTCTTAATCTTTCAACTCAATGATATGGAAATTTTTTAGACTAGTTCTTTTAAATTTTTATCGTACGAGGACACTTTGTTTAAAAACTGTTTTCCTCAACATTCCGGTCTCTCATTACGGAGATTTAGTTTTTATCTTTGTACTTACTGATAATGAAAGGGTTACGATTACTCGAACTCTACAAACACTGATCACGAAACACAGTATTTGAAGATAAGAATGATTATAGAAAACTTCATTACTATGCAACAACAAATACATTTTCAACCGTTCAGGATTCTTGATGTAAATTAGTAGCTTGAAATGAGTAGTTACTCCTTTAGAGATATGCGGAGCTGATTTCAAACCTACTTACAGTAACGCTCTCGTAGGTACTGACACCACTGACATGTCAGTACTATTACTCTTCTTCTATTAGAAAAGTACTATTAGAAAACTTCATTACTATGCAACAACAAATACATTTTCAACTGTTCAGGATTCTTGATGTAAATTAGTAGCTTGAAATGAGTAGTTACTCCTTTAGAGATATGCGGAGCTGATTTCAAACCTACTTACAGTAACGCTCTCGTAGGTACTGACACCACTGACATGTCAGTACTATTACTCTTCTTCTATTAGAAAAGTACTATTAGAAAACTTCATTACTATGCAACAACAAATACATTTTCAACTGTTCAGGATTCTTGATGTAAATTAGTAGCTTGAAATGAGTAGTTACTCCTTTAGAGATATGCGGAGCTGATTTCGAACTTACTTACAGTAACGCTCTCGTAAGTACTGACACCACTGACATGTCATTACTATTACAGAGAAGTCATCCCAATTGCACATCCAAATTCCTGAGAGTTTTTTTTTTATCATCTTCTTTATCACTCTCCTTGTCACGTTAATTTAATAGATGTAGAATGAGAAGCGCATTACCTTTTGAAAGTTTCAAATCTACACATTGAATGTAGGAATTAACTAATGTTAATTCGATTAAGAACAGCAAAGTCCGCATGAGCTGTTGACAGAAGTAAATACACTGAGGGGGAGGAGTATCATAACTCACTAGTTCAAACGAAGTCAACAATAAAGTTAATCACTTCAGTACTTTTGAAAGTAATGATAGGAACTTTTTCCGAGAATCTTCAATAAATCAGAGGAGTAGAGAGCAACTTCGTTCTAATGATAAATGTAAAAGTCACTCCCGTTGATGCACACCTGTTCAAAGAAACCCCACTTGTCATTTTTGTGGCACACAAAGCCACATGATGAAAGACTTATCAATATCAAAGAATGAATCGTAGAACTTATTATTACAGTCGTAGCTCACGCCCTCAAAAAATTGCATTTTCAAAGTCGTCAACGGTGTAAATTTCAGGGACAAAATCGTCATAACCACCCAAACTGGTAAGAAGGGATGCACGTGATTCACGCACCTCTCTCCTTCCTTCATCAGCATCATTGACTTACCTAAATAAAATTCCACTTCCGAGTTTAAATCACTACTATAATCAAGTGAGCCAAAACCACATAAATCCAAAACCATACTCGTTGAATGCTTCCACGCAGACTTTCCTTGAGACACATGACCACTGTGTTTTACTATTTTCACCAGAAATACTGCTTGTCAAACATCTGTGGATGTCATTGATGATTGTTGTAATTCACTTTGAGCATCGAGCTCCAAATAGTCACTCATCCATTCCTTGTGAAGATATATTTTTGGTTTCTTCTGCTGACAAGTCCTTACCACATATTCTTCTTTACTTTAAAGATAATGTAGGTATTTTTTTTTACTGGTTCATCACTTTCTCATATATCCTCCCAATTTTGCGAGTTGATTAAACATGATAATTTTTAACTCAAAAAAAATCTCTTTCAGAGATATCTACTGTCAATTCTGTTGTCCATTTCAAAGCCAATCAAATATGTGATTGTGATGGAAGCAAGAAAAACTATCAGTATGTATTAATAACACAAATATTTATTTTAAATCAGATCATAACATATAACATATGGATAGCCAGTTGTTCCTGGTGGGCATAAGCAAACAGGAATATGATAAACAACAGTACAAAGTGCTCGCTTGGCGCATAAAGATTCATTTTTGCACACATCTATAAATATATAAACACAAATAGAAATATTAAAACACACCCACCCTGCCAGATACAAATTATCATTTTTGTATGCTCATTTTTATACCAACTTTGAGAAAAATAAATACATATTGTCTGTTATTTTTACAAATGATTACATTTACATCTTACATTTTCTCAAGGTATGATTAAAAATATCAGTAAACAATGTTAATTTTGTAAATTTTTTCCAAACGGATGTTCGTCATCTGACCGTGGTTCAAAATTACGAGTTGCTGTCCTCGGATCTTTCCCTTAAGATAGGGTTTCCCAACCGGTGGTTCGCGGCAACGTTTCATGTGGTACGCAAGGATGATACGAGCGACAAAATATTATACGAAGTTTGTTCGGTTTTTTAGTATGAACAACCACGTTATAGGAAAAATGATATTATATGAAATCAATTTTGTGATTAAAGTTTTTATTACCATTGTAATAAATTCCGCTAACAGTAGCACATAATTTAGATAGAAGCTTTGTAGCTGATTATCTATTTCTATTCAATGGCTATCTCGGCGAAATTAAGTTGATATCTCTCCCTGTCTTATGCCATTTGTTACTAGTTACTTGTGTGAGAGTGGTTTTTCTGAACTTTTGTACATAAAAAATAAATATAGAAACAGAGTAAGTGTTAAAGAGTACTTAAGAATGAAATTAAACTCCATTGCTCCTGTTAATGATATTTTAATAAAAGACAAACAACAAGTTTCGCACTAAAAATTGATTTTTGATTATGTTAATCTTTATTTGCACTAATTATTTAAAATTATTTGTTTTAAGACTTGTAAGTAAAAAATAAAACTGTAATTTTTAGCAATCGTTTTATTTTTTCCCTTATTAAAACATCATAAATACGAAATGCAAGTGCATTAATCATAAAATGTACAGCTTAATTAGTAATTTAATTAAAATAAAACAAGCTATTGTGCACTTTTCTGACATTACATATATGTTTCTAAAAAAAATATAGGATTGATGGTAAGCCAAAAATTTCTAAAAATTTCAAGTGGTACGCAGTTACTAAAAAGTTGGGAACCCCTGCCTTAAGGGATTGATCCCGGACCATCGTCAATAGCCCGTTGTGTTGCTCTAGTACGACGTTAACTAATAATTACCAATTACGAAACGGATGTTGATATAGCTATCTTTAGATTACTTAAAAATATAAATATTGTTAAATTAGCCTATCATTTCGTCTTTGAGAATTATTTAAATATTTGGTGGTTTTATTCTTTTTCAATACACTGTAATAATTCAAAATATTGTATTGGAATGGTCCTTTGCTAGATAAAATAGTTGACATATATGAGACTCACCATAGCATTCTCTAGTCAATGGATTACATGCTTCAGTTCTTTTGCAGTCCGAATTCAATAGGCACGTTGTTCCCTGTTGTTGGTCTGGGAAAAATACAAAAATTATTTTGGCATGAAAACGTTTTTTTTCGACGTTTATAGGTTTATACGTTTGGTTTACGGTGATTTTTTTCTAAGCGAGAGGTGATACGACGGAAACCTACGATATAAACTGTATGAAATCGGAGCTTTAGGGTTGGTTTGTAGGGGTTTTATGACTCAAGAGGGTTGTGAGTTCGCATTCAATCAGACCGTCGTGTTTAAAGGGGGCTGGTGCACATTAAATCTGTTGGGGCCTCAAATGTCCAAATAGAAATTTTGAAAATGCGGTGACAGCTCAAATGTGACCTCGTCATCTGACAGTGAGTCAAGATTACGTTGATATAGCTATCCTGGGTCAAGATTACGTGGTATTGTCCTTAATTCTTTCCCTTCGGGATTGACCCTTGACCGTAGCCCATTACGTTGCTCCTATGCAACGTTGATTAAAATACTTACCTAACATTCGTCGTACTTGGAGTTACTTGTGGTACTACAATAAATCTTTAGTTTTAAAACTTTATTATTTTGATTCGGATCTTGAAAACCTATACGGATTTGATGATTTTTTAATTGCATACCAAGACAAGTATTAAAAGTGTTCTGCAAGAGTTGTAGGCTTACTTCCTTGTCTGTATTCTTCTGGCAAATTAGAATCGCACGAGAGAGAACCACATTCACATGGGTCTACGTCGTTGATACCTGCAAATAAAAAAAAATTTACAAAAATTGATGTTATTAATGGTAAAGTGTTTAATTTGGCTTCGAGCATGATTGAGTCGTTTTACAGAAAATATATAAATGTGTTTACCTTTACATTGATCTTCGAAACAAATCTGATTCCTTCCACATTGGTTATCAGTTTCACACTCAAATTGAACAGCAAATAGATAATTCGATCCTAAAAGATTAATTAATACTTTTTAGGTCCATGGTCGACGTACATTGAGTTAGAGTGCAACCAATTTTTAGAACCATGAAAGAAATATAAATATTTTGCGAAACATTTTTGTGTTACATAAAACATCTTGGAACGAAATAAAATCTGCTTAGAACAAAATTGAACCAAAATAATGATAAATACTTTTAATTTTATGCATATAGTATGTTTATATTGAAAATAAATGTAGAAAAGTATTTGGGTACTTATATCTTTTGGAGCCTAATTTACGTTTGATGACTTCTGTCAATCAATTTCGTATTGGTTTTACAAAATAGTGTATCTCTTTTTTCCATAGTACATTGATATATTCTCAAAGTTAATTTTCATCGATAAACTTTTTTTCTGTTTATTCTATATTATAAACAAGTCCAAATTTTCTCAATAGGGTTCAAGTCTAAACTTTGTACTGAAGTGGCGAAAGTTATAATCCACAAATATGCACGTAATGTACATTTTTATTATAAACATTAAAATTTGACAACCTACCCATAATTGAGTAGTCCTTCTTTTTCAATTAAATGAATATTTAAATACATAATTTTGGCCATTTTACTGTCTAAGAAATGTCAAAGCAACGCATAATCTCTTATTGAGAAGGTCAGAATTTTTAGTTCGCGTATGTTCAATATTGGGCTCTCGTCACACACTATTTTCTTTTGGAGGGGAAATACTGAATTTTGACTCATCTACAGGTATATAATCAAGTTTCAGAATTAATGAAGCTTATTAATTATATTCCCCATACTTAACTGTCTTTTCCCTATGAAAGCCCTCTGATTAACGCTTTATTCGTGTATGGCATTTACTCTAGATCAGAGGTGACTAGCTTCATGCAAACCTCGGTTGATATACTGGCGGTCCACCTCACCATACATTATTTCAACTTTAACAAGTGACACGATAGCTAATTTAAGTTAAACCTATGGTAACTAGGATTAAACTAGCGTTTTAACATCATATGGAAGTTGTAGTATCAGCAAAATATTTACAGTTTAATTTCATCATAAACTTCAAATTTTAACTGACAATTACACTTCAACTCTTGTGCAGTAAATATCAAATAATATTTTCATAATAACTGTTATCTCAAGTTAGCAATGGCCGTTAAGAATTATTGTATAAACAGTTTTGCACACACACACACATCTCTACAATTAGATAATTGTGCAGCTGTACGACACATGACAGGTAGAACTAGGCTATGTCTGTTTTAACATAAATGATATTTCCCAACAATTTTCAAAAATTTACAGATTGTTCAGGTTTGTCATAATTTTTGTCACCTTCTGGAGGCCTAGAAAATAACCTATGTGGCGAAAATTTTAGTGTAGTGCAAAACTTATGCAGAAGGAAAGAGCTGAAACTTTTTAGTGTAATATTAAAAATATTACTGAATCGATCTCTGTCAAAATATATCAAGGTTCATATTCATATTTTTTTCCGAAAATTAACTTAGTAAACAACATTGCAAATTAAAAATTATTTAAAGACTAAAACATTATAATATTTGTTTGGATATCTTAGGCCCGGTGCACACATCCGGTTTTTCAACGTGCGGCGCCCCTGCAGCAACGCAAGTGCGGTCTGAGATACATTAGATCCAATGGAACAGTGCATATATGTCTCCAGCGCCGCTGGGGCGACGCACGTCCAACTTGCGTGTGATTTGTACCGCAGTTCCCAACGGTGCCGCACGGTCGCCTCATATGAGTCTCCATTCTGAAGTACCTTGTTTTCATAGACAAATGTAATATAAATAATAATTAATAAATGTTTGTGTCCAGTAACGTCTATTTTGTTTCAAAATATACTTTTTTTAAATCAAGTAAGCGAAGAAAACACGCTTTCTTCGACAGAATATTTATCACAAATGGCGCGAAATGAGTTCGTGCGTCATTTCACGGTTATGTGTGCATAGTTGGGCTTCGGTGCCGCAGTGTCGCCGCACGTTTAAAAACCGGATGTGTGCACCGGCCCTTAGTCGCTCCATTTTACAAAATAACAGCGCTATAGGCACATTATTTTTAAAGATATCCATAAAAGTCTGGGAAACTGATTTAACACTAGGAGCTCCTAACTTTCTGCATGCATGAATGACATGAAATTTGGTATCTGAAGTTAAATTGTGATAGATTCAAAATTAGTGAGGTCTCTGGACCTACTTATATTATTTAAACTCTTTTTTCTGACGTTTCTCAGCATCTATATATATAATTCTCTTACGTGGCACGCAAAAAAGACGTTATTTGTTATCGCGTTTTGGCAACATTGTATGATTGTTTGTTTATCACGAAGGCTCGCGCTTCAATTAAATTTATAGCGTAATCGAATGACATTTTATTGAAAAAAAAAATTAATTTTAGTCGAGCTGTTGCAGTTAATAATAGAAATCAAAAAAAGCGGATGATCTTTTCAGGGCCATTTAAAAAAAGGTCCTTTTTAGGGCCAACAATTATAGTTCAACAAGACGCTTGCACTACAACTTTCAACAACAAACTCAATGAAAAAGCGTGGGTGACTCGAGTGCAGGGGTAAATATACACACAAACAACATGCTAGGTAATCAATATCCAACTCAGCGCTCACATTTCGAGTCAAAATTTGCTCAAAGTTTTCATTCAAATTCTGATTCTATAGGTACTGTATATATCTTTTCTAAAAAACAGCAAAAAAAGATTAAGATTTGAAAAATATTTTTTTGGAATATCATATTTTGTAAACAATCCCTTCTGCTAGGACATATGTCTTCATTGATGCGAGCGAAGCGAGTATAGGTTCGCGCAGCGAACCAATGAGGATTTCGAAGTAATCCTCCGGGGGTTGGCGATCATTAGCTAGCAGGGGGCGGGCCCCGTAGTTATCAATATTATTTTCACGAACCCCTAAGCCACCCCTATATCTAAGCACCAGGCTTGAAGATATAAAGAGCTACTTACCTATGAAAAATGTGTATAACGCAATAGAAAATATGGAAAGCATGGTCATCGATCAAGAACAAATTTCAAAGAACCGCTCGTTTTAACTTCTGTAATATCAAATAGAGCTATTTAAAATTACAACGCGTGTTTCAAAATGTACACCTTCCTTTTATCCGGAGAAAGCAGGTGCAGGTGTTTTACAATTAATCGCTGTCTGGTTACAAAACGAATGTCAGCAATTTCATAAGTATCCATTCACACAACAATTTGGAAACATTGTTTATGCAGACGACTCATTTCGATTTCCTTCGCGTTTAGGAAGTTAAGTAAATTTTACTAAATTGACTCTTCTTAAATCTTATCGTATTGCGTCTGGTTTATGTTGGAAATAAAATGTCGCAATATCATGGTGTTGTCTTTTCGGGTTTGATCCCGGACCGTCGTCAATAGCCCATAGTGTTGTTCCAGTGCGACGTTAATTAAAATACCTACTTACCTATCTCAAGCAACTATCCAACCACGCTGAATTATTTTTATGTTATTACAGTGCTGTCCATTGGAAATGCAACACCACGATGGGCGTAATATGTACAAGCCATATTTATTATACAAAATGACAAATGAGTGAAATTATTTAAATTTACAGTTCCGTTCAACTTGCAGACCGCAAAGAATTCCATATTTTGCGTAGTCGTCATGGGTGCTAATAACTATTGCCACACGTATAGGCATTGAACGATACTTTGGATGTGTTTGGGGGATATGTCAGTTATAGTATTTGGTATTTTTAATTAACGTCGTAATGGAGCAACACAGCAAGCTGTTAACTACGGTTCGGAATAAATCCCCCCAAGGGAAATATCCAAGGACCACGTAATGTATGCTTCACCGTTGCCCTGAATGTCGAGGTGAACTGGACCTCCGAGAATTTCTTTCGGGGTTAGAATACTTTGAAATTAAAGAAAAGTTACATTTAAGCAGTGGCTCCAAACTGATAGAGCATTCCTCGAAACTTTAGTAAAATCAGTGGATGATTTTGTTGATTTACTAGTTTCAAAATTCGTAAAGTTAACAAAACATCACTTTATAGCTAAATCCCAGAGTCAAGCAAATAAAAGCAGATTTGGGTGATGAATGTTGTATAATTTTAGCAGACTTAGCAGAAAACTACACCTGCATCTATCAAGATGCTGCTCAAGGTTTCCATTGGCATAACATTTAGGTTACACTACACCCATTTGTAATCTATTGCAAATATAACGTTTAACTTAGATTAAAGTCAATATGCTTTATTAGTGAATGCCTTAATAATAACACTACAACGTTTTTTTCATTCCACGTGTCACTTCTACAGTATCTAAGAAAAGAATTACCACATTTAAAAGATGTAATATATTTTAGTGATGGTAGTTCAGCTCAGTATAAGAACTACGAAAACTTTATAAATTTATGTCATCACGAAAAGAAGACAGTGGCATAACTGCTGAATGATATTTCAAGCACAGGTACCCACAGGTATTCACAGGTACCCAAAAGTATCCACTTGTGACGGAGAAATCACCGAAGCAACCTCTTACAACAGAAAATTTCAGAGAAGTTTTTTTTTGTTTTGTATTGCTATTTTGGATTTTGAAAATTATAATTTGCATTGTTTTGTTTTAGTTAACAATTTATACTTAGTAGTCATCCAGACTAAACTGTGTCAAAAGAAATCACCCTGATTTTAGTAATTTGTGCAGTTGATTTTCGTTAATTTTCAAGATTGGTATCTATATTTGGTGTAGGAAATTGTCTTGATTTTAGTGCTGTGTTTATGCAGAGAAATTGTTCTGATTTCTGTTTTTCCAATGCATATTTGATGCATATACGTATTTTGATTGCTCATTTTAAAAATCTTCCTCGTTCAAAAACTAATGGCTTTTCCTGCTATTGAAGCATGTTGTATCGTTTTAGTGAACGAATGAACTTCTTTGTGTAAGCGCGCAGATAGAAACGAGTGACCTTGAGAATTCCCTGTTATATTCATTTTTACCCCCTCTCTCAGCTGTTTCAGTGAATGTTGTTTTGACTAACTCGTAGTCTGTATTTCGTTTTCACAATTTGTCTTATCTTTTGATACGTTAATGAAACTTTTTCTTTTTTATGTTTCACTTTCACAAGAAGAATCCACTATCTTTTGTCCAATAGGTCATATATCTTGCCACCCCCTTTCACCTTTGACCTCCGGACCTCCCAGTATGACTGACCTCCCACGACCTTAACTCTCGACCTCTACCAATGAAATTTCTTGCTAGAAACCCTGTCCAATAATCTTTCTTTTAGTTCTTATCCCTCTGGCGAATTCATTGTGAACTCTACACTTTTTCCACTAGCCCCTTAGAATAGAAAGTCCAGAACAGTACAGGGCTCCGGCCCCTCAACATCCTTCACGCCAGAAATGATGTTACCATTTCGTTATTGAATAAAGATTTTGTTATAAAATTGCTACCTATTTTTGTGGAACCAGAAATACACTCCCCTCTAATGTACCATCCTCATCCGGCTGCCTAGACTACTCTTGCAACGCCGTCACTACTGCAGGCTCATAATTTCTGTTATTATGACAGAATTTAAAGCCGACAGGACAGCAACCTGTGGTTTGGGAACCTTACCTTGGATTAGGAAGTCTGAATGAAGCGAAAGGACTCTCATAACTACCCCAGAGTGACGTCTAATGGAGATGATTGTACTGCAGGCTACTTGCTTTCATAAGATTTTTCGGCAAGTATGCTTTCCAAAGTAATAGCATTTGACCCAAAAGAAAACTTCGACGTGGAAGTATGAATCAAATACTTCAAATTAAAAACGGCAGATTTCGCAAGCTCACAAATCAACCTAATTCCAGGATACCTAAAAGGAGAAGCATTGAACTTTTACTTAAATCATTGCGTCATCGAAACTGAATGGGCCAACGTCCACCAAGGACTTATAAATTATTTTTCGAGAAGTTGTCTAGTTTCATTTGACACTTTCAGTTCTACAGTGTGCAACAAACCTTCAGATATTGATACGTACTTCAAAACGAAACTCGACATTGGTAAACGATTACAGCTTTCACAGGAAATACTACTCCAAGGATTGAAAAATTGTTTGCTTCGGAACATTAAGGACATCATCATGGTGAAAGAGCCAGCTACCATTATGGAATGGTTAAGAGTTGCACGCAATTTATTCAGCCAGTTTGACTGATTTCATCTCTTCAATTTGTCTTGGTCAACTGGGAAACTTCCAAGGCAATGGAAATCGGCCATAGTCATCCCCATTCGTAAACCCAACAAGAAAGCCAGTTCTGTTGACAGTTACCGTCCAATCTCTCTCACCTGTATTATATGTAAACTTATAGAAAGGATAATTTTGAGAAGATTGACACACCACCTTTTGTCAAATAACTTGATTCCACCAGAGCAATATGCGTTTAGAAGAGGCCATGGCACAATGGACCAGATTCTGTTCTTCAGTCAAAGTGTTAGAGATGCCCAAAATTGCAAACCCACAAAACATACTTTGGCGGTTTTTCTAGATCTATCTAAGGCATTTGACAGGGTTTGGAAGTATAAATTACTTAACAAGTGTTACAATGACTTTAACATCAAAGGTAGAGCTCTCCCATGGATCTCAAACTTTCTAAATCACAGAAATTTTTGCGTAAACTTTCAAAATAACCAATCAGGATTTTACAGGTTGTATCAGGGAATCCCTCAGGGTTCCGTACTCAGTCCTACCCTGTTTTCCATGTTTATTGCAGGAATTGAAAAAATTGTATCACCATGCCAGATTGGCATCTTTGCAGATGACATTGTGTTGTGGTCTAGTGGTTCAGACATAGGAAAACTGGAATCTAATCTAAACGGATCCTTAGAAGCTGTCCGTGATTTCTCAAACTCTCACAGGTTAAACTTCAATCCCTCAAAATCAGTTAGTAGCTTCTTCACCACTAATAGACACCTCTACAATTATTCTCCTGCAGTGTACTTTTCTAATCAGTTACTGGACTGTGACAAATATCCAATTTACTTGGGTTTTACATTGGATCCTGAGATAAACTGTAGGAAACATATAGAGAAAATAGCAGATAAAGCTAGAAAGCGTCTACAGATTTTGAAGTATATTTCAGGTAGAGACTGGGGAGCTGATGCTTCCACTCTCAGACTTACTTTTTGTTCCCTCGTGCGTCCCATTCTTGAGTATGGTTACCAGGTATTTCAAACGGCTTCTGCTTCTAACTTAAAGATCTTGGACAGAGTACAATTGAGTGCAGCAAGAATAATCACTGGGTTAAGGAATAGCTGCCCTAGTGAAGTGGTCCTATACGAAGCTGACATTTTACCTCTGACTACGAGATATAGGATTGGTTCTTTTAAATATTTTAATAAATTGTCAAGTCTTGGTGATTTTAACAGGACTGCTGAATTCACTTTGAAGTGGAGGAGTAATCAGCGTTTAAAGAGAGACACCCCGATGGAATTTGTGAGGAAGGAGGGTTTTATTGATTTTGAGGTTATTCCTTCGACCACTTTTAACTGCTTGCCTCCGACGGTGTCCCTTGAGAATGTCAGTTTTAATGATGAACTGAAGACTCATGCCAATAAACAGACAGATCACCCAGACCTTTTGAAACAGTTGGCCCTGGAGGTTGTCAATAGCATCCCTTCTGATGCATTGGTCATCTATACGGACGGTAGCAAACTTGAAGACGGTAGAACCGGGAGTGGTGTTTTCATCAACAGCGCTGAGGACAAGGTCAAATGCAGCATCCGAAACCCTGACCATTGTTCAGTCTTTAGATCGGAGATCATAGCAATTGGTGCAGCCCTTAATTATGCACAGTCCAATGATAAAAATTGTATTTGGATTTTGACTGATAGTAGGAGTGCTATACAGTATTTCAAAAATTGGCCACAAATTTTTGACATCCCAGACCAGGATATTCTGAAGCTTCTCTGCGAGATTGGCCTGAAAACACCAATAAGCCTCCAATGGATTCCATCGCATATCGGGGTGTATGGCAACGAGACAGCCGATGTACTCGCCAAGAATGGCTGTGATCTCCCTATGGACTGTTTGAATCGCCTCACTCCCACTGAGGTCCACTCCCTGGGAAAACAACGTTTGCTTTCCTTGTGGCGCCGTACGCCATCCCACCATTGGTATGCTGGCAATCACCCTGGACTCTCAATCACATGCTGTGGCCCTCGGCCTTTTCAATCGGCCATGGCCAGATTTCGAAGTGGCCATCTTAAAAGTATCAAATTTCAGAACGGGGAGAGAATTTTCCCTCCTTGTTCCTGTTCCCTACCTGCCAGTCCTGATCACCTTCTTCTCTGTCTTGGCGCTTCGTATAAGCAGCTGTTGGTTGATCAGGACTTTTTGCAGGTATATGGGGATCTGGCACGACGGGGCCTTCTGGACCTGGTGTAGGCTTTCCTACACCAGGGGGATGTGCAACAACAACAGTTTGACTGATGATGAATCAAGCAAACAAGATCAAAAAAGCAGAATGAACCGTGTACCCGTTCCCGTTGCAATTCCCCGTCCAGACGAGAGGTTTCAACCCCGGCAAAGATTCCCAATGCAGCCGTGATTTTGGATGCCTCCGGTGCACAGAGAGCCCTTCAACTACCTACCGTGACCTACGTTTGCAGGACCGGAATCGAACTTTTCCTCAGCGAAGGCCTCCTCAACCAGCTACTCAATACGGACAAACCCTAGACGTTGAATGACCATACCTTAAAGTTCCTTTGTTTTGTGGTCAAAAAATATTTATTGGATTACTGGACATAGGCACAAGTGCAAATATAATTTCTGAACATTTACTGAAACATATGAAATATGAGACTATTACTGTGAACACCAAGATTCAAATTCAGCAAGCATTTGGTGCTATTCGGGTAAGTGAAATTGTTTTAATCAATATTAAGATTGGTGGCATTACAAAATAACTTGAATTTTTAGCCGTCAACTCTACTTTAAATTATACACTGCTAAATTTAGATACTGTTGATATATTTAGTTTTAAAATCAATTTCAAAACGAGAAAATTATCTCATTTTGGTTATAATGTAACGTCAAATACTCTTTTAACTCCAGTGCATATATCACATCATTTTTGTGATCAAGGTTATTCGAGATATTCTAATAACAATCAACGTAATAATTTTGTATCATATGAAAATACTGTTAGTAAGAATACTTGTGATAAACATTGTTCTAAAATTGAAAATACCACGTGTGAAAATGTGTACGCTTGTGATAATAGTGATAATATTAAATACTGTACTATTAATTGTGTTAACTCTAATGATAATGTGGATAATATCAATTACGGTGTTAATTCTGATGGCAAATTAACTGCTCTAATTAACAAACACAAAAATGGTCTTTGCCAAGACTAAATATGATGTAGGCTCAATTAATTTAGAACCTCAACGAGTTATTTTAAATTCGGAACTACCAATTGCTTGTCGCCAAACAGAGCCTCGCCTAAAGACAAAGCAGAAATCAAGAAACAAATTTATGAACTTTTAAAAGAAGATATTATCAAACCTTCTTACAGCCCTTACACAGTTCCTGTAACTCTAGCTTATAAACGAGATGAAAACTCTAAAACTCGTTTATGCATCGACAATCGAAAATTGAATTAAATTACATAAACTGATTCCGAACCCATTCCTCGTATCGAAGCTGTATTGGATCAATTGTCCCATGCATAAATGTTCTCAACACTCGATTTAGACTTTGGATACTGGCACATCAAAATTATTGATAAGGACACAGAAAAACTTGCATTTACCTCAAATTTTGGTTTCTACGAATGGAAACGATTACCCTTTGGATGGAAAAATATATATATGCTCCTGCAATATTCCAACAACAACAACGTGCCATAAAGCAAATTCTAAATACACATCAAATTAAATTTGCTCTAAACTATTTTGATGATATAATTATATTTTCCCAAAATTATGAAGCACATCTGAATCATTTAAAACTCATCTTTGAGATATGCGAGAAAAAAACGTGAAGCGAAAGCTTTCATTCAATTTCGCGAAACCCAAAATAAATTTTTTGGGATAGGAGATTCAGAATAGTACATACAAATCTAGAAACTCTAACTTCGAAACTATCAAAAAACTTCAACTACCCAGAAACACTAAAGAGCTACAGAGATTTCTTGGCAATATTAACGTCTACAATAAATTCATTCCTGATTATGCAAAAATTCGAGCCCTACTGAACAACCTTCTTAAAAAAGATGTAAAACATCAATGGTCGGAAGAGTGTCAAGCCTCATTTAAAAAGCTCTAAGATATTTTAATTTCGAAGCCCGTGTTAAGTTTATTTAACCCGAATTATCCATATCATTTGTACACCAATGCCTCAGGAGAAGCAATGTCAGGAATTTTAAAACAAGAACATCCAGATGGTTCAATATACCCAGTTTCCTTCTATTCTAGAAAATTATGAACCAACGAGAAACATTACGCGATCGTAGAACTCGGGTGTTTGGCAATAATAGATTCTGTCGATAAATTTTACTGCTATCTTCATGGTAATCACTTCACTATTTATGCAGATCATTCTGCCCTGGTTTGGCTCAAAAATATAAAAAACCCAACCGGTAGACTTTTTAGATGGTCGTTGAAACTCTCCGATGTACAATTTTACAATTAAATACAAAAAGGGATGCACTAATGTAGAAACCGATATGCTAACTAGAAACCCCATAAGTAATCACATGCTGCCAAGAGCACAGTTATTGACTCATTCGGAGCTCAAAGAAAGTCATTAAAAAGACAACGTTTACAGCAGAAAATATAAAAAACTGCATAATCTTCGGACGATTAAGAAACAAGGTATAAATAAAGTTGTTGTCCCATTCGCTCTACGTTAGAAGGTATTAGCGAAAGCACATATTGAGTATGGACACCTAGGAGTGTCATCTATGTTAAATTTATTATCGCCACAATATTATTGGCCTGGTATAGTAAATGATGTTCGGAATTATGTCCGCCACTGTAAAGTTTCCTATTAAATAAAAGGAAAAAAACAAAAGAAATATGGCCTCTTAGAGTCAGTTCCCACAAGCCATGAACCCTTTGACTTAATGTCAGTTGATAAGGTTGGAGGATTTAGCTAATATGGCTCTTCTAAAGATTCCTTGCATATTTGAATCGATCATTCAACAAGATACATTTGTACATTCCCTTCAAAAAGTGTGACATAAGATGCTTATATTAACTGTCTTAAACAGGTATTTCAAATTCAAGCTCAAAAGAAAGTTTTAAGTGACAGACATGCAGCCCTTAAATAACCTAAATTCAAGGATTTCTTGAAAAAATACAACGTTACTCAATTATTAACCTCTGCACACAAACCCAAACTAATAGTAAAGTTGAGCGCGTCAATGAAACCCTTATAACTAGGTTGAAATGTAAAATTAATGCTCAACCAAGTACTACCCCATGTACGCAATTACTAAAGGGTGATTATCAAAATATGGGAACACCAAATGTTAACTATGAGTAATTTTTAAAATTTTGAAATTTAAAATCCATACTTCTTTGGCGTATTGTTTATAGGCCTAAAATAGAATATATAATCATTCAAAAACAGGAACTGTTCTCCAAAATTACTAAAAAAATATATTTAATTTCAAGATCCGTAGGTTACAAATTTTTGACATTGCTTTTCAGTAGGTTACAGATATTGGACATTGCTTTCCTGTAGGTTACAGAACCGGCATAGTGGTTAAGGTGTTAGCCTCTAGATCGGAAGGTTCCTGGTTCGAATCCAGGTCCGGGCATGGGTGTTCGTAAGCGTATGGTGTAGAGGCGGCTGGTGCACCTTAAATCTGTCGTGGCCGAAAGTCCTCACGTTGGGTTGGCGAAGAAGTTTGGAGAGTGGGGTGCCAGCTCAGGTGTTGCTTCGTCATCTGACCATGGTTCAAAATTACGAGGTGTTGTCCTCGGATCTTTCCCTTAAGGGACTGATCCCGGACCGTCGTCAAAAACCCGTTTGTGTTGATCTAGTATGACGTTAATTACAGATTACCAAATTATTACCTGTAGGTTACAGGTTTTGGATATTGCTGGCCTGTATAATACACAACTTTGGCATTTCATAAAGTCTTATGACTTTCGGAAATTGTGTTATTACATTGTTCTTACATTATTATTGTTGTTGTTGTTACATTATTATTATTATTATTATTATTACATTACATTGTGTCAGAAATGGAAAGTGAAGTTAATTGGTAAGTTAGAAAGAAATCGTTAATTTGTGTATTTGAATTATATAAATATATACATATTTATATCATTCAAATACGCAAATTAACGAAAGAGTAAAATAAAAAACAGATGGATTCAACCAGAAAACGAAAGTTAAAACTAACCATACAAGCGCGCTAAGCTGCAGACTGATTATAGATAGCGCTGCTCAATACGCAAACGATTATTATAGAATTCAGTTATTCAAAATGACGGATTCCGTGAAGAAAGCTTAATGTGACAAGTGGATGGCCCTATAGTATGGCCGCCCTGGTCTCCTGACATTACTCCACTCGACTTTTTCATTTTGGGTTAGGTAAAAGATGTTGTGTACCGAACAAAAGTTACTATTGTTGTGGAAAAAATTGAAACAAAAAAGATCCAAACAGCTATAGCTACTGTTGATCTTAGCATGCTGAAACGTTCGTGGATTGAATTGGAATATCGTCTTGATATTCTCCGTGCCACGAAAGGATCTCATGTGTAAATTTACTAAGGTAGTAGAAAACACCTTTTGAGTTATTCCATCTATTGTTGTAACTATTTTTGCTGTAAGAATATTCATTTTTAATAAACTTTTTAAGTTGTACTGATTTTTTTGTGACACCCTGTAAATCAATGTCTACTAATAGGTATAAAAATATTACATATGTCATTAGTTATAAACTGTCAATACTTTAAAATTGGAGTAGATTTGAATATTTTAAAATTAGAGTAGATTTGGATATTTTAAAATTAGAGTAGATTTGAATATTTTAAAATTAGTGTAGATTTGAATATTTAAAAAATAGATTTTTTTTTCTCCAGATTTTCAAATCATGGATTTGTTTAATTCTGTAAAGTTTTATTACTAATTCCAAAAATTTTGGGTTTGATTAATTTTTGTGATCTTTTAAATAATATATAATTACACATCATACAAAAAGGAAAACATGATCATAAAAGAACTTTATCCTGGAAAAGTTATAATTCCTATAGAATCAATCAGGAAAAATAAACGCTCTGAAAATCTAAGTTTCATCTTAAAAATTTTATTCAAAGGTCATCACAGCCATGAAACAGAAAATAAAAATAAAATATATATATATATATTATATTTTTAAATAAAATTTTTAAAAAACGAAATTTTTCAATTTTATTTAGATACTTGCTACATTACGTTCAAAATAAAGTAATGATCGACACCGTCGCCATTTGATATCGATCGTTACACGTATCCGGACACGTGTGTAGTAATGGTAATAATATTGTATCTGCTAAATTCACTTTATTTTTCTATAAAAAACTATTAATATTATGAAAAGAGATTATAATTAATGGTTTTTTTTATGTTTTGGGACATCGGCACCTTCGTAACATAAATTAAATCGGCAAAAAAAAAAATTAGAATTTATTTTCTGGGTAATGTACTGATCAGTTAACATTTTATGTGTCAAAAATTCGACATTTTTAACTAAAGAATTTAATTTTAAGGATATTTACACCAAACTGTTGTAATAAACCATACTAATTCTTGTCTCTGAACAGAACTAAAAACCCACAGAGAAAAAAAAAATTAATTTTAAGAATTAAATTTACTTGCTGTCAAAGCTTAAAGTTATTAAATGTGTCTTGTTCCCACCTTTTGAGAATTACCCAAAATCAAGTTACGGAAGAATACAACAACACTCCTCATTCGATTACGAAGTTCCCACCTACATATTTAATGTATGGAAAATTTCCTTATGACCCTTTGGTTGAACCAAATTTGTACCCGCCTATTGAAGAAGCCTGAAAAATTTTTACAGGACCATACGTTATCTTAAAGAAACTTTCTGACTTAAACTATGAGATCAATAGGCCTAACCCTCTCCACAAAAAAGATTCTGAAATAGTACATTCGACAAGACCACGTCTTTTTTACCCGGCATCCGATTATCATAATACGCCTCTTCCAGTTAGGAAAAGTAAAATTCCCATTCGAGTTCCTAACACAGCCAAAGTGTACGTTTCTAAGATACCAGTTCCTAAGTTCCCAAGGAAAAACTAAGCAACCTCTTTCACCTCCCGTTGAAAGATAACTTAATGAAATCTGATTTACGATTTACTTCCCTTCGGACACACAAATTGAACAAAACGACCCCACCATAGAACCCCTCCTCTAAGGACACACAACGAGTTGACACCCCCACAGAAAAGTTGAACCGTCCCCCCCCCCCTTCAGCGTCCTCTCTTTCTCCAAACCCCGTGGGTGTCCTCCTTAAACTGAATACACGATCAATCCCGTCGAAACCTTTTCTCTACTTACACGCGCCTTCCGGTGATTTTTTTATGTTGTGCATTGTCGATAACAGCAAAGTTCTGAGAAAGTGTTTTGCAATCAATTCTTTACTTTTCGATTGAAACAATTTCTAATTTAAGTGTGAGAGAAAATTTTTGTAGTTAATTTGAATTTTTCATCATGAAGGAAAATATAACAATGATGTGAGATAATGACAATCATCATGTAAATGATACTATTATAAGATGCATGAAATGTGTTCAATTGAGAATTAATAATATGTACAACGATGTGTAAATAATTGTTTTCGTGTTGAATAATGTTTAGAATGTACTGTGATTTTTTTTTTTGAATAGCCATCATTATTTATTGAATTGTTTTAGTGTGTCAATAAGGGATGAACTAGCTAAAGTTTTGTTTTGTATACTTGTAAAATGTCTTAATCTTTCAAATCAATGATATGGAAATTTTTTAGACTAGTTCTTTTAAATTTTTATCGTACGAGGACACTTTGTTGAAAAACTGTTTTCCTCAACATTCCGGTCTCTCATTACGGAGATTTAGTTTTTATCTTTGTACTTACTGATAATGAAAGGGTTACGATTACTCGAACTCTACAAACACTGATCACGAAACACAGTATTTGAAGATAAGAATGATTATAGAAAACTTCATTACTATGCAACAACAAATACATTTTCAACTGTTCAGGATTCTTGATGTAAATTAGTAGCTTGAAATGAGTAGTTACTCCTTTAGAGATATGCGGAGCTGATTTCAAACCTACTTACAGTAACGCTCTCGTAGGTACTGACACCACTGACATGTCAGTACTATTACTCTTCTTCTATTAGAAAAGTACTATTAGAAAACTTCATTACTATGCAACAACAAATACATTTTCAACTGTTCAGGATTCTTGATGTAAATTAGTAGCTTGACATGAGTAGTTACTCCTTTAGAGATATGCGGAGCTGATTTCGAACTTACTTACAGTAACGCTCTCGTAAGTACTGACACCACTGACATGTCATTACTATTACAGAGAAGTCATCCCAATTGCACATCCAAATTCCTGAGAGTTTTTTTTTTATCATCTTCTTTATCACTCTCCTTGTCACGTTAATTTAATAGATGTAGAATGAGAAGCGCATTACCTTTTGAAAGTTTCAAATCTACACATTGAATGTAGGAATTAACTAATGTTAATTCGATTAAGAACAGCAAAGTCCGCATGAGCTGTTGACAGAAGTAAATACACTGAGGGGGAGGAGTATCATAACTCACTAGTTCAAACGAAGTCAACAATAAAGTCAATCACTTGAGTACTTTTGAAAGTAATGATAGGAACTTTTTCCGAGAATCTTCAATAAATCAGAGGAGTAGAGAGCAACTTCGTTCTAATGATAAATGTAAAAGTCATTCCCGTTGATGCACACCTGTTCAAAGAAACCCCACTTGTCATTTTTGTGGCACACAAAGCCACATGATGAAAGACTTATCAATATCAAAGAATGAATCGTAGAACTTATTATTACAGTCGTAGCTCACGCCCTCAAAAAATTGCATTTTCAAAGTCGTCAACGGTGTAAATTTCAGGGACAAAATCGTCATAACCAAAGGAGTAACCACCCAAACTGGTAAGAAGGGATGCACGTGATTCACGCACCTCTCTCCTTCCTTCATCAGCATCATTGACTTACCTAAATAAAATTCCACTTCCGAGTTTAAATCACTACTATAATCAAGTGAGCCAAAACCACATAAATCCAAAACCATACTCGTTGAATGCTTCCACGCAGACTTTCCTTGAGACACATGACCACTGTGTTTTACTATTTTCACCAGAAATACTGCTTGTCAAACATCTGTGGATGTCATTGATGATTGTTGTAATTCACTTTGAGCATCGAGCTCCAAATAATCACTCATCCATTCCTTGTGAAGATATATTTTTGGTTTCTTCTGCTGACAAGTCCTTACCACATATTCTTCTTTACTTTAAAGATAATGTAGGTATTTTTTTTACTGGTTCATCACTTTCTCATATATCCTCCCAATTTTGCGAGTTGATTAAACATGATAATTTTTAACTCAAAAAAAATCTCTTTCAGAGATATCTACTGTCAATTCTGTTGTCCATTTCAAAGCCAATCAAATATGTGATTGTGATGGAAGCAAGAAAAACTATCAGTATGTATTAATAACACAAATATTTATTTTAAATCAGATCATAACATATAACATATGGATAGCCAGTTGTTCCTGGTGGGCATGAGCAAACAGGAATATGATAAACAACAGTACAAAGTGCTCGCTTGGCGCATAAAGATTCATTTTTGCACACATCTATAAATATATAAACACAAATAGAAATATTAAAACACACATACCCTGCCAGATACAAATTATCATTTTTGTATGCTCATTTTTATACCAACTTTGAGAAAAATAAATACATATTGTCTGTTATTTTTACAAATGATTACATTTACATCTTACATTTTCTCAAGGTATGATTAAAAATATCAGTAAACAATGTTAATTTTGTAAATTTTTTCCAAACGGATGTTCGTCATCTGACCGTGGTTCAAAATTACGAGTTGCTGTCCTCGGATCTTTCCCTTAAGATAGGGTTTCCCAACCGGTGGTACGCGGCAACGTTTCATGTGGTACGCAAGGATGATACGAGCGACAAAATATTATACGAAGTTTGTTCGGTTTTTTAGTATGAACAACCACGTTATAGGAAAAATGATATTATATGAAATCAATTTTGTGATTAAAGTTTTTATTACCATTGTAATAAATTCCGCTAACAGTAGCACATAATTTAAATAGAAGCTTTGTAGCTGATTATGTATTTCTATTCAATGGCTATCTCGGCGAAATTAAGTTGATATCTCTCCCTGTCTTATGCCATTTGTTACTAGTTACTTGTGTGAGAGTGGTTTTTCTGAACTTTTGTACATAAAAAATAAATATAGAAACAGAGTAAGTGTTAAAGAGTACTTAAGAATGAAGTTAAACTCCATTGCTCCTGATAATGATATTTTAATAAAAGACAAACAACAAGTTTCGCACTAAAAATTGATTTTTGTTTATGTTAATCTTTATTTGCACTAATTATTTAAAATTACTTGTTTTTAGACTTGTGAGTAAAAAATAAAACTGTAATTTTTAGCAATAATTTTATTTTTTCCCTTCTTAAAACATCATTAATACGAAATGCAAGTGCATTAATCATAAAATATGAAGTTTAATTAGTAATTTAATTAAAATAAAACAAGCCATTGGACACTTTTCTGACGTTACATATATGTTTCTAAAAAAATATAGGATTGATGGTAAGCCAAAAATTTCTAAAAATTTCAAGTGGTACGCAGTTACTAAAAAGTTGGGAACCCCTGCCTTAAGGGATTGATCCCGGACCGTCGTCAATAGCCCGTTGTGTTGCTCTAGTACGACGTTAACTAATAATTACCAATTACGAAACGGATGTTGATATAGCTATCTTTAGATTACTTAAAAATATAAATATTGTTAAATTAGCCTATCATTTCGTCTTTGAGAATTATTTAAATATTTGGTGGTTTTATTCTTTTTCAATACACTGTAATAATTCAAAATTTTGTATTGGAATGGTCCTTTGCTAGATAAAATAGTTGACATAAATGAGACTCACCATAGCATTCTCTAGTCAATGGATTACATGCTTCAGTTCTTTTGCAGTCCGAATTCAATAGGCACGTTGTTCCCTGTTGTTGGTCTGGGAAAAATACAAAAATTATTTTGGCATGAAAACGTTTTTTTTTCGACGTTTATAGGTTTATACGTTTGGTTTACGGTGATTTTTTTCTACGCGAGAGGTGATACGACGGAAACCTACGATATAAACTGTATGAAATCGGAGCTTTAGGGTTGGTTTGTAGGGGTTTTATGACTCAAGAGGGTTGTGAGTTCGCATTCAATCAGACCGTCGTGTTTAAAGGGGGCTGGTGCACATTAAATCTGTTGGGGCCTCAAATGTCCAAATAGAAATTTTGAAAATGCGGTGACAGCTCAAATGTGACCTCGTCATCTGACAGTGAGTCAAGATTACGTTGATATAGCTATCCTGGGTCAAGATTACGTGGTATTGTCCTTAATTCTTTCCCTTCGGGATTGAACCTTGACCGTAGCCCATTACGTTGCTCCTATGCAACGTTGATTAAAATACTTACCTAACATTCGTCGTACTTGGAGTTACTTGTGGTACTACAATAAATCTTTAGTTTTAAAACTTTATTATTTTGATTCGGATCTTGAAAACTTATACGGATTTGATGATTTTTTAATTGCATACCAAGACAAGTATTAAAAGTGTTCTGCAAGAGTTGTAGGCTTACTTCCTTGTCTGTATTCTTCTGGCAAATTAGAATCGCACGAGAGAGAACCACATTCACATGGGTCTACGTCGTTGATACCTGCAAATAAAAAAAAAAATTACAAAAATTGATGTTATTAATGGTAAAGTGTTTAATTTGGCTTCGAGCATGATTGAGTCGTTTTACAGAAAATATATAAATGTGTTTACCTTTACATTGATCTTCGAAACAAATCTGATTCCTTCCACATTGGTTATCAGTTTCACACTCAAATTGAACAGCAAATAGATAATTCGATCCTAAAAGATTAATTAATACTTTTTAGGTCCATGGTCGACGTACATTGAGTTAGAGTGCAACCAATTTTTAGAACCATGAAAGAAATATAAATATTTTGCGAAACATTTTTGTGTTACATAAAACATCTTGGAACGAAATAAAATCTGCTAAGAACAAAATTGAACCAAAATAATGATAAATACTTTTAATTTTATGCATATAGTATGTTTATATTGAAAATAAATGTAGAAAAGTATTTGGGTACTTAGAATATCTTTTGGAGCCTAATTTACGTTTGATGACTTCTGTCAATCAATTTCGTATTGGTTTTACAAAATAGTGTATCTCTTTTTTCCATAGTACATTGATATATTCTCAAAGTTAATTTTCATCGATAAACTTTTTTTCTGTTTATTCTATATTATAAACAAGTCCAAATTTTCTCAATAGGGTTCAAGTCTAAACTTTGTACTGAAGTTGCGAAAGTTATAATCCACAAATATGCACGTAATGTACATTTTTATTATAAACATTAAAATTTGACAACCTACCCATAATTGAGTAGTCCTTCTTTTTCAATTAAATGAATATTTAAATACATAATTTTGGCCATTTTACTGTCTAAGAAATGTCAAAGCAACGCATAATCTCTTATTGAGAAGGTCAGAATTTTTAGTTCGCGTATGTTCAATATTGGGCTCTCGTCACACACTATTTTCTTTTGGAGGGGAAATACTGAATTTTGACTCATCTACAGGTATATAATCAAGTTTCAGAATTAATGAAGCTTATTAATTATATTCCCCATACTTAACTGTCTTTTCCCTATGAAAGCCCTCTGATTAACGCTTTATTCGTGTATGGCATTTACTCTAGATCAGAGGTGACTAGCTTCATGCAAACCTCGGTTGATATACTGGCGGTCCACCTCACCATACATTATTTCAACTTTAACAAGTGACACGATAGCTAATTTAAGTTAAACCTATGGTAACTAGGATTAAACTAGCGTTTTAACATCATATGGAAGTTGTAGTATCAGCAAAATATTTACAGTTTAATTTCATCATAAACTTCAAATTTTAACTGACAATTACACTTCAACTCTTGTGCAGTAAATATCAAATAATCTTTTCATAATAACTGTTATCTCAAGTTAGCAATGGCCGTTAAGAATTATTGTATAAACAGTTTTGCACACACACACACACATCTCTACAATTAGATAATTGTGCAGCTGTACGACACATGACAGGTAGAACTAGGCTATGTCTGTTTTAACATAAATGATATTTCCCAACAATTTTCAAAAATTTACAGATTGTTCAGGTTTGTCATAATTTTTGTCACCTTTTGGAGGCCTAGTAAAATAACCTATGTGGCGAAAATTTTAGTGTAGTGCAAAACTTATGCAGAAGGAAAGAGCTGAAACTTTTTAGTGTGATATTAAAAATATTACTGAATCGATCTCTGTCAAAATATATCAAGGTTCATATTCATATTTTTTTCCGAAAATTAACTTAGTAAACAACATTGCAAATTAAAAATTATTTAAAGACTAAAACATTATAATATTTGTTTGGATATCTTAGGCCCGGTGCACACATCCGGTTTTTCAACGTGCGGCGCCCCTGCAGCAACGCAAGTGCGGTCTGAGATACATTAGATCCAATGGAACAGTGCATATATGTCTCCAGCGCCGCTGGGGCGACGCACGTCCAACTTGCGTGTGATTTGTACCGCAGTTCCCAACGGTGCCGCACGGTCGCCTCATATGAGTCTCCATTCTGAAGTACCTTGTTTTCATAGACAAATGTAATATAAATAATAATTAATAAATGTTTGTGTCCAGTAACGTCTATTTTGTTTCAAAATATACTTTTTTTAAATCAAGTAAGCGAAGAAAACACGCTTTCTTCGACAGAATATTTATCACAAATGGCGCGAAATGAGTTCGTGCGTCATTTCACGGTTATGTGTGCATAGTTGGGCTTCGGTGCCGCAGTGTCGCCGCACGTTTAAAAACCGGATGTGTGCACCGGCCCTTAGTCGCTCCATTTTACAAAATAACAGCGCTATAGGCACATTATTTTTAAAGATATCCATAAAAGTCTGGGAAACTGATTTAACACTAGGAGCTCCTAACTTTCTGCATGCATGAATGACATGAAATTTGGTATCTGAAGTTAAATTGTGATAGATTCAAAATTAGTGAGGTCTCTGGACCTACTTATATTATTTAAACTCTTTTTTCTGACGTTTCTCAGCATCTATATATATAATTCTCTTACGTGGCACGCAAAAAAGACGTTATTTGTTATCGCGTTTTGGCAACATTGTATGATTGTTTGTTTATCACGAAGGCTCGCGCTTCAATTAAATTTATAGCGTAATCGAATGACATTTTATTGAAAAAAAATGAATTTTAGTCGAGCTGTTGCAGTTAATAATAGAAATCAAAAAAAGCGGATGATCTTTTCAGGGCCATTTAAAAAAAGGTCCTTTTCAGGGCCAACAATTATAGTTCAACAAGACGCTTGCACTACAACTTTCAACAACAAACTCAATGAAAAAGCGTGGGTGGCTCGAGTGCAGGGGTAAATATACACACAAACAACATGCTAGGTAATCAATATCCAACTCAGCGCTCACATTTCGAGTCAAAATTTGCTCAAAGTTTTCATTCAAATTCTGATTCTATAGGTACTGTATATATCTTTTCTAAAAAACAGCAAAAAAAGATTAAGATTTGAAAAATATTTTTTTGGAATATCATATTTTGTAAACAATCCCTTCTGCTAGGACATATGTCTTCATTGATGCGAGCGAAGCGAGTATAGGTTCGCCCAGCGAACCAATGAGGATTTCGAAGTAATCCTCCGGGGGTTGGCGATCATTAGCTAGCAGGGGGCGGGCCCCCTAGTTATCAATATTATTTTCACGAACCCCTAAGCCACCCCTATATCTAAGCACCAGGCTTGAAGATATAAAGAGCTACTTACCTATGAAAAATGTGTATAACGCAATAGAAAATATGGAAAGCATGGTCATCGATCAAGAACAAATTTCAAAGAACCGCTCGTTTTAACTTCTGTAATATCAAATAGAGCTATTTAAAATTACAACGCGTGTTTCAAAATGTACACCTTCCTTTTATCCGGAGAAAGCAGGTGCAGGTGTTTAACAATTAATCGCTGTCTGGTTACAAAACGAATGTCAGCAATTTGATAAGTATCCATTCACACAACAATTTGGAAACATTGTTTATGCAGACGACTCATTTCGATTTCCTTCGCGTTTAGGAAGTTAAGTAAATTTTACTAAATTGACTCTTCTTAAATCTTATAGTATTGCGTCTGGTTTATGTTGGAAATAAAATGTCGCAATATCATGGTGTTGTCCTATTCGGGTTTGATCCCGGAACGTCGTCAATAACCCATAGTGTTGTTCCAGTGCGACGTTAATTAAAATACCTACTTACCTATCTCAAGCAACTATCCAACCATGCTGAATTATTTGTATGTTATTACAGTGATGTCCATTGGAAATGCAACACCACGATGGGCGTAATATGTACAAGCCATATTTATTATACAAAATGACAAATGAGTGAAATTATTTAAATTTACAGTTCCGTTCAACTTGCAGAACGCAAAGAATTCCATATTTTGCGTAGTCGTCATGGGTGCTAATAACTATTGCCACACGTATAGGCATTGAACGATACTTCGGATGTGTTTGAGGGATATGTCAGTTATAGTATTTGGTATTTGTAATTAACGTCGTAATGGAGCAAAACAGCGGGCTGTTAACTACGGTTCGGAATAAATCCCCCCAAGGGAAATATCCAAGGACCACGTAATGTATGCTTCACCGTTGCACTGAATGTCGCAGTGAACTGGACCTCCGAGAATTTCTTTCGTGGTAAGAATACTTTGAAATTAAAGAAACAGTTACATTTAAGCAGTGGCTCCAAACTGATCGAGCATTCCTCGAAACTTTAGCAAAATCAGTGGATGCTTTTGTTGATTTACTAGTTTCAAAATTCATAAAGTTAACAAAACATCACTTTATAGCTAAATCCCAGAGTCAAGCAAATAAAATCAGATTTGCTTGATGAATGTTGTATAATTTTAGCAGACAGCAGAAAACTACACCTGCATCTCTATCAAGATGCTGCTCAAGGTTTCCATTAGCATAACATTTAGGTTACACTACACCCATTTGTAATCTATTGCAAATATAACGTTTAACTTAAATTAAAGTCAATATGCTTTATTAGTGTGTGTGTGTGTGTGTGTGTGTGTGTGTGTGTGTGTGTGTGTGTGTGTGTGTGTGTGTGTGTGTGTGTGTGTGTGTGTGTGTGTGTGTGTGTGTGTGTGTGTGTGTGTGTGTGTGTGTGTGTGTGTGTGTGTGTGTGTGTGTGTGTGTGTGTGTGTGTGTGTGTGTGTGTGTGTGTGTGTGTGTGTGTGTGTGTGTGTGTGTGTGTGTGTGTGTGTGTGTGTGTGTGTGTGTGTGTGTGTGTGTGTGTGTGTGTGTGTGTGTGTGTGTGTGTGTGTGTGTGTGTGTGTGTGTGTGTGTGTGTGTGTGTGTGTGTGTGTGTGTGTGTGTGTGTGTGTGTGTGTGTGTGTGTGTGTGTGTGTGTGTGTGTGTGTGTGTGTGTGTGTGTGTGTGTGTGTGTGTGTGTGTGTGTGTGTGTGTGTGTGTGTGTGTGTGTGTGTGTGTGTGTGTGTGTGTGTGTGTGTGTGTGTGTGTGTGTGTGTGTGTGTGTGTGACTGCCTTAATCATAACACTACAACGTTTTTTTCATTCCACATGTCACTTCTACAGTATCTGAGAAAATAATTACCACATTTAAAAGATGTAATATATTTGAGTGATGGTAGTTCAGCTCAGTATAAGAACTACGAAAACTTTATAAATTTATGTCATCACGAAAAGAAGACAGTGGCATGACTGCTGAATGGTGCTATTTTGGATTTTGAAAATTATAATTTGCATTGTTTTGTTTTAGTTAACAATTTATACTTAGTAGTCATCCAGACTAAACTGTGTCAAAAGAAATCACCCTGATTTTAGTAATTTGTGCAGTTGATTTTCGTTAATTTTCAAAATTGGTATCTATATTTGGTGTAGGAAATTGTCTTAATTTTAGTGCTGTGTTTATGCAGAGAAATTGTTCTGATTTCTGTTTTTCCAATGCATATTTGATGCATATACGTATTTTGATTGCTCATTTTAAAAATCTTCCTCGTTCAAAAACTAATGGCTTTTCCTGATATTGAAGTGTGCTGTATCGTTTTAGTGAACGAATGAACTTCTTTGTGCAAGCGCGCAGATAGGAACTAGAGATGGGCGATCCGCTCAGGAGCTGACTCAAAGAGTTTAGCTCTCTTGACGGAGTGAGCGAGCGCTGATTCGTCAAAAAAGAGCTATAGCTCTTTTTTAACCAATCAGGGCTGAAGAGCGGTAACTCTTTTTTAACGAATCAGCGCTTCCACTCTCGAAGAGTCATTTCCGCATGCGATCACCAGCTCAGTGATTCTTTTGGGAGTTGATTCTTTGGGAGTTGCTTCTTTTCGAGATTTGGCTCTTTCGAAGAATCATTTCCGCATTCGATCGTTTGCGCTCACTGATTCTTTTGGTAGTTGATTCTTTTAAGGAGTTAACTCTTTGGATCTTTTCGATAACTATCGCTCTCGAAGAGTCAATTCCGCATTCGTTCTTTTGCGCTCCCTAGCTTTTTGTTACTTTTTTGAAGTTTCAAATTTTTAAATATCTATGTATTATCATAAATGTTATTTTTTTAAATTTAATTCAATTTTAGATTGAAAGGGTGTTTTTACGGCTTAAGTCATATCACGCCTTTTAGCACTAATTAAAACTAGTCTTAAGGTTGTTATTAAAACATATTCTAACAGTTATTATATTATTCACTTAACATTAATATAATAATTATAATAAAACCTTGATTTCTCGGGAGTGATATCATTTTAATAAAGCTACACAAAATTAAATTAAACGTAACTCGTTTTTATTGCATTGCCTTCACAAAACAAGGCATTTTGAAAATATTTTATTAAAAGACAGGGAGAGGACTTGGATTTTGAAAATCTTTGGGACAACGAGTATTCGAGGGTATTATATACCTATATCTTAAAATAAATAGTTAAAAATCTTAAGTACTTAAATAAATTATTAATATTTTTATTATATGATTTTAAAATATCATTTAAATTATTAGGAAGTCTCATTTGGTAACTAAGTGGTTTTAGAAAGAAATCTTAATGTATCCAAACACGTCCAATACACTTTTTTTAAATGTGGTATAGAAACATTTTAATGATATTTTTATGTTTTGTGTTTTAAACAATAGCAATGGGCTATAAATATTAAAAGTATATAATAATTTTGTAAAAATATGATAATTATGTATGAAATTTTAAAGAAATGTGTCAAAAACTTCCAATGTGCTACATGAAAATCTATTCAACCAATTTGAAAAATGATGCTACCAAAATAAACTACATGCATATTTCTAGGGAATGAACTAGAATAAAAGGATATTTAAATAAACAACAATTTTACAAGTGATTGAAAAATGAATAGAAGACTTTTTATAGTTTTACAGTCCTACTTCTTAAATAAATAGTAATAATTTAGAAACTTTTGAACTCAGAATAATTATTCTAGTTCATTCACTTGACAACATTATAAATAACAAACTCTCAAAAGTTTACTAGAATCCAGTTGTAAGTTTTTGTATTATAACATTTGAAGTGAGGAAATGATGCAAAAATATTAATTTAGAGTTAAAGGTAGTTTCAAGTGCATCGCTTGCTCCCTTGCGTTTGCTCTTTGTGTAAACAATTTTGTTCTTCCTTCTCTTTAAAAAAGTTCACTCCATTTCCAAAAGAGAAACCATTTAAATATTTGAAAAAACTTTCAAAAATTATATTTGCAAAAAAAAGTAAGGTTTAAATTTAGATTTTGCCATGTTTTTGGCCTTTTAATGGCCATTTCCAGTGTTTTCCATTCTTACTTCTTGTTTTCCCTGCCTTGATTAAAATCTTAATACTTCTTCAAGTAATTAACAGAGAAAAAATTAAACATGTTTTGGAAAGTCAAATAAATATTCTATCCAATAAAATCGAAAACATTTTTTAGAATTCTTGGTCAAAAATGAGATTTTTAACGTGTTTGGATATTTTAATTGCTACTTCTGTAATCTCAACGGGTTCATGATGGGAATTACAAAAGTAGAAATGTCCTCAAAGTAATTTATTCTTTATGGACAATTTCAAAGTTATATGAATTGACATGGTTTTTGGGCCATCTTATGCCTTAGCAATTAAATTTTACAGCTTAGCAGCCCTATGCTGCAATGCCTATCGTACTCGGGCCCCGTCTCCCTCCTTTTGTTGATTTTAGAGGTAAACTGCGCAATTGCTGGATGAGTGAGTGTTTCAAGTGTTGTGTGCGTGGGTGTTTCAAGCACGCTTGGCGCCTCTTCGTCTGGACACATGCGCTCACGTGACAACGAGGGATGTTCGATGGCCCAAACATATTGTATACATTTCGATACGTTATATACATTATTATATAACTCAAAAGAGCGGTGAGTCATCAAAAAGAGCTAGCTCTTTTTAGTGAGTGAGCGGTTCCGATCCGATCCCTGAAAAGAGTCATTTTCCCCATCACTAATAGGAACAAGTGACCTTGAGAATTCCCTGATATATTCATTTTTACCCCCTCTCTCAGCTGTTTCGGTGAATGTTGTTTTGACTAACTCGTAGTCTGTATTTCGTTTTCACAATTTGTCTTATCTTTTGATACATTAATGAAACTTTTTCTGTTTTATGTTTCACTTTCACAAGAAGATAATTATTGCTCGGATATTTAATCGTTGTTGAGTCTGTGTTTCTAATCGTATTACTTAGGTTCACATTTCTCATCAAGAATCCATTATATATAACTAGCCACTGCGTGGCTACCCCGGCGTTGCCCGTGGGAACGAATTGCCAAAGAAAAAGAAGTTGAGCGGGAACGAATTGCCAAAGAAAGAGAAGTTGAGCTTGAGCGAATTGCCAAAGAAATAGAAGTTGAGCGGGAACGAATTGCTAAAGAAAAAGAAGTTGAGCGGGAACGAATTGCTAAAGAAAAAAATTGAGCAACAACGAATTGCTAACGAAAACGCAATTGAACAAGAAAGAATAGAAAAAACAAGAGTTCATGACCTTGAACTACTTCGGTTGAAACTTGAAATCCAAAAGTTTTTCTCGCTCCCAACAGAGTCACCCGTTACTACCGTCGACCAACCAAAATTTGAATTGAAAAACTTTATCCCGAACTTCAATCCAAAAGAAGACGACATGTCTCTGTTTCTCAATCTCTTTGAGAGACAGTTAAAATTTCTAAAGGTTCCGGAACAAGCAATGGGTAGCATATTTGGCGGGAGTCCTTCCCTGTGATATAGCGAAAATCATTGCTAGGGAACCTGATGAAAAAGCATAAGATTACCAATTCATTAAAGATATCTTACTGAAAAGATTCAAGTTGAGTGCCGAACGTTTTCGTCAGCTATTTGCAACTCATGAAAATAATCCTGAATGTACATGGAATGATTTTTATTTTGAGCTGCGTAGTTATTATGAGAATTGGATTAGAGAAGTGAATGTAAATACTTTTGAAAGGCTGGAAGACCTGATGATAACTGATCAAATCAAGAAAAGGTGTCCACCGGAATTCAAAGAACACATTTTGCATGAATGGGGAGACATTATCTCTCCAACTGTTCTTGTGGAAAAACTAGACGCATACGACAGTCTCAGGCATGAGACCAAAAAAAGATGGACCAACAGTTAATCCTAAAAGACCGTTTATGAAAATTAAAGAAGAATATCCAAGATTCAAGTCTACGAGGAAGGAGTTCCATGACACAAAATACGAGAAGCCGAAGCAGGAAGAACACCCAACTGTTTATTGCTACGCTTGTGGCACTCCAGAGTACATAAAGTCAAACTATCCGCAATAATAATACAACACCAGGCATGACAAAAAGATTACCAGTCGTTTCAGCAGTATACAGCTGAGTAGTCTTTCAACATCGAGTCAGATGGCGATTCTTACTGTGAATATCAACGGACTAAGTGGTTTGGCATGTGCAGATACAGCAGCAACTTGAGTTGTTTCTTATTTGAGTTTTCTTTGAAGTATTGCCCAACTGAACACACTTCCATTATATCTCAATCAAAAAACTTTTAAAATCAGAACTAAAAAACATACCTTATTGAGCCATAAAAATGCTAGGAAATAATGTGTCCATCGAACACAACCTGCCTCTCAGAAATCTAAAGCAATACTGCACATGAATGTGAAGTGGGAGTGGGTGATGATTGGCAGATGGTGTGTTAGATCAATTGATTTTTTATCCAAACAAGTCTATTCGTGAAAACTTTTTTTATGTTGCTTACTGTGTATTTGTTCTTTCCAGTTGAGGCAGGTGCATAATTTGGCATCTAGGCAGGTTGTTCAAATTTTTTTCAATCAAAAGAAAGATTATTTTTGTTTTGCTGAATCAGAAAGGGTTTCTTCATCATTGTTTTACAAAAATTAAACTGTAGTTTTCAGTTATGATTCATGCAGATCAATTTTTATTATTTTGTAACCACAGTTTTAATTATCGCACAAATTTGTGAGTTATTTCAGTTCAAAAAGACCGCAAATTTATAGAAAACTGTTGATTTTGAAGTAAAATTGTTGCAAAAAAAAAATTTTATTCATAACCATATTCATATAATTTTATTTCATAACCACAAAAAACACCCATCTTATTTTTAAAACACAACAAGTACATGATCTGCTCATTCTAGAAAAAAAATATGATACATGTGTTAGTTGTGGTTTATGAGGTATGACCTATTGAATTTACCGACTGAAAAAATATAAAAAATCGCTTAACCTGATGAGTGGCCAACACTCTACTTCACTTAGTATCACTTTTATAGCTTATTTTAATAGAGAAAAGTATTAGCTTTAATTTGATACCAAAATCAGCCCAATTGGTTGAAAAATAAGTAAAACAGGAAGGTCTTTCTAAAATGATACCAAAAGTACAATAACCAAAATCTTGCAAAAATCAAAATTTTCAAAACATTCCACCAAATTCGATTTTTGTTGAAAAAATCTGAAAAAATTAATTTGATGTTATCTCATAGGTATCTATTCATAAAAAAGTTTTGAAAAATATCTGAGTTTGATGGCACAAAGCCCTGGGTGGATTGATATGAAATGACCCATTAATAACTTTTCATTCTCAAATCAATATGGTGATTTTTTTCCAAACAAATTTATCGAACCAATGTCCATGTTATACAAATGATGTGTTCACTACACAAAAGTGATTCGTCCGTTCCACATCAATGATACGTCAATTGCACAGTTTTATAAAAAATACATATTTAAAAACAAAAATTATATCATACATTCTTATGCTTGTTATGATTGCTTTACTTCAATAATGTTGAAGGTCTATACCTGTTACTTATGTTGTCAAAAAACTTTTTCTTCAAAATTTGTAACGACCTTTTTCTTATGCAGGACATAAACAGTTACCTCCCTACCAAAAATTTAATATTAATGATACATTCATTTTTATTAGTTATTTTTAAAGTATACTATTATATTATTACTGGAGATTTAAAATATTCAGATATTATATGTTCCTTTATCAGAAATATAGTAATAAATAGGATATGCCTAAACCAGGTGCTACTGTAAATATTTTCTTCCAACTTTAAATGTCTTCTGCATTCATACAGATATATAAAATTACTATTCCTTGATTAATTCAGATAGCCCAGAAAAATTACCTTTATTTTGATGTATAACATTTAGTGATTTTAATTTTTTGGTTTTCTGGTTTACTTAAGCGTGGAAATGCCCATCAGGGATAAATTTCGTTCTGATTGTAATTAGCATGCCAAGTACATGTAATGTGAAAACTGCAGATCAGTAAAGATTTAATTATGAATAAATCAATTTTACACAAAATAAAAAGTTTTGAGGGTGTTTCATAAACCGATTCCAAACTAAAAGTTAATATGCTGTAAAAATGATAATCCAAACTATCGTAATCTAAAATAGAAAAAATAACAAACAACATATTGCACAACTGTGATCCAGTTCCAAAAATGGAGGAAGCACCATAAAAAGATACTTATATTATAGATTATGATAATCCAAACTAAAAATTAACGCTAACTAAAAGTTAATATGCTTTTAAAAAAGCATTACATTTTTATAAAGGATATCCAGTAATCAGCCGGCTACATACGCACAGTAAATACGGATTTAGTCAACACCGATTGAAGACTTGCCATTAGAAGAAAAACAATAATAATTAAATATGTCATTTCATTACTTTTAAAATGTTCTAGATTAAATTTTAAAATTCGGGGTGGACTATAAAATTGTCAAATATTCAGACTATCTATGTGCCAAATTTCATTATTGGAAGTACTATAGATTCGTCACGACACGCCGAACAGACAACACACGTAGTACTTCATTTTATAATTGTCTACACTCGCTGGCAAAAGTTAAGCCTTCATGAAAAATGTTAATTTCTGGAAGCTAATCTAAATTTGAGAGGCTGCAATTTGCTGCAGAGTTAGATGGAAATATGCAAATGTGTTATGTAACAGCCAATCACGGTTTCGTGTCGAGAAATATAAAAAAAGACAGTCGTATAAGAAGTCAGCATTGTCAAGGGTTAGAGGAGTTGCATGTAAGTGCTGTAAAAAGTGTTTAGAACTTTCGTAGGATTAGTTTTCAAGGCGGACATTTTTCTGTGACTTCCACAACACGAATAGCAAATAGTGAGCGCTGCCGTTCTGTGGGATGCCTTGAAGAAGGGCACTCAATCACTGATGTTGCTCTTTTCTTTGGCGTTCATTCCGTCATTTCATGATAATACAAACAAGCCAAACAGTTGTCCAAAAACCTGTGGCCCGCTGCCCAAAGGTTACGATTAAAGGTTATGCCCGAAGGTTATCAACCGCAGGGGTGCGGTTGATCGATATAATGCTGTTGTAACAAAGCACTGATCATGCATGGCTGTGCCAAAGGGCAAATCTTTCCCAAAGAAATAAACATGTCAATGTCATCAAAAAGCAAATCTTGCAAGAATTGCCCCGTAGTTTTCAAATTTACAAATCTATAGACATTACGCGTCACACAGATGAGGCCTTAAATAACACACGACACAGTTTTTTAACACATTGCAACCATCTAGAGTATTATCGCACGTATTGGAGCACCGATTATGCTTCTCACAAATCTAAATCCACCTTCACTGTGCAATGGCACGACACAGTTCCAAGTTCGTTTAAGTTTCACTGTTGGCATCAACAAGGCACAATCACAATCGCTGAAAGTCGTACGACTCGATCTCATTAAACTGTGTTACTCCCACGGTCAAGTGTTCGAGAGAATTGGATATCTTTTTACTTTTTATAAATAGATATCACTTAAATTCTTTGCCAGATATTGTTATTTTAATAAGTGTAGAGGTATACACTCTCGGGAAAAAATAATCAAGTATAATATGCTCGTTTTTTTAATTTGTTTTCCTCTCGCACATGGGACATACTTATTTCATTAAATTTAATTGTTTCTAAAGTTGCATTTCACATCTACAAACATCGCTAATTTAAAAAATTCAGGTAAGCAGTAAAATAATTTACTTAGTACTCAACAAAATTTTAAAAAAATACCTTTTTGGTCTATTAATCTATTTTATTTAAAATTCAAAATTAAATTACAAAAATATTTCTAATTTTTCTGTCTCCCTATTATCTGAGTAATTTGGGGTTAAAAGATACTGCGTTGCTTAAACGAACACATTTCATTGTTGTGTTAAAAAAAAAGATACACATTTAAGTTGTAAAATTTAAAAAATAAGAGACTCATTTTTTTCTGTTTTCAGTAAAAAAAGCATGTTTTCTCACTCCTTTCACCATTCAATTTTCTCAACTGCCTTTTTCAAAAATTTAAAACTCTTAATTCTTAGAAAATACAATTGTTTGCATTGCAGTAAAATGTGTAAAATATGCATGTGTATAAGATGGATTATAAAACGTAATACAACAATCAAGAGAAATTCTACAAGTTTTTATTAAAAATTTCAACGAATTTTAAATCTGAGGAAATTTGTAATTTTAATTAACATCACACAAGAGCAACACAATGGGCTATTGACGAGGGTCGTGGATTAATTCCCTAATTGAGAGATCAGAGGTAATTTTTAATTATCGTCGTACAGTAGCAACTCAACGTGCTATTGACGACAGTCCGGAATCAATACCCTAAGGAAAAGATCCAAAGTAATTTTTAACGTCCTACTATAGTAACTCAACGGGCTATTGACTACGGTTCAGGATCAACCCCCTAAGGAAAGTATCCAAGAAAATTGGGTAATTTTTAATTAACGTTCTCAAGCAACACAACTACCTAATAACTAGGGTCGGATGTAAATACAATAAGGAAAAGATACGTGGACAATATCTCGTAATTTTTAACCACAGTTAAATGATAAGATAACACCTTAGCTGGCACCCCACCCTCTAATAGATTGTGACGTCACACCAATTGGATCTCTTCGGAATTCCGATTTCGTCGCATTTCACAATGACGAGGCCATCACGGCGTTGTCCGTGGTGTTGGTTTCCGAAGCAAACCAAATGGGAATGCGTAGCAAACACAGTTGGTTGGCAAACGATCACTATGGACACACCTATCCCCACAAAGTACAGCACGGGCAACGCCGTGCTAGCCACGAAGTGGCTAGTATCTTCTATACTCACAACTAGGGATGCGACATCGACAGCAAAACATCGATGTTCAAAATTAAAACATCGATGTTGATAGAACATTGTTCCAAAAACATCGATGTTTTTAAAATTCAGTGTATTTAAACTTTTTTCCCCATTTCTTAAAACTGGTTTAGCAACTAAGGATGCAACATCGACTGCAAAACATCGATGTTGATAATGCATCGCCCCAAAACTATCGATGTTTTTAAAATTCAGTGAATTCAAACTTTTTTTCCCCATTTCTTAAAACTGGTTTAGCACCTAGTGATGCTACATCGACAGCAAAACATCGATGCTCAAAATTGAAACATCGATGTTAATAATGTATCGCCCCCAAACTTTCGATGTTTTTTAAAATTCAGTGCATTTAAACGTTTTACCCCATTTCTTACAACTGGTTTAGCAACTAGTGAAGTGACATCAGCTCCAATACATCGATGTTTTTTTATAAACCATCAATGTTTTGAAAACATTGACATCGATGTCGTATCCCTACTTTTCAGACCCTTCACCTTTGGTCACTTTGGTCTAAAAGTATGTTCAATTTTCTGATTATGATTGGTTATTTTTTAAATTTTGGTAACGGTACTTTTTTCATTTAAAAATAAAACATCGATAACGTAAAAACATCGACAAGTATAAACATCGATGTTACAAAAACATCGACCCCAATACATCGATGTTAAATACATCGATGTTTTTTAAAAAACATCGATGTTTTGAAAACATCGACATCGATGTCGCATCCCTACTCATAATAGAAGTGTCATTATTTTACGGTTAAAAATCTTTTGCCCAAGTCCTTTTTTCAAAACTTTACACTGATGTGACTAAGGACTGAAATCACTTGTCCAACAGTCTTTTGTTCCACTGTTCTGTAATCAGTTTTATAATGACCCATGAGCCGAATGTTAAACTGTCATTACTGGTTGCAGATTTATATCGGTGTGCTGCATTTTTCTTAACTAATGAGAAAAATGTTTTTGATCTATAAAGTTAAAAGGCGTTCTAGATTTTCTAGAAATTTCTGAAACTTGGATGGCCATTACATTGAGGATTGAGTGAGTCATTGAAATTGTTCGCATGCCTTTAAATCGCTCGTTCAGGTTGTTAATTTTGCTTTAAATTTTTTCTTTACATTCTAAGATGATATTTGTTTTTTGAGTGTTTTCTCTGCATTCAGAATTGTTAATTGTCTTGATTTAAATTTTTACCGCATTTGAAACTTCACTTGACCACCTACACCATCAGGTGCAACAAAATAAAATGTTTATTAAAATTTTAAACAAAATAAAATGTTTAGAGGGTGTTTCATAAACCGATGATTATAAAATAGGCGATATAAATCCACTTCTTTCCAAGTTCAACTCATTTTATTGTAAATTTTTTCACTTATAATTCAATAAAAATTTTGTACAACAAATCTTAAAAATTGTAGTTTAAAAATGAAAATTTTTATTCATACACAAAAGCAATATATTCTCGATATTTTATTCATACGATTGCTGTATATACAAACACAAATTTACTTTGTTGATATCAATTTATTCCCTTACCAAAGTTTGAATTTCCACACAATATGTCTTACGAACACAAATTTAGTTCGGATCATCATGAATTAAGTATAAACGTGCAGGAAGGAATCATGTTTCTTTTACATTGCTGCTCGTGTTTCCAAGAGTTCCAATAAGGATCCCGTACGTCAAGAGAGTTCCAAAAATGTTAATCGCAAGGGATCTCTTAATGTCGAACGTCTTCCACAACGTCAGCCTGATGTCGTTCTAGCAGGTTGTTTTCAGGAGAATCTCCATTTCCTTGTAGTGAGATGGCAGCACTCCTGGTAGGGACTTCAATTCCTTTCGAGCCTCCTCCTTTCGCTCGGTTGCGTTTGAAGCGGACGCTATCAAACAAATCAGAAGCGACACACTGAAGATCAATGCCAGGATGAATAAAATTAAGCTTCTGTAATTAAAATCATTAAAAAATGCAAATCTATAGACTGACAGAAGCAGAGTGTACATGAAGAACAAAACCGTGAAGAATACTGGCTAAGAAAGAGCGTCGTCAAAGGAATTCATTGCAAAAGTAGCGTCGAAATGGACTGACATCAAATGTTTGTAATTCAGCTCCAAATTTTCTTCACATAGTTTCACAATCAGGCATTTTGCGACGCCACTGAAAGTTTCGCACATAAAACAGTAATACAAAATGAAAGAGCAATTGAGGAAACTCGTGTGCACTACAAACAAAGACTCGATAATAGAGAAGAACTGTTTAACGCTTCGAAACGGCACTTTTAAAATTTTTAAATTAAGAGTAGAATTATAGGAGGTGTATATTATATTATTAGCATGAATAAAATAACAAGCGCAGCTTAATCCGATAGTAAAGCCAAGTATGATAAAGACGTAAATCCATAAAAGTCTAATTCTTGTAGTCAATTTAAGAATTTCCATATTCTTGCATAGTTTTTCTGACTTTTCATTTAACAAATAAAGTTTCTTTCGGGTGTGAAGCAAAGAAACGAATGTCGCAATGACAAACAGATTTGAGACTGTAGTGATTATCGCGATTTTGATATCGTGGTAAACCTTCATTTTCCAAAATCCATTAAAATTCATCAATACGTATAAAACTACAGTGAAGTGCTTTGGAGATTTTGTAATGATGCTATACAATCTACTGTGCAATGTAGATGCATTAGGAATCACTGTGAGTTCGAGTCCAATTACATGTAGCATTAATGAAATCGGGCGAAATGCTTTTTGAAGAGGATTTTCAACCAAATCTTCTACACTGGAGACACCTTTCTCTGTTATTCTCTCCGAACTTGGACTGAAGGGTATAACGTATGTTGTTTTTTTGAACAAATCCCTCATGATCTTTCCTGCTCTATATAGTAGGAATGATTCAGCATCTACACGAGAAATGATCCTTCAAATATCTGTTGTGTGATAAAACCATAAACAAGACCTAAGATTTCCGTACTATGTTTGTCGATGTTTGTTAGTCAAGTCTACGGGTAATTGTTGGAGCATTTTCTTTCTCGTTCTGTATTGATTAGAAATGTGACTTTCGAAGAACACAGTTTTGCGTGACATAATCAGTTCGAATGAAAAGTTGAAATCTTTATAATAACGAACTACTATGGTAATTTTTAATCACACACACAAATACAAAAAACCTTTCATTGTTTTGTGTGGCAATTAGAATGTTTTGCATGAGCCTGATCAAAACTCTTCTACTGACTAATGAAAGTTTAATATTTAATGAATTTCAAATTTTGCATGTCATGCTTTCCATTTTATTTCTGACGTCAAGGTTGTAGCTCCAGACGACTTCATGTTCTAATAAAACTATTAACTAAAAATGGAACATTTAAATTATTTAACAAAAAATTACCCTTGATATATATGTAGATAGCAATACCAGTAATCTGTAGTATGTAGTAAATTGCTGTTTTGGACATTTTGACATGTAAAAAATGCTTTTTGAATAACGCAAAGATCCGATCAGCAGTCTCTCTAGTAAGCCTTTGATATAAACATAAACGATTACGCCAATTTGAGTAAAAGTTAAACTTTTATATAATTTTTCCCTATTTAGTTTTATGCTATCTATCGTAAACACCCTGACGTTTTCTAGATAAACTGAATAAAATACGTAAATTGTATTAATACTTATTCGAGAATTAGGATCTAAAAAGAAAAAATATCCTAAGCACCTGAAAAAAACATAAAACGTTCTTAAAAAATAAAAAATAAATTTATTGCCATTTTTTTTAATTCAATGTATTTTAAATACGTTTTATACAAAACAAAATAGTGTATGTTGTCATTTAAGTGGTATCCTATTTAACTGTAGTGTTCTTAAAAAGAGTAGGGGAGAGTAGTACACAGTGAAACAGGGTACACAGTGAAACCGAAAAGCTTTTGTAATGAAGTTTATGTTTGTGCAGCTAGATGTCAGGCTGTTCAGTGAAGCTATGTTTGGAGTAATTGCCGCCCACATTTCAAGCATCGATGTTCGTTCTGTTGGAAGCTACGAAACGAAAGTGATTTTTTGAACCTAAAAGTAAGTTATTTATCTCTGTTATATATCATATATCTTCAGTTTATTTGTATCTATTAATTTGGATTGAATATTATATATATATATGCTGCACTATTTCTCCACTTAATACCAAGGATTTAACTAAAGAAAAACAGTGAAAGGGATGTGTTTAGTCATTTTTTTAACAAAGTAAAATGGTACACAGTGAGACATGGAACACTGGTACAGAGTGAAACAATGTCTCACTGTGTACCATGATAACTACATTTATTCCATAATAGTAATGTGCATTATATGTTACTGTAATGTGTTTGTTACTGTAATGTAATGTATTTAGCATTACGAATTTTCTCAATTTTTATCAACTCAATTTTGAAATACTAAGATTTTGCTATTACACAATATAATGAATTTTTGCATCTTAAAATTGTAACTTGTGATATAACATCTTAACTTGTAATAATGCTGTATAGATACACAGAGCCGAGACTATCATTAATAATGTTATTTAAATATTTTTTGGTACTAAATATGTTTTTTTTTCAGAGTTATGATGGTACGACCTAAGAATGTGCAAAGGAAAATTGGAACAACTGGAGAAGAACAGATGGCAGCAGCTGTGAAATTAGCCCTACAGGAAAAGTACTCCATTCGAAAAGCAGCTAAAAAGGAAAATGTCCCCTTTCAAACGTTGTATAGATATGTCAAGAAAAAGAAAGAAAATCCAAATGTTGATATACGAATGCAGCCTCATTACAGTGTACGCCAGATATTTACAGAGGAACAAGAACATGATCTCGTAGAATACATTGAAACATGCAGTAGAATGTGTTATGGATTTTCAACAATTACTGTTCGAAAACTTGCCTATGAAATGCCAAAAAAAGAATAACATAAAATGTCTAGAGTCCTGGGATGCTTAAAAGTCTGCAGGTATAGAATGGTTGAGGGGTTTTCTACATTGAAGTAATAATCTCAGCATAAGGAAACCAGAGGGGTGCAGTTTATCAAGAATGACGTCGTTCAATGAACACAACGCAAAAATATTTTTCTATAATCTTTTCAAAATTCTCAATGAAAACCTTAAATTGGCTGATGCACCGCGTGTGTTCAACCTTGATGAGACCGGCGTGACTTCTGTGCAGAAACCCCGGATGGTAATAGCAAAGAAAGGTGTTAAGCAGTTAAAACAATGTACGAGTGGTGAGAGAGGTGAACTAGTTACAGTTGTAGCCATCATTTGTGCTGGAGGAACATTTCTACCTCCTGCTTTTTGTCTTTCCCAGAAAACACTTCAAAACCCAGATGTTAAATGAAGCGCCACCAGGATTTTTAGGTCTCGCAAACTGTAGCGGATGGATGACAACTGAGCTGTTCCAAAAAGTTATGCAGCATTTCATAAAGTATTCACAGAGCACGAAAGAGACACCTTCACTTTTAATATACGATAACCACGAGAGTCATATGTACATCGAAGTTATTGATATGGCAAAAGAGGCCGTTGTTACTGTTCTCACTTTACCACCACACAGCAGTGACAAACTCTAGCCTCTCGACATATCCGTTTTTGGACCCTTTAAAACGTTCTACAATGCGACCGTTGATTCATAGATGCTTAGAAATCCAGGAACAACTATGTATATTTACCAGATTGCTGAACGTGTTGGTGAAGCACATAAAAAGGCAATGACTCCTAGCAACATAATGTCAGGTTTTAATAAAAGTGGCTTCGATCCTTTTAATAGAGACACAGTTCAAGTTTCTGACTACCTCATGTCAGCAGTGACAAACCGACCCGAAGGCTACTTGCAGTACCACAAATACAGAACCTATTGCTTCTGAAACTGATGTTTGCACTAGCACACAATCTTCAGGTATGACTACAGATGATTTTTTTATCTTTAATTCTTTGTGTTTTATATATTTGTAATATTTGTTTACAATATTTTGAATTTTAAATTTACAGACTTTATTACAAAAGCTGCAAGTGAAGCTTCAACTAGTGGGAAAACTCAGTCTGTCTTCGTTTCACCCAAACAATTCCGTGGTTTTCCAAAAGCTCTACCTAGGAAGAAAAAGACGAATCGAGAGCCGGGCAGAAGCAGAATTCTCACCAGTTCACCTGAAAAAGCCCTGTTAGCTGAGAAAATTGAAAAGAAGAGACAGCTCCAGATTAAGAAGGAAAATAAGTTTTCCAAAAGCTTGCTTCGGAAAAAACCAACACGCCGAAATATTAAAGATGTTGACAGTTCTTCTGATGAAGAAACTGAAATGGTGCTGGATGACTCTTCAAGTTATGAAGAGAATGAAGAACATTTTCAGTTTCCCAAAGTAGTGCCTGATGTTCATGTTGATGATTATGTTCTTGTGCGTTTCCCAAATTATGTGTTCTTCATTTGGAAAATTTTGTCAGAGATGGAAGAGGACAGTAATTTTGAAGTCACGTATCTACGCAAAAGTGAGAAATATAATGCCTTTGTGATGCCAAACATTCCAGATATGGCCTCTGTAAATAAATTGGATATTGTCATGGTTCTGCCTCAGCCAATGCCTCATGAAAACAAAAAGATTGTCAGGATATGTCCGTTTTGAAGTGCGGCTTGACCTTATAAATGTTCGGGGACTTTTCCAAGATTAACAATTGATTGCTTCATTAAAACTTGTGTTTAATGAAGCATTGTTTGTGTTTAGTATTGTGGTAATATATTGTTTAAATAAATAAATGAGCAATGTCTCACTGTGTACTAGCTGTGGTACACAGTGAGACGAATGCTGATATTATTTTAACGTTAATTATTTCTGATTTCTGTTTATATGTATTAATAAATTTTATGTGAAAGATATGGCCAATTAAACAGATTTAAACATCGAATAACTAAATTTCTTCTGTCGATTGTATTTAGCTCTAAATAATTGTTTTTTTTTTAATTTGTCTCACTGTGTACTAGTCTTCCCTACATTAAAATTTAAAGTCAACTACAGCAAAAGAATTCTCACATTAAGTGTAATAGCTTACAATACATAAGGTGTTCTTAATAATGCTATTTCTTCAATCTGGTTTTAAATATTTGTTTTGATTCTGGAGTGAAATTTCTATCCATTATTTAGAAGACAACTATCATTTCGAATATGACAAAATCTTAGAAACTCTTGAATCACAGTTCAAAAAAGCTGGATTCAAGGAAATAAAAATTTTACTCCTTAAGCGGTACAGTTTTTTACTGTCAAGCATGTGAGAAGCGATTAAATTAACTTCCATACTTGAAAATTTTTTATTCTCGGTTATACTTAGCATTGAATTATTGAAAAGATGACGGAAAACTTGGAATACATATCCAGATACACTCATTCCTATAAAAATTTTGCGCACCAAGAAAAAGTCGTCAAAATGAAACGAAATTTTACACATGTAAGTACTACTTTAATATAAGTAAGTGATTAGAAAATCAAAGAAAAGGGATAATTTATCGCAGAAAAAAGTACAATTGAACGGAAGTTTTAGTACTCTGTTGGACCCCCTCTAGCTCGAATACACGATGCGATACGAGCGGGCATTGAGGCGTACAAGTTCCGTATGATGTCCTGAGACATCTCGTTCCACAGTTGCTGTAAACACGCCTCTAGTTCGACCAAACTCGTAGAGTGTCCAACTTGCCGTCCCAAATGATAACAGATAGGCTCCATTGGTGACAAATCTGGGGATCGAGCTGGCCAGGGAAGGGTGGTAATGTGGTGGAGGCAGTCTTGTGACATCCTTGCTGTGTGTTGCCGATCATTGTCTTGTTGAAAAAGGACTATTGGAAGCCCTGCCATGAGTGGCATCACATGTGGCTGAAGGATGTCATGGACGTACCGCTGGGCTGTCATTGTGCCATGGATCAATATTAAAGTGTGACCGTGTATCGTAAACAATGACACCCCATAGCATCACACCGGCTCTGGGAGCGGTGTGTCGCTGTAAAGCGAATGCAGGATTGAGACGTTCATCACGGGGCCTCCACACACTAACACGGTTGTCATCACTGCTGAAATTGAATCTAGATTCGTCGCTGAAGATGACCTGGTTCCATTCCGTTGCAGTCCAATCCCGTCGTGAGCGACACCACTCCAAACGGAGGCGTCGGTGGGTGGTTGTCATTGGTAGCACACGTAATGGGCGCCGCGATACCAGAAGTCCTTCAGCCAGGCGCCTTAAGATGGTTCGGGAAGACACAGGGGCCTTAGTGAAGGTGCTTCCTGTGTCTGGATAGCGGCCGATGAGGCAGTTGGCTCTACGCGTGCGTTTCGTATGATGTGACGGTTTTCTCGACGACCGATCTGTCAAGGGCGTCCTGAGCCTGGTCGCCGTGTAAATGACGTCTCTTCTGTCCACTGGTCCTAACATTTCCTCACAGTAAAATCAGAACGGCCTACTTGACGAGCTACTCGCCGAACTGACAACCCAGCTTCCATCACCCCGATGATTCTTCCGCTCTCGAACTCTGGCAGCTGCTCATATTGTCTTCCATGGCGGCGCAACGGCATATCTACCTAAGCGTTTCCTTCGCAAAAAGATTAAATACACTCAAACAAGCTCTGCTTACCTGTTTTATACTCCAAGTAGAACGAAGTTCAACGCCCTCTAGAGGCATTACGCAATGCGCAATCACGCTGCATTTCTAATCATTTGCATATCCCGCCGACATGTACCTTCATGTCAAGTTTTGTTACGATCCCACAATTATTTCTTGGTGCGCAAATTTTTATGGCAATGAGTGTATTTCCAATACCAAAACCTTATCGGGCCGTTTTGTTCAGAATTACGTGGTGGTGTCCTCGGATCTTTACCTTTTTTTAATAATGGAAAATGAAGCTGAGTTCAAAAAAGTAGCCGAGCAAGGTTCGAAAAGTGTATAAACCTTTCTTGAATTCCTTTAACAATTAGGATTTTAAAAAGGGTTATTTTTTACACATTGTTAGAACAGTGAAATTCGATTAAAAAAATAAAATATTAAATAAAACAATGAATTTAAAATAAGAGATACTTCATGTTAGTCTCGTTAAGTTTTATTTCGTGGTAAAGTATCTTTTTTTTTTTTTACTTAAAATTCAACACAGCTTTGTCAAACAAAATCCTGAAACTTATGGTTTCAAAAAAGTGTATTTAGTCTCATGCTCACAATAGATCCTATTCTTGAATACAGACTCACACAATCGTTACACACAAACAAAAAATTCCCCTAGTTTAAATTAAGTTAAAATAAACAATTTCATGCAAAAGTCTGATTTTTTTCTTTCAACAAATTGGACCAAGTTGATCACTCGACCAGTCCAGCGAAGTTGCTTAAATAGTGCGTGTGACAAGGGATATTTATCTTTGCGAAAACAAAAGCGCGTTTACAATTAGTCGAAGTTACAGTCATTTAGTGCGGATTATCATGAATCAAGAAAAAACGAGGAAGAATGAATCATGTTTTTCCTTTATACTGTTCCTCCTGTTTCCAAGAGTTCCAACATCTTCCACAACGTCAGCCTGATTTCGTTTTTGCAGGTTGTTTTCATGAGAATCTCGATTTCCCTGTAGCGAGATGGCAGCATACCTGGAAGGGATTTCAACGTGTGTACAACAAACAAAACATTGGTGAAATCAAAGAACTTTATAATGCTTCCAAACTACACATTTAAAATTTTTAAACAAAGAGTAGTTATAGAAAATGTATTTTGCGTTATAATCTCTCTCAAAACAATAAAAATTGTAGCTGAACTCATTTGTAAAGCCAACTATCACAAAGATGTAAATCCAAACATGTCGAATTCCTGTTGTCAATGTAAAAATTTTCGTATTCTTGCACAAAGTTTTTCTAACCGTTCTTTTAACAAATTAATTTTCTCTCGGGAGTTAAGCAAGAAAACAATTGAAAGTTAACTCGGGAGTTAAGCAAGACACATTCGGATTAACTAAAAGTTACACTCAAATTACGTGTAACAACAGTGAAAATGGGCGAATTGCTTTTTGAATAGGATTTTCAACTGATCTTTCCGTATTGATGATGCCTTTTGCTGCCATGCTTTCAGATGTTGTACTGAAATATTCAAACTCTCTATATTTTTTAACAATTTTTGCACACTTCCTTTTTTTTTTTTAAATCAGAAATGTATGAATATCTATCCCAGCATTGATTTTGTCGCAACATTGATTCTGTAATAATTCCACATGCAAGACAAAATCTTTCCTTGTCATGCCTTGTCGATGCCGGTTTTTCAAGTGTCCTTTTCGCCCTATGTTGATTAAAATGTTCCTTTTATACAAAATTTAGTTTTGCGTGATTTTGAATCTGCTAAAATATAAATTTAAAAATTTAACAGAAGACTGTATTGGTTGGTATCATCATTTTTGATTGCTGCAAAACTGTTGAACCATTTTTCAAAGTATTTCAAATAACACGGTAATTAAAGCAATATATTTTATAATGTACAGCCGTCAAAAAAAACTACTCAACCGATCGCAATTGCACAATTTACATCACAGAACAAAACGGATGGTAGCAATCGATTGGGATTAATGTTTTAAACAAATATCAATACTTAAAATTTGTCTTCATATTAAACTGGGTCCGATATTGTCAATACGAACCCCCGTCTCTTCAGGCGGATTTGATAAAAAAATAAAATCTATAAAATCCGAGAAAATGCATTGAGGGAGCGTATAAATGTTTGGAATTCAATTACATTATAAATATTAACAAAAAAGTGTAGTGGCCGTCGCAGTCAACAACCTGTACAGGCGCCTGAGTATATTAAAATGGTCCATTAAGATGGTGACAAAGTCAGAATCTATTCTGACTGAATCCCAGAATATGTTGACAGAAATTTCTGTTTTCACTTTGTGAACAATCCCCAATAACGATAATAATCATCGAATTTTGCAAAAAAGTCTCACTGCGCTACTAATTATGCACGTAATGAGCTGGAATTTGGAATTCTGCTGCTTCATTAACAGTTGAATCCCATGGTGTCAAAATTTATATAAATATTATTTTCATAATTTATAAAAAGTAGTAAATTTAATTTCATAATTGAAATGTTCTTAGATTGTGTTTGGGTTTTTGGATACCAATGGATGAAAAAACAATTTCCAAGAAAAATTAATGTTTGTAGGAAATATAACAAAAAACGTGAAACACCAATTTAACATTAGGATATCTAATTTTCAAACACTTACAAATCGGTGAATATCGAATATAATTGTCGAACTTTTTCTTTTTTCAGGCTGAAACTGAGTAGAATCCAAATTTGTGATAAAAGATGGGGGTTCGTATTGAAATTATCGGAGCAAGCATCCAATTTAATATGAAAAAACGGCTCCTTAGACAAATTTTAAGTATTGATATTTGTAGAAAACGTCCCTATCGATTCCTACCTTATGTTTTCTTATGTGATGTAAATTGTGCAATTGAGATCGGGCGAGTCGGATTTTTGTGTACGGCTGTACATCCAGAATAGTAAAACTTCATATATTGTGATGTGGTTATCCAAGAACATAATAAAATTACTTATTCTGCTGATTATTAACAATTTAATATTTATGAAAAGCAGTTTTTTCTGTACATGCTTTCCATTTCATTACTAACATCAACGCGGATTAGACTGCTGTTTGTAACTATGATATGGCAAAAGAGTCTTCTAGAATCACGCAAAAATCCCATCAGCAGTTTTTTCAATAAGCCTATGACATGAACACAAGAATGATTCTACCAATTTAAATATACAATTTAGATTACCGTTGTATACAATATAAATTGGATAATATTTTTATCATGAAACATTGACGATGAGAAAAACTTTAAAATATTTCAATGTCTCAATACATAATCAATTTGGTCCCTATCGTCTATTCTGTAAAATTGTTTTCAACTACGCAGTTATCATTAGTAAGCCAAGTATTCTTAGAATTTTACCTATTTAGTTTTATGCCCTCTATCTTAAACAAACCCCATACATTTTCGGGATAACGTTAATTAAATGTGTAAATTGTATAAATCCTTATTCGGATGTAGGATCGAAAAGGCATAAAAAAATCTATAGCATCTGAATATAACTAAAGCGGTCCTTAGAACCTAAGGGCTTTTTTACAGTTATTTCATTTTACTATGGTTTTTAAATATGTTTTCACACATAAAAAAATGACGTGTTTGTTTGCACATTGAAAGTTTTTGATCTATTTCAAGTTTGCTATCCTATTATTTGGATCCTTCTAATGCAAAATTCTTGTCTTGTGCGTTTGGTGCTTGTCTCTATCTGTGTGTGTTTTAGCACCCTTACTTCTTCCAAACGGTTGAATAAATTTTTATGAAACTGCATACTATGATTACTTACATTCATTTAGTGATTGAGCTTGATTGCGTAAGTCTGTCTATCAGTCTTACCATTTTATGCCTGGTTGGAAGAGTATTTGATGGACGTCCTATAATTTGGATCCTTCTTATGCAAAATCCCTATCTTGCACGTTTGGTGCCTGTGTGTATTTTTGTATGACCTTACTTCATCCAAAGGATGAATAAATTTTTATGAACATGCATACTGTGATTACTTACATTCATTTGGCGATTGAACTTTATTGAGTACGCCTGTCTCGTTGAAATAGTATTTGAGCAATACAGGTAAAACAATATTGTTGGAAAACTTCATTTTTCATCAACACTGGTAAAACAATCTAAGCTGCGTACAGCAATTGTTATACTTATACTCAATGTTACTTCTATGGCGATTTCGAATTCTGTCGAGCCCTTTCTGCATTCCTAGTATAAATATAACGAGTGTTAAGAGTTAGCCTATCGTACACGCAGGGTTTTGAAGTTTAACACATTTCGTGTGGAGTGGTCAAACGGTGTATATTTGTATAGAGAACAGTCAGAAAGGCAGACAGACATACAGATGCATACTCTGCTTTATACAGGGTGGTCCCGAATTCATGGTACAAACTTTAATGGTAGGTACAGGACATTGTAACAATGATTTATTGTATAGGAATGTATAGTCGCAAGTGACGCGGTGAGGCGTAAACAGGGGAAATAAAAGGAAAGAGAAATGGAGTGATCGGTTGGTATCATTGCCGGTAGAGGGCAGTAGATGTCTAGCCGCTGTTGAACATGATGCATCGCAGTAGGGAAAAGCGCCATTCACAATTGTGCTGCCGTAGACGATGGGTGACTTTGCGTATGCAGAAAAAGCAGACATGCATTACATGTACGGCCGTGCAAATGGTAACGGCAGAGCTGCGTTACGAATGTATCGCGCGGAGTATCCTGATCGACGAATGCCGGATCATAGAATTTTTCAACGGTTACATCGTCAACTTTGTGAAACAGGTGCGTTCGACGTCAACAGACATGGCGCTGGTCGAGTAAGAGCTGTACGCACTCCAAGGCTGGAAGAAAGCATCTTGAACATTGTGGCTGATAGACCCGAGTCAAGCACAAGAACTGTTGCGCGTGACGTAGGTGTGAGTCATCAGACTGTATGCAGAGTGTTAAACGAAAATCGCTTACACCCCTTCCATTTTCAGAAAGTACAAGCATTGAATCCGGCAGATTATCCTCGCCGCGTGAACTTCTGCCTGTGGGTGATGCAGCAATGTGCGTTGCAGCCGGATTTCGTAGATTATGTGCTATTTACAGATGAAGCGACATTTTCACGCGAGGGTGTCTTTAATGCGCACAATTCCCATGTGTGGGCAACCGATAATCCACATGCAACGCGTCGACATGCGTTTCAACAACGTTTCAGTATTAATGTGTGGGCTGGTATTCTGAACGACTTTTTGATTGGCCCATACTTACTACCCACGCGGCTCACTGGCGGAAGCTATCTTATTTTTCTGAAAGAAGTGTTACCACAACTGCTGCATGATGTTCCGATCGCCATTCGTAACCGCATGTGGTTTCAGCACGATGGGGCGCCAGCACACTTCAGCATTGATGTACGGAATTACCTGAATGCCACGTTTGGTACTCGATGGATTGGGCGTGGTGGACCAGTCCCTTGGCCACCCCGATCTCCCGATTTATCGAGCCTCGATTACTTTTTATGGGGACATCTAAAGCATCTTGTTTATGAGACTCCAGTTGACTCAGATGAGGATCTCGTCGCTCGCTTATCTGTAGCTGCTGCAGGTGTGCGTGAAATACCAGGCATCTTTGAACGTGTACGCCAATCGCTCCACCGACGCTGTCAAGCATGTATCGATACTGGTGGACGCAATTTTGAACAATTACTGTAAACATGACACTTGTCAACAACGCTTTCAATAAAATCTTTGTTTTTCCTTTCGGCCGTTATTTCCCCTGTTTTCGCCTCACCGCGTCACTTGCGACTATACATTCCTATACAATAAATCATTGTTATAATGTCCTGTACCTACCATTAAAGTTTGTACCATGAATTCGGGACCACCCTGTATATGAGGCTATCAAAGCAAGAGTGGCCTAACCCACCAACATACCCAATGGAGATCAACGCGATTTTCTTGCCACAATTTTTTGTATATACTTGGGTGCTGGTTCAGGTGTTGATCTCGTCATCTGACCGTGGTTTGGAATGAGGAGGGGTTGTCCTTGGATATTTCCTTTACGTGTGGATCACCAACCGTTGCCAATAGCGCGTTGTGTTGCTACAGTTTGACGTTAATTACATAACTACCTACCTGTAATATACTCACTTGTAAAAACGATAAGAGATCGTAGAAGAGATCACACCTCAAAAAGAATTCAATGTTCTATTTGAGACGAAATAGAACATTAAACTTAAAAACTTTACGGAAATTGTTTTATGTAAAGAAATATTTCAGATTATGAAAGTGAGTTTGTTTCAACTAACCAGTCTCCAGAATTCATGTTATAAACATTTCTTACATTTCCAACTGCAATTTTATAGCACTGTTTGGTGGTTTATGGACTCGTGGACTTGGTCTAATTTAAAGAGACCATGTCAGGGATTAGTAACAACAACAACAATAATTTAAGTTACTTGCTTTTAAATCTGTAAATTGTCAGAATCTTCTGATTATATATTATTTTAAGAGATTAATAGCTAATGCTAGAAAGTTTGTAAGACGGATCAAAAATACCATTGGGATTGGAACACGTTTAAGAGACCATAGAGGAAGAAACTGATATCAATAAAAACTCCAAGGAATGTATTAATATTAATTAAAGTGTTGTATTGTTTCTGTATTTGCCATGTACGTTTAGTCACGATATTTTAAAACTATGTTTACATCAGTGATTAATTTCGTCCATGTTGCAATTAGCATGCCAAGGACAAGTAGTATTGAAAATGTAGCTCAATCAATAAATATACTATTGAGATTTAACGACGAATAAATAAATTTTAAATAAAATAAAATGTTTAGAGGGTGTTTCTTTTATGCAATGAAATTATTATTCTTAATAAGCAGTCTTACATTCAATTATTTTAAAGTTTTATCTCGTGTTATTGTAGTAAAACATTTAATTTAAATTTCAGTATAGTTTTTGACAGACAAAATCTTTAAATTTTTGATTTAATAATAAAAATTTTCTCCTAAACCAAAAGCAATATATCCTAGTCTATTTTAATCACACAATTATTATTTATGGACACAAACTTATGTTGTTGATATTGAGTTATTTCCATGCAAAAGCTTGATTTTCCTTTAAATAAATTGGACCAAGTTGATCAGTTGACCGTTCGGCGATGTTCCCAAAATAGCCAAGGGTTGTATAGTTTGTATACGGTTAAATACCTCGCAAAATGTAAAGCATGCGCGCGCGATATGTTGAAGGAACAATCATTCAGTTTCAATTCCACATGATTCCAATCCAGTAAGAAGTAATCATGTATCCTTTACACTGCTGCTCGTGTTTCCAAGAGTTCCAATGAGGATCCCGTACGTAAGAAGAGTTCCGAATATGTTAATAGCAAGGGATCTCTTGATGTCGAACATCTTCCACAACGTCAGCCTGATGTCGTGCTTGCAGGCCTTCTCGAGGAGAATCTTGATCTCCATGTAGCGAGATGGCAGCACTCCTGGTAAGGACTTCAAATCCCTTCGGGCCTCTTCCATTCGCTCGGTTGCGTTTGAAGCAGACAGTATCGAAGGAATCAAAACAGACAGACTGAAGATAATCGTCAGGATGCAATGAATTACGCTTTTGTAGGTCGAATCGTAGAAAAATACGAACATATAGACCGACCAGAACGGGACGAACATGCAGAACAAAACCATGAAAAATAATGGCTTCGACAAAGCGTCGTCCAAGGAATTCATCGCAAAAGCAGCGTCGAAATGTTCGGAAATCAGATGCTTGTAATTCTGCTCCAAATTTTGTTCACGTAATTTCACGATTATGAATTTTGAGGCAGCACTGAGAATTTCACAAACAAAACTGTAATATAAAACCAAAGAGAAGAAGAAGATACACGTGTGCGCTACAATCAAAGTATCGATGACATCAAAGAACTGTTTAATGCTTAGAAACGGCACATTTAAAATGTTCATACTAAGAGTAGAATTATAGGATGTGTATTTTATATTATTAGCTGTCTCAAAACTATAAATATCGTAGCTGTACCCGATAGTAAAGCAAAGTATGACAAAGACGTAAGTCCTTACAAGTTGAATTCTAGTCGTCAATTTAAGAATTTCCGTGTTCCTGCAAAGGTTTTCTAACTGTACATTTAACGAATAAAGTTTCTGTCGAGTGTGAAGGAAAGAAACAAATGTCGCAACGACGAAGAGATTCGAGACTATAAAGATTATCTCGATTTTGAGGTCGTGGTAAACCATCATTCTCCAAAATCCATGAAAATTCATCAATATGTATAAAGCTCCAATGAAGTGCTTTGCAGATTTTGTAATGGTTCGATACAATCTACTTTGCAATGTAGGCACATTAGGAATCACTGAAAGTTCGAGTCCAGTTATATGTAACAATACTGAAATTGGGCGAAATGCTTTTTGGATTGGATTTTCAATTGAACCATCCGCACTGGAGATTCCGTTCTCTGTTATTCTCTCCGATGTTGGACTAAAAGGTGTAACGCATGTCGATTTTTTGAAAAAATCCTTCATGATCTTTCCATCTCTATTTAGTAGGAATGATTCAGCATCTTCACGAGAAATGATCCTTCAAACATCTGTTGTGTGATAAAACCATAAACAAGACCTAAGATTTCCGTACTATGTTTGTCGATGTTTGTTAGTCAAGTCTACTGGTAATTGTTGGAGCATTTTCTTTCTCGTTCTGTATTGATTAGAAATGTGACTTTCGAAGAACACAGTTTTGCGTGACATAATCAGTTCGAATGAAAAGTTGAAATCTTTATAATAACGAACTACTATGGTAATTTTTAATCACACACACAAATACAAAAAACCTTTCATTGTTTTGTGTGGCAATTAGAATGTTTTGCATGAGCCTGATCAAAACTCTTCTACTGACTAATGAAAGTTTAATATTTAATGAATTTCAAATTTTGCATGTCATGCTTTCCATTTTATTTCTGACGTCAAGGTTGTAGCTCCAGACGACTTCATGTTCTAATAAAACTATTAACTAAAAATGGAACATTTAAATTATTTAACAAAAAATTACCCTTGATATATATGTAGATAGCAATACCAGTAATCTGTAGTATGTAGTAAATTGCTGTTTTGGACATTTTGACATGTAAAAAATGCTTTTTGAATAACGCAAAGATCCGATCAGCAGTCTCTCTAGTAAGCCTTTGATATAAACATAAACGATTACGCCAATTTGAGTAAAAGTTAAACTTTTATATAATTTTTCCCTATTTAGTTTTATGCTATCTATCGTAAACACCCTGACGTTTTCTAGATAAACTGAATAAAATACGTAAATTGTATTAATACTTATTCGAGAATTAGGATCTAAAAAGAAAAAATATCCTAAGCACCTGAAAAAAACATAAAACGTTCTTAAAAAATAAAAAATAAATTTATTGCCATTTTTTTTAATTCAATGTATTTTAAATACGTTTTATACAAAACAAAATAGTGTATGTTGTCATTTAAGTGGTATCCTATTTAACTGTAGTTACACAGTGAAACAGGGTACACAGTGAAACCGAAAAGCTTTTATAATGAAGTTTATGTTTGTGCAGCTAGATGTCAGGCTGTTCAGTGAAGCTTTGTTTGGAGTAATTGCCGCCCACATTTCAAGAATCGATGTTCGTTCTGTTGGAAGCTACGAAACGAAAGTGATTTTTTGAACCTAAAAGTAAGTTATTTATCTCTGTTATATATCATATATCTTCAGTTTATTTGTATCTATTAATTTGGATTGAATATTATATATATATATGCTGCACTATTTCCCCACTTAATACCAAGGATTTAACTAAAGAAAAACAGTGAAAGGGATGTGTTTAGTCATTTTTTTAACAAAGTGAAATGGTACACAGTGAGACATGGAACACTGGTACAGAGTGAAACAATGTCTCACTGTGTACCATGATAACTACATTTATTCCATAATAGTAATGTGCATTATATGTTACTGTAATGTGTTTGTTACTGTAATGTAATGTATTTAGCATTACGAATTTTCTCAATTTTTATCAACTCAATTTTGAAATACTAAGATTTTCCTATTACACAATATAATGAATTTTTGCATCTTAAAATTGTAACTTGTGATATAACATCTTAACTTGTAATATTGCTGTATAGATACACAGAGCCGAGACTATCATTAATAATGTTATTTAAATATTTTTTGGTACTAAATATGTTTTTTTTTTCAGAGTTATGATGGTACGACCTAAGAATGTGCAAAGGAAAATTGGAACAACTGGAGAAGAACAGATGGCAGCAGCTGTGAAATTAGCCCTACAGGAAAAGTACTCCATTCGAAAAGCAGCTAAAAAGGAAAACGTCCCCTTTCAAACGTTGTATAGATATGTCAAGAAAAAGAAAGAAAATCCAAATGTTGATATACGAATGCAGCCTCATTACAGTGTACGCCAGATATTTACAGAGGAACAAGAACATGATCTCGTAGAATACATTGAAACATGCAGTAGAATGTGTTATGGATTTTCAACAATTACTGTTCGAAAACTTGCCTATGAAATGCCAAAAAAAGAATAACATAAAATGTCTAGAGTCCTGGGATGCTTAAAAGTCTGCAGGTATAGAATGGTTGAGGGGTTTTCTACATTGAAGTAATAATCTCAGCATAAGGAAACCAGAGGGGTGCAGTTTATCAAGAATGACGTCGTTCAATGAACACAACGCAAAAATATTTTTCTATAATCTTTTCAAAATTCTCAATGAAAACCTTAAATTGGCTGATGCACCGCGTGTGTTCAACCTTGATGAGACCGGCGTGACTTCTGTGCAGAAACCCCGGATGGTAATAGCAAAGAAAGGTGTTAAGCAGTTAAAACAATGTACGAGTGGTGAGAGAGGTGAACTAGTGACAGTTGTAGCCATCATTTGTGCTGGAGGAACATTTCTACCTCCTGATTTTGTCTTTCCCAGAAAACACTTCAAAACCCACATGCTAAATGAAGCGCCACCAGGATCTTTAGGTCTCGCAAACTGTAGTGGATGGATGACAACTGAGCTGTTCCAACAAGTTATGCAGCATTTTATAAAGCATTCACAGAGCACGAAAGAGACACCTTCACTTTTAATATACGATAACCACGAGAGTCATACGTACATCGAAGTTATTGATATGGCAAAAGAGACCGTTGTTACTGTTCTCACTTTACCACCACATAGCAGTGACAAACTCTAGCCTCTCGACATATCCGTTTTTGGACCCTTTAAAATGTTCTACAATGCGACCGTTGATTCATAGATGCTTAGAAATCCAGAAACAACCATGTCTATTCATCAGATTGCTGAACGTGTTGGTGAAGCACATAAAAAGGCAATGACTCCTAGCAACATAATGTCAGGTTTTAATAAAAGTGGCTTCGATCCTTTTAATAGAGACACAGTTCAAGTTTCTGACTACCTCATGTCAGCAGTGACAAACCGACCCGAAGGCTACTTGCAGTACCACAAATACAGAACCTATTGCTTCTGAAACTGATGTTTGCACTAGCACACAATCTTCAGGTATGACTACAGATGATTTTTTTAACTTTAATTCTTTGTGTTTTACATATTTGTAATATTTGTTTTCAATATTTTGAATTTTAAATTTACAGACTTTATTACAAAAGCTGCAAGTGAAGCTTCAACTAGTGGGAAAACTCAGTCTGTCTTCGTTTCACCCAAACAATTCCGTGGTTTTCCAAAAGCTCTACCTAGGAAGAAAAAGACGAATCGAGAGCCGGGCAGAAGCAGAATTCTCACCAGTTCACCTGAAAAAGCCCTGTTAGCTGAGAAAATTGAAAAGAAGAGACGGCTCCAGATTAAGAAGGAAAATAAGTTTTCCAAAACCTTGCTTCGGAAAAAACTAACACGCCGAAATATTAAAGATGTTGACAGTTCTTCTGATGAAGAAACTGAAATGGTGCTGGATGACTCTTCAAGTTATGAAGAGAATGAAGAACATTTTCAGTTTCCCAAAGTAGTGCCTGATGTTCATGTTGATGATTATGTTCTTGTGCGTTTCCCAAATGATGTGTTCTACATTTGGAAAATTTTGTCAGAGATGGAAGAGGATAGTGATTTTGAAGTCACGTATCTACGCAAAAGTGAGAAATATAATGCCTTTGTGAGGCCAAACATTCCAGATATGGCCTCTGTAAATAAATTGGATATTGTCATGGTTCTGCCTCAGCCAATGCCTCATGAAAACAAAAAGATTGTCAGGATATGTCCGTTTTGAAGTGCGGCTTGACCTTATAAATGTTCGGGGACTTTTCCAAGATTAACAATTGATTGCTTCATTAAAACTTGTGTTTAATGAAGCATTGTTTGTGTTTAGTATTGTGGTAATATATTGTTTAAATAAATAAATGAGCAATGTCTCACTGTGTACTAGCTGTGGTACACAGTGAGACGAATGCTGATATTATTTTAACGTTAATTATTTCTGATTTCTGTTTATATGTATTAATAAATTTTATGTGAAAGATATGGCCAATTAAACAGATTTAAACATCGAATAACTAAATTTCTTCTGTCGATTGTATTTAGCTCTTAATAATTGTTTTTTTTTAATTTGTCTCACTGTGTACTACTCTTCCCTACATTAAAATTTAAAGTCAACTACAGCAAAAGAATTCTCACATTAAGTGTAATAGCTTACAATACATAAGGTGTTCTTAATAATGCTATTTCTTCAATCTGGTTTTAAATATTTGTTTTGATTCTGGAGTGAAATTTCCATCCATTATTTAGAAGACAACTATCATTTCGAATATGACAAAATCTTAGAAACTCTTGAATCACAGTTAAAAAAAGCTGGATTCAGGGAAATAAAAATTTTACTCCTTAAGCGGTACAGTTTTTTACTGTCAAGCATGTAAGAAGCGATTAAATTAACTTCCATACTTGAAAATTTTTTATTCTCGGTTATACTTAGCATTGAATTATTGAAAAGATGACGGAAAACTTGGAATACATATCCAGATACACTCATTCCTATAAAAATTTTGCGCACCAAGAAAAAGTCGTCAAAATGAAACGAAATTTTACACATGTAAGTACTACTTTAATATAAGTAAGTGATTAGAAAATCAAAGAAAAGGGATCATTTATCGCAGAAAAAAGTACAATTGAACGGAAGTTTTAGTACTCTGTTGGATCCCCTCTAGCTCGAATACACGATGCGATACGAGCGGGCATTGAGGCGTACAAGTTCCGTATGATGTCCTGAGACATCTCGTTCCACAGTTGCTGTAAACGCGCCTCTAGTTCGACCAAACTCGTAGGGTGTCCAACTTGCCGTACCAAATGATCCTAGATATGCTCGATTAGTGACAAATCAGGGGGATCGAGCTGGCCAGGGAAGGGTGGTAATGTGGTGGAGGCAGTCTTGTGACATCCTTGCTGTGTGTTGCCGAGCATTGTCTTGTTGAAAAATGACTATTGGGATACCTGCCATGAGTGGCATCACATGTGGCTGAAGGATGTCATGGACGTACCGCTGGGCTGTCATTGTGCCATGGATCAATATTAAAGTGTGACCGTGTATCGTAAACAATGGCACCCCATAGCATCACACTGGATGTAGGAGCGGTGTGTCGCTGTAAAGCGAAGGCAGGATTGAGACGTTCACCACGGGGCCTCCACGCACAAACACGATTGTCATCACTGCTCAAATTGAATCTAGATTCGTCGCTGAAGACGACCTGGTTCCATTCCGTTGCAGTCCAATCCCGTCGTGAGCGACACCACTCCAAACGGAGGCGTCGGTGGGTGGTTGTCATTGGCAGCACACGTAATGGGCGCCGCGATACCAGAAGTCCTTCAGCCAGGCGCCTTACGATGGTTCAGGAAGACACGGGGGCCTTAGTGAAGGTGCTGCCTGTGTCTGGATAGCGGCCAATGAGGCAGTTGGCTCTACGCGTGCGTTTCGTATGATGTGACGGTTTTCTCGACGACCGATCTGTCGAGGGCGTCCTTAGCTTAGTCGCCGTGTAAATGATGTCTATTCTGTCCACAGGTCCCAACACCTCCTCACAGTAAAATCAGAACGGCCTACTTCACGAGCTACTCGCCGAACTGACAACCCAGCTTCCATCACCCCGATGATTCTTCCGCTCTCGAACTCTGACAGCTGCTCATATTGTCTTCCATGGCGGCGCAACGGCATATCTACCTAAGCGTTTCCTTCGCAAAAAGATTAAGTACACTCAAACAAGCTCTGCTTACCTGTTTTATACTCCAAGTAGAACGAAGTTCAACGCCCTCTAGAGGCATTACGCAATGCGCAATCACGCTGCATTTCTAATCATTTGCATACCTCGCCGACATGTACCTTCATGCCAAGTTTTGTTACGATCCCACAATTATTTCTTGGTGCGCAAATTTTTATGGCAATGAGTGTATTTCCAATACCAAAACCTTATCGGGCCGTTTTGTTCAGAATTACGTGGTGGTGTCCTCGGATCTTTACCTTTTTTTAATAATGGAAAATGAAGCTGAGTTCAAAAAAGAGCCGAGCAAGGTTCGAAAAGTGTATTAACCTTTCTTGAATTCCTTTAACAATTAGGATTTTAAAAAGGGTTATTTTTTACACATTGTTAGAACAGTGAAATTCGATTAAAAAAATAAAATATTAAATAAAACAATGAATTTAAAATAAGTGATACTTCATGTTAGTCTTGTTAAGTTTTATTTCGTGGTAAAGTATATCTTTTTTTTTTACTTAAAATTCAACACAGGTTTGTCAAACAAAATCCTGAAACTTATGGTTTCAAAAAAGTGTTTCTAGTCTCATGCTCACGATAGATCCTATTCTTGAATACAGACTCACACAATCGTTACACACAAACAAAAAATTCCCCTAGTTTAAATTAAGTTAAAGTAAACAAGTTCATGCAAAAGTCTGATTTTTTTCTTTCAACAAATTGGACCAAGTTGATCACTTGACCAGTCCAGCGAAGTTGCTTAAATAGTACGTGTGACAAGGGATATTTATCTTTGCGAAAACAAAAACGCGTTTACAATTAGTCGAAGTTACAGTCATTTAGTGCGGATTATCATGAATCAAGAAAAAAACGAGGAAGAATGAATCATGTTTTTCCTTTATACTGGTCCTCCTGTTTCCAAGAGTTCCAACATCTTCCACAACGTCAGCCTGATTTCGTTTTTGCAGGTTGTTTTCATGAGAATCTCGATTTCCCTGTAGCGAGATGGCAGCATACCTGGGAGGGATTTCAACGTGTGTACAACAAACAAAACATTGGTGAAATCAAAGAACTTTATAATGCTTCCAAACTACACATTTAAAATGTTTAAACAAAGAGTAGTTATATAAAATGTATTTTGTGTTATAATCTCTCTCAAAACAATAAAAATTGTAGCTGAACTCAATTGTAAAGCCAAGTATCACAAAGATGTAAATCCATACACGTCGAATTCCTGTTGTCAATGTAAAAATTTCCGTATTCTTGCACAAAGTTTTTCTAACCGCTCTTTTAACAAATAAATTTTCACTCGGGAGTTAAGCAAGAAAACAGTTGAAAGTTAACTCGGGAGTTAAGCAAGACACATTCGGATTAACTAAAAATTACAGTCAAATTACGTGTAACAACAGTGAAAACGGGCGAATTGCTTTTTGAATAGGATTTTCAACTGATCTTTCCGTATTGGTGATGCATTTTGCTGCCATGCTTTCAGATGTTGTACTGAAATGTTCAAACTCTCTATATTTTTTAACAATTTTTGCACATTTCCTTCTTTTTTTTATCAGAAATGTATCAATATCTATCCCAGCATTGATTTTGTCGCAACATTGATTCTGTAATAATTCCACATGCAAGACAAAATCTTTCCTTGTCATGCCTTGTCGATGCCGGTTTTTCAAGTGTCCTTTTCGCCCTATGTTGATTAAAATGTGCCTTTTATACAAATTTAGTTTTGCGTGATTTTGAATCTGCTAAAATATAAATTTAAAAATTTAACAGAAGACTGGATTGGTTGGTATCATTATTTTTGATTGCTGCAAAACTGTTGAACCATCTTTCAAAGTATTTCAAATAACACGATAGTTACAGCAATATATTTTATAATGTACAGCCGTCAAAAATAAATCCAACTCAACCGATCACAATTGCACAATTTACATCACAGAACAAAACTGATGGTAGCAATCGATAGGGATTAATGTTTTAAACAAATATCAATACTTAAAATTTGTCTAAGGGGCCGTCTTTATATTAAATTGGGTCCGATATTGTCAATACGAACCCCCGTCTCTTCAGGCGGATTTGATAAAAAAATAAAATCAATAATATCAAATCCGAGAAAATCCATAAAATGAGTTGAGGGAGCGTATAAATGTTCCGAATTCAATTACATTATAAATATTAATAAAAACGTGTAGTGGCCGTCGCAGTCAACAACCTGTTCAGGCGCCTGAGTATATTAAAATGGTATATTAAGATGGTGACAAACTCAGAATCTATTCTGATTGAATCCCAGAATATGTTGGCAGAAATTTCTGTTTTCACTTTGTGAACAATCCCCAATAACGATAATAATCATCGAATTTTGCAAAAAAGTCTCACTGCGCTACTAATTATGCACGTAATGAGCTGGAATTTGGAATTCTGCTGCTTCATTAACAGTTGAATCCCATGGTGTCAAAATTTATATAAATATTATTTTCATAATTTATAAAAAGTAGTAAATTTAATTTCATAATTGTGTTTGGGTTCTTATATTGTGTTTGGGTTTTTGGATACCAATGGATGTAAAAACAATTTCCAAGAAAAATTAATGTTTGTAGGAAATATAACAAAAAACGTGAAACACCAATTTAACATTAGGATATCTAATTTTCCTCGACTTACAAATCGGTGAAAATCGAATAAAATTGTCGAACTTTTTCTTTTTTCAGCCTGAAACTGTGTAGAATCCAAATTTGTGATAAAAGATGGGGGTTCGTATTGAAATTATCGGAGCAAGCATCCAATTTAATATGAAGACAGCTCCTTAGACAAATTTTAAGTATTGATATTTGTAGAAAACGTCCCTATCGATTGCTACCTTCTGTTTTCTTTTGTGATGTAAATTGTGCAATTGAGATCGGGTGAGTCGGTTTTTTGTGTACGGCTGTACATCCGGAATAGTAAAACTTCATATATTGGGATGTGGTTATCCAAGAACATAATAAAATTACTTATTCTGCTGAATATTAACAACTAGGGGGCCCGCCCCCTGCTCGCTAACGCTCGCCAACCCCAGGAGGATTGCTTCACTGCGCGAATATATGCTCGCTTCGCTCGCATCAATGAAGACATGTGTCTTAGCAGAAGGAATTGTTTACAAAATATGATGTTCCAAAAATATATTTTTTAGATCTAAATTTGTTTTGCTGTTTTTCAGAAAAGAAATATACTTGTACATATGAAATCAGAATTCAAATTAAAACTTTGAGCAAATTTTCACTCGAAATGTGAGCGTTGATTTGGAAATTAAGTACCCAGCATGTTGTTTGTGTGTACATTTACCCCTGCACTCGAGCCACCCAAGCTTTTTCATTGAGTTTGTTGTCGAAAGTTGTAGTGCAAGCGTCTTGTTGAACTATAATTGTTGGTCCTGAAAAGGACCTTTTTTTAAATGGCCCTGAAAAGATCCTCCGCTTTCTCTGATTTCTATTATTAACTGCAACAGCTCGACTAAAATTCATTTTTTTTCCAATAAAATGTCATCCGATAACGCTATAAATTGAATTGAAGCGCGAGGCCTCGTGGTAAACAAACAATGGTATAATGTGGCCAAAACGCGATAACAAATAACGTCTTTTTTGCGTGCCGCGTAAGAGAATTATATATATAGATTTAATATTTATGAAAAGCAGTTTTTTCTGTACATGCTTTCCATTTCATTACTAACATCAACGCGGATTAGACTGCTGTTTGTGACTATGATATGGAAAAAGAGTCTTCTACGCAAAAATCCCATCAGCAGTTTTTTCAATAAGCCTTTGACATGAACACAAGAATGTTTCTACCAATTTAAATATACAATTTAAATTACCGTTGTATACAATATAAATTGGATAATATTTTTATCATGAAACATTGACGATGAGAAAAACTTTAAAATATTTCAATGTCTCAATACATAATCAATTTGGTCCCTATCGTCTATTCTGTAAAATTGTTTTCAACTACGCAGTTATCATTAGTAAGCCAAGTATACTTAGAATTTTACCTATTTAGTTTTATGCCCTCTATCTTAAACCAACCCCATACATTTTCGAGATAACGTTAATTAAATGTGTAAATTGTATAAATCCTTATTCGGATGCAGGATCGAAAAGGCATAAAAAAATCTTTAGCATCTGAATACAGGGTTGTCCCGAATTCATGGTACAAACTTTAATGGTAGGTACAGGACATTGTAACAATGATTTATTGTATAGGAATGTATAGTCGCAAGTGACGCGGTGAGGCGTAAACAGGGGAAATAAAAGGAAAGAGAAATGGAGTGATCGGTTGGTATCATTGCCGGTAGAGGGCAGTAGATGTCTAGCCGCTGTTGAACATGATGCATCGCAGTAGGGAAAAGCGCCATTCACAATTGTGCTGCCGTAGACGATGGGTGACTTTACGTATGCAGAAAAAGCAGACATGCATTACATGTACGGCCGTGCAAATGGTAACGGCAGAGCTGCGTTACGAATGTATCGCGCGGAGTATCCTGATCGACGAATGCCGGATCATAGAATTTTTCAACGGTTACATCGTCAACTTTGTGAAACAGGTGCGTTCGACGTCAACAGACATGGCGCTGGTCGAGTAAGAGCTGTACGCACTCCAAGGCTGGAAGAAAGCATCTTGAACATTGTGGCTGATAGACCCGAGTCAAGCACAAGAACTGTTGCGCGTGACGTAGGTGTGAGTCATCAGACTGTATGCAGAGTGTTAAACGAAAATCGCTTACACCCCTTCCATTTTCAGAAAGTACAAGCATTGAATCCGGCAGATTATCCTCGCCGCGTGAACTTCTGCATGTGGGTGATGCAGCAATGTGCGTTGCAGCCGGATTTCGTAGATTATGTGCTATTTACAGATGAAGCGACATTTTCACGCGAGGGTGTCTTTAATGCGCACAATTCCCATGTGTGGGCAACCGATAATCCACATGCAACGCGTCGACATGCGTTTCAACAACGTTTCAGTATTAATGTGTGGGCTGGTATTGTGAACGACTTTTTGATTGGCCCATACTTACTACCCACGCGGCTCACTGGCGGAAGCTATCTTATTTTTCTGAAAGAAGTGTTACCACAACTGCTGCATGATGTTCCGATCGCCATTCGTAACCGCATGTGGTTTCAGCACGATGGGGCGCCAGCACACTTCAGCATTGATGTACGGAATTACCTGAATGCCACGTTTGGTACTCGATGGATTGGGCGTGGTGGACCAGTCCCTTGGCCACCCCGATCTCCCGATTTATCGAGCCTCGATTAATTTTTATGGGGACATCTAAAGCATCTTGTTTATGAGACTCCAGTTGACTCAGATGAGGATCTCGTCGCTCGCTTATCTGTAGCTGCTGCAGGTGTGCGTGAAATACCAGGCATCTTTGAACGTGTACGCCAATCGCTCCACCGACGCTGTCAAGCATGTATCGATACTGGTGGACGCAATTTTGAACAATTACTGTAAACATGACACTTGTCAACAACGCTTTCAATAAAATCTTTGTTTTTCCTTTCGGCCGTTATTTCCCCTGTTTTCGCCTCACCGCGTCACTTGCGACTATACATTCCTATACAATAAATCATTGTTACAATGTCCTGTACCTACCATTAAAGTTTGTACCATGAATTCGGGACCACCCTGTATAACTAAAGCGGTCCTTAGAACCTAAGGGCTTTTTTACAGTTATTTCATTTTACTATGGTTTTTAAATATGTTTTCACACATAAAAAAATGACGTGTTTGTTTGCACATTGAAAGTTTTTGATCTATTTCAAGTTTGCTATCCTATTATTTGGATCCTTCTAATGCAAAATTCTTGTCTTGTGCGTTTGGTGCTTGTCTCTATCTGTGTGTGTTTTAGCACCCTTACTTCTTCCAAACGGTTGAGTAAATTTTTATGAAACTGCATACTATGATTACTTACATTCATTTAGTGATTGAGCTTGATTGCGTAAGTCTGTCTATCAGTCTTACCATTTTAGGTCTGGTTGGAAGAGTATTTGATGGGCGTCCTATAATTTGGATCCTTCCTATGCAAAATCCCTATCTTGCACGTTTGGTGCCTGTGTGTATTTTTGTATGACCTTACTTCATCCAAAGGATGAATAAATTTTTATTAACATGCATACTGTGATTACTTACATTCATTTTGCGATTGAACTTGATTGAGTAAGCCTGTCTCGTTGAAATAGTATTTGAGCAATACAGGTAAAACAATATTGTTGGAAAACTTCATTTTTCATCAACACTGGTAAAACAATCTAAGCTGCGTACAGCAATTGTTATACTTATACTCAATGTTACTTCTATGGCGATTTCTAATTCTGTTGAGCCCTTTCTGCATTCCTAGTATATATATAACGAGTGTTAAGAGTTAGCCTATCGTACACGCAGGGTTTCGAAGTGTACCACATTTCGTGTGGAGTGGTCAAACGGTGTATATTTGTATAGAGAACAGTCAGAAAGGCAGACAGACACACAGACGCATACTCTGCTTTATATATGAGGCTATCAAAGCAAGAGTGGCCTAACCCACCAACATACCCAATGGAGATCAACGCGATTTTCTTGCTACAATTTTTTGTATATACTTGGGTGCTGGTTCAGGTGTTGATCTCGTCATCTGACCGTGGTTTGGAATGAGGAGGGGTTGTCCTTGGATATTTCCTTTACGTGTGGATCACCAACCGTTGCCAATAGCGCGTTGTGTTGCTACAGTTTGACGTTAATTACATAACTACCTACCTGTAATATACTCACTTGTAAAAACGATAAGAGATCGTAGGAGAGATCACACCTCAAAAAGAATTCAATGTTCTATTTGAGACGAAATAGAACATTTAACTTAAAAACTTTACGGAAATTGTTTTATGTAAAGAAATATTTCAGATTATGAAAGTGAGTTTGTTTCAACTAACCAGTCTCCAGAATTCATGTTATAAACATTTCTTACATTTCCAACTGCAATTTTATAGCACTGTTTGGTGGTTAATGGACTCGTGGACTTGGTCTAATTTAAAGAGACCATGTCAGGGATTAGTAACAACAACAACAATAATTTAAGTTACTTGCTTTTAGATCTGTAAATTGTCAGAATCTTCTGATTATATATTATTTTAAGAGATTAATAGCTAATGCTAGAAAGTTTGTAAGACGGATCAAAAATACCATTGGGATTGGAACACGTTTAAGAGACCATAGAGGAAGAAACTGATATCAATAAAAACTCCAAGGAATGTATTAATATTAATTAAAGTGTTGTATTGTTTCTGTATTTGCCATGTACGTTTAGTCACGATATTTTAAAACTATGTTTACATCAGTGATTAATTTCGTCCATGTTGCAATTAGCATGCCAAGGACAAGTAGTATTGAAAATGTAGCTCAATCAATAAATATACTATTGAGATTTAACGACGAATAAATAAATTTTTAATAAAATAAAATGTTTAGAGGGTGTTTCTTTTATGCAATGAAATTATTATTCTTAATAAGCAGTCTTACATTCAATTATTTTAAAGTTTTATCTCATGTTATTGTAGTAAAACATTTAATTTAAATTTCAATATAGTTTTTGACAGACAAAATCTTTAAATTTTTGATTTAATAATAAAAAATTTTCTCCTAAACCAAAAGCAATATATCCTAGTCTATTTTAATCACACAATTATTATTTATGGACACAAACTTATGTTGTTGATATTGAGTTATTTCCATGCAAAAGCTTGATTTTCCTTTAAATAAATTGGACCAAGTTGATCAGTTGACCGTTCGGCGATGTTCCCAAAATAGCCAAGGGTTGTATAGTTTGTATACGGTTAAATACCTCGCAAAATGTAAAGCATGCGCGCGCGATATGTTGAAGGAACAATCATTCAGTTTCAATTCCACATGATTCCAATCCAGTAAGAAGTAATCATGTATCCTTTACACTGCTGCTCGTGTTTCCAAGAGTTCCAATGAGGATCCCGTACGTAAGAAGAGTTCCGAATATGTTAATAGCAAGGGATCTCTTGATGTCGAACATCTTCCACAACGTCAGCCTGATGTCGTGCTTGCAGGCCTTCTCCAGGAGAATCTTGATCTCCATGTAGCGAGATGGCAGCACTCCTGGTAAGGACTTCAAATCCCTTCGGGCCTCTTCCATTCGCTCGATTGCGTTTGAAGCAGACAGTATCGAAGGAATCAAAACAGACAGACTGAAGATAATCGTCAGGATGCAATGAATTACCCTTTTGTAGGTCGAATCGTAGAAAAATACGAACATATAGACCGACCAGAACGGGACGAACATGCAGAACAAAACCATGAAAAATAATGGCTTCGACAAAGCGTCGTCCAAGGAATTCATCGCAAAAGCAGCGTCGAAATGTTCGGAAATCAGATGCTTGTAATTCTGCTCCAAATTTTGTTCACGTAATTTCACGATTATGAATTTTGAGGCAGCACTGAGAATTTCACAAACAAAACTGTAATATAAAACCAAAGAGAAGAAGAAGATACACGTGTGCGCTACAATCAAAGTATCGATGACATCAAAGAACTGTTTAATGCTTAGAAACGGCACACTTAAAATGTTCATACTAAGAGTAGAATTATAGGATGTGTATTTTATATTATTAGCTGTCTCAAAACTATAAATATCGTAGCTGTACCCGATAGTAAAGCAAAGTATGACAAAGACGTAAGTCCTTACAAGTTGAATTCTAGTCGTCAGTTTAAGAATTTCCGTGTTCCTGCAAAGGTTTTCTAACTGTACATTTAACGAATAAAGTTTCTGTCGAGTGTGAAGGAAAGAAACAAATGTCGCAACGACGAAGAGATTCGAGACTATAAAGATTATCTCGATTTTGAGGTCGTGGTAAACCATCATTCTCCAAAATCCATGAAAATTCATCAATATGTATAAAGCTCCAATGAAGTGCTTTGCAGATTTTGTAATGGTTCGATACAATCTACTTTGCAATGTAGGCACATTAGGAATCACTGAAAGTTCGAGTCCAGTTATATGTAACAATACTGAAATTGGGCGAAATGCTTTTTGGATTGGATTTTCAATTGAACCATCCGCACTGGAGATTCCGTTCTCTGTTATTCTCTCCGATGTTGGACTAAAAGGTGTAACGCATGTCGATTTTTTGAAAAAATCCTTCATGATCTTTCCATCTCTATTTAGTAGGAATGATTCAGCATCTTCACGAGAAATGATCCTTCAAACATCTGTTGTGTGATAAAACCATAAACAAGACCTAAGATTTCCGTACTATGTTTGTCGATGTTTGTTAGTCAAGTCTACTGGTAATTGTTGGAGCATTTTCTTTCTCGTTCTGTATTGATTAGAAATGTGACTTTCGAAGAACTCAGTTTTGCGTGACATAATCAGTTCGAATGAAAAGTTGAAATCTTTATAATAACGAACTACTATGGTAATTTTTAATCACACACACAAATACAAAAAACCTTTCATTGTTTTGTGTGGCAATTAGAATGTTTTGCATGAGCCTGATCAAAACTCTTCTACTGACTAATGAAAGTTTAATATTTAATGAATTTCAAATTTTGCATGTCATGCTTTCCATTTTATTTCTGACGTCAAGGTTGTAGCTCCAGACGACTTCATGTTCTAATAAAACTATTAACTAAAAATGGAACATTTAAATTATTTAACAAAAAATTACCCTTGATATATATGTAGATAGCAATACCAGTAATCAGTAGTATGTAGTAAATTGCTGTTTTGGACATTTTGACATGTAAAAAATGCTTTTTGAATAACGCAAAGATCCGATCAGCAGTCTCTCTAGTAAGCCTTTGATATAAACATAAACGATTACGCCAATTTGAGTAAAAGTTAAACTTTTATATCATTTTTCCCTTTTTAGTTTTATGCTATCTATCGTAAACACCCTGACGTTTTCTAGATAAACTGAATAAAATACGTAAATTGTATTAATACTTATTCGAGAATTAGGATCTAAAAAGAAAAAATATCCTAAGCACCTGAAAAAAACATAAAACGTTCTTAAAAAATAAAAAATAAATTTATTGCCATTTTTTTTAATTCAATGTATTTTAAATACGTTTTATACAAAACAAAATAGTGTATGTTGTCATTTAAGTGGTATCCTATTTAACTGTAGTGTTCTTAAAAAGAGTAGGGGAGAGTAGTACACAGTGAAACAGGGTACACAGTGAAACCGAAAAGCTTTTGTAATGAAGTTTATGTTTGTGCAGCTAGATGTCAGGCTGTTCAGTGAAGCTTTGTTTGGAGTAATTGCCGCCCACATTTCAAGCATCGATGTTCGTTCTGTTGGAAGCTACGAAACGAAAGTGATTTTTTGAACCTAAAAGTAAGTTATTTATCTCTGTTATATATCATATATCTTCAGTTTATTTGTATCTATTAATTTGGATTGAATATTATATATATATATATGCTGCACTATTTCACCACTTAATAACAAGGATTTAACTAAAGAAAAACAGTGAAAGGGATGTGTTTAGTCATTTTTTTAACAAAGTGAAATGGTACACAGTGAGACATGGAACACTGGTACAGAGTGAAACAATGTCTCACTGTGTACCATGATAACTACATTTATTCCATAATAGTAATGTGCATTATATGTTACTGTAATGTGTTTGTTACTGTAATGTAATGTATTTAGCATTACGAATTTTCTCAATTTTTATCAACTCAATTTTGAAATACTAAGATTTTGCTATTACACAATATAATGAATTTTTGCATCTTAAAATTGTAACTTGTGATATAACATCTTAACTTGTAATAATGCTGTATAGATACACAGAGCCGAGACTATCATTAATAATGTTATTTAAATATTTTTTGGTACTAAATATGTTTTTTTTTCAGAGTTATGATGGTACGACCTAAGAATGTGCAAAGGAAAATTGGAACAACTGGAGGAGAACAGATGGCAGCAGCTGTGAAATTAGCCCTACAGGAAAAGTACTCCATTCGAAAAGCAGCTAAAAAGGAAAATGTCCCCTTTCAAACGTTGTATAGATATGTCAAGAAAAAGAAAGAAAATCCAAATGTTGATATACGAATGCAGCCTCATTACAGTGTACGCCAGATATTTACAGAGGAACAAGAACATGATCTCGTAGAATACATTGAAACATGCAGTAGAATGTGTTATGGATTTTCAACAATTACTGTTCGAAAACTTGCCTATGAAATGCCAAAAAAAGAATAACATAAAATGTCTAGAGTCCTGGGATGCTTAAAAGTCTGCAGGTATAGAATGGTGAGGGGTTTTCTACATTGAAGTAATAATCTCAGCATAAGGAAACCAGAGGGGTGCAGTTTATCAAGAATGACGTCGTTCAATGAACACAACGCAAAAATATTTTTCTATATAATCTTTTCAAAATTCTCAATGAAAACCTTAAATTGGCTGATGCACCGCGTGTGTTCAACCTTGATGAGACCGGCGTGACTTCTGTGCAGAAACCCCGGATGGTAATAGCAAAGAAAGGTGTTAAGCAGTTAAAACAATGTACGAGTGGTGAGAGAGGTGAACTAGTGACAGTTGTAGCCATCATTTGAGCTGGAGGAACATTTCTACCTCCTGCTTTTGTCTTTCCCAGAAAACACTTCAAAACCCACATGTTAAATGAAGCGCCACCAGGATCTTTAGGTCTCGCAAACTGTAGTGGATGGATGACAACTGAGCTGTTCCAACAAGTTATGCAGCATTTCATAAAGCATTCACAGAGCACGAAAGAGACACCTTCACTTTTAATATACGATAACCACGAGAGTCATATGTACATCGAAGTTATTGATATGGCAAAAGAGGCCGTTGTTACTGTTCTCACTTTACCACCACATAGCAGTGACAAACTCTAGCCTCTCGACATATCCGTTTTTGGACCCTTTAAAACGTTCTACAATGCGACCGTTGATTCATAGATGCTTAGAAATCCAGGAACAACCATGTATATTTACCAGATTGCTGAACGTGTTGGTGAAGCACATAAAAAGGCAATGACTCCTAGCAACATAATGTCAGGTTTTAATAAAAGTGGCTTCGATCCTTTTAATAGAGACACAGTTCAAGTTTCTGACTACCTCATGTCAGCAGTGACAAACCGACCCGAAGGCTACTTGCAGTACCACAAATACAGAACCTATTGCTTCTGAAACTGATGTTTGCACTAGCACACAATCTTCAGGTATGACTACAGATGATTTTTTTATCTTTAATTCTTTGTGTTTTATATATTTGTAATATTTGTTTACAATATTTTGAATTTTAAATTTACAGACTTTATTACAAAAGCTGCAAGTGAAGCTTCAACTAGTGGGAAAACTCAGTCTGTCTTCGTTTCACCCAAACAATTCCGTGGTTTTCCAAAAGCTCTACCTATGAAGAAAAAGACGAATCGAGAGCCGGGCATAAGCAGAATTCTCACCAGTTCACCTCAAAAAGCCCTGTTAGCTGAGAAAATTGAAAAGAAGAGACAGCTCCAGATTAAGAAGGAAAATAAGTTTTCCAAAAGCTTGCTTCGGAAATAACCAACACGCCGAAATATTAAAGATGTTGACAGTTCTTCTGATGAAGAAACTGAAATGGTGCTGGATGACTCTTCAAGTTATGAAGAGAATGAAGAACATTTTCAGTTTCCCAAAGTAGTGCCTGATGTTCATGTTGATGATTATGTTCTTGTGCGTTTCCCAAATGATGTGTTCTACATTTGGAAACTTTTGTCAGAGATGGAAGAGGATTGTGATTTTGAAGTCACGTATCTACGCAAAAGTGAGAAATATAATGCCTTTGTGATGCCAAACATTCCAGATATGGCCTCTGTAAATAAATTGGATATTGTCATGGTTCTGCCTCAGCCAATGCCTCATGAAAACAAAAAGATTGTCAGGATATGTCCGTTTTGAAGTGCGGCTTGACCTTATAAATGTTCGGGGACTTTTCCAAGATTAACAATTGATTGCTTCATTAAAACTTGTGTTTAATGAAGCATTGTTTGTGTTTAGTATTGTGGTAATATATTGTTTAAATAAATAAATGAGCAATGTCTCACTGTGTACGAGCTGTGGTATACACAGTGAGACGAATGCTGATATTATTTTAACGTTAATTATTTCTGATTTCTGTTTATATGTATTAATAAATTTTATGTGAAAGATATGGCCAATTAAACAGATTTAAACATCGAATAACTAAATTTCTTCAGTCGATTGTATTTAGCTCTTAATAATTGTTTTTTTTTAATTTGTCTCACTGTGTACTACTCTTCCCTACATTAAAATTTAAAGTCAACTACAGCAAAAGAATTCTCACATTAAGTGTAATAGCTTACAATACATAAGGTGTTCTTAATAATGCTATTTCTTCAATCTGGTTTTAAATATTTGTTTTGATTCTGGAGTGAAATTTCTATCCATTATTTAGAAGACAACTATCATTTCGAATATGACAAAATCTTAGAAACTCTTGAATCACAGTTCAAAAAAGCTGGATTCAGGGAAATAAAAATTTTACTCCTTAAGCGGTACAGTTTTTTGCTGTCAAGCATGTGAGAAGCGATTAAATTAACTTCCATACTTGAAAATTTTTTATTCTCGGTTATACTTAGCATTGAATTATTGAAAAGATGACGGAAAACTTGGAATACATATCCAGATACACTCATTCCTATAAAAATTTTGCGCACCAAGAAAAAGTCGTCAAAATGAAACGAAATTTTACACATGTAAGTACTACTTTAATATAAGTAAATGATTAGAAAATCAAAGAAAAGTGATCATTTATCGCAGAAAAAAGTACAATTGAACGGAAGTTTTAGTACTCTGTTGGACCCCCTCTAGCTCGAATACACGATGCGATACGAGCGGGCATTGAGGCGTACAAGTTCCGTATGATGTCCTGAGACATCTCGTTCCACAGTTGCTGTAAACGCGCCTCTAGTTCGACCAAACTCGTAGGGTGTCCAACTTGCCGTCCCAAATGATCCTAGATATGCTCGATTAGTGACAAATCAGGGAGATCGAGCTGGCCAGGGAAGGGTGGTAATGTGGTGGAGGCAGTCTTGTGACATCCTTGCTGTGTGTTGCCGAGCATTGTCTTGTTGAAAAATTACTATTGGGATACCTGATATGAGTGGCATCACATGTGGCTGAAGGATGTCATGGACGTACCGCTGGGCTGTCATTGTGCCATGGATCAATATTAAAGTGTGACCGTGTATCGTAAACAATGGCACCCCATAGCATCACACTGGATGTAGGAGCGGTGTGTCGCTGTAAAGCGAAGGCAGGATTGAGACGTTCACCACGGGGCCTCCACACACGAACACGATTGTCATCACTGCTCAAATTGAATCTAGATTCGTCGCTGAAGACGACCTGGTTCCATTCCGTTGCAGTCCAATCCCGTCGTGAGCGACACCACTCCAAACGGAGGCGTCGGTGGGTGGTTGTCATTGGCAGCACACGTAATGGGCGCCGCGATACCAGAAGTCCTTCAGCCAGACGCCTTACGATGGTTCAGGAAGACACGGGGGCCTTAGTGAAGGTGCTGCCTGTGTCTGGATAGCGGCCAATGAGGCAGTTGGCTCTACGCGTGCGTTTCGTATGATGTGACGGTTTTCTCGACGACCGATCTGTCGAGGGCGTCCTGAGCTTAGTCGCCGTGTAAATTATGTCTATTCTGTCCACAGGTCCCAACACCTCCTCACAGTAAAATCAGAACGGCCTACTTCACGAGCTACTCGCCGAACTGACAACCCAGCTTCCATCATCCCGATGATTCTTCCCCTCTCGAACTCTGACAGCTGCTCATATTGTCTTCGATGGCGGCGCAACGGCATATCTACCTAAGCGTTTCCTTCGCAAAAGATTAAATACACTCAAACAAGCTCTGCTTACCTGTTTTATACTCCAAGCAGAACGAAGTTCAACGCCCTCTATAGGCATTACGCAATGCGTAATCACGCTGCATTTCTAAGCATTTGCATATCTCGCCGACATGTACCTTCATGCCAAGTTTTGTTACGATCCCACGATTATTTCTTGGTGCGCAAATTTTTATGGCAATGAGTGTATTTCCAATACCAAAACCTTATCGGGCAGTTTTGTTCAGAATTACGTGGTGGTGTCCTCGGATCTTTACCTTTTTTTAATAATGGAAAATGAAGCTGAGTTCAAAAAAGTAGCCGAGCAAGGTTCGAAAAGTGTATTAACCTTTCTTGAATTCCCTGAATAATTAGGATTTTAAAAAGGGTTATTTCTTACACATTGTTAGAACAGTTAAATTCGATTAAAAAAATAAATTATTAAATAAAACAATGAATTTAAAATAAGTGATACTTCATGTTAGTCTTGTTAAGTTTTATTTCGTGGTAAAGTATCTTTTTTTTTTACTTAAAATTCAACACAGCTTTGTCAAACAAAATCCTGAAACTTATGGTTTCAAAAAAATGTTTTTAGTCTCATGCTCACGATAGATCCTATTCTTGAATACAGACTCACACAATCGTAACACACAAACAAAAAATTCCCCTAGTTTAAATTAAGTTAAAATAAACAATTTCATGCAAAAGTCTGATTTTTTTCTTTCAACAAATTGGACCAAGTTAATCACTTGACCAGTCCAGCGAGGTTGCTTAAATAGTACGTGTGACAAGGGATATTTATCTTTGCGAAAACAAAAGCGCGTTTACAATTAGTCGAAGTTACAGTCATTTAGTGGAGATTATTATGAATCAAGAAAAAACGAGGAAGAATTAATCATGTTTTTCCTTTATACGGGTCCTCCTGTTTCCAAGAGTTCCAACATCTTTCACAACGTCAGCCTGATTTCGTTTTTGAAGGTTGTTTTCATGAGAATCTCGATTTCCCTGTAGCGAGATGGCAGCATACCTGGGAGGGATTTCAACGTGTGCACAACAAACAAAATATTGATGAAATCAAAGAACTTTATAATGCTTCCAAACTACACATTTAAAATGTTTAAACAAAGAGTAGTTATAGAAAATGTATTTTGTGTTATAATCTCTCTCAAAACAATAAAAATTGTAGCCTAACTCGATTGTAAAGCCGAGTATCACAAAGATGTAAATCCATACACGTCGAATTCCTGTTGTCAATGTAAAAATTTCCGTATTCTTGCACAAAGTTTTTCTAACCGCTCTTTTAACAAATAAATTTTCTCTCGGAGTTAAGCAAGAAAACAATTGAAAGTTAACTCGGGAGTTAAGCAAGACACATTCGGATTAACTAAAAATTACAGTCAAATTACGTGTAACAACAGTGAAAATGGGCGAATTGCTTTTTGAATAGGATTTTCAACTGATCTTTCCGTATTGATGATGCCTTTTGCTGCCATGCTTTCAGATGTTGTACTGAAATATTCAAACTCTCTATATTTTTTAACAATTTTCGCACATTTCCTTCTTTTTTTATCAGAAATGTATCAATATCTATCCCAGCATTGATTTTGTCGCAACATTGATTCTGTAATATTTCCACATGCAAGACAAAATCTTTCCTTGTCATGCCTTGTCGATGCCGGTTTTTCAAGTGTCCTTTTCGCCCTATGTTGATTAAAATGTGCCTTTTATACAAATTTAGTTTTGCGTGATTTTGAATCTGCTAAAATATAAATTTAAAAATTTAACAGAAGACTGGATTGGTTGGTATCATTATTTTTGATTGCTGCAAAACTGTTGAACCATCTTTCAAAGTATTTCAAATAACACGATAGTTACAGCAATATATTTTATAATGTACAGCCGTCAAAAATAAATCCAACTCAACCGATCACAATTGCACAATTTACATCACAGAACAAAACTGATGGTAGCAATCGATAGGGATTAATGTTTTAAACAAATATCAATACTTAAAATTTGTCTAAGGGGCCGTCTTTATATTAAATTGGGTCCGATATTGTCAATACGAACCCCCGTCTCTTCAGGCGGATTTGATAAAAAAATAAAATCAATAATATCAAATCCGAGAAAATCCATAAAATGAGTTGAGGGAGCGTATAAATGTTCCGAATTCAATTACATTATAAATATTAATAAAAACGTGTAGTGGCCGTCGCAGTCAACAACCTGTTAATGCGCCTGAGTATATTAAAATGGTATATTAAGATGGTGACAAACTCAGAATCTATTCTGATTGAATCCCAGAATATGTTGGCAGAAATTTCTGTTTTCACTTTGTGAACAATCCCCAATAACGATAATAATCATCGAATTTTGCAAAAAAGTCTCACTGCGCTACTAATTATGCACGTAATGAGCTGGAATTTGGAATTCTGCTGCTTCATTAACAGTTGAATCCCATGGTGTCAAAATTTATATAAATATTATTTTCATAATTTATAAAAAGTAGTAAATTTAATTTCATAATTGAAATGTTCTTAGATTGTGTTTGGGTTTTTGGATACCAATGGATGAAAAAACAATTTCCAAGAAAAATTAATGTTTGTAGGAAATATAACAAAAAACGTGAAACACCAATTTAACATTAGGATATCTAATTTTCAAACACTTACAAATCGGTGAAAATCGAATAAAATTGTCGAACTTTTTCTTATTTCAGCCTGAAACTGTGTAGAATCCAAATTTGTGATAAAAGATGGGGGTTCGTATTGAAATTATCGGAGCAAGCATCCAATTTAATATGAAGACAGCTCCTTAGACAAATTTTAAGTATTGATATTTGTAGAAAACGTCCCTATCGATTGCTACCTTCTGTTTTCTTTTGTGATGTAAATTGTGCAATTGAGATCGGGTGAGTCGGTTTTTTGTGTACGGCTGTACATCCGGAATAGTAAAATTTACTATATTGTGATGTGGTTATCCAAGAACATAATAAAATTACTTATTCTGCTGAATATTAACAACTAGGGGGCCCGCCCCCTGCTCGCTAACGCTCGCCAACCCCAGGAGGATTGCTTCACTGCGCGAATATATGCTCGCTTCGCTCGTATCAATGAAGACATGTGTCCTAGCAGAAGGAATTGTTTACAAAATATGATGTTCCAAAAATATATTTTTTAAATCTAAATTTGTTTTGCTGTTTTTCAGAAAAGAAATATACTTGTACATATGAAATCAGAATTCAAATTAAAACTTTGAGCAAATTTTCACTCGAAATGTGAGCGTTGATTTGGAAATTAAGTACCCAGCATGTTGTTTGTGTGTACATTTACCACTGCACTCGAGCCACACAAGCTTTTTCATTGAGTTTGTTGTCGAAAGTTGTAGTGCAAGCGTCTTGTTGAACTATAATTGTTGGTCCTGAAAAGGACCTTTTTTTAAATGGCCCTGAAAAGATCCTCCGCTTTCTCTGATTTCTATTATTAACTGCAACAGCTCGACTAAAATTCATTTTTTTTCCAATAAAATGTCATCCGATAACGCTATAAATTGAATTGAAGCGCGAGGCCTCGTGGTAAACAAACAATGGTATAATGTGGCCAAAACGCGATAACAAATAACGTCTTTTTTGCGTGCCGCGTAAGAGAATTATATATATAGATTTAATATTTATGAAAAGCAGTTTTTTCTGTACATGCTTTCCATTTCATTACTAACATCAACGCGGATTAGACTGCTGTTTGTGACTATGATATGGAAAAAGAGTCTTCCACGCAAAAATCCCATCAGCAGTTTTTTCAATAAGCCTTTGACATGAACACAAGAATGATTCTACCAATTTAAATATACAATTTAAATTACCGTTGTATTCAATATAAATTGGATAATATTTTTATCATGAAACATTGACGATGAGAAAAACTTTAAAATATTTCAATGTCTCAATACATAATCAATTTGGTCCCTATCGTCTATTCTGTAAAATTGTTTTCAACTACGCAGTTATCATTAGTAAGCCAAGTATTCTTAGAATTTTACCTATTTAGTTTTATGCCCTCTATCTTAAACAAACCCCATACATTTTCGAGATAACGTTAATTAAATGTGTAAATTGTATAAATCCTTATTCGGATGCAGGATCGAAAAGGCATAAAAAAATCTTTAGCATCTGAATATAACTAAAGCGGTCCTTAGAACCTAAGGGCTTTTTTACAGTTATTTCATTTTACTATGGTTTTTAAATATGTTTTCACCCATAAAAAAAATGACGTGTTTGTTTGCACATTGAAAGTTTTTGATCTATTTCAAGTTTGCTATCCTATTATTTGGATCCTTCTAATGCAAAATTCTTGTCTTGTGCGTTTGGTGCTTGTCTCTATCTGTGTGTGTTTTAGCACCCTTACTTCTTCCAAACGGTTGAATAAATTTTTATGAAACTGCATACTATGATTACTTACATTCATTTAGTGATTGAGCTTGATTGCGTAAGTCTGTCTATCAGTCTTACCATTTTATGTCTGGTTAGAAGAGTATTTGATGGGCGTCCTATAATTTGGATCCTTCCTATGCAAAATCCCTATCTTGCACGTTTGGTGCCTGTGTGTATTTTTGTATGACCTTACTTCATCCAAAGGATGAATAAATTTTTATTAACATGCATACTGTGATTACTTACATTCATTTTGCGATTGAACTTGATTGAGTAAGCCTGTCTCGTTGAAATAGTATTTGAGCAATACAGGTAAAACAATATTGTTGGAAAACTTCATTTTTCATCAACACTGGTAAAACAATCTAAGCTGCGTACAGCAATTGTTATACTTATACTCAATGTTACTTCTATGGCGATTTCGAATTCTGTTGAGCCCTTTCTGCATTCCTAGTATAAATATAACGAGTGTTAAGAGTTAGCCTATCGTACACGCAGGGTTTTGAAGTTTAACACATTTCGTGTGGAGTGGTCAAACGGTGTATATTTGTATAGAGAACAGTCAGAAAGGCAGACAGACATACAGATGCATACTCTGTTTTATATATGAGGCTATCAAAGCAAGAGTGGCCTAACCCACCAACATACCCAATGGAGATCAACGCGATTTTCTTGCCACAATTTTTTGTATATACTTGGGTGCTGGTTCAGGTGTTGATCTCGTCATCTGACCGTGGTTTGGAATGAGGAGGGGTTGTCCTTGGATATTTCCTTTACGTGTGGATCACCAACCGTTGCCAATAGCGCGTTGTGTTGCTACAGTTTGACGTTAATTACATAACTACCTACCTGTAATATACTCACTTGTAAAAACGATAAGAGATCGTAGGAGAGATCACACCTCAAAAAGAATTCAATGTTCTATTTGAGACGAAATAGAACATTAAACTTAAAAACTTTAAGGAAATTGTTTTATGTAAAGAAATATTTCAGGTTATGAAAGTGAGTTTACTTCAACTAACCAGTCTCCAGAATTCATGTTATAAACATTTTTTACATTTCCAACTGCAATTTTATAGCACTGTTCTCGGTGTTTGGTGGTTTATGGACTCGTGGACTTGGTCTAATTTAAAGAGACCATGTCAGGGATTAGTAACAACAACAACAATAATTTAAGTTACTTGCTTTTAAATCTGTAAATTGTCAGAATCTTCTGATTATATATTATTTAAAGAGATTAATAGCTAATGCTAGAAAGTTTGTAAGACGGATCAAAAATACCATTGGGATTGGAACACGTTTAAGAGACCATAGAGGAAGAAACTGATATCAATAAAAACTCCAAGGAATGTATTAATATTAATTAAAGTGTTGTATTGTTTCTGTATTTGCCATGTACGTTTAGTCACGATATTTTAAAACTATGTTTACATCAGTGATTAATTTCGTCCATGTTGCAATTAGCATGCCAAGGACAAGTAGTATTGAAAATGTAGCTCAATCAATAAATATACTATTGAGATTTAACGACGAATAAATAAATTTTAAATAAAATAAAATGTTTAGAGGGTGTTTCTTTTATGCAATGAAATTATTATTCTTAATAAGCAGTCTTACATTCAATTATTTTAAAGTTTTATCTCATGTTATTGTAGTAAAACATTTAATTTAAATTTCAATATAGTTTTTGACAGACAAAATCATTAAATTTTTGATTTAATAATAAAAATTTTTCTCCTAAACCAAAAGCAATATATCCTAGTCTATTTTAATCACACAATTATTATTTATGGACACAAACTTATGTTGTTGATATTGAGTTATTTCCATGCAAAAGCTTGATTTTCCTTTAAATAAATTGGACCAAGTTGATCAGTTGACCGTTCGGCGATGTTCCCAAAATAGCCAAGGGTTGTATAGTTTGTATACGGTTAAATACCTCGCAAAATGTAAAGCATGCGCGCGCGATATATTGAAGGAACAATCATTCAGTTTCAATTCCACATGATTCCAATCCAGTAAGAAGTAATCATGTATCCTTTACACTGCTGCTCGTGTTTCCAAGAGTTCCAATGAGGATTCCGTACGTAAGAAGAGTTCCGAATATGTTAATAGCAAGGGATCTCTTGATGTCGAACATCTTCCACAACGTCAGCCTGATGTCGTGCTTGCAGGCCTTCTCGAGGAGAATCTTGATCTCCATGTAGCGATATGGCAGCACTCCTGGTAAGGACTTCAAATCCCTTCGGGCCTCTTCCATTCGCTCGGTTGCGTTTGAAGCAGACAGTATCGAAGGAATCAAAACAGACAGACTGAAGATAATCGTCAGGATGCAATGAATTACGCTTTTGTAGGTCGAATCGTAGAAAAATACGAACATATAGACCGACCAGAACGGGACGAACATGCAGAACAAAACCATGAAAAATAATGGCTTCGACAAAGCGTCGTCCAAGGAATTCATCGCAAAAGCAGCGTCGAAATGTTCGGAAATCAGATGCTTGTAATTCTGCTCCAAATTTTGTTCACGTAATTTCACGATTATGAATTTTGAGGCAGCACTGAGAATTTCACAAACAAAACTGTAATATAAAACCAAAGAGAAGAAGAAGATACACGTGTGCGCTACAATCAAAGTATCGATGACATCAAAGAACTGTTTAATGCTTAGAAACGGCACATTTAAAATGTTCATACTAAGAGTAGAATTATAGGATGTGTATTTTATATTATTAGCTGTCTCAAAACTATAAATATCGTAGCTGTACCCGATAGTAAAGCAAAGTATGACAAAGACGTAAGTCCTTACAAGTTGAATTCTAGTCGTCAATTTAAGAATTTCCGTGTTCCTGCAAAGGTTTTCTAACTGTACATTTAACGAATAAAGTTTCTGTCGAGTGTGAAGGAAAGAAACAAATGTCGCAACAATGAAGAGATTCGAGACTATAGCGATTATCTCGATTTTGAGGTCGTGGTAAACCATCATTCTCCAAAATCCATGAAAATTCATCAATATGTATAAAGCTCCAATGAAGTGCTTTGGAGATTTTGTAATGGTTCGATACAATCTACTTTGCAATGTAGGCACATTAGGAATCACTGAAGGTTCGAGTCCAGTTATATGTAACAATACTGAAATTGGGCGAAATGCTTTTTGGATTGGATTTTCAATTGAACCATCCGCACTGGAGATTCCGTTCTCTGTTATTCTCTCCGATGTTGGACTAAAAGGTGTAACGCATGTCAATTTTTTGAAAAAATCCTTCATGATCTTTCCATCTCTATTTAGTAGGAATGATTCAGCATCTTCACGAGAAATGATCCTTCAAACATCTGTTGTGTGATAAAACCATAAACAAGACCTAAGATTTCCGTACTATGTTTGTCGATGTTTGTTAGTCAAGTCTACTGGTAATTGTTGGAGCATTTTCTTTCTCGTTCTGTATTGATTAGAAATGTGACTTTCGAAGAACACAGTTTTGCGTGACATAATCAGTTCGAATGAAAAGTTGAAATCTTTATAATAACGAACTACTATGGTAATTTTTAATCACACACACAAATACAAAAAACCTTTCATTGTTTTGTGTGGCAATTAGAATGTTTTGCATGAGCCTGATCAAAACTCTTCTACTGACTAATGAAAGTTTAATATTTAATGAATTTCAAATTTTGCATGTCATGCTTTCCATTTTATTTCTGACGTCAAGGTTGTAGCTCCAGACGACTTCATGTTCTAATAAAACTATTAACTAAAAATGGAACATTTAAATTATTTAACAAAAAATTACCCTTGATATATATGTAGATAGCAATACCAGTAATCTGTAGTATGTAGTAAATTGCTGTTTTGGACATTTTGACATGTAAAAAATGCTTTTTGAATAACGCAAAGATCCGATCAGCAGTCTCTCTAGTAAGCCTTTGATATAAACATAAACGATTACGCCAATTTGAGTAAAAGTTAAACTTTTATATCATTTTTCCCTATTTAGTTTTATGCTATCTATCGTAAACACCCTGACGTTTTCTAGATAAACTGAATAAAATACGTAAATTGTATTAATACTTATTCGAGAATTAGGATCTAAAAAGAAAAAATATCCTAAGCACCTGAAAAACACATAAAACGTTCTTAAAAAATAAAAAATAAATTTATTGCCATTTTTTTTAATTCAATGTATTTTAAATACGTTTTATACAAAACAAAATAGTGTATGTTGTCATTTAAGTGGTATCCTATTTAACTGTAGTGTTCTTAAAAAGAGTAGGGGAGAGTAGTACACAGTGAAACAGGGTACACGGTGAAACCGAAAAGCTTTTGTAATGAAGTTTATGTTTGTGCAGCTAGATGTCAGGCTGTTCAGTGAAGCTTTGTTTGGAGTAATTGCCGCCCACATTTCAAGCATCGATGTTCGTTCTGTTGGAAGCTACGAAACGAAAGTGATTTTTTGAACCTAAAAGTAAGTTATTTATCTCTGTTATATATCATATATCTTCAGTTTATTTGTATCTATTAATTTGGATTGAATATTATATATATATATATGCTGCACTATTTCAACACTTAATAACAAGGATTTAACTAAAGAAAAACAGTGAAAGGGATGTGTTTAGTCATTTTTTTAACAAAGTGAAATGGTACACAGTGAGACATGGAACACTGGTACAGAGTGAAACAATGTCTCACTGTGTACCATGATAACTACATTTATTCCATAATAGTAATGTGCATTATATGTTACTGTAATGTGTTTGTTACTGTAATGTAATGTATTTAGCATTACGAATTTTCTCAATTTTTATCAACTCAATTTTGAAATACTAAGATTTTGCTATTACACAATATAATGAATTTTTGCATCTTAAAATTGTAACTTGTGATATAACATCTTAACTTGTAATAATGCTGTATAGATACACAGAGCCGAGACTATCATTAATAATGTTATTTAAATATTTTTTGGTACTAAATATGTTTTTTTTTCAGAGTTATGATGGTACGACCTAAGAATGTGCAAAGGAAAATTGGAACAACTGGAGAAGAACAGATGGCAGCAGCTGTGAAATTAGCCCTACAGGAAAAGTACTCCATTCGAAAAGCAGCTAAAAAGGAAAATGTCCCCTTTCAAACGTTGTATAGATATGTCAAGAAAAAGAAAGAAAATCCAAATGTTGATATACGAATGCAGCCTCATTACAGTGTACGCCAGATATTTACAGAGGAACAAGAACATGATCTCGTAGAATACATTGAAACATGCAGTAGAATGTGTTATGGATTTTCAACAATTACTGTTCGAAAACTTGCCTATGAAATGCCAAAAAAAGAATAACATAAAATGTCTAGAGTCCTGGGATGCTTAAAAGTCTGCAGGTATAGAATGGTTGAGGGGTTTTCTACATTGAAGTAATAATCTCAGCATAAGGAAACCAGAGGGGTGCAGTTTATCAAGAATGACGTCGTTCAATGAACACAACGCAAAAATATTTTTCTATAATCTTTTCAAAATTCTCAATGAAAACCTTAAATTGGCTGATGCACCGCGTGTGTTCAACCTTGATGAGACCGGCGTGACTTCTGTGCAGAAACCCCGGATGGTAATAGCAAAGAGAGGTGTTAAGCAGTTAAAACAATGTACGAGTGGTGATAGAGGTGAACTAGTGACAGTTGTAGCCATCATTTGTGCTGGAGGAACATTTCTACCTCCTGCTTTTGTCTCTTTCCCAGAAAACACTTCAAAACCCACATGTTAAATGAAGCGCCACCAGGATCTTTAGGTCTCGCAAACTGTAGCGGATGGATGACAACTGAGCTGTTCCAACAAGTTATGCAGCATTTCATAAAGCATTCACAGAGCACGAAAGAGACACCTTCACTTTTAATATACGATAACCACGAGAGTCATATGTACATCGAAGTTATTGATATGGCAAAAGAGGCCGTTGTTACTGTTCTCACTTTACCACCACACAGCAGTGACAAACTCTAGCCTCTCGACATATCCGTTTTTGGACCCTTTAAAACGTTTTACAATGCGACCGTTGATTCATAGATGCTTAGAAATCCAGGAACAACCATGTATATTTACCAGATTGCTGAACGTGTTGGTGAAGCACATAAAAAGGCAATGACTCCTAGCAACATAATGTCAGGTTTTAATAAAAGTGGCTTCGATCCTTTTAATAGAGACACAGTTCAAGTTTCTGACTACCTCATGTCAGCAGTGACAAACCGACCCGAAGGCTACTTGCAGTACCACAAATACAGAACCTATTGCTTCTGAAACTGATGTTTGCACTAGCACACAATCTTCAGGTATGACTACAGATGATTTTTTTTATCTTTAATTCTTTGTGTTTTATCTATTTGTAATATTTGTTTACAATATTTTGAATTTTAAATTTACAGACTTTATTACAAAAGCTGCAAGTGAAGCTTCAACTAGTGGGAAAACTCAGTCTGTCTTCGTTTCACCCAAACAATTCCGTGGTTTTCCAAAAGCTCTACCTAGGAAGAAAAAGACGAATCGAGAGCCGGGCAGAAGCAGAATTCTCACCAGTTCACCTGTAAAAGCCCTGTTAGCTGAGAAAATTGAAAAGAAGAGACAGCTCCAGATTAAGAAGGAAAATAAGTTTTCCAAAAGCTTGCTTCGGAAAAAACCAACACGCCGAAATATTAAAGATGTTGACAGTTCTTCTGATGAAGAAACTGAAATGGTGCTGGATGACTCTTCAAGTTATGAAGAGAATGAAGAACATTTTCAGTTTCCCAAAGTAGTGCCTGATGTTCATGTTGATGATTATGTTCTTGTGCGTTTCCCAAATGATGTGTTCTACATTTGGAAAATTTTGTCAGAGATGGAAGAGGATAGTGATTTTGAAGTCACGTATCTACGCAAAAGTGAGAAATATAATGCCTTTGTGATGCCAAACATTCCAGATATGGCCTCTGTAAATAAATTGGATATTGTCATGGTTCTGCCTCAGCCAATGCCTCATGAAAACAAAAAGATTGTCAGGATATGTCCGTTTTGAAGTGCGGCTTGACCTTATAAATGTTCGGGGACTTTTCCAAGATTAACAATTGATTGCTTCATTAAAACTTGTGTTTAATGAAGCATTGTTTGTGTTTAGTATTGTGGTAATATATTGTTTAAATAAATAAATGAGCAATGTCTCACTGTGTACGAGCTGTGGTATACACAGTGAGACGAATGCTGATATTATTTTAACGTTAATTATTTCTGATTTCTGTTTATATGTATTAATAAATTTTATGTGAAAGATATGGCCAATTAAACAGATTTAAACATCGAATAACTAAATTTCTTCTGTCAATTGTATTTAGCTCTTAATAATTTTTTTTTTTTAATTTGTCTCACTGTGTACTACTCTTCCCTACATTAAAATTTAAAGTCAACTACAGCAAAAGAATTCTCACATTAAGTGTAATAGCTTACAATACATAAGGTGTTCTTAATAATGCTATTTCTTCAATCTGGTTATAAATATTTGTTTTGATTCTGGAGTGAAATTTCTATCCATTATTTAGAAGACAACTATCATTTCGAATATGACAAAATCTTAGAAACTCTTGAATCACAGTTCAAAAAAGCTGGATTCAGGGAAATAAAAATTTTACTCCTTAAGCGGTACAGTTTTTTACTGTCAAGCTTGTGAGAAGCGATTAAATTAACTTCCATACTTGAAAATTTTTTATTTTCGGTTATACTTAGCATTGAATTATTGAAAAGATGACGGAAAACTTGGAATACATATCCAGATACACTCATTCCTATAAAAATTTTGCGCACCAAGAAAAAGTCGTCAAAATGAAACGAAATTTTACACATGTAAGTACTACTTTAATATAAGTAAGTGATTAGAAAATCAAAGAAAAGGGATCCTTTATCGCAGAAAAAAGTACAATTGAACGGAAGTTTTAGTACTCTGTTGGACCCCCTCTAGCTCGAATACACGATGCGATACGAGCGGGCATTGAGGCGTACAAGTTCCGTATGATGTCCTGAGACATCTCGTTCCACAGTTGTTGTAAACGCGCCTCTAGTTCGACCAAACTCGTAGGGTGTCCAACTTGCCGTCCCAAATGATCCTAGATATGCTCGATTAGTGACAAATCAGGGGGATCGAGCTGGCCAGGGAAGGGTGGTAATGTGGTGGAGGCAGTCTTGTGACATCCTTGCTGTGTGTTGCCGAGCATTGTCTTGTTGAAAAATGACTATTGGGAGCCCTGCCATGAGTGGCATCACATATGGCTGAAGGATGTCATGGACGTACCGCTGGGCTGTCATTGTGCCATGGATCAATATTAAAGTGTGACCGTGTATAGTAAACAATGGCACCCCATAGCATCACACCGGCTCTGGGAGCGGTGTGTCGCTGTAAAGCGAATGCAGGATTGAGACGTTCACCACGGGGCCTCCACACACGAACACGATTGTCATCACTGCTCAAATTGAATCTAGATTCGTCGCTGAAGACGACCTGGTTCCATTCCGTTGCAGTCCAATCCCGTCGTGAGCGACACCACTCCAAACGGAGGCGTCGGTGGGTGGTTGTCATTGGCAGCACACGTAATGGGCGCCGCGATACCAGAAGTCCTTCAGCTAGGCGCCTTACGATGGTTCGGGAAGACACAGGGGCCTTAGTGAAGGTGCTGCCTGTGTCTGGATAGCGGCCGATGAGGCAGTTGGCTCTACGCGTGCGTTTCGTATGATGTGACGGTTTTCTCGACGACCGATCTGTCAAGGGCTTCCTGAGCCTGGTCACCGTGTAAATAACGTCTCTTCTGTCCACTGGTCCTAACATTTCCTCACAGTAAAATCAGAACGGCCTATTTGACGAGCTACTCTCCGAACTGAAAACCCAGCTTCCATCACCCCGATGATTCTTCCGCTCTCGAACTCTGGCAGCTGCTCATATTGTCTTCCATGGCGGCGCAACGGCATATCTACCTAAGCGTTTCCTTCGCAAAAAGATTAAGTACACTCAAACAAGCTCTGCTTACCTGTTTTATACTCCAAGTAGAACGAAGTTCAACGCCCTCTAGAGGCATTACGCAATGCGCAATCACGCTGCATTTCTAATCATTTGCATATCTCGCCGACATGTACCTTCATGCCAAGTTTTGTTACGATCCCACGATTATTTCTTGGTGCGCAAATTTTTATGGCAATGAGTGTATTTCCAATACCAAAACCTTATCGGGCCGTTTTGTTCAGAATTACGTGGTGGTGTCCTCGGATCTTTACCTTTTTTTAATAATGGAAAATGAAGCTGAGTTAAAAAAAGTAGCCGAGCAAGGTTCGAAAAGTGTATTAACCTTTCTTGAATTCCCTTAACAATTAGGATTTTAAAAAGAGTTATTTCTTACACATTGTTAGAACAGTTAAATTCGATTAAAAAAATAAAATATTCAATAAAACAATGAATTTAAAATAAGTGATACTTCATGTTAGTCTTGTTAAGTTTTATTTCGTGGTAAAGTATCTTTTTTTTTTTACTTAAAATTCAACACAGGTTTGTCAAACAAAATCCTGAAACTTATGGTTTCAAAAAAGTGTTTCTAGTCTCATGCTCACGATAGATCCTATTCTTGAATACAGACTCACACAATCGTTACACACAAACAAAAAATTCCTCTAGTTTAAATTAAGTTAAAGTAAACAATTTCATGCAAAAGTCTGATTTTTTTCTTTCAACAAATTGGACCAAGTTGATCACTTGACCAGTCCAGCGAAGTTGCTTAAATAGTACGTGTGACAAGGGATATTTATCTTTGCGAAAACAAAAACGCGTTTACAATTAGTCGAAGTTACAGTCATTTAGTGCGGATTATCATGAATCAAGAAAAAAACGAGGAAGAATGAATCATGTTTTTTCTTTATACTGGTCCTCCTGTTTCCAAGAGTTCCAACATCTTCCACAACGTCAGCCTGATTTCGTTTTTGCAGGTTGTTTTCATGAGAATCTCGATTTCCCTGTAGCGAGATGGCAGCATACCTGGAAGGGATTTCAACGTGTGTACAACAAACAAAACATTGGTGAAATCAAAGAACTTTATAATGCTTCCAAACTACACATTTAAAATGTTTAAACAAAGAGTAGTTATATAAAATGTATTTTGTGTTATAATCTCTCTCAAAACAATAAAAATTGTAGCTGAACTCAATTGTAAAGCCAAGTATCACAAAGATGTAAATCCAAACATGTCGAATTCCTGTTGTCAAATTAAAAATTTTCGTATTCTTGCACAAAGTTTTTCTAACCGTTCTTTTAACAAATAAATTTTCACTCGGGAGTTAAGCAAGAAAACAGTTGAAAGTTAACTCGGGAGTTAAGCAAGACACATTCGGATTAACTAAAAATTACAGTCAAATTACGTGTAACAACAGTGAAAACGGGCGAATTGCTTTTTGAATAGGATTTTCAACTGATCTTTCCGTATTGGTGATGCATTTTGCTGCCATGCTTTCAGATGTTGTACTGAAATGTTCAAACTCTCTATATTTTTTAACAATTTTTGCACATTTCCTTCTTTTTTTTATCAGAAATGTATCAATATCTATCCCAGCATTGATTTTGTCGCAACATTGATTCTGTAATAATTCCACATGCAAGACAAAATGTTTCCTTGTCATGCCTTGTCGATGCCGGTTTTTCAAGTGTCCTTTTCGCCCTATGTTGATTAAAATGTGCCTTTTATACAAATTTAGTTTTGCGTGATTTTGAATCTGCTAAAATATAAATTTAAAAATTTAACAGAAGACTGGATTGGTTGGTATCATTATTTTTGATTGCTGCAAAACTGTTGAACCATCTTTCAAAGTATTTCAAATAACACGATAGTTACAGCAATATATTTTATAATATACAGCCGTCAAAAATAAATCCAACTCAACCGATCACAATTGCACAATTTACATCAAGAACAAAACTGATGGTAGCAATCGATAGGGATTAATGTTTTAAACAAATATCAATACTTAAAATTTGTCTAAGGGGCCGTCTTTATATTAAATTGGGTCCGATATTGTCAATACGAACCCCCGTCTCTTCAGGCGGATTTGATAAAAAAATAAAATCAATAATATCAAATCCGAGAAAATCCATAAAATGAGTTGAGGGAGCGTATAAATGTTCCGAATTCAATTACATTATAAATATTAATAAAAACGTGTAGTGGCCGTCGCAGTCAACAACCTGTTCAGGCGCCTGAGTATATTAAAATGGTATATTAAGATGGTGACAAACTCAGAATCTATTCTGATTGAATCCCAGAATATGTTGGCAGAAATTTCTGTTTTCACTTTGTGAACAATCCCCAATAACGATAATAATCATCGAATTTTGCAAAAAAGTCTCACTGCGCTACTAATTATGCACGTAATGAGCTGGAATTTGGAATTCTGCTGCTTCATTAACAGTTGAATCCCATGGTGTCAAAATTTATATAAATATTATTTTCATAATTTATAAAAAGTAGTAAATTTAATTTCATAATTGTGTTTGGGTTCTTATATTGTGTTTGGGTTTTTGGATACCAATGGATGTAAAAACAATTTCCAAGAAAAATTAATGTTTGTAGGAAATATAACAAAAAACGTGAAACACCAATTTAACATTAGGATATCTAATTTTCCTCGACTTACAAATCGGTGAAAATCGAATAAAATTGTCGAACTTTTTCTTATTTCAACCTGAAACTGTGTAGAATCCAAATTTGTGATAAAAGATGGGGGTTCGTATTGAAATTATCGGAGCAAGCATCCAATTTAATATGAAGACAGCTCCTTAGACAAATTTTAAGTATTGATATTTGTAGAAAACGTCCCTATCGATTGCTACCTTCTGTTTTCTTTTGTGATGTAAATTGTGCAATTGAGATCGGGTGAGTCGGTTTTTTGTGTACGGCTGTACATCCGGAATAGTAAAATTTACTATATTGTGATGTGGTTATCCAAGAACATAATAAAATTACTTATTCTGCTGAATATTAACAACTAGGGGGCCCGCCCCCTGCTCGCTAACGCTCACCAACCCCAGGAGGATTGCTTCACTGCGCGAATATATGCTCGCTTCGCTCGCATCAATGAAGACATGTGTCCTAGCAGAAGGAATTGTTTACAAAATATGATGTTCCAAAAATATATTTTTTAAATCTAAATTTGTTTTGCTGTTTTTCAGAAAAGAAATATACTTGTACATATGAAATCAGAATTCAAATTAAAACTTTGAGCAAATTTTCACTCGAAATGTGAGCGTTGATTTGGAAATTAAGTACCCAGCATGTTGTTTGTGTGTACATTTACCCCTGCACTCGAGCCACCCAAGCTTTTTCATTGAGTTTGTTGTCGAAAGTTGTAGTGCAAGCGTCTTGTTGAACTATAATTGTTGGTCCTGAAAAGGACCTTTTTTTAAATGGCCCTGAAAAGATCCTCCGCTTTCTCTGATTTCTATTATTAACTGCAACAGCTCGACTAAAATTCATTTTTTTTCCAATAAAATGTCATCCGATAACGCTATAAATTGAATTGAAGCGCGAGGCCTCGTGGTAAACAAACAATGGTATAATGTGGCCAAAACGCGATAACAAATAACGTCTTTTTTGCGTGCCGCGTAAGAGAATTATATATATAGATTTAATATTTATGAAAAGCAGTTTTTTCTGTACATGCTTTCCATTTCATTACTAACATCAACGCGGATTAGACTGCTGTTTGTGACTATGATATGGAAAAAGAGTCTTCCACGCAAAAATCCCATCAGCAGTTTTTTCAATAAGCCTTTGACATGAACACAAGAATGATTCTACCAATTTAAATATACAATTTAAATTACCGTTGTATTCAATATAAATTGGATAATATTTTTATCATGAAACATTGACGATGAGAAAAACTTTAAAATATTTCAATGTCTCAATACATAATCAATTTGGTCCCTATCGTCTATTCTGTAAAATTGTTTTCAACTACGCAGTTATCATTAGTAAGCCAAGTATTCTTAGAATTTTACCTATTTAGTTTTATGCCCTCTATCTTAAACAAACCCCATACATTTTCGAGATAACGTTAATTAAATGTGTAAATTGTATAAATCCTTATTCGGATGCAGGATCGAAAAGGCATAAAAAAATCTTTAGCATCTGAATATAACTAAAGCGGTCCTTAGAACCTAAGGGCTTTTTTACAGTTATTTCATTTTACTATGGTTTTTAAATATGTTTTCACACATAAAAAAATGACGTGTTTGTTTGCACATTGAAAGTTTTTTATCTATTTCAAGTTTGCTATCCTATTATTTGGATCCTTCTAATGCAAAATTCTTGTCTTGTGCGTTTGGTGCTTGTCTCTATCTGTGTGTGTTTTAGCACCCTTACTTCTTCCAAACGGTTGAATAAATTTTTATGAAACTGCATACTATGATTACTTACATTCATTTAGTGATTGAGCTTGATTGCGTAAGTCTGTCTATCAGTCTTACCATTTTATGTCTGGTTAGAAGAGTATTTGATGGGCGTCCTATAATTTGGATCCTTCCTATGCAAAATCCCTATCTTGCACGTTTGGTGCCTGTGTGTATTTTTGTATGACCTTACTTCATCCAAAGGATGAATAAATTTTTATTAACATGCATACTGTGATTACTTACATTCATTTTGCGATTGAACTTGATTGAGTAAGCCTGTCTCGTTGAAATAGTATTTGAGCAATACAGGTAAAACAATATTGTTGGAAAACTTCATTTTTCATCAACACTGGTAAAACAATCTAAGCTGCGTACAGCAATTGTTATACTTATACTCAATGTTACTTCTATGGCGATTTCGAATTCTGTTGAGCCCTTTCTGCATTCCTAGTATAAATATAACGAGTGTTAAGAGTTAGCCTATCGTACACGCAGGGTTTTGAAGTTTAACACATTTCGTGTGGAGTGGTCAAACGGTGTATATTTGTATAGAGAACAGTCAGAAAGGCAGACAGACATACAGATGCATACTCTGTTTTATATATGAGGCTATCAAAGCAAGAGTGGCCTAACCCACCAACATACCCAATGGAGATCAACGCGATTTTCTTGCCACAATTTTTTGTATATACTTGGGTGCTGGTTCAGGTGTTGATCTCGTCATCTGACCGTGGTTTGGAATGAGGAGGGGTTGTCCTTGGATATTTCCTTTACGTGTGGATCACCAACCGTTGCCAATAGCGCGTTGTGTTGCTACAGTTTGACGTTAATTACATAACTACCTACCTGTAATATACTCACTTGTAAAAACGATAAGAGATCGTAGGAGAGATCACACCTCAAAAAGAATTCAATGTTCTATTTGAGACGAAATAGAACATTAAACTTAAAAACTTTAAGGAAATTGTTTTATGTAAAGAAATATTTCAGGTTATGAAAGTGAGTTTACTTCAACTAACCAGTCTCCAGAATTCATGTTATAAACATTTTTTACATTTCCAACTGCAATTTTATAGCACTGTTCTCGGTGTTTGGTGGTTTATGGACTCGTGGACTTGGTCTAATTTAAAGAGACCATGTCAGGGATTAGTAACAACAACAACAATAATTTAAGTTACTTGCTTTTAAATCTGTAAATTGTCAGAATCTTCTGATTATATATTATTTAAAGAGATTAATAGCTAATGCTAGAAAGTTTGTAAGACGGATCAAAAATACCATTGGGATTGGAACACGTTTAAGAGACCATAGAGGAAGAAACTGATATCAATAAAAACTCCAAGGAATGTATTAATATTAATTAAAGTGTTGTATTGTTTCTGTATTTGCCATGTACGTTTAGTCACGATATTTTAAAACTATGTTTACATCAGTGATTAATTTCGTCCATGTTGCAATTAGCATGCCAAGGACAAGTAGTATTGAAAATGTAGCTCAATCAATAAATATACTATTGAGATTTAACGACGAATAAATAAATTTTAAATAAAATAAAATGTTTAGAGGGTGTTTCTTTTATGCAATGAAATTATTATTCTTAATAAGCAGTCTTACATTCAATTATTTTAAAGTTTTATCTCATGTTATTGTAGTAAAACATTTAATTTAAATTTCAATATAGTTTTTGACAGACAAAATCTTTAAATTTTTGATTTAATAATAAAAAATTTTCTCCTAAACCAAAAGCAATATATCCTAGTCTATTTTAATCACACAATTATTATTTATGGACACAAACTTATGTTGTTGATATTGAGTTATTTCCATGCAAAAGCTTGATTTTCCTTTAAATAAATTGGACCAAGTTGATCAGTTGACCGTTCGGCGATGTTCCCAAAATAGCCAAGGGTTGTATAGTTTGTATACGGTTAAATACCTCGCAAAATGTAAAGCATGCGCGCGCGATATGTTGAAGGAACAATCATTCAGTTTCAATTCCACATGATTCCAATCCAGTAAGAAGTAATCATGTATCCTTTACACTGCTGCTCGTGTTTCCAAGAGTTCCAATGAGGATCCCGTACGTAAGAAGAGTTCCGAATATGTTAATAGCAAGGGATCTCTTGATGTCGAACATCTTCCACAACGTCAGCCTGATGTCGTGCTTGCAGGCCTTCTCGAGGAGAATCTTGATCTCCATGTAGCGAGATGGCAGCACTCCTGGTAAGGACTTCAAATCCCTTCGGGCCTCTTCCATTCGCTCGGTTGCGTTTGAAGCAGACAGTATCGAAGGAATCAAAACAGACAGACTGAAGATAATCGTCAGGATGCAATGAATTACGCTTTTGTAGGTCGAATCGTAGAAAAATACGAACATATAGACCGACCAGAACGGGACGAACATGCAGAACAAAACCATGAAAAATAATGGCTTCGACAAAGCGTCGTCCAAGGAATTCATCGCAAAAGCAGCGTCGAAATGTTCGGAAATCAGATGCTTGTAATTCTGCTCCAAATTTTGTTCACGTAATTTCACGATTATGAATTTTGAGGCAGCACTGAGAATTTCACAAACAAAACTGTAATATAAAACCAAAGAGAAGAAGAAGATACACGTGTGCGCTACAATCAAAGTATCGATGACATCAAAGAACTGTTTAATGCTTAGAAACGGCACATTTAAAATGTTCATACTAAGAGTAGAATTATAGGATGTGTATTTTATATTATTAGCTGTCTCAAAACTATAAATATCGTAGCTGTACCCGATAGTAAAGCAAAGTATGACAAAGACGTAAGTCCTTACAAGTTGAATTCTAGTCGTCAATTTAAGAATTTCCGTGTTCCTGCAAAGGTTTTCTAACTGTACATTTAACGAATAAAGTTTCTGTCGAGTGTGAAGGAAAGAAACAAATGTCGCAACGACGAAGAGATTCGAGACTATAAAGATTATCTCGATTTTGAGGTCGTGGTAAACCATCATTCTCCAAAATCCATGAAAATTCATCAATATGTATAAAGCTCCAATGAAGTGCTTTGCAGATTTTGTAATGGTTCGATACAATCTACTTTGCAATGTAGGCACATTAGGAATCACTGAAAGTTCGAGTCCAGTTATATGTAACAATACTGAAATTGGGCGAAATGCTTTTTGGATTGGATTTTCAATTGAACCATCCGCACTGGAGATTCCGTTCTCTGTTATTCTCTCCGATGTTGGACTAAAAGGTGTAACGCATGTCGATTTTTTGAAAAAATCCTTCATGATCTTTCCATCTCTATTTAGTAGGAATGATTCAGCATCTACACGATAAATGATTCTTCAAATATCTGTTGTGTGTTAAAACCATAAGGACACAATATTTCCGTACCATGTTTGTCGATGTTTGTTAGTCAAGTCTTCGGGTAATTGGTGGAATATTTTCTTTCTTTTTCTGTATTGATTAGAAATGTGACTTTCGAAGCACACAGTTTTGCGTGACATAATCAGTTCGAATGAAAAGTTGGAAATCTTTATAATAACGAACTACTATGGTAATTTTTGATCACACACACAAATACAAAAAATATTTCATTGTTTTGTGTGGCAATTAGAATGTTTTGCATGAGCCTGATCAAAACTCTTCGGGTAATTGATGGAATATTTTCTTGCTCGTTCTATGTTGATTAGAAATGTGACTTATTTCGAAGCACACTTTTGCGTGACAGTCTGCTCAACTGAAAAGTTGACATCTTTATAAAAACGAACTACTATGGTTATTTTTGCTCACACAAACACAAAAAATATTTTACTATTTTGTGAGGCAGTTAGAATGTTATGCAAGAACCTGATAAAAAACACTTCTGCTGACTAATAAGAGTTTAATATTTATGAATTTCAATTTTTGCATATCATGCTTTCCATTTTATTTCTGACGTCGAGGTTGTAGCTCTAGACGACTTAATGTTCTAAAACAAACTATTCAGTAAAAATGAAACATTTAAAAAATTACCCTTGATTATATTGACAGCAAGAACAGTAATCTGTAATATGTAATAGATTGCTGTTTCTGACTATGACACGTTTGAAATGCTTTTCAAATCACGCAAAGATCGAATCAGTAGTCCGTTCAGTAAGACTTTGAAATTAACATAAGAATGATTCCCCCAATTTGAGTAGTAGTTAAGTAATTTATAATTTAAAATAGTAACGATGAGAAAAACATTAACATATTTTAACGCTTCAATATGTCAGAATCTTTCATTCTTGTCTTTTCTAAAAAAATTTTAAATCCAAGGATTCTTGGGTTTTTTTCCTATTTAGTTTTGTACTCTCTATCGTAAGCGCCCAGACATTTTTTAGACAATCTGAAAAAATGCGTAAATTGTATAAATACCTAATTTAACAATAAGGATCTACAAAAAGAAAAAAATATCTTAAGCACCTGAAGAAACATAAAACAATCTTCAGAATCTTAAAAATCTTTTTCCCATTGTTTCATATTTAATCTATTGTAAGTTTTTATTGAAAACAAAGTGGTGTTTTGAGTCATTTACGGTAACCCAATTAATTTTTTGTTATAAAAAAGTATACTTTAAAACTAAAAATCTATTACAGCAAAACTAATTCTCTCAGTCAGAATAATAGCTTACAATACATTAGGTGCTCTAAATCATGGTATTATCATGAGGGTTTTAAATATTTCTCTTGTTTCCGAAGTGAAATTTTTATCTATTATTAAGATATAGATACGGCAATTTTAAAAAAAAGTAACAAAAATGACCCGATTTTTCCCAAATTCCAAAAACATATTATCAAGAACCAAATTGAAATTTCGAAAAAAAACTCGACGAGCTGCAAAAGTTTACGTTGAGAGGTACTCTTTAAAGACTTTAAACTCTGAAGACTGAAAATTTGTGTGTGTTTTGCTCACTCGAGGAAGAGATTTCGCTTTTTCAATTTTGACACTTAATAAACCCTAAACTAATAGCCGCATCGGAAAAAAATCTCAATATCTGTCCAAGGAATACAATGAAGAACAAATCATGTTAATTTCGTTTTTTTTTTCTGATCAGTACTTTCTCGGGAAACCGTCTAAGAATCGAGCTAAACAACTCAGTTTTCAATCCTTCGGCGGCGGCGGTAACTTTTTTTTAATATAGAGATATAATATAGACCAGGGATCTAATAATTATTTCTCAGAATCTTCCTCGTTTGAGATGTAACGTAAACCAGAGGTCTAAAAATGATCTCTAAATCTTCCTCATCTGAGATACATATGTAGACCCGGGGTCTGTAAGCTGATATCCTCGTAATACACCATCTTGCCTGATATATGCCTGACGCGAACTGTAGCTCATCAGAAACCAGTAAGACATCCTCTCTTGTCTTCTATCACATGATACCAATGTTGATTACTCTAGAATAGTGGTTCCCAAAGTGGTCCCTACGAACCCCTAGGGATCCGTAAGACCGCTAAGGGGGTTTGTGGAAAATTGAAATTAATTTGGGGGTGCAGGTTTAATATAAAGTAAAATAATTGTGACCCATTTTCAATGTTACGAAAGTTAAAATAAATTGCAATAAATAAATTGGTAGCGATTTTTACGTCTTGAGTAAAGAAATAATTTGTTTTTATTTTCTTATAACTTAAATTTGTGTCTTTTTTTTACTGATAACAGAATGATGTGAGGTGAAGAAAAAATGCAGACAATATATACACTATAGTGCTGAATATTTAAAATGGGTTTTATTCCATTATGATGAAATAGTACTTTACCTATGTGCCTTCTATGCAATAAAACTTTGTCACACGGTGAAACTTTCTAAGCTTAAGGTGCCTGCCTACCTTCGGAGTGTTTTTTTTTAATACTTTAAATTTTCACTCGATTTGTACTTTATACCATCAAATACTTTAAAAAACTATGTAGAATATATAAAATAGCTAGATAGTAATTTTAGTTTTCTTATTTTGGCATAAATTATGCATGAAAATTGCAAAATAATAGCTTTTACGCAAAACATCATAATTCAAATTTGAGTAAAGGAATTTTTGTTTTGTAAACTTTATTATTCTTACAAAAATATGTTTTAGGACATTCACTATATATATGCCTAAATCTATTTATTAAAAAAAGTTACAGTACTAAACGTAAAGAGAATTAAAAACTCGCCGAATTTTATTATAAGTTTCAAACTTTACTAATCATAAAATAAAATATATTACACCTAGAGCCAAAAAAATAGTGGAACTCCTTAATTATATCCTATAGAGTATTCTATCAAAGTTTCATATAAATACACTTATAATATTTTGAGTTATGATATTTTGCGAAGAAGGAAAATGTCAAAAATCTGATTCCGAGAAAAACGCAAAAGAATTAAAACATATGAACATACCATTTATAACACTATATTTAACTTCAAAATCCTCCTTTTTGGTAATGTTCACATTCTTTTTCATTCAAAGCAGTTATTTTTTTCTTTCTTAAGGCTTTTAAAATTTTTCTACGCTTCTGAGCAGTAGATGTACCGTGATTTTTAGAATCTCGAATCTGACACTGGTCTAATATTTCACATCCTTTCTTGGTGAAGTAACCAGGACTTAGGTTGTTGAGCCTTTTCAAAACATTTAAACACCCTTTGTACCCATCGTTGAACTGAATAACCGCATCATATGCCCCTAATTTAACAGTTTTCAGGCTAACGAAAACCTCTTAAAAACACCCATCAATAGTTCCAAGTCAATAACTATGTTTCCATAACCAGCATCACTGATTTCGATGTTGGAAATGGACGACTGAAGTTTGGTTGAACTAGCAGTCTCCACAGATTCTAAAGAACATTCGTTCTTCTTCTTTCTGTTTGTAAAGCGGTTCCCTCTAAATCGTGACTTTCTCTTGCTAGCGATACTTTTTGGTATATTAGCAAGAGAAATTCAAATCAAAGGATTTATATAATCGCAATTGAAAGCTTTGATAAACAACAGAAATCTCACGTGAATTGTAAATGTAATCAAATTCAAAACACAACTCTTTTCATGTCAGTTATCTGTATAAAATAGTGTTGCCAGATTTATTTAAAGCATATTAAGTATTTCAATGAACAATAATCTCACCTATTTTAAAAGAATTTAATACATATTAACAATTTAGAGTGCTTGAACTGACTTTTTACTCCACTTTCGTCAGCACAACATTAGTTTCGGTTTCAAAAACTGCCACCGCTTCATATTAAAATACCTGTAACTTGGGTTCTAGGTTAGATAAAAACAAAATTTAAACTGATTTGGAAAGCTAAAAATATGCTCTTCAATATACAATCAGAAAACGAAAATCGAATTTTTGACCCAAAACGACGTTTTAAAGGTAGGCAGGCACCTTAAGGGAGTCCGGGACACAAAAATCGTCAAATTTTCGAAATTTTTTTTATTATTTTAAGAAATTCTCTGTGTTTTTCTGCTTAAACTGACGTCTAAATCATGTTTCTATCTTAATTAGAACTAGAGATTTAATAATTTTTGTGGTGCGTTGTTTTGAAAATCTAACACTCTTGACAGTTGTTGTCATGGCAACAACATCTGTCTTTAAAACTTTAAATGCGTTTTTCTCCATGATACATTTTTTCAAGATTTCCTGTATTCAAATTGCTATAAGTCGAAAACCGATAAAGTTTAAGGGTTGAAATTTGGAATACATCTTTTACAAACATTATACTTTAATTTTGATTCAGGAAATCTGAAACAAATATTTACTTTTAAAAATATGACTTTAAAAAAAAAGTACCTTAAAATTTTCAAAAATTTTCATTCAAATATTTTTTATTTTTTATTAAATTAATATTTTTTAAATTGCTGAATCAAAATCAAAGTTTATAAATTTGTGAATAATTTACTGCAAGAATTTTGAAAATTGATCAAGAATATTTTAAATTTTAGCAATTTAAAATGACCCCTCTTTTTTTTTCAAAAATTTTAATTTAAAATTTTTAAAAAACTTTTGGAAAAATGTTGTGCTGTGATTTTGTTTATTAGTTAAATGTGTAATCTGTAAAAAAAATTCTAAATTCTAAATTAATTAATAAAATTATTTTTTTCAATGTGTCCCGGACCCCCTTAAGGAACATTTGACAAAAGTCTATCATGATAAAAAAAGAAGATAAAGAATTAACTTTTTTAAAACAAATAAAAAAATTTGAAACAACAAATATTTGCGACAACTCCTAGCGACAACATCTGAGCGAGATGACGATGTACTGTGTGCTTTACATACATTTCTTAACTGATTGCAAAATTCGAAAAGCCGCACACTATTGGTGAAGAACGTATTATACCAGCTGTAATTGAGGTAATACGCACCGTGCTGCATAAACCAGCTTTTGATATTATAAGAATTTCACTCAGTAATTATTACAGCACAAAGAAGGATTGACGAAATGGTTGAATGCGTAGAAAATGTGAGTACGTAAAAACATCTGAATTCTCTATACAGCATGAGGCAGTAACTTGGCCAGGGAACGAATCTTTACTTTTAGGTCTTATAAGATTTGTAACAGAAATATTTTTCAAAGAATATTGTTATTTATCAAATGTTTGGAAACTGATATTAAAGGTGAAGCAATATTTAACGAATTAAAAAGATTTTTCGATTTAAAAGCTATACCCTTGAGTAATATCCTCTCCGTTGCTACTGACGGTGCTCCGGCAATGGTAGGATGACGCCGAGGCTTTCTGACATACTTAAAACAGACTTTACTGAATGTATTATCTGCACATTGTGTCATTCAGCGACAACATTTAGTCGCCAAAAATCTGAGTGAATGCTTTCATGGTTCACTAGATTATGTTATTAGAGGAGTTAATAAAATCAAAACCAATGCCTTAAATGAGAGATTGTTTGCTCAACTTTGTTTAGAAAATGATGAAGGTTATAATAGTTTACTACTTAGCATGGAAGTTCGTTGTTTATCCAAAAATGCATGTTTGGATCGATTTTATGCACTCTTTGATTTCTTTGTGAAGTTTTGGAATTCCTGGAAAGTAAAGACAACGATTTGCGGCTCAATTTAATTAATTCAAAAAATGACATAGCTTGCATTATTCCCTTATTTGTAAAATTTGACGAAACCAATTTGAAGCTACAGGGGGATCAATTAAATTTAATCGCAATTAAACGCATAATACCTGCGTTTGTTACAAAACTTTTTTTATACAAACCAAACTTAGGGAGAAAAGAATGCTCTGTTTCCAAATCTTTCAAAATTGCAAAAACGAGATGAAGATTTCCTTATTTATGGTAATAAATTAACGGCTCTATATTCTCGGGGCATATTCCGACAATCACCGCTCACCTTCCACCTCTGAATCACATATGCTACTGTCGATTTTGGGTAATTCAGATCGCTAGATATGTCCCTTAAGGATCTGCCATTTCTGTGATACCCGACGATTACGCCTTTCTCAAAATCAGATAACTCTGCACATCGTGGCATCTTGCACGCGACTAATGCCAATGTTGTCTCCAATACGATATTTAACGTCGGAGGGCGTAACGTATATCAGGACCGCAGATATCGTCATTTACAAAGGGTGTTCAAATACTTATTTGTAGATAGTGTAGCAGTAGTTACTAAAATACGTCTACTACTATTTATTTTCTACTACTATATATTATAGTAGTGTAGTATTTTAGTAAATACTACTACTTTCAATAAATACTAATTTTAATAAATACTACAATAAGTATACAAAATTTATATTGAAATAAATAAATACCATTCAAGATATGAAAGAAATTTGTAATTTTTCTATTTATTATGAAGAGGTATTTCACTTTTTTGGGGGTTCATGGTCAGGCTTTTGCTATAAAAAGGGGTCCATGGACATACAAAGTTTGGGAACCACTGCAACCTTTACATGTTCTATCAAGTTCATCCACGTTGTTGAAGTGCATCCCTCCTAGTGATACTCCTAGTGATTGGGATTTGTTCAAGGAACTCATCTCCTCATCAAGGATCATGGTGAATTTACTTTTTATATCTTTTTAATAATATTTATCATATCAAAAATGTCTCTCTTAGATTTTTTATATAAGTGACTGACAGGTGGTGACATTATGCACAGTACATTCAAGAATATGTTAATATATATCTATAACGGGAGTTCCTGGTGTTGTTGCTGGAAGTTCCCTTCTTTTCTTACAAACAAACGGGAAAGTTGTTGTAGCGTCTGGTGGTACTGGTGCCAAACAACCGGTATGGTGGTTAAGGTGTTAATCTCTAGATCGGAAGGTTCCTGGTTAGAATCCGGGTAAGTGCATGGATGTTTGTAAGCGTATGGTGTAAAGGCGGCTGTTATTTTCTTTCTTTTTCACAGCTTGTCAATTACTAAACCTTGGGCCATAAAACCCTGACTAACCACCCACAGGCAGTGTTTGGTGCAAGATGACCAGATCTTGTCCCTTGTGGCATAATAATCCAAGCAACCTTTTAACTTGATCTATCAGGTTGGAAACTAAGTTGCCGTCGTTCCATCTGTTGAACTTAGAGTTCCGCGTTGACCGTTTGGTTCCGTTCAAGCAATTCGTAATGGATAATCGACTTCCCAGTCCCCCCATACGCACAACTTCGTTTTACGCGGAGGAAGATCTTGTTTCACGCGCGGTGTAGCTTGATGACCCTTCCTTCCTTCGAATGGAAGCAGACCCCTCCGTACCGAGTTACTGAAAACCCACAGCGGATTAGCCGAAGCTAGGGAAAGCCTCTAATGAGAAATATTAGAAGTGGGCCTAGTGACACGCCGTCCGAAAAACCCTTATCTGCCCAGGATGAACACGATAGGGCGTGGACGTGGTCGACCCTGGAATGTGTGCGCTGAAGATATGTGGTCCGGCTCAATTATATCAGTCAACCTTAGGTCCGTTTTGAGCCGGAAAAGTTTTCTTCATAGATTCGTGCCGAGGGGTGATCAGAGACGCACACCCAGGCATCTCCTAGGAACCTATCGGCGTTCCTGAGTAGCCCAACGGAACAGCAGGCTGCCCCAACATCCCTGTTTATCCGGTACCGTGGGCAACCGATACCATCATCTATGGAGTCTTGCAGACCCTTGCCGTCCGCCAGATAGGTGCGTCTTTGAGGTCAAAATTTCCATTTTTTTAACTTGGCATATCAATCTCGAGCGGTTCTTTCAGCTATGGCACCCTCTTCATACACAGCACAAATGTCGCGAGCAGCTTTTGCGGCCTTAGAACCTTGATTAAAAGCAAAAGTAAGGAGGCGTCGAAAAAGCTCATTTTTCTCAACTTGACATTCCATTTTAATGATCTGAAAATTAACATAAATTAACTCGAACAAAAAAACATAACTCTTTTGGTAGAACAAAACATCTTCTTTCGAATGAATTAAAACATTATGCCAAAAACATTTAAACGGAATGTTAAAATTAAAAAAAAAACGGCTGGAACTTAGTTGCCAACCCAGTGAGTTCAAGTATGTTATGAATAGGCCATGACCTGGTGGGTCAAACATATTATTAAATATATTTTACCTGGTTAGTAAAATGTGGAATTTCGATGTATGGTTTCGAGAACTACCGACTCCGAGACCGGAGTCGGCGTTCTTGAAATGTCAAAACAATCGGAACCATATTTAGCTGCCCTCAAGGCCCTTTGACCGCAATTTCATAACCACACTATCCAACACAGTAACAGAAATATTTTGTAGAAATTAAAATATACACTAACAACGACACTTGCTCATTATTATTGTTTGAGAAAGAGTTTTCCAGGGGAACTTGCATGCAAAATATTATCTTAAACGCTAGCACGTCCATCGAAGACGATTCGACTTGGAGCATGCTTATTTTGTTATCCTTACCGCATTTGTGTACTGTATTCCAAAACTTGTGGTGACTGTTAATCATTTTCTTAGATGAATACACTTTATAAAGTAATTTGGACAAAAAAATTCTAAAGGTTTTACAGCTAAATTACCTAGAACGTCCGCTGGTGTCGTTTTTGACAACAAGCGAACTTATCAGGCCCTATTCACATGAGGCGTTTTCTGATGTCAGCTTTTTTTAAGCATTAAATTATGTTTCTTATTCCCCATATTCAAGTTACTACAAGTTGTTTCCAAAATGACCGGCCTATTTGAAAAATTAATAAAAGCTAAACGGGCAACGATAGAAATGCGCCATTTATTGCAATGTGCTTGGACAACAGTACATTTTCAGGCAGGCAGACTTTCGAAATTAGTTACAATGTTCAACAACAGATGGCGCTGCAGTCAGAATAAATCTATTTTACGATATTTTCCACATACGATATTTTCCACCATGCGCTGCAACCAATATGGCATAGTCTCAGTACAAAATTATCAGAAACCCGAGCAAACATCTCAGGCGGGATGGCTTCATGTGCAGAAGAGATGTACTGCTCCAGTTGCGCAATTGTTTCTGGATTGTGGCGGTACACTTGGTCTTTCAAATGTCTCCACTCTGTTACACAAGCTGTGCATTGGCCTCTGTGGTTGTCGTACGCGGTCGCCCTACCTTTCCAGCACGTTCATCCTTCACGTTCCCAGTCCGTTGAAATTTTTCAAACAGATCCTTTATTGTATCTTTTTTTGGTCCTTTGGTTACATTAAACTTCCGTTGAAAACTTCGTCTTGTTGCAACAACACTGTTCTTGGCGCTGTTCTAAGAAATAAACTATTTTTTACAGCAAACTTGCAATCTGTGAACAGTACATGTTAAATCAGAAGAAAGACGACTGCGTTTTCTTATATATCTCGCAAATCGCTTGCAGCGCCATCTTTTGTTGAACACTGTAACTAATTTCGACAGTCTGTCTGCCAACAAATTTACTGTTGTCCCAAGCACATTGCAATAAACGGCGCAATTCTATCGCTGCCCGTTTAGTTTTTATTGATTTTTTAAATAGACCGGTCACATTTTTGAAACACCCTGTATCTTGGCGATCGTTGAAGACAGAGTGAAAATTTCAACGGATATCAAATCAGCGTAACAGTCAACGCCAGATCAATACCAAAAACAGATTTATTATTTAATTATTTAACATCTGATTCTTTAATTATTTATAAAATAATAATTTATTTATTTAAAGAAAATCACATTTAAGGTATCCATCTGGTGTAAACTTTTACGCAGATTTCAAATAAAATCCGCTGAAATTTTCATTTTATCTTCAACGATCGCAAAGTAAACTACTTGCATTAGTGGAAGGAAAAACATAAGTTAATGAGCGTAACATAAGAAACTTTGTTTCACGATTTCGGCTGCAATATGTCATTATCGATTCACTTTCTTGACTCCAACATGAATTTCTTCCCTAATAACTGCGAGGAGGTCATTGATGAGCACGGCGAATGTTTTCATCAAGTTATTGCTAAGATGGAGCAACGGACCAGGTCAAATGTACCGAGTCAATGCTGGCTAACTATTGTTGGAAGCGCGAAACTCCCCTCGTACATCACAAACAACATGTCAAAAAAAAGCGAAAGTCCGAAGATTAAGGTATCCTTAACACGTGTATTATAATATTTACATATACATACATTATTTATTAATAATGCGTACACATTACACAAAAACGGTAGCCAATTCAGCCTTTTCTTTGTTATATTCGTATTCAGCACATTGAATTAATTAGGAAATGACTATTTTCATCTCAGAAGCAGAAAATTTTTGAAATTTTGTTGTCCAGTGTTATTAAATGCTGATATTAATAGCTTCGTTAACAGTTAATAATCCCACCAACAGTCCTTGATTGGTAATTATTAGTTAACGTCGTACTAGAGTACACAACGGGCTATTGACGACGGTTCGGGATCAGTCCCTTAAGGGAAAGATACGAGGACAACACCTCGTAATTTTGTACCACGGTCAGATGACGAAGCAACAACTGAGCTGGCACCCCTCTCTCCAAACTTCCACACCAACCCAACGTGAGGATTTTCAGCCATGACAGATTTAAGGTGCACCAGCCGCATCTACACCATACGCTTACAATAGCCCGTTGTGTTGCTCTAGTACGACGTTAACTAAAATTACCATTACCATTACCATACGCTTACAGCGTAAATTTAAACCAAGTGCTTTTCGTGGTGCTGATCTTAAAGCCAAACGATCGTCATATGATCGTGGTTCAAAATTACGTAGTGTTGTCCTCGGTAATTGGTAATTCTTAATTAATGTGGCACTAGAACAACACAACGGGCTATTGACGACGGCCCGGGATCAATTCACTAAAGGAAAGATCCTAGGACACCTCCGCCGACCAACAGGTGTAGTGGTTAAGGTGTTAGTCTCTATATCGGTGGTTCCTGGTTCGAATCCGGATCCGGGCATGGATGTTTGTAAGCGTAGGGTGTAGAGGCGGCTGGTGCACCTTAAATCTGTCGTGGCCGAAAGTCCTCACGTTGGGTGGTGTGGAAGTTTGGAGAGTGGGGTGCCAGCTCAAGTGTTGCTTCGTCATCTGACCGTGGTTCAAAATTACGAGATGTTGTCCTCGGATCGTTCCCTCAAGGGAATGATCCAGGACCGTCGTCAATAGCCCGTTGTGTTGCTCTAGTACGACGTTAAGTAAAATTACCATTACCGAGGACACCGCAACGTAATTTTGAACAACAGTCAGATGACGAGGTAACGCCTGAGCTGGCTCCCCACTCTCCAGACTTCCACATTAACCTAACTTGAGGACTTTCAGCCACGACAGATTTAAGGTGCACTAGACTCCTCTATACCATACGCTTTCTAACATCCATGCACTGACGAGGATTTGAACCAGGACCTTTCTATCTAGAGGCTAACACCTCAACATCCAGTTCGTCATCTGACCGTGGTTCAAAATTACGAGGTGTTGTCCTCGGATCTTTCCTTTAAGGGACTGATCCCGGACCGTCGTCAATAGCCCGTTGTGTTGCTCTAGTACGACGTTAACTAAAATTACCAAATTACCAATTACCAGACCGTTTGGTCGGCAGTGTTGTCCTCGGATCTTTTGCATGAGGGGATTGATCCCGGACCGACGTCAATAGCCCGTCGTGTTGTTCTAGTACGACGTTAATTAAAAAAATTAGCATAACCAAAAAATTTTTATTGACGTCACTGTCTTGTTCTTATATATACAAACGCTCAGGCTTTCCATGTTTATACCTCTCTTTTGCGGTAAAATTAGTTTGATATAATGATATTGAAAATGAATAAGAGTTCTACGATTACGACCCAGTTGTCAAATCCATCAGCCACCAGGGTCACAGTGCCACCTTTGTTCCTGGTATGTTTTCATATTACTTTGTCTTCAAAATTGGATTGTATGTTCAGTCTTGACCATTACCGTGTCGTAACTAAGCGTGTACTTGACTACAAAATCTCTTTCGAGTTTTCGTTTTGCGAGTGCTTTAATAACTTTACTCTGAGCGTTAGAGGCTTAATTCTGTTGACGTAGCTTCACTTATGTGGTCTCCCTCGCATGTCCTACGACTTGGGCGATGTCTGCTGCTTGAAAAATGGTCGAGCAATAATATACTTGGATTTTTTTTTTATTGTAACGCTAGTGTGGGTATTTGCAGATACTCATTTTAACTGTAGAGGTTGTTACATTGAGTTAATCGGACGTTTAGTTTTCCCTACACCTCTTTCGGATGAAGAAATTCTTCGAAATAAATGTTAAAGCTAATAGCTGTAATATCGTCTCATCTATACTTGTCCTATGAGAAATTGAAACTTTGTCTTAAGTTAACTGAATCGTTTAAGTAGAAATTGAGGTTTATTTGTTACGTAATAGAAAGAAGTGGCTTGGGTTAAATCGAATCGAACCCAATTTTGCAATGATTTAAGGAAGGGTATTTTGAGGTTTTTAATTCGGTTCTCTTTTATTAATTTAGTACTTAGTGGGAAAAATACCTCCTATATTTATGTAAATGTGTTTCTGCGACAAAAATTTAAATGGCAGATTTGATTTGCCTGTTATTTCTCGTGCTTGATCAGTTTGGCTTGTTAAGGGACCGGTACAATCCTATCTCTAATATTAAAATGGTCAAATTTTAAGGAACATTTTCTCGAAATGTTTTAATCTTATTGATTTGAGTATTTTTATACAGGTTATGAAGACTCTTTTAAACACTTTAACACTAGGATTCTTTAAACATAAATTTTGAGATTTTATTTATAGCTTTTTTCTTTCTGAAAAAGGACCAATAAAAATCGTTTTAACAATCGAAATAAACTTTTCTAAGCGGATAGAAGAAATGCTTAGGTTAAAATGTTACAGGATATATTACACATGTAAAAAGATTTTGTTTTCGCATTTGCTTGAATAGACCTCGGAAAAGTACTCTTTTATCGAAAAAGTACATTTTGAGATATCTAAGTTTAAAGCGTAAAACTGACCGAACGGCGGTTATGTACAGGTATCTTCAAACAGTTATTTAAAATACTTCTACCCAACGTATCTGCATAAATAACATATCATTTTAAACTGAATTGTATAAACATTTATTTAGATCATAAAAACATGTTTAACATTTTGAAAGACTTTTGTACAGTGATCCCCTTAAAATGTTTTTATATTTCGATCGATTTTATTTTTTTATCTTGTACTTGTTGTAGCTTATTCCCTTCTACCATAAAACCTAAAACAACCATTGACTTACCTGAAGAAACTTTCATACCCAGGAGATCTGCTTCCATTCTCAATACTGTTTATCAATTCTTTTTACCCTACTACGATATTTGACTTTATTATCGAGTATTTAATTTACTTCAGAACTCTACTCTTTTCCCTATTGTTGATCGCCATCACTAATGAGTTAACCAAGTTTTAACGTTTCATTCGAAATCTGAATATATTACCACGTATTTTAAGGTGAAAATTAGCATCACTCTTGTCTTGTACATATTCGCATATTAGTATTTGATTTTATGATTTCCAGGGGCTCAACAAATTTCAGTTCAAGGGTTTCTTGGATCGGGAACCGCTGCTCAATAGGGCGTAGACCGTTAGTAAAGAAAGTGCTAATATCCATCGCAAGGTGGCACATCTTCCAAATTAAGTGTTTTCCTAAAACTACTCGATTCTTGTGACTTACTCTGAATGTATTCGTCGTGTGCACGTAAACGTTTCTTTGTGTGTGCATATCAATTACTCTACTTTTCTAGCGTTGTATTTTCTTCACCTCAGCCACTTGCTTCCAAAAACCAGATTACCCTAAATGCTTACTAGCTTGTTTTGACCTTCATGGTTGTAGGAATACTAGACAACGGTAGTTGTCTACTAGTCTGGAAAGAACTCATTATAAGAGCAACGAGACTGGTAGGAGTCAGTTGCATTGTAGTAGGAATGCAAGGCAAGACTGTCGAGAGCCATTCACATTCCGGTATTCAGTTACGAGAAAATTAATAGAACACTTTTTTCCCCTGGACGCCATTGAGAGCTGACGTATTTTTTCCGAGCAGAGACGACTGCTGCAGATAATGACGGAACTGTTTTAAAATATAACTCAACTGTACATAATAACTGTGGATATTAATTCATTAAATGTCAATGTGCTTTAAGATTCGAAGTCTTTAATATAGACCTTACCAAACAAAACAACACGAATCTTACATAGATATTTTTTTTGTTTGGAGGATCAAATGATCATTTTGACTAATCGGTAAATTAGTCGTAACTGATCAAGAAGCTTGACGCCAAAAAGAGTTATCATGGACTTGAATGCATGGAATGTTTGTAATTCCAGAACTTGATCATTCCTGATACTTTTTGACTAGTAAAATTACATCGCCCTTTAGAGTTTGTTCGTTAGTACCAACGAGTTTTGCGTAAATATTGTAATCCTAGATATAACGTCAGAAGAATGGATTATGTTTGTTGTACTAAAACATATTTTGTAAATCGCAACTCCTAAATCATCACCACAGCTCATGCATTTTGCCACTCTTTTCGGTACTGATTTCTCGCCCCTCCTCTTTGTCTCCTCCCCCTTTGGAACGTGAATTTGGTCTCCTAATTGTATCAATTATTAAACTCTATCGTCTATCTAAATTATTTACCTTATTCATAGAGCATTGTCACTGCATTTGACTTTCTTCCCTTATTTTTAAGTTTACAATCAATAAATTCTTCAATTCTGATGTGGAGGTTCGCAGTTCTCTGCAAGGTACTCCGTAATTGATACGTCCATTCCGTTCCGTTCCTAAATAAACTTATTTACATCGACGAAAATGTGACGCAATTCTTCAGTCATCACGTTCTAAGTCTGCGAGGCAGAAAACTAGAATAAATCTAAAGTACATGATCTTAAAAATCAAAACGAACGTTCCTTCTTATACTTAATCTTGGCATGCGCGTAGCTCACAATTTTGCATATGCGAAGTTTCGATCGGAACGTCAGAACAGTTGCCATTGGTTGTCGATTTGGAGACAATTGCGAAGAATCGAGTAACTGACGTTACGGAGTGTTTTTACTTTGGAGGCTAATGAGTTGTTTACCGGATGTAGACTTGCCTCGGTAACCCTTTATGGAAAGTAAACTAGAATTGGTTCAAGGGAAAACTTTGGCTGAGCCGTACAGAAGCAAGTTCGATATTGTAGATTAAACTCGTTGCGAAATATCTGTTGAACGAAAGTTTGAGTTAGATAATTTGGCAATTAGTGTAGCAAGGCATCGGGCTCTCAATCGGGTCTTTTTTGATATTATCTGCATTACGACAGAGCCATCTGTAAAATCTATTTCTAAAAAAACTTGTTTGTTAGTTTGGCTGGTGCTGAAAAATTAGTCGCATTGAAAGCGTGAGCTCGTTTATTGCTTATTTTATAAATTTACTGAAAGTTCATTTGCTTTTGGCGTAATATGAAACATTGAATAATTTTAAAGCAATGAGTTAAAAGGTGAAAACGAAAGGAAATGCAGATTCGTGTCTGGCAGAATATCGGTGATATTGAAACTTAAATTTAGTTCATAAGGGTACTTTCTTTGTCCCAAAGAAATTGTCGAAATATCAATACATTTATAGCAAACCAATGAAGTGTCTAACTGTTTTTGATTTTTGGTAAAAGTTCCGGCGTTTAGTTTAACTATTTAGTTAAAAAACACTTTCCAAATGGAAATTACTCCTTTCATGCGTATGCAAACTGAAAGAGTTCATGTAAAATGCTCACAAGTAGCTTTGTCAAATGGCCGCAAAATATATGACGACGGCGTATCCTCATTCGGCTAAATTTGTTCCCACAGAACCAAATTTTAGAGTTCGGCTTCCTGCCAAAATACAGCAATTTTGTCGTCGTGACAGTCTACTTCGGAGACGGTGCATTGCTTTGAGAACGAGCGTTTTGTATGCTCATTTTGATCAATTTTGTTTTAGTTCTTTTAAAAGGTTCAATAACGTTGTATAATAAGCCCTTGTCATTGTTTTCCTCTTAGAGTAGTCTCGATTAGGATTTTATTTAGTATTCCGATAAAACGGTGGTATAGCAAAGCATCTTCGTTCATCACACGATATCTCTTCGAAACTCGGAAGTGGTTTCCGAACTCTGCTACTACGTCCCCTTTAAAAAATATAGTTTCTGCACGTCGAATTTTCTAAAACATATTTTTAAATTTTTAAAAAATGAAACAATACAAAAAATGAATAAAACGTAATTGACAGAATAACGAGCTTTTACCATATCTATTTATTTTAAAATTGATTTTTTAATACTATGGATGTGCTTGTTTACAGCACAAGCTTTTCAAACCTAGGTGTCATTGAAAAGAGTGCTACTCGTAGCTCTTTCTACTACACTGGATCTATGTTGGTATTTCAATGCAGCTAATGCAGAATATACAGTTTCTCATCGGTATGTTATGAATGCTAGCAGTACTTGCTATGCTTAGCAAAGTATTACATTTTTCACTTCAATTCAAACAAAATTGAATTAGGGTTTTACATTGAATTTATTTTAGTGAATGGTCTCATAATAATATTCTATTGGTCTATCCTTTTCAATAGTTACCAATCAAAATTCATCTTTTTCTTCGACGAATGGGTTCTGTATCTACACTAACTTTGTAAAACTAGGATCTTCGAAATGTGAAAAGTAAATTAGCAAGCTGTTCCTGTGTTTAATAAATTTGTTAGCTTGTATATTAACTCTAGCGTAGAGGTCATTTAAATGAGGAAATATGTTGAACTTATTGTTTATGAAATTCGATTTCTATAGCTCCAATGTTTTATGAATACTTTCACGTCGTCATTATGAATCTGTGAATGCATTTGTGGTACTTTGCTTTTATTTTAAAATTCTCAATTTTCCAAAAATTTCAACTAAATAGGCTAGTTTAATATTGAAGTTGTCATTTCCAAACAGATTTGCCTGTCATTTTTTTTATAGTGAAATCTCTTTGAATTCAAACAACCTTTGAATAATGTTTGCACAAAAACCAGCGCATTTCACTATAGTATAAAAGTGCAGTATAATTATCTTCCATGGTTTCAAATAGCTCGGCAAACAACATGACTTTTAATGGACTGTTTTGTGTAGTTATTAACGTTCGTAACTGCTATAAAAATGTTGTGAATCTCCTCGCTCCTTTTTCACATGAGCTGCATTATGAAACATGCAGTGCATCCAGATAACTTCGGGTGTTTTCTTTTTAACTAATGCTTGAAGACGTGCCTTGTGTCCTGACATTGCATTGGACTGTACCGATAGAGCACAATCAGTTATTCCACTTTGTCGTTCTCGCAAAGAGTGTCAATTGTACAGTCAGTACTGGCTATATGGGCACCCTCTTATAAGGTCACCCCGCTTAGATGGTCAGTTTTCTGAAGTCTCGTCCAACTTAATAGGTAACATGCGTTAAAGCGCACCGCTTATATAGTCGTTATATTTTCCTGGTTATCGCTCATGTGGTCAGTTTTTTTTTAATCTTTTCAATGAGGTTATCGTTTTTTATGTAAAATAGTAAAATTGTTGTAATATTTCTTGAAGCGGGGATCAACACAAGGAATCTACCAGAGGAAAGTCTTTGCAGCGACCCCGGAGGGGACCTGAATTTATGCCTTTACTTCCCTCCCCTTCCCATTTCTCTTTTGCGTTGAATCATCGTCGGCGTTACCCACCCCTTCAAATCTCTTCCTCCCCAAGCACAACAGGTGGACATCTGTCTGTTTATTGGTTTAAGTTATCTCTCCCTGTTTGAAAAATACGTTGAAATTGTAAAGAAAGAGTAAAAGAGAAATTTGGTTTCATTTGGATCATACATGGCGAATGAGAACATTAATTTATCTTAATAATATTTGTTTTGGTCTGCTGACAAACTTTCTCTGCTCAAAATAAAAACGGAAACGAAAAAATAAATTTAGAATCTGCAATAATCTATGCAGTTGCCATACCAAAGAAAACAATTAAATTCCATCAAATTCATTTCAAAATGTTGGGGGCCGACCAACCGGTATAGTGGTTTAGGTGTTAGCCTCTAAATAGGAAGGTTCCTGGTTCGAATCCGGGTCCGGGCATGGATGTTTGTAAGCGTATGGTATAGAGGCGGCTGGTGCATCTTAAATCTGTCGTGGCCGAAAGACCTCTCGTTGGGTTGGCGTGGAAGTTTTGAGAGTGGGGATGCCAGCTCGGGTGTTCGTCATTTGACCGTGGTTCAAAATTACGAGGTGTTGTCCTCGGATCTTTCCCTTAAGGGACTGATCCCGGACCGTCGTCAATAGCCCGTTGTGTTGCTCTAGTACTACGTTAACTAAAATTATCATTACCAAAATTTCCGGGATTGAATTTTAAAATTCGCCGCGACCCAAATATTGAAAAAAATTTTGAATACCTGTGTGTCAAATCCCATTATTGTAAGTGCCGTAGATTCATTCGTCAGGACTGTGATAACGAAAAACAGAAAAACAAACACTTCCTTTTATAACGGAGATAATGCATCGAATATGGATACACGTACGTATGCGTACGGTACTTAGTGAAATTAGCTTACCTTATAAAACTAAGAAAATATTGCATATTTCTTACTGTAGTTCTTACTTCCACGAATTAATTTTTAAAATGTTCTTAAAAGTTTAGTTTGTTTATGAGCACTGTATTCCGATATGTGAATATAATCCTGCCATAATTAGTGTAGTATCGTTCCGCATGTATGGTAGCCCCGCTTAAATGGTTTTATTTTTTTTTGGACTGCTGGGGTGACCATATAAGATACTGACTGTATTGAAAATTTCATTGGATGTGGCCTTTCCAGAAATGGTGTTGAGAAATGATATCTTCTATTTTGCGTTAAGTTTCTAGCATTCTGCAACATATCTAACAAATGCAATTAAATGAACTAGAGTCCAGCTAATCTTGAGCTACATCAGTTGCCTCGTATACTTGTATGGCGAAATTCGACGTACGCAGTCTAGAATCGTAGCTAAGATTTTCATATGTAATCCTTTCTTTTGAAAATTGTTTCATCAAGAGGTATTTGTCGTAACTTTTTCACATTTGCCAAACATTATATTAACAATATCATTAGCTGCAGGTATAACTAAGTTTCTCCTATTGTGGTTTTCTGCTTTTCGCGATTCTGTAAGCAACTTGGTACGACGCTAGCAATGCATTTAATGGAACAGAAACTAATTTTTTGAACGTTTGCTTTTATTTATTAAACTCGTCTAATTATCTTTAAAAATTGTCATGGGCTTGTCAACGTATTCAGTATTTATAGTTTTAAGGTACCGTTTTAATTTGCTTGATATCGTACTATCTGCAGGCAAAGCTTTCGTTCAAAACAAACGCATTGGTATTTCTATACCATTATAATAGTACTTGTGAATACTAATGATAAGTAGGTTGAATCGTATCTTGGAGTTCTACCTCCTTGTTCCTCTTCGCTGTTATTCCCACTAGCTTTCTCGTTCCTTTTTTACGATGTTCTAAATTTTTGAGTTGTATATAGTTGTCATCTTCATATTCTAAATACGACATAACTTCATAAATCTATATACATAATTCTCTTACGTGGCACGCAAAAAAGACGTTATTTGTAATCGCGTTTTGGCAGCACTGTACAATTGTTTGTTTATCGCGAAATCTCGCGCATCGATTGAATTTAGAGCGTTATCGGATGAAATTTTATTGAAAAAAAAAAGGAAATTTTAATGAGTTGTTGCAGTTAGTTAATAATAGAAATCAAAGAAAGCGGAGGATCTTTTCAGGGCCATTTAAAAAACGGTCCTTTTCAGGGCCAACAATTATAGTTCAACAAGACGCTTGCACTACAACTTTCGGAAAAAACGCAATGAAAAAGTGTGGGTCGTTTGAGTGCTGGGAAAATGTACACACAAAAACATTCTGGGTATTCAATTTCCAAAGCAACGCTCACATTTCGAGTCAAAATTTGCACTAAGTTTTCATTTAAATTCTGATTTTAGAGATACTGTATATATTTTTTCTGTAATACAGCAAATTTAGATTTGAAAAACATTTTAGTAACATATTTTGTAAACAATCCCTTTTGCTAGGACACATGTCTTCATTGAGGCGAGCGAAGCGAGCATAGGTTCGCACAGCGAACCAATGAGGATTGCGAAGCAATCCTCCGGGGGTTGGCGAGCGTTAGCGAGCAGGGGGCAGGCCCCCTAGTACATTTTATTACATTCATGACGAAGATAATCCTAATTTTTTTAGGACCAAAATACTTTTAAATTTCTCACTTCCTTATTTATTTCTAATTTACCTTTATTTGACTTGATATATTAAATATTTTATTAATTTTACTGGGTCAAATTTCGTCTTGTGTCTGGCGCAGCTTGTCCACTATTGGACCTTGCGCCATTAAGCCCAAAACAACCAACCAAACCACTACCTTTACTTGTATCTGTATTGGTATCTTCATTATTAGTGGATTTTCTCTTGTAACCAGTCACACAAATGTATTCTTTCATCTATAAATATTAATATTAAATTTATTCTTGAAACATACCGATAATGATTAGTAATTTATAAGTTGTAAGAAATCGCTCCAAAATTAATAAAAAGCACACTTATCTGAGAGTGACGTTTGAATTTGAGGGTATTGTTTTGATTATTATGACAAGAGGTTCTAGCGGCCGTTTTATAAACTATGCACTTGCAAACTACAAAACAGTGGTATCGTCCAATTTCCAAAATATAGTTTCCAGTCCCACATGTTACAAGAAACAATTTTTAACTATGCATATTATACTATGCTATCTACCTATATGTCATGCATAGTACGCTCTAAGTTTTATATTGGGGTGGCTTGTATGCAAATAAAATGTATGTATGAAATATGGTAAACTAAAGCTGACCACTGACTGACCAACGAAAAACACTTTTTCGTTGGCTATCTTTAAGGACGAAAAGAACAAAAAAACTAAACTCTCAATCTTATTGCGCTTTTCTTTTACACTCGTATTGAACCATCACAAGGTTTTACGAAACGATAGCTTGCGTTTGTGCGCTTTGTTATGTTAGAGACTCTTGCAACTTACGATGGCAAACCAGCGCTCAGACGACAAAGCAATATCGTGATATTTGTCGCTTGTTTCGTATGTTCAATCTTTTGCTTTGGGTCAATTGTTTCGGCTAAGAAAAAAACGCAGTTTAAGTGTTTCAGCTCTGAATCAGTTGACCGGGGAAGGGGTATCCTCATTAATAAAAGTCTATGTGTGGCTTCCGAATGTCCGATGTGATATATAGTCATAAGTTCATTGAGCGAAATAAATGCAGCGACGACAAGAGTGAAATGAACAAATCGAAGAGTTCATTATTTGTCTGTTCAATCAAGTTTTGTTCTCCTAATATCTATTATACAGGAACATCTTTTCCCGGTTCCAAGGTCTATATAGAAATTTCTGTGAAAGTGGTCCTTCCTCTAGTGCTCTATCTGAACGTGTTCATTTTCCTTCTAGGTGAATGCTGTTGTGACGGCGAGTGTCGCCAAGCCCTGCTTGGCCGTTGAGAGTTGTGGTTGTCGTACCAAAGGCCATGCCATCACTTAGTGGTAGCGAGCAGGCTGACTAGTACTTCCGGATCCTCATTGGAGTGGGGTCCTGGAAGACGTCAGCTTGCTCGCAACATACGGCAGTCAGAAATTTGTCAGCAATAAGTGAGTACTTCGGGTCTATTGGTACGTCAAGTCTACCTTGTGGGTTGCTGCGTACTTACTCCCAAACTAACGCTGAATTTTATTATTACTAAACAAACTAAAATAATACACTGCGGCTTCCATGAGAAAGTAGATACATAGGTGGTTAGGAAAGTGTTGCCACACGCACATTCCTGTATGACAACCACCATAAGTAATTTTTTTTCTCCTAACTCTATACAGCTATGGCTTCCAGCAAGCAATGAACTTCGATTTTAACTTTAGACCACGGCCTGTACAGCAGTTGTACTTTGAAAGTTTTAAGAATTACGCCAAGATAGAAGGTAGACTACTCCGCACATTTCTTGCGTTTAGAAATCCGATCGCAGAACTCTCTTTACACTTGGCGGTACGTTACATTTTACATTTTATTTACGTACCAATTTAACAATAACCAATATAATGCGATGTAATTCAGTCGGCGTTTATGCAGTCTTCCCGTGGCATACGCTCGATAAGCAATATTCCATTACGGTCCCGAAAGACCGTTGCCATGAGTTTGGTAGTCGAGATTCCTTGTTTAAACTTTAGGCCTGGTTGGTGAACGAGCATGATGCTACTCCATAAACTGACGTTGGGTGTAGCATAAGAAACAAAGATTTCATTTCCTTGTAACAATGGGAAAGAACTTAGCCTCCTTCATCCATTCGCTTGATTTTGTGGCCGTCATACGCTGCACCCTCCTTGCACAACTTTTTCTGAATTCAAGGTAATCTGTTACCACTTTGTGAATGATAGTGCGAGACACAAATGAAATTTATCATTAATTTCATCCAAAGTCACACGCCGGTCTTGTTTGATGTCGACATATTCAGACTTGACAAGCTAATCCGTACTGACATTTGGGCACCCATATTGATCCTCATCATAGGCGTGCTCTTCCCACATTAAAATTTCGTGACTCCAACGACGCGGACATGATTCATCCTTTAGATCACCATACACGACAAGTTTCGCTTGGTCGCGCATTTTTTGTTTAGAAATCGGATCACGGATATCGCTTTTAATTATGCGTCACGCTCGATTTTCTTGACCATTTTATTTGCTTACCAAAACAATTGACATATAATGCGATGTAATTCTGTAAACAGCTGGCAGATGAGTCCCCAAAACCCCCTACAAAAATGTCCCTAAAACCTTGACCGGTACACCTTCCACTGTCTCATTGGAGTGCATTCTCAAAAGGGTGTTACTTTCCGAACGACCCTAGTAGATAAAATTTAAAATTCAAGTTGATCAAAAGTACTTGATATCGGAATACAAAATATTTGCCATGTGAATAAGCACGAAAAATAAATGTTAATTCATACCATGTAAAACCTCGAAAGAGTCCATTTCGTTCCGATTGTTTCCGAGGATTTCTTAAATTCTTTAGCTCTACTTACTCGCATAATAAACTATTGAATATTTTACTTAAATTTTGTAAAATGGGACGATTTTTCATGATTTGACTCGCTAAATCTTCAATACATCTGGACTTAATAGTCCCATCAGAATGAATGAGAGCCTAGTTTGAAGAAAAATGCCATGACATTTGTTAATGACGTGTAACATGACCTATAAAGTGAACTATTAACTTCAAGGCAATTCAATTTGTTTTATACAATTAAAAAGTGAATTTTTTTTTCGTATAAAAACAAACGAATGTTAATACTCTATTTATCCTTACTTTCTGAAAGTTGAAACCCATTCGTGTTCCACCATTATTGTAAAAATATTAGTTTCCACGAGATAACTCGCCCATCCAAATCGGACCAATTTGCCAATAACGATATCTCATCAGGAATGATTATAGAATTCCAAATGAAGATGCTGCCGTTTTTAATGAACAGGCGAAGATTTTTTGAATTTTCTGATTAATGACGAGGTACCTCGTGAAGACAAACACCTGGAAGGTTACTTTCGCTTTGTGCCAAACACTTCAGGAAGCAGATTCGACCTACTCTTGTCTCCTGGGCTTCTTATCCAATCGAAAGAGTGTGAAAGAACTTGATTGTTTGAAGCGACGTGCCTTTTATTTGTGCTACGATCGGTGCCAAATGCAAGATGATGCAAATATGTAAAAATAAACGGATAAAATGGCCTAATCAACAAGTATAAGGTTATATATTTACTGCACAGATTATATATTATGTAGTTTAATGACATACACGGAGGAAAAATATGTAATGCAAGTAAAGTGCGTCAAAAATCATTGATGGAGTAAATTGAGGTTTAAAACTGGGACAATATGTTTAAGTATGACTTGCTAAACAGACATTTATTAATGAGAAATCTGGCCAGAGAGTCATCATTGCCAAAATGCTTGAGTGGCTGTCGAATGGCCGATGTGACGTTGAGTCGTAAGTACATAGAGACGAGTACAGGGCAGCGACGACAGGAGTGAAATGAATCTAGATATATTGAAGGAGTCCTTATTTGTCTGTTCAATAGTTTCCGATCTCTATATCTATTACACAGGAGCTTCTCTTTACGCGGCTTCAAGGTCTATATTCAGATTCCTGTGAAAGGGATATTTCCTCTGGTGCTTTATCTGAACGACATGTTTCTTTCAGGTGAATGCAAGTGCGACGGGTTCTGCTGCCGGGATCTGTGTGGTCTGGTTCGTCACTTCGAAACACTTGAAGGGTTAAGTAAAACTGTTTGTCATGTACTGAAACCTTAAAGCTTTTAAAAGTGATAAGAGATGATAGTCTTTTTGGTCCCGAAAATGGTCAAGACTAGGGGAGCAATTTGGTCCTTATGAGGATATATGTTTCTCTCCATCCTGATAACTATCTTTTATCATTAGTCCTTTCTTGAAGCTTCAATTATTTCATTCGGATGTCCTTGGAATTTAATGATTCTTGCTTGCAGGAGGAAATCATCTGAAGATTCATTGGCATCTTAATTTTCCAACTTTTATTTTAGGGTTCGCTTAGTGGACCTGACAATTTAGAGTCGATAGGAAAAGATGAGACTAAAACCTCTTCAGATGCACTCTAAGATGATAGTTCCATTCTCTTGTACTCAAATATAGAACTGCATTCTGAAACGAGTGATTTATTAGACAAACCACTCGGATTTGAGAAACCACACCTTTTCAAAACATTCAATACATTATACCTTCTGATGGTTGATCTTCGCGTCGAAAAATAACTTTTAGAGAGAATTTTGGCATCATTCTGGTCACTGTCTCCAGATCTTTGAAGACTTTCTTTTACTCAATTATTCTTTTCATTCCTTTCTAGTATTAAGGCAGTTTCATCTCAATGTGATAACCCCTTATAACAAAACGCCAGATCTTGATGGACGAGATATCTCGCCAAAATCACTCGGATGGTTAATACATTTGAATGTGTTTCTAGAAGGCTTTGATTACATTTTAAAGATTTTACACTTAAGAGTAAGCCCTTTTCATCGGATAACGTTTAGTCTCTGATGTAACATTAGCCCCTTTTCGATACTAATTTACCTGAATTTTAGTTAAGCTTGTATTTCATTTTATTCAGTAAATTACACGTAGGCCCTTGCTCCACTTAAAAACTAGTTATTAAAAATTCGTAACGTACTCCCATCTTCCAAACACCCATTCATTAACTGATGTAAATGAAAAAGAGGATTTTGTTCAGCACACGAAAAGATGGAAGATCTATTTTGTACATTAATATACAGGACAGTTTTAATGACCAATATACACTATAGGGACGAAAGTATTTCGACGCTGTAGGAGTTCAAAGGAGGATCCAACTTAGTGTGGGGTTGTTTTCTAGTTAGGACTAGGCCCATTGTTTTATGTACTTGGTACCATGAACGCTGAAGGGTACCTCTACGTTCTGAATAGTTGAGCCTTGCCTACACCATAACGATACTATTTTCTTCCAACATGACTGGGCTTCATGTCATACTGTAAAACGTGTGCTGGACTGGTTACATAAAAATGAGTCGAATTTGCTTGACTGGCCTGTTCAGAGCTCGGATCTAGGTCCGATCGAGCACTTGTGTGACAAACTGGATTGAAGAATACGACACCGTCACGCGCGCCCATATTCATAACTATCTCTTCTCGCAGCCTTGCAAGAGATACAGTGAGCTATTCCTGCCCAGACTTATACCTTCTTTGCATAATTTTTTTTCTTTATTGGTGAAATAAATCAAGGTGATATAATTCATGTTCAAAATTAAAGGGAAAATGGTTTTAAAAAATCTTGGTATATATTTATTGTATTAAATTTAGCAAAAATTAATAGGATGGTATCATGTGGTATTTTTTAAATTAAACGCAAACTTTTTCAGAAATTGCTCTAAAAATAACAGAAACACATGTTACAAACCTTTCTTCCACTCATTTTCACTTTTTTAGCAATAGCAACTCAAATATAATAAAACAAAATTAAAAACGAAATCGTACGTTTATTGCAACTACAACAAACAGCGGAATGACAACTTCAAGCTCGTTTTACTGATAGTGACACGTGCTTATTTTTGACAGCTATATTTTTTTATGCAATGTACATTAAAAAGGTATCCAGACACGATCAACTTAAAGTGAACTTGTTCTTTTATATAATTTTTGGGCATTCAATGTTATGATGGAAATTTCCACCATTATGCAAAGAAGGGTTAAAGAGAACGTGTGGAAAGTATACCTCGACATGTTGCAGGTGTAACACAAGCAAAAGGAGGCTGTATACTAAAGAGAACAATAAAACACTTTTTCTGAAAACCATGCAGCGTCCAAATACTTTTGTCCATATAATGACTTGTTCTTGACAAGACCGTTTGCAATTTTCTCTTGTGAAAGAAATCGGACGAAACCTGGAAAATTTCCTGAATACGAGAATCGTTCCTGCGTCGTCCTAGTTTATTGAAGAAAGTTTGAACAAACTAGGAAAGTTTCAACCATTAAATTAATGTTTGGAAATAATTATGAATGAAGATTATTATATTTTGATGGGGAAATGATTTTGAAGGTCTTCTGATATGGCCGTGTAAATTTTCAGCCTATTCTGATAGTTTTTTGCACTACATTAAATTTTCCTCATAATTACGATTTAGGTAGCAACTAAAAGTTTATAAATGCCGGACAAACCTCGGGTTATAATTCTCAGATTGTTTGCTCTTGCATAGTAAATGCAATAATGTAATTCTCTAATCTTCTGCACTTGCATAGTAAACATAATAATTCTGGGATCGCTGGAAAATACGTTTGAAATAGTGTAGCGATTCCTATTAATCTCTAGATTTACGAATAGGGATTTTCTACGTAGACATTATCCTGGAGATTGATATCAACTTTAGGATTGAATATCTCTAGATAAATAGTCTAAACATTAAATTTCATTAGTTTACCAATTTAAAACAAGGTAGAATTTGATTTTTTTTTTTTTTTGGCATCCAAATATATTTTCTATAAGAAATTTCATTGTTTATGCAAAATTTTGATATGAAGACATCCACTTATGCAGTTTTGATTTTGATTATGTAGAGGACGTTATTCCCTATGGAATTATACCTTTGAATTTTTGCTTTAGTATGAATAACGCTCGGAAATAATGGAGGTGGTTCGTTAATTTTCCTCGGACTGTACATCTGATTCTTCTGTTTTCTTCTCGGTTCATGGCATGGCGTCCAGGGCATGAAAGTATCCTTAATAAAATAAACTGCAATATAACATTCATAAACTATGAAAATTAAATTTAAAGTTGATAATAAGAGAACTGCTTACATCCAAACGAATCAGAAATTCAAAGGAAAATATTTTAAATTAAATTACCCTATTCATACCATGCATTCGGTTATGGCGCACGTTTTCTTTGTCCCCTATCGATAAATTTTCGTCAAGAACAGTAAAGCAAAACTGGATTGCATTTTGGAATAGGCAATTCAAAGGTTCCTTGTCTCATTCAGACGAGATTGACAGGAAAGATTAGTCGTGAAGGAGTTTAAAGAAGGAATTTATTTTTACAATAGCCTTTAGTTTAGCCATTGTTTAGTTCTTCCCGTAAAATCGGAATTGTTGAAGATGGATTAAAAATTTCAACGGATTTGAAATCTGCAGAAAACTTTACACCAGTTTAATACCTTAAGGCAGGTTTACACGCTACGATAAATTGCTACGATGTGATTGACAAACTTATTGTTCCAATAAATCGAAAGTGTGAGTATTGTTTACACGCTACGATAAATCGTAACAATTTCTTGTCAAATATTCGTTGTCGGCTGCTATCGACCTCGCATGTCGGTACGATTCGCAGAAATTGATGCTGGCTGGCATCAACCATCCAATCCAATTCCAATTAATCGCTACAATGTCCTGTTTACACCCAACGATAAATCGAAGCAATTTGATCGTTACGATAAATTGCTAGCATTTATCGTAGCGTGTAAACCCGCCTTTACACCACGGGCACACAACGCCGGGATAACCACGCAGTGGCTAGTATATAATAAATTAAGGGGGTCCGGGACACATTGAAAAAAAATTTTTATTAATTAATTTAGAATTTTTTTTGTACTGTCATCCATTTAACTAATAAGCAAAATCGCAACACAAAATTTTCAAAATTTTTTTTAAAAATTTTAAATTAGATTAAAGGGTCATTTTAAATTGATTTAAACTCGAAATATTATTGATCCATTTTAAAAATTCTTGCAGTCAATTATTCACAAATTTATAAACTTTAATTTTTTTAAATTGTTGAATCAAAATTAATTTTAAAAAATATATATATTTAAATGAAAATTTAAGGGTACTTTTTTTAAAGTCTTATTTTTAAAAGTAAATATTAGTTTCAAATTTACTGAATTAAAATTAAAGTATGATGTTTGAAATATATATGTTCCATATTTCAACCCTTAAACTTTATCGGTTTTCGACTTATAGCAATCTGAATACAGGAAATCTTGAAAAAAAAGTATCATGGAGAAAAACTCATTTAAAGTTTTAAAGACGGATGTTGTTGCCATGACAACTGTCTAGAGTGTTAGATTTTCAAAACAACGCACCACAAGAATTATATCTCTAGTTTTAATTAAGATAGAAACATGATTTAGACGTCATTTTAAACAGAAAAATACAGATATTTTCTTAAATCGTCAAATTTTCGAAATTTTTATTTTATGTGTCCCGGACCCCCTTAAAATACATTAAGCAGGTTATTAGAGTATTAGGAGCATCTTGCGTGTACAAATCAAATCTTGTTACATAAAATGCTAGATTCTGCCGTGCGAGGCTATTAAAGTTTTGATCGGTTGTGTGACGTCACGAGTAGACTGAGTTTCTAATTCTTTTGATTGGCTGCGCGTTGTTTCGAACGGAACGAGATGCGAAATATCAAACGTCATTTAATTCGAAATCGCCATGGAAATAACGATTACCCCGTACGCATCTCATTGTTTTACCAGTGTCTATTAAATTTAAATTTTTAATAGTATTTTTTTTACCATTATCTGTTTAAAAGCCACTATGCGAAAGTAAGGCAAGTTGACAGATAAAGGTTTATACATAGCCAGTGATCGTCAAAAGTTGACAGATGGTAATAATAGGTTTATACGCATCGGGTGATCCCGTACCGTCGAATTTAAAACATATATAAATGAAGTTACCAAAATAAATTTGATGCACCCGTCGTATGACGGTCCATTTATATAAATCAATAGTTTAACAATGCGTTTTGGTACAGCTTCCGCAAGGTTCCCCCCTACCCCCTAGTGTAGCTGCAAAAAGACCATTTCTTATTGTGAAGTAACATTCCTCTATTTTGTAGGTTCCTTAGGGGCAGCTCCAAATACTGGGGAGGAGTGGTTTGCCACTTCAAGGATAAATCTGAAGTGTGCAAAGCCATCACCAACCTGGCAAAGGAACACCCACAGTACAGGGGGCTGTCCGTGGAGACTGTTGTCCGAATGCTGGCAGAGGTGGAACCGTATGTTTCAAACACCGATAACACAAAAATTATCATCGTGTATCGGGAGAATCGAGAGAAACATGACAGACAGGAGGATTCTGATGCTAGAGAATTCCTTGAAGACTCGGTGCTGCTTTCTCCTTCCAGATAGCACTCACGGAGAATCATCGTGTTATTCAAGGGGTGTACTACCAGGCCATTTTCGAGCACTTCACGCATGCATTCTACGCTGATCTATACTTGGACGGTAAGTGAAATTGGAGGATCGGTTGAAAATCATTACCCTCCAGGTGTATCTTCGCTTAGAAAACTGCTCTATGATTACCCGTTCTAAACTGTCCCCCGGGAAGGATATCTTGTTTTTTCCTACTTGGTATAGTTTTAATTTTATAGCATTGGTTCTATTCCCTTGGGACATTTTTGTCTTGAGGTATTGTCTCGTCAGGATCTGATCTATTTTGCTAAGTACGAGATCGACCCACCGAAACGAGGTGGCAAGTAAAACTGTTTGTCATGTATTAAAACCTTCAAAAATGCTAATAAGTGATAAAATATGACCATTATCGGGACCAAACAGACTATAATCAGGAGTAGGGGAGCAATTTGGTTCTTATAATATACCTTTAGCTCCATCCTGATTGCTATCTTTTATCATCTTTAATCCTTTCTTAAAGCTATTATTTTACTCGATGTCCTTGGAATTTTGAGATTATCGCTTGCAGTAGGATATTATCTCCAGAGAGATCCATTGGCATAGAAAGTTTTATTTTAGGCTTCACTCATTTCGCCTGGCAACTTAGAGTAGTGATAGAAAAAGATGAGACAAAACCTCGTCTTCTGATGCACTAATGCAATTCCCAAAGCATTAACCAACCATCTAATGAATCACCTACTGAAAAAACAATAGACAATACTAAACAAAAGAATAATTCAATCCCTTTTACTAGTTCCAAAATGCCAAAAGAGAATCTACCAATATTTTTTAGAGGAATGAAAGATTCCAAAAAAGACGATAGAGCACGAAAGTGCACATAAGAAATCGAAACTGATGTCCAAAGATTTGCGGTAAAAATAAACTGTCGTGACATTTTCGTGATTCTACGATTTGCAATTTTTCAACGAGTGATGCTGGTTTCAATACACTCTTCGCCCCTACATCCAACAACAGTTTGCACAGGTGTTAAAATGTTGTAGCAGATGAAATTGTCATATCGTGCCTGTTGTAACTGGTTCTGAACGTAGCTAACTATTGGGGAGAATGAACCTCTGAAGATGCTTACTGTAAAAACTATTTTAACTATAATGGGTATTTCTATTTTCAGGTGCATCCCCATGGGGAAGAGGATGATAGTTTTGTCCGTCCGGCATCAGTCTCGATCCGAGTAACCCGAATCGGTACAGTATTCCCAGTTGGATGAGTAACTCCTTTTACTTATCCAACCGCGACTTGGAAGTGGACGGAGTAATGCGTTTTATGTGGCAGTTGTAGATTGTAAATATCTGTAGATTGTAAATATCTGTAGATTGTAAATATCTGTAGATTGTAAATATCTGTAGATTGTAAATATCTGTAGATTGTGTAAATATCTGTAGATTGTAAATATCTGTAGATTGTGTAAATATCTGTAGATTGTGTAAATATCTGTAGATTGTGTAAATATCTGTAGATTGTGTAAATATCTGTAGATTGTGTAAATATCTGTAGATTGTGTAAATATCTGTAGATTGTGTAAATATCTGTAGATTGTGTAAATATCTGTAGATTGTGTAAATATCTGTAGATTGTGTAAATATCTGTAGATTGTGTAAATATCTGTAGATTGTGTAAATATCTGTAGATTGTGTAAATATCTGTAGATTGTGTAAATATCTGTAGATTGTGTAAATATCTGTAGATTGTGTAAATATCTGTAGATTGTGTAAATATCTGTAGATTGTGTAAATATCTGTAGATTGTAAATATCTGTAGATTGCATCGTGAGTTATCTTATGTTTATAGTGAAAATAAATTTTTAAACTTCATTTTTATTACTTTTCACAATTTACTTTGGACGAAATGAACAAGCTTGCTTTATCCATCCATGCAATCCCTTTAACATGTATCACACTATAGTGTAAGACATCACTGCAAAGGTGACAACTAAGGAAGTTGATTTCGAATTTTGTAGACCCAAACTAGACTAATCCAGTTTTGCACTTAATTTATTCTATCGATATGTTTTGCCGTGTAGTAATATTGCACAAATATGCGATATTTCGTTTCTTCACAATTATGAAAAGATGGCAAACCATATTAATACAACTATGATTACTTTATTTTCGAACTCAATTTTAGTAACAGCTGAACACTGCTTCAATATTCCATATGTGAAAAACGGCTTGTTCTACAGTTGAATACCTTCAGTACAGGTGCACCAAAGTTAATCGTAACAATTCTTCAAAAGATGGAATGTTAGTCTTTGTTTTTGAAAAGAAACCAATGCTTTCAACGAATGTTTAATATTGCAAAACTACATACGAGTATGGTTTCAGCTTGTAAAGAAAACATTGATCTCTTGTCACCTGGAAAGCTTTCAACTTTTAATAGTTCTTATTCGAATATTTTATGACCGTGATATTTCAAAGCTAGCAAAATTTTATTTAGAACTAGCAAAATACCCGACCTTACTCGGTTTGAATTGGTTTACTCTAGATTTAAGAGATAATCAAAGTATATAATAACTTACGTTGTTTGTAGAATAAAAATTTATTTTAACACCTTTCGCTATCTTTATATTTCCTACAACTTACTTTGGACACAAATCCTACAAATGCATATCCATTCATGTTATACATTTCACATGCATCGCACAATTGCTGTATGACAAAGCTACAAAATGACGAAAGGTGATACTAAGGTTACTACTATAAAAGACGATTTTGAGGGAGATTTGGAATTCCCTTTCTTAAGTTCTTTTCATGTTCAACTCAATTAATTAAAATTACGATTTACGGCGAGTGCTCTCGCACTCATAGTCAACAAAACAATATTTTTTACTTGTGCCACTCTTGCCTCCGGTATGCGACATTGTGAAATTTTGCAATCTTCTCCTGTCATTATTACAACAAATTTTTTAATGTTGGAAAAAGTTCTAGTTTGGATTTTTAAACATCATTATTCTTTAAATAACGGCATTATTCTTTAAATAACGGCATTATTCTTTAAATAACGGCATTATTCTTTAAATAACGGCATTATTCTTTAAATAACGGCATTATTCTTTAAATAACGGCATTATTCTTTAAATAACGGCATTATTCTTTAAATAACGGCATTATTCTTTAAATAACGGCATTATTCTTTAAATAACGGCATTATTCTTTAAATAACGGCATTATTCTTTAAATAACGGCATTATTCTTTAAATAACGGCATTATTCTTTAAATAACGGCATTATTCTTTAAATAACGGCATTATTCTTTAAATAACGGCATTATTCTTTAAATAACGGCATTATTCTTTAAATAACGGCATTATTCTTTAAATAACGGCATTATTCTTTAAATAACGGCATTATTCTTTAAATAACGGCATTATTCTTTAAATAACGGCATTATTCTTTAAATAACGGCATTATTCTTTAAATAACGGCATTATTCTTTAAATAACGGCATTATTCTTTAAATAACGGCATTATTCTTTAAATAACGGCATTCTTTCAAATAACGGCATTCTTTCAAATAACGGCATTATTTCAAATAACGGCATTATTCTTTCAATAACGGCATAACTACACTTAAAATTTACTGAAAATTTATACTGACTTACCTAACATTTTTAAGTCTAATACTTTGTGGTGCTGTTGCGTGGGATGAGAAGAAAAACACATGTATTAAAATAATAAATATTTTAAACAGGAAACAGCGAAATAAAACAAAATAAAAGATGTCGCAAAAAATTGTTCTAAAGATATTAATTTGTGATTCAATTTTAGCTCTTGATCTCGCACAGTTGCCACAACTTACAACTAAAAGTGTACAAAATTTAGAAATGTGAAATTAATTCAGAGCGAAAGAATCAGAAAAATATCTCTGCTCGAGCGATCTTGTTCATTCTCGTTTCGTTGAAAAATATCGTCTGTCCCAAATATTCGGAAATCGTTTTCATTGCGCAAAGAATAAAAATAAGACTAGAAATAAATGAAGTATCAGATGAAATTCCATAAAAAAAATAATAATTTTTTGAAGAATAATTACTTTTTCAGCAGTACTGGTAAAGCAATCGAAGTAATCGTAATATTTAATAGACATTCCAATTTTTCCAAAACTACCAAATTATGGTTGATTTAAGTATAATTACTCAGGTGTTTTAGCATGAAACTCAACTAAATATAACAATAAAGAAATGTTTAATATTGCGTTCACTAAACTAATAGATAATGTATAAAATAAAATACACTGCAATCAAATATCTGGAATACAATTCACGTGATGCTTACACAAACACACAAACACAAAATCGAGCATAGAACAGAAAGACGGACAGACAGACTTTCGCAACCAATGCCACTCACTAAATGAAGATAAGTACTCACTGTATGCAAATTTTCATGAAAATATCTTAAACCGCGTGGACGTGTATAGGGTACAACATACATACAGACAGACAGACACCAAACGAGAAAAAGGCGGATTCGGCATCAGAAGGGTCCAAAACGGATAGAAAACTTGAAATGGGTCGAAAATATTGAATGTACAAACAAACACTCCATTCTTATTTATATAGATTCGCCTTACTCCAACTGGCACGCAGTTTAAATCAATTCTTTGTTGGACTTCGTGTTCATGGACAGTATCTAAATGGAAACTGCCGTACATAATTGCAACGATAGATTTTTCTTTACTATTGAGTACAACTTTTAATACAATCCAGTAATATAGTTCCAATCTTGAAAAACGAATGCAAATTCTGATTTCGGTTATCGCTTAGTTACCCATATTCATATCACGCATTCGGTTATGTCGCACATGTTTTCGTAATAAATTTTAGTATCGAGAACAGTTAAGGAAATCTCAATTAATTTATTCAGAATTTGCAGTTCAAATGTCCCTTGTCTCATGTGAGAAGAATTCTGCTGCTGCTGTGTGTGCGATCGGTGAAAGAAAATTAGAGAAGATAACTAATCACTTTGGAGATTATTGTCAAAAGAGTTCTTATTTAGATTTACAGTAAAAAAATCAAGTTGCGTTATACATAATTCCTTGCAAAAGTCTAAAATCTATAATTTTTGTATATGTTGTAGGGACCAAGGACACACTAGTAGAAAACAAAGTTTGCGGAAACGAAAGCCCTGTGCAAGAAGAATTATATTAAACGTCAATTTTCAGAATTTTTTTTTGCTCAATATTCCTGTTGTGTATCGGAGCAAAAGTAATTAACATTGTAGAGAATAAAATGTGCGACAGTTTATATTTTTCTACTGTCTATAGTTATCGCACTTTCACTGCTCTGTAGTTCGATAATTTATGGAAAATTACAACACTCGCACATTGAAGAAATATTGATGCAGTATATTAATGAATATTTTATTTGATTATTAAATGCTATTAATTTATGATACAAGTACATAAATATTAATAAATTTTCGAAGTAAACGCAGGACTCAACATTTAATTGTATATGAATATAACTACTTTTATCCCATTCGCCGATCTGTAGTTCGATAACTATAACCCGTAAAAAAAATCAGGAATACAAAAGTTGTAGCAAGTTTTGTCCTGTACAATAACGTTAATAACTAACTACTTTTCCTCTCCGATGCATTGGTGCAGATATATTCAGCAAAAGTCGGAAAATTTCGATATATATTCAAACAATATAACTCTGCTTGCACTTTCATTTTCAACTTGCCTTTCAACATGCGCTCACAAGCATGCCCTTCACCTGTCCACACTTGTGCCTCACTTCAGTTCAAAGATGGATGATTGGTAATTTTTTTAGTTAACGTCGTACTAGAGCAACACAACGGGCTATTGACGACGGTCCGGGATCAGTAACTTAAGGGAAAGATCCGAGGACAACACCTCGTAATTGTGAACCACGGTCAGATGAGTAAGCAACACCTGAGCTGGCACCCCACTCTCCAAACTTCCACGCCAACCCAACGTGAGGACTTTCGGCCACGACAGATTTAAGGTGCACCAGCCGCCTCTACACCATACGTTTACAAACATCCATGCCCGAGCCCGGATTCGAATCAGGAACCTTCCGATCTAGAGGCTAACACCTCAAGATGGATGAAGATATTCTGTTAGGAGGAATCAGTGCGGCATAGTTAGTGATTAGTAGGGCAACTTTTAGTTGCAGTAAAAATGGGAAAAGTTGCATTTATCATTCTCTTAAGTTACATTTACGGAAATAAAGTTGCATTTATTTTCGATACACTAAATTCTAAAATAAATTATTCGTAATGAATGAACAAATTTCGAAATATATTGACAATTCTAGTCGTGTACAACAGTGTTATAATACATACTGAAATACAGAAGAACATTGAATGGCCGATCCCTGGCCAGTAACTTCTTTAACATTGAAAACCTGCGCCAGCCGCAGTCATATAATGTGCTGTGTCTGATAGTAGAAGCGCGAAATCCTATCACTCAACATTCAGAGATTTTAAAACGTCATCTACCAGGCGAACAACATATTAATGATCGACACCCACCTCGTGAACTCTGCAGTCGATTACGCAAGTTTCCTCTGGATTATCAAGAGTGCCAACAAATGTGTTAAAAGTACTTCTTGACATCTATTTCACTTTCGTCTCTTAGGACGAACACCTTCTTTCCGTGAACTTCTTGTTTGATCCACAATACTTCGGCATTCGCAAGATCAGACACACGTGATCAAAGGGTTGGTTCAGATTGCAAAAAATGAAATAGTAATTTCATATTAATTCATTTTAAGCTAAATTTTAAAAAGTTGCAGGTCGTTGCATTTATGCAAAAAGTTGCAGTTATGCAGAAAGTTGCATTTATGTTGCGGTCATAACTCGCTTACAATACACACCATGAAGGAGGAATTTTGGTTTTAGTACTTAACATGCAGCGTAGAACGTGTGAAAAAAAAGTTGCATTTGTTGCAAAAAGTTGCCCTAGTGATTAGACGAGTAAATAAACATGTGAAATCTAGGCGAGCGATTTGGATGAAAGAATATTTCAAAACGCGCAATGAGCATTTATTAATTTACGTTAAAATTTATTATTATTCGTTGGGAGCACACGTTCAAACGCGATAATTATATTTTCTTTGATTTATTTCGCTGGAATCGTTTGCTCAGTGTTTCCTGTTGCTCTCAGGGAATAACAGCTGAATCTGCTTAAAATCGGAACGATATTTCCCCCGTAAATAAGTTGTTGAAAAAAAGGAATAAGGAGTGGTTTTGCGCACAGATGTTTTATTCCATCTCGGGTCGGATTACGAATGCCTCTCGCCGTGGAGGCACCTAACATGTATGCCTTCCTTTGCTAGTTGATTAAATTCTTGTTGTTACTGTTAGACTTGAGTTACCATTTCTCCCACCCGCTGATCATTATTAAAATTTAATAATAATTGGAATCTTTCCTGTTATTTTTTCAGCCAATAGATGTGGTTATTTAGACCTTATGTGTGTTGTAGAATCAATAAAAATAAATTCAAAACACAATTCATAATGTGGATACAAAACAGTTGTAAATAATCGTCGTTACCGATTAGCTGTATTTCAAAATTTTACTGCTGAAAACAGAAGATAAAACCTAATTGTGCATTTGGTTATACGTAAGTACTTATAATATTTGAGTTAAAAATGAATAATAATATTTCATATAATCTATGCTTATGAATTTAGATGACTTTTAGTTTCCAAATAATTATATTAATAATTTAAAGCATAAATAAGTGTTTAAACGAAGAAATGGTGTATGGTTAAAAAATAAATTTGTTTCATATTCATCCTTATACGTATTTAGAACCTGCACCATAGCTAAGAAAACTTTATTAGGATGAAACACTAGGTTAATATTACACTGGTATAATAAAAAGCTTAATTTGTCATTTTTTAATTCATTTCATTAAATATAATTAATTAAAGCCCATACACATAGTCAGATCTTCACTCTTGATATTCTTTCTTTAAGCCTATTTATGAAAATAAAATACATCAAAAAAAGATTAACTCATGAAGTGTTTCAAAAACAACAATTTGAACAGAAATATTTTAAGTGCAATCCTAATAAAGTTAAAGGCTCTTGTGGTGTTATTTCCCTAGGGAAATTTATTAAATGCTCTTTGCGAGTTTTGAATAAATGGCGTTTTTAATTATATTTTAATTTGATTTAAAATTTATTATGACGTTATTAATTTATTTATTAATTATGACGTGTTTAATTTTTTTCGTTTAATTTTTACAGTGTATGTTACACAAACACACATAAGACCTGTAGTCTTCTCTAAATTCAAGTTTGTTCGTTATTCATAACACACTAAAGCCGACCAACCGGTATAGTGGTTAAGGTATTAGCCTCTAGATCGGAAGGTTCCTGGTTCGAATCCGGGTCCGGGCATGGATGTTTGTAAACGTATGGTGTAGAGGCGGCTGGTGCACCTTAAATCTGTCGTGGCCGAAAGTCCTCACGTTGGGTTGGCGTGGAAGTTTGGAGAGTGGGGTGTTGCTCAGGTGTTGCTTCGTCATCTGACCGTGGTTCAAAATTACGAGGTGTTGTCCTCGGATCTTTCCCTTAAGGGACTGATCCCGGACCGTCGTCAATAGCCCGTTGTGTTGCTCTAGTACGACGTTAACAAAAAATTACCAATTACCATAACACACTAAAAAAAACCAAACACAACAACTTCAGTTCATCAAAACACTGCAAATTGCTATTGGAACTCCTTGCGCTTCGCTGTGCGCTATGGTATACTGCTACTTCTGACTCATCTCGGGCATGCCTTGACGCATGCATCACTTGCGTCGAGGCATGCGCTTAGCGCAATCAAAAGCGCACAAGTTTGGACACCTAGTAAGATAGATAGCCGACCAACCGGTATAGTGGTTAAGGTGTTATCCTCTAGATCGGAAGGTTTCTGGTTCGAATCCGGGTCCGGGCATGGATGTTTGTAAGCGTATGGTGTAGAGGCGGCTGGTGCACCTTAAATTTGTCGTGGCCGAAAGTCCTCACGTTGGGTTGGCGTGGAAGTTTGGAGAGTGGGGTGTTGCTCAGGTGTTGCTTCGTCATCTGACCGTGGTTCAAAATTACGAGTTGTTGTCCTCGGATCTTTCCCTTAAGGGACTGATCCCGGACCGTCGTCAATAGCCCGTTGTGTTGCTCTAGTACGACGTTAACAAAAAATTACCAATTACCATAACACACTAAAAAAAACCAAACACAACAACTTCAGTTCATCAAAACACTGCAAATTGCTATTGGAACTCCTTGCGCTTCGTTGTGCGCTATGGTATACTGCTACTTCTGACTCATCTCGGGCATGCCTTGACGCATGCATCACTTGCGTCGAGGCATGCGCTTAGCGCAATCAAAAGCGCACAAGTTTGGACACCTAGTAAGATAGATAGCCGACCAACCGGTATAGTGGTTAAGGTGTTATCCTCTAGATCGGAAGGTTTCTGGTTCGAATCCGGGTCCGGGCATGGATGTTTGTAAGCGTATGGTGTAGAGGCGGCTGGTGCACCTTAAATTTGTCGTGGCCGAAAGTCCTCACGTTGGGTTGGCAGCTCAGGTGTTGCTTTGTCACCTGACCGTGGTTCAAAATTACGAGGTGTTGTCCTCGGATCTTTCACTTAAGGCACTAATCCCGGACCGTCGTCAATAGCCCGTTGTGTTGCTCTAGTACGACGTTAACTAAAAATTACCAATTATTTACCTAATAAGATAGAGCGCTTTTGAGGAAAGGTTGACGGTGGGAACAGATAGGGAGTTTTGGGCGCATGTTGCAGAAGCATAACAGGGTATTCTCCTCGGACACGGGTTCTACGCCCGAGTTAGAAATGAATATCGAGCTTACCAGTAGTGAGCCCGTTAGAGCCTTACCGTATGTCTCCTAGGCAAACAGAAATTCTGAGGGAGGAAATTACAGTGAGTTTACGAGACTTTTGGATTTGGGAGTGATAGAAGTGGGACAGTCCGATTACCTCGCCCATGATTCTGGTAGAAAGTCAGGGGAAAATGCCCCGTCCTTGAGTGGACTACCGGCGTTTGAAAGCCATAACCAGGATCCAGTCGTTTCCTCTTCCCAATACAGAAGAGGTAGTAGAACGGGTTAGTGCTGCAGCTTATATGACGGTAATGGATTTAATGGATTAAAGGTTACTTTCAAATTTCTTTGAAAAAAGGTGCTCAGAGGTACGCCTCTTTCGTAACGCCATTTGGAGCGTTTATTCCAAAAAAAAATTATGTTTGGGCTGGTGAACGCTTCTTTTTACTTTTGCAAGCTAATGGATCAGGTCAGAACGTCCATCGATGCTGATTCGACTTGGAGTATGCTTATTTTGTTATCCTTTCCGCATTTGTGTACTGAATTCCAAAACTTGTGGTGACTGTTAATCATTTTCTTAGATGAATACACTTTATAAAATAATTTGGATCAAAAACTTTTCTAAAGGTTTTACAGCTAAATTACCTAGAACGTCCGCTGGTGTCGTTTTTGACACCAAGCGAACTTATCAGGCCCTGTTCACATGAGGCGTTTTCTGATGTCAGCTTTTTTTAAGCATTAAATTATGTTTCTTATTCCCCATATATTCAAGTTTCTATAAGTTGTTTCAAAAATGACCGGCCTATTTGAAAAATCAATAAAAGCTAAACCGGCAACGACAGAAATGCGCCGTTTGTTGCAATGTGCTTGGACAACAGTAAATTTTCAGGCAGGCAGACTTTCGAAATTAGTTACAATGTTCAACAACAGATGGCGCTGCAGTCAGAATAAATCTATGTTACGATATTTTCCACATGCGATATTTTCCACATACGATATTTTCCACCATGCGCAGCAACCAATATGGCATAGTCTCAGTACAAAATTATCAGAAACCCGAGCAAACATCTCAGGCGGGATGGCTTCATGTGCAGAAGAGATGTACTGCTCCAGTTGCGCAATTGTTTCTGGATTGTGGCGGTACACTTGGTCTTTCAAATGTCTCCACTCTCTTGCACAAGCTGTGCATTGGCCTCTGTGGTTGTCGTACGCGGTCGCCCTACCTTTTCAGCGCGTTCATCCTTCACGTTCCCAGACCGTTGAAATTTTTCAAATAGATCCTTTATTGTATCTTTTTTTGGTCCTTTGGTTACATTAAACTTCCGTTGAAAACTTCGTCTTGTTGCAACAACACTGTTCTAGGCGCTGTTCTAAGAAATAAACTATTTTTTACAGCAATCTGTGAACAGTACATGTTAAATCAGAAGAAAGACGACTGCGTTTTCTTATATATCTCGCAAATCGCTTGCAGCGCCATCTTTTGTTGAACACTGTAACTAATTTCGACAGTCTGTCTGCCAACAAATTTACTGTTGTCCCAAGCACATTGCAATAAACGGCGCAATTCTATCGCTGCCCGTTTAGTTTTTATTGATTTTTTAAATAGACCGGTCACAACATTTTTGAAACACCCTGTATCTTGGCGATCGTTGAAGATAGAGTGAAAATTTCAACGGATTTCAAATCAGCATAAAACTACGCCAGATCAATACCAAAAAACAGATTTATTATTTAATTATTTAACATCTGATTATTTAATTATTTATTAAATAATAATTTATTATTTAATTATTTAACATCTGATTATTTAATTATTTATTAAATAATAATTTATTATTTAATTATTTAACATCTGATTATTTAATTATTTATTAAATAATAATTTATTATTTAATTATTTAACATCTGATTATTTAATTATTTATAAAATAATAATTTATTTATTTAAAGAAAATCACATTTAAGGTATCCATCTGGTGTAAACTTTTACGCAGATTTCAAATATAATCCGCTGAAATTTTCATTTTATTTTCAACGATCGCAAAGTAGACTACTTGCATTAGTGGAAGGAAAAACATAAGTTAATGAGCGTAACATAAGAAACTTTGTTTCATGATTTTGGCTGCAATATGTCGTTATCGATTCACTTTCTTGACTCCAACATGAATTTCTTCCCTAATAACTGCGGGGAGGTCATTGATGAGCACGGCGAACGTTTTCATCAAGATATTGCCAAGATGGAGCAACGGTACCTGAGCAAATGATAAACGTCAATGCTGGCTGACTAATGTTGGACACGCGAAACTCCCCTCGTACATCACAAACAACAGGTCAAAAAAAAGCGAAAGTCCGAAGATTAAGGTATCCTTAACACGTGTATTATAATATTTACATATACATACATTATTTATCAATAATGCGTACACATTACACAAAAACTGTAGCCAATTCAGCCTTTTCTTTGTCATATTCGTATTCAGCACATTGAATTAATTAGGAAATGACTATTTTCATCACAGAAGCAGAAAATTTTAGAAATTTTGTTGTCCAGTGTTATTAAATGCTGATATTAATAGCTTCGTTAACAGTTAATAATCCCACCAACAGTCCTTGATTGGTAATTATTAGTTAACGTCGTACTAGAGTACACAACGGGCTATTGACGACGGTTCAGGATCAGTCCCTTAAGGGAAAGATCCAAGGACAATACCTCGTAATTTTGTACCACGGTCAGATGACGAAGCAACACCTGAGCTGGCACCCCACTCTCCAAACTTCCACACCAACCCAACGTGAGGACTTTCGACCAGGACAGATTTAAGGTGCACCAGCCGCCTCTACACCATCCGCTTACAAATATCCATTCCCGGACCCGGATTCGTACCAGGAACCTTCCGATCCAGAGGATAACACCTTAACCACTATAGCGGTTGGTCGGCCCAACAGTCCTTGAATAAATAGAGTTAGCACACATCAACTGCAAACTTTCATATAGCTTCTAAATTCCCTGTGATTTTAAATGGTAATTTTTAATTAACGTCGTACTAGAGCAACACAGCGTGGTGTTGTCCACGGATCTTTCCCTTAGAGGATTGATCCGGGCAATCGATCATATCGTGTTATGTTGCTCTAGTACGACGTTAGTTAAAATTACCATTACGAATCGCAAATCCGGCTTTAAGTACCACGGTTGCCGGTTGGAAGAGTACGCCCAACTGGACTACCACGGATTTCATTCTCTTAGATAGGTTTATAGTTATTTTAACAGTTTCTGCTTGCCCCTATTGTGGGGCCGACCAACCGGTATAGTGATTAAGGTGTTAGCTTCTAGATCGGAAGATTCCTGGTTCGAATCCGGGTCCGGGCATGGATGTTTGTAAACGTATGGTGTAGAGGCGGCTGGTGCACCTTAAATCTGTCGAGGCCGAAAGTCCTCACGTTGGGTTGGTGTGGAAGTTTGGAGAGTGGGGTGCCAGCTCAGGTGTTGCTTCGTCATCTGACCGTGGTTCAAAATTACGAGGTGTTGTCCTCGAATCTTTCCCTTAAGGGACTGATCCCGGACCGTCGTCAATAGCCCGTTGTGTTGCTCTAGTACGACGTTAACTAAAAATTACCAATTACCTATAGTGGGCTGATCGGTCATTTCTTACTACACGAAGGCTATAGACATAGCACGTAGGTATTCAATTAATGTCGCACTGCAGCAACACAACGGGGTATTTGCGACGGTCCGAGATCGAAACCCAAATGAACGGTTCCGAGAACAACACACGTAATTTTAAACCAAGTGCTTTTCGTGGTGCTGATCTTAAAGCCAACGATCGTCATATGATCGTGGTTCAAAATTACGTAGTGTTGTCCTCGGTAATTGGTAATTCTTAATTAATGTGGCACTAGAAGAACACAACGGGCTATTGTACGGGATCAATCTTCTAATTGAAAGATCCTAGGACACCACCGCCGACCAACAGGTATAGTGGTTAAGATGTTGGCCTCTAGATCGGTAGGTTCCTGGTTCGAATCCGGATTCGGGCATGGATGTTTGTAAACGTATGGTGTAGAGGCGGCTGGTGCACCTTAAATCTGTCGTGGCCGAAAGTCCTCACGTTGGGTTGGTGTGGAAGTTTGGAGAGTGGGGTGCCAGCTCAGGTGTTGCTTCGTCATCTGACCGTGGTTCAAAATTACGAGGTGTTGTCCTCGAATCTTTCCCTTAAGGGACTGATCCCGGACCGTCGTCAATAGCCCGTTGTGTTGCTCTAGTACGACGTTAACTAAAAATTACCAATTACCTATAGTGGGCTGATCGGTCATTTCTTACTACACGAAGGCTATAGACATAGCACGTAGGTATTCAATTAATGTCGCACTGCAGCAACACAACGGGGTATTTGCGACGGTCCGAGATCGAAACCCAAAAGAACGGTTCCGAGAACAACACACGTAATTTTAAACCAAGTGCTTTTCGTGGTGCTGATCTTAAAGCCAACGATCGTCATATGATCGTGGTTCAAAATTACGTAGTGTTGTCCTCGGTAATTGGTAATTCTTAATTAATGTGGCACTAGAAGAACACAAAGGGCTATTGTACGGGATCAATCTTCTAATTGAAAGATCCTAGGACACCACCGCCGACCAACAGGTATAGTGGTTAAGATGTTGGCCTCTAGATCGGTAGGTTCCTGGTTCGAATCCGGATTCGGGCATGGATGTTTGTAAGCGTATGGTGTAGAGGCGGCTGATGCACCTTAAATCTGTCGTGGTCGAAAATCCTCACGTTGGGTTGATGTGAAAGTTTGGAGAGTGGGGTGCCAGCTCAGGTGTTGCTTCGTCATCTGACCGTGGTTCAAAATTACGAGTTGTTCTCCTCGAATCTTTCCCTCAAGGGACTGATCCCATACCGTCGTCAATAGCCCGTTGTGTTGCTCTAGTACGACGTTAACTAAAATTACCATTACCATTACCGAGGACACCGCCACGTAATTTTGAACCACGGTCAGATAGCATAGCGAGGCAACGCCTGAGCTGACTCCCCACTCTCCAAACTTCCAAATTAATCCAACTTGAGGACTTTCAGCCACGACAGATTTAAGGTGCACTAGACGCCTCTATACCATACGCTTACTAACATCCATGCACTGACCCGGATTTGAACCAGGACCTTTCTATCTAGAGGTTAACACCTCAACATCCGACCGTTTGGTCGGCAGTGTTGTCCTCGGATCTTTTCAATGAGGGGATTGATCCCGGACCGACGTCAATAGCCCGTTATGTTGCATCAGTACGACGTTAATTAAAGTACCTATCTACCGGTTTTGAACACTTCTAACGTTGACGTCACGGTTATGGTGTTAGCCTCTAGATTGTAGGTTCCTGGTTTGAATCCGAGTCAGTGTATGTATTTTTGTAAGCGTATGGTTTAAAGGTAGCTGGTGAACCTTAAATCTGTCGAGGTCGAAAGTTGACGTTGGGTTGATGTGAAAGTTTAGAGAGTGGAGTGCTAGCTCAGATGTTGCTTCGTCATCTGAACGTGGTTCAAAATTACGTGGTGTTGCCCTCGGAACTTTCTCTTTGGGGATTGATCACGGACCATCGTCAATAGCCCGTCGTGTTGTTCTAGTACGACGTTAATTAAAAAAATTAGCATAAACAAAAATTTCACCTGACGTCACTGTCTTGTTCTTATATATACAAACGCTCAGGCTTTCCATGTTTATACCTCTCTTTTGCGGTAAAATTAGTTTGATATAATGATATTGAAAATTAATAAGAGTTTTTTCTACGGTGACGACCCAGTTGTCAAATCCATCAGCCACCAGGGTCACAGTGCCACCTATGTTCCTGGTATGTTTTCATTTTACATTGTCTTTAAAATTGGATTGTATGTTCAGTCTTGACCATTACCGTGTCGTAACTAAGCGTGTACTTGACTACGAAATCTCTCATTCTAGTTTTCGGTTAGCGAGTGCTTGAATAACTTTACTCTGAGCGTTAGAGGCTTAATTCTGTTTTTATATAGCTTCACTTGTGTGGTCTCCCTCGCATGTCCTACGACTTGGGCGATGTCTGCTACTTGAAAAATGGTCGAGCAATAATAGACTTAATTTTTTTTTTATTGTAACGTAAGTGGGTATTTGCAGACACTCATTTTAACTGTAGTGGTTGTTACATTTAGTTAATCAGACGTTTAGTTTTTCTTGCACCTCTTTCGGATGAAGAAATTCTTTGAAATAAATGTTAGAGCTAATAGATGGAACATTGTCTCGTCTATACTTTCCCTAAGAGAAATTTAAACTTTGTCTTAAGTTAACTGAATCGTTTAAGTAGAAATTTAGGTTTATTTGTTATGTAATACAGAAGTGGCTTAGGTTAAAATAGTTAAATCGAATCGTAGCCAATTTTACAATGGTTTAAGGAAGGGTATTTTGAGTTTTTTAATTCGGTTCTCTTTTATTAATTTGGTACTTAGTGGGAAAATACCTCCTATATTTATGTAAATGTGTTTCTGTGACAAAAATTTAAATGGCAGATTTGATTTGCCTGTTATTTCTCGTGCTTGATCAGTTACTGGCTTGTTAAGGGGACCGGTACAATCCTATCTCTAATATTAAAATGGTCAAATTTTAAGGAACACTTTCTCGAAATGTTTTAATCTTATTGATTTGAGTATTTTTATACATGTTATGAAGACTCTTTTAAACATTTCAACACTAGGATTCTTAAAAACTTAAAATTTTGAGATTTTATTTCGAATATTTTTTTTTTCTGAAAAAGGACTAATTTTCAATCGTTTTAACAATCCTAAGGAACTTTTGCAAGCAGATGGAAGAAATGCTTGGGTTAAAATGTTATAAGATATATTACACATGTAAACTGATTTTTTTTTTTTACCTTTGCCTGAATAGACTTTGAAAAAGTACTCTTTTGTCGAAAAAGTACATTTTGAGATAGTTAAGTTTAAAGCGTAAAACTGACCGAACTTCGGGTATGTATAGGTATTTTCAAACAATTTAAAATACTTCCTACTCATAATATATAATTTTAAACAGAATGGTAGAAACATTTATTTAAATCATAAAAACATACTAAACATTTTGAAAGATTTTTGTGCAGTGATCCCTTAATTTTTTTTTTACATTTCCATCGATTTTATTATATTTTGTACTTGTTGTAGCGTATTCTCTTCTACCATAAAACCCGAAACAAACATTGACTTACCTGAAGGATTGAAACATTCATAGCCCTGGAGATCTGCTTCCATTCTCAATAATGTTTATCAATTTTTACCCTACTACTATATTTGACTTTATTATCGAATATTTAATTTACTTCAAAACTCTAGTCTTTTCCCTACTGTTGATCGTCATCACTAATGAGGTAACTAAGTTTTAAGGTTTAATTCGAAATCTGAATATTTTACCACGTATTTTAAGGTGAAAACTAGCATCACTCTAGTGTTATATGTATTCGTATATTAGTAATTGATTTTAAGATTTCCAGTGGCACGACAAATTTTAGTTCAAAGTGTTCTATGATCGGGATCCGCTGCTAAATAGGGCGTAGACCTTTATTAAAGAAAGTGCTTATATCTATCGCAAGGTGGCACATCTTCCCCATTAAGTGTTTTCCTAAAACTAGTGGTTCGATTCCTGTATCTTACTCTGAATGTATTCGTCTGCACGTAAGCGTTCCTTTGTGTGTGTGCATATCCTTTACTTGATTTTTCTAGCTTTGTATTTTCCCCACCTCAGCCAAATTTGGCACTTGCTTCCAAAAACCCCGATTACCCTAAATGCTTACTAGCTTGGTGACCTTCATAGGTTAATTTTTTTGTTGGGAGGATTAAGTGATCATTTTTGACTAATCGGTAAATTAGTCGTAACTGATCAAGAAGCTTGACACCAAAAAAAGTTATAAGTTTGGAATTAAATGTATGAAATGTTAGTAATTCCATAACTTTATCATTCTTGATACTATTGACTAGTAAAATTATATCCCCCAGTACAGGTGGTTTTTAAGTACCAACGACGAGTTTTGGGTAAATATTGAAATCCTAGACATGACATCGGAAGAATGGATTAGATTTGTTGTACTAAAACATATTTTGTAATTCCAAAATTAACTTATTTGCATCGACGAAAATGTAACTCAATTCTAGTCCTCACATTCGATGTTTGCGAGGCAGAAAACTAGAATAAATCTCAAGTACATGATCTTGAAAATCAAAACGAACGTTCCTTCTACTTAATCTTGGCATACGCGTAGCTCACATTTTTGCATATGCGAAGTTTCAATCGGAACGTCAGAACAGTTGCCATTGGTTGTCGATTTGGAGACTAATGCGAAGAATGGAGTAACTGACGTTGCGGCGTGTTTTTACTTTGGAGGCTAATGAGTTGTTTACCGGATGTAGACTTGCCTCGGTAACCCTTTATGAAAGGAAAACTATAATTGGTTCAAGGGACAACTTTAGCTGAGCCGTACAGAAGCAAGTTCAATATTACAGAAAGAAACTCGTTGCGAAATATCTGTAGAACGAAAGTTTGAGTTGGATAATTTGGCAATTTGTGTAGCAAGGCATCAGGATCTCAATCGGGTCTTTTTTTATATTATCTGCATTACGACAGAGCCATCTGTAAAACCTATTTCTAAAAAACTTGTTTGATAGTTTGGCTGGTACTGAAAAATTAGTCGCATTGAAAGCGTGAGCTCGTTTATTGCTTATTTCATAAATCTGCTGAAAGTTCGTTTGCTTTTGGCGTAATATGAAACGCTGAATAATTTTAAAGCAATGAGTTAAAAGGTGAAAACGAAAGGAAATGCAGATTCGTGTCTGGCGGAATATCGATGATATTGAAACTTAAATTTAGTTTATAAGGGTACTTTCTTTGTCCCAAAGAAATTGTCGAAATGTCAATAAATTTATAACAAACCAATGAAGTTAAGTGTCTAACTGTTTTTGATTTTTGGTAAAAGTTCCGGCGTTTAGTTTAACTATTTAGTTTTAAAAAAAATTTCCAAATGGAAATTACTCCTTTCATACGTTTGCAAACTGAAATAATTCATGTAAAATGCTCACTAGTAGCTTTGTCAAATGGCCGCAAAATATGACGACGGCGTATCCTCATTCGACTAAATTTGTTCCCACAGAACCAAATTTTAGAGTTCGGCTTCCTGCCAAAATTTCCAGCAATTTTTGTCTTCGTGACCGTCTATTTCTGAGACGGTACACTGTCTTTGAGAAAGAGCGTTTTGTATGCTTAATTTGATCAATTTTGTTTTAGTTCTTTAAAAGGTTCAATAACGTTGTATAATAAGCCCTTGAAGAGGAAAACAATAACAAGTAGTCTCTGTTAGGATTTTATTTAGTATTTTGATAAAACAGTGGTATCGCAAAGCATCTTCGTTCATCACACGATATCTCTTCGAAACTCGGAAGTGGTTTCCAAACTTTGCTACTACGTCCCCCCATTAAAAATATATATTTTTGGCACCCCTATTTATTTTATAATACACATTTTTAAATGGTAAAAAAGGTAACAATACAAAAAATGAATAAAACTTAATTGACAGAATAACGAGCTTTTACCATATCTATTTATTATAAAATGGATTTTTTAATACTATGGATGTGCTTGTTTACAGCACAAGCTTTTCAAACCTAGGTGTCATTTAGAAAAGTGCTACTCGTAGCTCTTTCTACTACACTGGATCTATGTTGGTATTTCAATGCAGCTAATGCAGAATATACAGTTTCTCATCGGTATGTTACGAATGCTAGCAGTACTTGCTATGCTTGGCAAAGTATTACATTTTTCACTTCGATTCAAACAAAATTGAATTAGGGTTTTACATTGAATTTTTTTTAGTGAAGGGTCTCGTAATAATATTCTATTGGTCTATCCTTTTCAATAGTTATCTATCAAAATTCATCTTTTTCTTCGACGAATGGGTTCTGTATCTACACGAACTTTGTAAAACTGGGATCTTCGAAATGTGAAAAGTAAATTAGCAAGCTGTTCCTGTGTTTAATAAATTTGTTAGCTTGTATATTAACTCTAGCGTAGAGGTCATTTAAATGAGGAAATATGTTGAACTTATTGTTTATGAAATTCGATTTCTATAGCTCCAATGTTTTATGAATACTTTCACGTTGTCATTATGAATCTGTGAATGCATTTGTGGTACTTTGCTTTTATTTTAAAATTCTCAATTTTCCAAAAATTTCAACTAAATAGGCTAGTTTAATATTGAAGTTGTCATTTCCAAACAAATTTGCCTGTCATTTTTTTATAGTGAAATCTCTTTGAATTCAAACAACCTTTGAATAATGTTTGCACAAAAACCAGCACATTTCACTATAGTATAAAAATGCAGTATAATTATCTTCCATGGTTTCAAATAGCTCGGCAAACAACATAACTTTTAATGGACTGTTTTGTGTAGTTATTAACGTTCGTAACTGCTGTAAAAATGTTGTGAATCTCCTCGCTCCTATTTTTTCACATGAGCTGCATTATGAAACATGCAGTGCATCCAGATAACTTCGGGTGTTTTCTTTTTAACTAATGCTTGAACACGTGCCTTGTGTCCTGACATTGCATTGGACTGTACCGATAGAGCACAATCAGTTATTCCACTTTGTCGTTCTCGCAAAGAGTGTCAATTGTACAGTCAGTACTGGCTATATGGGCACCCTCTTATAAGGTCACCCCGCTTAGATGGTCAGTTTTCTGAAGTCTCGTCCAACTTAATAGGTAACATGCGTTAAAGCGCACAGCTTATATAGTCGTTATAATTTCCTGGTTATCGCTCATGTGGTCAGTTTTTTTTTAGTCTTTTCAATGAGGTTATCGTTTTTTTATGTAAAATAGTAAAATTGTTGTAATATTTCTTGAAGCGGGGATCAACACAAGGAATCTACCAGAGGAAAGTCTTTGCAGCGACCCCGGAGGGGACCTGAATTTACGCCTTTACTTCCCTCCCCTTCCCATTTCTCTTTTGCGTTGAATCATCGTCGGCGTTACCCACCCCTTCAAATCTCTTCCTCTCCAAGCACAACAGGTGGACATCTGTCTGTTTATTGGTTTAAGTTATCTCTCCCTGTTTGAAAAATACGTTGAAATTGTAAAGAAAGAGTAAAAGAGAAATTTGGTTTCATTTGGATCGTACATGGCGAATGAGAACATTAATTTATCTTAAAAATTTTTGTTTTGGTCTGCTGACAAACTTTCTCTGCTCAAAATAAAAACGGAAACGAAAAAATAAATTTAGAATCTGCAATAATCTATGCAGTTCCCATTGCAAAGAAAACAATTAAATTCCATCAAATTCATTTCAAAATGTTGGGGGCCGACCAACCGGTATAGTGGTTTAGGTGTTAGCCTCTAAATAGGAAGGTTCCTGGTTCGAATCCGGGTCCGGGCATGGATGTTTGTAAGCGTATGGTATAGAGGCAGCTGGTGCATCTTAAATCTGTCGTGGCCGAAAGACCTAGCGTTGGGTTGGCGTGGAAGTTTTGAGAGTGGGGATGCCAGCTCGGGTGTTGCTTCGTCATTTGACTGTGGTTCAAAATTACGAGGTGTTGTCCTCGTAACTTTCCCTTAAGGGACTGATCCCGGACCGTCGTCAATAGCCCGTTGTGTTGCTCTAGTACTACGTTAACTAAAATTATCATTACCAAAATTTCCGGGATTGAATTTTAAAATTCGCCGCGACTCAATTATTGAAAAAACATTTTGAATACCTGTGTGTCAAATCCCATTATTGTAAGTGCCGTAGATTCATTCGTCAGGACTGTGATAACGAAAAACAGAAACAAACGCTTCCTTTTATAACGGAGATAATGCATCGAATATGGATACACGTACGTATGCGTACGGTACTTAGTGAAATTAGCTTACCTTATAAAACTAAGAAAATATTGCATATTTCTTACTGTAGTTCTTACTTCCACGAATTAATTTTTAAAATTTTCTTAAAAGTTTAATTTGTTTATGAGCACTATTCCGATATGTGAATATAATCCTGCCATAATTAGCGTAGTATCGTTCCGCATGTATGGTAGCCCCGCTTAAATGGTTTTATTTTTTTTTTGGACTGCTGGGGTGACCATATGAGATACTGACTGTATTGAAAATTTCATTGGATGTGGCCTTTCCAGAAATGGGGTTGAGAAATGATATCTTCTATTTTGCGTTAAGTTTCTAGCATTCTGCAACATATCTAACAAATGCAATTACATGAACTAGAGTCCAGCTAATCTTGAGCTACATCAGTTGCCTCGTATACTTGTATGGCGAAATTCGACGGACGCAGTCCAGAATCATAGCTAAGATTTTCGTATGTAATCCTTTTGCAAATTGCTTCATCAACAAGAGGTACTTGTCGTAACTTTTTCACATTCGCCAAACATATTAACAATATCATTAGCTGCAGGTATAACTAAGTTTCTCCTACTGTGGTTTTCTGCTTTTCGCGATTCTGTGAGCAACTTGGTACGACGCTAGCAATGCATTTAATGGAACATAAACTAATTTTTTGAACGTTTGCTTTTATTTATTAAACTCGTCTAATTATCTTTAAAAATTGTCATGGGCTTGTCAACGTATTCAGTATTTATAGTTTTAAGGTACCGTTTTAATTTGCCTGATATCGTACTATCTGCAGGCAAAGCTTTCGTTCAAAACAAACGCATTGGTATTTCTATACTATTATAATAGTACTTGTGAATACTAATGATAAGTAGGTTGAATCGTATCTTGGATTTCTACCTCCTTGTTCCTCTTCGCTGTTATTCCCACTACCTTTCTCGTTCCTTTTTTACGATGTTCTAAATTTTTGAGTTGTATATAGTTGTCATCTTCATATTCTAAATACACCATCACTTCATAAATCTATCTATATATATAATTCTCTTACGTGGCACGCAAAAAAGACGTTATTTGTAATCGCGTTTTGGCAGCACTGTACAATTGTTTGTTTATCGCGAAATCCCGCGCATCGATTGAATTTATAGCGTTATCGGATTAAATTTTATTGAAAAAAAAGGAAATTTTAATGAGTTGTTGCAGTTAGTTTATAATAGAAATCAAAGAAAGCGGAGGATCTTTTCAGGGCCATTTAAAAAACGGTCCTTTTCAGGGCCAACAATTATAGTTCAACAAGACGCTTGCACTACAACTTTCGGTAAAAACTCGATGAAAAAGTGTGGGTCGTTTGAGTGCTGGGAAAATGTACACACAAAAACATGCTAGGTATTCAATTTCCAAAGCAACGCTCACGTTTCGAGTCAAAATTTGCACAAAGTTTTCATTTGAATTCTGATTTTAGAGATACTGTATATATTTTTTCTGTAATACAGCAAATTTAGATTCGAAAAACATTTTTTTTGGTAACATATTTTATAAACAATCCCTTCTGCTAGGACACATGTCTTCATTGAGGCGAGCGAAGCGAGCATAGGTTCGCGGACCGAATCAATGAGGATTGCTTCGCAATCCTCCGGGGGTTGGCGAGCGTTAGCGAGCAGTGGGCAGGCCCCCTAGTACATTTTGTTACATTCATGACGAAGATAATCCTAAACTTTTTAGGACCAAATTACTTTTAAATTTCTCACTTCCTTATTTATTTCTAATTTACCTTTATTTGACTTGATATATTAAATATTTTAATTTTACTGGGTCAAATTTCGTCTTGTGTCTGGCGCAGCTTGTCCACTATTGGACCTTGCGCCATTAAGCCCAAAACAACCAACCAAACCACTACCTTTACTTGTATCTGTATTGGTATCTTCATTATTAGTGGATTTTCTCTTGTAACCAGTCACACAAATGTATTCTTTCATCTATAAATATTAATATTAAATTTATTCTTGAAACATACCGATAATGATTAGTAATTTATAAGTTGTAAGAAATCGCTCCAAAATTAATAAAAAGCACTTATCTGAGAGTGACGTTTGAATTTGAGGGTATTGTTTTGATTATTCCTACGACAAGAAGTTCTAGCGGCCGTTTTATAAACTATGCACTTGCAAACTACAAAACAGTGGTATCGTCCAATTTCCAAAATATAGTTTCCAGTCCCACGTGTTACAAGAAACAATTTTTAGCTATGCATATTATACTAAGCTATCTACCTATATGTCATGCATAGTACTCTAAGTTTAATATTGGGGTGGCTTGTATGCAAATAAAATGTATGCATGAAATATGGTAAACTAAAGCTGACCACTGACTGACCAACGAAAAACACTGTTTTTTCGTTGGCTATCTTTAAGGACGAAAAGAAAAAAAAACTAAACTCTCAATCTTATTGCGCTTTACTTTTACCACTCGTATTGAACCATCATAAGGTATTACGAAACGATAGCTTGCGTTTGTGAGCTTCGTTATGTTAGAGACTCGTGCAACTTACGATGGCAAACCAGCGCTCAGACGACAAAGCAATATCGTGATATTTGTCGCTTGTTTCGTATGTTGAATCTTTTGCTTTGGGTCAATTGTTTCGGCTAAGAAAGAAACTTAGTTTAAGTGTTTCAGCTCTGAATCAGTTGACCGGGGAAGGGGTTTCCTCATTAATAAAAGTCTATGTGTGGCTTCCGAATGTCCGATGTGATATTTAGTCATAAGTTCATTGACCAAATTAATGCAGCGACGACAAGAGTGAAATGAACAAATCGAAGAGTTCATTATTTGTCTGTTCAATCGAGTTTTTCTCCTAATATCTATTATACAGGAACCTCTTTTCCCGGTTCCAAGGTCTATATAGAAATTTCTGTGAAAGTGGTCCTTCCTCTAGTGCTCTATCTGAACGTGTTCATTTTCCTTCTAGGTGAATGCTGTTGTGACGGCGAGTGTCGCCAAGCCCTGCTTGGCCGTTGAGAGTTGTGGTTGTCGTACCAAAGGCCATGCCATCACTTAGTGGTAGCGAGCAGGCTGACTAGTACTTCCGGATCCTCATTGGAGTGGGGTCCTGGAAGACGTCAGCTTGCTCGCAACATACGGCAGCCAGAAATTTGTCAGCAATAGGTGAGTACTTCGGGTCTATTGGTACGTCAAGTCTACCTTGTGGGTTGCTGCGTACTTACTCCCAAACTAACGCTGAATTTTATTATTACTAAACAAACTAAAATAATACACTGCGGCTTCCATGAGAAAGTAGATGGCCATACGAAAGTCAATTGATACATAGGTGGTTAGGAAAGTGTTGCCACACGCACATTCCTGTATGACAACCACCATAAGTAATTTTTTTTCTAATAACTCTATACAGCTATGGCTTCCAGCAAGCAATGAACTTCGATTTTAACTTTAGACCACGGCCTGTACAGCAGTTGTACTTTGAAAGTTTTAAGAATTACGCCAAGATAGAAGGTAGACTACTCCGCACATTTCTTGCGTTTAGAAATCCGATCGCAGAACTCTCTTTACACTTGGCGGTACGTTACATTTTACATTTTATTTACGTACCAATTTAACAATAACCAATATAATGCGATGTAATTCAGTCGGCGTTTATGCAGTCTCCCCGTGGCATACGCTCGATAAGCAATACTCCATTACGGTCCCGAAAGACCGTTGCCATGAGTTTGGTAGTCGAGATTCCTTGTTTAAACTTTAGGCCTGGTTGGTGAACGAGCATGATGCTACTCCATAAACTGACGTTGAGTGTAGCATAAGAAACAAAGATTTCATTTCCTTGTAACAATGGGAAAGAACTTAGCCTCCTTCATCCATTCGCTTGATTTTGTGGCCGTCATACGCTGCACCCTCCTTGCACAACTTTTTCTGAATTCAAGGTAATCTGTTGCCACTTTGTGAATGATAGTGCGAGACACAAATGAAATTTATCATTAATTTCATCCAAAGTCACACGCCGGTCTTGTTTGATGTCGACAAATTCAGACTTGACAAGCTAATCCGTACTGACATTTGGGCGGCCATATTGATCCTCATCATAGGCGTGCTCTTCCCACATTAAAATTTCGTGACTCCAATAACGCGGACATGATTCATCCATCATATCACCATACACCTTAAGTTTCGCTTGGTCGTACATTTTTTGCGTTTAGAAAACTGATCACGGATATCGCTTTTAATTATGCGTCACGTTCGATTTTCTTGACCATTTTATTTTCTTACATCGCATTATATTTAAATTGTTACGGTAATTCTCTAAACAGCTGACAGATGAGTCCCCAAAACCCCCTACAAAAAATGTCCCTAAAACCTTGACCGGTACACCTTCCACTGTCTCAGTGGAGTGCATTCTCAAAAGGGTATTACTTTCCGAACGACCCTAGTAGATAAAATTTAAAAATCAAGTTGATCAAAAGTACTTGATATCGGAATACAAAATATTTGCCATGTGAATAAGCACGAAAAATAAAAAATGTTAATTCATACCATGTAAAACCTCGCAAGAGTCCATTTCGTTCCGATTGTTTCCGAGGATTTCTTAAATTCTTTAGCTCTACTTACTCGCATAATAAACTATTGAATATTTTACTTAAATTTTGTAAAATGGGACGATTTTTCATGATTTGACCCGCTAAATCTTCAATACATCTGGACTTAATAGTCCCATCAGAATGAATGAGAGCTTAGTTTGAAGAAAAATGCCATGACATTTGTTAATGACGCGTAACATGACCTATAAAGTGAACTTTTCAACTTCAAGGCAATTCAGTTTGTTTTATACAATTAAAAAGTGCATTTTTCATTCGTATAAAAACAAACAAATGTTAATACTCTATTTATCTTTACTTTCTGAAAGTTGAAACCCATTCGTGTTCCACCATTATAGTAAAAATATTCGTTTCCACGAGATAACTCGCCCATCCAAATCGGACCAATTTGCCAATAACGAGATCTCTTCAGGAATGATTATAGAATTCCAAATGAAGATGCTGCCGTTTTTAATGAACAAGCAAAGATTTTTGAATTTTCTGATTAATGATGAGGTATCTCGTTCATAAAGATCCGGCCAGTTTTACTAATGACGAGGTACCTCGTCAAGACAAACACCTGGAAGGTTACTTTCGATTTGTGCCAAACACTTCAGGAAGCAGATTCGACCTACTCTTGTCTCCTGGGCTTCTTATCCAATCGAAAGAGTGTGAAAGAACTTGACTGTTTGAAGCGACGAGCCTTTTATTTGTGCTACGATCGGTGCCAAATGCAAGATGATGATAATCAACAAGTATAATGTTATATATTTACTGCACAGATTATATATTATGTAGTTTAATGACATACACGGAGGAAAAATATATAATGCAAGTAAAGTGCGTCAAAAATCATTGATGGAATAAATTGAGGTTTAAAACTGGGACAATATGTTTAAGTGTGACTTGCTAAACAAGCATTTTGGCAATGATGACTCTCTGGCCAGATTTCTCATTAATGAATGGCTGTCGAATGGCCGATGTGACGTTGAGTCATAAGTGTATAGAGACGAGTACATGGCAGCGACGACAGGAGTGAAATGAATCTAGATATATTGAAGGAGTCATTATTTGTCTGTTCAATAGTTTCCTATCTCTATATCTATTACACAGGAGCTTCTCTTTACGCGGCTTCAAGGTCTATATTCAGATTCCTGTGAAAGGGATATTTTCTCTGGTGCTTTATCTGAACGACATGTTTCTTCCAGGTGAATGCAAGTGCGACGAGTTGTGCAGCCGGGCCCTGTATGGTCTGGTTCGTCACTTCGAAACACTTGAGGGGTTAAGTAAAACTGTTTGTCATGTACTGAAACCTTAAAATGCTTATAAAAGTAATAAAAGATGACCATTTTCGCGACCAAAAAGACTGTCAAGACTAGGTGAGCAATTAGGTCCTTATGAGGATATACATTTCTCTCCATCCTGATAACTATCGATCTTTTTACAATCTTTAGTCCTTTCTTGAAGCTTTAATTATTTCATTCTGATGTCTTTGGAAATTTTATTCTTGCTTGCAGTGGGATATTATCTCCAGAGGGATCCATTGCCATCCTAAGTTTCCTACTTTTATTTTGAGGTTCACTTAGTGGACCTGGCAATTTAGAGTCTATAGGAAAAGTTAAGACTAAAACTTCTTCAGACGCTATCTAAGATGATAGTTCCATTCTCTTATGCTCAAATAGAACTGCCTTCTGAAACGAGTGATTTATTAGACAAACCACTCGGATTGAGACGCCACACCTTTTCAAAACATTCAATGCATTATACCTTCTGATGGTTGATCTTCGCGTCGAAAAATAACTTTTAATGACCAGAATGATGCAAAAATTCTCCCTAACTGTCTCCAGATCTTTGAAGACTTTCTTTTCCTCAATTATTCTTTTCATTCCTTTCTAGTATTAAGGCAGTTTCATCTCAATGTGATATATCCTACTTAACAAAACGCCAGATCTTGATGGACGAGATATCTCGGCAAAATCACTCGGATGGTTAATGCATTTGAATGGGTTTCTAGAAGAAGGGCGTTAATTACGTTACAAAGATTTTACACCCAAGAGTGAGCTTTTTTCATCAGAAAACGTTTAGTCTCTGATGTAACATTAGCCCTTTTTCGATACTAATTTACCTGAATTTTAGTTAAGCTTGTATTTCATTTTCAGTAAATTACACATAGGCCCTTGCTCCACATAAAAACTAGTTATTAAAAATTCGTAACATACTCCCATCTTCCAAACACCCTTTCATTAACTGATGTAAATGAAAAAGAGGATTCAGTTCAGCACACGATAAGATGGAAGATCTTTTTCGTACATTGATATATACAGGACAGTTTTAATATGATCAATATACACTATAGGGACAAAAGTATTTGAACGCTGCAGAAGTTCGAAGGAGGATCCATCTTGGTGTGGGGTTGTTTTTCTGGTTAGGACTAGGCCCATTGTTTATGTTATATGTACTTGGTACCATGAACGCTGAAGGGTACCTCGACGTTCTGAATAGTTGAGCCTTGCCTACACCATAGCAATACTACGGCGATTGTATTTTCTTCCAACAGGACTGGGCTCCATGTCATACAGCTAAACGTGTGCTGGACTGGTTACATAAAAATGAGTCGAATTTGCTTGACTGTCCTGTTCAGAGCTCGGATCTAGGTCCTATCGAGCACTTGTGTGACAAACTGGATTGAAGAATACGACACCGTCACGCGCGCCCATATTCATAACTATCTCTTCTCGCAGCCTTGCAAGAGATACAGTGAGCTATTCCTGCCCAGACTTAACCCTTCTTTGCATGATTTTTTTTCTTTTTGTGAAATAAATCAAGGTGATATAATTCATGTTCAAAATTAAAGCAAAAATGGTTTAAATAAATCTTAGTATATATTTATAGTATAAATTTAGCAAAAATTAATAGGATGGTATCATGTGGTATTTCTTAAATTAAACGCAATAATTTTTCAGAAATTGCTCTAAAATTGACAGAAACGCATGTTACAAACCTTTCTTCCACTCATTTTCACTTTTTTAGCACAATAGAAACTCAAATATAATAAAACAAAATTAAAAACGAAATCATACGTTTATTGCAACTACAACAAACAGCGGAATGACAACTTCAAGCTCGTTTTACTGATAGTGACACGTGCTTATTTTTGACAGCTATGTTTTTTTTATGCAATGTACATTAAAAAGGTATCCAGACACGATCAACTTAAAGTGAACTTGTTCTTTTATATAATTTTTGGGCATTCAATGTTATGATGGAAATTTCCACCATTATGCAAAGAAGGGTTAAAGAGAACGTGTGGAAAGTATACCTCGACATGTTTCAGGTGTAACACAAGCAAAACGAGGCTCTATACTAAAGAGAATAATAAAACACTTTTTCTGAAAACCATGCAGCGTCCAAATAATTTGGTCCATATAATGACTTAGTCTTGACAAGACCGTTTGCAATTTTCTCTTGTGAAAGAAATCGGACGAAACCTGGAAAATTTCCTGAATACGAGAATCGTTTCTGCGTCGTCCTAGTTTAATGAAGAAAGTTTGAACAAACTAGGAAAGTTTCAACCATTAAATTAATGTTTGGAAATAATTATGAATGAAGATTATTATATTTTGATGGGGAATTGATTTTGAAGGACTTCTGATATGGCCGTGTAAAATTTCAGCCTATTCTGATAGTTTTTTTGCACTACATTAAATTTTCCTCATAATTACGATTTAGGTAGCAACTAAAAGTTTATAAATGCCGGACAAACCTCGGGTTATAATTCTCAGATTGTTTGCTCTTGCATAGTAAATGCAATAATGTAATTCTCTAATCTTCTGCACTTGCATAGTAAACATAATAATTCTGGGATCGCTGGAAAATACGTTTGGAAATAGTGTTCAAATTTGAAATAGTGTAGCGATTCCTATTAATCTCGAGATTTACGAATAGGGATTTTCTACGTAGACATTATCCTGGAGATTGATATCAACTTTAGACTACTTATCTAGAAATATTCAATCCTAAACATTAAATTTCATTAATTTACTAATTTAAAACAAAGTAGAATTTTTTTTTTTGCATCCAAATATATTTTCTATAAGAAATTTCATTTGTGCAAAATTTTGATATGAAGACATCCACTTATGCAGTTTTGATTTTGATTATGTAGAGGACGTTATTCCCTATGGAATTATACCTTTGAATTTTTGCTTTAGTATGAATAACGCTCGGAAATAATGGAGGTGGTTCGTTAATTTTCCTCAGACTGTACATCTGATTCTTCAGTTTTCTTCTCGGTTCATGGCATGGCGTCCAGGGCATGAAAGTATCCTTAATAAAATAAACTGCAATATAACATTCATAAACTATGAAAATTAAATTTAAAGTTGATAATAAGAGAACTGCTTACATCCAAACGAATTAGAAATTCAAAGGAAACTATTTCAAATTAAATTACCCTATTCATACCATGCATTCGGTTATGGCGCACGTTTTTGTGTCCCCTATCGATAAATTTTCGTCAAGAACCGTAAAGCAAAACTGGATTGCATTTTGGAATAGGCAATTCAAAGGTTCCTTGTCTCATTCAGCCGAGATTGACAGGAAAGATTAGTCGTGAAGGAGTATAAAGAAGGAATTTATTTTTACAATAGCCTTTAGTTTAGCCATTGTTTAGTTCTTTCCGTAAAATCGGAATTGTTGAAGATGGATTAAAAATTTCAACGGATTTGAAATCTGCAGAAAACTTTACACCAGTTTAATACCTTAAGGCAGGTTTACACGCTACGATAAATTGTTACGATGGGATTGACAAACTTATTGTTCCAATAAATCGAAAGTGTGAGTATTGTTTACACGCTACGATAAATCGTAACAATTTCTTGTCAAATATTCGTTGTCGACTGCTATCGACCTCGCATGTCGGTACGATTCGCAGAAATTGATGCTGGCTGGCATCAACCATCCAATCCAATTCCAATTAATCGCTACAATGTCCTGTTTACACCCAACGATAAATCGAAACAATTTGATCGTTACGATAAATTGCTAGCATTTATCGTAGCGTGTAAACCCGCCTTTACACCACGGGCACACAACGCCGGGATAACCACGCAGTGGCTAGTATATAATAAATTAAGGGGGTCCGGGACACATTGAAAAAAAAATTTTATTAATTAATTTATAATATTTTTTGTACTGTCATCCATTTAACTAATAAGCGAAATCGAAACACAAAATTCTTTTCAAAAGTTTTTAAAAATTTTAAATTAAAATTTTTGAAAAAAAAGAAGGGTCATTTTAAATTGCTAAAACTCAAAATATTCTTGATCCATTTTCAAAATTCTTGCAGTCAATTATTCACAAATTTATAAACTTTAATTTTGATTCAACAATTTAAAAAATATTAATTTAAAAAATATATATATTTGAATGAAAATTTAAGGGTACTTTTTTTACAAAAGTCTTATTTTTAAAAGTAAATATTTGTTTCAAATTTACTGAATCAAAATTAAAGTATGATGTTTGAAATATATATGTTCCAAATTTCAACCCTTAAACTTCATCGGTTTTCCACTTATAGCAATTTGAATACAGGAAATCTTGAAAAAAAGTATCATGGAGAAAAACTCATTTAAAGTTTTAAAGACGGATGTTGTTGCCATGACAACTGTCCAGAGTGTTAGATTTTCAAAACAACGCACCACAAGAATTATATCTAGTTTTAATTAAGATCGAAACATGATTTAGACGTCATTTTAAACAGAAAAATACAGATATTTTCTTAAATCGTCAAATTTTCGAAATTTTTATTTTATGTGTCCCGGACCCCCTTAAAATACATTAAGCAGGTTATTAGAGTATTAGGAGCATCTTGCGTGTACAAATCAAATCTTGTTACATAAAATGCTAGATTCTGCCGTGCGAGGCTATTAAAGTTTTGATCGGTTGTGTGACGTCACGAGTAGACCGAGTTTCTAATTCTTTTGATTGGCTGCGCGTTGTTTCGAACGGAACGAGATGCGAAATATCAAACGTCATTTAATTCGAAATCGCCATGGAAATAACGATTACCCCGTACGCATCTCATTGTTTTACCAGTGTCTATTAAATTTAAATTTTTTAATAGTATTTTTTTTACCATTATCTGTTTAAAAGCCACTATGCGAAAGTAAGGCAAGTTGACAGATAAAGGTTTATACATAGCCAGTGATCGTCAAAAGTTGACAGATGGTAATAATAGGTTTATACGCATCGGGTGATCCCGTACCGTCGAATTTAAAACATATATATAAATGAAGTTACCAAAATAAATTTGATGCACCCGTCGTATGACGGTCCATTTATATAAATCAATATAGTTTAACAATGCGTTTTGGTACAGCTTCCGCAAGGTTCCCCCCTCACCCCAAGTGTAGCTGCAAAAAGACCATTTCTTATTGTGAAGTAACATTCCTCTATTTTGTAGGTTCCTTAGGGGCAGCTCCAAATACTGGGGAGGAGTGGTTTGCCACTTCAAGGATAAATCTGAAGTGTGCAAAGCCATCACCAACCTGGCAAAGGAACACCCACAGTACAGGGGGCTGTCCGTGGAGACTGTTGTCCGAATGCTGGCAGAGGTGGAACCGTATGTTTCAAAAACCGATAACACAAAAATTATCATCAAGTGTATCGGGAGAATCAAGAGAAACATGATAGACAGGAGGATTCTGATGCTAGAGAATTCCTTGAGAAGACTCGGTGCTGCATTCTCCTTCCCGATAGCACTCACGGAGAATCATCGTGTTATTCAAGGGGTGTACTACCAGGCCATTTTCGAGCACTTCACGCATGCATTCTACGCTGATCTATACTTGGACGGTAAGTGAAATTGGAGGATAGGTTGAAAATCATTGCCCTCCAGGGGTACTATCTTCGCTTAGAAAACTGCTCTATGATTACCCTTTCCAAACTGTCCCCCGGGAAGGATATTTTGTTTTTTCCTACTTGGTATAGTTTTAATTTTATAGCATTGGTTCTATTCCCTTGGGACAGTTTTGTCTTGAGGTATTGTTTCGTCGGGGATCTGATCTATTTTGCTAAGGACGAGATCGACCCACCGAAAAGAGGTGCCAAGTAAAACTGTTTGTCATGTATTAACCTTCAAAAATGCTAATAAGTGATAAAATATGACCATTATCGGGACCAAACAGACTATAATCAGGAGTAGGGGAGTAATTTGGTTCTTATAATATACCTTTAGCTCCATCCTGATAGCAATCTTTTATCATTAGTCCTCTTTTTCTTGAAGCTTTTATTATTTCACTCGTGGTCCTTGTAATTTTGAGATTCTCGCTTGTAAGAGGATATTGTCTCCAGAGGGATCCATTGGCATAGAAAGTTTTATTTTAGGCTTCACTTATTTCACCTGGCAACTTAGAGTCGGGATAGAAAAAGATTAGACAAAAACCTCGTCTTCTGATGCACTAATGCAATTCCCAAACCATTATCCAACCATCTAATGAATCGCCTACTGAAAAAACAATAGACAATACTAAACAAAAGAATAATTCAATCCCTTCTAGTTTAAAAATGCCAAAGAAGAATAATCTACCAATATTTTAGAGGAATGAAAGATTCCAAAAAAGACGATAGAGCACGAAAGTGCACATAGGAAATCGAAACTGATGTCCAAAGATTTGCGGTAAAAATAAACTGTCGTGACATTTTCGTGATTCTACGATTTGCAATTTTTCAACGAGTGATGCTGGGTTTCAATACACTCTTCGCCCCTACATCCGACACAGTTTGTGCAAGTGTTAAAAACTTGTAGCTGATGAAATTGCCAAATCGTATCTGTTGTAACTGGTTCTGAACGTAGAGGTTCATTCTCCCCAATAGTTAGCTAAGATACTTACTGCAAAAACTTTTAAAACTACATTGGGTATTTCTATTTTCAGGTGCGTCCCTATGGAAGAGGACGATATCTTTGTCCGTCCGGGATCAGTCCCGATCTGGGTGCTCCCGTGTACAGTAACCCGAATCGGTACAGTAATCCCCGCTGTATGAGTAACACTCTACTCATCCGACCGCGACCTTGAAGTGGACGGAGTAATGAGTTTTATGTGGCAATTGTAAACATCTGTAGATTGTATCGTGAGTTATTTTATGTTTAGTGAAAATAAATTTTTAAACTTCATTTTTATTACTTTTCACAATTTACTTTGGACGAAATGAACAAGCTTGCTTTATCCATCCATGCAATCCCTTTAACATGTATCACACTATAGTGTAAGACATTACTGCAAAAGTGACAACTAAGGAAGTTGATTTTAAATTTTGTGCTCCCAAACAAGACAATTCCAGTTTTGCACTTAATTTATTCTATCGATATGTTTTGCCGTGTAGTAATATTGCACAAGTATGCGATATTTCGTTACTTCACAATTATGAAAAGATGGCAAACCATATTGATACAATTATGATTACTTTATTTTCGAACTCGATTTTAGTAACAACTGAACACTGCTTCAATATTCCATATGTGAAAAACGGCTTGTTCTACAGTTGAATGCCTTCAGTACAGGTGCACCAAAGTTAATCGTAACAATTCTTCAAAAGATGGAATGTTAGTCTTTCATAGTTTTTGAAAAGAAACCAATGCTTTCAACGAATGTTTAATATTGCAAAACTACATCCGAGTGTGGTTTCAGCTTGTAAAGAAAACATTGATCTCTTGTCACCTGGAAAGCTTTCAACTTTTAATAGTTCTAATTCGAATATTTTATGACCGTGATATTTCAAAGCTAGCAAAATTTTATTTTGAATTCGCCTTACTCCAACTGGCACGCAGTTTAAATCAATTCTTTGTTGGGCTTCGTGTTCATGTACAGTATCTAAATGGAAACTGCCGTACATATTTGCAACGATAGATTTTTCTTTACTATTGAGTACAACTTTTAATACAATCCACTAATATAATTCCAATTTTGAAAAACGAATGCAAATTCTGATTTTGGTTATCGTGTAGTTACCCATATTCGTATCACGCATTTCGGCTATGTCGCACATGTTTTCGTAATAAATTTTAGTATCGAGAATAGTTAAGGAAATCTAAATTCATTTATTCAGAATTTGCAGTTCAAATGTCCCTTGTCTCATGTGAGAAGACTCCTGCTGCTGCGATCGGTGAAAGAAAGTTAGAGAAGATAACTAATCACTTTGGAGATTATTGTCAAAAGAGTTCTTATTTAGATTTACAGAGTAAAAAAAATCCAGTTGCGTTATACATAATTCCTTGCAAAAGTCTAAAATCTATAATTTTTGTATATGCTGTAGGGACCAAGGACACACTAGTAGAAAACAAAGTTTGCGGAAACGAAAGCCCTGTGCAAGCAGAATTATATTAAAAAATGTCAAAATTTTCAGAATAATTTTTTTTGCTCAATATTTTTGTTGTGTATCTGAGCAAAAGAAATTAACATTGTAGAGAGTAAAATGTGCGACAGTTTATATTTTCTACTGTCTATAGTTATCACACTTTCACTGCTCTGTAGTACGATAATTTATGGGAAAATTACAACACTCGCATATTGATGAAATATTGATGCAGTATATTAATGAATATTTTATTATATTATTAAATGCTATTAATTTATGATACAAGTACATTAATAATTAATAAATTTTCGAAGTAAACGCAGGACTCAACATTTAATTGTATATGAATATAACTACTTTTATCACTTTCACCGATCTGTAGTTCGATTACTATAACCCGTAAAAAAAGATCAGGAATACAAAAGTTGTAGCAAGTTTTGTCCTGTACAATAACGTTAATAACTAACTACTTTTTCTCTCCGATGCATAGGTGCAGATATATTCAGCAAAACCCGAAAAAGTCAGAAAATTTCGACATATTCAAACAATATAATTCTGCTTGCGTGCACTTTCATTTTCAACATTCAATACAACATGCGTCAGCGTATGCCTTACTGCATGCGCTTAGAAGCATGCCCTTCACCTGTCCACACTTGTGCCTCACTTCAGTTGCAAGATGGATGAAGATATTCTGTAATACTACGTTCACACATGAAAAGTTAAACTATTTTAACTTAAGAGAGAACTTAAGCTATCTTATTTTTGTGCGTTCACACTACGGCAGCTTTTAAACTAGCTTGAATCTGTTTATCGATGTTATTTTATCGATGATGACATCGACTGAATGGTGGTGGGAGTTCCCAATGATTTTATGCACTTCCCTGAAATGAAGCCACTCCGAAGGACTAGTGCCAGTTGCTGTGCATCCATGTAATGTTTTCTCAGACCTAATAGATAGATTAGAATAACATTTATCAACAAATGATAAAGTTTTAATTTGTGCAAGAAAAATTGGGAAGTATTTTTATACATCTGATATAAAGAATTCATACAAAATTTCAGACATGCTGCAGTATCAATTGCTCATGAATTATTTGATAATTGAATGATATATTATATTAATATCCTCTACTAAAATCCATTTATTTCTATGTTCTGGTATGATAAAAGTAACCTACTTTGTAAAATTATTATAATAAATGGTTAAATAAAGGAGTTATAATTAAACAAAGTTATGCCGTTGGTGACATTTAAATTTTCTCATTCTAAATGGATAGAACATAATGTGGAGAAAGAATTCTTTTATCCTTAACAAATTTCCAATAAGAATAAAATTACCTGTATTCTGAAGTCAAATTTTTAATTTTCGTCTGAACTTCGGCATGGGTTCTGGAAAATCCCATTTCCTTTAATTGTTGCACCATATTTTCGTAAATCTCTTTGTTTCTTTTGATTCTTGTCAGATCCGCATACTTGTCCGCCCAAATGGATAAGAAACATTTTACTTCTTGAGTGGACCAGTTTCTATTCCTTCTTTTTTTTTTTTTTTTTTGTTTTTTGGAAGTTCTAAACTAGGGGTAGGGCTAAGCTCCATCACAAACGATTACACGGCGAACAGAATGAAAGATCGTCAACAAAAGCGCGCGGAATGAAGTTCGTGTGACACCTCTAGGTGGCGTCACTGTAGAACTCACTTAAGTGAGTTTGGGAAACTGGTTTAAAGTTAAGAGGGTTTCTTTTCGCTAAGCTAGTTTAAATCTAAGACAGTTCGTTCACACATGCTCGACTTAAGCTAGATTATCACTTAAACTAGTTTAACTTTTCATGTGTGAACGTAGTATTAGGAGAGGAATCGGTGCGGCATAGTTAGTGATTAGTATGACCACTTTTTGTTGCAGTAAAAATGGGAAAAGTTGCATTTATCATTCCCTTAAGTTACATTTACGGAAATAAAGTTGCATTTATTTTTGATACACTAAATTCTAAAATAAATTATTCGTAATGAATGAACAAATTTCGAAATATATTGACAATTCTAGTCGTGTACAACAGTGTTATAATACATACTGAAATACAGAATAACGTTGAATGGCCGATCCTTGGCCAGTAATTTCTTTAACATTGAAAACCTGCGCCAGCCGCAGTCATATAATGTGCTGTGTCGGATAGTAGAAGCGCGAAATCCTTTCACTCAACATTCAGAGATTTTAAAACTTCATCTACCAGGCGAACAACATATTAATGATCGACACCCACCTCGTGAACTCTGCAGTCGATTACGTAAGTTTCCTCTGGATTATCAAGAGTACCAACCAATGTGTTAAAAGTACTTCTTGACATCTATTTCACTTTCGTCTCTTAGGACGAACACCTTCTTTCCGTGAACTTCTTGTTTGATCCACAATACTTCGGCATTCGCAAGATCAGACACACGTGATCAAAGGGTTGGTTCAGAGGGCAAAAAATGAAATGGTAATTTCATATTAATTCATTTTAAGCTAAATTTTAAAAAGTTGCAGGTCGTTGCATTTATGCAGAAAGTTGCATTTATGTTGCGGTCATAACTCGCTTACAATCCCCATGAAGGAGGAATTTTGGTTTTAGTACTTTACATGCAGCGTAGAACGTGTGAAAAAAAGTTGCATTTGTTGCAAAAAGTTGCCCTAGTGATTAGTCGAGTAAATAAACGTATGAAATCTAGGCGAGTGATTTGGATGTAAGGATATTTCAAAACGCGCAATGAGCATTTATTAATTTACGTTAAAATTTATTATTATTCGTTGGGGAGCACACGTTCAAACGCGATAATTATATTTTCTTTGATTTATTTCGCTGGAATCGTTTGCTCAGTGTTTCATGTTGCTCGCAGCGAATAACAGCTGAATCTGCTTAAAATCGGAACGATATTTCCCCCGTAAATAAGTTGTTGAAAAAAAGGAATAAGGAGTGGTTTTGCGCAGATGTTTTATTCCATCTCGGGTCAGATTACAAATGCCTCTCGCCTTGGAGGCACCTAACATGTATGCCTTCCTTTGCTAGTTGATTAAATTCTTGTTGTTACTGTTAGACTTGAGTTACCATTTCTCCCACCCGCTGATCATTATTAAAATTTAATAATAATTGGAATCTTTCCTGTTATTCTTTCAGCCAATAGATGTGGTTATTTAGACCTTATGTGTGTTGTAGAATCAATAAAAATAAATTCAAAACACAATTCATAATGTGGTTACAAAACAGTTGTAAATAATCGTCGTTACCGATTAGCCGTATCTCAAAATTTTACTGCTGAAAACAGAAGATAAAACCTAATTGTGCATTTGGTTATACGTAAGTACTTATAATATTTGAGTTTAAAATGAATGCTAATATTTCATATAATCTATGCTTATGAATTTAGATGACTTTTAGTTTCCAAATAATTATATTAATAATTAAAGCATAAATAAGTGTTTAAACGAAGAAATGGTGTATGGTTAAAAAATAAATTTGTTTCATATCCATCCTTATACATCTTTAGAACCTGCACCATAGCTAAGAAAACTTTAATGGATAAAACACTAAGTTAACATTACACTGGTATAATAAAAAGCTTAATTTGTCAGTTTTTAATTCATTTCATTAAATATGTTTAATTAATGCCCATACTCATAGTCAGATCTTCACTCTTGATATTCTTTCTTTAAGCCTATTTATGAAAATAAAATACATCAAAAAAAGTTTAACTCATGTAGTGTTTCAACAAACAATAATTTGAACAGAAATATTTTAAGTGCAATCCTAATAAAGTTAAAGGCTCTTGTGGTGTTATTTCCCTAGGGAAATTTATTAAATGCTCTTTGCGAGTTTTGAATAAATGGCGTTTTTAATTATATTTTAATTTGATTTAAAATTTATTATGACGTTATTAATTTATTTATTAATTATGACGTGTTTAATTTTTTTCGTTTAAGTTTTACAGTGTATGTTACACAAACACACATAAGACCTGTGGGGTGCCAGCTCAGGTGTTGCTTCGTCATCTGACCGTGGTTCAAAATTACGAGGTGTTGTCCTCGGATCTTTCCCTTAAGGGACCGATCCCGGACCGTCGTCAATAGCCCGCTGTGTTGCTCTAGTACGACGTTAACTAAAATTACCATTACCATTACCATAAGACCTGTAGTCTTCTCTAAATTCAAGTTTGTTCGTTATTTATAACACACTAAAAAAAACCAAACACAACAACTTCAGTTCATCAAAACACTGCAAATTGCTATTGGAACTCCTTGCGCTTCGCTGTGCGCTATGGAATACTGCTACTTCTGACTCATCTCGGGCATGCCTTGACGCATGCGTCTCTTGCGTCGAGGCATGCGCTTAGCGCAAGCAAAAGCGCACAAGTGTGGACACCTAGTAAAATAGATAGCCGACCAACCGGTATAGTGGTTAAGGTGTTAGCCTCTAGATCGGAAGGTTTCTGGTTCGAATCCGGGTCCGGGCATGGATGTTTGTAAGCGTATGGTGTAGAGGCGGCTGGTGCACCTTAAATCTGTCGTGGCCGAAAGTCCTCACGTTGGGTTGGCAGCTCAGGTGTTGCTTTGTCACCTGACCGTGGTTCAAAATTACGAGGTGTTGTCCTCGGATCTTTCACTTAAGGCACTAATCCCGGACCGTCGTCAATAGCCCGTTGTGTTGCTCTAGTACGACGTTAACTAAAAATTACCAATTATTTACCTAATAAGATAGAGCGAATTTGAGGAAAGGTTGACGGTGGGAACAGATAGGGAGTTTTGGGTGCATGTTGCAGAAGCATAACAGGGTATTCTCCTCGGACACGGGTTCTACGCCCCAGTTAGAAATTAATATCGAGCTTACCAGTAGTGAGCCCGTTAGAGCCCTACTGTATGTCTCATAGGCAAACAGAAATTCTGAAGGAGGAAATTACAGTGAGTTTACGAGACTTTTGGATTTGGGAGTGATAGAAGTGGGACAGTCCGATTACGCCTCGCCCATGATTCTGGTAGAAAGTCGGGGGAAAATGCCCCGTCCTTGAGTGGACTACCGGCGTTTGAAAGCCATAACCAGGATCCAGCCGTTTCCTCTTCCCAATATAGAAGAGGTAGTAGAACGGGTTAGTGCCGCAGCTTATATGACGGTAATGGATTTAACGTATTAAAGGTTACTTTCAAATTTCTTTGAAAAAAAGTGCTCAGAGGTACGCCTCTTTCGTAACGCCATTTGGAGCGTTTATTCCAAAAAATAATTATGTTTGGGTTGGTGAACGCTTCTTTTTACTTTTGCAAGCTAATGGCTCAGGTCAGAACGTCCATCGATGCTGATTCGACTTGGAGTATGCTTATTTTGTTATCCTTTCCGCATTTGTGTACTGAATTCCAAAACTTGTGGTGACTGTTAATCATTTTCTTAGATGAGTACACTTTATAAAATAATTTGGATCAAAAACTTTTCTAAAGGTTTTACAGCTAAATTACCTAGAACGTCCGCTGGTGTCGTTTTTGACACCAAGCGAACTTATCAGGCCCTGTTCACATGAGGCGTTTTCTGATGTCAGCTTTTTTTAAGCATTAAATTATGTTTCTTATTCCCCATATTCAAATTACTACAAGTTGTTTCAAAAATGACCGGCCGATTTGAAAAATCAATAAAAGCTAAACTGGCAACGATAGAAATGCGCCGTTTATTGCAATGTGCTTGGACAACAGTAAATTTTCAGGCAGGCAGACTTTCGAAATTAGTTACAATGTTCAACAACAGATGGCGCTGCAGTCAGAATAAATCTATGTTACGATATTTTCCACATGCGATATTTTCCACATACGATATTTTCCACCATGCGCAGCAACCAATATGGCATAGTCTCAGTACAAAATTATCAGAAACCCGAGCAAACATCTCAGGCGGGATGGCTTCATGTGCAGAAGAGATGTACTGCTCCAGTTGCGCAATTGTTTCTGGATTGTGGCGGTACACTTGGTCTTTCAAATGTCTCCACTCTGTTACACAAGCTGTGCATTGGCCTCTGTGGTTGTCGTACGCGGTCGCCCTACCTTTTCAGCACGTTCATCCTTCACGTTCCCAGACCGTTGAAATTTTTCAAACAGATCCTTTATTGTATCTTTTTTTGGTCCTTTGGTTACATTAAACTTCCGTTGAAAACTTCGTCTTGTTGCAACAACACTGTTCTAGGCGCTGTTCTAAGAAATAAACTATTTTTTACAGCAATCTGTGAACAGTACATGTTAAATTAGAAGAAAGACGACTGCGTTTTCTTATATATCTCGCAAATCGCTTGCAGCGCCATCTTTTGTTGAACACTGTAACTAATTTCGACAGTCTGTCTGCCAACAAATTTACTGTTGTCCCAAGCACATTGCAATAAACGGCGCAATTCTATCGCTGCCCGTTTAGTTTTTATTGATTTTTTAAATAGATCGGTCATTTTTGAAACACCCTGTATCTTGGCGATCGTTGAAGATAGAGTGAAAATTTCAACGGATTTCAAATCAGCATAAAACTACGCCAGATCAATACCAAAAACAGATTTATTATTTAATTATTTAACATCTGATTATTTAATTATTTATAAAATAATAATTTATTTATTTAAAGAAAATCACATTTAAGGTATCCATCTGGTGTAAACTTTTACGCAGATTTCAAATACAATCCGCTGAAATTTTCATTTTATTTTCAACGATCGCAAAGTAGACTACTTGCATTAGTGGAAGGAAAAACATAATTTAATGAGCGTAACATAAGAAACTTTGTTTCATGATTTTGGCTGCAATATGTCGTTATCGATTCACTTTCTTGACTCCAACATGAATTTCTTCCCTAATAACTGCGGGGAGGTCATTGATGAGCACGGCGAACGTTTTCATCAAGATATTGCCAAGATGGAGCAACGGTACCTGAGCAAATGATAAACGTCAATGCTGGCTGACTACTGTTGGACACGCGAAACTCCCCTCGTACATCACAAACAACAGGTCAAAAAAAAAGCGAAAGTCCGAAGATTAAGGTATCCTTAACACGTGTATTATAATATTTACATATACATACATTATTTATCAATAATGCGTACACATTACACAAAAACTGTAGCCAATTCAGCCTTTTCTTTGTCATATTCGTATTCAGCACATTGAATTAATTAGGAAATGACTATTTTCATCTCAGAAGCAGAAAATTTTTGAAATTTTGTTGTCCAGTGTTATTAAATGCTGATATTAATAGCTTCGTTAACAGTTAATAATCCCACCAACAGTCCTTGATTGGTAATTATTAGTTAACGTCGTACTAGAGTACACAACGGCATATTGACGACGGTTCGGGATCAGTCCCTTAAGGGAAAGATCCCAGGACAACACATCTCTAAACTTTCACATCAACCCAACGTGAGGACTTTCGACCAGGACAGATTTAAGGTGCACCAGCCGCCTCTACACCATACGCTTACAAGCATCCATGCCCGGACCCGGATTCGTACCAGGAACCTTCCGATCCAGAGGCTAACACCTTAACCACTATAGCGGTTGGTCGGCCCAACAGTCCTTGAATAAATAGAGTTAGCACACATCAACTGCAAACTTTCATATAGCTTCTAAATTCCCTGTGATTTTAACTGGTAATTTTTAATTAACGTCGTACTAGAGTAACACAGCGTGGTGTTGTCCACGGCTCTTTCCCTTAGAGGATTGATCCGGGCAATCGATCATATCGTGTTATGTTGCTCTAGTACGACGTTAGTTAAAATTACCATTACGAATCGCAAATCCGGCTTTAAGTACCACGGTTGCCGGTTGGAAGAGTACGCCCAACTGGACTACCACGGATTTCATTCTCTTAGATAGGTTTGTAGTTATTTTAACAGTTTCTGCTTGCCCCTATTGTGGGGCCGACCAACCGGTATAGTGATTAAGGTGTTAGCTTCTAGATCGGAAGGTTCCTGGTTCGAATCCGGGTCCGGGCATGGATGTTTGTAAACGTATGGTGTAGAGGGGGCTGGTGCACCTTAAATCTGTCGTGGCCGAAAGTCCTCACGTTGGGTTGGTGTGGAAGTTTGGAGAGTGGGGTGCCAGCTCAGGTGTTGCTTCGTCATCTGACCGTGGTTCAAAATTACGAGGTGTTGTCCTCGAATCTTTCCCTTAAGGGACTGATCCCGGACCGTCGTCAATAGCCCGTTGTGTTGCTCTAGTACGACGTTAACTAAAAAAATTACCAAAAAAAAAATTACCCTCGTCAATAGCCCGTTGTGTTGCTCTAGTACGACGTTAACTAAAATTACCAATTACCTATAGTGGGTCTTAGGGGACTGATCCCGGACCGTCGTCAATAGCCCGTTGTGTTGCTCTAGTACGGTGTTAACTAAAAATTACCAGGACCTTTCTATCTAGAGGCTAACACCTCAACATCCAGACCGTTTGGTCGGCAGTGTTGTCCTCGGATCTTTTCCATGAGGGGATTGATCCCGGACCGACGTCAATAGCATGTTGTGTTGCACCAGTACGACGTTAATTAAAGTACCTATCTACCGGTTTTGAACACTTCTAACGTTGACGTCACGGTTATGGTGTTAGCCTCTAGATTGTAGGTTCCTGGTTTGAATCCGAGTCAGTGTATGGATGTTTGTAAGCGTATGGTTTAAAGGTGGCTGGTGAACCTTAAATCTGTCGTGGTCGAAAGTCCTCACGTTGGGTTGATGTGAAAGTTTAGAGAGTGGAGTGCTAGCTCAGATGTTGCCTCGTCATCTGAACGTGGTTCAAAATTACGTGGTGTTGCCCTCGGAACTTTCTCTTTGGGGATTGATCACGGACCATCGTCAATAGCCCGTCGTGTTATTCTAGTACGACGTTAATTAAAAAAATTAGCATAAACAAAAATTTCACCTGACGTCACTGTCTTGTTCTTATATATACAAACGCTCAGGTTTTCCATGCTTATACCTCTCTTTTGCGGTAAAATTAGTTTGATATAATGATATTGATAATTAATAAGAGTTATTTCTACGGTGACGACCCAGTTGTCAAATCCATCAGCCACCAGGGTCACAGTGCCACCTATGTTCCTGGTATGTTTTCATTTTACATTGTCTTTAAAATTGGATTGTATGTTCAGTCTTGACCATTTCCGTGTCGTAACTAAGCGTGTACTTGACTACGAAATCTCTCATTCTAGTTTTCGGTTTGCGAGTGCTTGAATAACTACTCTGAGCGTTAGAGGCTTAATTCTGTTGACGTAGCTTCACTTGTGTGGTCTCCCTCGCATGTCCTACGACTTGGGCGATGTCTGCTACTTGAAAAATGGTCGAGCAATAATAGACTTAATTTTTTTTTTATTGTAACGCAAGTGTGGGTATTTGCAGACACTCATTTTAACTGTAGTGGTTGTTACATTAAGTTAATCAGACGTTTAGTTTTTCTTACACCTCTTTCGGATGAAGAAATTCTTCGAAATAAATGTTAGAGCTAATAGCTGGAACATTGTATCGTCTATACTTTCCCTATGAGAAATTTAAACTTTGTCTTAAGTTAACTGAATCGTTTAAGTAGAAATTTAGGTTTATTTGTTACGTAATAGACGGAAGTGGCTTGGGTTAAAACAGTTAAATCGAATCGAACCCAATTTTACAATGGTTTAAGGAAGGGTATTTTGAGTTTTTTAATTCGGTTCTCTTTTATTAATTTAGTACTTAGTGCGAAAATACCTCCTATATTTATGCAAATGTGTTTCTGCGACAAAAATTTAAATGGCAGATTTGATTTGCCTGTTATTTCTCGTGCTTGATCAGTTACTGGCTTTTTAAGGGGACCGGTACAATCCTATCTCTAATGATAAAATGGTCAAATTTTATGGAACATTTTCTCAATGTTTTAAACGTATTGATTTGAATATTTTTATACATGTTATGAAGACTACATCTTTTAAACATTTTAACACTAAGATTCTTAAAAACTTAAAATTTTGATATTTTATTTCGAACTTTTTTTTTTTCTGAAAAATGACTAATTTTCAATCGTTTTAACAATCCTAAGGAACTTTTGCAAGCAGATGGAAGAAATGCTTGGGTTAAAATGTTGTAAGATATATTACACATGTAAACTGATTTTTTTTTTTTACCTTTGCCTGAATAGACTTTGAAAAAAGTACTCTTTTGTCGAAAAAGTACATTTTGAGATAGTTAAGTTTAAAGCGTAAAACTGACCGAACTTCGGGTATGTATAGGTATTTTCAAACAATTTAAAATACTTCCTACTCATAATGTATTATTTTAAACAGAATGGTAGAAACATTTATTTAAATCATAAAAACATGCTTAACATTTTGAAAGATTTTTGTGCAGTGATCCCCTTAATATGTTTTTACATTTCCATCGATTTTATTATATTTTGTACTTGTTGTAGTGTATTCTCTTCTACCATAAAACCCGAAACAAACATTGACTTACCTGAAGGATTGAAACATTCATAGCCCTGGAGATCTGCTTCCATTCTCAATAATGTTTATCAATTTTTACCCTACTACTATATTTGACTTTATTATCGAATATTTAATTTACTTCAAAACTCTAGTCTTTTCCCTACTGTTGATCGTCATCACTAATGAGTTAACTAAGTTTTAAGGTTTAATTCAAAATCTGAATATTTTACCACGTATTTTAAGGTGAAAACTAGCATCACTCTAGTGTTATATGTATTCGTATATTAGTAATAGATTTTTTGATTTCCAGTGGCACGACAAATTTCAGTTCAAGGGTTTCTTGGATCGGGAACCGCTGCTCAATAGGGCGTAGACCGTTAGTAAAGAAAGTGCTAATATCCATCTCAAGGTGGCACATCTTCCACATTAAGTGTTTTCCTAAAACTACTGGTTCGATTCCTGTGACTTACTCTGAATGTATTCGTCGTGTGCACGTAAACGTTCCTTTGTGTGTGCATATCCTTTACTTGATTTTTCTAGCTTTGTATTTTCCCCACCTCAGCCAAATTTGGCACTTGCTTCCAAAAACCCGATTACCCTAAATGCTTGCTAGCTTGGTGACCTTCATAGGTTAATTTTTTTGTTGGGAGGATTAAGTGATCATTTTTGACTAATCGGTAAATTAGTCGTAACTGATCAAGAAGCTTGACACCAAAAAAAGTTATAAGTTTGGAATTAAATGTATGAAATGTTAGTAATTCCATAACTTTATCATTCTTGATACTATTGACTAGTAAAATTATATCCCCCAGTACAGGTGGTTTTTAAGTACCAACGACGAGTTTTGGGTAAATATTGAAATCCTAGACATGACATCGGAAGAATGGATTAGATTTGTTGTACTAAAACATATTTTGTAATCCCAAAATTAACTTATTTGCATCGACGAAAATGTAACTCAATTCTAGTCATCACATTCGATGTTTGCGAGGCAGAAAACTAGAATAAATCTCAAGTACATGATCTTGAAAATCAAAACGAACGTTCCTTCTACTTAATCTTGGCATACGCGTAGCTCACATTTTTGCATATGCGAAGTTTCAATCGGAACGTCAGAACAGTTGCCATTGGTTGTCGATTTGGAGACGAATGCGAAGAATGGAGTAACTGACGTTGCGGCGTGTTTTTACTTTGGAGGCTAATGAGTTGTTTACCGGATGTAGACTTGCCTCGGTAACCCTTTATGAAAGGAAAACTATAATTGGTTCAAGGGACAACTTTAGCTGAGCCGTACAGAAGCAAGTTCAATATTACAGAAAGAAACTAATTGCGAAATATCTGTAGAACGAAAGTTTGAGTTGGATAATTTGGCAATTTGTGTAGCAAGGCATCGGGCTCTCAATCGGGTCTTTTTTTATATTATCTGCATTACGACAGAGCCATATGTAAAATCTATTTCTAAAAAACTTGTTTGATAGTTTGGCTGGTACTGAAAAATTAGTCGCATTGAAAGCGTGAGCTCGTTTATTGCTTATTTCATAAATTTGCTGAAAGTTCGTTTGCTTTTGGCGTAATATGAAACGCTGAATAATTTTAAAGCAATGAGTTAAAAGGTGAAAACGAAAGGAAATGCAGATTCGTGTCTGGCGGAATATCGATGATATTGAAACTTAAATTTAGTTCATAAGGGTACTTTCTTTGTCCCAAAGAAACTGTCGAAATGTCAATAAATTTATAGCAAACCAATGAAGTGTCTAACTGTTTTTGATTTTTGGTAAAAGTTCCGGCGTTTAGTTTATCTATTTAGTTAAAAAAACACTTTCCAAATGGAAATTACTCCTTTCATGCGTATGCAAACTGAAATAATTCATGTAAAATGCTCACTAGTAGCTTTGTCAAATGGCCGCAAAATATGACGACGGCGTATCCTCATTCGACTAAATTTGTTCCCACAGAACCAAATTTTAGAGTTCGGCTTCCTGCCGAAAATTACAGCAATTTTGTCTTCGTGACCGTCTATTTCTGAGAAAGTACACTGTCTTTGAGAAAGAGCGTTTTGTATGCTTAATTTGATCAATTTTGTTTTAGTTCTTTAAAAGGTTCAATAACGTTGTATAATAAGCCCTTGAAGAGGAAAACAATAACAAGTAGTCTCGGTTAGGATTTTATTTAGTATTTCGATAAAACAGTGGTATCGCAAAGCATCTTCGTTCATCACACGATATCTCTTCGAAACTCAGAAGTGGTTTCCAAACTTTGCTACTACGTCCCCCCCCCCTTAAAAAATATATAATTTTGGCACCCCTATTTATTTTATAATACACATTTTTAAATGGTAAAAAGGTAACAATACAAAAAATTAATAAAACTTAATTGACAGAATAACGAGCTTTTACCATATCTATTTATTATAAAATGGATTTTTTAATACTATGGATGTGCTTGTTTACAGCACAAGCTTTTCAAACCTAGGTGTCATTGAGAAAAGTGCTACTCGTAGCTCTTTCTACTACACTGGATCTATGTTGGTATTTCAATGCAGCTAATGCAGAATATACAGTTTCTCATCGGTATGTTACGAATGCTAGCAGTACTTGCTATGCTTGGCAAAGTATTACATTTTTCACTTCGATTCAACCAAAATTGAATTAGGGTTTTACATTGAATTTTTTAGTGAAGGTTCTCGTAATAATATTCTATCGGTCTATCCTTTTCGATAGTTATCAATCAAAATTCATCTCTTTCTTCGAATGGATTCTATATCAGCACAATTTTTGTAAAACTGGGATCTTCGAAATGTGTAAAGTAAATTAGCAAGCTATTCCTGTGTTTAATAAATTTGTTGGCTTGTATATTAACTCTAGCGTAGAGGTCATTTAAATGAGGAAACATGTCGAACTTATTGTTTATGAAATTCGATTTCTATAGCTCCAATGTTTTATGAATACTTTAACGTTGTCGTTATGAATCTGTGAATGCATTTGTGGTACTTTGCAATTATTTTGAAATTCCCAATTTTCCAAAAATTTCAACCAAATAGGCTAGTTTAACATTAAAGTTGTCAATTCCAAACAAATTTGTAATTTTTTTTTTTTGATAATGATGAGGCAATCTCTTTGAATTCAAACAACCTTCGAATAATGTTTGCACAAAAACCAGCGCATTTCACTATAGTATAAAAGTGCAGTATAATCTTCCATTGTTTCAAATAGCTCGGCGAACAACATATTTTTTAATGGACTGTTTTGTGTAGTTATTAACGTTCGTAACTGCTGTAAAAATGTTGTGAATCTCCTCGCTCCTATTTTTTCACATGAGCTGCATTATGAAACATGCAGTGCGTCCAGATAACTTCGGGTGTTTTCTTTTTAACTAATGCTTGAAGACGTGTCTCGTGTCCTGACATTGCATTGGACTGTACCGATGGAGCCAATCAGTTATTCCACTTTGTCGTTCTCGCAAAGAGTGTCAATTGTACAGTCAGTACTGGCTATATGGGCACCCTCTTAGAAGGTCACGCCGCTTAGATGGTCAGTTTTCTGAAGTAAAGTCCAACTCAATAGGTAACATGCGTTAAAGCGAACCGCTTATATAGTCGATATATTTTCCTGGTTATCGCTCATGTGGTCCCGTTTTTTTATCTTTTCAATAAGGTTACTATTTTGAATAAAAAAAACGATAATTGTTGTAATATTTCTTGAAGCGGGGAGCAACACAAGGAATCTACCAGAAGAAAGTCTTTGCAGCTACCCCGGAGAGGACCTGAATTTACGCCTTTACTTCCCTCCCCTTCCCATTTCTCTTTTGCGTTGAACCATCGTCGGCGTTACCCACCTCTTCAAATCTCTTCCTCCCCAATCACAACAGGTGGACATCTGTCTGTTTATTGGTTTAAGTTATCTCTCCCCGTTTGAAAAATACGTTGAAATTGAGCATAAAGAGTAAAAGAAAAATTTGGATCATACATGGCGAATGAGAACGTTCATTTATCTTTAAAAAAATTTTATTATTTGTTTTGGTCTGCTGACAAATTATTCCTCTGCTCAAAATAAAAACGGAAACGAAAAAATAAATTTAGAATCTGCGATCTTCTATGCTGTTGCCATTCCAAAGAAAACAATTAAATTCCATCAAATTCATTTCAAAATGTTGGATTCCGACCAACCGGTATAGTGGTTTAGGTGTTAGCCTCTAAATAAGAAGGTTCCCGATTCGAATCCGGGTCCGGGCATAGATGTTTGTAAGCGTATGGTGTAGAGGCGGCTGGTGAACCTTAAATCTGTCGTGGTTGAAAGTCCTCACGTTGGGTTGGCGTGGAAGTTTGGAGAGTGGGGATGCCAGCTCGGGTGTTGCTTCGTCATCTGACCGTGGTTCAAAATTATGAGGTGTTGTCCTCGGATCTTTCCCTTAAGGGACTGATACCGGACCGTCGTCAATAGCCCGTTGTGTTGCTCTAGTACAACGTTAACTAAAACTATCATTACCAAAATTTCCGGGATTGAATTTTAAAATTCGCCGCGACCCAAATATTGAAAAAACATTTTGACTACCTGTGTGTCAAATCCCATTATTGTAAGTGCCGTAGATTCATTCGTCAGGACTGTGATAACGAAAAACAGAAACAAACGCTTCCTTTTATAACGGAGATAATGCATCGAATATGGATACACGTACGTATGCGTACGGTACTTAGTGAAATTAGCTTACCTTATAAAACTAAGAAAATATTGCATATTTCTTACTGTAGTTTTACTTCCACGAATTAATTTTTAAAATGTTCTTAAAAGTTTAATTTGTTTATGAGCACTGTATTCCGATATGTGAATATAATCCTGCCATAATTAGTGTAGTATCGTTCCGCATGTATGGTAGCCCCGCTTAAATGGTTTTATTTTTTTTGGACTGCTGGGGTGACCGTATAATAGATACTGACTGTATTGAAAATTTCATTGGATGTGGCCTTTCCAGAAATGGGGTTGAGAAATCATATCTTCTATTTTGCGTTAAGTTTCTAGCATTCTGCAACATATCTAACGAATGCAATTAAATGAACTAGAGTCCAGCTAATCTTGAGCTACATCAGTTGCCTCGTATACTTGTATGGCGAAATTCGGCGTACGCAGTCCAGAATCATAGCTAAGATTTTCGTATGTAATCCTTTTGCAAATTGCTTCATCAACAAGAGGTACTTGTCGTAACTTTTTCACATTCGCCAAACATATTAACAATATCATTAGCTGCAGGTATAACTAAGTTTCTCCTACTGTGGTTTTCTGCTTTTCGCGATTCTGTGAGCAACTTGGTACGACGCTAGCAATGCATTTAATGGAACATAAACTAATTTTTTGAACGTTTGCTTTTATTTATTAAACTTGTCTAATTATCTTTAAAAATTGTCATGGGCTTGTCAACGTATTCAGTATTTATAGTTTTAAGGTACCGTTTTAATTTGCCTGATATCGTACTATCTGCAGGCAAAGCTTTCGTTCAAAACAAACGCATTGGTATTTCTATACTATTATAATAGTACTTGTGAATACTAATGATAAGTAGGTTGAATCGTATCTTGGATTTCTACCTCCTTTTGTTCCTCTTCGCTGTTATTACCACTACCTTTCTCGTTCCTTTTTTACGATGTTCTAAATTTTTGAGTTGTATATAGTTGTCATCTTCATATTCTAAATACGCCATCACTTCATGAATCTATCTATATATATAATTCTCTTACGTGGCACGCAAAAAAGACGTTATTTGTAATCGCGTTTTGGCAGCACTGTACAATTGTTTGTTTATCGCGAAATCCCGCGCATCGATTGAATTTATAGCGTTAATCGGATGAAATTTTATTGAAAAAAAAAGGAAATTTTAATGAGTTGTTGCAGTTAGTTTATAATAGAAATCAAAGAAAGCGGAGGATCTTTTCAGGGCCATTTAAAAAACGGTCCTTTTCAGGGCCAACAATTATAGTTCAACAAGACGCTTGCACTACAACTTTCGGTAAAAACTCGAAGAAAAAGTGTGGGTCGTTTGAGTGCTGGGAAAATGTAAACACAAAAACATGCTAGGTATTCAATTTCCAAAGCAACGCTCACGTTTCGAGTCAAAATTTGCACAAAGTTTTCATTTGAATTCTGATTTTAGAGATACTGTATATTTTTTCTGTAATACAGCAAATTTAGATTCGAAAAACATTTTTTTTGGTAACATATTTTGTAAACAATCCCTTCTGCTAGGACACATGTCTTCATTGAGGCGAGCGAAGCGAGCATAGGTTCGCGGACCGAATCAATGAGGATTGCTTCGCAATCCTCCGGGGGTTGGCGAGCGTTAGCGAGCAGTGGGCAGGCCCCCTAGTACATTTTATTACATTCATGACGAAGATAATCCTAAACTTTTTAGGACCAAAATACTTTTAAATTTCTCACTTCCTTATTTATTTCTAATTTACCTTTATTTGACTTGATATATTAAATATTTTATTAATTTTACTGGGTCAAATTTCGTCTTGTGTCTGGCGCAGCTTGTCCACTATTGGACCTTGCGCCATTAAGCCCAAAACAACCAACCAAACCACTACCTTTACTTGTATCTGTATTGGTATCTTCATTATTAGTGGATTTTCTCTTGTAACCAGTCACACAAATGTATTCTTTTATCTATAAATATTAGTATTAAATTTATTCTTGAAACATACCGATAATGATTAGTAATTTATAAGTTGTAAGAAATCGCTCCAAAATTAATAAAAAGCACTTATCTGAGAGTGACGTTTGAATTTGAGGGTATTGTTTTGATTATTCCTACGACAAGAAGTTCTAGCGGCCGTTTTATAAACTATGCACTTGCAAACTACAAAACAATGGTATCGTCCAATTTCCAAAATATAGTTTCCAATCCCTCATGTTACAAGAAACAATTTTAACTATGCATATTATACTATGCTATCTACCTATGTCATGCATAGTACGCTCTAAGTTTTATATTGGGGTGGCTTGTATGCAAATAAAATGTATGCATGAAATATGGTAAACTAAAGCTGACCACTAAGCCAATACGCTGTTTTTCGTTGGCTATCTTTAAGGACTGAAAGAAAAAAAACTTAAACTCAATCTTATTGCGCTTTTCTTTTACCACTCGTATTGAACCATCATAATGTATTACGAAACGATAGCTTGCGTTTGTGAGCTTTGTTATGTTAGAGACTCGTGCAACTTACGATGGCAAACCAGCGCTCAGACGACAAAGCAGTATCGTGATATTTGTTGCTTGTTTCGTATGTTTAATCTTTTGCTTTGTGTCAAAATTGTTTCGGCTAAGAAAGAAACTTAGTTTAAGTGTTTCAGCTCTGAATCAGTTGACCGGGGAAGGGGTTTCCTCATTAATAAAAGTCTATGTGTGGCTTCCGAATGTCCGATGTGATATTTAGTCATAAGTTCATTGACCAAATTAATGCAGCGACGACAAGAGTGAAATGAACAAATCGAAGAGTTCATTATTTGTCTGTTCAATCGAGTTTTTCTCCTAATATCTATTATACAGGAACCTCTTTTCCCGGTTCCAAGGTCTATATAGAAATTTCTGTGAAAGTGGTCCTTCCTCTAGTGCTCTATCTGAACGTGTTCATTTTCCTTCTAGGTGAATGCTGTTGTGACGGCGAGTGTCGCCAAGCCCTGCTTGGCCGTTGAGAGAGTTGTGGTTGTCGTAGCAAAGGCCATGCCATCACTTTGTGGTAGCGAGCAGGCTGACTACTACTTCCGGATCCTCATTGGAGTGGGGTCCTGGAAGACGTCAGCTTGCTCGCAACATACGGCAGCCATAAATTTGTCAGCAATAGGTGAGTACTTCGGGTCTATTGGTACGTCAAGTCTACCTTGTGGGTTGCTGCGTACTTACTCCAAAACTAACACTGAATTTTATTATTACTAAAACTAAAATAATACACTGCGGCTTCCATGAATAAGTAGATGGCCATAAGAAAGTCAGTTGATACATAGGTGGTTAGGAAAGTGTTGCCACACGCGCATTCCTGTATGACAACCACCATAAGTAATTTTATTCTCCGAACTGTGTGCAGCTATGGCTTCCGGGCAGCAAGCAATGAACTTCGATTTTAACTTTAGACCACGGCCTGTACAGCAGTTGTACTTTGAAAGTTATAAGAATTACACCAAGATAGAAGGTAGACTACTTCGCACATTTCTTGTGTTTAGAAATCGGATCACAGAACTCGCTTTACACTTGACGACAAGCTCGATTTTCTTGAACATTTTATTTACGTACCAAATTAACAATATAATGCGATGTAATTCAGCATTTATGCAGTCTCCCCGTGGCATACGCTCGATAAGCAATACTCCATTACGGTCCCGAAAGACCGTTGCCATGAGTTTGGTAGTCGAGATTCCTTGTTTAAACTTTAGGCCTGGTTGGTGAACGAGCATGATGCTACTCCATAAACTGACGTTGAGTGTAGCATAAGAAACAAAGATTTCATTTCCTTGTAACAATGGGAAAGAACTTAGCCTCCTTCATCCATTCGCTTGATTTTGTGGCCGTCATACGCTGCACCCTCCTTGCACAACTTTTTCTGAATTCAAGGTAATCTGTTGCCACTTTGTGAATGATAGTGCGAGACACAAATGAAATTTATCATTAATTTCATCCAAAGTCACACGCCGGTCTTGTTTGATGTCGACAAATTCAGACTTGACAAGCTAATCCGTACTGACATTTGGGCAGCCATATTGATCCTCATCATAGGCGTGCTCTTCCCACATTAAAATTTCGTGACTCCAACGACGCGGACATGATTCATCCTTTAGATCACCATACACGATAAGTTTCGCTTTGTCGCGCATTTTTGTTTAGAAATCGGATCACGGATATCGCTTTTAATTATGCGTCACGCTCGATTTTCATGACCACTTTATTTGCTTACCAAAACAATTGACATATAATGCGATGTAATTCTGTAAACAGCTGGCAGATGAGTCCCCAAAACCCCCTACAAAAAATGTCCCTAAAACCTTGACCGGTACACCTTCCACTGTCTCAGTGGAGTGCATTCTCAAAAGGGTGTTACTTTCCGAACGACCCTAGTAGATAAAATTTAAAATTCAAGTTGATCAAAAGTACTTGATATCGGAATACAAAATATTTGCCATGTGAATAAGCACGAAAAATAAATGTTAATTCATACCATGTAAAACCTCGAAAGAGTCCATTTCGTTCCGATTGTTTCCGAGGATTTCTTAAATTCTTTAGCTCTACTTACTCGCATAATAAACTATTGAATATTTTACTTAAATTTTGTAAAATGGGACGATTTTTCATGATTTGACTCGCTAAATCTTCAATACATTTGGACTTAATAGTCCCATCAGAATGAATGAGAGCCTAGTTTGAAGAAAAATGCCATGACATTTGTTAATGACGTGTAACATGACCTATAAAGTGAACTTTTCAACTTCAAGGCAATTCAATTTGTTTTATACAAGTAAAAAGTGAATTTTTTTTATTCGTATAAAAACAAACAAATGTTAATACTCTTTATCTTTAGTTTCTGAAAGTTGAAACCCATTCGTGTTCCACCATTAAGTAAAAAAAAATTAGTTTCCACAAGATAACTCGCCCATCAAAATCGGACCAATTTGCCAATGACGAAATCTCATCAGGACTGACAACTGAAATCCAAATGAAGATGTTGCCGTTTTTTAATGACGAGGTGAAGATCTGTTGAATTTTCTTGATGATTAGGTATCTCGTTCATAAAGTTTCGGTTAGTTTTACTAATGACGAGGTACCTAGTGAAGACACGCCTGGAAGGTTGCTTTCTCTTTGTGCCAAACATTTCAGGAAACGGATTTGACCCACTCTGTCTCCCGGGTTTCTCCAATCGAAAGAGTGAAAGAACTTAACGATCGGTGCCAAATGCAAGATGATGTAAAAATGTAAAAAATAAACTGGTAAAATGGCCTAATCATCAAGAAGTATAAGGTTATATATTTACTGCAGAGTATATATTATGTAGTTTAATGACATAAACGGAGGAAAAATATGTAATGCAAATAAAGTAGGTCAAAAATCATTGATGAATTTGAGGTTTAAAACTGGGACCAGATTATTATGGAAGACTTGCTGCAAAAGCATTTTGTCAATGATGACTCGATGGCCGGAATTCTTATTAATTAATGTCTGAGTGGCTGTCGAATGGCCGATGTGACGTTGAGTCATAAGTACATCCAGACGAGTACATGGCAGCGAAGACAGGAGTGAAATGAATCTAGATATATTGAAGGAGTCCTTATTTGTCTGTTCAATAGTTTCCGATCTCTATATCTATTACACAGTAGCTTCTCTTTACGCGGCTTCAAGGTCTATATTAAGATTCCTGTGAAAGGGATATTTCCTCTGGTGCTTTATCTGAACGACATGTTTCTTCCAAGTGAATGCAAGTGCGACGAGTTGTGCAGCCGGGCCCTGTATGGTCTGGTTCGTCACTTCGAAACACTTGAGGGGTTAAGTAAAACTGTTTGTACATGTACTGAAACCTTAAAATGCTTATAAAAGTGATAAAAGATGACCATTTTCGCGACCAAAAAGACTGTCAAGACTAAGTGAGCAATTAGGTCCTTATGAGGATATATGTTTCTCTCCATGATAACTATCGATCTTTTTACAATCTTTAGTCCTTTCTTGAAGCTTTAATTATTTCATTCTGATGTCTTTGGAAATTTTATTCTTGATTGCAGTGGGATATTATCTCCAGAGGGATCCATTGCCATCCTAAGATTCCTACTTTTATTTTAAGGTTCACTTAGTGGACCTGGCAATTTAGAGTCTATAGGAAAAGTTAAGACTAAAACTTCTTCAGACGCTATCTAAGATGCAAGTTCCATTCTCTTATGCTCAAATAGAACTGCCTTCTGAAACGAGTGATTTATTAGACAAACCACTCGGATTGAGACGCCACACCTTTTCAAAACATTCAATACATTATACCTTCTGATGGTTGATCTTCGCGTCGAAAAATAACTTTTAATGACCAGAATGATGCAAAAATTCTCCCTAACTGTCTCCAGATCTTTGAAGACTTTCTTTTCCTCAATTATTCTTTTCATTCCTTTCTAGTATTAAGGCAGTTTCATCTCAATGTGATATATCCTACTTAACAAAACGCCAGATCTTGATGGACGAGATATCTCGGCAAAATCACTCGGATGGTTAATGCATTTGAATGGGTTTCTAGAAGAAGGGCGTTAATTACGTTACAAAGATTTTACACCCAAGAGTGAGCTTTTTTCATCAGAAAACGTTTAGTCTCTGATGTAACATTAGCCCTTTTTCGATACTAATTTACCTGAATTTTAGTTAAGCTTGTATTTCATTTTCAGTAAATTACACATAGGCCCTTGCTCCACATAAAAACTAGTTATTAAAAATTCGTAACATACTCCCATCTTCCAAACACCCTTTCATTAACTGATGTAAATGAAAAAGAGGATTCAGTTCAGCACACGATAAGATGGAAGATCTTTTTCGTACATTGATATATACAGGACAGTTTTAATATGATCAATATACACTATAGGGACAAAAGTATTTGAACGCTGCAGAAGTTCGAAGGAGGATCCATCTTGGTGTGGGGTTGTTTTTCTGGTTAGGACTAGGCCCATTGTTTATGTTATATGTACTTGGTACCATGAACGCTGAAGGGTACCTCTACGTTCTGAATAGTTGAGCCTTGCCTACACCATAACAATACTATTGTCTTCCAACATGACTGGGCTTCATGTCATACTGTAAAACGTGTGCTGGACTGGTTACATAAAAATGAGTCTAATTTGCTTGACTGTCCTTTTAGAGCTAGGATCTAGTTCCGATCGAGCACTTGTGTGACAAACTGGGTTGAAGAATAAGACACCGTCACGCACGCCCATATTCGTAACTATCTCTTCTCGCAGCCTTTCTATAGGCATAGCAAGCTATTCCTGCCCTGACTTGAAGAGAACGTGTGGAAAGTATACCTCGACATGTTGCAGGTGCAAAAGGAGCAAAAGAAAATAATAAAACGCTTTTTCTGAAAACCGTGCAGCGTCCAAATACTTTTGTCCATATAATGACTTAGTCTTGACAAGACCGTTTGCAATTTTCTCTTGTGAAAGAAATCGGACGAAACCTGGAAAATTTCCTGAATACGAGAATCGTTTCTGCGTCGTCCTAGTTTATTGAAGAAAGTTTGAACAAACTAGGAAAGTTTCAACCATTAAATTAATGTTTGGAAATAATTATGAATGAAGATTAGTATATTTTGATGGGAATTGATTTTGAAGGACTTCTGATATGGCCATGTAAATTTTCAGCCTATTCTGAGAGTTTTTTGCACTACATTAAATTTTCCTCATAATTACGATTTAGGTAGCAACTAAAAGTTTATAAATGCCGGACAAACCTCGGGTTATAATTCTCAGATTGTTTGCTCTTGCATTGTAATTCTCTAATCTTCTGCACTTGCATAGTAAACATAATAATTCTGGGATCGCTGGAAAATACGTTTGAAATAGTGTTCAAATTTGAAATAGTGTAGATTCCTATTAATCTCGAGATTTACAAATAGGGATTTAGAATTTGATTTTTTTTTTTTTTTTTTTTTTTTTTTGCATCCAAATATATTTTCTAGAAGAAATTTCATTGTTTGTGCAAAATTTTGATATGAAGACATCCACTTATGCAGTTTTGATTTTGATTATGTAGAGGACGTTATTCCCTATGGAATTATACCTTTGAATTTTTGCTTTAGTATGAATAACGCTCGGAAATAATGGAGGTGGTTCGTTAATTTTCCTCAGATTGTACATCTGATTCTTCTGTTTTCTTCTCGGTTCATGGCATGGCGTCCAGGGCATGAAAGTATCCGTAATAAAATAAACTGCAATATAACATTCATAAACTATGAAATTTAAAGTTGATAATAAGAGAACTGCTTACATCCAAACGAATTAGAAATTCAAAGGAAAATATTTCAAATTAAATTACCCTATTCATACCATGCATTCGGTTATGGCGCACGTTTTTGTATCCTCTATCGATAAATTTTCGTCAAGAACAGTAAAGCAAAACTGGATTGCATCTTAGAATAGGCAATTCAAAGGTTCCTTGTCTCATTCAGCCGAGATTGACAGGAAAGATTAGTCTTGAAGAGTATAAAGAAGGAATTTATTTTAACATTGGCTAAACTAAAGGCTATTGTAAAGTTCTTTCCGTAAAATCGGAATTGTTGAAGATGGATTAAAAATTTCAACGGATTTGAAATGTGCAGAAAACTTCACACCAGTTTAATACCTTAAGGCAGGTTTACACGCTACGATAAATTGTTACGATGTGATTGACAAACTTATTGTTCCAATAAATCGAAAGTGTGAGTATTGTTTACACGCTACGATAAATCGTAACAATTTCTTGTCAAATATTCGTTGTCGACTGCTATCGACCTCGCATGTCGGTACGATTCGCAGAAATTGATGCTGGCTGGCATCAACCATCCAATCCAATTCCAATTAATCGCTACGATGTCCTGTTTACACCCAACGATAAATCGAAACAATTTGATCGTTACGATAAATTGCTAGCATTTATCGTAGCGTGTAAATCCGCCTTTACACCACGGGCACACAACGCCGGGATAACCACGCAGTGGCTAGTATATAATAAATTAAGGGTGTCCGGGACACATTGAAAAAAAATTTTATTAATTAATTTAGAATTTTTTTGTACTGTTATCCATTTAACTAATGAGCAAAATCGCAACACAAAATCTTTTTCAAAAGTTTTTTAAAAATTTAAAATTAAAATTTTTTTTAATTAATAAAATAAAATAAAAAATTTATAAATTCTTGCAGTCAATTATTCACAAATTTATAAACTTTAATTTTGATTCAACAATTTAAAAAATATTAATTAAAAAAATATATTTGAATGAAATTTTAAGGGTACTTTTTTTTTTAGTCTTATTTTTAAAAGTAAATATTTGTTTCAAATTTACTGAATAAAAATTAAAGTATGATGTTTGAAATATATATGTTCCATATTTCAACCCTTAAACTTTATCGGTTTTCGACTTATAGCAATTTGAATACAGGAAATCTTGGGAAAAAAAGTATCATGGAGAAAAACTCGTTTAAAGTTTTAAAGACGGATGTTGTTGCCATGACAACTGTCCAGAGTGTTAGATTTTCAAAACAACGCACTACAGGAATTATATCTAGTTCTAATTAAGATCGAAACATGATTTAGACGTCATTTTAAACGGAAAATACAGATATTTTCTTAAAATAAATCGTCAAATTTTCGAAATTTTTATTATGTGTCCCGGACCCCCTTAAAATACATTAATCAGGTTATTAGAGTATTAGGAGCATCTTGCGTGTACAAATCAAATCTTGTTGCATAAAATGTTAGATTCTGCCGTCCGAGGCTATTAAAGTTTTGAACGGTTGTGTGACGTCACGAGTAGACTGTGTTTCTAATTCTTTTGATTGGCTGCGCGTTGTCTCGAACGGAACGAGATGCGAAATATCAAACGTCATTTAATTCGAAATCGCCATGGAAATAACGATTACTCCGTACGTATCTCATTGTTTTACCAGTGTCTATTAAATTTAAATTTTTTAATGGTATTTTTTACCATTATCTGTTTAAAAGCCACTATGCGAAAGTAAGGCAAGTTGACAGATAAAGGTTTATACATAGCCAGTGATCGTCAAAAGTTGACAGATGGTAATAATAGGTTTATACGCATCGGGTGATCCCGTACCGTCGGATTTAAAACATGTATATAAATGAAGTTACCAAAATAAACTTGATGCACCCGTCGTATGACGGTCCATTTATATAAATCAATATAGTTTAACAATGAGTTTTGGTATAGCTTCAGCAAGGTTCTCCCCTCCCCATCTAGTGTAGCTGCAAAAAGACTATTTCTTATTGTGAAGTAACATTCCTCTATTTTGTAGGTTCCTTAGGGGCAGCTCCAAATACTGGGGAGGAGTGGTTTGCCACTTCAAGGATAAATCTGAAGTGTGCAAAGCCATCACCAACCTGGCAAAGGAACACCCACAGTACAGGGGGCTGTCCGTGGAGACTGTTGTCCGAATGCTGGCAGAGGTGGAACCGTATGTTTCAAAAACCGATAACGCAAAAATTATCATCAAGTGTATCGGGAGAATCGAGAGAAACATGACAGACAGGAGGATTCTGATGCTAGAGAATTCCTTGAGAAGACTCGGTGCTGCATTCTCCTTCCCGATAGCACTCGCGGAGAATCATCGTGTTATTCAAGGGGTGTACTACCAGACCATTTTCGAGCACTTCACGCATGCATTCTACGCTGATCTATACTTGGACGGTAAGTGAAATTGGAGGATCGGTTGAAAATCATTGCCCTCCAGGTGTATCTTCGCTTAGAAAACTGCTCTATGATTACCCGTTCCAAACTGTCCCCCGGGAAGGATATTTTGTTTTTTCCTATTTGGTATAGTTTTAATTTTTATAGCCTTGGTTCTATTCCCTTGGGGCAGTTTTATCTTGAGGTATTGTCTCGTCAGGATCTGATCTATTTTGCTAAGTACGAGATCGACCCACCGAAACGAGGTGCCAAGTAAAACTGTTTGTCATGTATTAAAACCTTCAAAAATGCTAATAAGTGATAAAATATGACCATTATCGGGACCAAACAGACTATAATCAGGAGTAGGGGAGCAATTTGGTTCTTATAATATACCTTTAGCTCCATCCTGATAGCAATCTTTTATCATTAGTCCTCTTTTTCTTGAAGCTTTTATTATTTCACTCGTGGTCCTTGTAATTTTGAGATTCTCGCTTGTAGGAGGATATTGTCTCCAGAGGGATCCATTGGCATAGAAAGTTTTATTTTAGGCTTCACTTATTTCACCTAGCAACTTAGAGTCGTGATAGAAAGAGATTAGACAAAAAACCTCGTCTTCTGATGCACTAATGCAATTCCCAAACCATTATCCAACCATCTAATGAATCGCCTACTGGAAAAACAATAGACAATACTAAACAAAAGAATAATTCAATCCCTTTTACTAGTTCCAAAATGCCAAAAGAGAATAATCTACCAATATTTTTTAGAGGAATGAAAGATTCCAAAAAAGACGAACGAAAGTGCATACAGGAAATCGAGACTGATGTCCAAAGATATGCGGTAAAAATAAACTGTCGTGACATTTTCGTGATTCTACGATTTGCAATTTTTCAACGAGTGATACTGGGTTTCAATACACTCTTCACCCCTACATCCGACACCGTTTGCGCAAGTGTTAAAATCTTGTAGCTGATGAAATTGCCAAATCGTATCTGTTGTAACTGGTTCTGAACGTAGAGGTTCATTCTCCCCAATAGTTAGCTAAGATACTTACTGTAAAAACTTTTAAAACTACACTGGGTATTTCCATTTTCAGGTGCGTCCCTATGGAAGAGGACGATATCTTTGTCCGTCCGGGATCAGTCCCGATCTGGGTGCTCCCATGTACAGTAACCCGAATCGGTACAGTAATCCCCGCTGGATGAGTAACACTTTTACTCATCCGACCGCGACCTGGAAGTGAACGGAGTAATGAGTTTTATGTGGCAATTGTAAATATCTGTAAATTGTAAATATCTGTAGATTGGAAATATCTGTAGATTGGAAATATCTGTAGATTGGAAATATCTGTAGATTGGAAATATCTGTAGATTGGAAATATCTGTAGATTGGAAATATCTGTAGATTGGAAATATCTGTAGATTGGAAATATCTGTAGATTGGAAATATCTGTAGATTGGAAATATCTGTAGATTGGAAATATCTGTAGATTGGAAATATCTGTAGATTGGAAATATCTGTAGATTGGAAATATCTGTAGATTGGAAATAAATTTTTAAACTCCCTTTGTATTACTTTTTACAATTTACTTTGGACGAGATGAACAAGCTTGCTTTATCCATCCATGCAATCCCTTTAACATGTATCACACAATAGTGTAAGACATTACTGCAAAGGTGACAACTAAGGAAGTTGATTTCGAATTTTGTAGACCCAAACTAGACTAATCCAGTTTTGCACTCAATTTATTCTATCGTTATATTTTGACGTGCAGCAATCTTGCGCAAGGGATGCAATATTTCGTTATTTCATAATTATGAAAATATGGCAAATCATTTTGATACGATTATGATTAATTTATTTTCACTCAATTTTAGAAACGGCTGAACACTGCTTCAAAATTCCATATATGAAAAACTGCTTGCTTTACAATTGAATACCTTCAGTACAGGTGCATCAAAGTTAATCAATAACAATTCTTCTAAAGATGGAATGTTAGTCTTACTGAGTTTTTGAAAAGAAGCCAATGCTTTCAACGAATGTTTAATATTGCAAAACTACATAAGAGTATGGCTTCAGCTTGTAAAAAAAAATATTGAACTCGTGACACCTTGTATGAAAGCTTTAAACTTTTAAAAGTTTTAATTCGAATATTTTATGACCGTGATATTACAAAGCTAGCAAAATTTTACTTCGAATTCGCCTTACTCCAACTGGCACGCAGTTAAAATCAATTCTTTGTTGGACTTCGTGTTCATGTACAGTATCTAAATGGAAAATGCGTACATATTTAGAACGATAGATTTTTCTTTACTATTGAGTACAAGTTTTAATACAATCCACTAACATAAGTCCAATCTTGAAAAACGAATGCAAATTCCACTGATTTCGGTTATGTCGCACATGTTTTCTTAATAAGTTTATTTTGATAACGGTTAAGGAAATCTCAATTCATTTATTCAGAATTTGCAATTCAAATGTCCTTTGTCTTGTGTGAAAAAAACCCGCTGCTGTGATCGGTGGAAAAGATTAGTCGCCAAAGTGATTAGAGAAGACGACTATTGTCAAAATAGTCGTTCTTATTTAGCTTTACAGTAAAAAGTCCAGTAAAATTATACATAATTCCTAGCAAAAGGTCGAAAATCTATAATATTTTTATGCGTTGTAGGGAGACCAAGGCCACACTAGTGGGTAAACAAAAGCCCTGTGCAAGCAGAATTATATTGAAAAGAACGTCGAAATTCTCATAATGTTTCGGTGTTTTGCTCAATATTTCTGTTATGTATCGGAGCAAAAGCAATTAACACTATAGAGAACAAAATGTGCGACAGTTTATTTTTTCAACGGTCTATAGTTATCGAACTACAAAGCGGTGACAGTGTGATAATTTATGGAAAATTACGACTCTCATATTGAAGAAATATTGATGCAGGAAATTAATGAATATTTTATTTGATTATTAAATACTATTTATTTATGATACAAGTACTTAAAAAAACTAATAAATTTTCGAAGTAAACGCAAGATTCAAAAGCGTTTAAATTCATATACAAGTTAATATACTATGTTACTGATTTACAGTATGTTATTTTACAAATTTGCCGACCAACCAGAGTTTACTTGTTAAGGTGTTGGCCTATGGATCGGAAGATTCCTGGTTCGAATCCGGGTTCAGGGCATGGATGTAAAATGGGATGTCCTTCGTTAGGGGTAGTGATGACCACCCACTGAGTGCCCCTTTACAATTGGCTCTTCGATTCTGGCCTTGTTGTGACAAGTGATCAAGTGTCCAACGTGGAAAAAAAATAACTAATTTGGACTAACCAAACTCGGATTAACGGTTTGAATTGGTAGGGTTTTAGTGCAATTCAAGACTCCTAAAATAATTTGTTAAACCAAACAATGCGTTTCTGATGTATGATATAGTAAAACAATATTGTTTAAAATTACTTTATTTGAAATGAAAGTTACATTTGCTAGACGCAAAATATTTAATAATTTTATCAATGCTAAGAAACAATTTATTAATATATCATGTGATTTTTAACATAAAAATACAAAAATTTCCTTGAGAGGTTTTGAGATGCTTCACCTTTATATTGGTGTACAGTCCATATTTCTTGGGATTGACCCCATCATCAACCCCAGTCACACCTATGTATTTGAGTACTACAAGGGACCGCGAAAACGAATTCTCGATACTTGCTCGTCAATGTAGAGAGATAGATCAATAGCCAATAGAGAGATCTTGGGTGGTTCATTTCCTTTTCAATATACATTTACTTATTACTCATTAAGTTATTCTATTTTAACGTTATACACACAATCACGGTTTCTTAACAGCTTGCATATTATTAGAAATCAAAATTCCTTTAGGAGCTCTTTAAAGCGGCTTCATTGATCATCAGGCAAGCCATTTAGCTCTGCAATCATTCAGCTTTATTAAACATGTTAGCCAAGGAATACCATAATGCTTCTCTGTTTCCTACCATGTGTCAGCTCAAGAATTCTCGATTCATTTTGTTACAAACAGGAGTCCACAGCACATCTTCTGTACTTTTGCTTGAGCAAATGTTTGAGTGTTAAAAATAGCAATGCGAAAGCAATATTGCAGTTTAAAGGTAAGACATTTAATGAAATTATACTAGAATTTATATAATACTTTCGAGAGATGACGTTTTTACTAAAAAAATCAATAGAAATGTTACTGTGAAAAGTATAGGTTATCTTTCTTCTTGTTGGCATTACAACAGTGATATCTCTATTTAGTTTTCTACTAACACTGATGAATGATTTCGTGTAATCTCATCATTAATATTATAATTGCATATAGTTATTCACAAGTATATATTTAATACACGTTTTAAAAAATTAGTACTCGGGTGGCAGATTCAGAGTTGTGAGAATTTTTACCAATGCGCTTCATGCATATAACGTTTAATTCTAAATTCAGAAAAAATCGACGTTTTAATTTTCTAATTTAAATGTGGTGTATCGTAAGTTTTTTTTTAATTCACTCCGTAAAGTCATGTGGTATATATTGTATAAATAAAATTTTTAAAATTTTTTAGAATCAAGTGTTAATTAATGAATATTTCTTAATAGGATTACTTAATTATTAATAGATATTAATCTTATTAATATATAATTAGCCCTAGTTACGCCTATGACAACATGTGGTCCGTCTCCCAGAGCAACTGGTGAATTGAGTTCTCATTAAAACAGCTTTCGTATTGCTATTAAAATCAGCATCGTCGACGAAATTGAGGTACGTGACTGAATTATTAGTCATGTTTTGAAATACATTTTTAAATTTTTTGAGGTAGGGGAAGGTGTCGTACCTCGGGGCAGTTTTAAACAAATATTTTTCCTGAGGCTATAATGTAGCTGAAATTTTTTTTTCCATCTGCTATTTACAATCATTACTTTTGGAAGAATTTGCCATTTTTTATTTATTTTTACCTCGAACACCAACTGTTTAATAAACTGTTTCGTTAATCTATTCAAATGTCACAAGGTAGAACATGGTGTTTTACCTTGGGATGCATGTTGTACCTTGGGATACATGTACCTTGGAATACAGAGTTTCCAACTTTACTTTTAGATTGTTTGAAGTAGACTACATTCATAATAAATCAATTCCACACGTACTAAATTCCGTATTTATAAAAAATTAAACACGGTTTCAACATTTTATCGCTTGGCCGTTATTTTAGTGTTTCTCTCGCTGTGATACGCTGTAATGTAGTAGGCCGAGTGGTGTGTCTGTCAACGCAACGAAACAGCCTAATTTGCTAACAACTTGCACTTGTTTTTCAAAAAAAACTAAATATAGACTATATTACAATAGAGATTTGCATCTCTGTGTCTTGGGCGCTGCAAAACAGACAAAAATTCAACGGCCGTGGCCCCATAAACGAGCACCACAAAACAAATAACTTTGTTCAGCAGGAGCTTTCCAGTAGATCTCTCTGTGTCATCAGATTTTTCAAGAAATCAGTTAAAAATCACCTGCACTTAAAACCAATGGGATGACTGTCGAAGACCATCTGCGCGGCCCGGTTAGATAAAAGGGGCTTAAAACTTTTAGAAACCATTGACTCCAACGAACAACGCGTTACAGATACAAAGCAAGGAATAAAAAAATATATAAGCTTGCTACGAAGAAATTCTTTGTGAAAAAAAGAAGGCATTGTGTCGTCAGACGAATTTGTTAGATTTTATGAAGCCATCGACATCGAAATAACTTTTATGTTGTACATTAATTTGTTTAACATTTTGATTTTTAACATGTATAAAAAGAACTGCAATTTTATTAAATATTTTTCTCCTAAACTAGTGTTTTTGTTAGTCCTTGGTCTCAATTAAAAAAATTTTTATTTGCCCCGACTCAAGCGAATTTGACTTACGCGATTTTCCGTCGGTCCCACCTACTGTGTAACTTCAGGGTATTAGTGTATTAGTAAACCCAGGCTGTTGTAGCAAAAGACAAAATAAATTGTTGTAACTTGGGAAGGTAACTCCCAAGGTAACCCCCTTGGTAACTCCCAAGGTACAACATTTATTTTGTCCCAAGGTACAACTGGTTGCCTTTACAAATAAAACAGTCTAGAAAGTATTATCAGGTTTATGTTTACATTGAAATCGTATCATCCTTGAGTAGAACAGAATTTTAACTAACTTTACCAACCCTAAAAAAAAGGTAATTATAATTAGTGAAAATACAAGAATCAAAATTGAAAAATCCAAAATATTTACTTTCTAGAGGACGTATTTCAATTAATTGTTTAGCAAACACAACAAACACCTGTGGAGTGACAGTCTTTGTGAGAAGGTTCTCTGGTGGTAAATGGGTAAAATACAATGTGTTATTTTACTATTTAATGGTGACCCCCAGTTCAGGTAATGCAACACCTTACTATTTTCTCTAACCCTCTGAGGGGTACACTCGCGTTAATCCTGTTCAGTACGACATAAAAAATGCACCGTATATAAAAACGCGTCTCTTTGTTCTTCAGCGAGACGCACATTCCACGCATCCGTGTCTTTTGCAAAACTTTAAGACACACACTTCTGCTTCTCACAACCCATCTGCAGTCCCTGATTAACCGTGATAGTCAAGCTGTGGTGTATAGTAGGTCTTTCAAGCGCATTCGGAACCTCAGGAGTATTTGACGATGTTCATAAGGGTAATTGGAAACATATCTTTGCCAGTAGTTAAGTTTGATTTGGACGGAAAATCAAAGTGTTTTTCAGCGTCATTTTGTATTTTATCATATTTAGTACGTTTTAATTGCACTTTATTGTATTTTTCGTGTTATTGGGGAGCAGAAAGACTGATTTATTTACAACATGTATAGATAAATATGTAGGACATAATGCGCTACAAAAACCGAAAGAGAATTCGACAGGAATCAGTGGAGCAAGACATAGGGTATGACATCAACAATCCACCCGTACCGCACGAATTCGATTATTCTCCATAGATAGGTGATTATTCTTCACTTAGTCCCTACTGAAGAGAACGAATCGAAACTGACAACGCTCTGGATATAAGTTTTAAAAAATCAAATTCTGAAGTGAGTGAAAATCGGAATTTGGAAAAAGATCAATAGTTACAGACATGGTGGCAATATTCAACAGGAGCATCAGCAGAAATACTACCTCAACATCTTCAAAGAGCCATGTGAAGAAATCATTAACTCATCTTAAACTTTACACGTGTGGTGAAGTTCTTACAACTGACCAAGTTCTATCAGGCTTGAAAGAGGCAGAAGAAAAAAACAAAAGGGAGCCTAGTGAAAAGAAAGTAAAAGATCCAGGGGTAAGCAAGAAACAAAGAAAGAAACAAATGAAAAGGAACGCAGAACTCGAAGACAGCGAGGAAAAAGCAATATTAGAAGTGACTTAACATTGACGATGAAAAGTTTGAAGACCTCCAAATAATCAAACAAAATATAGAAGACGCGCTTCTAGGGAATATTTGGAGCCATCCATGGGGGGAGACATTGAAACAACTACGTTCCTGCATGTAGATGTTGAAGGGAGAAAGAAAAAGAAAATTCAGCGTGCAGGGTAGATTCCGTTTCATAGGAGTTTGAGATCACTGGATTCAAAAGCATGTATAATAAAAAGATTAAATTCGTTCTGGTTGAAAAAGACAATTCTGTGAAAAGACGATTTAAAGCAACTTTACTTTACCTGTTGCAAAGAAAGCCGTAGTAAAATTTTCCAATTTGAGGGCACTGTTAACGTGCAAGGTATGCAATGTTCTTTTTTCCATCAAAGTATGAATTTTTTTTATAAATTTTAATCTTCAAATTTGTTTTTTTTTTCTGTATTTTGCACTAAATAAATTCTTTGTTCAGTAATGACTGTGAATTATTTATTGGTTTATATTCCAGGAAGTTCACCTCATGAACAATGTAACTTTCAAATGTTTTACAGTATATTGATGGAGTAGGAAGTGGGAGTATTGGGTAAATGTAAACATCAAATCAAGGCCTGGTCACTTGTTCAATATTCAATAGCAGGAGAAAATCCTTGTTTACAATAACCCCTACTTTCAGGGGTAATTGTAAACACGTAGGATTATTGTAGACAGCAGAGTAGGGTGTAAAAATTTATTTCTGGAATCTTCGTAATAATGAAATTTTAAAGTAGGATATTGACCAATTAATTGAGTAGGGTGAACAATGTTGTATTACTTTATCAAGAGTTTGAACATGGGGATTGAAAGGGAAACATACAAATTTTACTTACAAATACCCCGCCTACCCCTATGCATGTAAGCTGCAGACAGGTAGACGATATTACTGATATATTTAGTGATTTAATAGCACTGAAGTCATAATTTACATTTTAATAAAACCTTTTTCTTGTTGACGTTTTGAAGAACGGCTATTCCGTCTCACAGCCAATGGCTGGAGATCATGTGTGCCGCTCAAGCAAAACTGATAGGACTGGCAACGACAGACGATATAAAGCGAATATGCGACTCCAGTAGCGCTTCCTGCTGTCATTATTCACAACTTATCAACTCGACTATCGGCTGTTGCGTTACAGCGCGGAATTTGATTTATTTTTAATGTTTTCATGTAAATAAACAATATTAAACCGCGGGCCAGATTAAAAACAGGCGATTAGCTGTAGTTTGCCGACCCCTGTTTTAAACCATTGTTGTTCTTTTGGTACTTCTTATTTTGTTCTATAAAACTACTGAACTCTGTAAAAGTCATTTGCTCGTTAATATTTTCTCCCAACTCACAGACAATTGCCATCAAACACACTTTCTTAGAAGGGGAAGGTGTCGTACCTTAGGACAGTTGCACTTTACAGTTTATATTGTGCTTCCTCCTTTTGATTAAGAGGGTCCGGGACACATCAGAAAAAAATGTTTATTAATTAATTTAGAATTTAATTTTTTTGTACTGATTACCCATCTAACTAATAAACAAAATCACAACACAAAAGTTTTCCAAATTTTTTTTTTAATTTAAAATTAAACTTTTTGGAAAAAAGAGGGGTTTTTTCAAATTGCAAAAACTCAAAATATTCTTGGTCAATTTTCAAAATTCTTGCAGCAAATTATTCACAAATTAATAAACTTTAATTCTGATTCAGCAAATTATTCACAAATTTATAAACTTTAATTCTGATTCAGCAAATTAAAAAATATTAATTCAATAAAAAATAAAAAATATTTAAATAAAAAATATTTAAATGAAAACTTCTAAAAATTTTAAATTACTTTTTAAAAAAGAAAGTCATATTTTTAAAAGTAAATATTTGTTTAAAATTTTTCTGAATCAAAATTAAAGTATAATGTTTGAAAAAGATGTATTCCAAATTTCAACCCTTAAACTTTATCGGTTCTTGACTTATAAGAATTTGAATACAAGAAATCTTGAAAAATTGCATCATGGAGAAAAACGCATTTAAAGTTTTAAAGACAGATTTAGAATTAATAAAATGTTTAAATACTCTTTAAGAGTATTCAGATAAAAATCTAACTCCTTCTTTCCTCTTAAATCTTTGGTTTAGTTTGATTTTTGCAAGTTCTACCTTTTTCTGCATAGTTTAAAGGTCTCCGTAGACTTAAATAACGTCTTTCACACATGTTGTTGCCATGACAACAGCTGTCTGAGTGTTAGATTTTCTAAACAACGAACCACACAAAATTAATTCTATATCTCATTCTAATTAAGATGGAAACATGATTCAGACGTCATTTTAAGCAGAAAGACACAGAGCATTTTTTAATGCATAAAAATTGTTTTCGAAAATTTGACGATTTTTGTGTCCCGGACCAGGGGGCCTTTATGTGGGAAATTTACCCCCTCACGAAAACATTGAGTTTCCTTTTCCTGCGATCAAATGGAAGCCCCTCAAATGTCCTCCTACTGGCGTGGTATGGAAGTTTTCAGACTGGAGTGCCAGTTAGCTCCGGTGTTGACCTCACCATCTGACCGTGGTTCAAAATTACGGGGTTGTCCTCGGATTCTTTCCCTCGGGGACTGATCCCGGACCATCGTCAATAGCCTGTTGCGCTGCTCTAGTATGACGTTAACTGAAATTACTAAATTACCATCCATCTCAATCAATAAATATTTAAATTAATATCACAAGCACTTATAAATTAATATACTAAAAAATATTACGAATCGTAAAGCAACCTGTAAAAGAGTTTTTTCTCTTAGAAATAAATAAAACATAATAGAATAAAAATATGATCTTCTAGAATTATATAAACGGTCGTTACAGGTGTGTACCTAATTTTGTTGATCCAGTACGGCGTTAATTAATTACCTTAATCTGAGGTGAAATCTTTAAAGAAATTGAAAATCTTACATACTAATACTGCCGTAGTGTAGCTTAAATTAACGTTCTTTGAATCCAGCATTTCATTATATTGATGTATAATTTTTTTTATCATATACAGCAGGCCTCGAAATATATTTTTTAATACAGGTGCACAAGGTGCACCTAAGTTTTTAAATTAGGTGCACAGGTGCGCCTAGCGGGAAAAAAATAGGTGCACAATTTTATTTTCATGTGCACAGTGCACCTGTGCACCCGGGTATTTCGAGCCCTGATATACAGTATACTAAATTTCAAGTAATGAAGTTTTAAAATTAATTGAACATTTCATATTCTATTGCTTTGATAATGGTTCAAACTGAAAGTATTTGCTTTGAAAGTATTCCATTAGTATGATATTTGCTTTGTGTGTCTAGTTTGTGGGATCAAAGATAATGGGATGCCACGTCCTGCAACCGAATTCAAATAATCCACATGTTGTTGTTATTGTCGTGTCTATGCATACAGTACTAGTGCAAATGTTTAGAGTCCTCCAAAAGCCTTGGTGACAAGATCTGCAAGTTCTGGAGTTCGATGGCTATGGAGGATTTCGATTGGGGGTGCTCCAAGTTGAAAGAGGGAACCGATAATGGCCTGGCAGTCAAAAACATGATCTGGAGTTAGTTGTGATTGGGGACAGTACCTGCAGATGGGATAGGATTTTATATTAGTTCGTGAAATCTTCATGCCTTTGAAATGTCCAGTACGTAGCCTAGCTATTGTAGAGGAGAGGTTTCTTGGGCAGTTTAGATTGGGTATTGTTGCCTTGCTAAAATGCTGGTTGTAGATCCTTCGCCTGGCGACGCCATAATAATCCACATCTAATTCAAATATAATCTATCCAAACATGTTTATTTTAAGTTTACGATAAAAGCAAGGGAAAATAAAAAATTCCATGAGCCTGGTACAGAATTTTGTTTATGTAAATGAACACTAACGCATACATATTTCATTCCACATTTAAATATTTTAGGTCGTAGGACAACTATCATGAGCGACGTGTCCGAAGGTACCCCTTGTATTTATTGACAGCGGTTTCTGGTTCAGTTGGATGTTCCGTATGCATCCCACGAACCTATTAGTCGTCCGGACTAAGTTCTTGATCATGGACGATTCCAGCAGACCACCGATGTAGACAACATAGGTAATCCCGGTTGGGCGGTCTCTTACTTTGACCCACGGCTTCAATGGCTCTCTGTCCACAGTCAGAAAGACGGAGCTGTTAAACTTTGATACCCGAATGGTGTGGAACTGTCCATCGCACAGGTAGTTGTCAGCGGCTTTGTAAGTGGTCGTGACGTTGTTGAATGTGAGCACGAAGTTTCCGTCGATGAGTTGCAGGATGAAGTAGTCTTCGTTTCTCTTCCCTGCCATAAGAATGCCCGACATGCTGCGTGGTTTGATGTCCAGGGAGAAGGACAAATGCCCGACATTAAAAAATTCATCTGTAAAGAAAAGGGTTGTCAAAAAAATATTTCCCGATTCGTTAAATTCAACGGTAGTGTGGACCAGAGGTTCTCAAACTTTTTCAGTCACGGAGCACCTTTGAAATTGGAAATTCAACGCGGAGCACTAAATTTTATCTCGCAACTGTATACTGTATTTAGTAAATAGAACGACAAAATAGCATTGACGATACAAGGTAGTTTCGTCATTTAACCTTTACGCTGCGGCGCCTAGATTTTTCAATCGTCTACAGCAGGGGTTCCCAACCTTTTAGTAACTGCGTTCCACTTGAAATTTTCAGAAATTTTTGGCGTATCACCAGTTCTATATTTTTTTAGAAACATATATCTAAAGTCAGAAAAGTGCCCAATGTTTGTTTGAATAATGCCCTTGTTTTATTTTAATTAAAATACTAGGAAAGCTTCATATTTTATGATTAATTCAATTGTACTTGGTATTAATGATGTTTTAATAACGGAAAAAATAAAACAATTATTGAAAATTACAGTTTTATTTTTTACTCACAGGTCTAAAAACAAATAATTTTAAATAATTGTACAAACTCCGCCCCAAACAAAGATTTACATAATCAAAAATCAATTTTTAGTGCGAAACTTGTTTGTGTTTTATTAAAATATCAATATCAGGAGCGATGGAGCTTAACTTCACTCTTAAGTCCTCTTCAACACTTACTTTGTTTCTATATTTATTTTTTATATACAAAAGTTCAGAAAAACCACTGTCACACAAGTAACTAGTAAAAAATGGAATAAGAAATAACAGAGCTTGTTGGATGATCATTGGGCACTCGGTATTACACCGATCCAGAAGTTAATTAACGATTTCTCTTTAAAACTGTCTTTCATGGCACAATAATGTGTCATTGTTAGGGTCGTTTATTACAATGTAATAAAAACGTTAATCACAAAATTGATTTAAGATAATTTCATTTTTCCTATAACGTGATTGTACATACTAAAAAAATCGAACAAACTTCGTAGAATATTTGGGTTGCTCGTATCATTCTTGCGTACCACCTGAACACGCGTACCACCAGTGGTACGCGTACCACCGGTTGGGAATCCCTGGTCTACAGGAACGGCTCTTTAGCCTGCATGCTCAATCCCCTTACCTAATTACCTAGCTTAAGCGATAGAGCCTTGAGAGGTCAAGTCAAGTAGTTGAATTTCTCGGAGCCCATGGCCCCGTAGGGGCCTTCATCTCCAGTATTGATGGATAAGTGGCATGACAGATGGTGCTTTCAGGTTAGGGAAAGAATGGGGTGGGTGTTAGGAAGATGTCAGGAGCTCGTTCAGCGTGGTGCAGCCTTGTTTGAAATACAAGTGCCACCTACATCGAGGAGCGTGGTTTAAAAAGCTCTTGGCTTGCCGAAATCGTACGGCCAATGAGGGATTAATTGCGAATGTTGATGCTTTGGGGTGACAATCTATTGCCAATTAACATTGATGCTCTTGGGCGGGCTTTGTTTTTCGGAAGAGTTGGGTCGTAAATTTCGATTTCTTGGATGGAGGAATTGGAGTTATTGGCGATGTTTTTGAAAAAATTTTGAGCAAGGTTGCCGATGAACTGACCAAGATGGGGTATATTAGTGGCAGTTAGGATGTCAATATTTCTGTAAAACCATCTGGCCTGGACAATGGTTCTGAGGGTGGTATTTTGGAGGACAATAATTTTATTGATGTTTGTCTTGGCGGCGGCACCCCAGATGGGAGCGGCATATGTTAGAACTGGGCGTAAATAATAAATGTAGATCAGAAGTTTGTTTTGTATGGAGAGTGTAGAGCTACGTGCGATGAGAGGGTAAAGTGCAGATCGGGCTTTTTTAAATTTGGTTTGGATTGTTTGAATGTGGGGGGCCCATGAGAGTTGGTTGTCGAGGATAACTCCTAGATATTTTGTTTGTGATACCCATTCTATTGATTGACCATAAACTGTGACTTTGTGTGGGGGAGGGTTTGCTCCGAATATGATAGCTGCTGTTTTGTCGACATTAAGTTTAATTCTCCATTGAATAAGCCAAAGTTCGATTGCCTGGATGTGCTTGTTGAGTAGAAAAATAAGTGTATTGATATTTTTTTGTTGGGCGAGAATAGCAGTGTCGTCAGCGAACATGCTGAGCATGGTAGAATTAGATTGCGGGATGTCATTCATGTAGATGTTAAATAAGAAAGGTCCTAATTTGGATCCTTGAGGAACTCCAGATTTGATTTTGCGTTTCGAAGAGTCAGCCTTGTTAACGGAGACGGTAAAATGACGATTGGTAAGGTATGACGTAAGTATGATGCTCAATCCCCTTACCTAATTACCTAGCTTAAGCGATAGAGCCTTGAGAGGCATTTACGACTCACGCTTTGTATTAATTGGCGAGCGACCTTCTGCCTTTCCCCCGAAGCGTTCACACCTCACGGTCGACAGGGTAGGGTTCCGAAAAAAATGGAGGGATCCTCTAGAGAGTTAGTCACTGACAGCTCGTAAATGGTGACCGATGCCAGTGGTCACTTAAAAGAGGGATAACATTCACCGTACACAGATCTATTCCATGCCACTGGTAATTGTTATGGTAACAATTCTCTACCTGCCACAGCGTAAAGGTTAAGCTTGCAGGACATTATATTTCACTGCTTAATTTTTTTTCCTTCTGCTTTAATTTCCCATTGCAGACGCAAAACACACAAATGAAAAAAAATACATTTGAAAATAAATTCAGGGCTAATATTGCAGATCCACAATTTGTTATTTTATTAATTTGGCATTATTACATTTGCTACAAATTGTTATTTGATTTCGTGAAACAGAAATTTAATGGGAAGGAAGAGGCTGTGTTCATTTGTTTGATTTCCACAATGAGATTATATATGGCTGAGTTTCGGATTGTTGCAACTGATAATCTTGCTCTACAGTGAGACATGATATGTATTTTGTTTTAGTAGCGGCGCATGCGGAGAATCCTGCTTACCATAAAAATGTGGTTTGCGAAGGGCAGGAGAATAAGTTTCGCTTCATCTGATAGGATTTTAAATTCAAAATAATTTTAATTCAATAAATCTTTTATCGTACACCAAAAATCTGAGATTGATTTTTCAGTTTCAAACTTTGATCTTATCGTTGTATCTGATGTCGAATCAAACAAGCATTCATATTCCTGTATTGTCAGAGAGGATGGTTTTTTAGATATACAACCTAATACCTATTATTTTATGTTTTAATGCAATCCTTTTAAAAAATGAGAGTTCAAAGTATCAATCAAACTCAAGAGATGAAATTCAAACTCGTTTAAGATATTCGCAGGAATGTCTGATTCAAGTTCTCCAAATCCATTCGTTAGTAAAAAAAAATCCAGACTTACGTTTTTGATTGAGACTTTACCCAAAACTTCAGTTTTTTTTTTCTAAATCCTTCCACTCTATCAGTAGCATCATAAACAGTCACTGCTTTTCCTTGAAGTGAGAGACATTTATCATTATTTTTTGTAAAAATACTGCCAAATCCACCAATTTCATTATCCAACGATCTACTATCATCAAACGATCATCTATCCAACGAATTTCATTATCCATCGCAACTTCTGTCCCAAAGCAAAGTCACTGTCACTCATAAAGATTCTGACTTCATTCCTTGATTAAAAGAGGCGCATTAAACTTTTTCCACGGGAGACCCACCTGATTTCTGTGTGAATTTTGAAGTTAATGCTATATTCTTATCTAATGACCTTATCGACTTACTGTAGATTCTTAGTTCCTGCAAAACATTCTTTCGTTGTAAAGGGGTCAAACTTTTTATTTGTGCCTAGATTCTGATTTTCTGACTTCTGTTTCCTCCAAATTAATCACGTTGGGTTGGTGTGGAAGTTTGGAGAGTGGGATGCCAGCTCAGGTGTTGCTTCGTCATCTGACTGTGGTTCAAAATTACGAGGTGTTGTCCTCGGATCTGTCCCTTAAGGGATTGATTCCGGACCGTCGTCCACGGCCCGTTGTATTACTCTAGTACTACGTTAGTTACAAATTACCAATCCTCCATATTAAATTAATGATTATGCCACTGCTTAGAATAAAGAAGCTTAGGTAAAGAAACGTAGAGTAAGGCCTTGCTTAGGTAAAGGTATGTAATATAACCTGGTTTGGAAAGGTCACCAGAATTAGCGAAATGGTTTTTTTTTTTTTTAATTAATCAAACACTAAATCATGACAAAGATAACAGTGCTTCACATACGAATCTAAGTTCAAGATAATTAATCAAATATTGATAAGTCAATACATAATTAATCAGACTTAAAATTCTTTGGAGCTATGTACTGTAAAAGGTCAGAATCATGGATTTGAGAAAAGGGTATGATAATAATTGGTAATTTTTTTGAATTCACGTCGTACTAGAGGAACACAACGGGCTATTGACGAAGATCAGAGATCAATCCCATAAGGAAAAGATCCGAGGATAACACCACGTAATTTTGAACCACGGTCAGATGACGAGGCAACACCTGAGCTGGGACCCCACTCTCCAAATTTCCACACCAACCCAACGTCAGGACTTTCGGTCATGAAAGATTTAAGTTGCACCAGCTGTCTCTACACCATTCACTTACAAACATTCATGCAACGACCCGGATTCGAAGTAGGAACCTTCCGAGGCTAACACCTTATCCACCAGACACGCTGGTCATTACTATAATTATGAACACCTAACGAATGTGTCCCAAGCTAACACAAAAACGTAAATTCCATGCATTTTATACAGGGCGTTCCAAAATTCAACCGACAAATTAAAAGGGGTGATAGAAGGCATCAAGAGGATAAAAACGTACCATAGAACATGGTGTCGCAATCCCCTTTGAGAGGGTGAAAATCGTGAAAAACGCATGCAGGCTCTGAATCCAGAGGAGACGAAAGGTGGATGTGAGTGGATCACTGAATCCACCGAGCTGAATCCACGTACTGCAGACTCTTGGCGTGTCTGTCTCTGACTCCCTGGTGGTTTTTTTCATTGGTAGAAGAGATATGCAAATGTGTATAACTTAATTGGTAAGTCTGTGTTAACTGGTGATACGTAAATGTTCCAACACGGACGACGTAAATTAGAGCTATTGAGGTAGTAAACACGTGTAGAAATTAGTTGTCTGTTTCAATGAGTATCTCAATGGGTGCCTACAGGAACCGGGAATACGCTGATATGCATTTGATGTACGGTCGAGCAGAAGGCAATGGGCGTTTAGCACAGTGATTGTACTAACAGCGATATCTAAGGAGTCGTTGTCCGCACCATACTACCTTCGCCACGATCCATCGACTACTACGCGAAACGGGGACCTTCCACTCAGCACGGCCTGATCCAAGGAGACCGCGCAATGTACACACTCCTCAAATGGAAGAAACCGTGTTGCAACTATTCGCCGATTCCCCGTCGACAGGTACAAGAGCAGTTGCAGCTGAAACTCGATGTTCCACACACGGCGGTCTGGAATGATTTACATACTGCAAAGATGTACCCCTTCCACATCCAGAAGGTACAACTTTTAACTGAAGACGACTATCCTCGTCGTGAACAGTTCGTGTGCTGGATGCTTGACGTCATCACACATTCTAGTCCTCAATTTCCTGCCACTTTCTTTACTGACGAGGCCAGCTTTACGCGAGAAGGCATTGCCAACACACATAATGCACACATGTGGGCGATGGATAATCCCCATGCCAGTGTACCGTGTACATCTCAACAGAGGTTTAGTGTCAACGTGTGGGCAGGAATCCTCGGTGATTATCTCTTGGGGCCGTACTTGCTGCCCGAACGCCTGAATGGACCAACGTACCTTGTTTTTCTGCAACACGTTCTACCTGAATTGCTACAAACTGTACCGGCCTCAGTGCAGCGAGGCTTGTGGTCCATGCATGATGGTGCCACTTCACATTTTACCCTCCAGGTGCGTAATCACCTCGGTGTTACATATCCAAGGAGGTGGATTGGACGCGCGGGACCCATTGAATGGCCTCCACGTTCGCCGGATCTTAAACCGTATGACTTTTACCGTGACACACCGTAGGATATGATAACGCGGATTGTCGTCACTGCGGGAGACATCAAAAGCATACCTGACATCTTCGAGCGCGTCCGGGAATCGTTTTAACGTCGTTGTAGACTGTGTAATGACGTTAGAGGGCGCCACCTCCAACATCTCTTGAAATGATTAATCAAATAAATGTTTTTGTATTTAGTATAGTACTTTTGTCGTTCCAGCATGGCGTCGAAACCTGCATGCGTTTTTCGCAATTTCACCCTCTCAACGTGGTTTGCGACCCCATTTTCTATGGTAAGTTTTCATTCCCTTGATGCCTTCTATCACCCCACTTAATTTGTGGTTCGAATTTTGGAACACCCTGTAAAATGTACATTTAGCAAGAGCTCAGGTACAAATAAATACCTCTCACGTTTTAAAATTATTTTGAATTTTACACATTGGAAAACATTTGGAAATTTTTCGATCTTTTCTCTCCTTGTCTCCAATATTTCAATTTCATCCTCTCAACTTGGTTTACGACCCCATTTTCAATATTAAGTTTTCATTCTCTTGATGCCTTCTATCACCCCCACTTAATTTGTGTTTCGAATTTTGGAACACCCTGTAAAATGTATATTTAGCAAGAGCTCAGGTACAAATAAATACCTCTCACGTTTTAAAATTATTTTGAATTTTACACATTGGAAAACATTTGGAAATTTTTCGATCTTTTCTCTCCTTGTCTCCAATATTTCAATTTCATCCTCTCAACTTGGTTTACGACCCCATTTTCAATATTAAGTTTTCATTCTCTTGATGCCTTCTATCACCCCACTTAATTTGTGGTTCGAATTTTGGAACACCCTGTAAAATGTACATTTAGCAAGAGCTCAGGTACAAATAAATACCTCTCACGCTTTAAAATTATTTTGAATTTTACACATTGGAAAACATTTGGAAATTTTTCGATCTTTTCTCTCCTTGTCTCCAATATTTCAATTTCATCCTCTCAACTTGGTTTACGACCCCATTTTCAATATTAAGTTTTCATTCTCTTGATGCCTTCTATCACCCCCACTTAATTTGTGTTTCGAATTTTGGAACACCCTGTAAAATGTATATTTAGCAAGAGCTCAGGTACAAATAAGTACCTCTCACGTTTTAAAATTATTTTGAATTTTACACATTGGAAAACATTTGGAAATTTTTCGATCTTTTCTCTCCTTGTCTCCAATATTTCAATTTCATCCTCTCAACTTGGTTTACGACCCCATTTTCAATATTAAGTTTTCATTCTCTTGATGCCTTCTATCACCCCACTTAATTTGTGGTTCGAATTTTGGAACACCCTGTAAAATGTATATTTAGCAAGAGCTCAGGTACAAATAAGTACCTCTCACGTTTTAAAATTATTTTGAATTTTACACATTGGAAAACATTTGGAAATTTTTCGATCTTTTCTCTCCTTGTCTCCAATATTTCAATTTCATCCTCTCAACTTGGTTTACGACCCCATTTTCAATATTAAGTTTTCATTCTCTTGATGCCTTCTATCACCCCACTTAATTTGTGGTTCGAATTTTGGAACACCCTGTAAAATGTACATTTAGCAAGAGCTCGGGTACAAATAAATACCTCTCACGTTTTAAAATTATTTTGAATTTTACACATTGGAAAACATTTGGAAATTTTTCGATCTTTTCTCTCCTTGTCTCCAATATTTCAATTTCATCCTCTCAACTTGGTTTACGACCCCATTTTCAATATTAAGTTTTCATTCTCTTGATGCCTTCTATCACCCCACTTAATTTGTGGTTCGAATTTTGGAACACCCTGTAAAATGTACATTTAGCAAGAGCTCAGGTACAAATAAATACCTCTCACGTTTTAAAATTATTTTGAATTTTACACATTGGAAAACATTTGGAAATTTTTCGATCTTTTCTCTCCTTGTCTCCAATATTTCAATTTCATCCTCTCAACTTGGTTTACGACCCCATTTTCAATATTAAGTTTTCATTCTCTTGATGCCTTCTATCACCCCACTTAATTTGTGGTTCGAATTTTGGAACACCCTGTAAAATGTACATTTAGCAAGAGCTCAGGTACAAATAAATACCTCTCACGTTTTAAAATTATTTTGAATTTTACACATTGGAAAACATTTGGAAATTTTTCGATCTTTTCTCTCCTTGTCTCCAATATTTCAATTTCATCCTCTCAACTTGGTTTACGACCCCATTTTCAATATTAAGTTTTCATTCTCTTGATGCCTTCTATCACCCCCACTTAATTTGTGTTTCGAATTTTGGAACACCCTGTAAAATGTATATTTAGCAAGAGCTCAGGTACAAATAAGTACCTCTCACGTTTTAAAATTATTTTGAATTTTACACATTGGAAAACATTTGGAAAATTTTCGATCTTTTCTCTCCTTAATCCAGACACTCTTAGCAATGCTAGATTCAGTGAGCTTCTCATCTGAAATCTCGGACGGGGTAGGTATATTTGAATGTGTGGCCCTGCTGAAAATGACCCAGAATGTATATGAAGTGCAACGCGAACCCCGTAATGTAGCAGGGTAACGCCAAGTGGTTCATAATTTCTTTCTTGTACCTTCATTAAAAGTACTTACATTGTACTGCCATGTAAAGGATTATGTTCAATTGGTAGGACATCAGGGGAAAAATTTCTCTTAAATAATTGGCTTTTTAGATGAGCCTTTAGAACAGTCTTAGTATTGTGGCGTCTGGTGTTCTGGTGATGCACTCGTCGAAAGGTAACACAAGATTTATTGGTAGCGTTACACTATGAGATTCTAGGCCGCAACGGATCTGCGCCTATCTGCCAATATTGCCTATGTGTGGGACAGACGTCCTAAATCCGACCAGGATGGTCGTCAGGTAGACTAGCGCGTCTTTCTAGTAATGGCTCTTCGTTACGTGGACGATTCTATTTAGGACCGTGGGGAGGACAGGCGCCTCAATCCCATGATAGTACTTTACGCAAGTCCAACTTGATCGGCTAATCGGATCACATGACCTAGATACGTATGTCATCAAGGTTTATAGTTGTTGGCGATTTATCTCTTCCTTTCTGCTTTCTTCTTTTCTTTTCAGATCCATGGCTATGGGTGGGTAGAGGTGGGAGCCGAAAATTGTATCCTTTTATTATATAAGTTAATAATTATATAAGTTAGTGTTTTATGTATGCTTTTTGTTACATCAGAATGGTCCTAAGCCAGCGGTGGATACGACACCATCATCCTAAAGCAAAGGGGACGGCAGAGGGGCGGAAAAATATCAGCTGGTAGTGAGTTCAGGAGTGGTTCTTAGATTATTTATGTAAAATCAACGGAAGCTTGGAAAAATATGAAAAGGGTATTAAAAATTAGGAAAAGTAAATTTGAATGAAAAGGAATTAAATTGGAATTTTTTAAAAATAATGTGGAGGATCTAAAAATTTTTCCGCCAGCTGGGTTCGAACTCGGGAAGTCATCCTCCGCTGCCGACGCTAATCTGAAGGTGTATGACTTTAGCCATTAGGCCATCGTTGCTTCACGAAAAGAAGCTCTTTAAAGTATAAGTACCCTTCCATCAATCATACATTCCATCAATCTGCTTCAAAAAATCATAGAAGACACACAAAAAAAGACTACCAGACAAGTAAATAATCATAGCTCACTGTAGATCAAATGATCAAAACAAGTTACGAAAGAATCAAACTGAAGAATCGATTCACTTATCACGAGTTTAATATCTACCGACCTCCCTACGGTCCTAAATAGAATCGTCCACGTAACGAAGAGCCATTACTAAAAAGACGCGCTAGTCGTCTGGTAGCACAATCTGTGTGTACCGAAAAGACTAGGCCGCACAGGATATCGCCTATCTTCCGCTAACGATGAAGCCTGCCTCCGCTAAGGCTTCCAGGCTCTCGCTTCCAATCAGGCGTTCGGATCAGGTCCACACCCTCGAAGTTTTTTGTGTCGAATCTTCCGTTCGGCTTCGTGTCAGACAAATCTGTGTCTCCCCCCCCCCGTCCGATGACACAATGTCATTATTTCTTTGGAGGTCATCAAGGGCGGCTCGAACATAAGCGGGAGGGGGGAGGGGCTCCACGAAGAGAATGTTGTATTCGAATGTCACAATACCACGAAACAAATATTGCTTTTATTTAAAATACGGATTACCTATTGACGTTCGAAACAGAATATGGGTGCATTCTTTAAGATAAGTTTTTTTTATGAATCCCGAATTATTTTGATAATTACCTGTCGAAATATGGTGGTTTTCCGTATAACGTAAATTGCACCACCATTGTTGAGTAATAGAAATGAAATAAATAGAAGTAATAAAAGTAAGAAGTATTAAAAGTAATTGTAATATTCCTGTATACAACCCCTGGATTAAAACATTCAGTATGTGTAATTGCTTTTGTTGCTACTCAGTGCACAAACATAACATGAAACTTTAGCTTCTCCCAGTTGTTTTATCTTGTGCGACTTGTGATCAACCTTCTAAATAAATAGACAGAGCGTTCAGGTTGTGACATTCGACGACACACATTCCCTTTGTGGAGCTTAGATTCCGAAATGACTGGGAATAGCCCTTCAGAACAGATGAGACATTCCTCCATCAACGCGTCCGATTGTAAATATGAGTGCCAATGTGTCCTCATGCCTAGGCTCAACACGCCCTTGATTGCATCCGACGGAGAAGGTGCCAGCGTGTCACCGACATGGCAGAAAGACAAAGATGAAAAAAAGTACAAAGACTTTGCGATGCCCTCACACGAAGCCGAGTAGTAAAGGCAAATCAAACACCATCGATCTAGGATTTGCTACTTGAACTTGGACCGTGCTGGTCATCTTATTCGCGTTTCTGAACAGGGCGCTCGAATAAGATGACCAGCACGGTCCAAGTTCAAATAGCAAATCCTAGATCGATGGTGTTTGATTTGCCTTTACTACTCGGCTTCATGTGAGGGCATCGCGAAGTCTTTGTACTTTTTTTTCATCTTTGTCTTTCTGCCATGTCGCGAATCACAGTTTGCCCCCTTACAGCCTCATGGCATATGAGAACACCTGCCGACCACCTTAAAATTGCATGGTTCAGTAACATTGCATGCAACAAGGGCTCGAGGGTTAAAATTATTAACATGGTGAGATATTCATTGAAAATCATCAGGACTTGATTATCCTAAGAGACTAAGAAAAACGAACTTTTTTTCTCACCTTGCATGATGTGTATATATATATATATATATATATATATATATATATATATATATTTATAATGGTTACCTAGTATAATGTTTTAATGTATGTACTGTATAGATGTAAGAATGTATATATGTAATGTGCTCTAACATTCTAGGTAGACATGTCACCTTGGTGGCATGCGCTACTCATCCAACCACACATTTAAACTGGAACAGTGTCTCACGACACTAGGCACGGGAGTGTATGTTGGTGTTAGTTAGTTAATTCAGAAACGCGACCCTCGAAGCCTCAAGCGGAGGCAGACTTCGACAATAACGGAAGATAGATGCAGATCCTTTGCGGCCTATAATTTACGATAGACACAGATTGTTCTAACAAGCGACCATCTCGGACAGATTTAGGACGTCCGTCGTACGTGTAGCTAATATTGGCAGATAGACTCAGATCCTTTGCGGCCTAATCACATAACACAATACCAATAAATTCTTTGTGTTATCTAGTTCGAGTGTTTATTTCTGTACGTCGCCGTCACCACTACACCAGACGCTACAAGGTGGACTCCCTATTGTAAGATCTTGGATGGGTGAGTAGCGTGGTCTTAGAAATGTACTCGGACAGATTGGTTATCTAAGCGCAGACTCGGGTTTTAATCAGACTGGATTTTAAACCAATCAATAGTTTGTTCCACGTTAGGATATCAGCCGTTTCCCACAACCACGTTACATATCTTCAGACCTTGCAAGCGGAATAAATAGCAAGATGCGTGCATACTCTTTGTCTGTTTCATTAGAAAGTCGAAAGCAAAACGTCTGAAAGATCTCTTTTTATTACGACATCTATAGGTTTGAAGTAATGACTAAAAATTGAAACTAAAGTAGCAAAAACAATAAAAAGAAAAGTTTTACCCTACTTCAAATTGGATTTTATAATTCTCGTTTTCGAGGATCAGTTACAGGAATCATTAACCAAACTCAAATTTAAGTCAGTTTTCATATTTAGCGAATTGAAAATTGCAATCAAGGATTATATACTGTGAATAATAATTTATTAAAAATAATACGTTAATAATGAGAACATACAAAGCTAGTCCAGAAAGTAAGTACCGTTTGCGCAAATCTCCCGCGCATCTGACAGCACGAAGGTCGTGCATGCGCAGTTACATCCTTCAACTGAGAACGAATTAGCCTAACCATTTTGTTTATTTACGTTAACGTTTGAAATCATTGTTGGCCGGTAATCATCTCTCTATATTAAAAAAATGTTACCGCCGCCGCCGCAGGATTGAAAACTGTGTTGTTTAGCTCGATTCTTAGACGGTTTCCCGAGAAAGTACTGATCGGAAAAAACATGCTTTGTTCTTCATCGTATTCCCTGGATAATTATTAAGATTTTTTTTCCGATGCGGCTATTAGTTTAGGTTTTATTAAGTGTTAAAGTTGAAGAAGTGAAATTTCTTCCGCGAGTGAGCAAAACACATTCAAATTTTCAGTCTTCAGTCGTGAGTTTTTTTAAGAGTACCTCTCAACGTAAATTTTTGCAGCTCGTCGAGTTTTTTTTTTTTAATTTAAATTTGGTTCTTGATAATATTTTTTTGAAATTCAGGAAAAATCGGGACATTTTTGTTACTTTTTTTTAAAACTGCCGTATCTATATCTAATTACTATTAGTTTTTAATTTTTAAAATATCGCAGTATACCTCAGAATATACTTTTTCTTGCGGTACTATTATTTTTGAAATCGGTTAATAATTAAATTGGATGCGATCAAAAGTTCGTCATACAAAATTCGGAATCTTTGGATATTTTCGCTACTTATTGTTAAAACCGTTTTGTCTACGGCAAAAACCTTTATTTTTTTAAATTTGAAAACATCACTGAATACATTACATTACACTCTTTCTTATGGTACAATTATTTTTCAAATTGGTTAATAAATAAAATCGATGCAATTAAAAGTTGGTCATACAATTTTCGGAACTTTCAGATCGTAACTTCCGATACAAAACTAAAATGGTCATATCTGTATAGTATTACTGTTAGTTTTTAATTTTAAAAATATTGCAGTATACCTCAGAATGTACTCTTTCTTACGGAACAATTATTTTAAAAATTGGTTCATAAATAAATTCCATGCAATCAAAAGTTGGTGACACAAATTTCGTATTTTTCAGTTCGCATAGCTGCTTCCGCAAGCAGTAGTGGGTTGCACTTTTGACTATTGGGTTTGCCAGATATCAAATTTATCGTAGCAACAATTGCCATAAAAACGATTTCTTTTTATTTGGCGAGGAAAAAGGCTCGCTTTTTTCCCTCTGTTCTCAAGACAGTTTACCGACAAAGTACAGATCGTAAAGTTTGGATATTAGCAATGTTTACTTAAAATTGTACAGGGAACAAGATGCAGAAGATTTTTTACTGATGCGGCTATTAGTTTAGGGTGCATTAAGTGTTAAAGCAAAAGAAGTGAAATCACTTGCGAAAGAAGTATTGGTTTGAGAAAGCAAACCAAACGGATTGCGTAGCAATCCCCGGGGTCGGCGAGCGTAAGTGAGACGCAGCGAAGCCCTCGCTGTGACGTCATGAACCGGAAAGTGAAATCAGCATAATACAAATTATTCAGATAGTTTCACTCTGTGAAAGTAATGTTGGTTTGCGAAGCAAACCAAATGGCATCTGTGGCAGGAGTGTTGGGATTGCGCAGCAATCCCCGGGGGTTGGCGAGCGTAAGCGAGCAGGGGGCGGAGCCCCCTAGTGTTTAAAACAATCGATCGGCCCGCCAACTGTGAAATAAGCTAACAAAATTCCTTGACACCACGGTGCACATGACTTTTCTTCAAGAAAGAGGTGGCTTTGCTTTGTTGGGTTTCGGGGAACCAGTATAATACAAAGAATGACTCAAAATAAATAAGAATGTATAAGAATTTCAGTGACCATTCCAGTGACTGTCACATTTCGTTTCAGGTGTCTCGTAACAAATCCATATTCCATTGCCTACGAAAGTCCTTTTCAAAAAATTATTTCCTTCTGCCGCATAACGTTGCAAATACTCCAAGGCTGCTCCCATGCGTTTCCATTTTTGAACGTCCATTAGTGTTTTCGGTACCCATCGAACACAATTTTTTGTAGTGCAAATGTTCAGTCACAATTTTGTGTAATAAAAATCGTGAAATGTCAAGAAAATAAATTTTTCGGGGATCAACAACGGGCGTCCACTGCGCTCATTGTCGTGGACATCTCCCTTCCTTCGTTTAACATCCTAACCCACTTTAGCACCATACCTTCACTCATCGCGTTCTCTCAGTATGTTTCACTTATCTGACGATAAATTTCACATGGTCAAACTTTTTTCGCACTCAAAAACTTGACAACGGCTCTCATTTCACAGCTAGCGAGACGATCGATTGTTTTGAACATGATTACCGACAAACAATGACTTCAAATGTTAACTTAAACAAAAAAAATGGCTAGGCTAATTCGTTCACAGGCGCCTCAATCCCATGATAGTACTTTACGCAAGTCCAACTTGATTGGCTAATCGGATCACATGACCTAGATACGTATGTCATCAAGGTTTATAATTGTTGGCGATTTATCTCTTCCTTTCTGCTTTCTTCTTTTCTTTTCAGATCCATGGCTATGGGTGGGTAGAGGTGGGAGCCGAAAATTGTATCCTTTTATTATATAAGTTAATAATTATATAAGTTAGTGTTTTATGTATGCTTTTTGTTACATCAGAATGGTCCTAAGCCAGGGGTGGATACGACACCATCATCCTACAGCAAAGGGGACGGCAGAGGGGCGGAAAAATATCAGCTGGTAGTGAGTTCAGGAGTGGTTCTTAGATTATTTATGTAAAATCAACGGAAGCTTGGAAAAATATGAAAAGGGTATTAAAAATTAGGAAAAGTAAATTAGAATGAAAAGTAATTAAATTGGAATTTTTTTTAAATAATTTGGAGGGTCTAAAAATTTTTCCGCCAGCTGGGTTCGAACTCGGGTAGTCATTCTCCTCTGCTGACGCTAATCTAAAGGTGTGTGACTTTAGCCATTAGGCCAACGTTGCTTCACGAGAAGAAGCTCTTTAAAGTATAAGTACCCTTAATATAAGTTGGCAAGAAATACTACTAACAACAACCATACAACATATATATGAGGAGCAAATCAGAGTCAACTTGTCGGACACTTACGCTGTACGCTGAGGCGCTAGTGTATGTATTGTATTTCTACGAAACAACGCGCATATTCAAAATAAAATGGTTACTGCAACAATCAGATTGGCGAGATATCCAAGTGAAGCCAAGCCCGTGAAACTAGCCAATCAAGTTGGACTTGCGTAAAGTACTATCATGGGATTGAGCCGCTTCTAATTCGTTCTTGAGTTGAAGGATGTAACTACGCATGCGCGACCTTCCTGCCGTCAGATGCGCGGGAGATGTGCGCAAACGGTACTTACTTTATGAACCAGCTTTGTATTTTAACCTATTACTTAAATAATATCGTACATTAATCATCATTTTCACTGCATAAAACATGTTTAAACATCATTTGCTCCATAGTCAGATACAGTCTCGCTTTTAGGTCTTAGCAAAATCAAAGTAGGAAGTACTTACAGTATGCAACAAATCCCCTGCCAGTAAAGAAGTCGCCCTTCTCCACTTTGTTGTAGCAATATGAGGTGTCAATCATTGATATCCGCATGTCTTGTATCAGAGTTTTGCCTTGATTTTTCACATTGCCGATACATCCGGGAAAGGATGAGGTAATTTCCTAAAAGAATACATCAAATGTTTTATAACGCAATATATCAAACACTAGCCACTGCGTGGCTAGCCCGGCTTTTCCCGTGCCCGTGGTGAACCACGGGCAACGCCGTGATGTAAGGTATTATTCTGGTGTAAAATTTTCCCCAGATTTCAAATCCGTTGAAGATACATTCAATTTAAACATTAAATTATTTATCTAAAGAAGTCATATTTATAGATATTAATCTAAAGTGAAATTTTCCGTAGATTTCAAATCCGTTGAAATTTTTAATCTATCTTTAGCGATTCCCATTTTACGAAAAAAAACTTAACAATCTCAGTCAATGTGTTTTTTATTTCATGCTCTCATCAGTGGAAATGGAATGGGACAGGAAATGTAATCTGTTTCTTTTTTTTAATGCAAAGAGCAAAAGATGCAATCTGTTTTTTTTTAAAGAGAAAGTTCACGTGACGTTACAATCTCTTGTGAAAATATAAAAGAAGGTCACGTGGGTTGAAAAAGCCTATAAAACTATTAAATTCATTTAAAAATCTTCTAGATTGAATTTTAAAAATTTGACGCAACCCAAAAATTGCAAAAATCTTTGGACTACCTGTGTGCCAAATCTCATTGCTGTAAGTGGCATAGAATCCTCAGGATTTTGAGGCAAGAAACAAACAGACAAACACTTCCTTTTATAATAGTAGAGAAACTGTAAACAGAATAAGAAACAAATTTATATTTTGAAATTTGAAAGCAGACATGTCACCTTGGAAAAGAGTAGCAAATCTAATAAAATTTACACTTTTGAAATATCTCTAAAAGCACAAAATGCTTTCGCAATACTGGTGATTGTCTAGACTATGTTTCTCGCCACTGACCAAACTAACCATATCTGCTTGGACGAAACATCTCGTCATTAGAAAACCAGGCCTGATCTTAATCTCGTCATCATCTAAAAACGGGATTCAATCGTCATTATTGATGACGAGATATATCGTCATTATCAAAATTGGTCAGATCTTGATGCATGAAGTACTCTGTCGATACAACTTGGAGGGTAAAGCTCTGCATTTTGATTGAAAACAATATTCGTAGTTCTCTTATAAAATTCTAATACATTCTTATAAAAGTTGCATTTATTATTCCCTGAGGTTACATTTATGGTAATAAAGTTGCATTTATTTTTGATACACAAAATTCTAAAATAAATTATTCGTAAAAAATGAAAAAATTCAAAATATATTGACAATTTTAGTCGTGTACAACAGTATTATAATACATCCTTAAATACAGAAGAACGTTGAATGGGATCCTTGGCCAGTAATTTCTTTAACATTGAAAAACTGCATCAGCCGCAGTCATATAATGTGCTGTATTGGATAGCAGAAGCGCAAAATCGTTTCGCTCAATATTCAGATTTTAAAACGTCATCTACAAGGCTAACAACATATCGATGATCGACACTCGCCTCGCAAACTCTGCATTCGATTACGCAAGTTTCCTCTGGATTATCAAGAGTGCCAATCAATGTGTTAAAAGTACTTCTTGCCATTTATTTCACATTCGTCTGTCAGGACGAACAACTTCTTTCCATGAACTTGTTTGATCCGCAATACTTCGGCGTTCGCAAGATCAGACATACGTGATCGAAGGGTTGGTTCAGAGCGCAAAAAGTGAATTAGTAATTTCATATTAATTAATTTTAAGCTAAATTTTAAAAAGTGTCAGGTAGTTGCATTTAAGCAAAAAGTTGCATTTATGCAGAAAGTTACATTTATGTTGTTGTTATAACTCACTTACAATACACCCCATGTAGGAGGAATTTTGGATTTAGTACTTTACATGCAGCGAAGAACGTGTGAAAAAAAGTTGCATTTGTTTCAAAAAGTTGCCCTAGTTATGAATTCTATATTTTAAAATGTAATTGCTGATATGTTTCAAAATTCGAATTTTTGTGTTCGTTAACAGAATAGTTATAGAAAAAATTTCGTCTACTGTTACTAATTATTAAATTTCGATAGAAATTTGGTTTGGGATCTGGCTCGATATATGTGTTTTTTTTCTGTCTCTTGTTATTTTTCGATAGTTCTGATCTTTGTGTGAATTTTAGGGTGTCTGAAAATTATTTTTCAAGTTTTTCTGTAAATGGCTGATTTGTTTTAGTAAAATTGTCAGATTTATAATTAATTTCGGACTCATATCTTCCGTTAGGGGAGGTCAAGAAAAATGTTCAAAAAAAACTTTCTTTAAACTGATTTTAATGCCTTCATAAGAAATGCGAGTTTTAATACTTATGAATAGATGTGAGCGAAAACATTTGTTGTGAGACCCATTTGTCTCGAATACAAAATGTATTGTAAATCGAAAATATTCTGATTAATTTATTTTGAGTCAATCTGTCATGTTGTTTGTCAAAATTTAGTCTTGCTGATAGTTAAAAATAATTGTTTGTGGCAACATCTAAAGGAGACATTTCGAAATGTTTTCAGTTTTAATTTCCCTGAAAACAATAGTGAAATTTAAATAATTATCTTACACTGTAAATCATCAAAATTTAAGTAATAAAATTCCATTGTTACTTTTCGGTTTTCCAGGAGTCTGAAATTTAAAGATTTTTTTATGGCCCTTTGTAAAAGAATGGATTTTTAGAATTTGGATTTTGGGATTATATGGTGAAGTTCCAAAAGCGGTCAAGGTGTGCCAAATTGTTTTCCAGGAGTTTTCGAGGATTTAAAGGAGTTCACGAATCTTGTGGACTCTTTTACTTTCACTGGATGATAATGGTGATGGTAATCAGTTAACGTTACACTGGAGCATTATGACGTACAGGATGAATCAACAAGTGAAAGATTCGAGTTCAACCCCAAGTAACTTTGAATCAGATGACCTAAGTTAACACGGGCTCACACTCCACTCTCCAAACACCCACACTACGCAAACTTGAGAAAATTTAACGTGTACAAGCCTCCGTGAACACGATGGTCTTAAGTTGGGCCTAATTTCGAACTATCAACCCTCCGATTGCTAATCAGTTGTGAGGGCAAACACGGCCTCTTCTTTCACTGGAATCGAGAGTTTCATGACTATCGGCTGTCATGAATCTCACGCTTCCAGAAAAATAACACAGGCCTACAAAAAAAATTTTGTTTGGTGACTGGTTTTGTTTAACTGATTTTGACTTTATCTGGTGTGCTGGTTTCAAATATGAAAACCGTTTGTCTCTATCAGATCATTTGTTTGGTGACTGGTTTTGTTTAACTGATTTTGACTTTATCTGGTGTGCTGGTTTCAAATATGAAAGCCGTTTGTCTCTTTCAAATCTACTTTTTGAGATTCAACGTAGCTAAATTATGTAATATTTTACTATACAACTCATTGAGTAGTGGTTAAGTTTTTAAGGGATTGGTTCCTGCTGTTTCCTTCCTTCTCTGTACCTCTATCAGCTAATTGTATGAAGCAATATTTGTGGACATAACCCAGTGTTTACATCTGACATAACTCACTAAGTTCTTCGTTAAGCCGATTGAATGCCGAGTTAGTGAAATAGTTCATGAAAGCTCTTAATCAGGATCGCCCTTGATTAGCATACATAAGACAAAAAATGCCTAGAATAAGTGTAGAAAAAAACTTAAAGCTGGAATTTGTGATGGTCCTCAAATCGGACAGCTCTTAAACGATCCTTATTTCGTGGATTCCATGAATGAAAAAGAGCGAAAAGCATGGATCTCATCTGTCTTTGTTGTCAAGAACTTTCTGGGCAATGGCTGTAGTATGATCATAAAGGTTCATAACTTGCACATCCATTTATGCCGTTCCCCTGAAAATCTTGGTGATACTAGTGAAGACCAAAATGAACAATTTCACCAGGACATAAAGATAATGGATGACCAATACCAGAGCAGAAAGGACACTCATATCATGACAGATTACTGTAATAATCTAAAAAGAGCCTGTGTAAAATTTTCACTTAAAAAATTCAAACTAAAGAAGCTTTGGGAGTGAAACAAATTAACTTTTCCTTTTTCTATTTAATTCCTATCATTTCTAATTTTTAATTAAGCTATTGTAGATTTACAGGAATGTTGCTGTGTGGTTTGTTTTTCAACTAATTAAAATGTTTTACAAATTCATAAGGTGAAAGTTTTTAATTTAACGCATATACAATAAGCCCAATTTAATGTGTAAATGTAAATACTCAACTTTCGTATCTCACAAAGAAGAGATGATGGGCAGAAACTAATGTCTCTCATATTTGTTTTCAGCAAATGAAATACATATAAATTCATTTTATAAAAACCCGTCACCAAAGTATGAGTTGGGCTGTGTAACAGATAGTGTTAGCTAAAACGTTTCAAGCATTGATGAGACGTGACAGCAGACAAGAATGTTACTTACTAGTAGGTTGTCCTCGTGTGCCTTGTGCATGTTTATGTCAACCCCTCCGACGTATATGGGGGATTGGACACGGAGACTGGTGTCGTATCCGAGCGAGTTACCTCTGATATCTTCGTTGCCGTCGACGACCAGTCGACCTTTCCGGCCTTGTCGCCAAAGTTTAACTCGGTGCCACTTGCCATCGTTGTACGCTTTCCTTGAAGAGATCAAGGCGCTGCCCGATCCGCATTCAAACACATAAACAAGCTGCGGGAAAACACTCAAAATAAAAGAAAAGCATTAAAACATAGCAGATCGTTTTCATATTCCTTATTTCAAAATATTCGTTAGTTGTTTTTTAAATCTGAAAGTGAGAAATAATCACTGTACGAGATGTAATCGAACACATAAACAAGCTGTAAGAAAACCCTCAAAGTAAAAGAAAATCATTTAAAACATGGCAGATCGTTTGAAAAAAATATTCGTTTATTTTTTTGTAATCTGAAATTGAGAAATAACCGCTGCCCGAACAGCACTCGAACACTCAAACAAGCTGCAGGAAAATGTAAAATAAAAAAAATGTATTTAAAACAGGTCTCGTAGCTTTTAAAATTCTTTCTTTAAAGTGATATTTTAGAAACTTAACTTGAATAAATAATCAAATGAACCCCAAAGCGATTCAATTATATGCACTACAAATCATTCTAAAAAATAAAAATATTCGTTACAAATTTTTTGAACTCACTTTTATAGTAAGCACCAAATAAATCGTAAATGCGCCCCAAACAATGAATGCAAGCCACCTTGTCTTTTGTTATTTTTATAGTGCGACTACCACGAGAGCAGACTTGGGCCTTTCTACATCTGTCGGTATGAGACGATTTGTTTGTACTCTGACTCCGGGGAATCTTTAGAGGTTAGGGTGCCAGGTGCAAACGATTGGGCGTTTCCACAATTGACGGTCTTAGTGTAATATTGGACTTTGATTTTATCGTTCTGTTTCGAAACTGTTTTACATTGATTACGAGTTTCCGAAATAGATGTTCATACATGGTCATCACCGCAAGTGATTTTGCAGCCCTTTACACACACACACACAAACACACATACACACACAAACACACACACAAACACAAACACACACACAAACACACACACAAACACACACACAAACACACACACAAACACACACACAAACACACACAAAAACACACACACACAAACACACGAACACACAAACACAAACACACACATACACACAAACACACACACAAACACACACACAAACACACACACAAACACACACACAAACACACACAAACACACACACACAAACACACACACAAACACACACACAAACACACACACACAAACACACACACACACACGTGTGCTGAAGCACCTTTCTTCAAATGGACTTCCAAAGTTCATCTTCCTTCTACTTTACTTAGGTAAGTGCTAAACTGAGCTAAAAGCTTCATTCAATAATTTGCGCCCTTTTTAGCGTCTTGTTTAATCTGTTGGTATGGTAATGTAGAAATGTTCAAGCAGAACACTATATTAGTTAATCATAGACGTTTATTAGTACATTGAGGACAGTTACACGGTTGGGACAAACATTTAAAGTTAAGGAAAACATTAAATAGCATCTGAGAGTTACATCTTAGCCAGAAACATCTTAACACATCTTATCAGCGTGACATCTTAGCAGCAACTATGAGGAAGTAACTGCTATGTAGATGGCGCTTTAGGAGTGAACTCCTATTGGGAGAGAGGGGTTTTGGCGGAAACCAATCCTACAGTAAGTAGGTATTTTAATTAACGTCGCACTGGAGCAACACAACGTGCAATCGGCGACGGCTGGGATCAGAACCGAAGTGAAAATTTCGAAGACAACACCATGTCGTTTTACATCACGGACAGATATCGAGGTCACACCTGAGATGGTACCCCACTCTCCATACTTCCACACCACTTCAACGTGAGAAAATTTAAGGTCACGACAGATTTAACATGCACCGCCCTCTATTGTACACGACGGTCTTTGGTTGGATTCGAACTCGCAACCCTCCGGATGTAATTCGTTACTTTTCCAACTGGGCTACGACCCCCTCCCCTTTTTTTATTAAATATAGAATGGAATGCCTGTTGACATACTAAATGAGTCAATCATGAAGGTAGAAATAAAACTGTTAGTAGAGCTCTTATATTTTCATCTCTAGAAGTGATCCACGCAGAGTCAAATGAATTATTCCTTACAAGGGGCGTGCCCTCTTCTCGCGATGGGCAGACAACATACTATTCGCTGCAGGGCGCTTTAAATGGCGCTTTGGATGTCACAATATTTTAATACAATAATGGCATTTATTGTTCGTAAATATTCTTGAAATATTTCCCATTATATTAGATGACCGTTTACGAAAGGTATAGCCGCAGTCGCCAAGTTAAAAACAGCAAAAATTCACCTGATGCAAGCCTTAATGAAGAATTTCGTGGCGTTATAAGAATTTCAGATACTTACTTTTCCATCTCGCATGATCAGTCCAAGATAAGAATTTTCATTCACACCATCTGAAACAAAAAACATGACTCCATTGTCTGAAGATGTCTTGAACTCCATTGTGAATGAGTTTTCATTCAACATGTTGGACAAGAACTCGGAGGTTAGTATGAACACTTTTCTGCTGAAATAGTTGTTCCCAAAACGAACACTGTCCATATGCGCCTCACTTGAGTCACGTCGTGGCTCCAGAGGAAGGGCACATTGACCAGTCCTGCTACTATGGACATCCGAACCATCTGTTCCTTCCACTTCTTTGCCTCCTGATGTTGTAGAGCCTAAGGAGAATCTAATGTCTTGAATGGAATTTCAATTTCTTCTTTTCTCCTAACAAAGTTTTTCGGTAGTTATTTATGTCTTTTTACATTATCTAGTACTGAAATAATCAGTCCAGTAAAAAACAATAATCTTATAACAGATACGTTTCCAAAAATAATTCTTAAATCGCAAAATGTTGTAAAAGACTACCTAGGAAGAGAAGGCTTCCAAGTCTAAACGAGGAGAACTTGTTGCCATAGTAATCGTTACAATACCGAAACCAACGCCGTTATGCATAGAAAGCGAAGAGTCTTCACGATTTAATTAAAAATCTTAACAAATATTGTTAGCTTTGATAAGTCATTATCAAGTGTCATATTAACAGTTTCGTTCCCTTTTTAAACCGACAGTAATAACGGTACTAAACAAATTTATGAGTGTTGGCAGTTGAAATCAACGGTTAATTTAGACAGAAAGATGTAAATCAGGGAGATAGCGTATTTAACGTCGCACTATTGCAACACAATGGGCTATCGGCGACTGTACGGAATCAATCCTCAAAGGAAAAATACGAGGACTTTTCGTCATTTCGAAACAACTCTCAGATGACAAGATCAACATCTGAACAGCCACCCTACTCTTCAAACTTTTACACCATGCCAACATGAGGACGTTTGATGCCAAGCCATATTTGACGTGCTCCAGTCTTCATGCAAGAAGGATGTAAGAAATTCTAACTTTAGATTTTATTTTTATCCAATTTTTAAATTAAAAAAATATTTTTTTTGTAATGAATTTAGTTATTTTAAAAGTAGCGATTTGGCATTTATCGATAACTGTTAATATTTTCAATGGTCGCTAACTATTAATTCGCAATAAAACTGATTTTTAATGCTATGGGAACAACAGCCCATGTCTAGTAAGTATGCTTCTGAAAAATGACTTTTCATAACAAAGTAACAGAAGAAAGTTGTTTAGAGTTTTAAATGAGCAATTTATTTAACTCAAGTGAATCGATTTTATCAATGTGTCTCATGTGTTGTGAATCGATTTCTTCCCAATACATCGCGATTGCTACTTATACTTGTATGAAATATGAATTTTTAATAATATTGCATTCTAAAATTATTTAAAAAAGCCAACGTAGATACATTTTGCTTGAAAATTTTAAAACTTATTTTTTAAAAGAATCTTCGGGAGACTATTATCTTAGTATATAAAATGTTACGTTCTCCTGTGTTTACGCGGCTATTGAAGGTTTGATTGGTTGTGTGGCGTCACTAGCGAAACGAGATACAAAATATCAAAAATCATTACATTCTAAATCGCCATTGAAATAACATCATCGATTATAAAACGGTTACCCTACGCAGCCTATTGTTTTACCAGTGTTGATAAAAATTACGTTTTCCAATAATATTGTTTTACCAGTATTCTTCAAAAAACAACACCTTGTGAAAGCAAGGCAAACTCACGTACTGGCAGTTTTTAAATAATATATAATATATATATAATATATATAATATATAATATGTAATATATAATATATATATATATATATATATATATATATATATATATATATATATATATATATATATATATATATATATATATATATATATATATATATATGAAGTGTTTGTTATTTTCGCGGGCGCAAAATCCTGGTTATTCTATGGCACTTACAGCAATGAGATTTGGCACACAGGTAGGTCCGAATTTTTGCGAAATCTTAAAATTCCATCTAGAAGATTTTTAAATAAATTTAAAAGTTTTATTCTCTACGTGGTTCTTCTTCGGACGAAAGAAGGAACAGCCCGAATTTTAACTTTTCTCCCCACGTGGACTTGGATCTATGCCAAGTTGTTTTCATCGCTTCGGAGAAGCTCAGAAAATAATTATTTTTTGTTTTCACTTTGATTTTGCGCGGCGGAGGAGCCCTTCGCGTTTAAAAAAAAGAAACAGATTACATTTCCACACCCATTACATTTCCGCTTCCATTCTTATTTTCAATGAGAGCAAGAAATAAAAATCATATTGAAAAAAATATATATATTGGCTGAGGTTAAGTTTATTTTTGTAAAATCGGAATCGCTAAAGATAGATTGAAAATTTCAACGGATTTGAAATCTGCGGAAAATTTTACTTCAGATTGATACCTAAAAATAGGATTTTCTTTAAATAAATAATATTTTAATTGAATATATCTTCAACGGATTTGAAATCTGCGGAAAATTTTACTTCAGATTGATACCTAAAAATATGATTTTCTTTAAATAAATAATTTTTTAATTGAATATATCTTCAACGGATTTGAAATCTGCGGAAAATTTTACTTCAGATTGATACCTAAAAATATGATTTTCTTTAAATAAATAATTTTTTAATTGAATATATCTTCAACGGATTTGAAATCTGCGGAAAATTTTACTTCAGATTGATACCTAAAAATATGATTTTCTTTAAATAAATAATTTTTTAATTGAATATATCTTCAACGGATTTGAAATCTGCGGAAAATTTTACACCAGCTTAATATCTTACATCATTACGTTTGCTCCGCAAACCAACGCAATGGGCACCGGAAACGTACGGGCTAGTCATGTAGTGGCTAGTATTACATACACTGCTAAATTCTCCTGTGTTGTCATGGCTATTAAAGTTTTGATTGGTTCTGCGATGTCACGAGTAGGTAGAGTTTCTAATTGTGTTCATTGATTGTGTGATGCTATGAGCGAAACCAGATACGATAGTGTTCTCATGGCTATTAAAATTTTGATTGGTTCTGCGATGTCACGAGTAGGTAGAGTTTCTAATTGTTTTCATTGATTGTGTGATGCTATGAGCGAAACCAGATACGATAGTGTTTTCATGGCTATTAAAGTTTTGATTGGTTCTGCGATGTCACGAGTAGGTAGAGTTTCTAATTGTTTTCATTGATTGTGTGATGCTATGAGCGAAACCAGATACGATAGTGTTCTCATGGCTATTAAAGTTTTGATTGGTTCTGCGATGTCACGAGTAGGTAGAGTTTCTAATTGTTTTCATTGATTGTGTGATGCTATGAGCGAAACCAGATACGACATTTCAAAAATCCTTACATTAGAAATCGCATGAAAATTATATCAATTATAAAACTATTGCCATACGTAGCTCATTGTTTTACCAGTATTGATCTAACCTCTTTTTCTTGCCACTTCCATAACAAATTCCATCATCAAAGCTCCTGCTAGCTTCTGAGGCCTTCCACAGCACACCTTAGGCCATTCTGTTGGCATATTCCTCTCGCCAACTCCATTATTCACCCAACCACAAACTTTGGGCAGTCCTCCTAAAGTCAGTATGGAAGCAGCGAAGTCGCATTCTCGAATGTCCTTGCAAGCATTTTGACCTTCGACTGCATTGTCACATTGTTCGTTAAACCATGGGCAGTTCAATTCTGATGGTTTTTTTACGTCAATGGTCGCTCCAGTTCCTAAGTCAGGATTAGAAATGTGAAATTGAACTATCTAACTTCCACAAAACATAAAATTACAGTCATTGTACTTGTTTTTTAACTCAAAACATGGCTTGAAAAGATTATACCTTTATCTACCCTCAACCCTTTCCAAACAAGAAAATTACGCTAGGATAATTTTTAAGTAGTTGGTGTTTGAAAGACATGCTTTAAATCACAATGTCCGAGTTAATCACGAGGGGTCTCGTATTAGGATGACATTTTTAAAGTGTTGACGAATAGCGAATAAGTTAATTTAATCTTGAGAGTTGGGTTTGAGGTAACGTGTATAAAAATACTTCCATCAATTGTATTTTTTTTTAAATCAAGAGTCTATCTTTTAATACCACAAATATAAACATGATTTTGACTTTGGTGTAAATACTTAACCTATCTTAAAAGCGTATTGATAATGTTTCAAATTTTTGTAAAGGCAGGAACACTGAAATGTTTCTAGAATATTCTATACGTTAATAGTTAATTATAGAGACATTAATAGTTAATTATAGAGAAAAGTTAACACACACATTTAGAATATTGATCAAGAAACGAAGTTCGCATATTGATTTTATACGAAAATCTATTCAGCTTCTAAATTCAAGCCACTTTATAAATTAGTAATCGGAATTATTCAGTTATTATGAACGTATTTATTTGGGAATTTCGGTGAAAAGTAAAAAAATTTTAATATGTTATCAGAAATACAACATCGAGTGTTTTGTTTAGTTAGGCAAAAGTTTTTAACGAAAGCTGTCCTCTAATTATAAGAATTATTAATAGTTTATTTTAATGTCTAGAAATCCAGTTTTTGATCAGATATAAAATATTCATTTAAATGAAATTTAAAGATAAAGTCAGAAAACTTGGTTGTAAATGAACTATATAACGCCTGTTAATTTAGATGTTTGAATGTTTCAACTAAAGAGAGAATCTTCTAAAATTTAATGTATTTAATATAGATATAGCAAAAGTAATCTACAATTTTCATAAAATGGTAGATCTATTATTTTAAAAAGTAAAAGTAGGGATATTTCTGTAATTAATATTCTTTCAGTATGTGCAAAATGCAGTTTAAAATATGCTTTACTCTAATTAATAATTTGCTTTACTCTAATTTGTAATTCGCCTTAAATCGAATCCTTTGTAGGATTGTTGCATGTGATGAATACAAATTACAATTTAATGAAACAAATCAAACTTTATTGAATTTATTACTACAGAAAACCGATCGCGAAAGTAAAACCAGCGACAAGTCCCCCATTGTTGTCTCAAATTCTACCTAAAAATTAAAAATAATTTTAAAAATCGAAATTAATTCCGAGCGAAAATGTTACAAAACAATTTTACTGCACATGATCAACAAACACGAATTTTCGTTTCGTTGAGCACGTGATACACATTAAAGAACTTTCTTCAACATAGAGATTTAGTTTTGGATGGAAACCGTGCATGCTTAGAATGAAAATTATAGTATTTATTTTCCTTGAGTTCAGCGCGCGCGCGCGCGCGTTCAATGAAATCAAGTAATTATTATTTGAAACATGGAAAGGGCATTCAACTTTTAATACGTTAAAAATCGTTTTGTAACGGAAACCTATGTTGAAGATACTTTGAATAAATTCGGTTAACAAAATATTTTGTGCTACATATTTTACTTTAACTTATGAAAAATAATTGTACAACCGAATTTGTTAAACCAAGGACATTTGAGGAAAGTTGGTCGAACTATACACAAGCCGTCCAGAAATTAATATACGTCCTTACAATTATTGACCTTGAAATAACTAACTTCTGTATTTTTATATCATCTATCATAAACACTTGCATCTTTGTATCATCTGTCAGGAAAAAAAGTGGAATTTTTATGTGTCGAAAAAAGAATTCAAAACGAGTATAAGAATTTAAATTCCGCATAAATAATTTTTGAAAACATAATTGCGTTTTTAGCATTACTAGTAAATAATTTTAGTTCACACAATGATCAATGTCCTTACAAGATTCTAGAAAACTGTCAAATTACAACTGATTTGAATAAGATTGTCACACAAGTGTTTGCAACACCTGAGCAGTCACCAAACTTCAACATCAACCCAACGTGAGGACTTTCGGCGACGACAGATTCAAGGTGCTCCAAACGCCTCTACACCATACGCTTACAAATAGCCATGCACTGACCCGGATGCGATATTCCACATTGACTAACTCCCGGGCACTCGCGTCGCCAAGCTTGCCAAACCAGTCGAATTTTTAAGCTGTCTGTCGTTCCGCGGTAATCCCTCCCCCGTAAGTTGGCAACCCACGTCCTCATGCAACCTTCCCCGTCTCGTACACGAGCGGATAGATATGCAAAGGTTTCCTCTGACGTCACAGAATCGATAACCAATGAGAAGAGAACCATGATAGTACTTTACGCAAGTCCAACTTGATTGGCTAGTTTCACGGGCTTGGCTTCACTTGGATATCTCGCCAACTTATCCTAAGGGTACTTATACTTTTAAAGAGCTCCTTTTTCCGAAAGCAACGATGGCCTAATGGCTAAAGTCACCTACCTTCAGACTGGTCTGTAGCGAAGTATGACTTCCCAAGTTCGAACCCATCTGGCGGTAAAGTTTTTAGATCCTCCAAATTATTTTTAAAAAATTCCAATTTAATTCCTTTTGATTCTAAATTACTTTTCCTAATTTTTAATACCCTTTTTATATTTTTCCAAGCTTCCGTTGATTTTACATAAATAATCTAAGAACCACTCCTGAACTCACTACCAGCTGATATTTTCCAGCCCCTCTGCCGTCCCCTTTGCTTTAGGATGATGGTGTCGTATCCATCCCTGGCTTAGGACCATTCTGATGTAACAAAAAGCATACATAAAACACTAACTTATATAATTATTAACTTATATAATAAAAGGATACAATTTTCGATGATGATGTTAGATAAATGAAAATCATGTTACACACCTTATTTCCTTTTTTCTATAGCCCCTCTTGATTATACAGCAGATCTGAATTTAAAGTTACCGAGTCAACTAAAATATATAACTAAACAGCAGCAAAGAAATTTATCCTCACATAAATTTCGAAGTACGCCAAAGGAAGAGATAAATTGCCAACAGAAAAATTCTTATGACATACGTATCTAGGTCATGTGATCCGATTAGCCAACAACTGCTCCCATTCTCTTCTCATTGGCTATCGATTCTGTGACGTCAGTGGAAACAGTTGCATATCTATCCACTCGTGTCTCGTACCGTCGACACTAGCGCGTCTATTGTTTGTTTGTTATCCAGAGGCTTGATTATCAGTTATCATCGAAGATGGACACGTTTAAAGACAAATATTTAGGCGAGTTGAAGAAGGAATTATTACTTGCATTAGACGAGTATAGTTGAAACGACGAAAAAATCGTTTTTGATGTGCAATCCAAACCGAGAAGGAAATGAAGATGTTTGGAAAGCTTCAGCTCACTAACCAACACGATGTCATATATATGTTTCAATGATATAACAACAAAATTTTTATTATTTGACTACCGTCACTTTTCTTGCCGGGGTGCGATTCGTAAATTAGTCTCCATAAAAACTTAATTAATTTCAGGCATTACGCCAGAAAAGATGTGACTGTTTATGGAATTCAAAACAAATATTAAGTTGAAGTGGTGTTGCACAAAAACGGGTTTAAAATACACATCGGATGAGCTCTTGACAAAATGTTACAGCAAAACATTAAATTCTCCGTAAACAAACAGCGCGCGATCACTGCGGTTCGCGAATAATCTCGTGAAACGCGAGAAAGCGCGAGGTTGGCATCAGGGATTGGCGTAGTTGCTAAATCCTTGGCGACGCGAGTGCCCGGGAGTTAGTCAATGTGGAATATCGCGACCCGGATTCGAACCAGGAACCGTCTTATCTAGAGGCTAACACCTTAACTACCAGACCGGTTGGTCGGCGACGAGTGTGTGTGCCGTGAGAAAATTCTAGTTCTCTTAAGGGTGCCGTGAGAAAATTCTAATTATCTTAAGGGTACCAGGACTTGGATAAGTTTGGGAACCCCTGCTTTATATCAAGCACTATTCATACTAGAGCAAATTCAAAGTTATTATTCAAAAGGGAATAACGTCCTCTACAAATTCAAATACCAAAACATTGCATAAGGGAACGTTTTAATAGCAAATTTGGCACAAAGAACAAAATTTTCTATGAAAACATCGTGTTTTGATGCCATAATCTGATTCTGCATATTTAAATTAGTCTAAATGTAAAATTTCATGACTTTGTTATCAATATCTATCCCAAGATATTCAATGTTAAATTTAGTTTCAGTTTCGGGAATCCTCTCCACATAAAAAATGGAACACTATTTCAAATGTATTTTTTATTGATCTTAGGATATTTTATTTATTACGCAAGTGCAAACGATTTGAGAATTGCATTATTATATTTACAATGTAAGTGCAAATGATCCGAGAATTATTATCTGAGTTTTGTCAGGCGTATTATAAACTTTTTGTCTGTCCCTAAAATTGGAATAATTTGGAACATTTAATGTAGTTCAAAAGCTAATTATCAGAAAGAGCTGAAATTTTCATGACCACACTAGATATCCTTCTGAATTTAATAATTACTATTGTATGCTAAAAACTATTTTTTAAATAAAATACTAAGTGGATTGTGTTTAGGTTGTTTAACAGTAACACGCAACAAATTATCAGCGCTATAGAAATATTATTTTGGAATATATTCATAAATGTCTAAGAACCTGATTTAACATGAGAGCTCTAATCAATCTCAATCTTTCTAAATAGTACAACACGCGAAAACATTTTTAAAAAATGAGGTATAAACATCTTAATGCTATAAGGTAGACACATTGCATTGATTTTGGATAAAATGCATGAGGATCAATTTGTGATACGTTAATGGATGCTTTAGTATAAGTAAATACGATATTGAGGATTATCTCATTTAAGGGTTCCATCTTACCAGAATAATACTAAAATACTAATAAATTTGTTTTTAGAAACATATAAAACAAATAAACATTAGGTAGACACAATGCATTGGTTAGGAAAAATGCATGAGGAACAACTAGTCCTATATTAATTTCAAACTCTAAATGTTAAACTTACTACAGTTCCGCTCGTCAGAGTAATCAGGGCAATCGTATTTTCCATCACAGTGTTGATTACTCTCGATACATGTCTTATCGTTACAACGAAATTCATCAGGTGAACAATGCATATCTACTAAATCAAGTTGTGTGTTAAAAATTGAAATCATATATATAAACACATCAAAATTTGAAATTGCACAAATACAAAACGAAAAATTATATAATTTCAACAGAAAATAGATTATATAGCTCTTAAATTTGTTCGGCATGACTTTTAAACTATACCAAAATGGAATAATGACTATTGAAAAGACACACAGAAAATAAATACGACATTATGAAAAATTAACTTTATAACTAATTGTTTAAGAGCAACTGCTAAAAACAAAAATTAAACAGCAGAATATAATTCAATGCTTTGAAATCATAAACAAAACATGCACTTATAACTGCAAACACATAGTTTAAAAAAATAAACTACTTTTTAATGAAGTTATCTTAAAAAACTTTAGAGAAAAAGCAATTTTTCTAAAATAAAGGTTTAATGCTACAAAATCTATATCAAGCTAAACTTATGAATACATAATACTTAATAAAGAGACCCAAAAAAGTACTTTTAACAGGAGACAAAGGTCTTAATTAAAAAAAAAATACGTAATACTCATCTTACAAGTCGCAGTTATCTCAATACTGACTCAAAAATAAAGGCATTTGTATTTTTTGACAAAATAAACCGAATACATTCTTTTTCATTGTAAACTTTACAAAGAGAAAGAGTAATTACTTCAACCTAACAGAATTACATAGCTAATTTTTTATTTAAATATATTTTAAGGGTATTAAATATTTTCCCATTTTACAATTACTATAAACGAGAAAAGAAATAAATTGAATTGTCTAATATTAATTTAGTACATACATTATGATGATAAATTTAAAATAAAGGTATATTCGAAAACATTAAAATAAATATTCTAGATCATAAATTTCTAACTACTACAAAAAAGAAGTACATTTGAAATATTAATCAAGAAAAAAGCTATTTAGCTCTATGGCAAAGCATGTTTTAACTAGTAGCTGATACTGAATTCAAGAGACTTCATGAATTAGTAATTGGAATTATTCAGTTATTTATGAAAGATATTTATTTTAGAATTTCGCGAAAAGATTAAAATTGTTTATATTTTATCACAAATACAGCTTTACGTGTTGTTAAGTCAAGCAAAAATTTTTAACCAAAGCTTTCCTCTAATTATAAGAATTATGAATATACACTGATTGCCATAAAAATTTGCGCACCAAGAAATAATTGTGGGATCGTAACGAAACTTGGCATGAAGGTACATGTCGGCCAGATATACAAATGATTAGAAATGCAGCGTGATTGCGCATTGCTTAATGCCACTAGAGGGCGTTGAACTTCGTTCTCCTTGGAGTATAAAACAGGTGAGCAGAGCTTGTTTGAGTGTACTTAATCTTTTGCAAAGGAAACGCTGAGGTAGTCATGCCGTTACGCCGCCATCGAAGACAATATGAGCAGCTATCAGAGTTCGAGAGGGAAAGAATCATGGAGATGATGGAAGCTGGGTGGTCAGCTCGGCGAGTAGCTCTTCAAGTAGGCCGTTCTGATTTTACTGTGAGGAAATGTTGGGACCAGTGGACAGAAGAGACGTCATTTACACGGCGACCAGGCTCAGGACGCCCTCGACAGACTAGTCGTCGAGAAGACCGTCACATCGTACGAAACGCTCGCGTAGAGCAAACTGCCTCATTGGCCGCTATTCAGACACAGGCAGCACCTTCACTACGAGCCCCTGTGTCTTCCCGAACCATCAAAAGGCGCCTGGCTGAAGGACATCTGGTATCTCGGCGCCCATTACATGTGCTGCCAATGACACCCACCCACCGACGCCTCCGTTTGGAGTGGTGTCGAGCACGACGGGATTGGACTGCAACGGAATGGAACCAGGTTGTCTTCAGCGACGAATCTAGATTCAATTTGAGCAGTGATGACAATCGTGTTCCCGTGGTGAACGCCTCAATCCTGCTTTCGCTTTACAGCGACACACCGCTCCCACAGCTGGTGTGATGGTATGGGGTGCCATTGCTTACGATACACGGTCCCCCATAACATTGATCCATGTCACAATGACAGACCAGTGGTACGTCCATGACATACTTCATCCACATGTGATGCCACTCATGGCAAGGCTCCCAGGAGGCATTTTTCAACAAAACAATGCTCTACCACACACAGCAGGGATGTTACAAGACTGCCTCCGCGACATTACCACCCTTCCGTGGCCTGCTCTATCCCCAGATTTGTCACCAATGGAGCCTATCTGTTATCTTTTGGGACGGCAAGTTGGACACCCTACGAGTTTGGTCGAACTAGAGGCGTGTTTACAGCAACTGTTGAACGAGATGTCTCAGGACATCATACGGAACTTGTATGCCTCAATGCCCGCTATTATCGCATCGTGCATTCGCGCTAGAGTGGGTCCAACATAGTACTAAAACTTTCGTTTATTTGTTTCTTTTTCTGCAATAAATGATCCTTTTTCTTTGATTTTCTAATCACTTACTTATATCAAAGTTGTACTTACATGTGTAAAATTTCGTTTCATTTTGACGAATTTTTATGGCACTGATGTTTTAATGATTTCTACAACTATGGATGCAAATATTATAAATACAGACCCATCCACATAATACATTAAACAAATGTCGTATCCCTCTTATTTGACAAAATTTCGAAAGATAACACAAAGATTACTACTAATGTCAATTAATTTTTTTGGTGGAATATTAAGAATTCTACTTTTTTTAGTTCGTTTCCTGCCAAATTCACGTTACTCAATTCGTAAAATTAAGTTATCTACCTCCAATACTCTAGCACTCAAAGATATCTTATAATTTTTTTTACTCTTGACACGCTTGCTTCAGTGTGATATTTTAGCATTTCACCATCTTTAATGGAAATATGACAAGATAATTTATGAAAAATAGAATTGAATAAGTTTTTTAAAAGCAAATTCATTGTTTCATGAAAATTCTATTTTTTGACTCGTGAAAAAACAAGAGACCCTTCTCAAATTGATGTATTTAATACAGATATAGCAAAAGAAACCAATTATTTTCATAAAATGGTAGATCTATTTGACAGATTTTTTAAAAAGTACTGTCTCAAACAAACTTCTAACAAGAATAATACGTTACTTAAATGCAGCTTCAACTCGTAAAGTAGGCAATAGTAAACTGATATCATTCAAACAAAGAATTTCTAATGTTTAAAAAAATTTTTATTTGGAATTTTCTGGCATTAATATTTTTTAAGTATCTGCGAAATTCCGTTTAAAATTTACTTTACTCTAACGTGCATGCTGCTTTAATCCAATAATTTGTGAGATTGTTGCATGTAATGAATACGAAATACAATTAAATAAAACAAATAAATATTTGTTAAATTTACTATAATAGAAAAGAGAGCAAAAGTAAAGCCGGCGCCGGAAAAAAAAATTTCCCTGAAGATATTAGTTCGAGATTTATTGCATGCTGCTTTAATCGAACCCTTTGTGGAATTGTTGCATGTGATGAATAGAAAATACACTTTCATAAAACAAATAAGTATTTATTAAATTTATTACAATAGAAAAAAGAGCAAAAGTAGAGCCGGCGCCGGAAAAAGTTTTTCCCTGAAGATATTAGTTCCAGATTCCTTTTTATCTCATGGTCTCAAATTATTTTCTTAACTTGCATCTAAAAATTGAACAAAATTTTAAAATGCAAAATTTAATCCGAGCGAAAATATCATTAAACAATTTTACTGCACTTGATTAACAAACAAGAGTTTTCGTTTCGTTGAGAGCGTGATACACATTAAAGAACTTTTTCACTAGAGAGATAGTTTTGGAAAGAAGGGGAATTATGCTTTTAATTTTCCTTTGAGTGCAGCGTTCAAGGAAATCAAATATGTCTTAATAGGAACATGAAAATGACATTCAACTTTTAATTCGTTAAAAATCGTTTTGTAAAGGAAATCTATGTTAAAGTCTTAAAATACTTGTAATAAATTCGGTTATCAAAAGATTTTGTGCTGCATGCCGTCCAGAAAGGAAAATACGACTTCTAAATCAATTTTGATCTGCTTCACCTAAAGGATTTTTTCAAATGATTACATTTTAAGGAAAAGAGTAATAGAATCTTAGCAAATAATTATTAGGAAAGAGAAATATAATTATTGGGCTCGTCAATCGATCCCACTTTGTGCCTGGTGAGTTGAAAGAATGGAACTCAGGATTAACAAACAACTAGTTTATTAACTACAAATAATGACAGAGCGAAACTGTGCAGCCGTCCCACAAGTAAGAAAAACAACAATACAGGGGTTGTCAAGCAGGGTTGTCTGCGCGACATCTCGTACGAAAATATTCAATAGTAAAATGTCTCTATCTTTTGAATTTGTATCGGATTGGTATAGCATGTATGTGTATTTGTGATCAATGTAAATTTTATTAATTACAAAAATGGTAAAACGAAAGAAAAATAAATGATAAAAAATTATTTTCGTGGCTTCGTATTCTTCTATGGGAAAGAAAAATGACTATTCGTATCACGTTTCAAAATTACAGATAACCAATTCAACCAGAGCAATTCCTGATATTCTGTTAGTAAAATATAAGTAATCAATACGTAAATTATCGTACAAAATATACCAAATCTGCATTTACAAACTACTGAAATTTTAATCATAGCAATAAAAATACCAAGAGTTACATTTTGCATTTTCACACATTAAAGCAAATTTTAAAATGTGTTAACTTTTTGTTTCGATGATCCAATCCAGGTATTTAGAAACTCTAGTATATACTCCTGGGTAATTTGTACTTCCACAACCGAAACCGAAGGCTGATATAGCAACAGCATACCATCTATTCGATTCTTGGATCATCAAAGGACCACCAGAGTCACCCTGAAATATAATATTCATTTAAATAAATGTAAAAAATAGTCCCAATAATCATTCTTTGTTCCTGTAAAATTACGGCGTATACTACGGCAAAGTCGAAGAGAGAAGAAGCATGTCAAATGACGTATAAGGTGCATTCGACAGCGTTTAACGTCCTCCAAAACCTGCTCATGGCCATCGTCCAGGAAATGTCTACATAGCAATCTACGATTACCCAAGTAACTAGACAGTGGCTTTTGCCGCACAAGATTAGATGCTGATTATAATAATGATATGACAGTGGTATAAGATGATATAATCCCTAAGGGAGCTGATAATGATAGAATGACGAAAGGCTGCTCAAGAGGAGCCCTCGCCTCCAAAGAGACAACCTCAACGAGGAAGGAAAAAGCGGCGTATACTACGGCAAAGTCGAAGAGAGAAGAAACGTGTCAACTGACGTATAAGGTGCATTCGACAGCGTTTAATGTCCTCCAAAACCTGCTCATGGCCATCGTCCAGGAAATGTCTACATAGCAATCTACGATTACCCAAGTAACTAGACAGTGGCTTTTGCCGCACAAGATTAGAAGCTGATTATAATAATAATTTGACAGTGGTATAAGATGATATAATCCCTAAGGGAGCTGATAATGATAGAATGACGAAAGGCTGCTCAAGAGGAGCCCTCGCCTCCAAAGAGACAACCTCAACGAGGAAGGAAAAAGCGGCGTATACTACGGCAAAGTCGAAGAGAGAAGAAACGTGTCAACTGACGTATAAGGTGCATTCGACAGCGTTTAATGTTCTCCAAAACCTGCTCATGGCCACTGTCCAGGAAATGTCTATAAAATAATCTACGATTACCCAAGTAACTAGACAGTGGCTTTTGCCGCACAAGATTAGAAGCTGATTATAATAATTAAATGACAGTGGTATAAGATGATATAATCCCTAAGGCTTCGGTTTCCTAAGAAAGTGTAGCCATTATCTAACATCCGTGATACGTCATGATGCCGCGGACATATCTAGACGGCCGTCTAAACATGAGTCCAGAGGTGTCAACTTAGATGGACAGAATACGTTGGAGAATGGGCAACACTGACAGCTGCCGTGGTTTATTTTATTCGAGAAACAAAACAAAGTGGTTTTTTATTCTCTAGTTCAAAGTTTCTAACTTCGGGATCGTTGAAGATAGAGTGAAAATTTCAACAGTTTTCACATCAGCGTAAAATTCTACGCCAGATCGATACCAAAAACAGTTTTATTATTCCATTATTTACCATTTGATTGTTTAATTACTTATTAAATAATTAATTATTTATTTAAAGAAAATCACCTTTAAGGTATCGATCTGGTGTCAAATTTTCCGCAGATTTCAAATCCGTTGAAATTTTTATTCTGTGTTTAACGATCCCGATTTTACAAAAGCGAATTAATCAATGGCACTCAAATTTTTTTTTTTTTGCTCCTCTTCGCTCGAATCGTTAGGCGCACGAAATGAAATCTTGCCGCTGCAAGAGAAAAAACGTTCCCCAACTGTTTGAGACCGCTATGACAACAGTCATGGAAATGGCGGCTCCGATAATTTTCGTTACGCTCACAAACAACGCTCTCTAGGAAACCAACACCATCTGTTAGTATAAACAACGTTTTAGTGACGTCACCCACATATACATCAAGGCCGCTAGATCACGGCTGAGTTTTCTTAGGAAACCGAAGCTTAAAGGAGCTGATAGTCCTCACCTCCAAAGAGGCAACCTCAACGAGGAAGGAAAAAGCAGAAGGGCAGCTTAAAGAGAAATAAAGGGGTGTAAGGATCACTGGAAAAATTCCGTCTTCTGGTGTCAAATGATTTGAAAATAATTTTTTAAATAAATTTAGAGATTGGTGGTAAGGTTTAACAAAGATCACGCCACAATACCCTTCTCTGGAGAGGGTTATTGTTTTACGTTCTGTGTCGAAAGTGACAGTGTTGATAACATGATGTAATTGGGAGGAGTGTGACAGGACTACACAACAACATACGAGTGCCAATCATTAATTTTCATCTAATAGTATTCTCATAATACGGTTTTTCCCCTTTTCAATTATCCTCCCATGAAGGGATCAGAGCACAAGACATAAAGCTGATGTCTTCTATAGTGGAATGTAATCGCAGACTCATTCCTAGAACTCGTTCTGCTAAATAAGTTTCATCTCATAGTAAAGGAATCGCTTGAGATCACATGTGAGAGAAAAACAGATTGTAGGTATAGAGGCGATCAGGACTATCGCAATTTATGTCTTCCAAAAATACTATTTTTACAGATGTATTCGTGCGTTCTTGTACCTGTCGGTGCATTTGAAAATAAAACTGAGCAAAGGGATTGATTTTTGTTAAATATCTAATCAGAAAGAAACTCGGTAATTACTTTATGTTTGATCCTCGATATATTAGTCAAATACTCAGGATAACATTGTTTACGCATACAAATAATTATTTTCCCTTTACCAAAAATCAGAGGTAGTTACATAAGTAGAATCTTTGAATATTACTGCTTAACACCTACAGTATATATATATATATATATATATATATATCATTGATAGAGTGCATCTCTCCCCTCGTTCAGGACCAGAATTAAACTGGAGTTTACTTCAACTTTCCATTCTGGCAAAATAAACACTTACTTAGTAAATATATGTCTTTCTTTTACAGAACAATTTGTAAAGGTTGTTACTACTGATGCACCATTATCATAAATAGGGTGACAAAAATATCCAAGAAAATCAACATCGATGCGTCCAGTCAATTAAAATTAGTTGTAATTAATAGTAATATTCTAAAAACTGTTCTGCTAAAGCTTTCTTATAAAGTTTAAAAAGTCAAAAGGATTGAAAATATAAACTTTCAACGACAGAGCAGTAGGTTTTTGTTTGAATTCCTCTGAGCTACGCCGTACAATTTCCAATGAACTGAATAAGTCTGTTATGGACGGGTCAAAAACGATAAAATTGTTATTGATATTTAGAAAACCAGAAACGATTTCCGAATTATTTCCATGCACACTGTACTTGAACAATTGTAGATTGAAAATAATTGTATATTGGAAATTTCTGATCTCAGATCACGAAGTTTACAATTCATTAACAGATCGTACATACCATTGAATTCATATTCAATTATTGTTCAAATAAATTTATGCCACATTAGTTATTACATAACAAGTTATATTAGCTATATTTCAAAAGATATTCAGGCGATGTTATGGTCGATTGTAATGGATACAGCCGAAACGGTCCGTGTCGTTGCTTGAGAGATGTGTTTTGATATCCTTTGAAAATATTACTTTTTAAATGATTTAGAAATCGAATCAGAAAACTTAACAAAGATATGTTTCATGTCAAAAGACATTGTTACAAAAACACAGTGTATGCATGTAAAAAAAGCACAGGGGCTTTCTTCTGAACCACCCTAATGACTTTTCTGTATGACGTAAGGTTTGTTTTAACGTATTTCTTAATGACACAATTTTTTTTAACCTCAAAAGCCCCCGTTTAACTCCTTTGACATATATCATAAAATATTCTATGATTGCACAGAAGTAAATTCCAAAATTAACATCAAATTGAATTTATTAACTACACCCATGTCAAGGGGAAAGTTGTTTAGGAAATGCGAACTGTTCTTACAGTACAGCTGTCTTTTCTCGAATGGTCTAGGAATCCGGCACAGATCATTACAGAAGGGATTCCTCGAGGTAACCAGCGCAGAAACCTCTCCCCGTAAGCTTCATTGCATAATTCGTTTGACACAACAGGTAAGCCTTCCAATTGCTTCAGCGTCATACTCATTGTGTGATCTGTGAAATAATGGAATATTAATTTATTCAGCAGCTCTATGGCTTAATCTTTACCTAGCATGAAGTACAGCTAAAACACTTGTACATATTAGGGATGCGACATCGACAGAAAAACATCGATGTTCATAATTAAAACATCGATGTTGATAATACATCGCCCCAAAAACATCGATGTTTTTAAAATTCAGTGTATTTAAACTCCCCCCCCCCCCCATTTCTTAAAACTGGTTTAGCAACTAGTGATGCGACATCGACAGCAAAACATCGATGTTTTGAAACTTGGTTGTTCAAAATTAAAACATCGATGTTGATCATATTTTATCATCGCCCCAAAACGATCGATGTTTTTAAAATTCAGTATACTTAAATTCTTTAGCCATTTCTTGAAACTGGTTTAGCACCTAGTGATGCGACATCGGCTCCAATACATCGATGTTTTTTATAAAACATCAATGTTTTGAAAACATTGACATCGATATCGCATCCCTACTTTTCAGACCCTTCACCCTTGGCCACTTTGGTCTAAAAGTATGTTCAATTTGCTGATTATAAAAATTATGCTACTTGGTTACTTTTAAAATTTTTTAAACGGTACTTTTTTCATTTAAAAATAAAACATCGACAATTAGAAGCATCGATGTTACAAAAACATCGACTCCAATACATCGATGTTAAATACATCAATGTTTTGAAAACATCGACATCGATGTTGCATCCCTAATACATATTACAGAAATTGCATCACGGCTCTCAAGGAAGCTACTTTCAAAAGAATAGCACTGTACTCAGATAACAAATGAAAACAGAATGATAAAAGTTGAATCCCATCTTTGTTCAGAAAAATAGAAGAATTATTATTTAGTTTAGACCGGCTGTAACTTAAATTTGCTCAAGACAGAATCACTTAGCTTTGAAGAAATATCCTTCTTGTACAGAAAAGGAAGTCTTGAATAGAGCACCACGACACCATTGGTATAAAGAACAAATACCAGTAGTAATCGCCAACGTCAAGTTAGGTGGAGAACAGACAGCATTTTCAAGATTTCGAACTTTCCAAAGCTATGAAATATTGGTCATGAAAAAAGATTAACCTTTCCTATGTCAGAGTAACAACATGACTAATCCAGACCACTTGTTGAAGTATTTCAGGGAGTCATAGATGGACATTCATGATCCGATACATTTTTTCAACGATCTGATACATCTTCATTTTTTTACTATAAGAGCATCATGGAACTTAGTTTTAATCCGAGATTAGAAAAAAGATTTAACTGAAATTAGAGGGATGCTTTTAACTTGGATGTAGAGCTCAGAGCGACTTGTAAAATTACACTTTAAGATGGGACTTGATCATTGTGGATGTAGAAATGTTAATTTATTGTGACAACATTTGGCTGTCATTTGTTCTTTTAAATATTTAGGAAACGTGCCTTTTATACGAGTCTCTTCCTTCTATTTGCCGTTCTTTATTAAATTGATAGCTGAGGGTTTTAACTAAATGGCTTTTTGACCATTTCAGGGAAACTTTTGTTGCTGGATTGACTAGTTGGTCAGCTGTTCCATTCCCGATCCAGCTTTGATCCAGTTAATGTGTACGGATTGGATAATATAACTCACCCCGGCAAGGAAAGGGACGCAACTCTAAAGTGCAGATATTAAGAAACATCAACTTAAAGAATGCTATAAAACTTATATTGAAATAGTATAAGCTTCTTTTAAATTTTAGGTAAGTATTTATGGTTGTAACTTGTATTATATTCTATAGAATAGTAATATAATACGCTGGGGCACCTCATACATATTTTTCAATCACATAACATCAAAATTTTTATTTTTTGAATTGTGTCACTTATCTTGCCGGGTTGATATATGTTATAGAAGTGGTTAATCAGAGTTTCTAGTAAACCTAATAATGGGTCTTTAGCAAACTTCGTTGTCAGTATATAACGAAACGTTTTCATTTTTATATTGATCATCCGTTTAATTTCTTCAGAAATTATAGGTATTTCGTTATCGAAGACCGAATTATTAGTAATAAGAAGTGATTGCTAATTGGTATGTGGAGTTCCAATATTTTATAAAATGAAAGCACTGCTACACATGATTAGGTTCTAGAACCATCAGTATATAGGGGAAGGTCGAGTAGCATCGGAAAGCGGCTAGTATCGGACAATCATAATTTCTAACATTTGCTGCAAGTTGCAGCACTTGTCATGACACCAGCGTGTTGGGTGAAGGAAGAACGTTCAGATGCCGCCATATTTAGTCAAGCGGCAGTGTTATTGACACACGGCAGAAAATAAGTTTTTTTTTAGTAGTGTTTTGAGCGAACGAATATAATTTCTGGTTGTCGTAGTTTGCGTGAAAGTGAGTATAAGTTGTTTTTATGTTTATTGTTGAAAACAACATTTATTTTCTTTAAAGTTGTAGGCAGTAAATCTCCTTAAACTTACTAATACGTATGTGGTAACAGAAGTTTTGTTCCATGATGTTCGGGATATATCGAACAGAGGTGTTGCGGGTTATATCGGACACGGTTTAAAGTTGATAAAATTATATTCGCAAGGTCAGGTTTCAAATATACAGGTATTTGTCCATTGAACCACCACGTTTTCGATGATTTGGACTACACCCCTTCGCTTTCTAAGGCCGCTCAATAGCAAAATAACAGTAAGTCCATCATCACTATAGAAGACAATGATGCTGCCCCATCTACCATGATTTTGAGCTTGACCGGTCTTTCAAAACCAGTAGCAAACGAGCAGATGGACGAAGCTCTAGAAGTCTTGGAAAATGGCAGTACAGCTTCCTCTTTTATTTAGGATTCTTCCAAAGTAACTGAATCTCAAAATATATTAGAGGAGATATCACCACTTCCTAGCAGTACAAATACATAATTTGTATCAAGACAGTCTTGGGCAAAAAAAGTGAAATTTTAACCTCAACTCCATACAAAGCCGAAATTGAACGAAAGAAAGGAGAGAAAGAAGAAAGAATCTATGCAGCTAAGAGGAAACTGCTGGGGAAAATTGTCTAAATAAAGAGAGAGAAAAAATCGTAAATAAATCAGTTAAAGTAAAGAGATCAAAACTAATTACTCCTAAGACTGAAATAGATGAGAAACGAAATCGAACAGCCATAGAAGACTTGTTGAAAATGAAAGCAAAAATGGAACTGAAATTTGAAGAAAAGAGAGGAGGCCAAGAGACTCACTGCATTATCTGTGGTGAAACCTTAGAAGAAAACTGGATTCAGTGTAGGATTTGTGAAGGTTGGGCTCATGAAAATTGCGACGATCTTGAAGGAAACAATCTGTTTTATGAATGTGATGTTTGTTTAACCAAAAAAAGTAAACATATAATGCATTTGTCTTGTTAAATTTTCAAGGACTGATGATTTTTAATATCTCTCATTTATACCACTTTCTTATCATGTATTAACTTTGTTTTTAAGATCCATAATTTCAACAAATTTCTCAAAAATAACTCTGCCTAGTAATAAAAAGTTGTTTCTGAAACCAAAAGTAATTATTTTGCACATTATTTTTTTCACAACCCACCATAAGTAAAATTTATAATACTTTAATTACTGTTAAAAGTGAAAAAATAAATATTGATATTTTATCTTAGAATAATGTGTTTTAAAAGGTGTTTTTATAGAACCATAAAGTTTTGTATGGGAATGTAATCTGATCCAACTGAGCAGTAAAAATATTTTATAACATATGAGAAGCTTAGATGTCCGATACTATCCGACCTTCCCCTACCTCATATTGGCATTGGTAAGATACAGTTAGAATCTATATTGTAGTATCTGCAGTCATTTTGTAAGTGATTTTCTCGAAGCCATCAATCAGGTTCTAATTTGAGCCTATTTTTGAATCTAAGTAATCTAAATACTTCAATAAAAATAATTTCCTTTTTAGGACAAATCTAATTATCCTTTAGTGCTGTTTTGTTAAATACGATTATTAGGATTACCATTCATTAACGTAAGCCACATAATGGTTTTTCTAAAGATTTCAAAGAGCCATGTTTGGGAAATAGGACTGACGAGTTTGCAATTAACCTTATATGACAAAAATATACTGCATGAAGCGCGCTGTACCATATGGTACTAGCCGACCCTTTTCCCTAACACGTGGACGCTGGAATGTTTCGAAATGCAAAAACAACTTCAGACTTTCACAAAATACCGAAAAAGAGAGTATTTTCTCATCGGCGGCCCGGCGTTCCGTTTGATCCATAGACACAGCTGGAGTTTCCGTCGGTTCCCTAATCCCATGTCTGGGATGAAGATTTGCTGTGGGGAACTCAAGTCGGCATGACAGACGGTTTTCGCATCTGTGAGGGGGTTTTTCTGTTCTGGAGAGGACATAAACATCTCTAGAGGGCTCGGAATTCACCCCCCTCTTGTTGGCAGCTGCGGTTCTGTTGAGCGAAGCGAACATGGATTTTAGGAGGATTCGGATTCGAGAATCGACGAGAGACAGACGTCTCTGTTTGCCATTTTTACTTTGGCTTCAGGCAGGTTTCGGTTGTCGATGGCTGTGCCCTTAATTATCTTTTTAAATTTTCTTATAAATATTTAATTTATGTAAATAAATAGTTTAATTTTAAACCAGCTGTCCGTTTAATTCTTACATGACGGTACAGCGCTTAAAAATTGTGGTGAGCTTCCATTTACTGTGAGTTGTGGTCTCTTTACTTAAATATATAACGGTCGGTTAACATTCCTTATTGACAATTTCGAGGAACCGTACTCGGAATGAACTAAAATCTGGAATTCGACGTATAGTGAGGGGAGGGGGACTTGGGGGGGGTAAAAATTTATTGTTATCATGTAGTTATAGGCCGGGAATTAAACCCGCGTTTCACAGAACGAAAATAATGTTTTTGTTATATGGTTTTTCCTAAACTAAAGAAAAATCCCCATCATAAAATCCGGACATATTCGTGTATGTCTAGTGTCATTTTAACTGGAAACAAGAATACAAGGAAAAGAATGTGTGATCCCTATAATGGTTTCTTTTCAGCAATTCAAGAGTTGTACAATACAGAAAGAATAACTAATGGAGTTGAATACAAGATTCCATCTGTCAAAGTCTTGACACTGGAGTGTAAATTTTTTTTTTAAATCTTTTGTTTTACGTTTTGAAAACATGCTCAGTTATTTAAGAATTCCCAAAACAGAGATTAGCTAATTTTTTTAACGTATAGTGATTTGTTCTCAGGTATACGTACTTTCGGTAGCACCCCAACCTACAAATGTGGTGCCTCTTCCTGTCAAGTTCTTGAGCGTTCCTTTTTCTGGCAAACAAACGGGATTGAAGTTGGGAACATTCACTTCTTCCGATAGGGTTAGTAGAGCGATGTCGTCGTAGAATTTTTCTTTTTCGAAGCCCACGTGAACTGCAATGTGACTAATGGAGTACTCGTCACCCAGAGTCAAGTTGACATGGCCGATCCTTGTCGAATAGAAACCTGTTCTGGAAATCAAAAGAACACATTTATAGAAAGTCCCTCCACAAAGAGGATGTCATATGTACCATGAAACCATAATCCAAGCTCTGAGTGTGACTCCAGCAAGTGTCAAAGTTATTTATTCTGAAATGTATTATTTATTTATGTATATATATATAACACATAGAAACAAATTAGCACATCGCACATGAAAAAGATTACCAAGAAATAAAACATACAATCATAAATTTCCAGATGCTAAATGTTTGTTTCTACAAACCTAAGACTTATAATCTACAGACTTTTACAACGTAGATACCAAGCATTTGCAGTCCGTAGACTTTTGACGATGAAATACCTAGGTGCACGGGAGTACGTATCTAGTAATTTAGTAACGTGTTGACGTCTTGAGAGACATATTTTCTAAAATGTCACATGCCTGGCGCTAAAGATGCCATAAGTCAAAATACATCTTCAGGAAACTATGTAGGAGTTCCCATAGTATTTCCATTTGATTAATCATTTTTACAAATTGAGGTACGGCAATTTTACAGGAAACAAACATTAGAAAAGGCATTCCTATCCCCTCTCTCCCCAAAAACAAACACAACTCAAAATCGAATTAGTAGTTGCCACCTTTCGTCGTCTTGTTATAGAACACAGGTGTGTTGTATGTCTAATGTATTATGTTTATGTATATAAATATCTTCGATTTGAGTCTAGAATAAGTAGTAGTAGTAATAAAAATGTAGAAAAGTAGATAAAAAATTGTTTTGATGATACTAAATTAATGTTCTTCGAAATGGAAGAGTGATTTTTTATTCTGGTAACTTTTCCAATCTGCAATTAACCAATTGAAACCGCGATTGGTGGTGTAATTTTAGCAATCTATTTAAATAAGAATGAAGTGTTTTTATGTACGTAGAATATTTTCGACCCATATTAAGCTTTCTATCCGCTTTTAGTCCTTTTGATACAAAATTTGTCCTTTGCGCTTTTGATGTCTGGCTGTACATCTGTATGTATGTGTGTGGTCATGCTACGTCCAAACGGTTGAATAGATTTTCATGACACTTTGTATATTGTAAGTGCAGTAGTACACCAATTATCCGAACTAGTTATCCGGATTACTTTCCGACGGCTGGTTATCGGTTCGGGTCGGTAAGGAAAAGTCTGTAGGCTCGCTTGGGAGTAGTGACCCGAGCGGGTCACTAATCCTTCCGGTCAAGTAGCGGCAGGAACCTCCACGAGGTGCCACTTGGTAACTAGGATGGCTGGAGGTTTGATTCTCCGGACCTACCCTAGGCTAATACCTGCTCGCTTGCGAATTTAGGCTATCTGGTAGGCGGCAGAGGTCTTCATATCATCGTGGATGATGGACCCGGTACTACCGTCCACGATCCGGACATATAGGGTGAGAGAACAGTCTGCTGTCCTGCTGGGCTACTGAGGAGGGGACGCCCTTCTAGTAGATGCCACGGAGGTATTGAGCTTCCTTCCTGTGAGTGACGTGTCGCCACTCAGTGATGAGAACAATCCAGCTCGACTCACTATTTGGGGTCGCCACGGCGATGAACTCTTATGTTTCTGATAGCTTCTCTCTTGAGGTGAGCATGATGAATCCAGCGGGTGAGCACGACGGCCTCGTGTTGAATGATAACTGTGAGCTGGGACGGACACCTTATGCTAGGGCGTGGGCTGTGCAGGCTGTCGGGGGACTCCGACCACGTCTTGGATAACCTGGCGCACCTAGCGCGCCTCTGATAAGCCTGGTTCTTTTTTCGTTTTCTCATTCGGGGCTTTCCTTGCCAATCCGGTGTGGGTTTAAAGTAACTCGATACGGACTGCTTCCACTCAGAGAGAGAGGATCGCTTTGAGAAAAAATAAATCAGCAAAATTCGCATTTTAAAAGTTTCTTGGCGTTGAAAGACGAAAACGAAGAGGTCGAAGCGTCAATTGAGGACATAAGAAACATTCCTGGATGTTCCGAGTGCAGTGCAGAAGATGTAGGTGAGTGGCTGGTGTGTGATTTTTCGGACCGTGGATTCCAAATTCTCTGTGACGATGAACTCATTCAAAAGATGAGAGAAGAACTCATTGATGACCCGGTAGATGACGACGGCATTGCTAATTAACCAAACGTGGGACCGTCAGCTAGTAAGGCGTTTGAGTGCCTTGATACAGCGCTAAAATTGATGGAGATGCATCCTGAGTGTGACCATCTACAGTTACTCTCCTCAAGTTCATGCGAGACTTGTCTGCACGAAAACGAGTAAAGACAGCAAAACAACTAACTTTGACTATATGTTCAACCAATGATACATTTAAATACAGTTTGAAATTACAAAATGTAAACAAAATTGTTTTCATAGCCATAAAATTACATTACATACTAAAGCAAAATACGTTTTTTTTGCTAAGAAATAACCTTTTTTCATGAATTATCCAATTATCCGGATGAGGTCTGGTCCCAATTGATTCTGATAATTGGAGTTTTACTGAATTTACATTCATTTAGTGACTGGATTTGATTGAGTTAATCTGCCTGTCCATATTCCCATTCCATTACAGCCCGTCCTCATATGAGGACGGGCTGTAATTTTAAAACTAAATCACAAATTGTTTGAATTTTAGGTTTTTTGCATTCAGAGGGTCATAATTACATAGATTTGAGATAATTAATAATATTTTGTGATGTGTGTGAATAATATTTTGAGCAGAAATAATTCGGCCGTTTATGGGTTAACATCCGAGGAAACGCCTTAACATGGATCTCAGATTTCTTGAGGCATAGATCTATCAGGGTAAAAGTAAATACATCTCACTCGAGTTCCTTCGGGCTCTCAGCCAGGATGTCCCACAGGGTTCAGACCTCAGCCCTACCCTTTTCACTCTGTACCTGGCCGGAATTGAGGGGTCTTCCTCGAACGGCGTAAAAGTTAGCATCTCTGCAGACTATGGACCAGATTCATCTGAAACGTGATCGATCCGTTCGATCGACTGAAAGCGCCACGATCGAATCGTATTTTGGAATTCATTTCGTCATTTGAACATGATCGAGGTTGTTAGGGTTACCACTATAGCAAGATGATAGCTCAAATGGTTGTGACGTCACAGAATCGTGTGATTCGACCTATAAGAGAACGTGAAATTGCGTTTTGTTTGTTTACGTTTTCAGACTCTTACCTCTGGTTGAACTGTAATTGCATTCATCATTCCTAAGATATTCTGTCATGAGTAAGGAGAGTGAAATTTTGGTTGCCGCCTTGGAAGTCCGCCCGGATCTCGTGAGCGGAAAACTCGGTGGTGCTTATTCCACTCTAGCTGATCAGCGTAAAGGGTGGAATAATGTTGCCGTCGAACTAAATGCTTGCGGGTCTGGGCGAACGGAGAGGGTAGGCAGCGATGCCAAAAAGAAATGGACCGATTTAAAGTATCGAGTAAAGAAAAAGGGTGCACTGCTGGCTAAATCCCGTTCCCAGACTGGAGGTGGAGAGCCAATAAATGAAAAATTGACTCTCTTGGAGGACCGAGAGTTAAATTTAATTGGGCCAAGTTGCTATGAGGGCGCAGTTGGCCTCTCATTTGATACGGCCTATGCTCAGTTGGCGGTAAGTTTTTTTAGCATTTCGTTAAATTTAATTTTTTAACTTCACCTTTATGAAATGTGTATTTATAAGTAATCCTTTTTTAATTTGTTTTGCAGGCTCCATTTCCATCTCAACCTCCAGTAAAGGAGAACTTTCAGACAGTAGTGAGTTCACATTTCCATTTTAAATCTCATATAAAGCTATCTATTGAACAGTAAGAAAAAATTGTATTGATTAATGCAAACATTTGCCCCCTTTTTTTGACAAAAATGGGTGGAAAATAATTTTATTACACTGACTGATAGATTACCTTCTCTGGTAGTTGCATGATCCCGCACTCATAAAAATTCTAAGGTTTCTGGCTAAAGAACCGATTTAGGTGAAGAAAACTTCTGAACCACTTACGAAACGTATCACACTCACCGTGCACAACACATACCTTTTACAAAGAATTCTTGCCTTTTCGGAAACAAAGAATTTGTCGAAAATGCTCTTTATTTAGATGCCATTTTTAATGCTTAACAAAATTTAAAAAGCACAACCAAAAAAAAATGATTTTTTTTTCTTCAAGTACTCGCTGAAATTCTTTTTATCAAACAACATCAAAATTTTACACGTGTAAAGTATTCTTTGTTAACACTTCCCCATCGAGTGGCAAAAACTGAACGAACTTTTGCCTCCACCCAATTAACTACTGGTTTGAAAAAAAAAATGATTTGCCATGCTCATAAGTAATTTTTAATACTTTTTTTTAACAGGCTCCAGTAAGTTCATGTGAACCGATGATTTTTAAAGAAATGGACATAACCATGAAGGATTCTCTTTCAGATAGTACGTACTTCCTTTGATTTTAAAATAAAATTTCTTTGGTTCTTGTATAACAGATTTATTTTTACTGAATGTTTTCATTTCAAATTCAAATTTATTTCAATATATTTTCATTACATGTGTATTTTGTAGCAATAAAAGCTGGAAACAAATCTTTCCATCAAAAAATATTCTTTTACATTTGCCTTTTTTACACATTTTCTTCAGGAACATGTAATTAACTTAAAATGGAATATTTTTATAAAATGTTGTTTTAAATCATACTTGATATTTTGCTTGGCTATAAACATTAATATTGATTTGTGTATCAATGATATTTGACTTGTACTTATGATGAAATTTCTTTTCTAGGCATGTCGGAAATACCCGAAAGAAGCATAAGTGCTAAATTTTCCTCTAGTAAGTAGTTTTGTATTAACTTGCGAAACTTACAAAACTCGCATAGCATCTGCATTTAAGCTTTTTATTCGCTAATATCTATTGAAGGCCAGCACACATTCCACTTTGTATAATTTACTCCACTACTTACTAAACTATTCTCGATATATACATCCATACAATCTATTTTGCATTAAACGCACCTGCTGTAAGAAAAACTACACAAGTTTATACTTAACTGACTACTACAGAAGTTGTTTTTAAGTGATTTTAAATCACCTATAAGTTTATTTACATGTCTGTAAATGTAGTTCATGTAAGACTTCTCAGAGGTGCATCTGATTTATTTATAGATGATAATTCTTGTCCACGTCGAGCAAACCTCGTTGACAAATTCTTTGAAAATGAAGCCATCGAGCAAATAGTCTGGCCTGCAAAATCTCCTTCCTTTATTTCTGAACTTTCTTCGTCACATATTATTGGCATTTTTAAGGTTTCATGCTAGTTTTATATCATATGGAGGGTTCTTATTTTCCCCTTTGTATTTATATGTTATGCCCCATTCCACGCAAATTCGTAAAATTACAGTTGTTTCCGAGAAATCCGTGATTCTATGCATGTTAAAGTTAATTTTGGACACCAGTGTATTATACCGAAACAACTTTACTAGCCACTTCTTGTGCCAGTTGCTTTTGTGGGGTTATTGGTTTGCAAACCAAATGGGAATTTGTAACCTATTGGATAACAGCCATAACGACATTGCCCGTGGAGTTGGTGCTTTTTCATTTCCGAAGGAAGAAAGAACGGTGAAAAAACTATTAAATTCATTTTAAAATATTCTAGACTAAATTTTAAAATTTGCAGTGACCCAAAAAATTCGGACTACCTGTGTGCCAAATCCCATTACTGTGCCATAGATTCATCAGGACTTTGTGGGCAGAAAACAAACACTTCCTTTTATAATAGTAGAGATGAAATACTTGTCGGTTCATTTTTATTGATTGAATATTATCTTTAGCATAAACAAATCTGAATATTAAGTTTTATCAATGCTTCCACTAAACCTAAAGTCCAATGTGTATAAAGCATTAATAATATTGTAACTTTTTGTGTGTTTATTGGAATCAGTTAACAAGTCCTTTAGCCCAGGAGAACAAAAAATATCTAATAGTTTTAGAAAGTTTCTCAGACACAACCCACATGATTTAAGAAATTGCATAATTCGTATCAAGTCTTTAATATTTTCAGAAACATCAACACCCAGGGTCGTCAGACATAGAATAAAGAAGAGGAAGATGAATGAGGATCCTCTTCATGAACTCATTCGGTTGAAGAAAGAGTCTCTGACTATGAAGTCAGAGGCTCACAAGAGTCAACTAGAATTGACTGAACTCCAGAAAAAGACTTTGGAACAAAACGCAGAACTAATTGAGCTGCAAAAAAAAAATTTGGAGGCTTCCGCAGATATAAGGGAACAGCAATTTGTTGTTTTAGAGCAAAATCAAAACATAATAAGTACAATTAGCGAAATAATAAATAAATAAAAATAATTATGAATTTTGTTGTCTTGATTCATATTAGAAGCATACATTCTTTCTACCTACAAACTGCTGTTACTTGCATGTTTCACAAGTTTCAGCATAGAATAGAGAGAAATCTTAATTACACAATACAATTTTTTAAGTATAGTACAAAGTTTTATTAAAATTTTAATATTTAATGATTTAAATAAAAATTCCGAGCAAGGCGATCCCTTATTTGAGATGCCTGTATTCGCAGCCTCATTTGAGTAGCTGAAGAATCAGTTGTATAGGGTTCTTGGTCATCCAAGTCTTCATTTTCAACTTCCTCTTCATCAGGCAACTGAACGTTGCGGAGCATACAAATATTGTGCAGCACTGCAGTTGCCAATACAATGCTACAAATTTTCTCAGGCTTATATAGTAAAACACCTCCCGATTCATGAAGGCAAAGGAATCTAGACTTCAAAAGTCCGTTGCATCTCTCGATTACCGTCCTGGAACGTCGTAATCGAACATTAAAATGCTCTTCGGAAGGTGTTGTAGCATTGCCATATGGTGTCATCAGCCATGGTTCCAGTGGGTAACCACTGTCACCAAGGAGAAAGTTTTCCCTTTCTCCATGCAGTAATAGCTGCCTCAGGCCACTTAAATTCCAAATAAATGAATCGTGGGTGCTGCCTGGCCATCTTGCCACCACATTCAAAATTTTCATATTGACATCACAAACCTAAAAATGATAATCTTATTTTAAAAAGAGTTAATGTAAATAATTGAGAACAGAAAGTTTATTAAATTCTTGCATATAAATTTAAAAAAAAATTAAGATAGTGAACTTATATCAGCCAAGTAGTTATGTTATGAATCTGAACCAATGAGCTACTGTAAATATATAAACACTAACCACTGCGTGGCCATCACGACAAAGCCCGCGAGTGTTCTTTTCATGGGGTCAGGTTCAGGTGTGACCACTGCTCGCCAAGCCCCAGTGATTACTACATATTCCCATTTGGTTTGGTTCGCAAACGAACTCCACAGGCAACACCATGATGGCCTCGAAGTGGCTATCATAAACAACATAAATCAAAACACGCTTGAATTGGAAAACTCAGTCACATTCGAGAAAGAAGGACGAAGGGTGAAAAAACTATAAATTAATTTTTAAAAGTTCTAGATTATAAATTTTAAAGCTTGGGCTTGAAACAAAAATTGCAAATATTAAGACTACCCATATGTCAAATTTCATTACTGTAAATGCCATAGATACATCAGGGCACTACATAAATACAAACAAACACTTCCTTTTGCAATAGAGAAGTTTGGCTGCTTTTTTTTCTTCAAGTTTTAATAATCTACATATTGTAAGTAAAACCATTTTTCTACAAATTTTTTTCACGCAACACTATTTTTAACATTTTATACTTTAATGCTTTAATCACATCTAACCATGTTATCCAGTCAATGTTAATGAAACTATCTACCTTCAAAAATTAGAATATTGAGGAAAACAAAACACTTTTTATACAAGCAATACCATAAGAATAAGAATTTTACTCACCAACTGCACATTGATGGAAAACTGGCTTTTGCGATTCAAATACGTGAACCAGTCATCTCGGTTGGGTTTTTGCATTTCAATATGCGTGCAGTCTATCACGCCCACAACATTTGGGAAAGCATGTTATTGGTAGAATGCTCGCTTATTTGCATTGCACTCATCTACAGTTGTAGGAAAGTGTATGTAAGCAGCATTCTTCCTTGCAAGTGCATCACAAACTCTGTGGAGATTTCTGAAAACAGTTGATTGTGATAACAACACAAAATTGTCATCAGCTATTACTATTTGAAAGGAATCTGAGCCCATGAGAATGCAGACAACAACTAAAAATTGAAATTTAATTTTAGAAACAAGTGTGGTTATTCAAATTTGTCAATTCAATCACTAGAAACAATTTTTCATTTCTGTTTTCAGTTTTTTGAGATAATGTATTAATGCATACCACATAGAGAGTGTAGACAAGCAGTTAAAAATACAAAATGAAAACCATGTCAACTGACTCAAATAAACCGCTAAAAAAATGTACTTTTGTCATTTGCAACCCAGAGGCAATCCTTGCCTCATTCAATTACCATTTCAAATTTGATACGACACATTGAATATTAGAACATTTTTTTCCTGATGGTTCTGACAGGTTATAATTATTTGTGTGACAAGATACATCACACACACATGTCAAATAAAGAATCTTCAAATCTTGTAGGACCAAGACAAAATGCAGAGTAGGAAATATGACCCAAGTCCGAAATGCTATTGATAAGTGCATAGAACATTGAGCAAGCACTAATAAAACGTAGGAAAATATTTATTATCTAAAAAACACTCAAAGAGTATCTCACCAGAGTATCCCCCAGTGAGAGAGTGAACAATGGAATACAAAAAGCAGAAAAAAACATTCTGTACTCAAACATTTGGAGTTTTTTTTTTATATTTTAAAAGTGACTGACCATGTTTTTTGTACTTGTGTGTAACGCGTTTTCCGGCGAAATATATATTTTTACATCGAAGTTCCTTTTTATACTTTTCAAACAACAGCCCTAATGCTTTATTAGTACTTTACAAGCATTAATAAAACGAGGGAAAATATTTATTATCCACAAAACACTCAAAATGCATAGAACTGCTTACCTGTATTTCTACAGAATATCCATTCGTGTAACGTTGCAAATCATCTTCGAGAAATTTGCAGATGTGCAGGAAAGTATCTCTATCCACACGGTATCTGCGACAAAACTCTGTCTTCGAAATCCAAAGGATTTCCTCGAAACCCTAAATACCGAGGAATTCTCCTTCTTGAGAGTAGGACGTAATCGGCCATGTTGTGAAGAAAGCTAGAGAAACTACGAGAGAAAATGATCAGATCGAGCGTACTCGCGGCGCGGAGAGGAGTCGAAAGTTCTCGAGCAGTGAATCGAGTTGACACGCTCGAGTCGTTTCAGTTGACTTGAAACATCGGCGATAAGCCGCGGCCAATAGGGTATCGAGGCGATATGATCGAAAAATGTTGCAGTTGAATATGGCCCTATATACCACTTTGGTGCTCGAGTACTGTTATAGGGGAAATCGACGAAAAGTTAAATGACTCCCTTTCAAAATTTGCGAATGAACTAAAGCTGAATTTCAATCCTACTAAGTCAACTGTCACCTTCTTTACTACTAATAAACCACCTGTACAAGTATCAGCTGATACTGAAAATGGACAACCAGATGCTCTCATATGAGAAACACTATATATGTGATTTATCAATATTTACACTCTAATAACTAATTTATTCATTCAGTTATAGAATTGGTTTCAACATTCAATCCACTTTGTAATTTCATGTTTTTAATTGCCTCAATACGAGTATCAATGGTTCCAAGTGCAAATGAACTTACCGATTTCTTCTGAAGCAATGAGCAGTGGTGAGGACATGCCTCTTGTCAATCAGAAATCCCGAGCAGATTGGGCTACGGTCACCTGTAGTTTCGTTTAACTCCGTCAATACAACCTATTTGGAAAGCAAAATTAAATCATCTGAACTCGTAAAAGCCAAAATTAAAATTTTTTTTTTCAAATTTCAATTTTTTTTATATGTATTGTTTTTGTTATTAATGTTGTGTAAACCAATTTCTGTTGTGAATACAACTGGATGCTGTTCTTCACTCTCTAATAAAAAGATCTAGCAAATTTGAAAAAAAAATTATATTTATATGAGGAAATCGTAAATTTATAAGCCCATTTTCACTGGTTCTAAACACTACCGACGGCTCTCGGGGATTAAGGAGCACTCAACAGGTAAAGGTAAGATTACAAATACAAATACAAATATTGACAACCAGCTGCAGGCTCAAGCTCAACAATGAATTCCCCAATTCCCACTGACTATCTAATTGTATCTTAAATTCGTACACTCCCTTTGAATTAACTATATTTTATGGCAACGTGTTCCATTTGTCTATTACCCTATTAAAGTAGTAGTTTTTCCTTAAATCCCGATTAAAATGTGTCTTATTCAATTTATACCCATGGCCCCTTGTTCTGTTATCCCTATTGAAATTCAAGCCCTCTGTGTCCCCTTGTTTTACCAACTTGAAAAGCTGAATCAAATCTCCCCTCCTTCTTCTTCTTTCCAGTGTATACATGTTTAGCTTACTTAAACGTTCATTATAGTCTAGATTTGCTATCCATTTTATTATTTTTGTAGCTCTGTGCTGAACACTTTCAATTAATTCCATATCCTTTCTCATATATTGAGCCCAGAATTGTACAGCATATTCTAGATGTGGTCTTACTAAGCCCTTATAGAACGGCGAGATTATATTCTTATCCCCTATTACGTTAACAGTAACTGAATTACAAGTCTTTTATTGTAGTGTCATAATTCAGTTATATTTGAAACCATTAACGAGGTTTTAATCGAAACACAAAAATATTTATTTTAAATTTTATTTGGGATGAACATGTCCAATAGGTAATATTGGAGCATTTGACATTCCAGATAACATAAGTAATTCATACGTCGAAAGCTGAAATTTTTAGACTTTTTACTAATGCTGTATTTATAAGTATACATTTCCCCTCGCGTCTTGGAAGTTCAACAAATCAGCTTAAAAGTCTTCAAACATTAGCATTATCAGAGTAAATATTTGTGGATGACGGCAAATATCGCATTCATCGGATGCACAAATTTATTGACTTGTTATTTTGCTACTCCCAAACACGAAGTATTGAAGGAATTGAATGTTTTCTTTCAAATTGCTTGTCTAAAATAAATAAATTGGATAAAGGATATGTCTATAAATATTAATTCATCCAGTTCACCACGAGTAATTATGCATTGAAATATAATATATATTATGTATTTGTATCACTTTACTGTTTGATGATTAATGCCCAATTACAAACTTGTTTCTGGTCATTTTTCTCATACCATTAAAAAAGGTTTTATTCCCAAATTAAAGTATGTGTGCTTTGCTGGTTGAATTCCCTAAAGCATAATCAATGCCCAATTACAAAAACTCTGGTTATCTTCTCTCATACAATTAAAATAATTTATTTTCCCAAATGAAATTGTTTGTTGTTGAATGGTTGACTTCACGGAAGCAGAATTTATGTATTTGAAAAGATATATATATATATATATATATATATATATATATATAACAGCCCTCTCATTATTTTGACCTCACGAACTCTTTTTCCTTCCAAATTGCCTGTGTAAGATCAAATTACTCCTTTGTTAACCTGCCGACTTCAACCAATGAAATTTCTTCCTAGATCCCTTGATCAAATGGTCTATTTCTTTTAATCTTATCCCTCTCGTGAGTTCATTGTGAAATATGCACTTTTTCACGAGTCCGTTGGAATAGGGAGCTCTCAGAGCCGTTCCAAACACTGTACCATCAACAACCTCCACGGCTCATGAAGTTACTAGTTTATTATGGAATAATAAATCATTGATATATGTATAATATCTGTCTCTCCATTTGTAGAACCAGCATTACACATCACACCAATGGATCTCCTCTTGCTACTCCTTCCCAACTGTAGGCTTATAATTTCTGTTATCATGACATATTTTAAAGCTACCGGACACTGGTTTGGGAACCTCTTCTTGCGATTCCATGTCGGAAGTTCTTATAAATTGAACGAAATCTCACAACTACACAAAAATGATATCGTCTAATGGAGATGCTTTTACTGCCAGCTACTTCGTTTCAAGAGATTAATCGGAAAGAACACTTTAAAAATAATAGCATTCAACCCAAAAGAAAAATGTTGACGGGGAAGCAGTGATAAAATATTTTGCATTAAAAGCAGGCCATTTCGCAAAATCAAGAATCGAACTAATTTCAGAATACTTGAAGGACGAAGCATTAAACTGTTGCTTAAATCATTGCGTCATCGAAACTGAATGGGTAAACGTCCGTCAAGGACTTATAAATAATTTTCCGATGACCTCTCTAGTGTCATTTGATTCCTTCATTTCTACAACGTGCAATGAACCTGGATATATGTACTGCTGATACGTACTTCGAAAAGAAATTCGACATTGGTCAACGACTACAGATTTAAGAAGAATTGCTAATCCAGGGATTGACAAATGGTCTGCCTCGGAACGTAAAAGAACCATCTATCATTCATCATCGTGTAACTGGCTGTATACTTCCCCGCAATTTATGTAGCCAGCTACACGATGATAAATCAAACAACCAAGAGCAAAACAGCAGAAGGGTCCGAGTACCCGTTCCCGCAGCAGTTCCTCGTCCTGACGAGAAGTTTCAATCCCGACAGATTCCTAAAGCCGCGTTTACACAGGATTATTTGCAAATACATTTATCTCCCTTTTTCGTCTTACGAGGACGTCTTACGTTCCCCTATGCTGATCCCTTTTCGTCCCTTTTTCCGACCGACTCCGGTGGTAAACGCAAACCCCGGGGGTGCTGGGAGATGTGGTCCAAGCTAGAGTGCCTATATAATAAGAGTGACCACATACAGGAAACACTTTCTGATTGGCTTAGAGACCTTTGCTACCGCAAGGGGCGGTCTTTTCCTAGCTCCCCCGTAGACTTAACATGGGAACTTTTTGTGTGTTCGAGAAAAACGTGTGTACATTATATAAAAAAGAAAATATAGCTTATTCATGGTCTTTTCCTAGCTCCCCCGTAGACTTAACATGGGAACTTTTTGTGTGTTCGAGAAAAACGTGTGTACATTATATAAAAAAGAAAATATAGCTTATTCATGGTCTTTTCCTAGCTCCCCCGTAGACTTAACATGGGAACTTTTTGTGTGTTCGAGAAAAACGTGTGTACATTATATAAAAAAGAAAATATAGCTTATTCATGGTCTTTTCCTAGCTCCCCCGTAGACTTAACATGGGAACTTTTTGTGTGTTCGAGAAAAACGTGTGCACATTATATAAAAAAGAAAATATAGCTTATTCATGTTCCATTGCGTGTTCCAGAATGTTTATTTGTTATTATTTTAGTGTTTTGTCAGTATAAATGTGCAAACTTTTTAAGTAAAGAGCTTTTTTTTTAACAACATGGTGTTACCCGCAATCTAAGTTAGCGCGTTGTGTAATCCATCTCATCAATTACGCATGTAATTGAGCGTTTATAGGATTCATTTATACCGAATGTATCCATATTATAACAATCATATGCTTTTTGTTCTCCTTGAAATGATATATTAATTCGCCCAACAACCTTCTTTAAGACGATTCTGGTAGAAAAATGGCTGCCGCGCATGCGCATTGGGCCAAATTTGGTCCCTTCTCGCCACTCTTATTATATGGGCTCTCTAGTCAAAGCAAGCGATGAGGGCAAAATATCACAGAGAACGAATAAAGACGGCGTGAGCGACCAGGAGGGGGGGGGGGCGAAAGGCAGAATGAGCGGTTATTGTCAAGCAATCGTCTCGGAGAAACCTCCTCCAAAAGTTGCAACCCTTTTATCTTTACAGACTCATGGTGGAAAACAAATTTGGCTCTGTGAACTCTCCAAATCGCTACCCCGACTCGAAATTTTAAAGATAAAATGAATACCGTTTCTCGGAATAGCTTCGATGTTTGGAAGGATAGAAGTTGGGCAAATCCGGCCTAATGCGGTCGAGATTTTGGATGCCTCCGGCGCACACAGAGCCTTCAACTACCATGGCCAACGTTTACAGGACCGGAATCCCTCTTCGAGAACTTCCTCCTTCGATCCCCCTCAGCGAAGGCCTCCTCAACCAGCTATTCAACACGGACAAACGCCAGTTGTTGAATGAACACGTCAAAGTTACTATTTTTTTTATTAAAAAAACATTTATTGGATTGTTGGACACAGACACGAGCGCAAATATCATTTCTGAACATTTACTCAAACATGTGAAATATGAAACTATAATTGTGAACCCCAAGATCCAAATTCAGCAAGCAGTTGATGCTATTCGGGCAAGTGAAATCAATATTAAAATTAGTGGCATTACAAACAACTTGAATTTTTAGCCATCAACTCCACTTTAAATTATACATTGCTGAATTTAGAAACTGTCAGTCTACTGAAGGGGACCCTGAATTTTTTTTTTTTTTACTGACAACAGTTTTATACAATTTTTTTTGCAGTTTCTTATGCTAGAGAATTATGTATAAAAATTTAAACGATTAATTTTCTTCAAAAAATGTGCTAAAAATTTTTACAAAAAAATGTATACGAAATCCCCGCTTATACAATTTTAAGAAATCTCCAGATATTCGAAACGTGCACATTGATCTTGTAAGTCACTTATCTTCTGTTAAGGGTTTTAAATATTGCTTAACTATTACCGAGCGTTTTACTAGAAGGACATGAGGAAATACCGCTCACTAATCTAAGCACCGAAACTGTGACTGGAGCTCTTGTACAACACTGGATGTAGATGTAAATGACTCCTTAAGCAAGTCTTGATATGCACAGGAGGTAACTGTTATTGACAATTTACCAATGGTTCTACTGGATCCATCTACAGAGACCCAAGGCTTTAGTATAGCTGTTAACGGAAGTAGTCACGTTGCGAATGCCTGGACAAATTTCAGTTGATAGCATTCCAGATTACCTTAACCAGATTACGTAGCTTAGCTCCGACAGACCATATCGTACCCGGGCAAGAAAAGTGACACAACTCCAAATTGCAGAATTTGAGAAACATTAACTTAAAGGATACTATAAAATTATATTGAAATAGTAGAAGCTTCTTTTAAATTTTAGGTAAGTATTTATGGTGGTAACTTCCATTATATTCTGTAGAATAGTAACAAAAAAAGCTGGGGCACTTTATACATATTTTTCAATGACATAACATCAAAATTTTTATTTTTTGACCTGTGTCATTTTTTTTTGCCGGGGTGCGATATGTACAACGGCACTAGCGAATCATCAAGAACGTCGATCAGTGTACCTGCCAGTGTACTGGTACACGACCAGTGTACCAGTGTGTGAGCCTCGGAAATGCAAGCACATTTTCTTTGAGCATGGTCCTCTGAAAAAGGCTTTGCAAAATCAATATCAGAGACCTTAAGACCTTCAGAAATATATATTGAAAGACTTCTTGATACTAGTTAAGTATTGGACGAGCTTCAACGACGTTGTTTTGCAAGAATAGCACCAACGCGTTTCCTAGATTAATCACAAAGACTGGTAAAAATAGATGATTAATTAGAGGTGACACTACGCTTTATAAACTCTGACGCTACCCTCTAACAGGATACAAATTATTAGAATACTAAAAAAATTATTCGAATTACCTTTCATTCATACTTGTGTCTGCATCTTTGTTTTTTCGTTGAAATATAATCTTTATACAAAAGGTGAAGTTGGGTTATTTCTCAGTAAACAACGACACCTGCAACTAATATAAATCAAGTGTCACATTATTTATAACGATTGCAGTCCTCCTTCTCGGCATTTGTAACAACTAAAGATATGAATGTATTGGTTTTTGGCGTTCAGCAACAAATATCCTTGTTTATACTGGTAACTAACTAAATTCTGCAAGGAACTAAACCTTCATAAAGTAATTATTTGTTCGACAGAATCAATAAAGCGTTTTCGTACATTAAAAAATGCATCGTCAGTTTATAGGTCATGGAATGGTTAGTTGAAATTATATTTCATTTGGTGAATGTTTGTGAACAATTTTCTGAATTCAAACGAAAGATTAAAAAAGTGTCGAATATTACCATCCACGGCCAAGCACCTTGCTCGGCATCTTTTCCACCTATCACATATGCCTCTCGAGCTGGGAGATCGAAAGCCTTTCCACAATCCTGCCTTTCCTCTATATACGGAAAAAAAGTTCCTTAAGCTGATAAAGTATAGGAGAAATAAAATAGTTTTTTACTTTCATTAGTTATTCAATGGTATGCATTAGGGATGCGACATCGATGTCGATGTTTTCAAAACATCGATGTTTTTAACATCGATGGGAACAGCTACACTCTACGTTTATGATCGATGGCAACGGCATTGGCGATTTTTTTTGGCGAACTTCTATTGCCAAGGAAAGAATTATTTCCTAACTTTTTTTCTGGCACAAATTGTTTTCTTTATACAACACACTTTTTAAACACAATTCAGAACGTTTTAAAAAGTATATTTAAAAAAAAACTTTCACTAAAAGTAGTAAGCTTAAGCACATATCAAAACACATTTGTGAACCAGCAGAGAAACTAAACTACGAATGTTGAGTAAGAATACCCTGAAACATGAATTATAATGAATACATTGGGCATGTTAAAAAGAAAAAGATTTACAAAAGAAAAAAAAGGCAAGAAATAATACAACCTGATAACGTCAGAATTCTTCCGTAAAAAAATAATGAAAACGATAGTGGTCAAAAAAACAAAACTTTTAATCCTATCGTAAAAAAATTATTGTAGTAAAATAAAAATTCCACAACTGTCAAAATACAAATAAATGGACCAATGGTATCACAGAAAACAATTTAAAAGAACCAATGCAATCAAAGGATATTTTCAAAACAAAATAGCCAATGGGAGGAAAGAAAAAATTTCAAACGAATCAATGAAATCAAACGACTTTAACGAATTTTGGAAGAACTTTCTAGAATATTCAAAATGAAAATTTCCGTTTGCCGAGGTTGCCATGAAAACCACAACATCAGTAACGAAAGATGGGTTGCCTTAAGTTATCGTAACTCGCTACTAGAAGTGCGCCAAAAAAAATCGCCAAACCGTTGCCATCACTCATAAACGTAGAGTGTAGCTGTACCCATCGATGTACTGTAGAACTCCAATTATCCGAATCAATTGGGACCGGACCCCATTCGGATAATCAAAAATTCGGATAATTGGATTGTTTCCGAAAATAGGGTCTAGTATGTATTTTATTTATTACTGTATGTATGTTGAAAATGGGAGGAAAAAAAACTATTTTTAAAGAAAAAGAGCTTTTAATTAATTAAATGAAAAGGCAACATTTTTACGTGTTAAGCGTAATTACAAGTGCTGTACATTAGTACAGTATGTATGTCCCGTACTGTAAATGAAAATCATTGCTTGCTAAACATCTCGGTCAAAGTAAGCTGTTTGACTGTCCTTATCCGTTTTCGGGCAACGAAGTCGTGCATTCGCTTGACAATGAGAAGTTGCATGTGGTCACACTCGGGTTGTCGCTCCATCCACTTCTACGCAGTTTCAAAGCCGGCAAATGCTTCACTAGCAGATGGTCCCGTGTCTGCTTCACCTTCGACAATAAGGTCATCTTCTTCAACGACACTTCCTTCTCTCAAACTTTCAATAAGTTCATCATCATTTAGAATTTGAAACCCAGAATCATTATTTTGCGAATCGCAATACGTTTCCGTCTTAATTTTTTTTTCTGAAATTCTGAAAGCGATTCGGATAATCAGCGATTCGGATAGTCGGAGTTCGGATAGTTGGAGTTCTACTGTATTGGTCATTGGTAATTGGTAAGTTTTAGTTAACGTCGTGCTAGAGCAACACAACGGGCTATTGACGACGGTCCGGGATCAGTCTCTTAAGGGAAAGATCCGAGGACAACACCTCGAAATTTTGAACCACGGTCAGATGACGAAGCAACACCTGAGCTCCGATGTATTGGAGTCGATGTTTTTGTAACATCGATGTTTATACTTGTCGATGTTTTTACGTTGTCTATGTTTTATTTTTAAATAAAAAAAAGTACCGTTGTAAAATTTTAAAAATAACCAAGTAGCATAATTTTTATAATCAGCAAACTGAACATACTTTTAGACCAAAGTGGCCAAAGGTTGAAGGATCTGAAAGTAGGGATGCGACATCGATGGCGATGTTTTCAAAACATTGATGTTTTATGAAAACATCGATGTATTGGAGCCGATGTCGCATCACTAGTTGCTAAACCAGTTTCAAGAAATGGGGAAAAAAGTTTAAATACACTGAATTTTAAAAACATCGAGGGTTTTGGTGCGATGTATTATCAACATCGATGTTTTAATTTTGAAAATCGATGTTTCAAAACATCGATGTTTTGCTGTCGATATCACATCACTAGTATGCATTAGTTATGCACTAGCCTGTTGGTTTTGGATTAGTAGACTACGAATTTATTCTCATTTTCGCATCTTAACATACATCGCTTTATTGAATGTGAAACCATGAACCTATCCTTTACATAGGATCTAATGTGGTAAGATGAATAGAATTCTGTGTATGTGGAATAATCGTAACTAAAATAACTTTTTCCATAATTTACATATGTTCTCACGTTGGTATAGGGTGAAAGTTTGGAGAGTGGGGTTCCAGCTCAGGTGTTGCCTCGTCATCTGTCCAAAATTACATGATGTTGTCCTCAGATTCCTTTAATGTCGTATCCCGATTAGTCTTCAATAGTACATTGAGTTGCTCCAGTACGACGTTAATTAAAATATTATACCTACGTATGTCCTGTTGTTGACAAAAAGTATATTACCTTTAAAACATTTTTATGTCACATGAAGCTGTTTGAGATGTAATTGGGCTGACATTTGCAAGTGAAGAAAACTTATTAAAGGGCAGCTATCAACATAATTGAAGATATTTCCTTATACCGAGAACACAATTACTCGAATAAGAGAAAGTTTAATTGCTTAAACAAAACAAATAGTTCATAAAAATGTTCCAAATATTAATAATAAATATAGAGAAATAACCAATTCGTTGATAGCTTTGTAGATGAATCAACACATCCGTCATCATCGGAACCAAAAAGAACGCAAGATAAAAACATGACTTTTAGTATGTTATTTGTAAAGAGTGTTGCTACCTCTTGTGCTTTATCCAATTCAGATTTTCACCAAACCACATACCAATCCGAAGAACTGATATCATACACTAGTGTATCGAAGGGTTGAAATAAATAACGCTTCTCCAATGTCAAATGACTCCTCAAGAATAGATCTCGGAAATTGGATTACTTTCATGTTTTCAAATTCAAAATAATGAGACAGTTCTCGGTAGATTTGTTTATTGCTTTATACGCATAGTAAAAATTTAAACTTGTAAAAATTCGATTGATCCGGTTCGTAACAAAACAAACGGTGAAAGAACAAAGTATTATTTTTAATAGGTATGTCTGCTGGGGAATAGAACTTTATTATATGCCACCGAGGAATTGTTTTAAATGTAAGAACTAGGGATGCGACATCAACAGCAAAACATCGATGTTGATAATACATCGCCCCAAAAACATCGATGTTTTTAAAATTCAGTGTATTTAAATTTTTTCTCCCATTTCTTAAAACTGGTTTAGCAAGTAGTGATGCTACATAGACAGCAAAATATCATTTATTTTGAAACTTTGATGTTCAAAATTAAAACATCGATGTTGATAATACATCGCCCCCAAACCATCGATGTTTTTAAAATTCAGTGTATTTAAATTTTTTCTCCCATTTCTTAAAACTGGTTTAGCAAGTAGTGATGCTACATAGACAGCAAAATATCATTTATTTTGAAACTTTGATGTTCAAAATTAAAACATCGATGTTGATAATACATCGCCCCCAAACCATCGATGTTTTTAAAATTCAGTGTATTTAAACTTTTTTCGACATTTCTTAAAACTGGTTTAGCATCTAGTGATGTGACATCATTTCAATACATCGATGTTTTTTATAAAACATCGACATCGATGTCGCATCCCTACTTTTCAGACCCTTCACCCTTGGCCACTTGGGTCTAAAAAGTATGCACAATTTGCTGATTATGAAAATTATGCTACTTGGTTATTTTTTAAATTTTTACAACGATACTCTTTACATTTAAAAATAAAACATCGACAGGTATAAACATTGATGTTACAAAAACATCGATCTCAAAACATCGATGTTAAATAAATCGATTAAATAAATCGATGTTTTGAAATTGATAGCATAAGACATTTTATATTTCACTAATTACAGACAAAAACAGTTTTATTTCAGGATTACTTAATACTATGACAGTCTAATCGATTAATTTCGTAGTTTTACATTTTTTAAGCATTAAAAAGTCTTCAAAAATGTGTTATATTATAGATGTATATACATTTTTAAATTGAAGTAAATCTTACATTTGAAACATTCCTAAATTTTAACTTATAAAAAAATCATCGTTTTTATTAAATAACATAAAAATTTTCTAAGACTACTTAAACGAGTTCCATGACTAGGTTCTTCATTTATTGCTGATATGTTTGTAGATTGGTAATTGGTAATTCTTAATTAACGTCGTACTAGAGCAACACAACGGGCTATTGACGACGGTCCGGGATCAATCTCTTAAGAGAAAGATCCGAAGACACCTCGTAATTTTGAGCCACGGTCAGATTACAAGGCAACACCTGAGCTGGCACCTCACTCTCCAAACTTCCTCACCAACCCAACGGGAGAAATTTTTGTAGACAAACTACCTCTTTTTAAAAAATTTTATTAGTTCATCAAAAACCATTTACTTTATCTGAACAATGACCAACGGAAGTATGTCACTTTTATCAGTTTAAAATCTCCCTTTCTACATTAAAATTGCTTCACATAAAAGTGTGTCAATATTAGTTGCAAGTATCTTACTCTACTTTCGGTATTTCAAATGATTTCACTTGCAATAGAAATTCGTGCGTGTATATTTGGGAACAAATTAAAAAGTGCATTAAGTTAAATAAAGGTAATTAAAGCTGAAACTGAGCTTGTTATTGAGAATTTATGTAGTTCTAGTAGAAACACCAATGGTTGAATTTGCTTTGCTAGGGTTGAATTGGTTAAAAGTTTATTAAAAGTTATCAGAAAAAATGGTTTCTAAATTCCATTTTAACATTTTTTTATCAGCTTCTACAATTTGCTTAGTACGAAATATATATGCTTGCTTTATAAATTTCATAAAATGAATTACACATTCATCCCACTATAGAGTAAGACAAAAGAACAAAAGGTGAATGTTAGATTACTATTACAGAAGTCTAATTTAATTTTGGAGGGATTGTGAATGCTCTTAAAGTGTAAATATTTCTTGTAACTCTGACAAATATACAGCGTATTATAACAGCTAGACTTTCCTCTCAATATTGTTTTACTTGTAACACTCTAACACCACGAATTCGCTATTTCCGAATTTCACCATCATTATGAAAGTGAGATCATTATTGATACAATATTCCTGGTTAATTTTTTCTATTAATTGTTTTGCTCACAAATTTATTCATGTGCATAACAGCTTGTGTAAAAACTAAATGTCTTAAGTACCGAGAAACGAAGTTGATCGATTACAATTTTTCAAAAATTCAATTGTTCTGTCCAAAAAATAAAGAAAATCAATGTTTACAACGAATTAGTTAGCAAAGTTGTATGAAAACAGTTTCAACTCAAAAACCATCTTGATCTTCTGACACTTAAACAAAAACGTTTTAACTGAGTTAGAATATTGTATATGTATGATATTATTCCCAATCAACGAAGATTTATTTAAAATTTACTTTACTCGAACTGGCATACAGTTTCGATTCTTTGGCACTTTTATTTGATTGCTTTGCTATTGGCAACAGAAAAAAATCAAATGACAATCTAAATGTACCTATTTAGAATGTGATAAATGTTTCTCTTGACTAATGAGTACAGGTCTCAGTACAATCCAATACTATAATTTGAAAAATAATTGTAGCTTTTACTGATTTTAATTGACTTATAATTGAAACCTACATGAACCTTTATAAAAATCCTTGAATTCCAACTTATGGTTGCATCTTGTTTTAATCTTAGCTGTTTTTTAAAAGAAATTAGATTAGCGTTACCCTCTTACACTAAACCTTAACGTCTTAATTTGGAAGGTTTTGCTTAGTAAGCTTGTTTGATTTATTTTAATGAAACGGAATTCTACAGATCATTATGTATTGATTCATTGACCCCTTATGGAATGCTGGTCGTTATATATACATACCACCAAGAAAGAAACCCATGTCTAGCGCTATTTTGTACAAAATAAATAATTCGTTAAAATTCAACTCCTATATACATTATTTACACCATAAAACATTGGAATACAAAATGTTAGAAATGTTCAAATATTACAGCCTCATTTCACAGTCTTATATCAAATACATAAACTCAGAATCAATATACATAAAATATAAGCGTTGGTACACTGAATATTATCGACCCATTCCAAGCTATTTATCCGTTTTGGGCCTTTCAAATCGAAAATTCGGCCTAATGCAAAATCGGTGTCTTCGGCTTTGGTATCTGTTGGTCTGTATATGTGTGTCCATACTACGGGCAAACGGCTAGTGCATTTTTATGAAACTTTGCATACTTTGAGTACTTGAGTATTTATATTTGTTTTTTCACGGAATTTAATTTCATTGGCCTGCTTATCTTCCCTTTTTACGTGTTGTTGTGTCTATGTGTTTGTTTAAGTATCAGAAACAATTTATACATGATATATAAAACACTAACGTACGTGGACCCGAAATCGACGTTATTTGTGTATCGTCGAATGGCAACAATCAACGTAAATAAAAAAACCCAGATATTTTGAATTCTTGCTGTTTTTAAACAGCCGAGGTCAATTTCTATGCAAAGTAAGGAATTAAATTGTAAAAATTTATGTTTGAACTGACTTTTTATTTCTTCCTTTGATGTAAACGTAATTTTAAACTACCCGGTATCTGGCCACGTCAGAATTAATGTTTACTTTTTTAATTTGATTTAGAATTCCGTGTTTGGGTATTTGAGTTGACTGTGAGATGTTGCGAACATATTTGAGGATTCCCAAGTATTATAAATATGTGTTATTTTTGTTAATAAATCATTATTGTCTTTGTCAATATCGTTGAAAGTCTTTTGTCGCATTATTCTATTTCACAATATATTCAGGAAGTAGAAATTCAACACGTTTGAATATATACTTAAGTGGTTTTTTTTTCAGAATTTTGCATTTTTTCAAGGATTGGAATTTTATTTTTGTTTGCATTATTGTGCTCCGGTATATTATCTATTGCAGAAATATTATTTAGGAGCTATATTTTAATGATATGTCTATTTCCTTCAAAATATCACTAGACATGGGTAATTTTGTAGCGGTATATGTATACTTCGACCAACTTTACTTAAATATTTGATTGAATACGCAATGATTTGAAGAATTGTTTCATAAAAATAAATAAAATATACAAATCAAAACATGTTTAATTACGGTGCGTAAAATTTTGAAAAAAAAAAAAAAAGCACTATTACACACCGCCGAGCGCTAGCCGGCGCAGCTCGGCTAGTACATGATATTTTAATACACTGTACTATATTGTATTAATCATAATTTAGTTTAGAGACAAATTTATTTTAAATTATGTTTTCTTACATATTTGTACAAGTTTCATCACAAAATCGAATATTTATATTTAAATTAAATATAATTTTCTAGCTTTGGAGTAGATGGACAGTTTATAGAGAATTGAAATTACTTGTATTGCTTTACCAGTACTACTAAATAAGCAATGATTTCTCCAAAATCTATTTTTACGGAACTTTAACTGACTAATAAACCATCAATACTGGTAAAACAAAATGATTTGCTACCGCAATCGTTTTATACTCAAATCCTAAGGGCTTGAATAGCTTTTTGCACCGTCTGCACATATAGTTTAAATAGAATGGGGGTTAATATATATAACCTACATATCATATATATATATAATAATGCTAAATGAAATGAGCTCTTTCAATAATTTGTAATAGTAGATTCAGGGAATACTTTCAAAGAAAATATTTATTAATCCACAAAATGAAATTTCCCATAATTTAGGCATATTTTTGTACTTACTTCGACCCCAAACTTGCCCGAAAAGGATCATGAGAAACGAAACAATAATTAAAACACGAATGGGTTCCCACGAAACCATGATTAGACTGTTTCGTCATTGAAAGAAATGTTTTTGAAATGTGGGAAGGGTTTATCCATACTCTTAACGTCGCACGAAACAAGGAACTAATTGAGATAAGCTAAGACAAATGCGTTTTACGGGATTTCCGTTACAATTTACGAGGATGACCATCACATCCTTCTTCCTGATTTCACGCACTCATCAAAGATTGTATTCTGAAGGAGGCTATCTTGGTATCATAGGCTCTTTCTTTTAGGGAGGGTGGATTTCTTGATAGTGTGTATTTGATCACATTTTATATCTTATTTCAATCCATTTATAATAAATGCATCGATATACGTATAAACATTTCATACGTCCTGTAACGTCGTGGGTATAGTTTGAGTGTCGAGTGGCTTGAAGATAATTAAGACGACATTTAGAATTACAGCACATTTAATTAATTAAAGAAGAATACATGTAAGTTAAAACTATTTTGAGGCTAATAGATATTGTACAAATTAGGGTTTCAGTCCCGCGGCTTCAAAACGGAGCAGAGTCGTCCTGCGTTCGCTCACGTTTCGGTCTTCCACGATTCTCCTTTTCCTCGAGAGAAGACCCCACACGTTCTTCCGAAGCCGCTATCGCATAAAGAGAAGGGGATACCCCCATCCGGTCATAAACTCATAGACCACCATGAAAGCTGTGGTCAGTTGGACCCCTATGGTGAAGCTACAGTCCAAATGAAATAAAGTTAGTCAAAAAAATGTCGATGAAGTATATATTTAATTACATGTATCTGGAGCATTTCGCACACACATTAATTTAATTTTAAAATTAAAATTTAAGTTTTTTAATTAAATTAAATTAAAAATTAATAATTTTAAATTTAAATTTTTAAATTTTTTTATTTAGTAGTTTGTTTAACACCGTAGTGTAGGTAACTAGAGACATTTATTAAAACATTAAAGTTAGTTACCCTAATTACTAATTTTTATTAATATGATGGGTTACATTATTATCAATCTGTGGTGTGTATAGGCATAATTCTACTGCGTAACTTCTAAACAATTATTAACCTCCTTGACAAAAATAATGTTTTCAGAATATTCTATTGTACGGAAAGGATCGAAAGAATCATTCCGAAGGATTCTTTTCAAAGTAAAGGAGCGATAGAATCTTTCCAAGGGATTCTATTCTAATGATAGAAGCAATATAATATTTTCAAATTCATATTTCAGTTCTTGGAAATCTCGTGACTCTCAATATTAATTATTCAATCAATATTACTAATTAATTGAAATTAGTTATAGATTATACAATAACGAATTCAAACATTGTAATTTAATATAATTTCCAACAGCAGATAAAACTGCATTTCTCAAATGAATTTACCTTCACATACAACTTTCAATATGCGAAATGCAGTACCCGAGTGGATTCGACAGAAGTAAGGCATTAAAATTACCATCTCTCTCTCTCTCTCTCTCTCTCTCTCTCTACTCAATTGGAACAAAAGAAATCCGGTAGAATAAATTTACGGTGTTCTGTAATCGGTAGAACTGAACTATCATTTCGAAAGAGCGTAAAGACAGTCCGCCGTCCGATATACGTCGTTCTATGATATGATGAATACACGATCTGAAAATGTAGAAACAGTACCCATTATTTTAAAAGTCGAATCGCAATATCCACTTGTAAAAACAACAAATATCCTCTTACCACAATCTGAATTCCTTGAAATCCCGGACTCAAGTTACAGTGTTGTTTACATTTCCAATACACTCAGAGTAAATCATTTGCCGACCAACCGGTATAGTGGTTAAGGTGTTAGCCTCTATATCGGAGGGTTCCTGGTTCGAATCCGGGTCCGGGCATGGATGTTTGTAAGTGTATGGTATAGAGGCGGCTGGTGCACCTTAAATCTGTCGTGGCCGAAAGTCCTCACGTTGGGTTGGTGTGGAAGTTTGGAGAGTGGGGTGCCAGCTCAGGTGTTGCCTCTTCATCTGACCGTGGTTCAAAATTACGAGGTGTTGTCCTCGGATCTTTCCCTTAAGGGACTGATCCCGGACCGTTGTCAATAGCCCGTCCTGTTACTCTAGTACGACGTTAACTTTAATTACCAATACCATTACCAGAGTAAATCAAGGAACATTTTAAGAAAAAAAATATCTGGACACTGCAGAAATCAGGAGGAGGATTCATCCAAGAAAGTTGTAGGTTTGATGGTTAGAACTCGGCTCGTTGATTTATGTACAGCCGTCAAAAAAAAAAAAAAAAAAAAAAACACGACACACGCAATTGCATAATTTACATCACAGAACAAAACGGAAGGTTTATGTTTAGGGATTATGTTTTCTATAAATATCAATAATTAAAATTTGTCTAAGGTGCTTGCTACGATAATTTCAATACGAACCCCCATCTTTTATCTCAAATTTGGATTCTACACAAAATTACAGGCAGATTTGATGAAAAAATAATGTAAAACGGCGTAAAATTGACCGAGAAAATTCATAAAAACTATTGATGGAGCGTATAAATGTTCGGAGTTCAATCACATTATAAATATTAATAAAGACGTGTAGTGGCCGTCGCTATCAATGACCTGTTGCAGGCGCCTTGGTATAAGTCCATTAAGATGGTGACAGAGTCAGAATTCATTCTGACTGAATTCCAGAATCTGTTAGCAAAAATTTCTGTTTTCACTTTGTGAACAATCCCCAATAACGATAATAATAATCGGAATTTACAAAAAGTCTCACTGCGCTACTAATTATGCACGTGATGAGCTTGAATTTGGAATTCAGATGTTTTAGCAACAGTTAAACCATATGGAGTCAAAATTTTCCAATGTTTCAATTCATAATTTTTATGAACATTAATTTCGTAATTGATAAAAAATAGTAAATTTAGTTTAATAATTCAAATGTTTATACATTGTGTTTGGGTTTTTGGGTAGCAAAGGATGAAAAAACAAATTTCCATGAAAAATTAATGTTTGTAGCAAATATAATAAAAAACGTGAAACACCAATTTAACATTAGGAGATCTAATTTTCAAACACTTAAATCGGTGAAAAATACAATAAAATTGATGAAGGTTTTTTTTTATTTCCGCCTGAAATTGTATGTAGAATCCAAATTTGGGATAAAATAGGGGGGTTGGTATTGAAATTATCTGAGCAAGCAGTCAATTTAATATGAAGACCAGGGCTGTAGTGGAGGGTATACGGTGGTATACGCCGTATACCCTCTGGTTTTTCCAGCAAATTCCGTATACCCTCTGCTTATTATTAAAAACTACGAACACCGCTTTGATTTTTCCTAGAAAACATCGCGCGAAACATCACGTGAAACGCAGATAGCTGAAAAAGCAAAAGAAAAGTTTCTATTTGAATATATCATCTTGGTACATAATTCCAAAATCGTACCTATTCATCAAAAGCAATTCATTCAAAGTAGTGTCGAAAGAATGAAATTCAGACTTTGTTCTGATGTTAATGAAGAAAATTGTCAACTTTTGAAGGATATATCCATGCTTGATCCAGAAAATATAAATACAGGGGATATTCGCCGTGTAGAAAAAGAAGGTCAAAAGGATCTGTTGACGTTTTGCTATCGATGAAAGGTGCACTATTCTGGGTTTGAGGGACCCATGAAAACGTCCAAGTTGTTTCAGAAAAATGAAAGCCTCTTTTAAGAACAATTGAAATATTACCATGTTTCACGGCCGTTTAGTTTAATGAGTACCTACCCGGTCCTTAGAAAGGATTTATATATATATATATATATATATACAGGGTGTTTCAGTGAACCGTTTCAGAACTTCTAAGAGGGGTAAGGTACATCCTGACAACTCAAAATCATATAGCAATGTGGGGTCGGAAATGCTTTCCTGAAGCGGTGTTGTACACAGAAGCACCGTAAAGAAAAGAGACCGTAAGTGAGAAATCGTTTTAATAATACATGAAAAGAAGCAAAAGGTACATGGATTAAAGTAAGTGTTCGAAGTTTCTTCCACGGGCTACAATGCACGCCTCATATCTCCGACGCATGGACATCCGAACATTCTGGAATACTCCAGGCATATCTCGAATTTCTCCAGCAGCTACTGCAATTCTTGCAACCAGCTCCTCAACATTGTCAACAGGGGTGTCATAAACTAGCGATTTCAGATGACCCCAGAAATAAAAATCAAGACATGATAGGTCGGGTGATCGAGCAGGCCAACACACGGGACCACCACGTCCAATCCACTGCTGACCAAATGTGACATCCAGGTAGTTACGAACATCTCCGCTATAATGGGCAGGGGCTCCATCATGTTGGAACCACATTGTCTGTTGCGTCGATGCAGAAATCTGTTCATCTCTCAAAAGTTGTAGCAATACTTGCTGCAGAAAGAGCAAGTAGTTAGGTCCGGTTAGACGAGACTGTAACAGGTAAGGTCCGATGAGGTGATCTCCCATAATATCGGCCCATACATTGACCGAAAATCGAATCTGTGCTGCACGACGTCGTATTGCATGCGGGTTCTCGACCGCCTAGATATGGTCGTTATGCGTGTTGAAAATTCCTTCCCTTGTGAAGGATGCCTCATCGGAAAACAACACTTCAGCAGGAAAAAGGGGATTTGTAGCACATTTTCCAAGGTACCACTGTGCGAAAGCAATACGAGGTGCATAATCCTCCGGTTGCTGTGTCTGGACACGCTGCACGTGAAACGGATGCATGTCTTCTCGGAGAATCCTCCAGACGCTGCAATGGGAAACCCCGACTGCGTTTGCTACACTTCGTGTACTCGTTCTTGGATTCCCCTGTACATGCTGCAGCACATTCTGTTCGACGTCTGCAGTCCGTGCTGTCTTAAGTCTTGCAAAGAAATTATGACTGGGGATACGCCTCGTCGGATATCGTTCCGCGTACAAACGCTGTGCGGCTGGCGCACTACAATTTGCAGCCCCGTACGCCAAATGCATATCGGCTAACTCTGCGATAGTGTAATCATCCATCCTACTAACTTGGTGTTCTTGTGCAAAATGAAGATTCCCTACACGAAAGCTCGGGATTTTCGCACAAAACGCCATCTACCGCGTCAGGAAAGCATTTCTGACTGCCCATTGGCATATGATTTAGGTTCGTCAGGATGTACCCTTCTTAGAAGTTCTGAAACGGTTCACTGAAACACCCTGTATGTATATATATATATATATATATATATATATATATATATATATATATATATATATATATATATATATATATATATATATATATATATACTAGTACAGGGCCCCTATGGTATACCCTCTGATTTACTTACGACTACAGCACTGATGAAGACGGACCCTTAGACAAATTTTAAGTATTGATATATTTGTAGAAAACATTCATCCCTATAGATTGCTACCTTCTGTGGTGTAAATTGTGCAATTCCGATCAGGTGAGTCGTTTTTCTTTGACGGCTGTACCTGTTACCATGAACGCTGACGTGTACCTTCTATGCGTTGCCTTCACTATGGCAATACTACGACGATGACGGTTATTTGTTTACAACAGGATCAAGCTCCATGTCATACTGCAAAATGTGTGCTAGACTGCTTTTCTGAAATCGAGGTGAACTTGATTGACTGGCATGTTAAGAGAGACAAACTGGAGCGACGAGTACGACACCCCCACGCCCATCTTCACAACTATCTCTTCTCGAAGCCTTGCAAGAGGCATGGCGAGCTATTCCTGCCCACTCTTACAGAGAACTTGTGGAAAGTATGCCTCGAAGTATTGCAGCTGTAATACAAACAAAAGGAGGGACTACCCGTTACAAATTCAATAATAAAGTACTTTTTCTGAAAAACAAGCAGTGTCCAAATGCTTTTGTCCTTATATTGCATCTACTTGAATCTTGAATCTTACAACTTTGCACTCAATAGGAAATGTGGTCCTTATATTCACACTAATAAAACAACCGTCAAAGTCCAAGTTCTCTAAAAGAAATAATAGGTGTAACACCTACTGTAATCTCAAAATAAGGACAAACTTGTGAATGTATAATTTTTGTGCAGAATACTAAATCTTCAGTATTATGAATAACTTAGTTTTTTTTAAATTAAATACACTAAACAAATAATAATTATTGAAAGTTGCTACATGTGTACAAAACGTACGAACGCAATTCAAGCCCGCTTTTTATAATTTTGTACTTTACTATCTATTAAAATATGATAGTTTACCTGTAAAATAAAACATAATCATAATTGTCTTTTCAATTCTCAGCTATTAATTTCTCAAATTCACGGAATTTCAAATTTAAATTCTACCAAGTAAAAGACCTTTCAGCACCATGAGCTTCTTCATCTATAAATCGAATTGAAAGCAAGAAGTCGCGAATGGGAAGGATATAATAACAAAGATGCGTGTTTTAACTAGCAATGCTTTATGTGTTGGCGGCTTTTTAATAAAATACATTAAACCTTTCATTTTGCTAAACATTAAACAGCTGCATTTTCGCACACATTGAAACACTTTTTAAGTTTACATTAACGCGAGAGAGAGTGACAGAGAGAGAGAGAACTAAACTGAGCGCGTAAACAAACCAAGCCCAATAAACAGATCGCCTTCTAGGGTCCCGATCATTAACCCAAACGAGATACGATTAAAGATTACGATTAACCAAACGATTAACGATAGAGATCACCTGCGTCACCAGACTGAATTGAGCTATATTGGAATATTTATCCACATCACGGAGTGTCACAGGATTGCCCTGTCAGCAAACCTTAAAAAATATCGTCAAAACTAGAAAACCAAGTTGAAAATGTGGTTTGCATTTAAAAGAACGAGTATAATTTTCTTGTGAGAAAAAAAATTGAATCGCGTCCCTGATGGAGGATTTATTTATCTGAATCAGCCAAACTGCCTAAATCGTCGCAGACCAAATGTCACCCCCACCAAATCACCGATACTCGGTCATAGATTTCAATGCTACCGAATCACCAATCCCGGTCGCAATCACCGATCGTCAGTTGCAGTAACAGTATCAATATCAGCCAATGTATTACCTGCGATATCAGTTTAGTCACTGTTACCGATTCACCTATGCTCCAAATCACTGCTATCCAATCACGGTTATTTTGATATTTGAGTGAGGTAAGAACTGTGATTAACAAGTATCGGTGATTGAGTTACAGTTCTGTGATTCGCTTTACATCCCTGGAATCGACTCAGACGTAAGAGGCGTAAGACGAGGAAGCAGGTGTGAAGACGTACCAGGTAACCGTCACGACGAGAAGCAGGGAGAGACGCATATTGAAAGACGATACTCAGTCACAGCTTTCACTGCTACCGAATCACCAATCCCGGTCGCAATCACCGATCGCCAGTTGCAGTAACAGTATCAATATCAGCCAATGTATCACCTGCGATATCAGTTCAGTCACTGTTACCGATTCATCTATGCTCCAAATCACTACTATCCAATCACTGTTATTTTGATATTTGAGTAACAGGTAAGAACCTTGATTCACAAGTATCGGTGATTGAGTGCAGTTCTGTGATTCGCTTAACTTCTCTGGAAGCGACTCAGGCGTAAGAGGCGTAAGACGAGGAAGCAGGTGTGAAGACGTACCAGGTAACCGTCACGACGAGAAGCAGGGAGAGACGCATAGTGAAAGACGATACTCAGTCACAGCTTTCACTGCTACCGAATCACCAATCCCGGTCGCAATCACCGATCGCCAGTTGCAGTAACAGTATCAATATCAGCCAATGTATCACCTGCGATATCAGTTCAGTCACTGTTACCGATTCATCTATGCTCCAAATCACTACTATCCAATCACTGTTATTTTGATATTTGAGTAACAGGTAAGAACCTTGATTCACAAGTATCGGTGATTGAGTGCAGTTCTGTGATTCGCTTAACATCTCTGGAAGCGACTCAGGCGTAAGAGGCGTAAGACGAGGAAGCAGGTGTGAAGACGTACCAGGTAACCGTCACGACGAGAAGCAGGGAGAGACGCATAGTGAAAGACGATACTCAGTCACAGCTTTCACTGCTACCGAATCACCAATCCCGGTCGCAATCACCGATCGCCAGTTGCAGTAACAGTATCAATATCAGCCAATGTATCACCTGCGATATCAGTTCAGTCACTGTTACCGATTCATCTATGCTCCAAATCACTACTATCCAATCACTGTTATTTTGATATTTGAGTAACAGGTAAGAACCTTGATTCACAAGAATCGGTGATTGAGTAGCAGTTCTGTGATTCGCTTAACATCCCTGGAATCGACTCAGACGTAAGAGGCGTAAGACGAGGAAGCAGGTGTGAAGACGTACCAGGTAACAGCCACGACGAGAAGCAGGGAGAGACGCATAGTGAAAGACGAATCTGCTGACGTAACCGCGACAAAGGTTGGATTCGAGTGCCGATGGTGGACACTTGATTACACTGTGGACATTGTTAGCAGGTAAGTCCTTCGAAACTTTAATTGACTCTAACTTACCTTCCATGTTTTAACCGGCTCATCTGTACATAATGATTCATCAATATTAAATTTTAGTTATTCTAAGAAACAATTCTGGATTGCTCCTCCCGGTTCATGTCTGTTTGATACAGTGTCGCAGGCCTTCCATTGCCGTCAACTGCCCCATGCACAAGGTGCATGTCCGCCATTTCAGCGTTCGTAAATTGTTGCATGCTCTCCGTACGCAATTGGAACTTTAAATGACTAGCGCTGCATTCCAACTACAGCGTTGGCAAACAGCGCCCTCCGGTGAATAACAGCGCCCTCAAGCGAGCATAACTGCAGATGGGAAGAACTTAGAGCACTTGTGAAACTTAACGTGTACATGTAATGTCCTGTGTAAAGTATCGCTAAATAAAGTCTTTCCACCCATTATTGGCTTGTCATTTCTGTATCTTGGTTTATCCTCCAGCTCAGGGAATCCCAACCGATGGTACGCGGCAACGTTTCAGGTGGTACGCCAGGATGATATGAGCGACCCAAATATTCTACGAAGTTTGTTCGATTTTTTAGTATGTACAACCACGTTATGCTATTTCTTATCCCTTTTGTTACTAGTTACTTGTGAGAGAGTGGCTTTTCTGAACTTTTGTGTATAAAAAATAAATGTAGAAACAGAGTAAGTTTGAAGAGGACTTAAGAGTGAAGTTAAGCTTCATTGCTCCTGATATTGATATTTTGACAAAAGACAAAAAGCCAACAATTTTCGCACTAAAAATTGATTTTTGATTATATTAATCTTTGTTTGCTTAGTTTGTACTAATTATTTAAAATTATTTGTTTTTAGACCTGTGAGTAAAAATAAAACTGTAATTTTCAACAATCGTTTTACTTTTTTCTTTATTAAAACATCATTAATACGAAATACAAGTGCATTAATCATAAAATATGAAGCTTTCTTAGTATTTTAATTAAAATAAAACAAGCCATTTGCACTTTTCTGACATTAGATATATGTTTCTAAAAAAATATAGGACGCGTGGTACGCCAAAAATTTCAAGTGGTACGCAGTTACTAAAAGATTGGGAACCCCTGCTCCAGCTGATCAGATTGGGGTTTCCGGTCACACATTCCTATGTGATTATGTTTTGTTTTGGGGTTTTCTACCTTCCCTAAAAGTTTGTACGTTGATATTTGAGTCACCCTGTATTTGTTGGTTGTGTTTACTCCTTTGATTGTGATTGTTTCGTTCCGTAGATGTGTTTTATATTCCATTATATTCTCCACTAATCTTCAGTGATATTTGAGTTTTCCGGTGTCATACATTAAATGTTTTATTTCTTTGACTGCTTAAGTACAGAAAAAAACTCAATTCAACATTTCATCAAGTGACTCATGCTTAGCTTCCCTTGAAAAAGTAAGCAAACTCCATCCTACGTTAAAAATTGTTTCTTTTTTTATTCTCATGAAAAATCCCTCCCTCCCCTGTAACATCCCGTTACCCAGAACACTCGGGAGCTCTCAACAGGAGGCGTTCACCCTCTGGTGTGGCTGCAGAAGTGACGACTGGAGGAGGCTGTCAGGTGGCAGACGAAATTGCGGGAATTTTTTTGCTTTTGGCTGCTGTATTGTATAGGCGATGGATATCGTCCTTAAACTGTAGCTTGTAAATAATGTTATAACTATATTAACCTCGAAAGTGGTTTTTCTTTATGGTTGATTGGTACAGACTGCCTGAGTGGTGGCAGCTTAGTGGATGCGAGATCCGCATTACTTTTCAGTTACTTTTAACCCTTCTTTGCATGATTTTTTCTTTATTGGTGAAATAAATCAAGGTGATATAATTCATGTTCAAAATTAAAGGGAAAATGGTTAAAAAAATCTTAGTTATGTAACATATATGTTTTAAGCACCCAACTGTTGGTTTCGAAAGAGACAAATAGATGGCGCCTGGGAGGTTCCTCCACCAATGCGCAGTTAAGTTGCGCAGATGTATTTTCAAGGGAGCCCCGGATGTACGAAAAAATGAAGTGTGATGTGACGCTTTGATGCAAAAAAGACGCGATCCGACTCAGTCGCGGCCTTCATGTATATAGAGTCAATGATTGCTGCTAATAAATCGCAGTAACTACGACCAGGCAGTCCTGTCGGTTTATTTAATCCATACCCACACAAATTTTTGAAAGTTGCCCGGCGCTCGAGTTGAATAATGCTGGAAAAAGTTCCTTCAGCCCAGCCGAGCACTTACAGTATCAATTTAGCAAAAAAACAATATGATGGTATCATGTGGTATTTTTTTAATTAAACGCAAACTTTTTCAGAAATTGCTCTAAAAATAACAGAAACACATGTTACAAACCTTTCTTCCACTCATTTTCACTTTTTTAGCAATAGAAACTCAAATATAATAAAACAAAATTAAAAACGAAATCATACGGTTGTTGCAACTACAACAAACAGCGGAATGACAACTTCAAGCTCGTTTTACTGATAGTGACACTTGCTTATGTTTGACAGCTATGTTTTTTTTTATGCAATGGACATTAAAAAGGTATCCAGACACGATCAACTTAAAGTGAACTTGTTCTTTTATATAATTTTTGGGCATTCAATGTTATGATGGAAATTTCCACCATTATGCAAAGAAGGGTTAACTACAGTTACAGAGGAGAAGACCACCAGCGTCTTCAGGAATGTTTGTGTGGAACCTACGAGTGACGATCGCCAGCGCGTCTAATGAGTTGCTGTTTAAAAAGGGTAAGTGACAACTTACCAGAATTTCGTTGTTGATGAAAGAATCGGTGCACACAGCACAAAGAGGATACATAAGCTCTCATGAAAATGGCGACTATCGTTAATAAATTATCAAAAGATCTGTGGAAAGACAATGTCTTGCGCTGAGGTGTGCAACAGAATCCTATAGGTTAATTTTAGAGATAATGTGAGATACAGATTGAATCACTGAATAAGATTCACCGATGATTTGAAGAAAAACAAGTAGATTCAAAAGCAAACTTATAACATAACTTTATTTTCATAAGAGCTTATGTATCGTTCTTAAAAATAATTACAAATGACGCAAAAACTAGCCTAGGTGGCTAGTTTACCTTCCCTAGCGAAGCCTAGGGAATGTAACAATCTTATCATCATCGTCAAATACTCCTGAGCATGAGGTTCCGAATGCGCTTGTTCGAATCACAAGGGCCTGTTATACACCACAGCTTGACTATCACGGTTAGTCAGGTACTGCAGGTGGTTTGTGAGAAGCACAGGAGTGTGTGTCTTAAAGTTTTGCAAAAGACACGTATGCGTGGAATGTACGTCTCACTGAAGAACACAAGAAACGCGTTTGTATGTGCGGTGCATTTTTGAAGTCGTACTGAACTGGATTAACGCGTATGTACCTATCAGAGGGTTAGAGAAAATAGTAAGGTGTTGCATTACTTGAAATGGGGGGTCACCATTAAGGGGTCCTATGTGGGAAATTAACGTCCTCACGGAAAAATTGAGTTTTCTTTTCCTGCGATCAAATGGGAGGCTATGTAGCCCGGTTGGAAGAGTTACGAATTAGCAATCGGAGAGTTGCTAGTTCAAATCTTGGTTCAACCAAAGACCGTTGTATTTACGAGGGCTGGTGTACGTTAAATCTGTCGTGGCCTCATATGTTCTCCCACTTATGTGGTGGGGAAGTTTGGAGTGTCAGCTCAGGTGTTGACCTCGTCATCTGACCGTGGATCAAACATTAGGTAGTGCTCTCCTCGGATTCTTTGTCCCGGGATTGATCCCGCACCCCAGTCAATAGCCCTTTGCGTTGCTCCAGTGCGACGTTAATTACCTTAATTTGATATGAAACGTCTAAAGAAATTGAAAATCTAACGTCTTGAAACTGATGTAGTGTATCTAACGGTCCCTCAAATCCAATATTTCATTAAATATTGGTGTATAATTTTTTTATTAACCCTTAACTGCTGTGTCACAAACTGTCGCGTACCTAGTGTGGAGGGGTCTCTCAGACCTCGTTCACTAAAGTGCGAATAAAGTTGATTAATATAATATATTAATGAAAGATTCTTAAGATCATTATTATTTATACATTTTATATTTAGGTAATTCAATTCTTAACATGAAATACATTTTATATTACTATACAAGTTTAGTAGATTCGATATGTCTCTTCAGGGTCAGCTTACGGACCTAATTTTGCAGGACGTTTCAACCCTGGGAACTGTAAAACTTTTCTGTGTTTTGATGTTCAAACGTTGTGTTTTGGTGTTTTTCCGTAGAAATATTCTTCTTGTAAAGACGCACTTCAAATGTCTTCATCTTCATCATCCTAATCCGTTTCGTGTTCGCTTTCAATAATATAATCCGAAATTTTAAAGTTCGAGTACTCCAATTTCTGGCCAATTATCAACAATATCCTGAATTTCTTTTTGTGTAAGATACACAGGTCATTTTTAGTATTGTTACCATTTGAGGCTTTCTGCCGAAATTCCCTACTCCAACTTAGACGATTTCATTCAACAAGAATGGTAACGCAAATGCTGTGAAGGGGTCTAAGAGACCAGAATGTAAATAGCGTAAAACACAAAATAGTTTGGGGCAGCCAAACCAGTCTTGGAATGTGGCTTCTATTGGACGAAGTAGGTAGGTACTGAATAGGACAGGGACCAATATTCACTTTCAGGGGTGGAAACGACCTGTCAAAAATTATTCGGGGTCTGTGAGACCCATGACAGCAGTTGAAGGTTAAATCTACTAAACTTTACCTGATGAAGATTTCAGATGAATTGAAAATTTCGTTATTCGATTGCTTTGAGGATGGTTGAAGCTGATGGACAGCTGTACTCCATTTGTATTTTCGTTGTATTTGTGTATGTACTTTGTAGTGTCAAAGATAATGGGACGCTGCTTCGAGCACCAGAAATAAATTAATCAGGATCTAATTTCAATATAATATGCCAAAACATGTTTGTTTTAAGTTTACGATGGAAGTAAGGGACATTAGAAAATCCCATATACATCAGAGCCAGGAATAGAATTTTATTAATCTAAATGAACACTGACGCATACATATTTTATACGACATTTAAAACTTTTAGGCCGTAGGACAATTATCTAGAGTGACATGTCCGATGGTATCGGATGGAAAAAATGTCGATATCGGTATCTGGTTCAGTTTGAGGTTCCGCATGCATCCCCCGAACTGATCATCCGTCCAGATTAAACTCTTGTTCCAGGATGAAGGCCGCCTATGTAGAGTGGATGATGTTTCCAGGGTGGACCCTCTATTTCTTCGATCCAGGACTCCAAGAACTCGCTGTCCACAGTTAGTTTGACGGAGCTATTAAAGCTTGATACCCGGATGGTGTGAAAGTGTCCGTTGAACAGGTAGTTCTCGTCGGCAGGGTTGTAAGTGGTCGTGACGTTGTTGAACGTGAGCTCGACGCGTCCGTCTATCAGTTGCAGGATGAAATACTCGTCTTCGTCCTGCGCTGCCATAAGGACTCCCGACCTGCTCTGTGGCTTGATGTCCAGGGCGATGGACAAGTGCCCGAGATCATAATATTCTATAAAGAAAAGAGTTGTCAAAAATAAGTTTCCTGATTAGTTAAATTAAGTGGTGTAGACAATGGTTGCCTTCCCAAATGTCCTTTTACTTCATATTCTTGCAACTTTCATAATACCAATGTATTCAATACATTGGTATTATGAAAGTTGTATTGTATCTATATGTAATATTCTATGCATTTTGTATATAACCTAAGCATTGGCTTATATAAATGAAAACATTATTGTTAAATTAATGTTTTTTTCAATTGATCGATCACCACGAAATGTGAAACTATGAAATTTAGTTTTGCTTAACAACTTGATCTAACCTCTCAAATCTACCTAGTGTGGGAATCCTTCAAATTGTGACAAAATGAAAAACCCTCATTTCCCGGTAAATAAGATTTGAATGTTTGTATAGTTTTATTTGTTGTCTTTGCTAACATTTCCAGAACATTACCACTTTAAAGTTAGCTCTGTAATCTTAACTCATGAATTGTGTCATCTTTTATGGACTTACTGTAGACTCTTAGTTTCAGCAAAACATTACTTCAGTGTAATGGGGTCAAAATTTTCATTTGGGCATAAATATTGGATTTTTTTACTTCTGTGTTCTCCGAAAAAACAAACTCTAGCTTCCCTCAGTCGTTTTTATCTTGAACTAGTCATCAACCTTCTAAATAAATAGACATACCGAGCGGGCGGAGTCGTTATCCTAAGATGGGTGAGTAGCGTGGTCTTAGAAATGTGCCAAGCCAGATTGGTTATCTAAGCGCAGACTCGGGTTTTAATCAGACTGGACTTTAAATCAAACAATAGTTCGTTCCACTTTAGGTAATGGTAATTTTAGTTAACGTCGTACTAGAGCAACACAACGGGCTATTGACGACGGTCTGGGAACAGTCCCTTAAGGAAAGATCCGAGGACAACACCTCGTAATTTTGAACCTCGGTCAGATGACGAAGCAACACCTGAGCTGGCACCCCACTCTCCAAACTTCCACGCCAACCCAACGTGAGGACTTTCGGCCACGACAGATTTAAGGTGCACCAGCCGCCTCTACACCATACGTTTACAAACATCCATGCTTGAACCCGGATTCGAACCAGGAACCTTTCGATCTAGAGGCTAACACCTTAACCACTATACCGGTTGGTCGGCCGTTCCACTTTAGGATTTCAGCCGTTTCTCACAGCCACGTGACATATCTTCAGACCCTGCGAGTGGAAGAAATAGCAAAATGCGTGCATACTCTTTGTCTGTTTCATTAGAAATTCGGATTTTGTCATTTCCTCTGAGTCATTGGTGTTGGCGTTTTGTTGAACTAAATGGGTAGCGGCATTTGATGCGATCTTCAGGCTTGTTGTTGCCGGTCTCCCGACTGCTGCTGCTGGTTTGATTTAAATTTCCTTAGCTCAATCTTTTGTTTTGTATATTTGATTTAATGGTGTTTTGGGAAGTATATGAGCAAATCTTAACGTTTAGCGGCTCAAATTGGCAGAAAACACCATATTGTGTTGCATGGTTCAGGCTCCTCCCTGATCCACCAACACTTCCATTTTCAATAAATTACGTTCAGACTTTGAATTTCCCCTTGTTTTAGAAATATATATATATATATATATACAGGGTGTTTCAGTGAACCGTTTCAGAACTTCTAAGAGGGGTAGGGTACATCCTGACAACTCGAAATCATATAGCAATGTGGGGTCGGAAATGCTTTCCTGAAGCGGTGTTGTACACAGAAGCACCGTAAAGAAAAGAGACCGTAAGTGAGAAATCGTTTTAATAATACATGAAAAGAAGCAAAAGGTACATGGATTAAAGTAAGTGTTCGAAGTTTCTTCCACGGGATACAATGCACGCCTCATATCTCCGACGCATGGACATCCGAACATTCTGAAATACTCCAGGCATATCTCGAATTTCTCCGGCAGCTACTGCAATTCTTGCAACCAGCTCCTAAACATTGTCAACAGGGGTGTCATAAACTAGCGATTTCAGATGACCCCAGAAATAAAAATCAAGACATGATAGGTCGGGTGACCGAGCAGGCCCACGCACGGGACCACCACGTCCGATCCACTGCTGACCAAATATGACATCCCGGTAGTTACGAACATCTCCGCTATAATGGGCAGGGGCTCCATCGTGTTGGAACCACATTGTCTGTTGCGTCGATGCAGAAATCTGTTCATCTCTCAAAAGTTGTGGCAATACTTGATGCAGAAAGAGCAAGTAGTTAGGTCCGGTTAGACGAGACGGTAACAGGTAAGGTCCGATGAGGTGATCTCCCATAATACCGGCCCATACATTGACTGAAAATCGAATCTGTGCTGCACGACGTCGTATTGCATGGGGGTTCTCGACCGCCCAGATATGGTCGTTATGCGTGTTGAAAATTCCCTCCCTTGTGAAGAATGCCTCATCGGAAAACAACATTTCAGCTGGAAAAAGGGGATTTGTAGCACATTTTCCAAGGTACCACTGTGCGAAAGCAATACGAGGTGCATAATCCTCCGGTTGCTGTGTCTGGACACGCTGCACGTGAAACGGATGCATGTCTTCTTCTCGGAGAATCCTCCAGGCGCTGTAATGGGAAACCCCGACTGCGTTTGCTACACTTCGTGTACTCGTTCTTGGATTCCCCTGAACATGCTGCAGCACATATACGTAGTTTGGATTGTGCAGTTCCCATGTATGTAGTCTCTTATGTTCCTTTTTGTGGCAAGTGTTTTTTCTTAACAGTTGAAATTTTAGTCTCTGTCTGATGAAATTGACCTTGTCGACATGAAATAAAATCAATTTAGAAGATTAAACAATAGTTTGAGGTAAGATACTGAAAACCTTATGATAGACATTCTTGATTTTGTTTATATTGGAAGCAAGAGCTTTAAGATGCAGATATCGGTATTTGTATTTGAGGTCAACTGAGTTCGGTTATACAGCATACTCTGAGAGTAAAAAAGGCAAAGAAGCTTCTCTTTAGAAGGGGCGAATAACGGTGGATTAGTACTAAAATTTTGATGACGTAATATTTACTGAAGTAAAATATTAAAAAACACTAGAAAATATTTATTTTAAACAAGTATTTAATAGTTTTAAGTTGTAAGCAGTTTTATTCCGCATTAATTTAGTCTTATCTAATCTCTCTCTTAGTAAGAAAAAAAAAAACTTTAAACACCTTTTAAATAATGAAATGCAACCGAATTAAAAGAGAAAAAAAAATCCTGACATCTATCTTTAAAAAGATAAAAAATCAAGACAGTTGAGTTCTGTCTACCTCCGCATTTCAACTCACACAAATTAATTCCTCTTGCGCGAAGCTATGAACAATATAACTCTATGAGTACGAAGTTTGTTGAAGGTTTTTATGTAAACAAAAATATTTCTAGATATATTGCAATTCAGGCAAATTGTTTCATAAAATTTTTTAAAGTAGGCCAGAAGTTCTAAACTTTTTGATTCACGGAGCCCTTTTTAGAATTAATTCCTATGGGGGAGCCCATTAGGCCTACCCATGTATAACAAGTTAATTGTGTTTAGGAATAGTGTTAGAGGGGGAAAGAAGATGGGTTTACTAGTAAAGAGATGTTCAAACAATTGAAAAATGTCAATATACAATGAAATCATATTTCAAACACTTTGAAATTCACCATAATATCTCAAATTATTCTGAACTACCACCAATACACATGATATTGCCAAAACTTGGCCATACATAAAAGTTCTTCCAAAGTTCAATAAATCAAATAATTTTCGTTGTAACAGATTTTATAGAACATAAAGGTCCGCGGAACACATATGTGTAACCACTAATCTAGGCGTTGTTGACGTAATGAAGGGGGTAAGGAGGATCCTTACCCCTGGAGGACCTTGGCAGAGCTAAGGGAGAGATTAATCGGCCTCAAGCACCAATCCTATGCGGTCGGCACCTCAGAAATATGTATAAAGCTTTGTGAATTTTCTTAATGAAATGTTTTATAATATTGAGCATAAATTTTGGTCATTGTTTTACAATTAATTATCAGAGCCTATGATGCATGGGAAATGCATGCCTCTTTGCACTACATCCTTAAAATATGAAGTTCGAAAGTCAACTTCCATTTATGCAGTCCTCTACGTAAGTATTATTAATCAGAAAATAGGCAAATTAATAAAATTATCTTCTCAGTAAACGTCTTTTCTAGTTCTTGTTGTGGAGGGTCAATTACAGGAGCCCTTAACAAAACTTGTCAGTTTTTATGTTTAGTGTATTGAAAATTGCAATCAAGGTCTAATACAGGGTGGTCCCGAATTCATGGTACAAACTTTAGTGGTAGGTACAGGACATTGTAACAATGATTTATTGTATAGGAATGTATAGTCGCAAGTGACGCGGTGAGGCGAAAACAGGGGAAATAACGGCCGAAAGGAAAAACAAAGATTTTATTGAAAGCGTTGTTGACAAGTGTCATGTTTACAGTAATTGTTCAAAATTGCGTCCACCAGTATCGATACATGCTTGAAAGCGTCGGTGGAGCGATTGGCGTACACGTTCAAAGATGCCTGGTATTTCACGCACACCTGCAGCAGCTACAGATAAGCGAGCGACGAGATCCTCATCTGAGTCAACTGGAGTCTCATAAACAAGATGCTTTAGATGTCCCCATAAAAAGTAATCGAGGCTCGATAAATCGGGAGATCGGGGTGGCCAAGGGACTGGTCCACCACGCCCAATCCATCGAGTACCAAACGTGGCATTCAGGTAATTCCGTACATCAATGCTGAAGTGTGCTGGCGCCCCATCGTGCTGAAACCACATGCGGTTACGAATGGCGATCGGAACATCATGCAGCAGTTGTGGTAACACTTCTTTCAGAAAAATAAGATAGCTTCCGCCAGTGAGCCGCGTGGGTAGTAAGTATGGGCCAATCAAAAAGTCGTTCACAATACCAGCCCACACATTAATACTGAAACGTTGTTGAAACGCATGTCGACGCGTTGCATGTGGATTATCGGTTGCCCACACATGGGAATTGTGCGCATTAAAGACACCCTCGCGTGAAAATGTCGCTTCATCTGTAAATAGCACATAATCTACGAAATCCGGCTGCAACGCACATTGCTGCATCACCCACAGGCAGAAGTTCACGCGGCGAGGATAATCTGCCGGATTCAATGCTTGTACTTTCTGAAAATGGAAGGGGTGTAAGCGATTTTCGTTTAACACTCTGCATACAGTCTGATGACTCACACCTACGTCACGCGCAACAGTTCTTGTGCTTGACTCGGTTCTATCAGCCACAATGTTCAAGATGCTTTCTTCCAGCCTTGGAGTGCGTACAGCTCTTACTCGACCAGCGCCATGTCTGTTGACGTCGAACGCACCTGTTTCACAAAGTTGACGATGTAACCGTTGAAAAATTCTATGATCCGGCATTCGTCGATCAGGATACTCCGCGCGATACATTCGTAACGCAGCTCTGCCGTTACCATTTGCACGGCCGTACATGTAATGCATGTCTGCTTTTTCTGCATACGTAAAGTCACCCATCGTCTACGGCAGCACAATTGTGAATGGCGCTTTTCCCTACTGCGATGCATCATGTTCAACAGCGGCTAGACATCTACTGCCCTCTACCGGCAATGATACCAACCGATCACTCCATTTCTCTTTCCTTCTATTTCCCCTGTTTACGCCTCACCGCGTCACTTGCGACTATACATTCCTATACAATAAATCATTGTTACAATGTCCTGTACCTACCATTAAAGTTTGTACCATGAATTCGGGACCACCCTGTATACAATCATGGTTTCCACACCTTTGTCCGCAAAAAATTCGAGGACTTTTAAGGACTTTTCAAAACCAAAAATTTTTTTTCAAGGACCTGAAAATTTTTATAGCGACCTAAAACAAGGCATATGCAAAAGTTGTCAAGTAGAAAGAAAAATGGGAAAGAAATAACAATTTTTTTACTCCATTTCCTTCATTCATGCCTTCAACTGTTGTTAGTTTGATATATATCACGTGGTGCCGTGCTGTGAAGGAAAAAAGTCTGGACACATTCTAACGCAATTCGAAATTACACAATTTTGTACTAGTCAAAAAAAATCAAGTACTTTCAAGGACTTTTTACCAAGTTCCGTAATTTTCAAGAACTTTCTATGGCCTCTAGTTCGGGAAAAATAATTCAAGGACTTTTCAAGGACAGCGGGAACCCTGACAATGCATATTTTATTACAAAATGATATGGTACTAATTGGAATGAATTAAACCTATTATTCTAAAATGATATACATTAATCGTCGTTTTCATTGCATAAAACATGTTTTGAACATCATTTGCTCCAGAAACAGATACTGTCTCGTTTTTAGCTCTAAACAAACACAAAGTAAAAATAAAATATCACCGGAGCGTACTTACTTAATAATTCAAGGTGTCTTTCGCCAGTAAAGAAGGTGCCCTTCTCCAGGTAGCTGTAGCAAAATGAGGCGCTAATCACATTCATGTGCATGACTTGCACCAAAGTTTTACCTTGACCTTCCACACTGCCGATGCAGCCGGGGAAGGATGAAGTAATGTTCTAGGAGAAGCATACATGTTACATAACGCAATATTTGAAACAAATTATAAATAGCATTAAGCTTTACGTTGCTTAGATTTTTTTCAATCGTCTCACAGAACGACTCTTTCGCCTGCATGTCCAACCCGCTTTACATAATTTCCCAACTTGAGCGACAGAGCTTTCCTGTCATAGTATTGCGTGGCGTATCGTTTGGCGTAAGATAGATATCACCGGAGCGATCTTCTGCCTTTCCCCCAAAGCGTTCACTCCTCACGGTCGACAGGGTACGGTACCGAACAAAAGGAGGAACCCTCTGGAAGGTCAGTCGCTGACAGCTCGTAAATGGTGATCGGTCACTTAAAAGAGGGAAAACATCGACAGTACACAGATCTATACCACGCCGCTGGTGTGAAAGAAATTTTACTGGTAACGATTGTCTATCTACCGCAGCGTAAAGTTTAAAACCAATTCTACAAGGGGTGTTCAAATGAAAAGGTACGAAACGTCGTAACAACGTAACCGTTAACATATTTGCCTATGTCGCTATGGGAGAACGTAGCGAGACATCTAGGGATGCAAATGGAATCTCCGGCGTGGATCGGAGCATACGCGAGTGCCCGCATGCGCAGGAGAGAGCAGAGGCTCTTATAAAGAGCGCCGTCCAATTGACGGGGCAGTGCGTGTGAGGACAGGATGGCGTTTACATTGCAAAATTCGACGATTGAGAAGCAGCGAGGCGTTATCTGATTTCTGTGTTAAACCGGCCGTTATTCATTGCCGATGGTGACCGTATACGGGGAAGACTGTGTGTCCGACAAGTCAGTGAGAAAATGGAGTGCCCGTTTTCGTGCAGGCCGTGAGACTGTGGTTGATGACCCGAGACCAGGCCAGGCAAACACAGTCATCACTGCCGATCTCATCGACAAGGTGGACGACCTGGTGAGAAGTGATCGGCGCGTCACATTGCGAATGTTGGCGGTGAAGGTGGATGTCTCCAGGGTCCCACAAGCGGAACTGGCCAAGTTGAAGTGGGAGCAGCTTGACCATCCGCCCTACAGCCCGGACATGTCGCCCTGCGATTTAAATGTTTTTGGTCCCCTGAAAAAACATCTAAAAGGGAATCGATCATCAGACGACGAATTCAAGGACGCTGTGAAGGACTGGGTCTCGTCACGGCCACAGGAATTCTGGAAACAAGGAATCCTTCGGCTCGTTAATCAATGGGATCGTTGTGCTCAGGCCTATGGTATATACTATGTATTTATACCCACAGTGTCTTTTCGTACCTTTTCATTTGAACAACCCTTGTATGTTATAAAATTTGTGAAACATTAATTTCATTTTAGAAAAGAGTAGCAAATCCAATAAAATATATACTTTGGAAAGTTCTTTAAAGGTACGCAATGCTTTAACTCTACTGGTGATTGTCTAGGCGAGATATCTCTCGTCATCAACCAAACTAACCAGATCTAGATGAACGAAACATCTCGTCATTAGAAAAACTGACCTGATCTTGATCTAATCATCATCAAAAACCAGAGATATCTTCATCATTCGGAATTCAATAGATATCAATAGATTCGATATTCAATAGATTCGGAATTGAATAGAACGAGATATCTCGTAATTAGCAAAAATTGGTCAGATCTTGATGCACGAGGTGGAAACAAATTGGAGGGTAGAGCGCTGTATTTTCATGTAAAACAAATTTCAAAGTTCTGTAAAAAATTTCTTTTTAAATATAGGACTTTAATATGAATTCTCTCTCGGTATATAAAATTGTAATTGATGATATGTTTCTAATAATAATTATCTTAGAAGTTTTGCCAACTAATACTAAGTTTTAAGGGGGAAAACCAATTTAAAAGGCCGAAATGTTCGTGTTTTTGTGAAATTTTTTTAAACAAGGAAGTAATAAACAGAATTTGTTTAAACTTGGAGGATATTTTATTAATGTTTTGAAGTACACCTTGTAATTTTTTCAAGTTATTTCCACCGCAAATAGTGGAGTTAGAAGCTGCTGTCCATGGACGGTCGCCATCAGAGTTTGCTGTTCGTGGGAAATCCGGATCACACAATTTTTATCTGAAATCATCACAATTTCTTTTGACGTTAGCTACCTATTTTCTAATAATATGGACTAAACTATGATCAATAAGTTGAAAATTGCATGTTTTTGAGGTGTTTGAACAAAATGTTATGTTTTTATACCATGTTTTTTCACCTTTTTTGCATTAAAAAAATATTTTAGATAATAATATCATCCCAGAGTTTAGTACATATGGGTTGTAATTGAATAAAGAATATTCACACAAATTTTCAGAACGATTGGTCAATAACTTTTCGAGCTAGAATTCACACGAGTTAAAAAAAAAGTCGTTTCGAGAAAAACGCATTTGAAAAATAAAGTACCGAAAACGAGAAATTCAAGGCAGTAATAAATGATATAAACTGCTCACCAGTTAATCAGCTATTCCAGCACCATATAGCAACCCTTCTCCTTCTTCAAACACATCATTTCGGGCTTGTATCTCCTCTTGGCGAGCTTGCCGAGCTTCCTTGGTCTCCAACGTGCTGTGTTTATTCTGTCTTTTCACACGCCGCTCATCCATTTCCTTGACAAAATTGAAGCTCTGCGAGCCAACTACAAGTTTTAGTCCGTTCATCAGCATTAGAAGGGCTGAATTTCCTTCATTGAATAACGCAGTAGCCAAGAATGGTGCAACCTCGACTACTTTCAGGCCAGAATGTACTTGTTTTGGAGCCGAATGGTCGATTTGAAACTTTCATTAGCATTCTGCTCATGACCGCCTAAACATCTCGTCAAACAAATCATCTTTCGGTAAATCTTCGTATATTGGAAGAATTTCTTCTCAAACGTCGGGGTATAATGGAGCTTCTGCTTCGGCACTGAATAGACGGGCGTTCACTATAGCGCTCATAGCATCGGAACAAATCGGAATTTTGTTTTGAAACTTTGGCACCATTTTCTTGAAGAGTTTTACTAACAATTTATGGAATAAAAAAAAGTCGATTTTTCGAACCGTCTAAACTGGTTTTCCCCCTTAAAACATACGGTTCTTTTATTTAAATTGAAATACAAGTACACACAAGATTACAAGAATACAATTTTTACTATAGAATGAACTGTTATCAAACTCACGGTCTAGGCATGTATTGTCGTAGTAGTTCAGAAATCGCCGAAAACAATGTCCTGCTATAATTAGCCCACGTGCAAACGAAAAAGTCTACACAGAGCACTTTCTAGAGAAGGCCCGTTTCGACAGAAATTTTGTTTAAGCTATGACTCGAGGTATGTGGTTTTTCGGTCTCTTGTTATGTTTTGCTGTTTCTGATTTTTTTGTGTGATTTTAAGGGAATTTAAAAATCATTTTTCAAGATTTTCGGGAAAAGGTTTGTTTTAGTACAATTGTCAGAATTTATAAAAAATCTCAGTCTCATATGTTTCATCAGGGGGTCAAGAAAATGCTGGAGAATCACTTTGATTTTAATGCCTTCATAAGAATTGCTAGTTTTAATACATATGAATGGATGTGTGCGAAAGCATTTTTTATGAGACTCATTGTAAATCGAAAATGTTGCGATTAATTTCTTTTGAGTCATTCTGTCATTTGTTTGATCATTTTTAAATTCCTTTTGACATTTAGGTAAACGAAAATCTGATTCTCAAGATGTGTAAGCTCTTTTTCAAAATTTAGTCTTGCTGATACTTATTAAAAAATGTTTGTGTCGCCATCTGGTAGAGATATATGAAAATGTTTTCAGTTTTTGTTTCTCTGAAAACAATTGTGAAATGTAAATATTTTTCTTACACCGCGTAAATCATCAAATTAGAGTTAATAAAAATCCCGGGGTGCTTTTCAGTTGACCAAGAGTTTTAAATTTAAAACTTCATTTTGCCACTCTCCAAACATCCACACAACGCCAACGTGAGAACATTAGCGGTCACGACAGATTTAACATGCACCAGCACCCGCGTACACGACGGTCTAATTTCGCACTCGCATCCCTCCGATTGCTAATCAGCTGAGAGGGCTACATCCGGGCCTTTTCTTTCATTGGAAGCGAGCATGACTATTGGTTGTCATGAATTTCACGCTTCAAGTGAAATGTTAAATACATAGTAGGGATGCGACATCGATGTCAATGTTTTCAAAACATCGATGTTTTTAAGATAGATGTATTGGAGTCGATGTTTTTGTAACATCGATGTTTATACTTGTAGATGTGTTTACGTTGTCGATGTTTTATTTTTAAATGAAAAAATTACCGTTATAAAAATTTAAAAAATAACCGTATAGCATAATTTTCATAATCAGCAAATTGAACATACTTTTAGACCAAATTGGCCAAGGGTGAAGGGTCTGAAAACTAGGGATGAGACATCGATGTCGATGTTTTCAAAACATTGATGTTTTATAAAAAACAGTGATGTAATGGAGCCGATATCGCATCGCTAGTTGCTAAGCCAGTTTTAAGAAATGGGAAGAAAAGTTTAAATACACTGAAATTTGAAAACATCGATGGTTTGGGGGCGATGTAATATCAAGATCGATGTTTTAATTTTGAACATCGAAGTTTCAAAACATCGATGTTTCGCTGTCGATATCGCATCAATAGTTGCTAAACCAGTTTTTAGAAATGGGGCATAAAAGTTTAAATACACTGAATTTTAAAAACATCGATGGTTTGGGGGCGATGTATTATCAACATCGATGTTTTAATTTTGAACATCGAAGTTTCAAAACAACATCGATGTTTCGCTGTCGAAGTCCCATCACTTATTGCTAAACCAGTTTCAAGAAATAGGGATAAAAGTTTAAATACTCTGAATTTTAAAAACATCGATGTTTTGGGGGCGATGTATTATCAACATCAATGTTTTAATTTTGAACATCGATGTTTTGCTGTCGATGTCGCATCCCTAGTACATAGTGTGACCTAAAACTTTACAAATATTGATGGGACATGACAGAACAGGCAAGAATGTTACTTACTAGTAGGTTGTTCTTGTGTGTCCTGCTTACGTTTTCGTCAACCCCTCCGATGTATATCGGGGACTGGACACTAAGACCGGTGTCACATATGGGTGAGTTACCTATGATCCCTTCGTTGTCGTCGATGACCAATTGTCCTTGCCGGTTATGTCGCCAAAGCTCCACTCGGTGCCAGTTACCATCATTGTACGCTTTCTCTGAAGATATCAGGGCGCTGCCCGAACCGCAATCAAACACATAAACAAGCTACAGGAAAACCACTCAAAATAGAATAATTGCGTTTAAAACATGGCCCGATAGTTTTTAAAATCTTTATTTAAAAATATTCGTTAATTAAAAACAAAATCTGAAATTGGAAAGAAGCGCTGCCCCAACCGCATTCGAACACCTAAACAAACTGCAGGAAAATACAAAATTAAAAGATGTATTTGAAACAAGACTCCGCTTTTAAAATTCTTTATTTTCAGTGATATATTAAAATCTTAACTTGAATAAAGTATCAAATTAGCCCCAATGCGATTCAAATATATGCACTACAAATCATTCTAAAAATGAAAATATTCGTTACAAATTTTTTGAACTCACTTTTATAATAATCACCAAATTAGTCGTAAATGCGCCAAACAATGAATGCAAGCCACCTTGTCTTTTGCTATTGTAACAGAGCGACTACCACGAGAGCAGACTTGGGCCTTTCTACATCTCTCGGTATCGTGAGATTTGGTTATTGTTTGACATCGAGGAGTTGGTACATGGTTTTGGACGAGTCTACCCAAAAGGTTAGGGTGCCAGGCGAAAGGCATATATATGATTGGGCATTTACACAATTTGCGGTCTTAGCGTAATTTTTGACTCTAATTTTATCGTACTGTGCAGGAACTGTTTTTTTTTTATTACGAGTTGCCGAAATAGATGATCATATATGGTCATCGCTGCATGTGATTTTGGAGCCCTATCCCCGGTTGAGCTGGACTTCCCAAGTTCATCTTCCTTCTACTTTACTTAGGGAAGTGCCAAGATGAGCTTACAGCTTCGTTGAATCATATGTGCTCTTTTTAGTGACTTGTTTAATCTGTTGGTATGGTAAGTAGGTATTTTAATTAACGCCGCACTGGAGCAACACAACGTGCAATCGGCGACGGATCATAACCGAAAGGAAAATTTCGAAGACAACGCCATGTTATTTTGCATCACGGACAGATAACGAGGTCACACCTGATGGTACCACACTTTCCAAACTTCCACACCACTTCAACGTGAGAATATTTAAGGTCACGACAGATTTAACAAGCACCGCCTCCTATTGTACACGACGGTCTTTGGTTGGATTCGAACTCGCAACCCTCCGGTTGCTAATTCGTTATTTTTCCAACCGGGCTATGGTGGCCCCTTTTTTTAGTCTGGAATGGAATGCCTGTTGACATACTAAATGAGTCAATAATCATAAAGACGAGTAGCAGCCCATTTTCCAGGTTAGCTGAAGCATCTTTCTTCAAATGGACATCCCCAAGATCTGCTTCCTTCTACTTTACTGAGGTAAGTGCCAAACTGGGGTTTACGTTCCGTTCAATTATTTGCGCCCTTCTTAACGTATTGTTTATTCTGGAAGGTAGGTATTTTAATTAGTGTCACACTGGAGCAATCCAACGGGCAATCGGCGACGATCTAGTTAATTGGTAATTTTAGTTAACGTCGTACTAGAGTAACACAACGGGCTATTGACGACGGTCCGGGTTCAGTCCCTTAAGGGAAAAATTCGAGGACCACACCTCGTAATTTTTAACCACGGTCAGGTGACGAAGCAACCCCTGAGCTGGCACCCCACTCTCCAAACTTCCACACCAACCCAACGTGAGGACTTTCGGTCACGACAGTTTTAAGGTGCACCTGCCGCCTCTACATCATACGCTTACATACATCCATGTCCGGACCTTGATTCGAACCAGGAACCTTCCGATCAAGAGGCTAACACCTTAACCGCTATACCGGTTGGTCGGATGCGACGATCTGTGATCATACTCGAAAAGAAAGATCCGAGGACAATACCCCTTCATTTTGCACCGCGGAAAGATGACGAGTTCTGAGTTGGCCCCCCACTCTCCAAACTTCAGCACGACTTCAACGTGAGGATATTTGAGGTTACGGGAGATTTAACGTGCATCAACTCTCATTGTACACGACGGTCTTTGGTGGGATTCGAACTCGCAAACCTCCGATTACTAATCCGATACTCTTCGAACCGGGCTACAGCGTCCTCTTGTTTAGTCTGGAAGAGAATACATGTTGACATAAATGAATCAATCATAAAGGTAGAAATAAAAATGTTAGTAGAGCTCTTACATTTTTTCAACACTAAGGAAATTCACGCAGAGTCAAATGAACTCTTCTTTACTACAAGAGGCATGCTCTCTTCTCGCGATTGGCAGACTACATATTATTCCCTGAAGTATATAATTGGCTTTGAATATCGCAATATTTTTAAACAAAAATGGCATGTATTGTACTCAAATAATCTTGAAGTATTTACTGTACGATGGCCTTTCAGGAAAGATTGCAAAAAAATTTTCTTTTCACATGTATGGTCAGAAAAGAATAGCCTCAGTAGCCAAGGTGTAAAACAACAACAATTCACCTGAGGCAGTCCTGAATAAAGAATTCGTGGCATTATAAGAATTTCAGATACTTACTTTTCCGTCTCGCATGACCAGTCCAAGATAAGAATCAACGTTCACACCATCTGAAACAAAAAACATGACTCCATTGTCTGCAGATGTTTTGAACTCCATAGTGAATGTGGTGTCGCTTAGCATGTTGAACAAGAAATCTGAGGTCAGTATGAACTCTTGTCTGCTGTGAAGGGTGTTCCCAAAATGAACACCGTCCACAGGTGTCTCACTTGAGGCACGTCGTGGCTCCAGGGGGACACATTGACCAGTGCTATTACTATGGGGATCAGAACAATCTCTTCCTTCCACTTCTTCGCCTCCTGATGTTGTAGAGCCTAGAAGAATCCAATGTCTTGAATGATATATATATATATATATATATATATATATACAGTCCAGTCACATTAATGTGACCACCTATCAATAGCCAGAATGACCACCTTTGACAGAGCGAACCGCTGCTAGACATGCAGGAAGAGAGTCAATTAGGTTTCTGCACCCAGTGACTGCCAAGAAAACATTCCCCAAACCATAATGCTCCCTCCTCCAACCTGGATACTTCCGGCAATTGTTGCAGGGTGTTTGCTTTCAGGCGTTTCACGCCGTATACGCCAACGTCCATCTGTCCGATGGAGCATAAAACGTGATTCATCGGAAAAAGCCACCTGTCGCCACTCTGTGGACGTCCAGTTGCGGTACTGGCGTGCAAATTCCAGCCTTCGTCGCCGATGAACAGCAGTCAGCATAGGTGCATTAACCAGGCGTCTGCTGCGGAGACCCATGCGCAGCAACGTTCGCTGAACCGTTGTTGAGGATACACTCTTGGTAGCCCCTTGGTTCATCTGGGCGGCCATTTGCTCAACAGTTGCACGTCGATTTGCTCGAACGCATCTCCGTAGCATTCGTTCGCCTCTGTCATCTATAGCCCGTGGTGCACCAGATGTGCCACACCGCTGATTTTGGATAGTGCCATTTTGCCATGCACGGTATACTTTTACCACGGCGGCACGCGAACAATTCACAAAATTAGCTGTTTCCGAATTGCTTCCACCCTTGGCCCGAAAGCCAATAATCATGCCCTTTTGGACGTCGGATAAATCGCTACGTTTCTGCATTACGCCAACGACTGAAATGCTTTCCGATGCCTTAGGACATGCCTTTTATACACTCCACTGCAATGTGCTGCCATCTGCCTTTTGTGATTGGTTATTTCACGTTGACGTCGAAAGTAGGTGGGGGTCCCATTAATGTGACTGGACTGTGTTTATTTGCAACACTATATAGTACTGAAATAATCAGTCTAGGAAAAAACAATAATCTTATAACAAGTACGTTTCCATTAACAATTCTAAATCGCAAAACTTTGTAAATGACAACCTAAGACGAGAAGAATTCCAAATCTGCACTCGAAGGACTTGTTGCCCTAGTTACCGTTACAATACCGACACCAACGTAATCGCCGTTATGCATCGCAAGCGAAGAGTATCCTGATGATTTAACTAAAAATCTTAACCGTTTCGTTAACTGTTGAAAACGACAGCAATAACAGTTAATAAATAAATTCAGCAGTGTTGGAAATTGAAGTTAACAGTTAATTTAGACAGAAATACGTAAGGCAGGGAGGTAGCGTATTTAACGTCGCACTATTGCAACTCAACGGGTCTTCGACAACGGTTCGGGATCAATCCACATGGAAAAAATACGACGACACTTCATCATTTTGAAAGAACTCTTAGATGACGAGGTCAACATCTGGCACCTACTCTCTGTACTTTCACACCATGCCAACATGAGGACGTTTGATGGCAAGTCGATGATATGATGTGCTCCAGAAAAAATTGTAATTTTAGATTTTATTCTTATCTAATTTTTAAATATTTTTTTAATGAATTTAGTTATTTTAAAAGTTGCGGTTTGAGATTTATCGATAACTGTTAATATTTTCAACCACAGTCGCTGTCGATTAATTTGTAATAATTCTACTATTTTTAACGCTATCGGAACAACAGCCTATCTCTAATGTTATAAAAGTAAGTGTTTGTGTGTGTCTGTATGTGGACTGTCCTGACGAATCTATGGCATTTACAGTAATGGGATTCAGCGCACTGGTTGTCCGAATTTTTTGCTATTTTTGTACGAAACCCGAATTTTAAAATTCAATCTAGAACATTTAAAAATTAATTTAATGACATATTTTATAGTTATTGCTTTCCCTAGAAGGGCAACAGCATAAAAAAATCACATATTCTAAATTTATTTTTTCCATGTTTCCGTTTGAACGCTTTTAACTGAAGAACAAAACAAATAAAAAGTTTTAACTTGAGTTATGTAGGTTCTTTTTATTATATCCTATATCGTTAAAGATACAGTAAAAATTTCATCGGATTTGATAATCTGCGGAAAATTTCACATTAGATCAATACCTAAAAATATGATTTTCTTTAAAAAATAATTTTTAAATTGAAACTTTTATATATTTTTTTCCAATATGGGGGGGGGAACGACTCCGTAAAAAGAATAGCGACATAAAAAGAATAAAGACATAAAAAGAATAGCGAAATTTCTCTCTGGACGAACTAAAAAGCAATCCATTCAATTCTAGTGGAAGACCAAATTTCGGCAAATTCTATTAAAGAATCTGACTGAAACATATTTTTCCACACTAGAAATAGCTTCAATCATATTTGGGAAACCAACTATATCCCAGACCACCTGGTAAACAATTCTCACCATCTCTATTCACAAATAAAACCTAAAGAAGAAATTAAATTGTACCGAACAATTTTAAAACTTCAGTCCTGATACAAATTTTTGAAAACACGCTACTTCATCGCATCCCAGACCATAACTCCAGGTGTTCGGCCACTATGACGTTCGATAACGCACAATGGAGGGCAGCGTTTACCGTCACAGCGTCTAACACGAATGCGGCCATCATGGTTCCACAAATTAAAGCGGGATTCGTCAGAAAAGACAACTTGTTGCCAATCAGCCCACCAGACTCTGTGCTCATGAGCCCATTGCAGACGCTGCTGTCGGTGGTTTGGCGTGAGGGGGATCCTGTATAAAGGAATCCTTGCACGCAGTTCACGGTGCAGCAAACGTCGGCGAATTGACGAAGCCGACTTTGATACACCTGTAGCAGTAGACCAATTTGCTGCCAACTGCCTGGAGGAAGCTGTACGGTCATTCACCGCCATGTGGACCAGTTGTCTATCATCGCGCGCTGACATCACCTTCCGTCGTCCACTCCCAGTTTTTCGACTTGTCCAGTGCTCGTCGGTCCACTTGTTCCAAAGTCGCATCACTGTGGAACTGTTCCGCTGCACACGAGCTGCTATTGCCCGATAGGAAAATCCTCCTTCACGAAGGCCGATGATTCTCTCCCGTTCAAACTCAAAGAGGATTATGGTGGTATCGGGTATGCTTGTGTTACGAGTCATTTATCAGAAGGATTTAGGTGAATCAGACTTTTATTCACCACACAACACACGCTACATACAAGACAAAGAAATTAGGAAGGAAGGAACATAGGTCCTTTGGGATCAGTTTTAAAGCGAAAAAGTCCTGTCCGTTCGGCTCGGATCACTGGGAGGAATGAATCAGCCACACCTTCTGTCTGCGGTGATTGGCTAAGTTAATTCGCTGAAATGATTTCATTTGCTAAGGATTTTGATTGACACTGAACTAGTTTTAGTTCGCAAACGAAAGTTTCACTTCGCAAAAATGATTGACGCATAAAGGAAGGTGGATGAACTTACAGCGTCACCACAGAGTAACCCCCCAGTGAGGGAACCGAACGACACAGAAAATATGCATAACATAACTGAATAAAATTAATACAACTGAAAATCTAACTATATGTGGTTATGCAAAACTATAAACATGAATGTATTAAATGTGATACAAGTAGATTTTACATAAAATGTGAGCACAGTGATCAAGAAGTGCGATTAAAACACATTGTTACTTGAAAAGAAAAACGGAGAAATGCAAATTATATATATGGCACAATAATAAGCAAAATATATATCAATATGAGATTACATTGAATGCTAGAATTTATGAATATGTTAGCCGGTCTGTAAAGTGAACCTTCCGATCGCTTTTAGTAGTGATGGTTTGATGTAAACGAGAGTCACTAAAAGTTGGCTTGTCAGACTCTTCAGGTGTCGATTTATCAGAAACGTTTGAATCAGTATCATCATCATCACGTAAAAGGTAAGCTGCTTTGACGCGATCAAGAGAAACTGTTGAATGACGACCTTTCAGTTCAATCGTAATAGTTTTCTCAGATCGGTTCACCACTTTGTGGGGTCCTGTGTACGGCTGACTTAATGGAGGTTGGTTGCAGTCAGTTCTCAAGAATATGTGAGTGCATGACTTGAGGTCAGGGTGCACAAAAATGGGGCTTGTACCATGTCGAGAAACACTAATTGGGTTAAGTTTTCTCATGTTTTCTTTTAAGGTAGATACAAATGAAGTGTGCAGCGATTGTTTGTTGTCCGATAGTTTGAACATATCAACGGGTAAAGTGAGAGTTTTACCGTAGACTAGTTCGGCGGTTGTTGCTTGCAGGTCATTTTTAAAAGCCGTTCGTATACCGAGTAAAATGATGGGTAGAGTGTCTGTCCATCTCGGATTTTCGTGTGCTTTTAAGGAGCTTTTCATATGTCTGTGAAAACGTTCAATTATACCATTAGCTATTGGGTGATAGGCTGTGGTACGGATTCGGTTAGAACCAGTTAGCATTTGAAGTTCTCGAAATAAAGACGATTCCAGTTGTCGTCCTTGGTCAGTTATGATGATGGAGGGGCAACCGAAACGTGAAATCCACACTGAAAATAGTGCTTTACACACAGTTGGAGCTTTTGAGTCGGGGATTGGAATTGCCTCTGGCCATCGTGTATAACGGTCTATTGCGGTCAGACAATAGGTATTACCATCACAAGGTGATGGTAATAAGGATGATGATAAAGATGATTCCAGTTGTCGTCCTTGGTCAGTTATGATGATGGAGGGGCAACCGAAACGTGAAATCCACACTGAAAATAGTGCTTTACACACAGTTGGAGCTTTTGAGTCGGGGATTGGAATTGCCTCTGGCCATCGTGTATAACGGTCTATTGCGGTCAGACAATAGGTATTACCATCACAAGGTGATGGTAATAAGGATGATGATAAAGATGATTCCAGTTGTCGTCCTTGGTCAGTTATGATGATGGAGGGGCAACCGAAACGTGAAATCCACACTGAAAATAGTGCTTTACACACAGTTGGAGCTTTTGAGTCGGGGATTGGAATTGCCTCTGGCCATCGTGTATAACGGTCTATTGCGGTCAGACAATAGGTATTACCATCACAAGGTGATGGTAATAAGGATGATGATAAAGATGATTCCAGTTGTCGTCCTTGGTCAGTTATGATGATGGAGGGGCAACCGAAACGTGAAATCCACACTGAAAATAGTGCTTTACACACAGTTGGAGCTTTTGAGTCGGGGATTGGAATTGCCTCTGGCCATCGTGTATAACGGTCTATTGCGGTCAGACAGTAGGTATTACCATCACAAGGTGGGAGTGGGCCAACTAGATCCAGGTGAACATGTGAAAATCTAGAATCTGGTAATGCGAATGTGCCCAGTGGTGTTTTCGTGTGTTTATGTACTTTCGATATTTGACATGGAATACAACACTTAACTTGTTCCCCTATGAATTTATTCATGTGAGGCCAAACATATCGTGCACTGATCAACTTTTTTGTCGCAGAAATTCCTGGATGGGAAAGTCCGTGTAGTTGATCGAAAATGATTTTCCGATATGGTTCAGGAACAAATGGTCGAGGTTGGCCTGTTGATATGTCACAATGAAGTTGAACATTGAGGATTGGAATGAATGTTGATTCCAATTTTAGTGAAGAGGTATTGTTAAGTAGGGACTTTAATTCTGGATCATGTTTTTGTGAGTGTGCAAACTCTTCAAAATTTAGTGTAGTTGATGATACACTATCAATTTCTATTCGTGATAAGGTGTCTGCAACTTGATTGTCGGTGCCTTTGGTGTGACGAATGTCTGTGGAAAATTGAGCAATATAGTCTAAATGACGAAATTGTCTAGGCGAACATTTGTCAGGTTTTTGTTTGAAGGCATAGATGAGTGGTTTCTGATCTGTATAAATGGTAAAGTCACGACCTTCAAGTAAATGACGGAATTTTTTTACAGATGTATAAATCGCTAACAACTCACGATCGTAGGTTGACCAATTTTTTTGACTTTTACTTAGTTTCATTGACATGAATGCAATGGGTTCCCATGCGTTGTTGTTGAGCTGCATAATTGAACCACCTATGGAGAAATCACTTGCGTCCACATAAACACTTACTTTTGCTCCAGGAATTGGGTGCCGTATCAAAGTTGCTGTAGCAAGTGCGTGTTTGGCATCTGAAAATGCCTGTTCCGCTGCCTCATTCCATTGAAGGATGTCGCAAGGTTTTGTCTGTGTGGGGCGTTTAGACTTCTTTTTGTTTTTAATACCTTCTAAAAATTTTGTTAAAGGCGCCAAAATGTGCGCGGCTTTTGGCAAAAAACGTCTATAGAAATTAATTAATCCGAGAAACCGTCTCAATTGCGTGATTGTGATTGGTTTAGGAAAATTCAAAATGCAATCTACGCGGTGTGTTAGAGGCTGAATTCCGGATTCTGAAACTTTATAGCCTAAAAATTCAATGGTAGGAACGCCAAAAATACATTTTGAAGATTTTAAACTTAAGCCATAGTGATCTAAACGTTGAAATAACAATTTGAGATGCTCCAAATGCTCTTCGGGAGAGTGAGATGCCACTAAAATGTCATCCACGAAAGCATAGACAAACGGGAGCTCACGAGTTACTTCATCGATAAATCTTTGGAATGTTGCAGCTGCATTGCATAAACCAAATTGCATTTTTGTACTCTCAAATAAACCAAATGGAGTTATGATTGCTGTTTTGTGTACATCATCTGGATTGATAGGAATCTGATGATAAGCCTTTATCAAATCAATACGAGAATATATGTTCGTTCCATGCAAATGAGAAGTGAAATCGAGAATGTTTGGTACTCCGTATTGATCTTTAATTGTTTGAGTATTAAGATTTCAAAAATCTCCACACGGGCGCCATTCAGTTGAGTCTTTTTTAGGCACCATGTGTAAAGGCGATGCGTAATTGCTCTTGGAAGGACGCATGTGACCGAGGTCAATCATACTTTGGAATTCTTCCTTTGCAATACGGAATCTATCAGGCGCAAGTCGGCGAGCTTTAGCAGTTACAGGAGGACCAGTAGTTTGTATGTAATGTACAACAGAATGTTTAACTTCTTTATGAAGACTAGGAGGCTTAGTAATGTCAGGATATTCTCGTAAAAGATTATGATAAATACTATCACCAGATACAGTTTTAATTGAATGGATCTCACTTGTACTGAGTTTACACGGAGAAACAAGTTTTGTTTGTGAATCAATAAGTTTCTTACTCGTAAGATCAGGTAAAAGATTGAAATTGTATAAAAAATCTGCACCTATTATTGGTGTGGAAACATTTCCTACTAAAAATGTCCATTTAAAAATTCGCCTGAGACCAAAATCCAAATTTAATATTTTTGTTGTGTATACCTGAATTGCGGAACCATTAGCTGCAGAAAGGGTCATCTGAACCAGATTTCGTCTCTGCAAATGTGTTGCTGGGGTTAATTGATATATCCGAACCTGTATCGATAAGAAATTGTATGTTTGTACGCCTGTCGCATACAAAAAGGCGACGAGAGGATTTAGGCAAAGTGATTGTCGCCTCTATACTTGCCCGCTCTCGTTTTTTTGGACAAAATTGCAAGCTTGATTGCATTTTTTTGCTTTAGAGCCAAATTTAAAATGATACCAACAAAGCTCATAATTTTTGTTTCTAGATTTGCTTCGCTTACGCGGATTAAGAGAACGATTTTGTTGATGACTCCTGCCACGAGAAATTTCATCTATCCGAATATGTAGTTTTTTTTATCTCTTGCAACAAATTTCCTTCAACAGATGTAAGAGAGGGAGCAGAACAAGCACTTACCGCAAAGGGCGATACCTCCACGATTCTATCGGCAATTTCCGCCGCCTTCTCCACTGTTAGAGGTGATATAGCTGCAAGGACGGTTTGGACATGTGCTGGCAGATGTTGCAGAAACAGCTCGAGGATGAGCTCCTCTGGCACGTTGTGGCTTTCGGCCCGACGCCGCATGACACGCAGCAGTTCGGTAGGCTTCCGATCACCAAGCTGCTCTCCTTGCAGCAATTTCCGAATCTCCTGATGAGAAGATTCCCCGCTCCTCTTGACGAGTTCAGTCTTTAGGTGAAGATACGGATCTGTGTCATCGGGGTTCATGAGGATGTCTCGTACGAGCGATGCTGTCTCAGGTGGAAGATGAGAGACGACGTGGTTGAACTTCGTCTTACTCTCGGTAATCGCTTTTGGAACACCTAGTTGGAATGTTGATTCACACATCATAAACCATAGTGCTGGATCCGAACGATTGTACATGAGGATTTTCACAGCCGAGACTACGGATATCGTTTCAGTCGGTGTCGTCATCTTTGAAAAGCGCTGCAATTCGTCTTTTTATTCCCTTGGAAAATCCGTTAAAAGCAACCGATGCTCGTGGTGCAGAAGTGCATCTTTTTTGAAGAAGCGAGTAGGGAAAAGTTCTGTGGCAGAAAGTAGGTCACTGCGCCGATTTAGATGTGGGGAAAACAGCTGCTACGCTCAGCAATATATTAAGTCCTTGAATATGTATGTTTTGCTCTTTTTCGCCGGTTCACCATTATTGTGGTATCGGGTATGCTTGTGTTAAGAGTCATTTATCAGAAGGATTTAGGTGAATCAGACTTTTATTCACCACACAACACACGCTACATACAAGACAAAGAAATTAGGAAGGAAGGAACATAGGTCCTTTGGGATCAGTTTTAGAGCGAAAAAGTCCTGTCCGTTCGGCTCGGATCACTGGGAGGAATGAATCAGCCACACCTTCTGTCTGCGGTGATTGGCTAAGTTAATTCGCTGAAATGATTTCATTTGCTAAGGATTTTGATTGACACTGAACTAGTTTTAGTTCGCAAACGAAAGTTTCACTTCGCAAAAATGATTGACGCATAAAGGAAGGTGGATGAACTTACAGCGTCACCACAAGGTGTTGAAGCTTCACCCTATTTCGTCGTGGAGGCATACTTAGGTCTCACTAAATGTTCGCCTCTAAAAAATAACCATGCACTATTTTCAACGTCCCGCTACAGCCCTCTATTTATACGCTTTTAGCATCGGTTCAGAGGGCGCTGCTCACACCACGCATGCGTGGTGGCTCTGAAACTTTACTACTTTGCATAACATCCTATAACTGAAATTTGCTGCAAATTTTATTTCATCATGGTTTTGCATTTTTTACAAACAGTAGTGTATATCATCACTCTTTCAATGAAAAACTATATCCTTTATACAGATTCAAGAATTGTGTTGTAATATTTCACATCGGTGTGCCCGAGTCATTCCCTGACTCATGCCGTTCATAGAATTCACCAAAAACTCATCCGACATGGTTTCGGTATCACTTTTGCATGGATACATCGGAATCGTTGGAAACGAACTGGCGGACGCAGCTGCAAAAAATGCAGAGACCCGACTAAATGTACCCATTCTATACGATGACTTACGACAAGTTGTTCGGGACAATATGTGGTAATTGGTACAATGACTGGGACATGCAGAATCAAAACAAGCTGCATAGTATCCATCCAGTTATTTCATTATGGCGTACCCTACCATTACGACACTCCAATGTGCTTTTAACTCGCCTTTGTATCGGGCACACACGTTTTCTCACAGGCATCTTCTATTAGGAGAAACTTCTCCTGTGTGTAGCACATGTGTGGACCCTTTTACCATCCACCATATTTTAATTGACTGTCCCGTTTCTAATCGTCACCGCCAGTATCTTTTAGTAACATAACTTTAAACATAGAAGATTTACTAGGCGAAAATCTCCTTGAAAATTGTTTTACAGAATAGACGATGGTCAAACCCTATCTTGCGTTTGGCGCAGCTTGACTATTATCGGACCATTCGGTATTGTCCACTTCGGTACCTATTAATATTGGTCACTGGCTTAATTATTATTTTATGTTTTAAAAAAATAATGAACATTCTTATTTTAGTTTTACTAATATAATATTTTATATATCTTATATGGTCAAACCTGATCTTACGTTTGGCGTAGCTTGTCCATTATCAGACCTTGCGCCATAAAACCTAACACAACCAACCAAGCCACATCAACGGGATGACATTTGAAGCCACGACAGGTTTAACGTGCACTAGTCCCTCTTGTGCACTACATACTTTGGCTGTATTCGAAGTGGAAACTTTCCGGTTTCTAATCCTTTACTCTTCCAACTAGATATAGAATGGTAAGACTGACAGACAGGCCTACGCAATCAATTTCAATCACCAAATGAATGTAAGTAATCACAGAATGCATGTACATAAAAATGTATTCAACCGTTCTGACGAAGTAATGGCGCACAAACACACACACATACAATGGAAAAACGCGCAAGATAAGTATTTTACATTAGAATTATCCAAATAATAGGTTAGCAAACATGAAATAGATCGAAAATATTCAATGTACAAACAAACACGTCATTTTTATTTATATGTAAAAACATATTTAAAAGACATAGCAAAATGAAATAACTGGAAAAAAGTCTTTAGGATCTAAAGACCGCTTTAGGTATTTTCAGAAGCAAAATATCTTTTTGATGTCTTTTCGATCCTAAATCCGAGTACGGTATTTATACAATTTACACATTTGTTGTTGTTTCTAATGCCTACACTGGCAGACCAGAGGAGTGCCAGGCCCGTAGAAGACGGCAAGAGGCGAGGGGGTGCGCCTTCCATGTTATTGAGCCCCATTGGGAGTAAGTCCGACTTTGCTCTGATCAGATACCCCCAGAGGTATTGATTTGGTATGGGAACATGGGGGACTTTGAGACCACGACCTATTTAACGTGCCCCAGTCACCATTAGTGAACACGACGGTCTTTAGCCAGGTCGAAGCGCCGATCTCACAATCATCAGAATTGCAGGCTCCGCCGAGGACAGAACCCACAACCCTTCTGATGCGAGCCCGACGCTCTACTGGACTGAGCTACCATTTACACATTTAATTCACGTAATCTCGAAAATGTTTGGGGTTGCCTTAAGATAGAGGGCATAAAACTAACTAGGTAAAATCCCAAGAATCCTTGGTTTACTAATGATAACTGCGTATTTGAAAACAATTTTTTACACAGAATAGACGATAAGGACCAAATTGATTATGTATTGAGATATTGAAATATTTTAAAATTTTACTCGTCGTCACTGTTTCATGAAAATTTTTTTTTTATCCAATTTATATTTAAATTGGTAGAATCATTCTTGTGTTTATGTAAAAGACTTACTGTAAAGACTGCTGATGGGATTTTTGCGTGATTCTAGGACTATTTTGCCATATCATAGTCACAAACAGTTGTCAAATCCTTATACTACAGATTACTTTTGACAACTATGCATTCAAAGTTAATAATTAAAAAATGGTTCATTTTTCGTGAAGAGTTTGTTTCGCAACCTTAAATTGCCTACCAACACAACAGCTTTGATGTTAGCAATGTCGCAATAAAGCATATGCAGCAAAAATTAATTTCATAAATATTAAATTGTTAATATTCAGCAGAATAAGTATTTTTATTATATTCTTGGATAACGACAGCACAATATATGGACTGTCGCATACAAAATGCAACAACAAAAAAAACGACTCGCCCGATAGCAATTGCACAATTTACATCACAGAAGAAAACGGAAGGTAGCAATCGATAGGGTTTAATGTTTTCTAAAAATATCAATACTTAAAATTTGTCTAAGGGGCCATCTTCATATTAAATTGGGTGCTTGCACCGATAATTTCAATACCCCCCCCCCCCATCTTTTAACACAAATTTGGATTCTACACACAACTTCAGGCGGAAAAAAGGAAAAAGTTCATCAATTTTATTGGATTTTTCACCGATTTGTGTTTAAAAATTAGATCTCCTAATGTTAAATTGGTGATTCACGTTTTTTGTTATATTTGCTACAAACATTAAATTTTCTTGGAAATTGTTTTTCCATCCTTTGCTACCTAAAAACCCAAACACAATCTATAAACATTTTAGTTATCAAACTAAATTTAATACTTTTTATTAATTATGAAATTAATATTCATTGGGCACTGTGATATTTTCGGTAACGAGCAGGCAGATATGTTGGCTAAGAAGGGCACACGGATAGTTGAACAGCCAACCACAAGCTACTCTTTCCACTCCATAAAACTCTGCATCAAAAATCAAATGAGACTTAGATGGAAGTCGAATCTCACTTCTTGTATTTCCTCGAAGAGCTGGAGAAATTTATTGGACCAAAACATTTCAATTAAACCTCGTGAAAGAGCGGTCGCAGAATTTAGACTTGCAGTGGGGCATTAGCCTTGCAACCCACCTACACCGCATTGGCGTTTATGACAGTCCTAAATGCCCACTCTGCAAAAGGATGAAATTATGGACAGGTCCCATATCCAAAGATGTCCAGCTCTGTGTGGGGTCTCCGAGGTGAGACGCTACTGGAGTGCTAGAGCCTTGCTGATGAGATACTGACTTTTTTCTCTTACTGTTTTATATTCTTGTAATCGTTTTGTAAGATATTGTCATTTTTTCTTGCCATTAGAAATTTTAAAAAAAAATATTCATACAAATTATGAATAGAAACATGGGCAAATTTTGACACCATGTGATTCAACTGTTACTGAAACATCAGAATTCCAAATTCCAGTTCATTACGTGCATAATTAGTAACGCAGTGGGACTTCTTGCAAAATTCGATGATTACTATCTGTCAGGAAGCTGTCGCCAACTGCAGCGGTTGGCGAGTGACAAGTGCGACAACCCAGGGAAGGGTTGCCAAGATGACAGGAAGAGTCTTGAAAAAGACGAGCGGGAAGAAACCGATTAGTTTTTCTTCGGGATTAAGCCAGTCTACGCTACCGTCCCTACCTACAGACAATAATTTCTGGTTATGTTTTTTCCATGTTATGTATCGTGTCCCTTTTTGTGTAATAAATTAACTTGGGACTAAAAACTAATGGCTTGACTTATTGTGATTTGGAAGCAACAGAAAGAACCCATCCAACATTGGTGATCAGCAGTCGTATCAAGTCAGCGGAAAGGATTTAAATTTCGACTTTAGACTGGTAGAAGAAATCGGATCTCAGGAGAACTCTTGAAGGACAACGGACATCACACAGCGAAATCTGACTGGTACTCGTCGATCGTGAGAACTTCATGTCCAAAAGGAAGTGAACTGGAGACAACGGACATGACACAGCGAAATGGGACTGGTACTCTTCGTTCGTGAGAACTTCATGTTCAAAAGAAAGTGACTGGACAACGGACAAAGGGTGCGTGGACGTACCACATTGTTAATAACTCACGAAGAGTTCACAGTTTTGGATTCGTCGTCTTCAAAAAGGGTCAAGTGATGCTTGTTTCTTTTTCTGCAAAACCAAGGATTCAAAAGTGCTGATAATCAAATTTTTGATATGTGTGTGAGCTTGAGATTTCAGGCATTAAAGTATTTAGAATCTAAATGCAAAATCATAGCCACTTTCAGATTTGATTTTTTTCGGCTAAAAAAAATATTATTTTTGCTATTGTAAAATTTGGTGAAAATAAATCAACCACTGAATTTTTTTTATATATATCTAACAATGTATTGTATAAGATTTTAATTCTACGGTAATCTATTAAGCTATGCCATTTTCACTTAAAATAAGATATTCTAATTTCGATTTGATGTATTCGTTCTTATCTGACTGGAAATGATTCTGACCTTGAAAGCATCATTCGTTTGGCTTCGTGGACAGGAGATAATTTTTTCTTGTTTATTGTCGATTTAAGATATATTTTATGTATGGTCTCTACGATTTTTATTTTCGAAGTGAAAGCTTATAATTAGTTGGGTTTTTTTGGTGCATTTGATAAAAGGAAAGAAAATATGGCTTTTATTGTGTTGTATTATAGTAATTTTTTATTTCAAGAATGATTAGAGTAACAATGGTATTATTATGTACACATTAGTAATTGTATATGGGTTCTAGTTTACGCATATGAAATATTATCGTTTCTTGTCTTTGGTTGATACACTATGGTTTTTGAAAAAATGGACATTTTGTTAAGATAAAAACTGTATGGTGTGCCTGTTTCCTACACAAATTAACGGTGAAAGAAAAGTATTGCCATATAGAAATATCTAACTGTCTAGCATCATTTTTGTTCAGTGTAAATTCAAATTTTTTGTTTAAAATTTGTTATTTGACTATATCCCGTAAGGCAGATCCAATGAGTCTGGCCGGAGAGTTGGGATTGGAAGTCACTCCAGATTTAAAAATATTTGATTTGAGAAAGTTGATTTTGGGAATTAATGATTATGACGAGAAAATAATAAAGGATTTACTTGGTTCAATTGTGAGGAAAGGCAATAAAAACTACGATTGAAAACTGAGGAAAAAGAAAGAGAAAGGGAGGAACGGGAATATAAGTTTAAATTAGAAATAGAAAAAGGTAAATTTGAATTAGAAAAGCTTAAGTTAGAAAGTCAAAATAGTAATTTAAATGTGAATCCGAATATTCAGGTTAACGAAAGTGGTGGTAGTAAGAAAAAATCGGTTGAGGAGGTATTTAGAACTATTAATTTGTTAACAGTTAAAATACCTCAGAAACCGGAGGGATGTAACTTTTTTTTTAGTTTGAAACGCGCATTTAATAGTGAAAACGTGCATGAAGAATACAAAGCTAAAGTTCTTATTTTTCTTCTGGGTAATAAAGTCGCTAATCTGTTAACTTACTTAGACGAAAAACAGTATGAGGATAGTGAGGCATTTAAAAAATTAGTAATGAGAGAATATGAACTGTCCTCTCAGATATGTCTGGATGTCTAGAAAATTTTAGATGGGCATTACGAAACTCGGATGAAACATACGGGCAATTTGCCACTAGGTTAACTGCGATGTGGGAATATTATATAAGTTTAAGAGGGGTTAAGTACTTTAAAAAACTAAATCAATTGCTTGTAGTCGTTAAAATGCATCAAATCTTGGATAATTAAACAACTCTATATGTCGGTATCAAGCAAGGAAACTCTTGGTTTGAGCCAAAGGAGTTGGGCAAGTAGTGAGATATATTTTTTCGGTTAAGGGAAAATCGTACGGCTTACGTAAGGACCTTTACCATGATATCAAACATTTCGATTTCAGAAATCTTGATAGGAACAAAGGCGATGAGAAGCAGAATGCTCGTGCAGCAGGTAGTTTTGTGCCGAATAGAACAGATGGATTTAATAAGCCCTTTCAAAGTCCCGAGTGTTATGTATGTAAATCAAAAACACATTTTAGAAGGAATTGTCCTCAAATAGTAGATCGTGGGAAATATCAACCAGTGAAAAGAAAAAGGCACAGGTAAATCGAACCACTTAAGGTAGAAGAAAAAGAACTAGAAGACACGAAAATTGTAGTGGTTAGGGTAGATTCTTTAAGAACCCCTGTGTCCACTAGAAGTACAATAGGCGAACAGTTATGTAAGCTGAAAAAAAGTACCTCTTAGTGTAAATGGCAAGATTGCTAATGCATTAATTAACTCAGGTACCGAGATAACGGTGGTCAGGAAAGATCTAATACCAGATATATCTACGGAAGGAGGACCGACTATATTTTTGAAAGGTATTTTTGGCCCTGCTGTTCAATGTCCATTGATTAACGATCCGTTGGCGATGGTAACCGGTCAAAATGTTAACGTGCATCAAGAAGTCTTGTGCGCAATAACGGATTCACTCGTGGAAGATTTGTTATTACCCCCGGAGGGGTTTCGATAGGTTAGGAGGGAAACGGACTGAGTTTAGGTCTCGCATTCCGAGCGATGATATAGGAGGTGAACAGGATCAGTTCAGGGAAAAGCAGACCGAGGATAGGTGTGGTAATTTCGAGGGTAGGATTCTGGACTTTTGTTCTGTACAGAGACACATGGATAGTGAAATACTGGCCAGTAATGCGAGTGGAGAAAAGGTTTTGGTTTCAAATGCAGCACAGGCAGACGAAAATAAGGTGGTTACCAATGATTCTGGGAATTAAACGAAGTCCCGGTAAAATGGAAACAGGAGTAAAAAATGTTTCAATTTTTGACCAGTTTCGGCTAGAATAGGAAACTTGTGACTCACTGGGGGAAAAATGAACGAACGTTCAGAATAAAAAGGGAAATTACTACATTGTGAATAATTATTTGTTTCACAGGGATAAAATGCTTAGTGAAACGATGGGTCAATTGGTATTACCCAAGGTTAAAGGAGAGGAGGTGCTACGTCTTGCTCATATTTCTGGTTTTGGTGGACATATGGGTGCCAGGAAAACTCTAGCGAGAATACGGTATTCTTTCTTCTGGAGAGGTATGGAACAGGATGTAAAGAACTTTTGTGAAAGTTGCAAAGGTTGTCAGCTAACACGGAAGGTGAAGGTAAAGGATCGAGCACCGATCACACCAATGGCTTGACCTGAGTTACCATGTCATGTGATGAATATCGATATTATAGGTCCGATTTATCCAGTTAGTTCCAAGGGTCACCGATATATTCTATGTTTAGTGGACCAGCACGCCAAATGGGCTGAGGAGGTGCCACTTACTGGTTTAACAGCGAAGGAGACGTGTGAAGCATTGTTACACATATTCTCTAGGACCGGTATTCCAAAAATTATTGCATCAGATAATGGGACTAATTTTAATTCTGCTTTAGCGAAGGAGTTTGAGATGAGGTTAGGGACATGTGCAATGTTATCTACACCTCTATACGCGCAAGCAAATGGATTGTTCGAAAGGTTTAACAAGACGTTAAAAATGATGTTGCATCATGTCATCCGGGGAAATGGATGACAATGGCATGCTCATGTTCCATATGTGTTATAGGCATAGAGGGAAATACCGAACAGCACAACAGGAGTTGCGCCATTTCAGTTACTTTATGGGAGGGTACCACAAGGACCTCTTTCGATTTTAAAATCAACGTGGACAGGGAAACATAATGGGTTGCAGTTGAATACTATACCCATATCTGTTTACCTACAAGATTTAAAAACGCAAATACAAGTAGCAGCTGAACAAGCTAACCTCACAGCAGCGATTTAGCAAGAAAGGTTTGCATATTACTATAGTTTACGGTCATCGGATAAATCCTTTAGAGTAGGTGACATGGTAATTTTGTTAATTCCTGACTCTAGTAATAAACTTTATGCAAAGTGGCACGGTCCCCCAACTATTGTGGAGCAAAGAAATCCCCACTCGTTTATAGTTGAAATGCCGGATGAATCAAAGAGAAATGTACACCAAAACAAAATAAGACATTATATAGCTAAATCTAAAACTCTAAGTGTCATTTTTGAGGATGAGGAAGATTTTGGGGAGGTGGAAACCATTCCCACAGTAGATAAAGAAACGACATTTGTAAATACTGTAAATAACCTTAATGTGTCATATTTTTGTTCTTCTCAAATGTATGAACTTAGAAGAATTATTTTAAGGCATAAGTTATTGTTTACTCGTAATGTTCAACCAGCTAAGGTAGTAACTCACAAAATCGAAATTATACCTAATGCAGTTCGTCGAAAACCGCACTGTTACAGTGTTCCAATTGCATATCGAAAGGATGTGGATAGACAAATTCAGGAATTAATTGACCTGGATTTGATCAAACCGTCTGAATCGGAAATAGATCACCCAATTGTATGTGTCGCGAAAAAGGATGCTACAGTCCGAATATGCATTGATTTCCGCGCATCAAATTCTGTTACTAAGGTACCAGTATTTCAGATGAAGAATATACAGGAGTTAATTTTTGTGGCTGGGGCAGCACATTGACTGACTAGTCTAGATCTTTTGAAGGGATATTGGCAAATCAAAATGGATGAGTCAAGAAAATCTTTGACTGCATTCACCACTCGCAATGGGGTTTATCAGTGGAAAGCTATGCCTTTTGGTTTGTCAGGAGCCTCGGGTACATTTCAGAGACAAATGAACCGGGCACTTGAATATCACATAATGAGCATGCACAAGCGTACATGGACGATGTCGTTATTTTCTCAAAGACTTTAAAAGAACAATTAAAACATATAGAGTTAGTATTAATTGATTTAGAGAAGTTAGGTTTTTCCTTTCGCATTGACGCATGTACATTTGCTTCCAAGAAAATAAAATATTTGTGTCACACGATAGGAGGGGGCGAACATCTTGAAAAACCGACATCGACAAGGCATGGCAAGTAAGCAATTTGTCTGTATGTGGAATTGTTAGAGAATCAATGTTTCGACAGAATCAATACTGGGATAGATATTGATACATTTTTGATAAGAAAAGAAGGAAATATGCAAAAAATTTTGAGTTCTAATATTTCAGTACAACATCTGAAAGTATGGCAGCAAAAGGCACCTCTAATAGATCAGTTGAAAATCCTATTTAAAAGCATTTGCCCAATTTTACTGTTGTTATACGTAATTGGATTGGAACTTTTAGTTAATCCTAATGTGTCTGCTTAACTCACGAGTTAACTTATATTTGTTTTCTTGATTAACTCCCGAGACAAAATTTATTTGTTAAAAGAACGGTTAGAAAAACTTTGTGCTAGAATACGAAAATTTTTACATTGACAACAGTAATTCGATATGTATGGATTTACATCTTTGTGGTACTAGGCTTTACAATCGGATTCAGCCACAATTTTATTGTTTTGAGAGAGATTATAACACAAAATACACTTTCTATAACTCTACTCTTAGTTTAAACATTTTAATGTGTCGTTTGGAAGCATTATAAAGTTCTTTGATTTCACCAATGTTTTGTTTGTTGTACACACGTTGAAATCCCTTCCAGGTATGCTGCCATCTCGCTACAAGGAAATCGAGATTCTCCTGAAAACTACCTGCAAGAAGGACATCAGACTGACGTTGTGGAAGATGTTCGACATTAAGAGATCCCTTGCGATAAACATTTTTGGAACTCTCCTGACGTACGGATTCTCATTGGAACTCTTGGAAACACGAGCAACGGTATAAAGAAAACATGATTCCTTCTTCCTCGTTTTATATTGATTCATGATGATCTGCACACTAAATGACTGTGACTTCAACTTATTATGTGAGCGCGTTTGTTTTCGCAAAGATAAATATTCCTTGTCTCATGTACTACCGAAGCAGCATCGCTGGACTGGTCAAGTGATCAACTTCGTCCAATTTGTTAAAAGAAAAAAATCATTCTTTTGCATGAAATTAACTTAATTTCAACTATACGAATTTTTTGTTTGTGTGTAACGATTTTGTGCGTCTAAATTCAAGTATTGGATCTATCGTAAACATTAGACTAAAAACACTTTTTTGAAACCATAAGTTTCAGGATTTTGTCTGACAAAACTGTGTTGAATTTTAAGTAAAAAAAAGTTACGTTACCATGAAATAAAACTTAACACGACTAGCATGAAGTATCACTTATTTTAAAACCATTGATTTATTGAATATTTTTTTTGTATCGAATTTCACTGTTCTAACAATGTGTAATAAATTATCCTTTTTTAAAATCCTAATTGCTAAAGGAATTCAAAAAATGTTAAAACACTTTTCGGACCTTGCTCGGCTACTTTTGTGGACTTAGCTTCATTTTCCATTATTGAAAAAAGACGACTTTTGATTTTAATAAAGAAGATTTTGCGATGATAGTACACTCATTTGATTCGTTCCTAAATATTTAATTGCATTTACTATCTGCGTTGTACATCTCGTCAAAGCCGATTAGAGGCTTAACTTATCTAGAGTAGTATCTATAATTGAGGCTAAACGACATGTTCTTTACTTTCTCCTTCTCAGTTTAATGAACAGAGCGTTAATCTTATGGTGTGTCTTAGTTTTACACATATTATTTTGGGCAGAACATGTCATTTTGAAAATTCATTTTCAAATATCGAATGAGGCAGTTACAAATATTAGTTTACTTTGGAAAATGATGTAAACATGTGCAAAGACCATTTATATAATTCTAGAAGGTCATATTTGTATGATACGATATTGCGTTTTATATATTTTTTACATGAAAAACATTTTTACAGGTTCCTTTTCAATTCGTAAGAATAGAAGAATTGAATCTTACCGTTTCGAAACTTTTACAAATATTTACATTTCCTCTATCTTACTTTCATATTAATTTATTAGTGCCTTGAAATTTACTCATTTTTATGAGTAAATATTTTCAATTAGTTTAGTTAAAATTAAACTGTTTAGTTGTGTGTTAGCGTTTCTATTTATTTCTACAGTAGAAATTTTAACTTCCGGATATCTAGCATGTTTTTTTTTGTCTTGGTCGGTATTTTTATTAATTAATAAACGTCGTATTGCAGCAACATGACGGGCTTTTGGCAACGGTCCTTGATGAAACCCAAAGATAAAGATCCTAGGACACTACCACGTAATTCTGAACAACGGCCAGATGAGACTTTGGTATTGCAAATATCTGGATAGGTATTCCAAGGTTTCCGTTATCTCTTCAATAATTCAAAGCTAAATATACCGAGTATTGTACATTTTCAAGTATGAAAGTTAAATTAATCGCTTTTCACATGCGCAAAAAACTATACCGCTTCAAGGAGTAAAATTTTGTATCTCCCTGAATCCAGTTTTTTAGCACTGTGATTTAAGAGTTTTTAAGATTTTGTCATATTCAAAGTGATAGTTGTCTTCTATAAATGATAGTTATAGATAGAATGAATGTCATAGATAGAAATTTCACTCCGGAATCAAGACAAACATTTAAAACCCGATTGAAGAAATAGCATGATTTAGAGCACTTAATGTATTGTAAGCTATTATTCTGAATGTGCGAAATTGTTTTGCTGTAGTTGACTTTAAGTTTTAATGTACTGTATTTCAGAACAAGAGAGTTAATTATGATACTGTAAATGACAACACACCATTTTGTTTTGAATAAAACGTATTTGTAATACATTGAATTATGAAACAATAGAAACAAAATTTTTTAATTTTTAAGATTTTTTATGTCTTTTCGGGTGCTTAGGATATTTTTTTCCTTTTTAGATACTAATTCTCGAATTAGGTATTAAAACAATTTATGTATTTTATTCAGTTTATCTAGAAAATGTATGGGTGTTTATGATAGAGAGCATAAAACTAAATAGGTAAAAAAAAACAAGAATTCGAAGATTTTCAACAATTTCACAGAAAACCCAAGAATGACCAAAATGATTACGTATTATGCGCATTGCACTCATCACCACTATTTCATGATAAAAATTATTCAACTTCTACTCAAATTGGTGTAATCATTTTATGTTTGTGTCAAAGGCTTACTAGACAGACTACTGATTGGATCTTTGCGTTATTCAAAAGCATTTTTTAATGTCAAAATGTACAAAACAGCAATTTACTACATATTACAGATTACTGGTCTTGTTATCTACATCATCAAGGGTAATTTTTTAAATGTTTCATTTTTACTGAATAGTTTGTATTAGAACATGAAGTCGTCTGGAGCTTCAAATTTGACGTCAGAAATAAAATGGAAAGCATGATATGCAAAAATTGAAATTCATAAATATTAAATTTCTATTAGTCAGCAGAAGTGTTTTTATCAAGTTCCTTCAAAACATTCTAAAACAGCAAAGGATTTTTTGTGTTTGTGTGTGTGATAAAAAATAACCATAGTAGTTCGTTATTATAAAGATTTCAACTTTTCAATAGAACAAACGATGTCACGCAAAACTCTGTGCTTCGAAATAAGTCACCTTTCTAATCAATATAGAAAGATAAAGAAAAATTCAAGCAATTACCCGAAGTCTTGACTAACAAACATGGTACGGAAATATTAGGTCTTCTATGTGGTTTTATAACACAACAGATATTTGAACAATCATTTCTCGTGTAGATTCTGAATCATTCCTACTATATAGAGCAAGAAATATCATGAGGGAATTGTTCAAAAAACCAACATGCATTATACCTTTCAGTCCATCATCGGAGAGAATAACAAAGAAAGGCATCTCCAGCGCGGAAGATTTAGGTGAAAATCCTCTTCAAAAAGCATTTCGCCCCATTTCATTATTGCTACATGTAATTGGACTCGAACTTACAGTGATTCCTAGTGCATCTACATTGCACAGTAGATTGTATAGCATCATTACAAAATCTCCAAAGCACTTCACTGTAGTTTTATTCGTATTAATGAATTTTCATGTATTTTGGAAAATGATGGTTAACCACGATATCAAAATCGCGATAATCACTATAGTCTCAAATATATTTGTCATTGCGATATTCGTTTCTTTGCTTCACACCCGAAAGAAACTTTATTTGTTAAATGAACAGTTAGAAAAACTATGCAAGAATATGGAAATACTTAAATTGACTACAAGAATTGGACTTTTATGGATTTACGTCTTTATCATACTTGGCTTTACTATCGCATTTAGCTGCACTTTTTATTTTATTTCTGCTAATAATATAGAATACACCTCCTCTAGTTCTACTCTTAGTTTGGAAATTTTACATGTGCCGTTTGAAAGCGTTAAACAGTTCTTCTCTATTATCGAGTCTTTGTTTGTAGCGCACACGTGTTTAATCAACTTCTCTTTCATTTTGTATTACTGTTTTGTATGCAAAATGTTCAGTGGTGTCGCAAAATGCCTGATTGTGAAACTATGTGAAGAACACTTGGAGCAGAATTACAAACATTTGATGTCAGTCCATTTCGACGCTACTTTTGCAATGAATTCCTTTGACGACGCTCTTTCGAAGCCAGTATTCTTCACGGTTTTGTTCTGCATGTACACTCTGTTTCTGTCAGTCTATAGATTCGCATTTGAAAATGATTTTAACTACAGAAGCTTTATTTTATTCATCCTGGCATTGATGTTCAGTGTGTCGCTTCTGATTTGTTTGATAGTGTCTGCTTCAAACGCAACCGAGCGAATGGAAGAAGCTCGAAAGGAATTGAAGTCCCTACCTGGAGTGCTGCCATCTCACTACAAGGAAATCGAGATTCTCCTGAAAACAACCTGCAAGAACGACATCAGGCTGACGTTGTGGAAGATGTTCGACATTAAGAGATCCCTTGCGATTAACATTTTTGGAACTCTCTTGACATACGGGATCCTCATTGGAACTCTTGGAAACACGAGCAGCAATGTAAAAGAAACATGATTCCTTCCTGCACGTTTATACTTGATTAATGATGATCCGAACTAAATGACTGTTCCTTCGACATATTGTGTGGAAATTCAAACTTTGGTAAGGGAATAACTTGATATCAACAACGTAAATTTGTGTTTGTATATACAACAATCGTTTGAATAAAATATCAAGAATATATTGCTTTTGTGTATGAATAAAAAATTTCATTTTTAAACTATAAATTTTATGATTTGTTTAACCAAATTTTTATTGAATTATAAGTGAAAAAATTTTCAATACCATGAGTTGAACTTGGAAAGAAGTGAATTTATACCACCTATTTTGTAATTATCGGTTTATAAAACACCCTCTAAACATTTTATTTTGTTTAAAATTGATTTATTCATAATTAAATCCCAATAGTATGTATTTACTGATCTGCATTTTTCACATTACATGTACTTGGCATGCTATTTGCAATAAGAACTAAATTTATCAATGATGGGCATTTCCACGCTTAAGTAAACCAGAAGACCAAAAAATTAAAATCAATAAATGTTATAAATCAAAATAAAGGTAATTTTTCTGGCTATTTGAATCAATCAATGAACAGTAATTTTATAACTCTGTCTATTTGCAGAAGATATATAAAGTTGGGAGAAAAAAAATATACTGTAGCACCTGGTTTAAGACATATCTTATTTATTACTATATTTCTGATCAAGGAACATATAATATCGGAATATTTTAAATCTCCATTAATTATTTTCGGCAGAACATTTTATTTTGAAAATTCATTTTCAAATATCAAATGAGAAAGTTACAAGTATTGTTTTTTTTTAAATGGTGTACATACGTTTAACGACCATATTTATAATTCTAGAAAGTCAGATTTGTATGCTAAGATTTTGCTTTTTATATACGTTTTTAGATGAAAAATCTATTTACAGGTTTCTTTACGATTTGTAAGAATAGAATAATTGAATCTCGCCGTTTCTTACGAATATTGATACTTCCTATGTCTTACTATCATATTAATTTGTTAGTGTCTTGAAATTTACTAATGTTTATGATTAAATCTGCTTTAAATAGTTTAATTAAAATAAAGCAGTTTGATTTTATATGCTCTCGTTTGTGCTTTTTTCTACAGGAGAAATTTTAACTTCCCGATATCTAGCATTTTTTTTTGTCTTTATAGTTTTTTTATTAATTAATTAACGTCGTACTGTAGCAACATAAAAGTCTTTTGGCAACGGTCCGAGATGAAATCCAAAGGTAAAGATCCAAGGACACCACCGAGTAATTCTGAACAACGTCCAGATAAGTTTTTGATATTGGAAATATCTGGATACGTATTCCAAGGTTTCCGTTATCTCTTCAATAATTCAAAGCTAAGTATAACCGAGTATTATACATTTTCAAGTATGAAAGTTAAATTAATCGCTTCTCACATGCGCAAAAAACTGTATACCTCTTCAATGAGTAAAATTTTTCATCTCCCTGAATCCAGCTTTTTAGCACTGTGATTCAAGAATTTTAAGATGTTGTCATATTCAAAATAATAGTTGTCTTCTAAATGCGATAATAGATAGATATTTCACTTCGTAATCAAGACAAATATTTAAAACCCGAATGAAGAAATAGCATGATTTAAAGCACCTAATGTATTTTAAAATAAGTTTTAGTGTACTTTTTTTAAGAACAAGAAAGTTAATTAAGACACCGTAAATGACAACACACCATTTTGTTTAGAATAAAACGTATTTATAATACATTGAATTACGAAACAATAGAAACCAAATTTTTAAGATCGTTTATGTCTTTACAGGTACTTAGGATATTTTTTTTCTTTTCAGATCTTAATTCTCGAACTAGGTATTAATATAATTTACGTATTTTATTCAGATTATCTAGAAAATATCTGGGAGTTTATGATAGAGAGCAAAAAACTAAATAGGAAAAAAAACCAAGAATCCGTGGATTCAATAATTTTACAGAAAACACAAGGATGAAAAAAATTATCACGTATTATAGGCATTGCAATATTTTAAAGGGTTTTCCTCATCACCACTTTTTCATGACATAAATTATTTAACTTCTACTCAAATTGGTGTAATCATTTAATGTTGATGTCAAAGGCTTACTGGAGAGACTACTGATTGGATCTTAACGTTATTCAAAAAGCATTTTTTACATGTCAAAGTCCATACAGCAATCTACTCCAAATTACATATTACTGTTTTTGCTATCTATATAATCAAGGGTAATTTTGTAAAAGCTTTAATTTTTCTAAATAATTTGTTTTAGAACACTTAGTCGTCTGGAAGTACCGCTTGACATTAGAAGTTAAATGAAAAAAGAGCATGTTCTTCAAAAATAGAAATTCATAAATATCTAACCATTCAGCGAAAGTGTTTTTTTCAGGTTCTTGCAAAACAGTCTAATTGCTTCACAAACCATTGTAAGATCTTTCTTTTTGGTGTGCTTGAGCAAAAATTACTATAGCAGTTCGTTTTTATAAATATTTCAACTTTTATTTTGAGCAGACAGACTATGTCACGCAAAACTGTGCTTCGAAAGAAGTCACATTTCTAATAAACATAGCACGAGAAAGAAAATGTTCCAACAATTACCCGAAGACTTGACTAACAAACATTGTAGGAAAGATAGGTGTTTCATATGGTTTTATCATACAACAGATATTTGAAGAATCATTTATCGTGTAGATGCTGAATCATTCCTACTATATAGAGCAGGAAAGATCATGAGGGATTTGTTCAGAAAACCAACATACGTTATACCTTTCAGTCCAACATCGGAGAGTATAACAGAGAAAGGCATCTCCAGTGTGGAAGATTTAGTTGAAAATCCTCTTCAAAAAGCATTTCGCCCCATTTCATTAATGCTACATGTAATGGGACTCCAACTTTCAGTGATTCCTAATGCACCTACATTGCAAAGTAGATTGTATAGCATCATTACAAAATCTCCAAAGCACTTCACTGCAGTTTTATACTTATTGATGAATTTTCATGGATTTTGGAAAATGATGGTTTACCACGATATCAAAATCGCGATAATCACTACCGTCTCGAATCTGTTTGTCATTACGACATTCATTTCTTTACATCACACCCGACTAAAACTTTATTTGTTAAATGAACAGTTAGAAAAACTTTGCAAGAATATGGAAATTCTTATATTGACGACAAGAATTGGACTTTTATGGATTTACGTTTTTATAATGCTTGGTTTTACTATCGGATTTAGCTGCACTTTTTATTTTTTTCATGCTAATAATATAGTATACACCTCCTATAATTCTACTCTTAGTTTAAATTTTTTAAATGTGCCGATTCGAAGCGTTGAACAGTTTTTCTGTATCATCCATACTTTATTTATAGCGCACACGTGTATCCTCATCTTCTCTTTCATTTTATATTACTGTTTTATATGCGAAATTTTCAGTGGTGTCGCAAAATGCCTGATTGTGAAACTATGTGAAAAACACTTGGAGCTGAATTACAAACATTTGATGTCAGTCCATTTCGACGCTACTTTTGCAATGAATTCCTTTGACGACGCTCTTTCTAAGCCGGTATTTTTCACGGTTCTGTTCTTTATGTACTCTCTGTTTCTGCCAGTCTATAAATTCGCATTTGAAAATGATTTTAGCTACAGAGGCTTTATTTTATACATCCTGACATTGATGTTCAGTGTGTCGCTTCTGATATGTTTGATAGTGTCTGCTTCAAACGCAACCGAGCGAATGGAAGAAGCTCGAAAGGAATTGAAGTCCCTACCTGGAGTGCTGCCATCTCACTACAAGGAAATCGAGATTCTCCTGAAAACAACCTGCAAGAACGACATCAGGCTGACGTTGTGGAAGATGTTCGACATTAAGAGATCCCTTGCGATTAACATTTTTGGAACTCTCTTGACATACGGGATCCTTATTGGAACTCTTGGAAACACGAGCAGCAATGTAAAAGAAACATGATTCCTTCCTGCACGTTTATATTTGATTCATGATGATCCGAACTAAATGACTGTTCCTTCGACGTATTGTGTGGAAATTCAAACTTTGGTAAGGGAATAACTTGATAGCAACAACGTAAATTTGTGTTTGTATACACAACAATCGTGTGAATTAAATATCAAGAATATATTGCTTTCGTGTAGGATTAAAAATTTTCACTTTTAAACTACAAATTTTAAAATTTGTTCTGCCAAAACTTTATTGAATTTTAAGTGAACAAATTTACAATACCATGAGTTGAACTTTGAAATAAGTGGATTTATACCACTTATTTTATAATCATCGGTTTATTGAAACACTCATTAAACATTTTATTTTGTGTAAAATTGATTTATTCATAATTAAATCCCAATAGTATTATGTATTTACTGATCTACATTTTCTGCATTACGAAATTTATCACTGATTTAAACATATTTTCAAAATATTCCGACTAAACTTTAAAAACATACCAAACACGACCAATACAGCACCTTAATGAATACTAATACGTTCCTTGCTGTTTTTTTGTATTATCAGTTTTTTCCTCTATTCTCTCTTAAACTTGTTCTAATTAATCCCAATCGAAGTTTTTGATCAGTCTAACTAATATACCCTAGAAATACTATTATTTCCTTATAATAAATGTATAAAACGGATCTGAAGATTGTGACAATTTAGAAAAATTCAAGCAACCTAAATTATTAGTAACTCGTAATGATTACCAAGCACAGTGATCTTTCCTGAGTTGGACAGTGCTACAAAACTGCAGTTGAAGAAGTAAAAGATATTAAGAAAATGAAATCTAGACTTGTTAGTTAATAAACCCGTTTTCAACTTTGCCTAAATTTTTACACGATCACTAATCATTTTTACAAATGAGTATATTACAGGTAGGTAGGTAATTAACGTCGAACTGGAACCACACAACGGGCTATGGGCAACGGTTGGGGATCCATCTCTAAAGGAAAGTTCCAAGGACAACCCGTCCTCATTCTAAACCACGGTCAGATGACGAGGTCACCATCAGAACTGGCATTACATTTTCCAAACTTCTACACCATGGGCAGTAAAAGTCCGGCGAGCAGGGGAACCTTTTCAAAGGTAATATCTGACAAATGGGCCGATTAAATATTTTCGATAAAATGTTCTTTGACATTATAACCTACATTAAACCTATCAGTAATTCTGTATATGACAAATAAGACCGCTGGACTGATGGAAAATTACTTGGATGGTTTTTCTGATCTGAGGAACCATCCTAAATTTATTCGCTACGATAATTCCTGGTGAGATGCCCCACCGGATGTAATTTTGAAACTTTACGCTAGGTGGCTCTTCTAGTTCCATGAATGTTTCAGTTAGATGTTGTTTTAGTGTGCTGTAAACGTTTTATTACATCACCTTTAGTTTTCTGCTATCACAACAGCATTTTAAGTAAGTACCATGTTTTTTCTACTCCGTTATAAGATTTACACTGCTGTTTGTAAAAAATGCAATACCATGAAGGAATCATCCGAATGAAATGAAATTTGCAGCAAATGTCAAGTATAGGATGTTATGCAAAGTAGTAAAGTTTCAGAGCCACCACGCATTCGTTCTGTGAGCAGCGCCCTCTGAACTGATGCTAAAAGCGTATAAATAGAGGGCTGTAGCGGGACGTTGAAAATAGTGCATGGTTATTTTTTAGTGGCGAACATTTAGTGAGACCTAAGTATGCCTCTACGACGAAATAGGATGAAATTTCAACAACTTACGGAGTTTGAACGGGAGAGAATGATCGGCCTTCGTGAAGGAGGATTTTCCTATCGCGCAATAGCAGCTCGTGTGCAGCGGAACAGTTTCACATTGATGCGACAGTGGACCGACGAGCACTGAACAAGTCGATAAACTGGGAGTGGACGACGGAAGGTGACGTCAGCGCGCGATGATATACACCTGGTCCACATGGCGGTGAATGACCGTACAGCTTCCTCCAAGCAGTTGGCAGCACTTTGATCTACTGCTACAGGTGTACTAATGTCGGCATCGTCAATTCGCCGATGTCTGCTGCACCGGGGACTGCGTTGTAAGGATTCCTTTATGCAGGATCCCCTCACGCCAAACCATAGACGGCTGCGTCTGCAATGGGCTCATGAGCACAGATCCGGCTGATAGGTAACAAGTTGTATTTTCTGACGAATCCCGCTTTAATTTGTGGAAACATGATGGCCGCATTCGTGTTAGACGCTATGCCGGTGAACTCTGTCTTCCAGAATGCGTTATCGAACGTCATAGTGGCCGAACACCTGGAGTTATGGTCTGGGGTGCTATTTTGTATCATGGACGATCTCAGTTGCTACGAATTGAGGGTAATCGGAATAGCAACAGGTACGTCCGTGAAGTGCTAGAGCCCGAAGTCGTTCCCTTCCTTCAAGGCATCCCTGGAGCTATCTTTCAACAGGAAAATGCACGCTCACATGTTGCAAGGAATGTTCGAGACTTCTTTTCAGCCCAACACATTCAACTTCTTCCTTGGCCTCTTTATTCGCCGGATATGTCGCCTATTGAGCACGTGTGGGATTTTGTTGGTCGGCGTCTCGCTCGTGATCCGCGTCCTACAGCTTCAAAAGACGAACTTTGGGTGCGCATACAAACAATATGGAATTCTCTTCCACAAGCAGACATTCAACATCTGTTTCACTCCTCGTATTGCAGAGCGTGGTGTCTACACCAAATACTGATTTCGGACACTTAATATTGCTTTTATGCTTTGAAAATTTATTCATTTATTTGTGCTAATACAAGCCGTTTGTGTATTAAATTTTATTTAATTCTGATGATTCCTTCATGGTGTTGCAAACAGCAGTATACGTTGTAGTGTAAGGCTGGCACTAGATAATTTGAATGGATTTTTTTTATGTAAGCATAAAAACCTGTAGTCAGGAGTTGATCAGTCGACTTAAGTCAGTTTACCGCCATCTTCGCTGTCTTGTACTTTGGACAGTTGCCGAGGCATCTCTGCCATACCAAAAGGATAGACGCCCTACGTATATTTGGAAGAGATGCCCCACACATATTTTGCAGGAAGATATGCCACGCATCCTACGCAAATGGTTATGATTTACTGGACTTTGCTGACAAGAATCAGATTATAATTGTATGCCTACCAAGCCATACAACACAAACTCTTTAGCCTCTTGAAAGGTCTTTTTTTAAGCAATTAAAACATTTCTTTAAACTTGAAGCCCGAAAATGGATTATTCATAAATCAGGAAAAACAATTGCAATAGTCTAAGCTTCAGAATTGATTGGTAGAGCGAGGTAAAGGGCAGCTTCTGTCGACACTGCTATCAATGGTTTTCGGGAGACGGGAATTTACCCTCTAAACCAAGTAGCGATTCCGAACTAGTTCTTTGCCATCAATGCAGAAATGAACAAGACGGATGGAAAGTCCTTAAATTGTTCGCAATCATCGGGTCTTTGTGCTCAACAGACAACAACCTCGACAAAAGTATTGCATCAGATTTCGCCTGCACCCTATTTAGAAGATAGACCCAGAAATAGAAAGTCGTCTAAGATACTTACATCCCAAGAACACATCCAAGAAAAACAGTTAAAATCCGCCAACAAACGTAACAAGGTATCAAAAAAGCTGATGGACAACAACAGTGATTCTACATGCAACTGCCTCGAAGGTGTGGAAAACTATAATTATACAGAATAATTGGTAGATTGGATTAAATGTGTCAGGTGTACCAAATGGTTACATGAATCATGTGCAATGTACCGGGATCTGTGCAATATTTGCGGGAAATCAAAAATCAGAGAGGACAAAAAGAAAATTCTTAATTGAATATTTTCGACATAGTATTTTGTAATACTTTAATAGCGTAATAATCTTTTAATACTTTTTAAACTAAGAATTTCGTAGCTTTCTAGCAAACTGATTATTTTAATGGTTTTAATGCGTTTTACTACATTTTGTTTGTTTTATTTTAAATGTGTTTTATTAAAACATTTTACATCTTGTCTATGATTGTTAAATATTTCAATACTTTATAAATTAATGCTAAGGTAGTATATTATTAAAATCACTTACTTTTAATATGTTATATACATTTAAAAAATTTCATGTTTTAAAAATAACTGATTTTTATAGGTAGGGCATCTGTCCCATGTAAGTGAGGCATCTCACCCGGAACTAGGGAGCGATGGCCAAATGTAGTGCTGTCACCATTTTTTTTTCTATAGAAAATTTACAATAGAGTACAAAACAACTATTCAGTATTAATAAGCAATAACTATTGTGTATTCCCACAAATTTTCGTTTTTATTGCTAATACCTAATTTATTCTATAACGTCTTTCCTTAAGCGGGGCATCTGTACCGCAATTACCTTATACGTTATTTGTCTTGAGCACACGCTTTTTCAAATGGTCTGCTTAAACCTAATCCCCATTAGAACAACAGTTATTTCTAAAATAGCAATAAATAGAAAGAAACAACGTTAAGTCGATTTCATTCTATCAAGAATTGCCATTATATGTTTTTAAACTTCTACAATGATCTACAAAAATAAAGACCGCATACAATATGTCTGATGTACATCCTGACGTGCCCAATCCTGTTACGTTTTATAAATGTCACAGTTTACGCAAAAATTAAACGTCGTGCTTCGCTTTTCCACTTGTACACGCTGCCCAAAAGAGGGCCACGGCAGCACCAATTCTTCAGAGCGTGAATGTCGCTTTAATTGGAGGAGATCATGCCTTGTTCCATAAAAAGTTGCCTCGTTGGATAGTAGATAAAATTCAGGTAGAGAAAAAATTGCCAAAAAACATTTTTTTTTCTTTGGACGTTCATAAAGTAGGTGAATTTAGTAATCTGCGTCTTAACAAATTGTTCGCATTTCTCTTAATAACCTCAAAAACACCACTATCAGTCAACTTTTGTTGATCACTGGCTTAATTTAAACCTTTTTCCACCACTATCTGTCAACTTGTCTTAGTTTCACATAATGTTGTTTTGTGAGAAAATTTTATTGAAGAACTTAACTTTCAATCGACACTAGTAAAACAATGGACTGCGTACGGCAATCGTTTTATACTCAATGTTACTTCCATGGCGATTTCAAATGTAATATTTTTGACATTCCTTATCTTGTTTCGCTCGTAACGTCACACAACCAATCAAAACTTTAATAGCCACGTAAACACAGGATAATCTAGCATTTATATTAACAAGGGGCTCCGCCCGCTGCTCGCTATCGCTCCTCAATCCCCGATGATTGCTACGCAATCATATTTAGTTCGCTTCGCGAACTATACTTTTCAACAATGAGGGGAAATGGATTGTTCACAAACCATCCCCATTTGGATCGCTGCTGGATTGATCCCGGATCTCTAGTAGGACGTTATTTGAAGTTTACCTTCCCTTCCCATTGCAATATTTATCCCATTCGTCTGAGTAACGGAAAATTGCCTTTCTTTGCGAGATTAGCGGATCTGTATACAAGCCGACACCCGTACTTTAGCTTAAGAAAACGTTCCAAAAAATTCTCGGCTTATACACGTAAATATACGGTAAATAAAAATAAAATGTTTTTAAAAATGTCAAGAGCAAAACATCTCATTTCCACTTAAAAAAGGAAATTGTTAAATAAATAACATATTGCTAAAATTCAGAGGATATCTCATCATAATTTTAAATGTTTTAGCTGATCCGTGTTGTAGTAGTACTTTTTAAGATTTTCATATTCGACTGTTGCTATTTAAACGGCGACCGAATTGGCCGGTTCTTTTGAAAACATTGCAAACTGTCTAGCGCGTACTCTCAACTTTTATGTGTGAATAAATATATTAATAAAATATATAACTGTGTTTACCGTCTGCGCGTGCTCCAAATTCATTAGCTCGTTGAACCACAAGATTCGCTATCTACCAATCATAAAGCGAATAAACCTGAATTTTTTTTCTTTTATAATAGACTATGGGGCTCTGCCCCCTGTTCCCTATCGCTCGTCAACCCCCGATGATTGCTACGCAATTATATTTAGTTCGCTTCGGGAACTATAATTCTCAACAGTGAGGGGGAGGGGATTGCTTCAAAGTCCATCCCCATTTGGATCGTTGCTCATTGATCCCGGACCCATTGCGATATTTATCGCAGCGCCCGAGTAACGGAAAAGTGCCTACTTTTTCTGCGAGATTAGAGGTTCCGTATATAAGTCGACTCCAGTACTTTAGTTTTAGAAAACGTTCCAAAAATTCTCGGCTTATACAAGGAAATATAGTGTAAATAAAAACAAAATGCTTTAAAAAATGTCAAGAACAAAACATCTCATTTCTGCATAAAAAAGGAATTATTTTAGCACAACATATTGTTAAAATTCAGAGGAAATCTCATCATTTTAAATGTTTTAGCTGATCCTTGTTGTTTGTTGTAATAGTATTTTTTAAGATTTTCATATTCGACTGTGTTGCTATGGAATTTGCCGGTTCTTCTGAAACATTGCAAACTTTCTCTTAAATTTTATGAATGAATAAATTAATTAAAAATATAACTGTGTTTATCGTCTGCGCTTGCTCCAAATTCATTAGCTCGTTGAACCACATGACTCGCCATCACGTGACTCGCTATTACCAATCACAAAGCGAATAAACCGGAAAAAGAATGAAATTTTTTTTATAATACAAAGAAAGATTAGATTCTAAGATCTGTTGCGTTTCCGTGGCAGTTATGGTGGCTTCACACCAAAGGCGACAGCGACAAAATACATGTTTCTTCGCTATTGCGCATGCGTATTACAAACACATTTTGTTTCTTCCGGTTTGTCTCTGTCGCTGTCGCTGCGCTTTCAAGTCTTGGAAAAAGTTCAACTTTTGTCACTGTCGCCATGCCAAAAGCCAATCAGAATAAAGATTGTGACTCTCGCTACCAGCGTGTTTGTTTTTGTTGGCGTTCTAGCTAAGCTTTCTCTATAGCTTTGGTTTCAGCGAACTATTTCAGTGAAATATACGGAAATACTATGGAAGAAATTTTAATTTCTTTGGCAATCGTCTTCGCTGTAAAAGGAATTTTGTTAAATGCGGACGTGATCTGTCAGCCATCTTGAAAGAATCTGAAATCAATAGACTGATGTCACTAAAATAGAAAGACACGCTCAAGCAGTAAAGAGTGAAAGGGATTGGGTTCTCAAAACTTCATTTAAATGCTATCACATTCCTACGTAAACAACCAGACGCGTCATGCGATGTACTACGCACATGAATAAGAAATATTTTCTTTTAATCCTGTGTTTAATCCTGAGTAACCCAATCTATAAATATAAAGCAGGAGTTGACGTTTGTGTTTCCGTCTCTGTTCTTTATAGAAATCCACACCAAATTCGGTACACTTGTACTTCGGACCCCTGTGGGTAACATGGGCTACATATATCTCCTTTCTTTTTAACATAGGTGAGAAAAGGGGGCAAAAAAAAATTAGGAATAACAATGAGCATAAATGATTGCATATCGCAGATCAGTTTGTTTTATCCGAATTGATCAAAAATCAAATTTTCCTATAAATTCCTTAACCAGTATTGCTCAAAAAACAATTTTTTTCCAAAGCATATTTAAACAATTTTATTTTCTAATCGTGTTTGAACTGGGTATTTTTATTTCTTTCCATAATATAAATAATTTAAGAATATCCTATTGATGTAAAATAGATATTTAAAATACTTAATACCCAACTTACACTATGGAACACGAAAAGCGCAAACGAAAAACTCATTGATCCTGAAAGCGTAATTTGAGAATTCGGTATGTGACAACACCAGAATGGTTTTCTAAGTTGCACCGGTTACACTCTACGTTTATAAGTGGTGGCAACGGCCTTGGCAAATTTTTTTTTTGGCGCACTTCTAAAGTCGCCAAGGAAATAATTATTTCAAAAATCTTTTTCTTCCAAAAACATTTTTCTTTTCACAACGGAAAATTGAAGCTTGAAAACGTTTAGAAAAGTATATATATGTTTTTAATTTCACAAAAAGTGAATACATTACAAAACACAATTGTGTTCTAGCAGAACTAAACTTCGAATGTTGGGTAAGAATATATATATATATATATATACCCTGAAACTTATCAATTACGCTAAATACAGGGGCATGTTGGAAAAGAAAAACATTTATAAAAGAAAAAAAAAGCAAGAAATAATACAACCTGAATAACGTCAGAACTCTTGCGGTGAAAAAATAATCAAAACGAAAATGGCAAAAAACAAAACTCTTAATCCTTTAGTGAAAACTAATATATTAAAATAAAAATTCTACAACTGTCGAAGTACAAATAAATGGACCAATGGTATCACAGAAAAAGATTTAAAAGGACCAATGCAATCAAAGAATATTTTAAAATCAAAATAACCAATGAGAGCAAAGAAAAAATTTCAAACAAACCCATGAAATCAAACGATTTTAACGGATTTTGGAAGAACTTTCTATAATATTCAAAATGAAAATTGAAAGTTTGCGTTTGCCGAGGTTGAAATGAAAACCACAACAACCATAACGACAGATGGGTTACCTTAATTTATCATAACTCGCTACTAGAAGTGCGCCAAAAAATCGCCTAGCCGCTGCCATCACTCATAAACGTAGAGTGTAGCTATACTTCTAAGTTTTGTAAATTTGTGTTTTCCTAAAAAATTCATCATTGTCTATCAATACTTTTCAAATGTATATTTTCTAATTTCTCTATTTCAGAATATACTCAAGAAGTCGCTTGCTTATATGCATCTTTCGTTTATCAGAATTCTGCATTTTTGCAATGATCCGAATTATGTTTCTGTTTGCATTTATGTGTTCCAGTAATATACATGTTACATATATATTATTTAGGAGTTAAATTTTGATAAATTATTTTTGTTTCCTAAATTTATCAGTAGACGTGAGTATTATCTTGGCAGTATGTATATTTCAACCACCTTTCCTTATCTCTGTAATGGTATGTAGAATTCTGTTTCATGAAAATAAAATAAACAAAACCTCTTTAAGTAAGACTAGTCACTTTTCTTTCACAAAAACCTACAAACATCATTTAAGTTGCACAGAAAATAACTTTTTAACATCGCTTTACCTCATTGATAACTTCTATAATTTGCTTCGGTTGCAAATATTTATACATGATACATTCATCCATGTATTACCTATTTCATATTTATCTCACCTCGTGCTGTAAGACAAGCTACAAAAGTTTTTTCTAAGGATGTACTTCAGAAGTCAAATTAACAATATCCTTGAACTACAACGTATTAATTTAACGTAAGTTATCTTATTTTGAAATTATTTTATTCTAACCGGTCCTTTTAAAATAAGGCACACACCCTTATACGCTGTGTTACAATTACACATCCTTACTTAGCAATAGTTAAATAGGGAAGTTCGTCAACAACACTTCTTTAATCTAGGTTAGCGATTCCAACATGTGGTACGCGTACCCCTGGGTGGTATGTGTTGGTTCGGTTAGAGGCACGCGAAAACAATATTGAGCGGAAAACATCATAAAAGCGATTTTTAATAAAAAACACAAAAATTGGTTATAGAGTTTTATTTTACAATTCCTACATTTTTTATTCTTGCATTTAAAAATGTAACCAGGGCCGGGTGGCCTGGTCGGTAGGGCATCGAGCTCATAACTGACTGATCATGAGTTCGAGCCCAGCTGACTGAAAACTCCCCGTGTACGCTAAAAGTGACTGGTGCACGAAAAATCTGTCGTGGTCACAAAGTCCTCCATGTTCTCATAATAAATCAATACCTCTGGGAGTGCCGAACCAGGGATTAGTTGGTCTCTGGTTTGGATCAAAATTACAACCGTGTGCCTGAGTATGATTGAATGTCGTGAAAATGTGACCTCTCCGTAAAAACGAGACGTGTCAATGTGCTGCCATCTGTTGGCTAAAAATTTGAGCTAAGTCGGACTTCCTCCCAATGGGGCTCACTTGCATGGAAGCCGCATCCCCCTCGCCTCTTGCCGTCTTCGACGTGCCTGGCACTCCTTTGATGTGCCATTGTAGGCATAATAAACAACAACAAAAATATAACCATCCGTGCTTGTGTGTGAATTTTGCAACCTCAATTCACGTTAGCACAAGCTACAGATCTGTTCACTAACTAAAATATTATGTTTCATTAGAAATGAAACTGCTCTATACTAGATTGCAATGTTTCTTGGCACTGACACCACGCCCTTCGCGGAGGGATACAGTGAATGATCCAACTCCTGTTGGGTTGCAGACAGAGGTTTCGAGGTGACGTCACACTGACAAGCTTTCAACTTGGCGCATTAATCTAATTTGGCCTTAAATTTAGTACGTAAATGTTTTGAAGGCTTGCCTGTCAGTTTATATAAGAAAAGCACAATTATAGTAGTTTTAAGACATTTTTATACAATTAATAATAGAAAATATCGGAAGATATTTCTTTGAATTTACAATGGTATTTGTTAAATTTATTGCCTACTAAAAATTTTACAAAAGAAGTATCCCAGGTAGAAAATGAAATTTTTGAGGTTATGTCATTGTGTATGAGGTGTTCCCCAGCGGTGTTATATTACTGTTCGAAAAAAATATAATAGAATTTACCGCAATAAAAACTTGCCTGAAATTTAAAAGACGCGAGGTACGGCTACACTCTAAGTTTATGAGGGATGGCAACGTCTTGGCGATTTTTTTGGCGCACTTCTAGTAGCGAGTGGCAACTCATCTTTCGTTACGTTTGTTGTGGTTTTCATGGCAACCTCGGCAAACGGAAAGTTTCAATTTTCATTTTGAATATTCTAGAAAGTTCTTCCAAAATCCGTTAAAGTCGTTTGATTTCATTGATTGGTTTGAAATTTTTTCTTTCCTCCCATTGGTTATTTTGTTTTTAAAATATCCTTTGATTGTGTTGGTCCTTTTAAATCGTTTTCTGTGATACCATTGGTCGATTTATTTGCATTTTGACAGTTGTGGAATTTTTATTTTATTATAATAGTTTTCACGAAAGGATTAAGAGTTTTGTTGTTTTTTTCACCATTTTCGTTTTCATTATTTTTTTACGAAAGAATTCCGACGTTATCAGGTTGTATTATTTATTGCATTTATTTCTTTTGTAAATCTTTTTCTTTTTCAACATGCCCACTGCATTTAGTGTAATTGATACATTTCAGGGTATTCTTACCCAACATTAGTAGCTTAGTTTCTCTGCTGGTTCAAAAATGTGTTTCGATATGTGCTTAAACTTGCTACTTTTTGTGAAAGTTTTTAAAAAATTTTAAAAATTAATCACATTTCTAAGTTGCAGTGCCTCATTACACTAAAATATCGGACAAGGCGCTGTGAACTATTGGTTTCGTTTGCTCTCAGCGTATTTCTATACTGCCACCGCGTACAGCCATTGCTGGTAAAGATTTGCTTGTATCGATTGAGCTTCTTTAATTCTTCGATCATTAAATGCATTTTAGGTTTTACAAAATGGGAATTTTTGTACTTTTACTTAATAATTCAATCCCCTTGTTTTTCTAATTTTTTACGCAAGAAAATATATTGAAAACGTTATGGAGTGGAAAGGTTTACTTGCGCAAAAATGAAATAAGTTGTAAATTTTAAGATAAAAAAAAGCCTATAAATGTCATTAGGTTATTTGATTCGTTTGATTATTTAGCTAACCTAGTCTATATTACTCGAGGTGGTTCTTCGAAAGACTCTATCAGAAAAGCCATCGAAAGACCCTAGACCTTTGAGAATGGAGGGGGAGCTTCCTACGCACGGCGCGCATTGGGTGTATTTTTAATATGCCAATATTTAGAATGAATACTTTGGTTTCCAAACAATGAGGAGTGTTTTGGTATTCAAGGACAAAATGATTTAGTATTCGAGTAGTTTGGTATTCGAACACTTTGGATGAGTATTTCCATAGTCGAATACTTTGGATGTATACTTTTTTATTCGAATACTTTGGATGAATACTTCTGTGTTCGAATACTTTGAACGAATACTTTCATAATCGAATTGAAGAATCTAGCGCAACAAATACTCGAATACATGAGTACATTTGTACATTCTAATACTCCCATCTACTATATATAGTCCAACCATGACGAGTTGGCATTTGAGTCACGGAGCTTTCAGCGAACCAGGGGGATAAATCAGATGAAAGGTTAAAAAGTGGAACGATTGATGTCTGTAGCGCGAATTCTAGTTCCGAGTTAATTGCATAGTATTGAAAGTGATAGCAAAGATTACGAAAAAAAGAAACAAATAATCAACTCTGAAGATCGTATTTTCATGTGGTACGCCTTTCTACAAAAGACCCCAAGGTCATCTGCTTTATCATCGAGCTAACTACAATCAAACATTGGATTAAAATACATGAAATGAATAGGACATGATGCACGTAAAGTTACAGAAATAAATGAATTAAACTGTATGTTGGTGCTAAACATAGCTAGTATAGTTGAGAGAAATATGTCAAATTGGAGGTTTTCCTCTTGGTTGGATTAGGTACTGCCAACGTTCATCATGTACTAATGAATCAGCCTACATTAATTCAAACTCAGTGTTTAACAACGCATGGATTGATTGGTAGAAAGAAGGAGATTTTTCTCAAAGACCTATTATAACGCATTCGACATGAAAGAAAATTAAATATTCAGGAGGATTTTTAACATACTCATGGGGGAAACAGAATATGTTAAACTACGTACAATGAAGTCAGAAATATTAACAACATAGGACTATTGCTTGCTTAGTTTATAAAGAATCTCTTGCATCTTATCGTTTTGCTTAGTTTCAATTTTTTAACAATTTTCTTATCCAAGTTCCAAACCCCGATTTTGTTTCGAAAAGGAATAATGACAGCTGAGTTTCTTTCCCCTTCTCGCAACAATAATGAAACGCATAGTTCTTTGAAGTTGTATTCTTTTAGGCCTATAAATAATTCATTAAATTATGATATTACCTCATTATATACAGGTTCCGTGATATCTATATAATGAGGAATATCGAAACACAGAAACATAAGTGCTTCAAAATAAAAAATGCATAGCAAATATACTTATCTTGTAACTTTTGCATCAATCACTGGAAACAAAATCACTGTCTAGTTTCTAAATAAGTGATTATATATTTCTGATTTGCTTGAAAGTAATATCTCGCCTCATTTTAAATTTGGTTACTGTTTAGTTTGAATTCTTTTGTTTTTATTGTATGTTTCATGGCAACGGAACCCAAACGACTACAGTGTATATGAAAAAGCTGCAACAAATCTACAGAAAAGCACCAGAGATGAGTCATCGGAAATAAAATGCTTGAAATTATAGACAGAACTATCGAAATCTGTTCGCTTATGAAATGGAAGTAAAAGCTAATTCGGAATATTTCTTAAGAACTACGCTTATCAATATGAAGAACGACAAAGTATTCGCTCTTACTCGAGTGTCTTCGTATGCCAGTGTTAATATCCTCCAAAGAATACTACATCCGATTTTAGTTTCATTTCGAATGCTTGGGATAGATACTCTTTCTTCTAGCAAATCGAACAGTTGTCGAAGAGTTTGTTCCTGGATGAGACAATGGCCAAAATACGCCTCTTACGTTCTGCTTCTGATGAACATCACGTGCATGGTCACAGAGAGGGTGTTTCAAAGAGACACAAAAGTTCTAGTGTTGAACATATTCAAGTCATGTCTTCGAGTGATGCTCTATCAGTATCTCTACCGGTCTCGCAAAAGTTTCTCATCTGTGCTGAAACACATCTCACATGTCTCCAACAAGTTACAACTACAAAAAAAGTCCAAAGCTTTTCAACGTAAGGTGCGCATATGGTACGCTATTTTACAAATTTTCATTTTAGTTTTCGTGTTTCTTTACATCTTCCATAGAGTAAAGCTCCTTATGAATGCTATGTATAAATCGAACTCAAGAAAACCGTCGAACACGCAGACTTATATTGCTGTGTTATTGCACATTTTCGATTCTGCTTTCGTCCTTGTTGGAAACCTTGTGGCATTCAATTTCGTAATGTTCTATTGTACTGTCTGTGAATTTCTGACTTTGGCCTTGAAGGACTTAATCATTGCGGTCAGAGATTCAAAGATTCACCACACATACAAACTCATGATTGAAGTCTACAGTGATTTCAACGTTGGGTTCCGAGTCTTTGACGACGCTTTCTCATTTCCCGCTCTGGTAATGGTTTTAATCAACATCTCCAACATGCTATTTTTGGTGTATAATGTACTTGGTTTTTCGCCTTTCATTCATGACTTGGTCTACATCATCTGTGTGTCTAACGTGCTGATCAATACGGCTCTGTTCCTGATGCTGATGGTGTCAGCGACTCGTGCAACTGAGTCAGCGGATAGGGCCCTGGAGACGATGGAGTCCATGACTAAAAGTATCCCTTCGCGGTATATGGAGATTGAGGAACTTCTGAGAAGAAACTGTAAACGTAAAGAAACCCTCAGTCTGTGGAAAATGTACGACATCAACAAGTCGCTAATCGTCAACATCGTAGGAGGTCTTCTGACCTATGGGATTCTTCTGGCAACTCTTGGAAACATTCAAGGGGAAATTAAACAATGATCGGTTTATGTCATAACCTCCAACAAAACGACTCGTGCTATGGAATAGGCTGACTGGACCCAAGAGACTTCGGTTTCTCTGACCAAAAACATTCCTTCGCAGCATACGGAGATTGGTAATGGTAATTTTAGTTAACGTCGTACTAGAGCAACACAACGGGCTATTGACGACGGACCGGGATCAGTCCCTTAAGGGAAAGATCCGAGGACAACACCTCGTAATTTTGAACCACGGTCAGATGACGAAGCAACACCTGAGCTGGCACCCCACTCTCCAAACTTCCACGCCACATACGGAGATTGGAGATATTCTGAGAAGAAACAGCGAACGCAGGCAAACGCTCACTCTGTGAGAATCCGCAAATTGAATCTGTTTTTCACTTCTGGTTTTAAAAATTATTTTCTATGCTTCTAAACAACACTTCAACAAGAATTATTGATAACCTGCAAACACAAAATTCGGAATTCCAGTAGGGAAGGATAATTCAGAAAAATTTAAATAGAACGAGCCAAATTTCCGTTATTTCTTTTTTACTCTGTAGTTATTACTACCATCTGTTATTTTTGCGAGAATTACGCTGAGTTAAGTTTTTATATTGTGTTAAAGAGACCAAAAGCATTAAGTCATTGACAAAGAAGGAAACGTATATCAAGTGTTTGCGTGACTTTAAACTGAAATGAAAGGTAATTACTACTGTGGTTGTGTGTCAGGAAAACAGGACGTAAAAGGTACAAAAGAACATTGATTTACCCTTCTTTTAATTCTCATATAAAATACGGTACAAGTGTGTTAGGCAATCGCCTATATTGTGATTCTCGCAAAATGAAAGATGAAAACAATTTATAAATATTTTGTTTCAAAGCGTTCGAAGGCTATTTAATTCTCTACTACGACAAAAATATAGCTTTCTTGTCAGACATTTGGCTTATGGAGTATGAGACTTGGAATTAGAGTTTGGGATTAACCTTCCAGCGGTCACACTGATATTTTAGAAATACTGTGGGATTTAGATTGCGTTACTCTGAAATGTAATTTTGATTTTGGTCCAGTGGCTGGAAATTTGTCTGAACAATCTGTTTTAGATGTGCAAAATTATACCTATATTGTGATTCTCGCAAAATGAAAGATGAAAACAATTTATAAATATTTTGTTTCAAAGCGTTCGAAGGCTATTTAATTCTCTACTACGACAAAAATATAGCTTTCTTGTCAGAACATTTGGCTTATGGAGTATGAGACTTGGAATTAGAGTTTGGGATTAATCTTCCAGCGGTCACACTAATATTTTAGAAATACTGTGGGATTTAGATTGTGTTACTTTGAAATGTAATTTGAATTTTGATTTTGGTCCAGTGGCTGGAAATTTGTCTGAACAATCTATTTTAGATGTTGTGCAAAATAATTTTGATTCCATTGGTATATTACCCCCTGTAATTTTACCTGCAAAAGTTATGCTTCAAGAGACATAAAAATTAAAGTTATCCTGGTACGTTTCTTTGCCTACTAATTCAAAGTTTCTTAAATGGTTAAATGAACTAACTATATTGACTGAAAGTCGAGATGGCTCGATATTCAGAAGTAAATAGCACCACTGAAATGAATGTATCTGTTGATGCTTGTAAAGGATCTTATGGAGCTTGCATATTCCTAAGAACTGTAACAACAACTGGAGTGAAAATAATCTAATTAGAGCAAAATCGAGAGTTGCTTTGATAAAAGAAATAACGATCTATAGCTTGGAACTGATGGCTTGAATTGGAGCAAGGTTAGCTTATTCTGTGTAATCCGCTCTTGACAATCCTGAAATTAAAGTTACCTTTTGGAGTGATTCTATGGTGGCCTTATACTGGATTAAGAGACATGGTGATTGGACAGTTTTCGTTTTTAAACTGAGCAGTTGTAACAGAAGGGATAAACTGTATACGATGTAAGCGCTACAAAGCTAAAGCGTACAATTCGGATTGTTTCCTTACCTGCAGTGTGTGAAAGACGCTGTAGTTTTAAAGTCGTAGGAGTGGAGTTGTCTAAACCTCTGTTCATAAACCTTGGGAACAAAGTATGCATAGTAGTATTCACTTGAGCCGTATAGCGAGTCATACATTTAGAACTAGTGAATTCTTTGTCTACTGATAGCTTCTTTTTAGCTCTTCGACGTTTTATTGCAAGAGGCTGACCACGAGTAATTTATTTAGACAATGGCAGTAATTTTTAGAGGAGCTTACAAGGAACTTAAGAATATAGATTGGGAATGATTGCTCGACATGCAGAACTTATCATTTGGAAGTTCAATCCTCCTTTCGCCGCCTGGTAAGGAGGTTGTTGGGAAAGACTGATTCGAGTGTTAAAAGAACTCCTTAGAACTTTGGGAAGAGAAATTGTGCGAGGAGCTTCGAATAATCTTATGTAATTGTAAGGCTACCAAAAATTCTCGTCCTCTTAAATATCTTTCCGAAGATTCAGATGACTTACTCCGATTACACCAGATATTTCTGTTTGAAAATTCGAATTCGAATCTTCCTGATATATACAATGCTGATGCGCAGCAATATCGTAGACTAATAAGGTATTGCTACAAGCTTATTTTGACATACTGAGAAGGCGGTTCAGGAAAGAATATATTGGTCAAATTCTTCAGACATTTCATTCAGCAAGAAGCTGGGTGAGATTCTGTTAAATAGGAGATGGCAATAAAAACGTTTAACATGGCCACTTGCAAACATGGTAAATTTGATAGTGGGAGATGATGGAAAAGTCCGAACTGTGAAGCTGAAAACACAAGGTGTTTTAACCCAAACTATCCAAAGAGTGTATCCTCTGGAATTACTATACAATAATATTTTATATTCTTTCTACCAGTAAACAAATGTTAATGCCATTCTTTCAGAAAGGGGTAAGAGCTTAGAAGTTCTAGATGTCGTACCTGTCATCCATATTGTGGGTGATGAGAGCAGGTCATGTTGTGAACTCCCGTTAAGAGACTAAACCTGTTCTTGATGAGGGTTTTGAGTGGACATCGGCCCACTCAAAAGAGGAGTGTATTTTAGATCAAGAAAAATTAACTGAAAGGAACTATTTTGACATTCATGTGATGTCACTTTCTTTGTTACTTCTTTGTTGAGCATAAGAGGATTGTGTATTAGGAAAATTGTAACCAAACTTAAACGTTGTTCTTTTGTGTTGTAATGAATATATCTGTTTGTTAACACTAGACTTTGGTCATTAGTGGTAAATTATAACACATTGGACACTAAAGCATGAATAAATAAGTCACATACAACCTGGCTGAGGGTTGGAGAAGAAGTGAAAGTTTATTGGACAGACACATATTTAAATAGTACTTACAGGTATCGTCATTTATTGGCAGTTACACAATTTATAAACTAATTTCCAACAATTAGTATGCTACGACATCGGTGTTGGATTGGTCCAATTGTTAGGTATTAACGATGCAATGAGTACAGAGCAAATAAAAATTCACCCGCTTCGAATATGGCCTTGAATCTGTTGAAAGTTATCAATATGTTGGGAGATCTTCAACACGTATAACGCCCAAGAATATCAAATAAGTACAGGCTTCAAGGAACAAAGATCAGGTACTGACAGTGCAAGAATTATAACATGACTAGGGGATTCAAAAACAACTGCTTAAGATTTTGACAAAGTGTCATGCAGGATTTTATGATAAAACATCAAATCGACCAGGGTGTCTCAACCCGACAACCAGCATTTGCCGTCTTGCAACTTTTGGCTTTTACTAAGCCCAAAAATACCTCTGAAAGCGAAGAGATTTCAGTCCATGGATGCAATTTAGGTCAACACAACCTGGAGAACTGAAGACGATTCCAAAAATGGACGTTGCAGTGTTTCGAAAAGCAGAACAGATGCTGGTAGAGAGGTGTGAGGTGCCAAGGTACCTACTTCGATGGAGATTAGGTGCCAGAAATCATAGGTGCAGTGTATTCATGTTACATGCTGGATACTCTCAAATAGACCTCGTTGTAACAAAATTTAAAAACTCTTTTATCAAAGTTATATTTAGATTGTGCTAGTCTCTATTTAGAGAATATAAGCAATACATTAGAAATATTTGTCTAATGTATTGCTTAGACAGTATATATTAGGAAGAAATCAACAAATCAAACAGTAAATGAATAACAACTGGATTTCAGCAAAGGTCATCCTGGAGGCCACTGTAGCTGTCTTCCTCCCAGTACATGGATGTGCAAGTGATACACAGACTGAGAACCATCAGGGCCATTGTTGATCACTGAAAAAGAAAGCACATGATAAGTGTAAAGCATACATCAGCTTTAAAACAAGTTAAACATACACAGTGCAAAAAAAAAGACCCTATTTGACTATGACTACACTTGAAGTCAATTAAGTTATTGATTGTACAGAATATATCCTACAAATTGGTTAAGTTTTAAGAGCAGAAATATGATTCACTGATTTTGATTCCTACACTATTTACCTCATGAGTAACAGCACACCAAAAAGAGATGGAATACTATATTGGGGTTGCCATATTTATCGTAATTAATGCTTAAATACTTAGCTAGCTTATTTCTGTTGATAATTGTATGCTCATATGGGCTTCAGCCTTAATATATGCAAACAGATTAAATGCTGGGATGTGAAAATTATGTTTTCCCCAAATACCTGTGAAAGTAGGGGGATTATAATTTAGTCTATAATTATGTTAGAATTCTTGTTGTAGGAAGATACATTCTGAGAATGAATTTTGATACCACCAGATGATGTTGGGACATTTCCGCAGAACTCTTCCCGCCATTACAGTTCAGTTGCGAATCAGCCATAAATGGTTGATGAGTATACAACTTAACAAAGTTGTATTCTTCGACCACTTAACGTTTTCTTCTATTTTCTGTTCATAATTTATTTTTGTTTTTATGTTTTAAATAAACTGTTATGTAAGTGTTTTCCCCTTGTGATCTTTTTGGTCTTGTTGGGCAAATGCTGACACAAACTTTTATTACACAAACTTTAGCTTGGAATACCTTCATTTCACATGCTATACTAGATTATTGAGTATACTCGAAAAAATATATTGGAAAAATTATTTTATACCGATAGTTTTAGTCTTTTGAGGTTTCACTCCTCAAAGTTGTTTTGAAACAAAAATTTTAAAAACTCCTTTTTCAGGAAATGCAGGCAAATTATTCATTTTAGGAACTATGACAGGAGTATAACATAGTGACATAATAAAAAGGTAAAAAATTTAACCAGTATTCATTTCTTGTGAGATGAATTTGTAATGTTTCAATAACTTCAATTTTATGGTGGAAGAGTTCACTGAAGTATAAGCATCTGTGAAGTAAAGTTGACCCCAAGCATAGACAAAGTGTCATGCAATTTCATTTCAATAAAATCTTCCAACCGAAAATAACTTTTTGTCTTTTAAAATAAAATAAATGTGATAAAAATACAAAATTTTACTGGATATCAAATAAAATAATGTGAGAAATTTATCTTTGTGAAGTACTACACTCGCAATGAATCGTCAAGAGAATTAATCCGTACTGGAAAGCTGTGAAACATAAAAAAAGAATAGAAATAGGTAAATTTAGTGCTTCGAAAGTAACTACAATTTTCTGATGTTTCAATAAATTTGACTTAGTTGATTGGAATTTTTTTTAAGTTATTAAAAACGTATCTGCATATCAAGAAACAGAAAATTTTTGCAATGGTTTTTACATCCATAAGTTTCTCCTGGGATCAATACAACTGTTTTGTGGATGCATGGTCAAATACTGAATGTGTAACTGATAAATTTCCTTTCACTTATTAAATAATTAAACTGATACCCTTATTAAATAATTAACTTCCATTAAACAAAATATTGTCACTTTTTTTATGCCAGGGCCCATGTCAAACAAACCAGTACACACTACTTGATGCACAGTGTATAGGAGAGACTGTTGTACCTTTGAACATATTTCAATTTTTTAGTTCTTGGTGTTTCTCTGGTGGGGTGCATAATCTGTGTCCATTTCTTGAAATCAGCTGTGGTAAGCAATGCTATTGCATTGAAATGTTGTTTAGAAGAGCTAATGGAGCATGGATAATGTTTGTAATTTTGAGCTTTACAATCCAATGTTTTCTTGGAACAGTTATTTATTTATTTTTAATAATTTTTACATATTGTTTTTATGAAATTTTATTGCACTACCCAATTAAGCTTTTTTTTCTGTTTTGTTGACTTATTTGTGTTCTGATAACATAAAAGCAAAGAAAAACCAGCAAGAAAGAGACTTGATTTATACAGCTGCTATGAGTATGGCTGTAGGAGCTGTAACTGAAAAAGAGAGAGAGGTTGGTCTCGTAAAAACCTAAAATAGCCATTTAAAACCTAGAAGATCTAAAACTGAAGTCGAAAAAAACTTAATCAAAGATTTTAAAAACCTCAACACATCAGGGGCTTACTAATCACTAAAGCTTATCATTAGTAATACTGCATACTCTCTTCTATCTGTGAGCACAACAAGGTTAATTATGTTCAGTCTACCTTAAACTTATTTGTTTATTAAAACTGAATGATACAAGCTGTTCCCACAGAATCACTTTCTTTTTAGAACAAATGGGTTAATTGAAGCTATGTAAACGTAAACTGTGGTCACATAAAAGCAATATAAATCATCTCTATGGTCTAATATTGTCAAAAAAATGAAAAGATAAATACTTCCATTTTGTAACTCACCAATTCGATATCCTTTTTCCAGATTTTCTTTGAGAGCCACTTCCTTTGCAACTTGGAGAAGATGACCCAAGAGCTAAAAAAAAAATATTGAAATGACAAAAATACAGCAGAAATTTCAAACATATTCAAGTTCATGTAGATTTTTTTTCAAACAAGGTCCTTTTACTTTATACATAAAAAGTTACATAATTTATTCAAATAAAATACATAAAGATGACTTTTTTCGATTAATAACCAAATCACAACGAACAGTTAAGTTTTTGAAAAAGTGTAAAAATTAATGCAATTTTAAATATTGCATTTATCAGATCAGTTGTGTTTGACACTTCTATTTATACAATTAGTTCTCAATGTTTTATGCCCACATCCCATTTTGATGCTCCCTTTAATGAAAAAATATGGTGTGTAGAGGATAACATAAAATTATCAAACAAGCGATTCGGCACCATTCTTATGAATAACGTTCAAATAAAACATTTTGTATCAAATTCTTTTACAAATTGTCAACTCAATAAATAATAAATAACTGGCCTCTGTTTATGCTGCAAATTTGAGCTTTTTCGACCCTATGATATGTTTGATTTCTTCACACACCCTTCATTTAGACATCAGTAGATACATAAACAAATAGAACAGCCATTATGGGGAACAGAGAACCCAAGGTTAGTTCATGAACAACCTTTCATTCTCGTCAAGCAACTGTTTGGTGTGCCATTTCAAGTGGAGGCATTCCTTGAACCTTTTTTTTTTCGAAGATGCTAATGATTGTCAATTGTGAACGATATTAGGTGATGTTGTGCACATTTTTTTTTTGGTTGAAATTGACTGACAAAAGGTTTACAGCACATGTGGTTTCATAGATGAAGCAAATTTACTTTGCAGAAATGGTTGCTTACAAATGTATGTTAAACCAAAAAATAAACACATGAATGGGACATGCGCATGAAACATAAAATAGTTTTATGAGTAGTCCACGAGCACCACTGTTTGTTTTCTTATCTTTTTCACATGCATGTTTTACATAACTATTTTCCCTCTTCATTCAACATAAATCATTTTGTGTTTTCTAAATCCAACTTTCTTTCACTTCCTCTCTTTCTCGACTCTGCTCCAATCTTCTCATTTGTAGATATTACTGTAAGAGATAATTGTCACTATTTCATTGTCAAAGTCTGATTTTCTTCAACTGCTTGCTCAGGCTCTGTTTAATAATACCCTCAGCCCTGAGGACATACTATGCTAAAAAAAAAAAAAAATTCAGATAGTTAAAACTTAATCATGTTTTATGTGCTTTTATATAAAAAACAAACACCAAACCCACGCAAACAGCATGCTAGTCAAATATGATCTACAGCCTTAAGTTCTAATATTTTATAAACAGCACTGGCAAAATTGCATGAAAGATTATATATTTACTTTTACTTATTCCGGGCACTTGAAGTTATTTATCATGGCAATACAAGGACAAATTTGTGAACCACTTAGCATTACCTTGGTGCAACATTGAGGGTTAAACCTCACATCCATCCACATGTTCTTGGCAAAACCCATTTATATAGAGGCCACACACATTCATTCTAGATGGACAAACATCTATGTCTTAATCCTGGATTTGAAGTAGGAGCTTTTTAATCCAGATGGCAATACCCAGACCACTATCCATATAGGATAAGAAAGCTAATTCAAGACATCTAGACTAAGTACAAACCTGTGTGTCATCTGCAGAAGCGCTGCTCAAGGTAGGAATCCATTTTCGAGGAATCACTAAAAAGTGTACTGGAGCTTGGGGTGTGATATCCCGAAATGCTATGCACTAAAAAGAACAAAAATTAGAATTTCTCACAAATGCAAATTTAAAATTTTACTGTTACATTGAAAAAATATAAATTTAACACTAGAAATATTTGATATGAACGATTTGACCAGAAAAATTAAATATTCGGGTGTTATATGAGTAATAATTCATTTCCAAGCTGATCACTTTAGATAAAACATTTTGTATCAAATTCTTTTACAAATAGTCAACTCAGTAAATAATAAATAACTGGCCTCTGTTTACGCTGCAAATTTGAGTTTTTTCGACCACATGATTGGTTTGATTTCTTTACACACCCTTCAGTTTGACATCAGTAGATACATAAACAAATAGGACAGCCAGTATGGGGGAACAGAGAACCCAAGGTTAGTTCATGAACAACCTTACATTCTTGTCAAGCAACTGTTTGGTGTGCCATTTCGAGTACATTACTGGAACATTTTTTTTCGAAGATGTTAATGATTGTCAGTTGTGAACGATATTATGCTCATTTTTTTCGGTTGAAATTGATTGACAAAAGGTTTACAGCACATGTGGTTTCATAGATGAAGCAAATTTACTTGGTGAATTTGAGGGAGATTTAATCACGACAAATTTTGAAGCACAGCACACCGATAAATACTCATGGAATGGATAGTATAAAATAAAACAACTAATTAACATTGCATTTAATATACAGGTCACAATATACAGTGGCAGATCAAATCATGTTGAGGCCCTGGATGCAAACAACTCTGAGACCCTAATAAATTCTCAGCTTTAGGATCAAAATATATTTATATAATTTTATTAAAAAATTTATAAGTTTGTACAGTGAAACAAATCTTAAAACTGCTTCATTAATTATAATAATAATTACAAATAAGAAATGCACAAAATTATAAGATCTAGGTGAATTGGTCATATGAAATTGTCAGTTTTTACTGTTAAATTTGGCATTGCTACTTCCATCTGCCAGTTGTAAGAAGAAACAAACTTCTAACAGGAGGAATTGACTCAAATTGTGCAGTTATGTCCATTAGGAAAGATTTCTATCAATATCCACAGGTTTTTATTCATAATTTTATCAAATCTAAATTTTAAAGTCATGTTAGTAAAAACTATTCATACAACTAAAAAAAAAATTTTTTTAAGAAATATTGTATATATCTCATTTGGGTTCTTGATAGTAACATCGAAACAAAGCATTCAAGCTCACATAACAGAAAAAAACTGTTGGGACAAGTAAGAAGTACATTAGTAAAAAATCAACGCATTTTCTGAACGATCTGATCTGAGATTTGTCGGCAGAAAGCTATTTGGGGGCAAAGCTAAATTTAATAGATGCTAGGTTTCATCAAAAATAAATTCCAATATTTCTTCAGGAACAAAACGAATCCTTTAACCATCTTCTATTTCTAGATTCACCTTGTTGCAATTAAATGTTTCTAAAAATATCATAAATTAAATGCCTTAAGTACAAAGGTAAAGGGACATACACAGCAGAGAGGCAAACAAGAAGAGTTGCTCGTAAATACTATTACTCTCAAAAGTACAAATACTTTTTTGATCAGAAGGCAAAACAAGTCCAATTTTGACAAAAGGGAGCAAATCACATTGCAAAGAATACATGTTTTAATATAGGGAAGGTTCCCCTCGTGCTGCAATTCCACTAGCAACACTTCTGGGCATAGTTTCAACAAGTTATGCCTTTTCTATATATTGATTATGTATGTTTATGCCTTTTCTATATATTGATACACAGCTATGGGTATTTGTGTCCATTCCTACTTCAAGAATATCGCCAGCTCAGCTGTAGATTTCGGACGTGGTTCCCTGGTCCACAAGCGTTGCTCTAACTCGTCCCACAAATGTTCTATGGGATTTAGGCCTGGACTCTGAGCAAAACAGGGAAGACGTTTTACATCCATATCTTGATACCACTGCCTGACAGAGGCTGAAACATTACATGGAGCATTGTCGCCCTGGAAGTAACATTCGTCTATTCCATAAAATTGCCAGAGCATAGGAAGAACCTGATTGTCCATAATGTTTATGTAAGCATCGGCATTCAATTGACCAGGAACAACATGCAAAGGTCCCAGGCCATACCACGAAAAAACATCCCCAAACAAACAGTTGGATTTTATGCAAATTTGCTGGCGTCCGGTCTATTATTGTAAGGTAGTGTATATTTTGGTGTGCCGCAATATTTTAGTAATTGTATGTGTGGTATGAGATGAAAAAGGTTGAAAATCTCATAAATGGTAATAGTGTTTACAAAAGCAAACTTCTTTCAGAAAAATTAAATTTATTACAGAAGTAAAGTTTACGTTTATGCTGAAAAACAATCGAGTACAAGAAAAATTGTACCCAAAAACCAAAAAGTTCCAGAAAAAACTACTACTATTATAATGGATTTGGATAAGAACAGACGTGTGATATTGTATTAATGGAAGACAGCTTGGATAACCTACAGAATAATGCCACTGTTTATGTGAGGGAGGATACTTTGATGCTCCTAAAGTGATTTTCTGTCTGCTCTAATAAAAAAAATTAGTTTATCAACCTCAATAACTTCAATCAGAACACTAATGGTTTAGATTTACTTTCAAATGAAAACTGAATTCTCCTTTATGATGTATTTTTTACTAAGGAGTACTATCCCTGCACATGTAGGTTTAAATTACCAAGGTTACTAACAGAAGGAATATTTGATTGATTGGGAAACTAAATACTATACCTCCCATCACTCAAATTGAATAATTAAGATCTTCCTTGCTACATACATTCTTACAACATTTAAAAAAGACCTAATGATGCCATTGTCATAGTCTAATTTCAGGCAAAAGTGACCAAACTAATTCCTGCCAAAAGTAAAATTAGCATAGAACAATTGCATAGAACATAGCAATTCAACAGTAATATTTTCCAGTTTTAAGGCCTGTCTATAAAAATGCTCTTAACCTAGTACCTAGTGAGTGGTTTGTTATTGGGAAAATAAAATTAAGTTATTAAATTATTTATAAGTCTGTATGTTTTTAGTCCTAATCTACAAGTACCTAATCAAAAGTAAGCATTTTTCTATATTATGCAAATTTCAAACTCTTTACAACCATAGTCAATTATCTTTACCATTAGCTGACTCAATGAATTTCATTTGAACCTGAGATGAGATGCTTAAGATCTTATTAAGGTTTGCAGTTTGTATCTTAAATCAAAGAAAATATAATACATACAATTCTGTTCTATACTTCTGGTTTACAATCAAGAAATGTATATTCCGCCACCAATTTCTACATGCTAAACATTCTATTGATTATTATAGATAGGTTTTTATTTACAGATGAATCTAAACTCTCAATAATAATGGCAATTAATATCATAATGTATTTTCAAAAATAATGTATAGCCAATTCCATGTGATAAAAAAGTTTTTTGGAAAACTAACTCACATTTCCTTTAACTCTTTTCCGTATTTAAAAATATATATATTGAATTTGGTAACACCTAATGCATTTATTTTATCAGTATATGTTTAGCTGTTCCATAGATGTGAAGATTTTTGCACAGTAAACTGTCTTTAAAGGCAATTTTTTTTCTAATATTATTGCATATGTTTGTTTAATTTTCATGCACGATTGTAAAAGTGATTTCAGTTAGAGGATATTATGTCAAATTTTTTTTTGTAACAGATATATCCATTACCATATGTATGGAATAATATGCAAAAAAAGTACTCGTTACATGGTAACGAGTTACAAAAAAACTTAGTTTTCATTAATTATTTTTAAATATTCTAGGTTTAAAATTAAAACTTTCACTTTTTATCTTACTTCGTAAGAAGAGTAGAAGTAAATTAAATATTTTATTTCAATACAAGCTTTATCATTCCAGAATATTGAATACTCCCATAAATTCATAATATCATATATTAATAACTATGAAATAATCCTATAAATAATTACAACTGTTTACATCAAAAAGATTACTTTATCATCCTCATGCACTATATCAGCAGGAACACTTTTATCTAAAATCTTAGCAAATATAGTTGGCCTTAAAGGATCTTTTGCAGCTTTCACAGCTTTGGACACCTCACTTTCAGTAGTACACATGGTTCGGAGGAGCTAAAAAAGATAATTTTAGTCAGAATAACTTTTTTTATTAAATTTTTTAACACTTGATACTATTGCCACATGGTTTAATTCAAGCAACATCAATCATAGCAAAATTTATAGCCTCCAGCATTTCAGAAATATGTACAGTATAGTGCAACTCTAACATAGCAGTAGTGGAGCATCAATGTAAGCTCAAAATAGCAGCAGAAAAGTATTATGAATCATTATGCCTCAATTTGTTGTTGCCTTGTATTCTGTCCACCTGACATACTAGGTCTCAGCACCCTGATACATCAACTCATGTGGCTAAGATTCATTTCCCATGGACTCGTACTGCATGACAGTGTTGGATGCATGAGAAGTCAATAGTTTCAGTTCTGGAAGCCATCCGAGTCCATTTTGAAGATTCCCACCATGACTTCAGGGCCCATTGCTCATGTTATGTTTTGCTAAGGTTGTCCCTTGACTAGTGTCTTTCAAATGCCAAGTCTCAGTTGGCTCCCTAGCTGTAGAACTTGTTGATTGTGATAGTACTATAAGTTATGTTCCTTGGGCAGTATGCTACTGTCAAATTGATTCAAGAATATGAACTTTACTTCAGTTTCTAATTGAGGCAATAAGACAAAAGAACACATAAAAGAAAATAACACTAATTGTTAGGTATGGTTTGTGTGAGTTTGGCAACATTGAATTTGTATTACATTAGTTCTAGTACTTTGGTAACATCAGTTTCTTTTAAGAAACCATTGTACTCAAAAAGTCCTTGACACATTTCCAAAATTGTTTTAATCAACCAACTGCCATATGAAAGTGAGGTTTTCCCAAAATTGCTTTACATTGCATAAGTTTTTTATTTTGACATAAAAAATTCCAAATGTAATGCATAGATGGCACTGTACTGAAAAAGAATATAAAAATTGTACACAAATTACAATACATATTAGAATTTATTAGATCATTTTTGTCACTACATACTACCTACTATATTTCAATGTGAGCACGCTTTGTGGATAACCAATACTCAATTTCAATCAATGTATTTGCTAACATGGATTGCTGAATAGTGTTGATTACTTGCATGATTCGTGTGTCTTCAATTCTTCATAATTAAATTATTTTTTAAGCCAAAAAAATAACGATGCCATTTAAGGCTATCTAAGTGAAAACTGCACGCTCGTATGACAATTGGTTGATTTTATATAAAATTTTGAAATGTGTCATGGACTTTTCACCCTTCCTGTGTAATTCGAACTGATGTTCGCTGGTTGTTTCAGTTTCCATCTTTTGTAGATGTGTGAATAAGTATTGATATCTATTCGATTATGGTTTTAATTTGTTTACAATGAGGAACTCCTTAGAGTTGGCGATAAAATGTCCTCAACTATACATCTTGAACCAAGAGAAAGTTATTCCCATTTATAATTTTCCTGGTGTGGTTGAAAAAAATTATTTTTTTTACCAAGAACACATTTCAGCTTCATTGGTTGGTTGGGGTTTCTAGAGCAAAGGCCATGTTTGGCAAACGCCAAATAAATCGGCTCCATCGAACAGAGGACATTGTTTATTTATTTTCTAATTGAAGTTCAAAGCAAAATGTTTAACGAAAAGACAGTACTTGATAAAAGTTCCGAACAAATAATTTCGGTGTCGATGAAGAACAGGCGTTCATGCTTAGCTGATTATTCGAATTAATTTTTGCTCTCCAAATTAACAGTATTGTTTGTTTACATCACAGCAGGAACACGTGAATTTATGTTTTGTCGTCTATCTCCTTCTCCCAGGGGTAATAAAATTATAATTTCTGTGAAACTTCCCCTCTTGTATTTTTGTTTTTGAATCAAGGATACTTTTATGGGATAAAAATAGAATTTTATACGTGTAAAGAAACACTTTTTTTTTTTTCAATTTTTAGTCATTAGTTTATTTTTAACTAGGTAATGGTAATTTTTAGTTAACGTCATACTTGAGCAACACAACGGGCTATTGACGACGGTCCGGGATCAGTCCCTTAAGTGAAAGATCCGAGGACAACACCTCGTAATTTTGAACCACGGTCAGATGACCAAGCAACACCTGAGCTGGCACCCCTCTCTCCAAACTTCCACGCCAACCCAATGTGAGGACTTTCGGCCACGACAGATTTAAGGTGCACCAGCCGCCTCTACACCATACGTTTACAAACATCCATGCCCTGACCCGGATTCGAACCAGGAACCTTCCGATCTAGAGGCTAACACCTTAACCACTATACCGGTTGGTCGGCGGGGGTTGGTGTGGAAGTTTGGAGAGTGGGGTACGAGCTCACAAACGTCTCAACGGTGGAAGAACTCTATACTCTGCACTGTCTAGCTCTTTAATGCTGCGCATGCTTGAAGCTGTGACGTAGTAAGAACAGCGTTTTGGGCGACAATGTAGTATTTTGATCCATTTTGTCTTTGCCATAAACTGCCAAAAAAGGCAATCATTTTTTTAAGAATGTAAAAGCATATTTCTTCCCGTTTCCCGCCGTTTCAAGATCTAGGATAGGTTGTGAAAATAACTGCGCGCGCGGGAAGAAATAGATGGTTTGGTTTCATTGCGGAAAGTGCACGGAATGGGATGGATAACAAGAAAACAGAAATTTGCCAAATTAACAAGTGAATGGAAATGAAGATAATGAAATGCGTTCCTGGTCAACATCAGGAAAGCTTTTAATGTTTTGCGAAGGAAAAATATCGACCCAGTAAAACTGGATTTACTAATAGAAATGGGTTTGACTGTAAATTAGAACTAATAATAATCTTCAAAGCTTGATACTTAAGAAATAAACTCTTTTTGCAAAAACAAAAATTACATTGAAATTTTTATTAATTTCCACAAAAAGGTCTTTAAATATTTTTCATGTTTTGTTTGTTTTCGAAACCATAGATTTAATGGCATTCTTTGAGAAAAAATGTTCTCACTTTTATTTCAGAATAGGGTAATTTGTTTATTTTTAGCCACTTTTGGCACACATAATAAAAAGGAATTTTTAATTCCTTTTTAATAATATACAACAAATGTACACCAAATAATTAAACTCCATCAAATTGTGAGATATTTGACAAGTTGACTACATTTTGCTAAGCACTGTGTGACAACGCGTCCACGCTCTTTCTCCCCACCGATAGAGGAGTTCGGGCTGTCTAGACACCAAGGTGCTGTTCTGGTTCCCAGGAGAGTCGGGGCTCTTTCATCTGTGCAGACGTCTCCGGTGGTCGGAGGGATTTCAGACAACAAGTCGTCTCGGTGGCGCTAGAACATTCTGGAATCTTTTGGAAAGCCCGACAAGGAGAACTTTAGCCAATGGGAGAAGAGAGGACGTTCTTAACCCCTTTTAGCCGACCCGAGTTCGAAGAGAACCAGGGGGCAGACTACGCTGAGATTTCAACGGTGCGGTTGATTTAGCGAGACTCAGAGGTCCCAGGTAGGGAACCGACCAAGTCCCAGTGCGGGCAATATTGTATCTAAACTCTTCGTCAACTTATGTAAATTTATGTACAAAGTAATCAATTAAAATACTCCAGAAAGCAGTACTGACTTGATACTTTTTGTACAGCAATTCCCCACCACCCAGCTGTGAAGTTGTCACAACTAGAATAATTAGATTTTTGATGGCAGTGGTGGGATACAGATTTTTTTTTAAATCAAATCTGCGGACTCGTACGTTACTTACCTGAACAGTGTCATTATTTGAGGGTCATTCCACGTGAAATGAGCAAAAATCAGGAAAAACCCGTGGCCGTATGGTAATGGATTTTCATGAAATTTGGTACAGGGGTTTAGTTTATACATAAATAACGATATCCAAAAGAATTAGGTTCAAAATTAAATATTTTCGAAATTGGAGGCATTTTTAGGACTTCCAACTTTGAAGAACAGTTGCGAGATCGCTTAATGTTGCATGTTTGAAGTTCTGTTTCTCCAAAACTACTTAACGTAGACAAACATGTTTTACATTTTTATAATCTGTACAAAATGTTCTTTTTTTCACTGTGGCAACAACCTTTTTAAGCATCATATTTAATCCAAAATTTTGTTGCAAAAAATGGAAAATTGTCATTTTTGACGGAATTAAAAACATTTCTATGGGCTAAAGAAATTTTACGACATACTTTAAATTCATGCCAGTTACAATGCTAGATATGATAATATTACTGATAGAGTTTGGAAGTCGTATTTTAATTCTTTCATCTTCAAAATAGCTAACGAAAAGTAAAATGATAATTTTCTACTCTAAATAGGCATAAGAAATTAAATGAAGGACAGCTTTTACAAAACCGACATTTCACAGGAATACAGTTTCATATGTATATTACTTGTAAAAAAATAATCAGGATTGTAATCTGAGTCCTAAAGCAACAATAATAAAAACAAAATCACAACATTTGCTTCCCACTCTATGCATGTTACGAGAACTTCAATGATAACAGTGAAATAAAATATAGATAATGAAACCCTAATTCAACAAAGAAATACCAAATCATGTTTAACTTTAAGGGTGAATTATAAAAGCAGAAAAAATGAGTGTCAAAACAAGCTTAAGAATTTCAACATAGTATCACAGAAATTATGAATTTTAACTAATTACCTTTTCAAATTCACGATGTGGTAAAGCTCACAAGTTAGACTTTGCTTCTTCTATTATTGAAACGTGATTTTTTTTGTGCTGCTGAATTCTTTTTAAACTCTTTACTTCTTTTCCTGGCGATTGCGATAAATATGACACTTGAATTAGTGTCGTACAATTTGGAATAGGAATGTAGCAATGACAGTTACGAGTTCCCGTAATGGTTGCGGTCCCTTCATTAAACCTTTTTTTGTTGAAGATAAGACTCAATTTGAATAACATCAGTTGAAGGCACATAAAAGAATTTGATGTTTGAAAAATGGTTGAAGTACAGAAGGAAAATAGTTGTTTTGCATTTAAAATCTGATTGTTGTATGGTCTCTGTAAACTTGTTCTTGTGGCTAACCGTTTGATAGTTCCACCGATTCCATCGCATGGGCTTTTGCCATGACTTGTAGCGAAAAAGTGCCATTCTGCCTTCAATTCAAAATCGGATTCATGATGGCAAATGTTGGAAAAGTTTTTCCGGTTTTTATACTGTGCTGAACACCTATCGCTGAAATAGATAAGTTTCTTCACAGAAAGAAACCTTTCTTTTATAAAAGGGATTATGGCAGTCTGAAATGCAAATACACTCAATGTATCATGTCTAGTATGGTCACTAATAACACACATTGAAAGGATTTGAAACCTGTTTTCGTTATCCTTCCCATAAAGTACAAATGGGTGCAGTGTAGCTTGAGTAGTTTCCCAATAGAATCCTTGAATTGCATCCTGAACAATAAATGAATAATTTTCTGAAAAATCGAGGAGTACAATGCACTCCTCCTGGGAAACAGTCAATTTCTTTTCCTCCAAAAATTTGGACTGCGATTTAGCAATGAAATGATGTTTTGTCAATCCAGACATACTCTCAACAAGTGAGTCAAGAAATTCTTCTGTTGACTGGACTTGTGTGATTAGAGTAGATCTGTCGGTCAAAATCCAACGCTTGCAAATAATTTCTTCTAAATTTTGGAAAACCTCAAATTTTTCTATTTGAACACGAAATTCATCTTTTGGACACTTATCACATTCTACGAACATACATTTTTCCTTTTCATTGTTACAAACATATAATTTCATTAGCTCTAGCAAAGAATAATGATGTTTAATAGCGTGTAACATCAGTTTCATATTTTGATGTATGGTGCACACACACACACGGAATGTGTACCATTACTTCCAGCTAGTACACAATGTTTCGGTCTTAATTCAGCAAATTTACTGAAAACAATCTTTGCACTCCCATGCTGTTGCTTAAACTGCTGGTATCCTTCTTTTAAGTTACAAAGAATCAACCTTTTTTGTTTTGGGACTTTACCTTCATCTGTTTTTACATTAACATAGTCTTTTTTTCCTGGACATAGCCGACTTATGTCATCAGACACGTAAAAGTTTATGACTATTGCAATAATATTGTCATTAATTTTTTTGCCTTGTCTCTTAGAAGGTTTTCCTTGCTAAATACAATGTGGTAGAAAATTCTGTTCTTATTTTTTCCAGACTCCAGCTCTTTGGAACAAGAGTTAGAATTTGAATTTTTTCTGCAGGGGATGTTGTTTCAGCAAACTTTGCTTTCAGCTGTTCTATTAAACAATAAAAAATCTTCCTTGCTTTCAGTCGCATGTCTACTATTAATTTTATTGAGGTTTACTTTCAAAACAGTTTCCAAATTTATTTTAGCAGTTGAAACAAATTTCTGTAATTTTCTTCTGCCATAATGTTTTCTTTGAGTCATGCTGAGTTTACGAACCTTTTCAACAGGCGAATTTCCCATGTTCTGTAGGCTGTTATTTAGTTTCTCGTACTGTTTCTCTAAAGCTTCCGTTTCAAAATCAAAATCTGTTGAATCTTATTCTGTAATAAAATTTTTAACACCAATTTCACATGTGAGACAGATCTTTTTACCTGGCGAGAGCAATCCAGCTGATTTCTTGGCAATATCTAGTGTTATTATTCGCAGGGACTTTTTCACGGCACGTTTGTGACTTTTAAAAGGATTACAACAAGTTCGTCGGAATAAGTAAGTATACTTCAGTAAATACACTTTCTCATGGTGAAGACAAATGTTTTCAAACTTCCTACCTAATTTCAAATACAACAATTCTCTGGCTTTATCTGTAAGTTCGGAAAGTTCTTTTAATCCGGTTTCTTTTACATAATGGATTTTATGGCAGTTTTCTTACACCATTTCTCCCACGTCACAGTTCGAAAGTTCAGGAATATTAAAATCTCTTTTACTATCAAAATCAAACATAGTAATAATATTTCCTAAAAACTACAAGAAAATCCAAAAGACATCTCTAACCGACTAATGATCATTTCAATGGATGGAACACTTATGGATTGCCACTTGAACATTCGTCGGTGTTCGAAAGCTTTCGGTTCAGCAAAAAATTATCAGTTTATAGCAACCCAAGCACATTTATAACCATAATTCATTTAATAGTGTTTATTTATTCTATTATCTGTCATTGAATGTAATAGCATCTCTTTCAATGAGGAAATGGATGGCTTAATGGCGTGTTTTCGCCTGTTTTGTTTCATCATGCGATAAAATAAAACTATAGTTTTCATCTAGTTAAAAATGCTCCTGGGACGAAAATAAGCAAATTACAATGATGAAAATTTCAGGACAGATAATATACATCTGGACACATAATACTGAAAATTTGTGAGTTTCTCGGAGCTGTCCTTCACAATAAAATTTGTATTTAAAAATACAGAAAAATCGCAGTTTTCAATTATTTTCCTTTTTTATTATTATTTTTTCTTTAATAAGGAATAGGACTACAATCACTAAATTATACCTACCTTTTATATAGAAGAAGGGCTTTGTTAAGAATTATTTTTGATATTGTCTTTCCATTTTTAGAGGTACTAGAGCAATTTGAAATTGGTATCATATTGGACAAATCTCTATTTTCGCCGATCCTTCAGAACGAGAAGTGCCGGATATTAAACAAAATTCTGACATTTCCTGAAAGAACTTTTACTGAAGAATGTAACAATATAAAAATTTATAATTTGTGTCAATAACTTTTTGAAATATTGGGTCTCAAACAGGCTACTATTAGTGCTGCAAAAATCTACATTTGTGTGACCTTGAATTTTAAAATTCAATAAAAAATAAAATATCCATTTCTGGCATTTAATATTTGGCAGTTCCTCCTTACTATATGCGATCTATTTAGAAACTAATTTTCATTAAAATCGGTGATGTGTCAGCCACAGCCTATTTGCTCATTTTGCGTGGAATGACCCTTGACGGAACTCTATCGTTTAATCGTGTGCGGAAATTCTTCAAAGTAGCCATTTCACACCTTTGTAATCGGCTAGTTACCTACAGCGTGTGCCGCGTCCCAGACATTTGCAGGAGCGCAGTCAACATCAGCCTGAACCGTGTGACGTAGTGGAATCAGCAAGGCAACTACAGCTTTTGCCGCGTCCCAGACGTTTGAAGGAGCTTTGTCAACTTCATCTTGAGCCGTGTGACCGAGGGGAATCTTGCACCCGACCTTGCAAGATTGATGACAAGAGACCCTGATGTGCTGATGTTGGAAAGCGTGAGCCTATTTGAAGATTTTTCTTTTGAGAGGCATAATTTTTTATCTAGTCTTTCAAATTGATTGTCAAAACTTTATTGTGTTTTAACTTAAATGCATTAGCAATTGTGTTTTCAGTGTATTTTGTTAGAGTTAAATTGAAATCAGAGTGATACCGAGTGTGGGAATTTGTATATCTAAGAAAGTAATTTTTATTGTTGTGCATTGTGATTAGTAGATGACAAGAACTCAGTTTTGAAATCTAGTTGACAATTTTTCTTCGGAGTAGAGAATTTAATTGTGATCTAGTAAGAATTGTAGAAGCTTAGAGTGTATCTTTGAGAGTATTCTTTTAGTAATTTTAATTCATTTAAAGTAAAATATGGCTTATTAAAAAAAACAGAAAAAGCAAGTCTTATTATTACTAGCAGCAGAATCTGAAGTTAGCGTATCTAGCTCAGATGTTGTTAAAAACATCATTCGGTCCATATTGAGTGCACCGGATTATGATGAAGAGACCGGAATAGCTTTTGTGGGTAGGATTTTGGATTAATTAGAACAAGAACGTCTTGATAAATTAGTAGAACAAGAACGTCTTGATAGATTAGCAGAGCGGGAGCGGGCGCATGAATTGGAGATATTAAAAATTAATACTTCAGTTGAGAACGGAAGTTTGGCGTCAACGACTACGCCATCTGATGAAATTGCTAGGCGCGTAAATTTAAAGAACTTAGTGCCTAAATTTGATCCCAAGGTGTTGGACATCGCCCTATTTTTCATGATATTTGAGCGGCAAACGAATAAGAAAGTGTGCCAGAAAACAAGTGGGTGTCCCAATTAATTCCTTTATTGCCTGAGGATGTTTCGGAAATAATAGTTAAAATACCAAGTGAGTTGAACGATGACTATTATCATGTTAAAAAGGCGTTATTAACAAGATTTAGACTCAGCTCCGGAGAACTGAGAGTTAAATTCGAGGAACATGAAAGAAAGGTTGGGGCGTCGTGGTCAGATCTTGTGTTTGATTGAAAGGGTATTTGGTCAATTGGTTGGAGTCGGTTGAGGTGACTGATTTTAATTCACTTAACGAGTTAATGCTGGTAGAGCAACTTAGAAGGAGAGCGTCTCCTGGAGCCCGAGAGCATTATCTGGACCAATGGGAAGAATTCAAAAAGGCGTCGGAGTTAGCAGTCAAACTTGACCATTACGAGAGCGTCCGGCGAAATTATAAAAGGAAGGACGTCAGAACGTGGGAAAAACGTCCATTTGGTAAAGAAAAGAATGAATATGGCTCCGGAAAGGACAGGCGCGAGTTTAAAAACGGGGAAGGAAAACCCAGGGAGAGAGAGCGAGGGAAATGAGATGCTTTAATCGCGGAAAATAAGGGTTTTGATAAAAGAAAACCAGTAGTATGTTATTTGTGCAATGAACCAGGCCACATCAGGCCCCTTTGTCCCCAGTTAGCTAAAAAAAGATTAGAAGGTTTGAATAATCTGAGTGGGTTAAGCGAGAGTTTTAGACCTGTCATGAGCACTTTATCCGTAAATGGAATAAAACGAAGTTGTTTGCGTGACAGTGGAAGCGGAATTGATGTTTGCGTGAGTAGTTGGATTGATCCAGATGATTTTACGGGTGAAGTAATTTGGTTACGCCAACCTTTAGACCCCGAGTGCAAGTGTCTGCCGTTAGCGAGAGTTGAGCTAGAAGGGGATTTCGGGAAGGTTGTAACCAAAGTCGCCGTGAAATCGGATGAGTTAAATCAGGGATACTACTTGTTGGGAAACAAAACTGCCCAACTTTTAGAATATAATAGGACAAACCCAACCCCTATAAATGCCATTACGCGAGGTAGTGTAAAGAAAGCGCAGCAAATTGAAGTAAACGAAACTAGAGCTTCCGTTGATAATGCGTCACCGAGCCCAGAGGAGGAGAATGAACCACCCTTTCCCCCGGAGATATCTGCACAGGAGAATAATAGTTTGGCCGTGGTATCGTCCAAGGAGTTTGAATCGGCACAAAAGAAGTGCGATTCTTTGAAATCGTGTTGGGAACTTTCCGAGAAAAGGGGAGGAATTCCAGTTATGGAAAGGAAAATTGGTGCGTGTGGTGAACTCGAAGCGGGGAGAAAGAAGAATACAGTTATGTATTCCTCTGGAATATCGGGATAAAATTATGAAGTTGTGCCACGAGGATGTAGCGGATCATTTGGGGGCGACTAAAACGAAAGATCGAGTATTAAGGCAATTTTACTGGCCTCGGTGTTACCCCGAGTTAGAGTCCTGGGTAAAAAATTTTCATGAATGCCAAATAGTCGGAAAAAACAATGATAAGAGAAAGGCACCTATGAAGTTGGTCCCTGTTATTTCAGAGATTTTCTCCAAAGCAAATATTGACGCGGTGGGTCCCCTTCCAGAGAGCACAAAACGAAATAAATATATTATCACAGCGATTTGTTTAGCCTCTAAATATCCGGAAGCTATTCCTGTGCCGGATATTACGTCGGTTAATGTAATTAATGCTCTCATTACGGTTTTTTCACGCATGGGATTTCCTAAAGAAGTCCAAAGTGATTTGGGGAAGTCCTTCACTAGTGTTTTAACATCGGAGTTTTTTAAAAGATTCGGGATTCATGTAAGTCACAGCTCAGTTTGCCACCCCCAAAGCAACCCTGTTGAGAGATTTCATTCATCGGTTAAGAGGGTTCTCAAAGTGTTGTGTCTCGAGACGGGAGAGGACTGGGAGCATAATTTGCCAGCGGCATTATTTGCTCTACGAACTGTTACTCACGAGAGTACGGGGTTTAGCCCGGCGGAATTAGTGCACGGACGAAATCTTCGTACCCCTCAGAATTTGATTTATGAAAATTGGTTAGAGCCGGATAACTCAGATCCAAATGTAGTCGAGTACATTTTGGGGATAACCAATAGATTGAAAAAATGGATGGAGCTTGCGGCCGAACAAATGACCGACAAGCAGGGCAAACGAAACGGGTTGGAGATCAGGTGCTGGTATTGTCTACGTCAAAGCAAAACAAGATGGTTGTTAACTGGATAGGGCCAGGGACCTATAAAATCTCCGATACAAATTACCTGGTGGACCTCCCGGAGAAAAGGGATAAATCCACAATATACCATGTGAACCTCATTAAACCCTATTTCAAGCGACCCGAATGCGTTAATTTGACTATGGACGAGGAGAGTGAAGAGGTGGAGCAGGAGGCAGAAATACCTTACCCTTTACCCGATCCTACTCAATTTGATCTCCAGGAGATAATAAGAGAGAGCGCTTTTGAGGAAAGGTTGACTGTGGAACAGATAGGGAGTAGTAGTAACCAGCAGTGCAGGAGGAACACAATAGAAAGGGGCGTGTCACATGTCAATCACCCCCCTTGGGGGGAAAGGGGCGTGTCACCTGTCAATCACTCCGTACTCCTTCAGGATGAAACTTTTTATGTGAGTGGCAACGGTTGGTTGCCGCCATCTTGTTTGTGTGACGTCATCAATATGACGTAGTGTGTTTACATTTTGGACTTGTGATTTTTCTCTGAGATTTCACTGTGACGTCATGTTGAGTTAAGTTGGGTTGTTGGATTCCTGCTTCTACTATCTTTAAATAATTTCTATTTCAAGGAACGGAGTTGAGTTGTTTTAATTTGAATTTTATTAATTACATGGAAGTTTACTTACTGATGAGTGGCAACACCAAATGTGACGTCATTGATGTGACGTAGTGTGTTTACATTTTTGGACTTGTGATTTTTCTGAGATTTCATTGAGACGACATGTAAAGTTAAGACTTTGTCTTGTTACTCGTGGCGCCATCTATTGACACTTACTGGAATGTCACTAATAAAATCTTTAGAAATTAAATATAAATTAGGTATTCTTTTTTTTTGTTGGGGTTCGAACTCAGCACAAAAAGTACTCGTGGCCGATGGTTAGTTTAATGACTATAACCGTTCGGCTACGAATACCTATCCTACAGAGATTTAAATATGTTTAGGAACCTTTGCTAAGGGAAGGTGGCAAATGTGTGACGTCATATCACAAAACTACTTGGAACTTGAATATGCCTAAGCACAGTGAATTTCTTCCGTCGAGGAACGCGGATGGATACAAGACAAGGTCGGGTGACGTCACAATCAGGTCCGAACCTGTCTTAGCCTAATCACAGCGAATTTCTTCAGCCGAGGAACGCGGATGAATACATGACAAGGTCGGTTGACGTCACAATCATGTCCGAACCTGTCTTAGCCTAATCACAGCGAATTTCTTCCGCGCGGAGGAATACGGATAACGTTAAGATAGTGGAGGTGTTGCTATTGGGTGGAAACCAGTTTACGTATGCTCTGACGTAGGAGGGGGCTGGATCGAATGCCATCCAATGAAAAGAGGTGTGCGGTGGTGTGTGTTCAAATACAGGGCTGGGATTTGCTCTTGCTTTTGTAGGGGGAGGGGGTTGTTACTACTTTTAAGAATCTGGCAACAAAAGAGTTAAAGAAACCTTCTTTCTTCAGATTGGCAACGCATAGATACATTCTTTTTCAGTCCTTGGCGTCCCTTAGTTGTACGTTCACACTTGCTTCACTTATCCTGATATAGCACAGTTGTTGCAGGATTTTTTTGATCATTCGTTTTTTAGAAATAGTTTTGCATTGAAACTATGAAGCGAAGTTCCATTCAGTCTAGTACTATGAAAAGAGTTCGTATTGCTGAAAAATCTGCAGTTCCTGTTCTTGGTGAAAAACCAGAAATAAAATCCATACCTATGCCTGGAGAACATCCAAAAATAACGATGGAGTCGCTGCCTGAAACAATGTTTCATCTTGGAGACAGCATGTTCCTACTTGTGAATAAGTTTACTGGTCTGACCAGAGTCCACATTCGGAAATACGCCTTGGATGAGAGTGAAAGCTTGCAGCCTACTAAGGAAGGGATATCACTTTCTCCAAAAGTGTGGGATTTGTTCATAAGCAAAGTGAGTCATTTTTTCACTTTTGGTACTGCAGAATCTGTTAAGATTCTTGAACGAGACTTGTGCATGTGCAAAGACGTTGAGGGAGATACGACATTACTTATCCTCCAAAGACTTTTTAGAAAAAAGGACAAGTCCTTTCATTTCGTGCCCGAACGTGTTGTGCTGTGTTGGGAGCAGATTTTCAAAATCTGTGAGAATTATCAGCGTGTTGCTGAACACCTGAATAGTTCATTATTCAAATACTCTATGTGTTATTTTGTGACTCACGAACTAGCAAGGTGTTTGCCGTTAAACGCCGAGGAGGATTTTAACGGAGACCCTGATCGTCCAGAAGGGGTATCAGAATTAACATCAGCTTTGTGTGCCCATTTTTTAGATGTTCTTCTGCATAATGTATCCAAAGCAGTGGATTGCTTTGGATGTAAAAATCAGATTGTTAATGACGTGGCACATACCTGCTTAGATGTAAGTAGGGAAGATTCTTTTTCGTTGTATTTTACGTCTACACTGTATGATGTTGATTGGTGTGGTTTTGCTGCAACCTTTGTACAAAAATATAAAATGTTATTGAATTTTAGATATTTAATATTAGTAGGTGATTTTTTTGAATTACTGAATATTAATGAATTTGTAGAATCTGTACGAGAAATGTATTTAAATGCCGATTATATTTCTCCATATTTTACGTCAGTGTAATGTTTTTTTTTCTTTCTTTATCAATGAATAAAATTTTGTTGATTCTTATTACACCTGTGTGCGTTTCAGTTATTTTTAGGTCTAAGCTTTTTTATTTACTAACTTATTTCTTTGTGTACAAGTATGTTTTACAGCGTTTTGATTTAATTTGTTATTGCTGGTAGTTTTCAATATGCATTATTACTTTGAAAAATATAAACTTCAGTTTTAGCTCTCTAATTTCAAAAGGAATTCTCTTTTCTAAAAGATTAGAGTAGTATATAAATAGTGTGTTTCTTATAATTTAACAGTCATTGTGAATATCAGCTTTAGGTTAGACCACAACCGCTGCTGCAATGGAAGAAATTTTGAATCAGACATATCGGAATGCCAAACTTCCCGGCAGCTTTGGTGGTATCAATGCTTTACATCGTGCTTTAAAAGGTCGCGTGAAAAGGAAACAAATAAAGAATTGGTTACAAACGAAAGATTCGTATACATTACACAAGCCTTTGCGGCACAAATTCCAAAGAAATCGTGTAATAGTAGGAGGATTGAACGATCAGTTTCAATCTGATTTAGTGGACATGCAATCTCTTGCAGATCATAACGACGGGTATAAGTATTTACTTACTTCTATTGATATTTTGTCTAAATATGCATGGGCTATTCCTCTGTTAGATAAAAAATCTTCAACTGTAATGAGAGCTTTTGAAAAAATATTTTTGGAACGTACTCCTCAATCCTTACAGACAGATGCTGGAAAAGAGTTTACTAATAAATTAGTGCAAAATTTCTTAAAAAAGAAGAACATTCATTTCTTTACCACACATAATTCAACAAAAGCTTCAATCGTTGAACGCTTTAATCGTACCCTTAAAACTAAAATGTGGAAATACTTCACTGAAATAAATACGAAGAGATATATTGATGTCATAGATCAATTAATGCATAGCTGTAACAATACATGGCATCGTAGTATTAAAACAGAGCCTGCATCAGTGACAATACAAAATGAAGGAAAAGTATGGAATACGTTATACGACCAGCAATCTGTTGTAAAAAAGAGCAGTTCAGAGTTAAAGGTTGGAGATACTGTTCGTATTAGTCGGGAGAAAATGCACTTTGAAAAAGGATACGAACAAACCTGGACAAGAGAAATTTTTACTATTGATAAAATAATAACTAGGGTGCCTGTGGTGTATAAACTGAAAGACTTAGTGGGGGAAGTGATACAAGGAAGCTTTTACGAAAAGGAATTACAAAAAATTTCGGATTCCGGATTTTATCCAGTCGAAAAGGTACTAAAGAAAAGAAAACGTCATGGGAAAATGGAATATTTTGTGAAATTTCAGGGATATCCTGAAAAATTTAATGCTTGGGTTGAGGATGTCAGAATGATATAAATAGATCTGTCACTGTTCTTACCTTTTCATTTTCAACCATGTCTTTCTACATCACGCTTCCCAGCGACAGCTCTATCGAGTTTTATCCTGGCAATACAATGTCTCACTTCTATACGAAACTCTCCACACGTCTAGAACTTTCAGGTGAATGGGAAGTTGGATTAGTTGAAATGATTTATCCCAGAATGTGGAATAACATTATTGATGGAGAAAATTCTTTCGAATATGATTTAGGAAATGGTGTAAAAATTAAAGGAACAGTAGCGTGTGGTTTTTATGATTCTCCGAACGATATTTTAAATACATTTCCAAAGCACATAAAAATTCAAATGAAATATAACAAACACACTAAAAAGGTGGTGGTGCAACTCACAAACGGAGCAACTTTGCGATTATCCAAGGGATTAGCTGAAAATTTGAGTTTTGAACCTAATACTGTGATTGGAGAAAATTTTATTCCAGGAAAGGGAGGCCCAGATACAGTAATCACTGAGAGTCCTTTCATTGCGGACCCAAATGTTGATCTACATCTGTTGTACGTTTACACTGATATAATTCAGCCTGAAATTGTTGGCGGGATCTTAGCTCCTCTTTTACGAACTTTGACAGTGAAGGGAAGAGATGGTGATATGATTCAGGAACAATTTGAAAGGCCTCATTATTTACCACTTTCTCGAAAAAACTTTGACTCAATTGAAATAATTATAAGAACGCACACTGGTCGTTACGTCTCATTTGAACGCAGAAAGTTAATAGTGAAACTACATTTTCGTTTGAAACAAATCATATAAAAGAGTGTTCCTTTCTGAATTGATTCATTTTTTATTTTGCATTCAAGAAAAGAAGTAACAAATTGTTGGTGCCTTACACGTGTTGTAGTAAAAAATTCGAAGATTATTATTCAGGGCAAATCGGAAATGGTCTGCCTTACTATAAAGGAGTTGTTTTTCAGAAGGGGTACGGAATAGGAGGATTCTTTGCAAAACTCTTTCGCAAAGCATTGCCTTTATTGATTAGTGGTGCAAAAACGGTTGGAAAAGAAGCTTTACGTACTGGAACAATGGTTGCTAATGACGTGTTATCGGGCGAAAATTTCAAAACATCGGTTAAAACGCGTGCAAAAGAAACTGGGAGAAAATTAGCAAGAAAGACGGTTCAGAAAGCAAATGAGATGATTGGTCATGGAAAGTTTAAAAGGAAGCGCAAACCCTCGAAACGTGTCATTCCATCGAAAGTCAGGAAGGTGCAAGGACGTGATATTTTTGACGCGTAATAGCATGGCTTTTCTACTAAAAGATTCTCCAGAATGTGTAAAATCCGAGCTAGAATTATTCTCTTTACCTCCAACACAAACTGTCATCGAGAGAGGTCAGTGGGTTGAATTTCAACCCCTAGCCAATGTTTCCGATGGAAGCCCTATCGAATTTAATGTCTCTGGAAGCGGTGACGAATACCTCGATTTGTCACAGACTCAATTATATGTTAAAGCTAAAATTTTAAAAAGTGACGGCAAACCAATCACAGCTGAATGTAAAGTAGGCCCTGTAAATCTCTTTTTGCACGCCATGTTTTCTCAGGTGGATATCAGTCTAAACGAAAGAGTTGTTTCCTCTAGTAATAATACATATCCATACCGATCCATAATAGAAAAATTACTGAATCATGGTTATGATGCTAAAACTTCTCAATTGTCTTCAGAACTCTTTTTTAAAGATACCGCAGGTCGTATGAATGTTTTTGATACAGCAGACACCCATCCTAATGATGGATTTAATCAAAGGACAGAAATGTTTAAGCTAGGTGCATCGGTGGATATGATTGGCCGTTTGCACTTGGATATGTTTCATCAAGAGAGACTCCTTTTAAATATGGTGGATGTGAAAATTAAGCTTATACGCAGTAAATCGGAATTTTGTTTGTTGGGTGAAGGAGAATTTAAAGTTTCGTTGGAATATGCTTCCTTGTTTGTTCGTAAAGTCAGAGTGAGCCCCGGTGTTGTTATAGGACATGCGAAAGGTTTGCAAAAAACAGCCGCTAAATACCCCATTAACAGAGTACTGTGTAAAGCTTATTCCATTCCGGCTGGTAATATGAGCTTTGTTCAAGATAACATTTTTACTGGACAGATGCCTAACCGCATTGTGATTGCCTGTGTCGATAACGACGCATTCAACGGACACTATAAGAAATCCCCCTTTGAGTTCAAACATTACAATATTAATTTTATAGGAGTTTATGTGGATGGTCAGCCGGTACCTCATAATCCACTTCAACCAAATTTTGAAAAAAAATCAATTTGTTAGAGCTTATCAGAATTTATTTACGAATGCAGAAAACAGAGGACTGTACCTATCTCGGTCAGAATTTTCGAAAGGTTATTCTTTATTTTGCTTTGATTTATCCCCAGATTTGTGTGATGGTTCACATCTAAATCTTGTTCGACACAGTAACTTAAGAATAGAAATAAAATTTGGAACTAGTTTACAGCAAACAGTTTCATTGTTGGTGTATGCAGAATTTGAAAATTTAATTGAAATCAACAAAGCTCGAAATATTCTCTATGATTTTGGAAACTGATGAATTCGTCAGACATTTATAAAATCTTGTCTCGTGACCCTATTACCATGAGATATTTCGTGGGTGTTTTTCCTTCGGACAAGATACCAAAAATTAAAAAGTTTCCCTCTGCTATGGTGTTGAATACCGATAAACATGATGAAAAAGGAACTCATTGGCTTGCCGTCTACATTCAAGATAAAAACACTGTTGAATTTTTTGATTCCTATGGATTGCCTCCCGACGCATTTGGACAAGACATAAAAAGATTTGTCAAGACTTTTAAGCACGTTCATTGGAACGAGTTTCCAGTTCAAAGCTTAACATCTAACGTCTGCGGACATTATTGCATTTATTTCATTGTTAAACGATGTCAAAGATTATGTATGAAATTTATTATTACTCAACTTAGTAGAAAGAAGAATGATTTTAGAATGTTTCAGTTTGTCAAGAAAAGATACGGTGTAACCATGGTTTTTAAAAGTTAGTTAAAAAATAAAAGTTAGATTTTCAATAATATTGTGTTCTGTTGTTGGTTTTCTTTTTTTTTTCTTTTATACTTATAAAAGAGTTTCATTTGAGTGAAAGTATCAGTTTATGTAACGTTTCGGATGAAGTAAGGTGTACGAAACAAAAATGGGGAACACAACCATACAAAATATTTTAACAGCATTGCTTATATTTTCCTACATTGGTTTTTCAGTGTTTATTATTTGGACTTGTCTTAACTGGCCAAAACATGAATCATGCAGTTTGGTACAAAATAAAACAACGCTTGAAATGTATAAAATTTACCAAAACATTGATTCAGTGGGATTTATTAAATGCAACGAATTTTCCAATATGTTCTTCAGTCACTCAGTTTGTGGGAAAACAATATGCGACTGTGTTCATAATTCTTTAAATGTCTTTGAAAATCACTGCTTGGAATATACTCAAAATATTGTCGATTCAATCAGCGAGTGTGAGCTCGTGGCACGCACAATTAAAGGTTGCACAGACATTGTCTGTAAAGTATAAAAGTCAAAGCTTTTTTAAACTAAGCACATATTGTAATATGGAGCTCCCTAAGCTTGTTCATCCTTGCACATGTCTTCTCAGAGGTCCTACAGGCTCAGGAAAAACCGTTTTTGTAAAAAAGCTATTAGATCATAAAATGTTTGACCCTATGCCCACTAACATTGTTTACTGCTACGGGAGTTATCAGCCCCTTTTCAAATCAATTAAAAATGTCAGTTTTGAAGAGGGGTTACCGTCTAACTTAAATTCCATTCGAGATGCTTTAATTATCATAGATGATTTGATGGTGGAATTAGCTAGTGATACTCGATTAAGCAATCTTTTTACTAAAGGTAGCCATCACCGAAATCTTTCAATTATCTTCATAACTCAAAACTTTTTCCATCAAGGCAAAGAAATGAGAAACGTTCATCTGAATTCGCATTATGTTGTTTTATACAAAAATCCTAGAGATAAGAGCCAGATACTGCATTTAGCCAGACAAATGTTCCCCAGAAAAATAGAAAAATCAAAGCTTTTCAAGAAATATTTGAGGATGCTATATCTACACCCTTTAGTTATTTGTTCATTGACCTGAGACCTGAGATGGATGAACGGTTACGGTTACGTACAGGCATTTTCCCGGATGATAAACATTTTGTGTATGAACCTCGATAATACATTAACGATGGTTCCCTACGAAACCTATATAAACAAAGTGTACAAGCAGAACAAAATCATTTCTATTTAGAATGCCTTCTCAGAAGGATGTGGAATGTTTGAAACTCTTACAGAAAACCAAAAGAAAAGCAACTGTATTGAAAAATTGTCCAAACAGTCGCATTAAATCCGTTTGTGAATGTGCTTTAAACCTTTTAAAAGGAAATCTCCCTGTCAATAAACATACCAAGAATCGACTTGTACCATTTAAAAGAACTTTAAGAAAACTCGCTGATCGAAGAGTACCTCTCTATAAAAAAAGACGACTTTTAATTCAAAAAGGTGAAGGCTTTTTGTCCTTTCTTATTCCAGAGCTGCAATAACGGTTCTATCCACACTTATCCATGGAATATAGCTAAAAGTTTGCATTGGTTCCACTAGATCGTATGCAAGAATTTGAAATGAATCATCTGAGTGAATTGGATTCACAGATTCAAAACATTTTGATAAAGAAACTGGGTGACGATGAAAAGGCCAAGTTGTACACTCAAGCTGTCCAGAAATATGTTACATTCCCAAATGCTAATACCACCAATAAACCCAAAGAACAGCCTATTGAGAAAGATCCTGACATCAATTTTGATATAGATAATAAGATTTTGGAATCTGTTCCTGTAAAACATAAAGGTACTGCACGAAACATCATAGACTTTTTAAAGCAACATGAAATTTCCTGGAATCAGAACAAAGAACTTACGCTGAATAAAGATGTGGTTCCTGGGACAGATGTTGTTCAACTCATAAATTTTCTATTGAGAAATACAATTAGGAAGCCAACTGCCTTTGAACAGTTTAAAGAAATATTAAAAGAAAACAATTTCCCTCAAGACTTTATAAAAAATAGTTATTTAACTGATGTGAAAACTATTTATGCAAAACCTAAACCAAAACCTAATATAATGCCATTAAAAGAAAAATATCTTCTAAAATCTGGCTGAATTTGTAAAAAGCTAACTTGTATTTTTTTCTTCAAAAATATGAATAAAATATTGCTTTTCTTTTTTCATTGTATTTGTGTGAATTCATTTTTAAACATCTTTTTTTTCCCCCTCCAATACAATTTCTACCTTTTTGGAAAAAAATTAATTTCCGTAGGGAAAACAAATTGTGTAATGTATTTCAAGTTTCTATTACTTTCTGAAGAAAGTATACTTTTCCTGAAGAGGTGTGTGTGTGTGTGTGTGTGTGTGTTTGTGTGTGTGTGTGTGCGTGTGTGCGTGTGTGTGTGTGTGTGTGTGTGTGTTTGTGTGTGTGTGTGTGTGTGTGTGTGTGTGTGTGTGTGTGTGTGTGTGTGTGTGTGTGTGTGTGTGTGTGTGTGTGTGTGTGTGTGTGTGTGTGTGTGTGTGTGTGTGTGTGTGTGTGTGTGTGTGTGTGTGTGTGTGTGTGTGTGTGTGTGGAGGGGTAATCTTATTTATAGCATTACTTTATTTTGCAAAAAAAATAAAAACAATAAAAAAAGCATAAAATTATATTTAGATTTGATCTCAGAGAAAATCGATCACATTATCAGGTGATTTCGATTATAACCTCATCACAGAACAAACCCCCACACATTCCTTATGGATATTAGTCATGAATGTCTAATAACCATAAGGAATTGTTGTGTAGTTGTTTTGAATTACTCTTTTGTCATAAACAAGTCTATAACATTTTCGTTCTTCCTTGTTAACGACCCTTCTTCTTTTAGGATCTCTAGTTATTTTGGCAGATTCAGGCATCATCAGAGTGGTGGTGGTGTCGATATCTAACACAAGTTTCTTCACGGTCTCAAAATTAATAACCAGGCTATTTTGAAAATTTATGGTAAACCCACGGACCGTACAGGTTGATTTGCCCTTCTCCGTAATGTAGGCATAATTCTTTGGTCCCCCTGAATAATTAAAAAAAATACAGATAAGAAATGATAACTCCACAAAATATTATCATTATCTGAAAAAAATTACCAGCTACAAAAAATAATATAATTATCTGAAAAGAAAAGATTATTACCAGCAACAAATTTTTGTATGGTGTCTCCATCAAGCTCATCCGTAAAGTCGCCCAAGTAATTACCTAAAACGGGATCATTTTCCACCGTTGACGCGTATACTATAGAATCGGTATCAAAATACAAAACATCCTTGTCTAAAATTTCTAATTGTCCATACAATTTTAGACGAGCGTAACACGTGGTGAAGGCCGCGATGAAGATGTTAGTACTTGTATCCTGGGAAAGAAACCCTTCGCCCTGACGCCACTGAACTGCACACGTTTTCTCAGTAGGGAAATACACATCTTCTACCTGTTAGGAATACAAAAATGAGGATATATATATATATATATGTTCTAAAAAAGGAAATACTTACAGACTTAGTGGGATCAACTAATAGTTTATTCAACTTCTCATACGTATTCATGTATGAAAGCTGAATTTTATTGAGGTTCATTCCCCATCGACCCCAAAAACTGTTGAGGGAAAGTTTATTGACGGCTCGTCTCCCCGCATTGTATTCGATGTTTTCCATCGAAAGCTTCACTCCCTCATTTTCAAAGTAGGCCCTGACGTATTGCTCTTTCTGGTCTTGTGTATCACAATCCTTGGGCCAACCGGATGCCTCTTGTTTGTTTTTTAAAAACAAATCTATGTAAGACTCAAATAAGTTTGTTAACGAATCATTAAAATGATATACCTCGTAAATCTAAAAAATAAATAATAATATAAATCTTGATTTAAGGAAAGAAAAACAACAAGTTTTTTGTTTTGTTTTGTGAGTTGTCATATACTTACTTTTATAATTTCGTAACTTTTGGACACTGCCTTCTTCACCTCTTCGGTCACCCAAGTGCCTACGAGAGCTCTCTCCACGTCTGAATGAGTGCAGACGGTTTGTTGCAACGTAGTGCAACATGTAGCACACAATGGGAACATCAACTTACCATTGCTTCTATAGGGCAGAACCGGATGGTAGAGGCCTCTGGGGGGAAGAATCCTACATTTAATGATCCCAAAATACTCACTTATGTCATTAAAGTTTTCAGTCAGGATTTCGGGATGGCCAACTGGATATCTAATGAAAATAAAACAAAAGAAAGATTATAATCAATATCAATTATAGAAAATTCTCTCGGATAAATTTTCATTAATATATTTACTTGCAATACTTGTTACACCATGGATATAAACTGGTGAAATCTATATATTTTGAGGGACCATCGTGGAAGAGTTTAATGGCATTGGTTCTGCCCCCAAAAAAGGCATCCCTTGGATTCAATCGATCCACCACATCATGTGATTTAATGAAATCCCTCAATTCAATTGAGGATTTCACATTTTCATGAAATTCATGTTCCCATAGTTCCACCACATTATAGCCCAAGCGACGAAGTTTAGCGCTGGTTTCCTGAGTTTTAGTTCTCAAAGAAGACATCGTGAAGCCAGACACTGGGTTTGTGACATCAGTATCAAAACATTTCGTGCATCCATGAAAAAAACAACCCTAAATAAAAAATTAAAAAATGTTTAATTTTTTTAAACTTATGGAATAAATAACTCTTGAAATTAAAATATATATATATAAAAATAAATAAATAAATACTTACGTGATACTGGTATACAGTATTGGTTTCCTCGCAAAACCCATCAACGCTCATTCCACCCAGCTTAACTTCTCCTCGTCCGTTCAAGGCATGGTTAATATGAATATTCTTCTGAATAGAAACATAGTCTAGCCATCGAATTGAATCTTGGCTATAGTTTGTGGTGTTCAGGTATCCATGAGTTGGAACCATTCCAATGGTTCCCGGCTGAATGTGAGAGCTCCTGAAGCACGCCATACACGCTGATGCTATGGTGGCATAACTAGAAATAAGAAAAAAATCAGACACATAAATTCTATAAAAAATAAAACAATTTGCTACTAAAAAAACAATACCAGAAAAGATTAAACATACCAGAAAGGATCAACCTTCGCTGCATCTAAAAACTGTTTTCTAAATTCAATGCAGCATCTTCGCAGAATATCCACATCAGATCTACAAAATAAAAAAAGTAACAAGTTTTTGTTTCCCATTGTCTCTTCAAGATTGTAACGAATTATTATTATTATTTTTTTAATATTTAAATTTACCTGCAATTAGGGATGTTAAGCAAATCACAGAACTGCTACTCAATCACAGATACTTGTGAATCACAGTTCATACCTGTTACTCAAATATCAAAATATCAGTGATTGGGTAACAGTGATTGGGTAACAGTGATTGGGTAACAGTGATTCGGTATCAGTGATTCGGTATCAGTGATTCGGTATCAGTGATTCGGTATCAGTGATTCAGTATCAGTGATTTGGTATCAGTGATTCGGTAACAGTTTCTAAACTGATATCGCTAAGCTGATACCTTAGCTGATACCTTGGCTGATATTGATACTGTTACTGCGATCGGTGATTGCGACCTGGATCGGTGATTCGGTAGCAGTGAAAGCTGTGACTGAGTTTTGGTTATTTGGTAGCGGTGCCAATTGGTCTGTGAGGGATTGGCATTTCTCTGGAGGATTTTTAACCGGATGTTTAAGAAGGTAATATGTTGCTTTATGACTCACCAGATTCCCGCGCCTTTTTCTAAAGAAAAAAAGAATCTCGACAGTTTTAAGGATTGTTCATATAAAAACATTTTAAATTCTCTGTTTTAAATAATTTTTTGTTCGTTCTTAAACTATCACTGATTATTTATTTTGTTGTTTTTTTATATAGAGTAACATGACTAGAACTTGTTTATATATATTTTTTGGTTTGTTTATAATTAAATTGTTCTGTTTAACCTCTTGTAAATTGTTTTTAATTCTAAAAAATGAATTATGTGCTTCTGAAAGTATAACACTTGAATGAGTCGAAATCACAGGAGAAGGAGGGGGGGGGAGAGATATTTATTTAATTTCGCTAGTGATTAGAATACGTTTTACGAGTTTCTGCCTTCTTTAAAGTTTGTCTCTTAAGATGAAACCGTTTCAGAGGGAGGATCAACACAACAATGTTTACAGCGGTAAAGAATGCATTCTGAAATATCGTAATGCAAGTACAAAAGATTTTGATGACTGAATGTTTAATTTTTAAAGGGTATAATTTGTTGTTTGTAAACACTGATTCTCTGGAATTCCTTGTCAGACTGTTTTCAAAACAAATAAGAATGTTACTCGTTAGAATATTCCCTGTTTGCCTTAGAGATAAATTATATACTTTCACTCAGCTTATCAATTTTAAAGTGCTACTAAAGAGAATATCTTCATCTTTTGTCTTCGGGGTGGATCCCGGACCGTTGACAATAATACGTGGTTACTCCAGTGTTGTGTGGAAACTGAACTACTCCACATTTTAGTTAATATTTTGTAAAAATTGTATGATTTATAAACTAAAGTATTGGACAGAAATTGTTGAATCAAGTCAAAAGCTACAGATTTGTCACAGTAAGGTTTGACTTTTCTGTTGTTGTTCGTTTTGTGTTTTCTTCGTCTCAAATAAAATTGTTGTGTCTTTGCACCACCACGAATACAACAATACAAATTAATTCGAATGTTACTAGAGATTTAAAAAAATTACTTAATGTTTTGAAATTGTCAGATTATCAAATGTAAGGAAATTGTCTTGCTACACATACTACGATGAAAACATTTTTCTTCAACAAACAAATATTTTGGATAAAGGTTATTTAGTGAAACGGATTTAAAGATAAAATAGGTTTGTCAATTATATATATTTATTTAAAGATTAAAAATCTATAATTTGAATTCAATTAGGAGTAAAATGATCACGCATTCTAATGTATATCTCTTGATTTTAATGTTTAATTAATTATAAAGTTTAATTTATATACAAATTTAGATATAGTTGAAACCATTTTAGTCACCAATATTAATTTATTGAGGAGAAAAAGTACCTTTAAAAAATGAATTACAGGCTAAAAATAAAAAACGGCTCATAGTGGCAGAATAAAAATGAAAATTTCATTTTATAATTGAAGATTCATTGAGCGGCAGTTGTGTTTTTTTATTAAATATATTCCAGTTGATCTGGATGAAATAAATACTGGGGTTCGAACTGTAAACTAGAGCACTGTAAGGCCACGACGTTACCGACTTAGCTATGCATTCCTTCGACGAAATCGTATTATTGAAAATATTCAACACACAAATAAAAGCATTCCGTTGCTACGAGTGACTAGAGATACTTTGCAGTCAACCAATTATATTCATTCACAGTTTGAATCACAATCACAGTTTTAAATCACAGATATTCGTCAGTAGCAGTCACAGTTAGAACTGTTACTGTCAAATCACTGTTAGTAACATCCCTACCTGCAATATATTAGCATTTCCTTTTGAAAATCAAAAATGACAGTTTTATTTTCTTCATACCAATCCAGGAATTTCTTCCTGTCGTCAGGAAACATAGTGTCTGGACAATAAAACCTTTTTTTCAGGCAGAGCACCAATGTAGCTTGCGTTTTCCTCGGTATTGAACAGGTGGGGAAAATAGCTTTTTGTTAACTCTGTTAATCCAAATGTCTTTGGTAGTTTGGATAGGGACATGGGGAGGAAGTTAAACGAGTCAATGAACCGAATTTTTAAGGTGGGTATCTCAATGGTCATTAGCTTTGACCCTTGGGGAATAACTTTGGGTTGATAACCCTTCTCTAAGAGCCACCTCAGAACAAATTGTCCATCAAACCCTTTCAAGTTATGGGCAATCAGAGTATAACCTTTGTGCCTTGAAGCAAACACTTGACGGCAGAATTTATCTAGAGTATCAGGTCCCTGAAAAACACACTCTGTACCGTCATAATATTGTAAAACTGCAAAATTTACATGGTGCTCTCCAGAACTTTGATTCGTTTCAAAGTCAAAGAAAATTAGATTTTCATTAGCCGGTTTTGCTGAAATTGTATTCAGAAAGCATCTGTGATCTTCCAGCACAAATTTCTTACAGCTTCTACACTGAATTTCTCCACATCTATGAAGCTCTTTGGGACGCAATCTCCGTTCCACCACCTTTGTGCACTTCCTGCATTGGTATATCTACAGAATAAAAAGAATAGAATAAATTTTTTATAATAACCAATACCGGTTGTAGAAAAAAATTAATTTAAAACACAGTATTATTTTTAAATAGATTAATATAGAGAGAAATTATTATAAAACAATCATTTAACTATCAAAACAGTAACTTTTTTTTAAATTAGTTATGCTTACCAAATCACATATTCCAGTCATTTTATGGGTTGTAAAACAAGACTGTGATCGACATAGACGATCACAGTCTGCACATCTACAGACTGTTTCTTGCACACAGTCTTCTCTCCTACAAACGTTGCACCTTGCATCACACCTATGATCTATCATGCGTTGATATGGCTTGTTGCATGTCTCACAGTAATTATGGGACCCATAAAACCCTTTAGGGGACTTTATGAGATCATAATGATCTGCATGTAGCCACAGGTATATTTTGTTATCACGTTCGCATCCCTTATAGGCTACCTAAAAAAGTTAAGTAAATAAATAATAGACAAATTTCTTTATTAAAATCATTTTGGAACCCTTAAAAAAACAATTTGACATCCATAATCGTTAGGTAACTACCTGATTCATTTTTTCTGTGCTAATCACAATCACTTGAACGTTTAAATGCCTTTCAAATACTGCAATTTCAGCAAAACCACATTTTTCTTCGGGTACTCCCGTAGATGCATGTAAAAACATTGCTCGTCTTAATAGCAGTGTACATCTCTGTTTCTTTAGAGTGTTTAACTCAGGGTCATTTTCTATAAAAGCTTTTCCCAGCAGTATGGCCATTGCGCAGCAGAGCTCTGTCTCATGAGATGCAATGGTAATAATAGATCTTTTTGAAATTCTATCAGCCTCAGGCACTACAACTCTGCGATTCCTAGCTCCTCCTCTAGATCTCTTCAGGGTTATAACGTTGATGTTGAGTTCTTCATTTAAAAGAATTGTGTCTTTCGATTGAAGAACTCTCATTATTGCGGCTAAAACTGTTTCCACTGTCATTGCAGATACCTCAATCAATCGTGTGGAAATGGGCCTATCGAGCTGGTCCGTGAAAATACAAAATCTAATTAAATCACGTGATAACAAATTAGTTGTGGCCCTCGATATTAGTATCGAAAAAAGCTGCCGAACAACATCAATTACGGATACTAGAGGAACGCATCTTGCGTGAGAAGGTAGCCTATCTGTGTCAATGACAGCTACGTAATCGATCTCTTCTGCGTCAAAAGTCCTATTTTGTCGCCGACGTCTTTCAACCAAAACGACGGCATCGTCAATCTAAAGAAGAAAAATAAAAAATGTTTTACTTTTTTTTCATCAAAAATCAATACAAAATAAATTTTTCCTAGAGTCGTTTATGAAGTCTGGAATATTGAGCTTACATTGCTAGACTCAGGCACAGGCAATACTGTCCAAAACTCAGAACTAGCAGTATCCACCTGCAAATAGGTTACATTTAAAATAAACAAAAAAATAGATTCTACTTAAATGAGAATCATAAAATTATAATGCTTACACCACCCCCAGCTTGTTCTATATTGTTGGGGAGAGGGTTTTCCAGAAACATTTGAGATGTTGCACTCAATATCTAAGAGTTAAAAAAATGTACATTCACATTATAGAAATCTTTTAAAGGTATTACTAAAAAAAAATAATAATAATATCACACCTCATCATTTCCATCGTATAAATCCAACTCGGACACATCTGGTAAAGGATTCTCAAGGAAAATCTGAGAAGTTTCACTTAAGATCTAAGAAGTAAAAACATAAAAAAATTAATATGCTTGCACTATCGCCAGCTTGTTCTATATTGTTAGGAAGTGGATTTTTCCAGAAACAATTGAAATGCTGCACTCAATTTCTAAGAGTTAAAAAAATATGTACATTCACACTATAGAAATCTTTTTAAAAGTTATTATTAGAAAAAATATTATCACACCTCATCATTTCCATCGTACAAATCCATCTCGGACACATCTGGCAAAGAATTCTCAAGGAAAATCTGAGAAGTTTCATTTAAGATCTAAACAAAAAAAAATTTTCCTTGAATGTAATAAAAAAAATCCATGAAATATAACTTAATCTAGGTTATACAAGTAAAAATCTTTTCTACTCACATCTCCATCATCAGAAAATAATAAATCGACACTCCCATCACGTACCGAATCATTTTCTGAAACCTACATATTTTTATTAAAAAAAAAAAAAAAGATTATTTAAAATAATTCAAGTTATCTCTGAAATAGAACCATACAAGTAATGAAAACATACGTATGTCATAGAGAAAAGATAAGCCTGCTTTTCTTTGTAAAGACAAATTCATTATTTTTGAAAGAACATCCTTAGCATAACAAAATTTCTGAAACCTACATATTTTTATATAAAAAAAGATTACTTTTAATTTATTCAATTTATTTCTGAAATAGAACCATACAGGATTTTAAAAACATATGTATGCTATTGAAAAAAGGTAAGCCTACTTTTCTATGTAAATACAAGCATACTTTTCTATGTAAAGACAAATTCATTATTTTGAAAGAACATACTTAGCATAACAAAATACAGAATAGATATAGAATAATATATTACTTACTTCAGAAAATAAGCGTTTCGAAGCCATTACAAATTCTACGAAAATATGAAGCACAAAATCCTGCAACAACTGTGCTATATCAGGATAAGAGAAGCAAGTGTGAACGTACAACTAAGAGACGCCAAGGACTGAAAAAGAATATATTTATGCGTTGCCAATCTGAATAAAGAAGGTTTCTTTAACTCTTTTGTTGCCAGATTCTTAAAAGAAGTAACAACCCCCTCCCCCTACAAAAGCAAGAGCAAATCCCAGCCCTGTATTTGAACACACACCACCGCACACCTCTTTTCATTGTATGGCACTCGATCCAACCCCCTCCTACGTCAGAGCAAACGTAAACTGGTTTCCACCCCCATAGCAACAACCCCCTATCTTAACGTTATCCGTATTCCTCCGCGCGGAAGAAATTCGCTGTGATTAGGCTAAGACAGGTTCGGACATGATTGTGACGTCAACCGACCTTGTCATGTATTCATCCGCGTTCCTCGGCTGAAGAAATTCGCTGTGATTAGGCTAAGACAGGTTCGGACCTGATTGTGACGTCACCCGACCTTGTCTTGTATCCATCCGCGTTCCTCGACGGAAGAAATTCACTGTGCTTAGGCATATTCAAGTTCCAAGTAGTTTTGTGATATGACGTCACATTTGCCACCTTCCCTTAGCAAAGGTTCCTAAACATATTTAAATCTCTGTAGGATAGGTATTCGTAGCCGAACGGTTATAGTCATTAAACTAACCATCGGCCACGAGTACTAGAACTTTTTGTGCTGAGTTCGAACCCCAACAAAAAAAAGAATACCTAATTTATATTTAATTTCTAAAGATTTTATTAGTGACATTCCAGTAATTGTCAATAGATGGCGCCACGAGTAACAAGACAAAGTCTTAACTTTACATGTCGTCTCAATGAAATCTCAGAAAAATCACAAGTCCAAAAATGTAAACACACTACGTCACATCAATGACGTCACATTTGGTGTTGCCACTCATCAGTAAGTAAACTTCCATGTAATTAATAAAATTCAAATTAAACAACTCAACTCCGTTCCTTGAAATAGAAATTATTTAAAGATAGTAGAAGCAGGAATCCAACAACCCAACTTAACTCAACATGACGTCACAGTGAAATCTCAGAGAAAAATCACAAGTCCAAAATGTAAACACACTACGTCATATTGATGACGTCACACAAACAAGATGGCGGCAACCAACCGTTGCCACTCACATAAAAAGTTTCATCCTGAAGGAGTACGGAGTGATTGACAGGTGACACGCCCCTTTCTATTGTGTTACTCCTGCACTGCTGGTTACTACTGATATCATAGTCCATGAATAATGTCATTAATTGAGTACACAATGAAAGTAAAAATGTTTTATTTAAGTTATCCCAAAAATAAAACAATGTCCTTGTAAACATCCTGCATACTAACCAGGGCTGTAGCGGAGGATATACGCCATATACCCTCTGATTTTTCTGAAAAACTACGTACACGATTTGCCTTTCCTAGGAAACGTCACAAGACGCAGATAGCTGTAGAAGCAAAAGAAAAGTTTCTATTTTAAGATATCACCATGATACACAAATTAGGAGGAGGGTGGCGGTCAACCCCCTGGCTTATGAATTTCCTATATATATGTGTATGAGTGTACATGTTTTTTTGCTCCCCGTGGAAAGTGTAAAAAGAAAGTACATTGTTTCGCCTCCCCATGGAAAAAATTCTGCAGGCACTCATGTGGTATACCCTGTTTTTTTTTTAACAACTAGGGGGCTACGCCCCCTGCTCGCTTACGCTCGCCAACCCCCGGGGATTGCTGAGCAAAACCAACACTCCTTTTACATATACCATTTGGTTTGCTTCGCAAACCAACATTCCTTTCGCAGAGTGAAATTATCTGAATAATTTGTATTATCCTGATTTCACTTTCCGGTCCATGACGTCACAGCGAGGGCTTCGCCCTCTGCTCGTTTACGCTCGTCGACCCCTGGGGATTGCTATGCAATTCCGTTTGGTTTGCTTCGCAAACCAATACTTCTTTCGCAAGTGATTTCATTTTTTTTTTTGCTTTAACACTTAATGCACCCTAAACTAATAGCCACATGAGTAAAAAATCTTCTGCATCTTGTTCCCTGTACAATTTTCAGTAAACCGTGTTTATCTCCAAACTTTACGACCTGTACTTTCTCGGTAAACTGTCTGAGAACAGAGGGAAAAAAGCGAGCCTTTTTCCTCGCCAAATAAAAAGAAATCGTTTGTATGGCAGTTGTTGCTACGATAAATTTGATATCTGGCAAAATTGCAACCCACTACTGCTTGCAAACCTGCTATGCGAACTGAAAAATACGAAATTTGTTTCACCAACTTTTGATTGTATCGAATTTATTTATGAACCAATTTTAAAAATAATTGTACCGTAAGAAAGAGTACATTCTGAGGTATACTGCGATATTTTCAAAATTAAAAACTAATAGTAACACGATATAGATATGACCGTTTTAGTTTTGTATCGGAAATTATGATCTCAAAGTTCCGAAAATTGTATGACGAACTTTTAATTGCATCGATTTTATTTATTAACCAATTTGAAAAATAATTCTACCATAAGAAAGTGTGTAATGTAATGTATTCAGTGATGTTCTCAAATTTAAAAAATAATGGTTTTTGCTGTAAATATAACGATTTTAACAAGAAGTAGCGAAAATATCCAAAGATTCCGAATTTTGTATGACCAACTTTTGATCGCATCCAATTTAATTATTAACCGATTTCAAAAATAATAGTACCGTAAGAAAGAATACATTCTGAGGTATACTGCGATATTTTAAAAATTAAAAACTAATAGTAATAAGATATAAATACGGCAGTTTAAAAAAAAAAGTAACAAAAATGTCCCGATTTTTCCCGAATTTCAAAAAAATATTATCAAGAACCAAATTGAAATTTAAAAAAAAAACTCGACGAGCTGCAAAAATTTACGTTGAGAGGTACTCATAAAAAAAACTCACGGTTGAAGACTGAAAATTTATATGTGTTTTGCTCACTCGCGGAAGAAATTTCGCTTCTTCAATTTTGACACTTAATAAACCCTAAACTAATAGCCGCATCGGAAAAAAATCTTAATAATTGTCCAGAGAATACGATGAAGAACAGACAATGTTAATTTTTTTTTTTTTCCGATCAGTACTTTCTCGGGAAGTCGTCTAAGAATCGAGCTAAACAACACAGTTTTCAATCCTGCGGCGTCGGCGGCGGCAGTAACATTTTTTTAATATAGAGACTACAGCACTGATAACATTTAAAGAAATTGCAAACCAATTTTTAGTTTGGTAAATGTCTTAAGTCATACAATTTTCTGTAGTTATACAATCTGATTATTGCAACTTTAGCAATATTGGCTTTGGTCAGATTTGCATTAAAAGCTAATTGTTTCTCTTCAGACCTATTGAAGAAAAAAATATTTTTTAATCTTATTCAGATGTATGTTCTTGATTAAAATAATGAAGAAAAGCTTCAGTTGAAAATTTTTCACTTTGGTAACATGTTACTTAAATTTGCTTTAGACTATCATAATTTTCTAAACTCTACGAGTCAGCTAGACTTGTTTAAAGTAGACTTCTGTGTAACTTACATAAACTGTGTTTGTGCTATCGCCATACATGCAATGTAACTCGCTCATAACATCTGTCCTGATCAAAACATGAAAATTTTAGATGTCAAAGTAATTTTGAATAGCCTTTTTGGAAAATAAATTAAACCGGCATCATGCTTCTAAGTTGATTAAAACCCAATTAAAGTACTTGGTATGTGAAACATTGCTCAGATATGTATATCATCTGTTTTCTGAGAAAATGACACAATTTTAAGATGGAGTAATTTTTATTAAAATCAAAGCTTAATAACTCGAACAGAATGTGAAACAGTTTTACTCATTCTTTTTCCATTCACAACTAGTTGAGGTCATTGATAATATAATAGGTGCCGAAGTAGCCCGGTTGGAAGAACAGGATTGTGTGTTCGAATTCAGCCAGAGACCGTCGTGTGGAAAGGGGTCTGGTACATGTTAAATCTGTTGTGTCCTCACGGTGTGGAGGTTTGGAGTGGAGTTGAATAAAACTATTTTTTTCCAGCTGCATTCTACCCCAACATAGAACATAAGACAAAATCATTCTGACAAATGAAATTATTTTATCGCCATGTACAGGTCTTGTTGCCTTTAGAACTGAAATACCACTTGTCCAGTCCTTGTGGGATCAAAATCTTTCACTGATGGTCCATTTGTACTGCACATTATCAGATTACATAAACTTTCCTCTTGTATTGAGGGCTATACTTTAAAATCAAATTAATTGAACTGAAGCCTCACTCGCACAATGGATAACTTTTTTTTTTGTACCAGACCATGTTTCCTTCCAATCATTAGGAGCACCAACTGAGCCTATACCAATTAATTAACTACAAGATAATAAATCTGAAAGCCCATATTTGTCAAGTGTTGTTTCAACAACCTTAAGGTATCCGTCAGCAGTTGCATTTACCATAAGTAAAATGGACAAAAAATATCTCGCTCTGTCATCTTTTATGAAACATACATATAATTCTCTGAACTTCAAATTATAATTTGTTTGCAGAATTGTCAATATCCAAACTAAATGACTTTTTAAATAAACTCTTCAGATAAAATTGATGCTAATTTTCATTAATTCAATGGTATTCTTTCCCCCATTTGTTCCTAGAAAGAATTTGATACACCAAGTTTGATTTAAAGTATTAAAAGGTCATAGGTTTTATGAAATAATATAACTCGAGTTATATATATGGTGTTTAGGCATTTTATTTATATATTATAAGAAAAGTTGCATTAAAAAGAACATTTTCAGAGTTCAGGCACTTGAACAAACTCCTGTATCTGCAGACTAGGCAACCTAAAATAAAACAGATTCCATATCCACATCACCCATGACGTAGGAATCGTGAGGCTTTTTTTTAAAGAGGTATTGCCAGGAGCCTTAATCCTCTCTCTGCACATGAAAAAGAAAAGTCGCAATTTGAGCTAACTTTTCCTTTCTCTAGAATAATAATTCTATCAAACCTCCTGTCACAGACAAATTTCATTAGCAAATGAATTGTTCTATCCAAACGTTTTACTTTTTTACATTCCAAATATATATATTTTATTATCCTGCGCATACGTTCAATGTCCATGTTCGTGTTGACACCAGCCCATTTGAGATACACAAAGCCTACTCTTGTTTTTCAAATCCACAAATGTATCTTCATCGGTCTGATTGTAAGCATCGTACTATTTTATAAATAATGGTCTGCTCTAATGAATCTGAAATTAATTTATTCAATTTCCTACTCCAAACTTCTATCCACATGCCAAGAGCAAATCAGACGTTTTAAAGGTTTACCAAAAACTGATGCCCAAGCAAATGGATCTGTTTTTTAATGCACTGAAAGCAATACTATCTTGACGATTGCTGAAAATGAATGCACAGGGGAAAACCTTCCTTTTATTGTTAAGAAGCAGCACTGCGGCTAAATCAAAGTTATACGCATTTACACCATGTGTTCATTCTCTATTAATTTTATCATAGCAGGGCAGACTGAATTAATTTTATTCGAACTAAGCAATTAATAGTTCTCTTTCCTTTACTTTTCCTAGAAAATTCATCACTGCGATGACAGTAAAAATAGGTTTTACAGGAGATACCATTTATGCCTTTTAACTCCATTCCACTTTACAAACATGGAAGATGTTTCTTTTTCGGTTCCATTTTTCCAAGCCATGAATTCTTTTGACTGGAATTTTAACTCTTCACTCTGCAGAGTTAAATCATGCACAGACATCATGTGTTCTATAAAGATTTTCTGGAGATTACAGTTATTGGACACAAAGCACATTTTAAAATAGTACTTCGTGAACCGAATTGGGCAAGTCTGTCATGACACTTTCTGATGTGCCGACATAAATTCGAAGAAGTAGAAAAAGATTTATCACATTCCACACATTTATGATTGGTTCCTTCCATGTTGCTTGATGAGTGAACCAATCAAAACTCCTTAAATTTGTCCAAGATAAAATCACAAGAAAACTTGACAATTCTATGAAATATCAATTTACTAATAAACCAAAATAACTATCCAATTGCTAATTAATCCAAACAAAATTTATTGAATTGAAATGGGTGTGAATTTTTAAAAAACTCTTATTAGAAGAGTAAATATAAAACAAATCAGCGAAATAAAAAATGGCGGATTGGAGGGAATCCTTATTTTATAATACGTTAATGAACAGAAAATGACGATAGAAAATCAAACCTACAAATAAAAAAAAATGATATTTGAATTTCGCTTAGTAATTAATCCGATGAGAACACAGAAACATTACGCTTCAAAATCAGCGATGAAAAAAAAATGGCGGATGAACGATAATCCTAATTTTATCAAACGCTAATTGACCAAATTAAAAACAATCAGATCATTGCAGATACAATTAATTGAAATGAATTGCTAAAAAACTCTCAATTAAAAGAGTAAATATAAAACAAATTAGCGAAATAAAAAAATGGCGAATGAGAGGGAATCGTAATTTTATAAAACGTTTATGAACAAAAATGGAAACTTAAGCATTTCAGTACAATGTTACCCGGTGCACCGACCATAGTTTCTATATTTTCATTTGGCAACTTCTTTCTCGTTGCACCGGGTTACTCTACTTTAGTGTTGTTGTTTTTCCTTTTTGTCCTTTTGGCGCTTTTAATTTTGGCGGCCTCATTTGTTGGATCGATGTTTTTAAACGAATGATTATATGAAATTGTCGAAGCATTTGCCATTTGCATTTATCGAAGGAAGGAGGTGGAGAGTGGGCTGTGGTGATTTTTCTGCCGAACTAACGTTCTTTCATTTAGAAGCCAAATTTGTGTAAGCAATAATATATTCATTTGAAATTGAAGATTTTCTTTCCCATACATTTGTTTCGCAAATTATGTTATTCCGTTGGGTTAGCTTGTATTTAAATGTTATCCAACGGAATGTACTTTTTGGCGGGCATATGAAAGCTCTTTATTTGCTTATTTTCCTTAAATTTTATATCCCGTTTTGAAATGTATTGTTCACTTGCTAATTAGACATTTTGTTTCACTTACATTTGCTTCGCAAATTGTTTTGTTCCGTTAAGTTAGTTTGTATTTCAATGCTATCCAACAGAATATATTTGTTGACCGTGAGATGAAGGCTCATCATTTTTGTTTATTTTCCCTTCATTTTATATCCCGTTTTAAAATGTTTTGCTCACTTGCTGTGCCAAATGGTAAATAACGTTGAGTTAGCTTGATTTTAAGTGCTACAAAACGGAATTTACTTTTTGGCGGGCAGATGAAATTTCTCGGTCAGGTGCCTATTTTACCTATTTCATTCCTTTATTTCCCTTTGTGTGTTGTATTGTTCATTTGCTATGCTAAATGGTGAATTGCGTTGAGTTAGCTTGTTTTTAAATGCTACCCAATGGAATTTACTTTTGGGTGGGCAGATAAAATTCCTGTTCCGATTGCTTATTTTACTTGCATATTAAAAGAAAACACGATTTATGTTTCTGGTGTTGCCCACTGCACTAGAAGCCTGTGAGTTGTAGGCAGTGCATGTGTGATTTCTCTCATCTGTGTCGGTAAAAATTTCACTGTATGCATGTTTATTACTTGATGTATATCTTGTGTGTATTGCAGATAGGCCAAATATGGCCCGCACCCAAAAAAATCAAACGTCTGACATCTTTCCCTTCTGTATTGGGCCTAGGTTGTAGTCTGTTATGTTTCACAGATGTGACATATTCAACTACTCGCATATTTGATTGTTTTTTATGGAGTGTTCCATTGTTTGTCTGCTATGTGTGGTGAATCGTGTTGAGTTTGCTTGTTTTTAAATGCTACTCAACCAAATTCACTTTTTAGTGGGCAGTGAAGATATCCGTTCAATCGCATATTTTAATCTTGAATACCTATGAAAGTTCCATTGAGCTGGATTCTTTTTAATGCTAACTAGCAAAATTAATTGAGACTATTTGTTTAAAAATCATTCCTTTTTCTAACAGATGTGATGTATGTTTCTTTAATTAATTTTTTTTGCAGCCTTTGCAAACACCACAAAAATGAAAATTTTCTTGCTGTTGTAAATGCTTCTGCTGATTAGTTAAATATGTTTAAAATATCTCAATAAATTCCTTAATTGTGGGTTCTTTTTAGGGGAAAAAAAGAATGCTTTGACTAAATATGAGCCCAAATGCCTTGATACATGTTATGAATTATCAAGAATTTATTTTGCTTGAAAAAACCTGTATTTCCCATTTTAGCCTCTACTCCCAACTATCTGTTAGTCACTGAATTTTCTTTCTGTTAATTTGCATTGTGGATATCAAATGTATATTATACTATATACGCTTTTTATTTTTGGAGAATATTTCGGATATATTTGTCAATTTTTATTCTTTGGGCTAGTATTTTTTTTCAATAATTTATTCCCACGACACTAAGGTTGTGGGTATGTCCACTGTCATATAAACCTCCAAGTTGTAGGCGGCACAAGTTCAATGCCTTCCTGGATGTATTTCTCTCGTGTACGTAAAACTATGGTTGTGTATCTATATCCATTACTTGATATTGTATGCCTGGTGCTGTATGATTAAATTTGGTCCTTGCACCATACAAACACAACACTAAAATAAAATTTTAAATTCCAAGCAAGATCTATTGTTTAAGTAATTAATCATTAAAGCACATTTTTGTTCAAAGATTTTTGAAACAGCTAAAGAGCAGATACAATAAAGTTCTTAATTTTTTAAATTATATTCAAATAGCTTGGGTACTTAACATGGTAAAATAGAATACACAAATCTGGATTCCAGGATGGAGGCTCTTCAGTGAAAGTAATTTGGGTATTAAAAGATGTTATGGCTAAAAAAAGTAGCAATAAAATGTTAATATGTGCTTTATTATTTAGTCCAAAGTGAATTTAATCTTGTACATCCTTAGAAGTGATGATGAACTTTGCAAAACTCCCAAAACTGCATGGCCCTTGCAGAATAAAAAATCAACCCAAAAGAAATTTAATACCAACATTAATGTTAAGGAATTTTTTTTCTCAACAATTTTCATTTTAACAGCTGCTCTTAATATTATTGATTCATTACTTTCATTTTTATATTTTTTGGCATAGAAGTGTAAAATGTATAAAGGAATGGTTAGTAGATTTACAATATACATAATGTGGTTCTAAGCAGAAACTAAAAAAAAACTTACATTTTTAAACACAATGTGCACTTAAAAATGTTTTATTTATTTTGCTGTATTAAAAAAAAAAAAGTAACCACTTTAAGTATTCAGAAGAACACCTTTTTTTTTTTAATCGATTTAAATTCCCTTGAATAGGATTTTTGTCATTTAAAGGATCAACACACAGTATTACACGAAACGCAGTTCTTACAAGGAAAGAAAAACAGGTATCTTCACATTTTCTGTGAAAATCAATAGATGGTGACATACGGCCTATTCATTTATTATAGTAAAGAATATTTTCTAGTGTCATATTTTAAAATTTTTATGAAAAATAATTTTAATTTATAAAATTAAAGCATTTCCTGTACACATCCCTTTGCTAGGTTTATATGTAAAATTCAAACAGTATGGTTTGAAAAACTTACAAATTTGAGTACAAGAATTATTTTAGCCTAACATGTAAATAGTCTTCAAAGATCTGGAAAAAAATATACACACAATCTAAAATTTAACCTTTTAATGAAGTTTCCATTATATTTTATAAAATAGTTAATGGTAATCTATATTGTAAGTAATGCATATTCATCTCATGTCACCCAGATATTGGATGTATCTTCAAGAAAATAACGATCACAGAGGCGCATAATTGGGACACCTTTTATGGTTGAAAAAGATTACCAACAGTATAGAAAAAAAATTATTTAATTAACAAAATTAAATAGGATTCATACATGAATAGATAATTTATTAAATCTAAAAACATTTTTTGAGTAATGCTAAAAAAGACGATCCTTGATTTGAAAAATTGGTATATAAAAGAATTTGTCAAGCTCCTGAATAACTAATTAGTGCTCGAGTAAAGAACAGTGAATATAGTGTTTACTTTGAATTGCATTAAACATTTACAAATTGAAAAATGTTCAGAATGTTTTCAACATGGCTTTTACTAATCAAAAAACTCTTATCCTTATCCCAGTGCTACATTCAACCAGTTTTGCATTTAAAATATCAAGGAATGGTGTATGCATGGATTTTAATTGTACAATTTTTCCATCCGATCTTAGCAAGAACCGCAACAATCAAGACCTGATTTAGACTGCTTGACAGCACTTTTGAAAAGACTAAGCATTCAGATTGTAGGTATTTCAATTGGCGTCGTACTGTTAACGACGGTCCGGGATCAATCCCAACGGGAAAGAATCGAGGACAAAATGTAATTTTGAACCATGGTCAGATCGCGAGGCAACACCTGAGATGACACCCCACTCTCCAAACTTCCACAATCCTTTTCTGGATCTTGCGCCATAAAACCCACACTTCCACGGCAACATTCAGATTGTAATGTGAATTACGGATTTAATTATAGTTCTACAAAATTTGACTAATGGAAATGTAGTAATATAATAGAATCTAGTATCTAAACGTCAGTAACATGTTATTATTCTGGAGAATAAAGAATTTGCCTCTCATCTTTTATAAAATTTTTAACCTACTTTTAAATGCCATTTCAAAGATTTTTGGCTGAATAGATACTGGTTTATTATCACAAAATCAATAACTGTCTGTAATTAATTTTTATTACGCATCAATAAACATGTATAATCATTATATAGCAACTTACCTTCGAAATGTATTAATTTAATTTAGGAAACGTTTCTAATTAGTAAAGTGCAGAAGATTATAATCCGTTTTGTACGAAAAATATTCAAACATAATTTATCTACCTTAAACACCAGCTTCAGTCACATTTTAATCAAGAACAATGCAAAAAAATATCGATACTTTCTTAAGATATATGAAAAAATCTCTTTTGTAAAAGCAGTTCTGCGCATTCCAATCCGTCATTTTATGATTTTCTGGTTGGGTAACTATGATTAAAAAACAAAATTTTTCCATTTCGGTGGAGCTAAGTTATGATGTCGACATTTGTAGCAGTAAAATCTAGGATACTGACGCAGACCAAAATGTACTTAAAAGGTTTTCGTAGATTGCAGTTTGTCTTTCCTAAAAAATTGTAAAACAATTTTTGGATTTTATACGTTTCTAGAACTGATAAAACTAAAATATAATCAATTTGCAGAGTCTTGTGTCTAATTTTTTTAAATGTAATCATACTGATGAAACCAATTCTTCAAATATGGTAGTCAAAGTGAATGGTATAGAACCTACAAATTTTATGCCTAAGTCATTAGATGTAGATGTAACAATAGTAGATTCTTTTCATTATAAACTTATAGAAAATTCAATCCGTTTTATGTTTATTGAGTCCGTATCTTCAGCTGCACTTTCACAAAGCAAAAAAACATTTTAATTCTTTCAAATTGGTACTGTACTCAAAGCAAACATTTTTTCCCCCTATTAACCTTGATAGTCACTGGGTGTTGTTATTTGTTGATACTGAAAAATATGTATTTGAGTTTTACGAGCCTTTTAACAAAGCTCCTAGTAAAAATTGTTCAGACATAATTAGTGTATGGAGGGAAATATTCAATTCATTCTTTAATTCATCTATAACATTGACATTTTCTCTCCCCCTCACATAAATCAAAATGATGACATGAACTGTGGAGTTTTTATTTGTTATTATGCATGTAAAAAATGTAACAATGTATCCTTGCTAGTTGAATTTGATGTAATAACTTTCAGAAAATTTATGTATGATTGCATCATGGGGTAGTACAAAATATCTCAATTATAAAAATTATAAGATATGTACAATAGTTGATAAGTGATTTTGAAGAGTTGGTTGTCTATAAAAACTGTTCCATATGCATGTACCGTAAAATAAATATTCAGTGTTGAGATAACTATTGCTCATGAACACCTTTTGTGGGAAAATATTTGTAAAAACTTGCAACTACTGTTAACTCATTTTTGGTGTGTGGTGTTTTACAGAGATACGTCATATCTATTCTCAAAAAAAAATATTTTGGAAGTTTTTTTGCATTTTTTTTTGTGCCCCACTCTCCTTCCTGGTGTGACTACCTAATATATATAAATTTTTTTTAAAAAGAACATGCAAAAAACTCCAAATAGGCAAAATGGTCCGAAATATGCAAAATAAATTCGGGTTTCGTGATGTGTCAGCCACAGCCGATTTGCTCATTTTGCGTGGAATGACCCTACACATAAAAGATACTGAGAATACCATAAAAGGATTTTTTTTTCAGTCTTCAAGAAATATAAAAAATAAATGGTTTACAAGTGTAATGGTTACGTTTCGTGAGCGGCTAGGAGCCCCTATTCAGGGCGTGTTCGTAACACGTTCTCGCCTTTTTTCCGAGGGAGATGTCGGAAAAGAAAGTGTTAGATTCAGATGGGGGCGATCTAACAAGATGCCGTTAAGGCCATCGACCTTCAAGTTGGAGAGGGACGTTTTCTCCCCTGGGTAGAAAAAAATGCGCGGGAGGATTCGGGTAGAAGTGGGGGTTCGCTGCCGTTACTCAAAAGCAATACGTTGTCTTTTTACTTAAAGCTTGTTCTTTACTTGTAAATGCTTATTTTTGATCCCAAAATATAAAAGGTTTTAATCCTTAAAAATTAGTAGTTCCGTTTAATTAATATGGAAGGACTTCACTGAAAGGGACCGTCGTTGTAGTGAAACTTTGTTTTAAAAGCCCTACTTCGGATATATTTACCAGTCATTTTAATTAGCAGTTATATTAGCACAATTCGCCACCTCATTCCATCATCTAAACGTTGGTGGTTACTCATTTTTACTGTTACAATTTGAAATTAACCGATTGTTGCAAAATAACACCAAGAAATTCGCCGAGGTGTGCTAGCGAACGAAATGCGTCTTAACTTACACGCGCTTATAAAGCCTGTTTCTCTACTGGCTCTGTCTACACACACGTGTACGCTTACGTATTTGACGTACAAAATTTAAATTTTTGTCTAGAAGCAGTGGTTTTACATTCAGTTCAGTTCTTTTCATGTAATTCGATAAAATATGCAAATTCTCTTAATTTATTTCACCAGTGTATATTATTTGACCTTCGAATATTTCCGTTCACGGCATTGAGTTTAACTTATCCACTTGGAATCACTGTTGCAGCTACAGACACTTGAGTAACTAATACAGCTCCGGTATCATTTACAAGTTAATTCTGAGAGTAATACAATTGAATATGAGTTACCTGCAGGGACTTGTTTTACGAGCTAATGCAATAAAAACGAGTTACTCCAAAGCGGCGACTACAAGGCATCAAGCAGAATGCTCTGTTATTGGCACTCAACGTAAACTTCTACCTTCAATTTTACCAATTTCTTGCAATTTATAAGAGTTTAACCAATAGAAGTTTAAATTAATGATATTTATACAACAACGAAGATAATATCGTCTGTATGTTATTCTTCAAATTAAGGTAAGTGTGAAACTCAAAATTATCATAGGCTTGAGGCCCACAAACTAATCAAGAATTAATTTTTCCTTATTTACCAGTGTGGCGGTACCCAACTGAAAGTTAGAACTGTCTAATATGCAAATCCAATCTTGCACTGTAACCGAGCTCAACAAACTTGATAGATATATGCTGATTTACTTGTTCAATCACTTCTTTCTTTCATTTTTATGTTCGTTCATTGTGCATCACGTTTATACAATAAAAGTGATTTTAGATTTTATTTTAATTTATTTCTTCGTGTAAGGTGGTAACAAGCTGTCGTCGTCCCTACAACCAGTTTTGTGCCAAAAATTTATTGCAACATTATTTAAATGCCAAATACACCTTTTCTCAAAGCAGTTCTACTCACAAATTCTTTAACAAAAGAGTTCAGATTGATTTTTGCAGTGTGGGAGTCATAAATATTAAGGAGTAGGATATGTGTTAACCGTTTTTGAGTCATGTTTGTGCGCAAATACGTTTTCATTCGGTTCGGCTGAAGCTGCAGAAGTAGGACTGCAGGGACGTGCCAACGTTTTGGAGACGGGGGGGGGGGAGCATAGACGGAACAAGGTTTGTTGAATGTGTGTCTGTGGGGGGGGGGGAGTTCTCCCGAAATGTATGAACTGTACCCCCAGTAAAAAGGCTGAACAATCCATCAGGAAAAAATTCAGGACAGTTCACTCTCAGGCAGTTACCCGTATTTACTTCAAATAAGAAAGCCGACAATTTAAAAGACCCTATATTGTAAATAATCAAAATAAAAGCAATGACAGATTTGTTGCGATTTGTTGAATGCCCTTAACTTCAAACGACATTTCCGTCAGTTGGTATGGCGCTTCTTGTCCACTTTGGGACCTAGTGCCATAAAACCCTAACATCCAATCCGTCAGTCGGTCATAAAAATCAATCGTTTTTTTCGAAACTGTCCAAGTGGGCACCCAAAAGAAAGGTGATCGCGGAATCGTTTGCCCGTCAAAGACATGTTCGAGCCCTGAAGGGTCTAGGGGGTGAAGCCACTATACAGCAATTTCTTCGAAAATAGATAGTCATCTCGTGGCATTCAAGTTCGAGCACCACGTGCATTCATTTTGGGAGTAGAACAGAACCACTTTGAAGTCGTAAAAAAAAAAAAAGCGATAAGCAAGCAATAGAAAGCGATACTGGGCCACTTTACTCCACGCATTCAAAGGAAGAATTTAATTTTTTGGTACTTTCAATGGTAAGAAGGTAGTGAAACGAAGAAGTAATTTTTTCTTAGACAGGCGATTTGAAAGGAAAAGTGTTCTTGGGAGGTCAAAATATTGAGGGCGCTTGAGTTCAAAGGTGAAAGGGGATGGGAAGATATATTGACCTATTGGAGAAAAGACTGAAAGGAAAGAGGGATGTAAGGGGACTGGTCTCTGTTGAGAATTGTGTTAAGGGGGTTAGCTTTAACTATCGTGACAGGAAATTAAATTAGAAACCAAAGTTGTTTTAACGACACTGTTTTAATGTTACTTTTAAAGTTAAAATTTTAAAAATGTTCCTTGATTGTGTGGGGGGGCGAAAGATACCTTTCGCCCCTTCTCCTCAGTGACAGGGGGGGGGGGCTTAAAACCCCCCTGCCCCCCCCTGTTGGCACGTGCCTGAGCAGGAGCAATGGAGATTAATTCAACAAGTTTAGACACTTCATCCATAAGCTCCCTAATTACACTCGACTCTGCCGCCAACTTCTGGCAGATATCAAATGTTGACACAAACTTTTCTTTTATTACACTAGATAACAGAACCAACTGGGGTTCCAATTTTTCCAGATCGAATTCACTTGCATGAACACACAATTTTTCTTGAAAGGAAGTACCTTTTTAAATTTCTTCTTTTGCTGCATCTGTAAGCACTTCTAATTTGACAAGATTCACCATTCCTGGTTGATGGAATCGTTTTTCAATTTTGGTGGTTACTGTGTCAACCACTTCAAACAAGCATTTTCGAAGGCCAACAGTTTTATTGATGTTGGCGGGGGTGAAACTTTCAGAATTGCTGGAGTATTCATACCGACATAGAAGCTTTCTTTTTCGAGATGACTGTGGCAGCTTCAAACCTAAGAGTTCAGCAGATTCTTTTGTTCCTGCACCCAAGCCTTCAAAAAGTAGTGAAAAGTCCTAGATGCTTATTGGTGACACAAGTCCAAGGAATAGTTGTTACAATGAACAAATAATAATTTTGGTTGAACATCTTTAATGAGCTTTTTGACACCATTTAAATGACCACACATATTCCGAGCTCAATTAAATCAGTGTCCTCTAACTTTTTGAAACCGTAAACCAAGTAAACCATCACATCCTCAGTGACATGAAATAAAGTATTAGCCTTAGTATCTTTTATTGAATTGCCCATGAAGTCTTCTCTCACTTCAGATGTGATGGGATTCATCTGAAGTGAGAGAAGACTATATGTGATGGGATTCATCCATTTCAGACGTAAGCTGAATTGCCCCCCCCCCCTCTTCTGTTGGCGAGTGCCTACGTGCGTGAATCCTTAAATGAACTTAAAATTGTTTCAGAATTTATTTTAGAAGCTTATGCACCCATGTGGTATGTGGTAAAGTGTTATCGTTCCTGCAAAGAGGTTTGAATGTTTTTAAAGCGATACGTGCATTCTTGTTCCTCAAGTGACAAACTAAAAGATGTTATTCAACCAATCATTCAGCAAAATGTATACTTCCATCACCCCGAGAGTATGCTCCTTAGAATGATCAGTGACGACGGTCACCATATTCCCAAATTGAGACTAAGGAGAATTTTCTGAGTGCTAAGAGGGGGGATCGCGACTAAAACAAAAACATAATTTTTAAAATTCTAAACTTAAATTTCGATGCAATGAATTTCAACGAACTGAAAAATTGGCAAGACTGATGTAGCTCACCCATATTTTAACAAGCATTTCAAACGAAGACTCGTGAGAGAAGACTACATGTGCTCACTCATGTAACTACATGTGCTCACTGTGTTACCTAAGCTGTACAGATATTTTCAGTTTCTTTGCTACCCTTGTAATACTTGAGGTTGAAAGATGCGTACAATTGGAATCAGAGGAATAAATAACATTGGTCTAGGAGCACATGATTGCTTCATCAGAGCTAAGATAAATTCACGACGAATTATGCGAAAATTGTGATAATTAGAAACAGTATAAACTAGTTTGTGTTTACTTTAACTTAAGCTTGTGTTTTTAACTTCCGATCGAGCAGGACTTCGATAAGGATATCGAAGTATAATCAGAAAACTATAATAAATATCTCTGTAGAAAGATTGTAAGAAACCCATGCTAAAACATACCTTTGACGCTGAAGACTAGTCAAAACTCCGAAAACTTTTGGAGTACTGAGGAGGGAGCAGTACATCTTCTATTCGAATTAATGAATTTATCGATGCCGTCAAAAAAGGAAGCTAATTTTGCACGCCAGTTGATCGCCTCAATTGAACGCCTCAATTGCACGCCTCAATTGCAAATATTCTTAGATGATTCAAATTTTTCCTTGCCCAAAGCAGATCGTAAATTATTTTTGATTATAGGTAGTTTACTGAATCCTTTCACCAGAAGCCACAGTGATGGGAAGAGAAAACAAAATTCTTAAAGTTATGCAAAGTTCTGGGGGAATAGATTGCAATTTTAATCTATAGATATCATTTAAAGGGAGTGGAAGACCTTTATTTTCTAATTTGGGTTAATGTGAAAAAGTAGCTTCGCGAACGGTCTTGTACATCTGAATTTCATTGATGAAATTGTGGCTTAAATCATCTGGATAGCTTTCAATTAATTTTTTAGGTGCGTTGTTGTCATTAGAATTAGAATTTATTTTTAATATGGCTTCGAATGCATTGCATATGTTTTTTCATTTGCTCATACCTTGATTATAACTGAGAAACTATTTTATTGATTACTATATAAAAAACTGAACTTTTGAATTTTGTTTCTTCGGTTTCTAATACTTTAGGCATTTCTCTTTCCACTTCAAAAGCTTCCTTTTCCGTCCTCTTTTTTTGGAAAATTCTGCATCTATACCCATAATAGAAGCTGTCTCTTTAGCTCTATTTATACAGACCATTGTTTACTTAAATCTTTATCTATTGTTTCAGTTAACGCTTTAATGTTATTCATTTCGATATCAAGGGAGATATATTATGATTGAAGGGTTAAATTTCTTGTACTAATTTGCTCTAGTATGTCCTTCCAAATATTTAGCTGAATTAAAGTTTCAAATTTTGAAAATAATTGAGGAATCCATTTACTCTTTCGCCGTTTCCTCTTACGATAAACTACTGATTTTTTACACATTGAAGGGCCTTTAAAACGTCAGGTAGTTTTTCAGTTATAGGTTTCACTGCCTCAATTGTTGCACTGCATCTTGTCTCACAAAGACCGTGTAGAGACCTCCCATCAGTGTGTTTTAGAAGCAGTTCCCATGGCCGTTGGCTCGCACTAAAATAAATTGTAAAGCTGGTTTATAAAGTTGAAGAACGTGCTTACTACTTCATTACTCCTTGTGGCCAGGCCCGCCGCTAGCTGTTTGTTTGAACGCCTGTGTGCAATATCGATTATGCCGCCCCCTGTGTGATTGTGACATCATGTCGATTGGATCTCTTCGCAATTCGAATTTGGCCGCATTTGGCAATGACGAGACCATCACGGCGTTGCTCGTAGTGTTGGTTTACCAAATGGGATTTCGTATCAATCAAAGGGGGTTAGCGAGCAGTGGTCTCACCTGACCCCACGAAAAGAACTGTTACGGGCAACGCAATGCTGGCCAAGCAGTGGCTAGTTACCATATAAATATTGATCTACAGAAATTGAAATCGTCTTGAATTTATGCTATCAGCGATAAGTAGGCTTTCCAAGTTTACGAGTAATAATCGACCCACTTAATCACTTAATTGAGTTTATAAAAAGTTTATAGAAATTCCGTATAAAGGAACTGTAAAATTAAATTTGTATTTCTAAAAAATACACAGAGTTTTGGCTCAGATGTTTTGTAAGAATTTTGTATAGCCAGTACTGACTACGTGGTCAAACACGAACTTGGCCGGTTTTTTATTTCAAATTTCGTAAATATTTAATTGTATATGTGCTACAAACAGATGATTACTAGGCGCAGCAATTATTATGATAAGCCGATAAATAAACGTAGGTACCAAATTTTTGCACTTATATTTTCACTGACATATGATACATTGAATTATAATCACACTAACCAAGTTAAATTATCCTTAATTATACCTAGACCAACGTCAGACGAAGTATAAACAAAATAATTGCAACTTGATGTGCGATAGTACTGTTCGAATGCGTGTACAAACTGAGAACGAAGCTCTGTGGGGATTCCTAGCCTTTTCCAGACGGGGAGGTTTCAACCAGGTTTCGCTTGAAGACGGGAGAAATGGAAGAATAGATTTCCCCCTTTGTTGCGCGCATCCGGTCCTTATCTTTACTATGGTCAGGTCCCCTGCGGTAATTGGAACCGCGGACGGTCCGTTCGTGTGTCCCTACGTGGAGAGTGGAAAGGGACACCTCTTCCAAATTCCCAGTTCTGAGAAATTTCCGTTTTCATACTGCCAATGTAATCTTTCTCAAGAGCGCTGCAACACGTGACAGGTTTTGTAAACCCCTCTCCAAGGACGATGGTTTTATTGTCCTACGGAGGGGCACATCCTGTCAATTTGAATTTGGAGAATGGATACTTTGAATTTTGGAAAGTGATTGCGAAACATAATGGATCAAGAAACTGCTTTACAGCTGAGGCTACTTAATAGTTTTAAAAATTAGTCCACAAATTATTCAGAAATAATTTGCTGCTGACCCAATGACTTTGAATATTACGTGATCGATCGCTAGATTTGCCCCCACCTGGACGTGCGGTCTACGCCCGCTTAAGGCGGGCCTGATCTGGACACGGACCATCTGAGTCACCAATCGCTTGACATGGGTGAAAACAAAAGTAGAGAGTGCATCGGGGTTGGTGCACGTTAAATCTGTAGGTGTCAATTGAATGGGAAAGATACCGACCCATTTTGATGAAGCCAGTGGCCTCGAATTCAATTTCCGACCCAACCAATTAATCCTACAGACGGTGTTCAGATTCTGCGATTGAAAAGGTTAACATAATGTTCTTCGCACCAAGATTGACTACGTTTCATCAGCATCCCTTTTAGAAAACTAGAGTTTCACTGCATCAGTAACCCTTTGCAGCCATTCCCATGTGTTCTTTTTAAACAATATTTGCTCAATGAGTGTATCATAATTTGTTCAAAGCGTTGATAGACAGGAATGAAAAAGATACCGGCCTCGAATTCGATCCACTAAATAATCCCATGAAGGGGTCTGCGATTGAAAATGAAATTTCAATTGGCTCATTCGATCGACACCCTGAAGTTTTTAACTAAACGTTTTTCTCACGCATCAAGCAAACTCAGGCACCGCATGCCCAGGTAGCACAACAACATTGGCCAACATTCTACCAATATTGGCCAATGTTTTGAATGTCTGTGAATGTCGGAATTACGATATCTGTCGACATTGGCAGATATCGTTTAGTTTTATAAAACGAGGAAGACTGTAAATAACGCTTTTAATAACATTATAATCATGTAGTAATAGTGTAAATAATGACACCATGTTGTCTTACCCATATTTTTTATAATTTAAACATTACGCAATTTTTCCCGATATTGTACCGATATTTGGCGACATTGTGAAAACAATATCCAAAAAATGATGTTAAGATGATGTTGGCCGATATTTAATTTTGAGCTGAAGCTATGCTTGGTCACGTGTTCGTTGTTTGGGTTGCCGACCGCCATCATATTTTCAAAAATTGCTAAATTTAAGCTAAATTTTTAAAAGTTGCAGGTGGTTGCATTTATGCAAAAAGTTGTATTTATGCAGAAAGTTGCATTTATGCAGAAAGTTGCATTTATGTTGCGATTATAACTCACTTACAATACACCCCATGTAGGAGGAATTTTGATTTTAGTACTTCACATGCAAAAAAAAGTTGCATTTGTTGCAAAAAGTTACCCTAATAGTTAGTTAAAAATTGAATGAAAAATGGGAGGGAGAGACTCTTAAATGGGGATGTGTATCTTCAAGTGATTAATTTACTTTGAAATGCACTTGCAAAATTAGATATGATAGAACAGAATAGACGCACAAAGAAAGTAACCTTCACACTTAATATAACATCCTTTTCAGCAATCCGAAAAAGTCAGTCTCGAAATATCTGCTTAAGTTTGTTAAATAATCAACAAACTCTTCCTTTTTAGAAATATTTTCAATGGTATCGTTAATTCCTAAAACATCAAGTTCCTACAGTTCTCTTAACAGATTATTACTTACATGCAAAGAGAGCACTGTTAAAACATTATCTTTAAATAATTCTATTCCTCTCTCATATGCATCATTCTTTATTCCGATTACCATCCAACCAAGTTTTTTATCCTATTATACTCAAACCAGAGTTTAACGATAACATCAGCGCCAATCAACAACTCGATTTCATTGTTTTCACGAAGGGTATAGGTAATTTTAATGTTCCCATTCCTTAAATCCTCGAGTACATGAGGGCAGTGGTGGATCAAGTCAAGTGGGGGAGGTAAAATTTTTCAGGGCTCTTAAACTCAAATTAGAAAAAAAAGTTTCAAGCAAAAACTCATCAAGTTATTCACAAAAAGAAAAGTAGTCAACATTTACATGCCATAACAAATTAAAAAAATAAATTTTTTGCATAAATTTCCGATTTGCTTTATTTTTTGCAAATTCGTCAATTATTTTAGTAATGTCAATTGGGTTAAAAATTTTTTGCTCTTTTTTATAGAATTGCCAGATTAATTAATCTTTCTTCTGCCATAGTACTCCTTAAAAATTTTTTTACACGCTTTGAAACTGAAAACGGTCTTTCTCCTGACGATATAGATAAGGGAATTGTTAAAAAAAATTCAATAACTTCAACATTCGGAAATGTGCAAGATATTTCTTTGGTGGCTCGATAGATGTGTGGTGTGGCTTTTATGGTGTGTTTTCGTTTTCTTAGAGAAATATTAAAAAATGGTCAAATTCATCTTCAAAAGTACAAACATTAATGTCATTTTTGTAAATATCCTTAAACTTTTTTATGGTGTTCTACTTTTAATTCTGCCTTGGTGTTATTAGATGACATAAAATGCATTGACTATGAAATTTCTCTTATTGTAAATTCATGTCTGACTTCTTTGTTTTTATCAAGAAACATTTTTATCTTTTGTTGTCTGCGAGTTTGTCCATCTTCTACATTGAATGATAGATCTGATAAAACAGTTGCCTCTTTATCTTATTATATTTATATAACTTGCCTCTTTTCAAATTCGTCTCTGAAATTATTGATAAAATTTTCTAATGCCTTTAATAGGATAGATCCATTTAATAGTTTGCATTCCACTGATTTCAGTGATTTACGAGTAGCATTTACTCTTTGTAAAATAGTATTCCTAATAATTCTCATTAGAGGAGTTTCATATTTGTCTATTTCTTAAGAAGTTGCCTGCACAATGGTAACTTTCTTTTCTTCTTCTGAATTACAAATTTCAGTAAAAGCCTCTTTAACATGGGTGAAACCAAGTTTTATAGCTAATACAGCATCTGTTCTTGTTTGACCATCTTGTATTAGAAACT